>CM068367.1:800504794-801898153 GCA_034769895.1 Magicicada septendecula
ATATAAATACTTCATATTAAATAAAATGATTAAATATAAATAAAATATAAAGACAGTGACACGACAAACGACGACATTACCTAACCCAAGTGATTGACCAAACAAACAGGAACTAACAAAGAAGGGGAAAAACCGAAACCAAAGAAGAATAAAGACAATTGAAGGAAGTGAACGAATTCCTACAACTAAATAAAATCAAACCAGATGAGAAGGGGAGAACCGAATTAAAATGAAGCCAATTGAAAATGAAGAAGAAGGAGAAGAAGCAGAAAAATGAAGAGGAAACGAAGTGAAACCAAGAGATAAGAAACACCACATATAAAAGGGAGAAATGGTACACTTAAAAATAGAATATTGTGAATAAAACCAATAATTATCCAATACCAGAAATAAATATTATTGTAAATGAAATAATTAATATAACTGTTTTAAACAAAAACAGTAAAGTAATCTAATGAAAAGAAAAAGTACACTAACCCAAAAATTAGAGTTAGATATAGTAAAATCTATAGAAAAATATCATTAATACTGTGTATAATTTGTAAAGAAAGAAATAGTGAGAAAGTGAGAGAGTGACAAAGAGAATTAATTATAGGGAATACCCACTAAAAAACACTTAATGTAAACAGTTAAAAAGTGCAGTAGTGAAGGTGTAAATATCCCAAAATAGTGAGTGTATCAGTGATAAACACCAATTAATTAAAGGTGAAAGTGATAAGTGAAAAAAGATATTGTAAATGATAAAAAGATAGTAATAGATAAGAAAACACTTAGTAAAACATTGATGAACCAATAAATGATTTTAGAGTGAGCTTATAAAAAAAATTACATAGTTAAGGGTAATTAGAAATAGTATTTAAAGTAGAGATAGATAAAGGATATGATGTTATTCAGGGGAGAAAGCCCATGTAAGGTGAACAGTTTGTGTTAACATGGAATGGAGAAAGGGATTAGTAAAGAATTAAGAAATTAAGAATATAATTAATAAACACCCTATGTTATAAGGGAAAATAAATTAAATAAGTTTGAAGGAAGTGATGATATTTCTCACTCAAAATAATAGTAAAAGAATGAAATGTATTTTAAACCAACAGTAACTAATAACTTGTAAAGAATTGTTCGTTTTAATTTTATGGATAGGATATGGCTGAAGGAAGCTTACAGTCCATAGGCCTAATTGTTATATTTTAAGTATTAAGATATAGAAAATAATCTTGACATGTAATCAGAACACAAACAAATTCAAGACACAACAACCACTAAACAAATCAATTGTAACAACAGAACAAAACGCTTTGTAATAAAATGAAATATAATTAGAATATAATAAGTAAAAATAATCAATGGCTACTTAGGCCTAGGAAATGCCTAACTGTCAAAAACCAGTAATAACAAATTGTATAAAATCCACCAGGAAATTAACAAATCTAAGGCAAGTAACTAGCCAAAAATTATGTATAAATCATTTTAAAAGAAAAATGTTACAATAAGAGTTTAAATTAAAAGAAATATGTAATTATCAAATGTCAGCATAATTAGACAAAAATTAATATCTAATAGAACATGACCTTATGAGGTATTATTTTAATCTTTGAAAGGAAATCAATACAATAGTGATAATATTTAATACCCAGAAGGGGAGATAGAAGTATAAAATCAATCAGAAAATATATAATAAATTTGAATAAAAATTTCAAATATGATAACAATGCTTTTAATCTAGGCCTTAACTAATCAAAGGGTTTCAGTTACCATAGAAATGGGCCGTTGGTTACTAATTTTCCATTAAAATTACTTACTTGGAAAAATGACGCTTGGGTAGTAGGGACGCAAGATTTAGTATGACCAAAATTTTACTTTAAAAAGTTTAAAAAACCTTCAAACATCAATAACATGAACAAGTGAGAAGGAGATGAAGAGTTTCAACGATTAACAGATGTCCAGGAACTAAATAAACGAAAATTAAATAGCAGAAATTCCCAAGACAATTTAGAAGAAGATGCCAGCAGCCTAAGTCACTCCAAAGTTGATGAAATTTCCATTACCCCAGAACAACGACCTATCACAACCTTCTAAACTGATAAGTATCATTTAAATACAATATACCCAGGAATAAAAGCACTTTATATATTTCTCACATCAATACAAAACTCTCACTATGAAGTAAAAATAATTTTCTTTCAAGGATTGAATAATATAAACTTACGTAGCAAAATTGTTAACTAAAAAATAACCTCGCACTAATTTGCGAAATTTGTAACAACTATTACTACACTGCCGAACAATTTGTAAACACATTTTATACTGTTTAAGTGCGGATAAGGTACAGTAGTGTACTTTTTTAATGTAACCATATTTTATGTTTTCTTTATAATCTCAAGAACTCCAGATTTTGGGCGAGCTCACAAATCATGTATAAACAGTAGCCAAAATGGCGTCAGAATAACTCGTTTCCAAATTAATTTCGTCAGCCTTGAGATTTGTGTTTCATGTTTTATGCCGGAGCAATTTTATTGAAAACTAACTTATAATATTATTGTCACATTGATTAATAACCAAACCATAATTAAAAACCCAATACAGAGTGTTACCATTGTTTCATTTCATAGGAAGTTGTATAATATATGTGTGTGTTAGCGATTTCACTGAGCAGACAGCTAGCGCTCTTGCCATATGTGCAATACAGTAAGCTGTACAGAGGCGGGAACCATTATCTTCTAAAACTTCCGGGCTGAAAGGCCGTGGTCGATTGCTTAAAATACTGCTAAACGTTTCGGCCGCACCACCGGTGGCCATCTTCAGTAGCAAAAAATTGTGTTCGAATAGATGACACGCCGAACACGTCTCCCAATGAACTGGGAACAAGCAACTCAGAGGCGGGAACCATTCGAACGCTCCAGCCGTCACCACTGAAAACACCAATGTGACTTATTTATTCACAAATTTAATTGTTTTCATTAAACAATTTGGCGCCACCCTGGATTCACAACCCCTATGAAATTACAGGTAGGCTGTACTGATAATTGTGACAACGCTACGGACTTCGGTAGCAACAACCATTAATGTAACGACAGGTGTGAGACGAACACACCACACTAACACTTTCTACACATAAAAAACAGGTGTACACATTTTACAGATACGACCAAGTCACTTCATTACAGATTGGCTTCCATCGCGGGGCTTAAACGTAGAAAAGTACGTCTTCAACATCGTTACAGATTGGCGACCAACGTAGTGAGGCTAGAAAAGGACGACTAGCGGCGATTATGAAAAGACATCATATGGTTACAAGATTCGACATTAAGAAAGGATCAAACCAAGAAGAAATGGAAGAAATTGAAGAAATGATTGGAGGATTGTTTGAAGAAGATCCCCAGGAGGACCAACCGGAAAATCCAAACCTACCGGAACCAGAAATTGAAGTAGTAGTTGATGTCCAACCTGTCAAACCAACCCAATTAATGGACACCAATTTCCAAGAAATGATGAGGATTATGGTGGAACAATTAAACAGAAACCAGGAAAAAACCGATGAAAATTTTAAGAAACAAGAGGAAAAAATTAATAATAAAATGGACCAAAACAAGGAAGAATTGAATAAAAAATTAGAATCATTGCAAGAGGGAATGAAGGAAGAGATCAGAGAACAAAGAAAGGAAGACAGGGAATTTTTGAAGGAGAACATAGAATTCCTGAATAATAAATTGGAAAGCAACCATGAGGCCTTGAAGAGAAGCCAAGAGATGCTAGAAAAGAAGAGTGAAGAGCTGAAGAAACAGGTCAAGAAAGATCTGGAGATAATGAAGAAGAAGATTGAAAATAATAGCGAAACACTCCAAAGACAGTTGAAGGAAGATGGTGAGAAGAACAGGGAAGAATTAAGATTCATACTAATAGAGTTTCGTGAAGAAGTCAAACAGACAAAAACGGGGATGAATAAGAGATGGGAAGAAACAAGTTACCCAGTAGATCAACTTAATGAAACAGTAAATAATAGTTTGACACAGTTGAAGGAAACGCTAGACACCACTTCTGAAGGTAGTAAGGAGATGGAAATTGTAGAAGAAACAAGTGTATTGTTTTCTGAAAATAAAGGTAACAATAACACCGAGAAAATCAAGCACATAAAAACCAACCGTAGGAGAATAAAGAAGAATCGAATCATTAAGAAGAATAAGAAACCAGAGGAAATGGGAAAGATATATAAAAAGAAACTAATCAAAACATGAAAAGAAGTGGAGATGATGAAGAATTGACTCATTGATGTGTTTAATTTGCCCCTTACCTACCAAAGCAAATTAATGAAGTATAAAGATTGTAGGAGGACTCTGAAGGAAATTATAAAAGGAATTCACAACCAACCAGTGGATGAAAAATTCAGCAAATCTATGCTTAGATGGAAGATGCCAGAAATAGAAAGGACTGACAACAAAACAGTGTATAACAAATTAAGGAGGTCCCTGAAACACTGGAGTACACCAGAAATGGAAATACAGAATAAAAGATCAATAACATTAATGAGAGAGGCACAATTAACTTCTCTGATTAATCAACAAAGTAATCAAATGATTGAGGTAGACATTAATACTACGGAACATATGTTATTAGAGGAATTATGGTACAAGATGAAAGATACCTATTTCACAAGAACGGAAATAGTTCTACGCACCGAGGTTATCCGAACGACAAGTGCAGAGGAACTGATGGACCATGGGTAAAGTAAGCGAAGATACCACACACCAAGAAAAGGGACTGATCTTCGAATTATCAACCAAGCAAACCAATGGAGAGGAAGGAGCAGTAAATTAATTAGACCAATAGGAATCACCAAAACAAGAAATGACTCAACGACCAAGATGAATTAAATGAGAACTACTAAACCATAATAAATAAACTTAAAAAAAAATTTAAAAATAGGCAGTCATTGAGGACTGCCGACAGAAGTGAAAACTTAAAACTATGAAATAACAGTGGTTTTTTTGGATATTCAAATTAATTGTAGTATCAAAAATTAAAATTTTTTGTAAATTAAAATCTTTAACATCAGTCTGGTTTTCACATCTATCGGCACTCCGAGCAACAATTATATACATTTTTATATGGTTTACTTATTAATCAAAACATATGATGGGCTGCGCAAGCCCAGTACAAAATATAAATACAGCTTAATTGACATAATCCAAAATTTCGATATTATAAGCTAATAAAAAATAATTTTGAATTAGTAACCATATTTTCAAAATTCAACACAAATCTAAAATTATTATAAAATTTTATAGAATTTTTAATTTTAAAATCCGCGGCAAAAATACTATCGAACAACTAGAAATTTGTTTTACCACGCTAGTAAGATAACTCCTAAGCCACTATGAAATACTCATTGCATGATGTATGGCAGAGGTCAAATATCAAAAATAAATAATATCAAATTTTTAAACAGAAATATTGATACTAATATTGGAAATATTTGAAAATACATGCTTTGCTTATGTTATTCATTTTTCTATATAAAAATATTAACATATTTAGTACTCACTTTTGTACTGCACAGTGATCCTACATTTGAACATTTAAAATAATGATCAAACTAAAACACAATTTAAACAATGCACAGTATACACACATTAAACTTTCCACGTAGTCAATTTAACTTTACTTATATACATATACACAGCACTAATGTTACAATCTTACAATAATAAAAAAACTATTAAAAATACATACTTCGACATTAGACATGACGAAAAACCCTAAGTTAACAGCCAGACGGACAAATAACAATTAATAAATATCATATAATATAGTATAAGTAATTAATAAGAATCAAAATAATGTAAAATAGATCATAAGTATTGCGTTAATTGTTAATACGGAAAGCCGAAATCGCGCTAGGGATCGAACACGCGATAGCAAATTCGGCAGCGTAAGAAACTCCAAAATAAAGTACGTAAACAATAAAAGTGTGTTAAATAGTATAAATAGTATTACAATTGTATAATATAATTGTAGTATAATAGTATTACACACAAGTATAATCTATACTTTCACTGCTGGCCACGCGCAACACGTCATACTTATAGCTACAGATATACTGTTAGCATTTGCATGTCGGTGACGCGAACTCATAAGATTTCACCCATCCAAAAATCGCGCTAGGGATCGAACACGCGATAGCAAATTCGGCAGTGTAAGAAACTCCAAAGTAAAGTACGTAAACGATAAAAGTGTGTTAAATAGTATAAATAATAGTATTACACACAAGTATAACCTATACTTTCACTGCTGGCCACGCGCAACACGTCATACTTATAGCTACAGATATACTGTTAACATTAGCATGCCGACATTATCATGTTGGCATTAGCATGTCGGTGACGCGAACTCATAAGATTTTACCCATCCAAAAATCACCCAACGTGCCTATAGAAGTTTTCACTTCAAAAATTATCCAGAATAAATGTTCAAACATCTAACATTTGAAGGAGTAGAGAAGAAAGACAACAAAGAGTGTAATATACAAGAGAAGGCAATAATAATGAAAGAAAAGGAGAAGATCAACTTACAAAAAAGTATGAATAACAGGGACCTGTGTATAGTGCGATATATAACCCTATGTCATCACAAAAGATAATGGTAACAATACTTACCAAATAAGTAATATAAACACAAGAAAAATAAAGGGAGTTTACAACCAAGCTTCAATAAAAAAGTTTTATGAAGAAAAATAAATTACTAGAAATGAACAAAAAACAAATTTCAAAATTCAAAAAGTTTGTAAGAGCAACTTACTGCCTTATTTAGATGACATATGAGGAATGGAAAAAATAAAATAAATGAATAAAAATATAAAAAACAAAGGAATAAGTTACCAAAATTCCTACCAAGTAAAATCAACTTACAGTCTATTAAAGTTAATATATGAAGTATAAAATAAAAAATTATAATAAGGAATAAGTTACACAAATTCCTATAAAAAAGTAAGAATCACAAACTTACGATAATATTTAAACAAAAAGTACCTAAAAAGGAATAAGCTACAAAAATTCCTATAAAGTAAGAAAAACTAACTTACAAAAAATTATCAAAAATGATATTTAAAAAAAAATAAAAAAATAAATAAATATAATCAAGCAAAAACCGCTAAGATAAATACCTGAAATAATAATGAGTTTAAGGTATTCAAAGAAAAAAAATCTGAACTGGTAGAAGGAAGAAAAAGAAATTATATGTATAAAACAAAAATACAAAAAAATTACTAAAACAGAATATTGCTAAACAACCAAGAAAAAGAAAAACGATGTCTAAGATAATTAAAATGATCACAAGAAGAATAGAAAAACAAACTAATGAAAAGTTAGATATGATGAAATTAACATATGAATAAATAAAAAACAATCAACTGTATGAGTAAATGACAGTATATAGCAAAGGTACAGCGGAAGGAAGAATGAGTAAAAGGCCAAAGTGATCTAAAAACAAACCACAAGGTGGACAATCCCAAGATATATTATTATTATTAATTTAAGTCACAAGTTGACAAAAAAGGTATTTAAGATTGACTGTTGAAAAGTCCAGCAATCCAGATAAACTGAGCAGAGATGATGTTCCTCTGGTCTCAGAAAAAATGAGTAGTAATGGAAGAAACCAGCTACTAAAAAGTTAGGAAAAAATTGTATAAGGGAGAACACACTAATGGAAATAAAGAAAAACAGATCCAAATAAAATGGAATGAATCAAGTAAGAAGAGAATTAAGAATGGAGAAACAAACAAGAAAGAAAAGGAAAAGATTATATATAACTGATAATTTCATAAAAAAACTATGCTAGTGTTTTATTAAAATGATCAATTTTGAAGGAGAGGCATTATGTTACAACACAAATAAGCCACCCCAGTACCAGGGATAAAAAAGATGATAATAAATATAAATATACTTCATATTAAATAAAATGATTAAATATGAATAAAATATAAAGACAGTGACACGACAAACGACGACATTACCGAACCCAAGTGATTGACCAAACAAACAGGAACTAACAAAGAAGGGGAAAAACCGAAACCAAAGAAGAATAAAGACAATTGAAGGAAGTGAACGAATTCCTACAACTAAATAAAATCAAACCAGACGAGAAGGGGAGAACCGAATTAAAATGAAGCCAATTGAAAATGAAGAAGAAGGAGAAGAAGCAGAAAAATGAAGAAACGAAGTGAAACCAAGAGATAAGAAACACCACATATAAAAGGGAGAAATGGTACACTCAAAAATAGAATATTGTGAATAAAACCAATAATTATCCAATACCAGAAATAAATATTATTGTAAATGAAATAATTAATATAACTGTTTTAAACAAAAACAGTAAAGTAATCTAATGAAAAGAAAAAGTACACTAACCCAAAAATTAGAGTTAGATATAGTAAAATCTATAGAAAAATATCATTAATACTGTGTATAATTTGTAAAGAAAGAAATAGTGAGAAAGTGAGAGAGTGACAAAGAGAATTAATTATAGGGAATACCCACTAAAAAACACTTAATGTAAACAGTTAAAAAGTGCAATAGTGAAGGTGTAAATACCCCAAAATAGTGAGTGTATCAGTGATAAACACCAATTAATTAAAGGTGAAAGTGATAAATGAAAAAAGATATTGTAAATGATAAAAAGATAGTAATAGATAAGAAAACACTTAGTGAATCATTGATGAACCAATAAATGATTTAAGAGTGAGCTTATAAAAAAAATTACATAGTTACGGGTAATTAGAAATAGTATTTAAAGTAGAGATAGATAAAGGATATGATGTTATTCAGGGGAGAAAGCCCATGTAAGATGAACAGTTTGTGTTAACATGGAATGGAGAAAGGGATTAGTAAAGAATTAAGAAATTAAGAATATAATTAATAAACACCCTATGTTATAAGGGAAAATAAATTAAATAAGTTTGAAGGAAGTGATGATATTTCTCACACAAAATAATAGTAAAAGAATGAAATGTATGTTAAACCAACAGTAACTAATAACTTGTAAAGAATTGTTCGTTTTAATTTTATGGATAGGATATGGCTGAAGGAAGCTTACAGTCCATAGGCCTAATTGTTATATTTTAAGTATTAAGATATAGAAAATAATCTTGACATGTAATCAGAACACAAACAAATTCAAGACACAACAACCACTAAACAAATCAATTGTAACAACAGAACAAAACGCTTTGTAATAAAATGAAATATAATTAGAATATAATAAGTAAAAATAATCAATGGCTACTTAGGCCTAGGAAATGCCTAACTGTCAAAACCAGTAATAACAAATTGTATAAAATCCACCAGGAAATTAACAAATCTAAGGCAAGTAACTAGCCAAAAATTATGTATAAATCATTTTAAAAGAAAAATGTTACAATAAGAGTTTAAATTAAAAGAAATATGTAATTATCAAATGTCAGCATAATTAGACAAAAATTAATATCTAATAGAACATGACCTTATGAGGTATTATTTTAATCTTTGAAAGGAAATAAATACAATAGTGATAATATTTAATACCCAGAAGGGGAGACAGAAGAATAAAATCAATCAGAAAATATATAATAAATTTGAATAAAAATTTCAAATATGATAACAATGCTTTTAATCTAGGCCTTAACCAATCAAAGGGTTTCAGTTACCATAGAAATCCACAAAAATTAATAAAATAAAACATTCTTTTATTTGACCCGTTACAATACCCCCCCCCCCCCAATGAGATATCTTCTGCCGAAACAGAAGAAATCTCATTGCTAAAACCCCTAAGAGGACCGGTGAGGAACTGGTGCCAACAACCCCCCATTTGTTCTTATATATCATGGGTAAACAACCCCCCTGGCTCGGCGACCATGGCCGCATCTGAACGAGATTACTGGACTTCTCTGTGCGAGATCCCAACACCATAAAATCGAACAGACACGCACCACAGCGCACCTCACCTTCTAACATGCTGCCCCAAAAATCCAAATCCCTGGTCTTATATCATGCCAGATCCTCAACCGATATGTTCCCCCTTATCATGCACACTGGGCTGCCTTTAGCAGTTACTGGGCTCGCACACACACTTATTGCTACATCCTATCAAATCTTCTCAAATTTAGGAGTTTCCTTTAAATTGAAACCAAATCTATATTACCATTAATCTCAAAATCAGAATACAAATCTTTTGTCTGAATTGAATAATTCTCTTCGTTATTAGTGATAATTCGAAAAACAAATAAATGGACCATTTATTAAAACATGAACTTCCTTATCCTAACATTGGATTAGACATATATCCTGAACAATACAATTCAATAAAACACATTAGTAATACAACTAAATGATAACATAATCAAAATTCAAAACATCAATTAGATGGCAGGCACAAAATCAAAAATATATTTTTTTTTCCAAAAAAAATTTTAAATTCGAAAAAATTTAAATTTATTAAAATATATTTTCTCAATATTAAAAGTATTTAAATTTATTTAAATTAATTAAGAAACAAAATTGGCATTACTTCATTGCCAAAACTGGTTTAATATAGCACATTACCCATCAGCTGATCAAACTGGGTCAAGTCAAGAACCTTGACCTACATAAGTTATACATAAGTTACATCAGAAAATACTTTAAACCTCTTCAAAATTCTATCTTTAAACACAACACATAATAAAATAAGACATTTAAAATTAACAAAGTATTATTATAATTAACAATAAACTTGATATTTAAATTACTCAAGGTTACACATTTTCCAGCTTTACTTTATTCTTAAATTCTATTAAAATTGTCACTTGTTTCAATTAAAATTCTATATTTTTACTGTAACTCTCTTTTCTTTACTATTCTTAATCTCCATTAGTTTGGGTGATTCAATTATTCATATTACTTGATTGTATCAACTTGGCATCTATACATTTATAATCTCCACCTCTGACTCTAATACCACTAACAGCTTTAACTACACATGACACCCATCTCTATTAAAAACATCTATCAAACACTCTCTAAACCCAACTTACTACTCAACTCAATTCGCATCACTTCTACTCTTATATAAAAAAAAAATACTCTCCAACCCTTTGTACTCAGGATGTGTGTTTCCCCCCCCCAAAAAAGCTTATTCCCTTATGTTGGTCCCTGGATTCTACCTAGGCAACCCCTTCCGGCGCTAAACGGTCCCTTCCCATCCCAACCCTTTTGTTGTGGACTCCTACCACCCCATCCTCTCTTACAAAATTACCATCCCCTAATTACCATTCTCAATACATCACTTCAATTACAACAAAATATCATCAGTTACTTATTACATCAATATGTCAATCATTACTCTACATATATTCCCCATATCTACTGTGTCACTATCAATACTTCTCAAATTCTACATTACATTAATTCACAACAACATTATTCTCTCTATTACCCCTGTAAACTTAACATGGACGGATCTACATGTCCCAACAAAATAGTAATCACCCAAAATTTACCTTTTACTATCTTTCACAAATCATTTTAAATTCTTAAATATATCAATTCATTCCATCATTAAAATTAAAATCTTTTACCACATTAACATCATATTGAACATTAATTACCTTGGAAATTTGCAAACATTTATCAGTGACATTCTACTGCTGATCAGCTGATTTTCTTAGCAAGGTGAATGACCTTACTGCAAACACATTTCAAAATTATACAAATTATATGAAATACATATTTTTATCAATCCTTATATCTAACATACTACACAGCATTGTTTCCCCCTTCTCTGACTCTGGTACAATTAGGTAAACCACCTGCCGGTCGGTCTAGGTATTTACTTGGTTATAACCACATTTCAAAATTATATAGATTACATATTTCTTCAACCCCTATATCTAACACAATGAAATAAAAACATTTATGAGACAGAATAAACATAGTATAATAAACATATGAACACCTATTTATCAAATCGTAATACAAGCATTTAATTAGTGCAAAAGTGAGTAATCATCTTTAACGTTACAAAAATTTGGATTCGTTGCTCACCTGAGCAACCCCCTGGCCACACACACTATTGATTTGTTCTGTTGGACTGTGGCGCCCATGTGCGTCCACAAGGACGGCATAGTTGGAGGAATTGAACATCTCCTTGTCCTTGCTTCGGCGTTACATTTGAACGGTTTAGATATCAACATATCTTTGTTATATAGTTATACACCCTTAATGCGGGTCTACCACCTGGCTCTGCTGTCCCTACTCGGACAGAGTGGCAGCCGCTGTTCCATAGTTTCCGGGATTTCCCCTAGTTTCACCCCCCATCAATTTCTAATATAGACCAATTTCAAGCCAGCTATGGTCAAGGGACTTAAATTATGGCCATAGCTGACCGCTAGCCAAAACCACGATTAGTGCTGGTAAGGCAGTAATCGCCCGAAAAGTCGGGGAAATCATCTTTACCTTCAGGCATGTTACACTCGTCATTAACTGCACGGCACGAAAGTCTATCAAGGTACAATATGAAATTGTACATAAAAAAAATGTGCCGTGCATTTTCGCCCTTTCGGCCTCCGATGGGGGTAACACTCTCTATTACCCCCAACACTTTCCGCTATCTACTGTGGCACATGCCACCACAGCGACAGCACACTAATAGCTAAATTAAAACTTTATATAAAACATTATAATGTGAAATTTTCATTAACTCTTTTATCCATCATCATTTAAATCATTCATCACTTTCTTCAATTAGATTCCTTAAAATTTTCAAATTTATTATTAACATTTATTTTACATCATATTTCAGTTATTATTATTTTTTAATTATAGTTTCTATTTAGCACAATTATTTCAAATTATTTTCACTATTGAATCAAAATCTTTCACACCTGTAAACATTTTTACACTATCTAATTGGTATTATAAAATTTATACTTACAGTACATTATTCACCTATTGACATAAACACAAAATATACACACCATACACACCAATATCTTCACGTAACCTCTGAAACATTTAACAACAGTGTTATTTCATATCAAATAATTTAACATTTATTTATTTATTACTATCAGATTCACATCTCGTAAAATAATTTAAACTCATTAGAAAAATTCAATTATACAACATTTAAATCAATCAAAAATATTTAAACATCTCAAATTATTTTAATTAAATTAATTATTAAAACAACATTTTTAATTACTTTCACCAATTACAATAACTACAATTCACTTATTATCTTCTTCCAAATTATTTTTGTTATTTATTTAGGCTGCAAAATACTATTATTATTATCACAACAATTTCTACTACATATACACATTGTTTACCTAACATTTACAATACATACAATTAATTTCACTAAACATTTATTTACAATTCTTCCTCATTAATTATTCAGTTATATCACACTTCATTGTCCAAGGTTGCGAGGTCTGAACCGTAAAACAAAATATTTAAAATTGTCCATTTATTGCTTTACTGTTTAGCCTCCATCGTCAAAAATTAGTCTTGGTTTCAAATAACAATTTTCAATTTTATTTATATTCCACATATGGCTATCTTGTGTGTAATAACCATACAATCTTAGTCCATTCATTTTACCATAATATTCATATACCAAGTCAACATTATGTATTTCTGTCCAGTCTCCATTAGTAATTATATTCAATATCGGGCCAGTTCTTTTTTCATCATAAATTAAATTATTATTGTTCAAACACACTTCTAACATTTCTTTCAACTCATCATAATCTCTCTTTAATTTATACAATTCTATCTCTTTATCAATACACAATTCTCCATCTAAATCTCTCTCATCATAACACCATCTCTCACTTTCAACACCATTCCACACAGAGGGTACTAGCTTATACAAAAAAGGGAAACAACTCAAATCTTCCATTAAATAGGGTCTCTTGCCCTCTAATAATAACACTTGTGAACACTCTGGTTCATCACAAATAAGGGGAAAATTTACCCTCTGCCACCATTCTACCTCTATACTATCTTTCCACTTTCTCTCTGACTCATAAACACACATTAACATTCTATTATTACATTCTACAACTTCATCAGTACTCTCACTATTTATTTTCAACGTATCACTCTCTGATACTACCTTTTCAATTTCATTACCATTCTCAATATTATTTTTATCATTTTCGACATCATTATTATCATTTGTTAACTTTTTCTCTAGTACCACCTTTTTATACATATCATTATAATTTTCATTTGTTTTACTGTCTACCACACACACACACTCTCTTAACTCATCTGTTTCTCTTTTTGTTTCACTACATATTTCATTTATTTTACTTTCAATACTACACAGTGAATTAGTTAATACGTCAAACTTAGCATCATTAGTGTCAAAACGTTTATTTAATTTAATCTCATTTATGTCAAAACGACTATTTATGTCACTACTTATTACATTGAATTTAGTCTCAAATTTTTTCTCATTATTGTCTAAATGACTAATTAACTCGTTAAATTTATTATTCTGTTCCCTCATGTTAACATTGATTACATTAAATTGTTGTTGTAAAAAACTCATTATATCGTTATCGGACTTGCTACATTTTGTTGAGGTCGGAGTTATCTGCACCCCTGAATCCTCCGTAATATTTGTTGCATCTGAATTATTTTTTATTTTATTCTCCCGACTCACGTTTGGAGTCGAGTGGATTTCAAAATCGCTCATACTATTTGATTCATTACAATTTTCTATATTAGTCATTTCATTTATTTCACTTTCATTATTTCCTGCCATCTCTTATTCTTTATAATTTATATTTGTTAATTTACTTTAATTAATTTAATTTATCATAGTACAATTTCAATCTTATGCCAGTTGTGCGTAAATGACGCACTTCTACTTCATTACTCCAACCTTAAAAACACGCTTGCATCTTTTGTAGGTGTGGAATTTTAATTGACTTAATCAAATTCGTCCCTGTATCGGATGCGCCATTGTGAAGTTATTATTCATTACAAATATAAATACAAATATATTATTTAATTTATTTCCACCTACCTTATATAATTGTTTTTTCTCGGGCCAAGATCCGGTCACACGAACGTAGGATGCAAGCATGGTTTACGGGTTATACAAATCACTTACGCAACTCATTTTTTGAAGAGAATTAAAATTTTTTAATAGGTACTTATTTCAGTTTTGTATTGTTATTCCTTTCCAATAAAAAAATCATTCAAGACACATTAAAATTTCCTTACATTTTTTGGCAACACATCTTATGTTGACAAAGTTAAAATCTACGTCTTATATTAACATATCAATTATTTATCTATTACTTACATAAACAGCCCAGTCTGCCAGCATTCTCACATTCACACATTTAATTCAAACCCCCCATTTTATATAATTACTGTAAACCCCCTTTTTATATATGATTATAGTAATTTTGATTGGTATACAGTACAGTTTACCGTGGCATATCCTTCGACTGCATGGCGCGTCACCCGCACTATTCCCTTTTTGATGAAAACTGTTACTGTTCCATGAATTTTGTACACTGCACCTATTCACCGGTTTACACTATTTTACACTGTTTTATACTTTTTGATTACTTATACATACTGTTGTGGTCGGGTGAAATTTCCGGCCCGCTAGCCGGTTGTATTTATCCAGCTGCGGCCATGGTAATTAGTCGACTGGGAAGGAAATTATTAATATGCCTCCCTCAAAACACTCGGACAGAGCGGAAGTTTCAGTGCCTCATGATCGGATTGTCCGTTGCTGTTCATTAAACACATTGTTTTTTCATGTGGTTGCCATGGACGATATTTGTTGTGCACTGGCCGACGTCACAGAGTAGGTTGGACTTAGATTTTGTTTCCTCCAGCTTACACGCACCTTGCTGAATCAAATTCGCCCAAGCCATTTTGCTTTAAACCAACTTGGCATCGTTCTGCGCACATGCTGGGGTAGTGCATTTGGGCGCAGGTGTTACACAAACATAAAGTTCTTAGAATTGACGTCTTGCACATTCTTTGGCAAATGTTTCACAACTGTTACTGCGTACTGTTCCTTTGTTCGTCCAATGCTTTTATTCAACCACGTGGCCGTATACACAGATGGAAATTAAATTTCAAATATTTTATAACAAATCCACAAAAATTAATAACATAAAAAATTCTTTTATTTGACCCGTTACAAGACAACTAGCGCTCTTGCCATATGTGCAATACAGTAAGCTGTACAGAGGCGGGAACCATTCGAACGCTCCAGCCGTCACCGCTGAAAACACCAATGTAACTTATTTATTAACAAATTTAATTGTTTTCATTAAACAATTTGGCGCCACCCGGGATTCACAACCCCTATGAAATTACAGGTAGGCTGTACTGATAATTGTGACAATGCTACGGACTTCGGTAGCAACAACCATTAATGTAACGACAGGTGTGAGACGAACACACCACACTAACACTTTCTACACATAAAAAACAGGTGTACACATTTTACAGATACGACCGAGTCACTTCGTTAGAGATTGGCTTCCATCGCGGGGCTTAAACGTAGAAAAGGACGTCTTCAAGATCGTTACAGATTGGCGACCAACGTAGTGAGGCTAGAAAAGGACGACTAGCGGCGATTATGAAAAGACATCATATGGTTACAAGATTCGACATTAAGAAAGGATCAAACCAAGAAGAAATGGAAGAAATTGAAGAAATGATTGGAGGATTGTTTGAAGAAGATCCCCAGGAGGACCAACCGGAAAATCCAAACCTACCGGAACCAGAAATTGAAGTAGTAGTTGATGTCCAACCAGTCAAACCAACCCAATTAATGGACACCAATTTCCAAGAAATGATGAGGATTATGGTGGAACAATTAAACAGAAACTAGGAAAAACCCGATGAAACTTTTAAGAAACAAGAGGAAAAAATTAATAATAAAATGGTCCAAAACAAGGAAGAATTGAATAAAAAATTAGAATCATTGCAAGAGGGAATGAAGGAAGAGATCAGAGAACAAAGAAAGGAAGACGGGGAATTTTTGAAGGAGAACATCGAACTCCTGAATAATAAATTGGAAAGCAACCATGAGGCCTTGAAGAGAAGCCAAGAGACGCTAGAAAAGAAGAGTGAAGAGCTGAAGAAACAGATCAAGAAAGATCTGGAGATAATGAAGAAGAAGATTGAAAATAATAGCGAAACACTCCAAAGACAGTTGAAGGAAGATGGTGAGAAGAACAGGGAAGAATTAAGATTCATACTAATAGAGTTTCGTGAAGAAGTCAAACAGACAAAAACGGGGATGAATAAGAGATGGGAAGAAACAAGTTACCCAGTAGATCAACTTAATGAAACAGTAAATAATAGTTTCACACAGTTGAAGGAAACACTAGACACCACTTCTGAAGGTAGTAAGGAGATGGAAATTGTAGAAGAAACAAGTGTATTGTTTTGTGAAAATAAAGGTAACAATAACACCGAGAAAATCAAGCACATAAAAACCAACCGTAGGAGAATAAAGAAGAATCGAATCATTAAGAAGAATAAGAAAACAGAGGAAATGGGAAAGATATATAAAAAGAAACTAATCAAAACATGAGAAGAAGTGGAGATGATGAAGAATTGACTCATTGATGTGTTTAATTTGCCCCTTACCTACCAAAGCAATTTAATGAAGTATAAAGATTGTAGGAGGACTCTGAAGGAAATTATAAAAGGAATTCACAACCAACCAGTGGATGAAAAATTCAGCAAATCTATGCTTAGATGGAAGATGCCAGAAATAGAAAGGACTGACAACAAAACAGTGTATAACAAATTAAGGAGGTCCCTGAAACACTGGAGCACACCAGAAATGGAAATACAGAATAAAAGATCAATAACATTAATGAGAGAGGCACAATTAACTTCTCTGATTAATCAACAAAGTAATCAAATGATTGAGGTAGACATTAATACTACGGAACATATGGTATTAGAGGAATTATGGTACAAGATGGAAGATACCTATTTCACAAGAACGGAAATAGTTCTACGCACCGAGGTTATCCGAAAGACAAGTGCAGAGGAACTGATGGACCATGGGTAAACTAAGCGAAGATACCACACACCAAGAAAAGGGACTGATCTTCGAATTACTGACCAAGCAAACCAATGGAGAGGAAGGAGCAGTAAATTAATTAGACCAATAAGAATCACCAAAACAAGAAATGACTCAACGACCAAGATGAATTAAATGAGAACTACTAAACCATAATAAATAAACTTAAAAAAAATTATCCAGAATAAATGTTCAAACATCTAACATTAGAAGGAGTAGAGAAGAAAGACAACAAAGAGTGTAATATACAAGAGAAGGCAATAATAATGAAAGAAAAGGAGAAGATTAACTTACAAAAAAGTATAAATAACAGGGACCTGTGTATAGTGCGATATATAACCCTATGTCATCACAAAAGATAATGGTAACAGTACTTATCAAATAAGTAATATAAACACAAGAAAAATAAAGGGAGTTTACAACCAAGCTTCAATAAAAAAGTTTTATGAAGAAAAATAAATTACTAGAAATGAACAAAAAACAAATTTCAAAATTCAAAAAGTTTGTAAGAGCAACTTACTGCCTTATTTAGATGACATATGAGGAATGGAAAAAATAAAATAAATGAATAAAAATATAAAAAACAAAGGAATAAGTTACCAAAATTCCTACCAAGTAAAATCAACTTACAGTCTATTAAAGTTAATATATGAAGTATAAAATAAAAAATTATAATAAGGAATAAGTTACACAAATTCCTATAAAAAAGTAAGAACCACAAACTTACGATAATATTTAAACAAAAAGTACCTAAAAAGGAATAAGCTACAAAAATTCCTATAAAGTAAGAAAAACTAACTTACAAAAAATTATCAAAAATGATATTTAAAAAAAAAAAAAAAAATAAATAAATATAATCAAGCAAAAACCGCTAAGATAAATACCTGAAATAATAACGAGTTTAAGGTATTCAAAGAAAAAAAATCTGAACTGGTAGAAGGAAGAAAAAGAAATTATATGTATAAAACAAATATACAAAAAAATTACTAAAGCAGAATATTGCTAAACAACCAAGAAAAGGAAAAACGATGTCTAAGATAATTAAAATGATCACAAGAAGAATAGAAAAACAAACTAATGAAAAGTTAAATATGATGAAATTAACATATGAATAAATAAAAAACAATCAACTGTATGAGTAAATGACAGTATATAGCACAAGTTGACAAAAAAGGTATTTAAGATTGACTGTTGAAAAGTCCAGCAATCCAGATAAACTGAGCAGAGATGATGTTCCTCTGGTCTCAGAAAAAATGAGTAGTAATGGAAGAAACCAGCTACTAAAAAGTTAGGAAAAAATTGTATAAGGGAGAACACACTAATGGAAATAAAGAAAAACAGATCCAAATAAAATGGAATGAATCAAGTAAGAAGATAATTAAGAATGGAGAAACAAACAAGAAAGAAAAGGAAAAGATTATATATAACTGATAATTTCATAAAAAACTATGCTAGTGTTTTATTAAAATGATCAATTTTGAAGGAGAGGCATTATGTTACAACACAAATAAGCCACCCCAGTACCAGGGATAAAAAAGATGATAATAAATATAAATATACTTCATATTAAATGAAATGATTAAATACGAATAAAATATAAAGACAGTAACACGACAAATGACGACATTACCTAACCCAAGTGATTGACCAAACAAACAGGAACTAACAAAGAAGGGGAAAAACCGAAACCAAAGAAGAATAAAGACAATTGAAGGAAGTGAACGAATTCCTACAACTAAATAAAATCCAACCAGACGAGAAGGGGAGAACCGAATTAAAATGAAGCCAATTGAAAATGAAGAAGAAGGAGAAGAAGCAGAAAAATGAAGAGGAAACGAAATGAAACCAAGAGATAAGAAACACCACATATAAAAGTCATTGTACTGGTATCCGCGTCACAATTATTATAATTAAATTATTTTACCTTAATCCGTCACTTTACCGATATGTGATGACTGCGACATGCATTACATTGGTCAGACAGGCAGAGGTTTTTTCGAAAGATACAAAGAACACTTACCCACGAGCATTTCAAATATGAATAAATCAAATTACGCTAAACATCTCGCTTCATTAAATCATAATTACACAAATTTTGAGGCAAATTGCAAACCCTTACATATTTGCAAAAAGGGTAGATATATGGATGCAGTAGAAGAGTTTGAGATTTACCGGGCCTTCAGAAATAATCCTAATAATATACTAAACGAACAGTTGGCATTTAAATCACATACATTATATGATAAGATTATAGACAACATAACCATAGAGTACACGCCCCAACACAACAATAGATAACATGATAACACAAATAAACTGTGCAGTACGTCTTCAACCGGTGTCGAGTGCGCACTCACATCCGCGTACGTCGCTGTGTTTGTATAATATATACATAGATGTACTTTAGTGTCTCCTTTTAATGTTTTAACGAAGTCATAACTGACGGATTTTTTACTCTGATGATGGATTAAGTTTAATCCGAAACGCGTAAGTTGACAGAAACCAAGCGGTCACAGTGACGGATTAAGGTAAAATAATTTAATTAACATATAAAAGGGAGAAATGGTACACTCAAAAATAGAATATTGTGAATAAAACCAATAATTATCCAATACCAGAAATAAATATTATTGTAAATGAAATAATTAATATAACTGTTTTAAACAAAAACAGTAAAGTAATCTAATGAAAAGAAAAAGTACACTAACCCAAAAATTTGAGTTAGATATAGTAAAATCTATAGAAAAATATCATTAATACTGTGTATAATTTGTAAAGAAAGAAATAGTGAGAAAGTGAGAGAGCGACAAAGAGAATTAATTATAGGGAACACCCACTAAAAAACACTTAATGTAAACAGTTAAAAAGTGCAATAGTGAAGGTGTAAATACCCCAAAATAGTGAGTGTATCAGCGATAAACACCAATTAATTAAAGGTGAAAGTGATAAGTGAAAAAAGATATTGTAAATGATGAAAAGATAGTAATAGATAAGAAAACACTTAGTAAATCATTGATGAACCAATAAATGATTTAAGAGTGATCTTATAAAAAAAAATTACATAGTTAAGGGTAATTAGAAATAGTATTTAAAGTAGAGATAGATAAAGGATATGATGTTATTCAGGGGAGAAAGCCCATGTAAGATGAACAGTTTGTGTTAACATGGAATGGAGAAAGGGATTAGTAAAGAATTAAGAAATTAAGAATATAATTAATAAACACCCTATGTTATAAGGGAAAATAAATTAAATAAGTTTGAAGGAAGTGATGATATTTCTCACACAAAATAATAGTAAAAGAATGAAATGTATGTTAAACCAACAGTAACTAATAACTTGTAAAGAATTGTTCGTTTTAATTTTATGGATAGGATATGGCTGAAGGAAGCTTACAGTCCATAGGCCTAATTGTTATATTTTAAGTATTAAGATATAGAAAATAATCTTGACATGTAATCAGAACACAAACAAATTCAAGACACAACAACCACTAAACAAATCAATCGTAACAACAGAACAAAACGCTTTGTAATAAAATGAAATATAATTAGAATATAATAAGTAAAAATAATCAATGGCTACTTAGGCCTAGGAAATGCCTAACTGTCAAAACCAGTAATAACAAATTGTATAAAATCCACCAGGAAATTAACAAATCTAAGGCAAGTGACTAGCCAAAAATTATGTATAAATCATTTTAAAAGAAAAATGTTACAATAAGAGTTTAAATTAAAAGAAATATGTAATTATCAAATGTCAGCATAATTAGACAAAAATTAATATCTAATAGAACATGACCTTATGAGGTATTATTTTAATCTTTGAAAGGAAATAAATACAATATTGATAATATTTAATACCCAGAAGGGGAGACAGAAGAATAAAATCAATCAGAAAATATATAATAAATTTGAATAAAAATTTAAAATATGATAACAATGCTTTTAATCTAGGCCTTAACCAATCAAAGGGTTTCAGTTACCATAGAAACGGGCCGTTGGTTACTAATTTTCCGATAAAATTACTTACTTGGAAAAATGACGCGTGGGTAGTAAGGACGGAAGATTTAGTATGACCGAAATTTTACTTTAAAAAGTTTAAAAAACCTTCAAAAGTCAACAACATGAACCAGTGAGAAGGAGATGAAGAGTTTCAACGATTAACAGATGTCCAGGAACTAAATAAACGAAAATTAAATAGCAGAAATTCCCAAGACAATTTAGAAGAAGATGCCAGCAGCCTAAGTCACTCCAAAGTTGATGAAATTTCCATTACCCCAGAACAACAACCTATCACAACCTTCTAAACTGATAAGTATCATTTAAATACAATAATCCCAGGAATAAAAGCACTTTATATATTTCTCACATCAATACAAAACTCTCACTAGGAAGTAAAAATAATTTTCTTTCAAGGATTGAATAACATAAACTTACGTAGCAAAATTGTCAGCTAAAAAATAACTTCGCACTAATTTGCGAAATTTGTAACAACTATTACTACACTGCCGAACAGTTTGTAAACACATTTTATACTGTTTAAGTACGGATAAGGTACAGTAGTGTACTTTTTTAATGTAACCATATTTTATGTTTTCTTTATAATCTCAAGAACTCCAGATTTTGGGCGAGCTGACAAATCATGTATAAACAGTAGCCAAAATGGCGTCAGAATAACTCGTTTCCAAATTAATTTCGTCAGCCTTGAGATTTGTGTTTCATGTTTTATGCCGGAGCAATTTTATTAAAAACTAACTTATAATATTATTGTCACATTGATTAATGACCAAACCATAATTAAAGATACAGTACAGAGTGTTACCATTGTTTTATTTCATAGGAAGTTGTATAATATATGGGTGTGTTAGCGATTTCACTGAGCAGACAACTAGCGCTCTTGCCATATGTGCAATACAGTAAGCTGTACAGAGGCGGGAACCATTCGAACGCTCCAGCCGTCACCGCTGAAAACACCAATGTAACTTATTTATTCACAAATTTAATTGTTTTCATTAAACAATTTGGCGCCACCCGGGATTCACAACCCCTATGAAATTACAGGTAGGCTGTACTGATAATTGTGACAACGCTACGGACTTCGGTAGCAACAACCATTAATGTAACGACAGGTGTGAGACGAACACACCACACTAACACTTTCTACACATAAAAAACAGGTGTACACATTTTGCAGATACGACCGAGTCACTTCGTTACAGATTGGCTTCCATCGCGGGGCTTAAACGTAGAAAAGGACGTCTTTAATATCGTTACAGATTGGCGACCAACGTAGTGAGGCTAGAAAAGGACGACTAGCGGCGATTATGAAAAGACATCATATGGTTACAAGATTCGACATTAAGAAAGGATCAAACCAAGAAGAAATGGAAGAAATTGAAGAAATGATTGGAGGATTGTTTGAAGAAGATTCCCAGGAGGACCAACCGGAAAATCGAAACCTACCGGAACCAGAAATTGAAGTAGTAGTTGATGTCCAGCCAGTCAAACCAACCCAATTAATGGACGCCAATTTCCAAGAAATGATGAGGATTATGGTGGAACAATTAAACAGAAACCAGGAAAAATCCGATGAAAATTTTAAGAAACAAGAGGAAAAAATTAATAATAAAATGGTCCAAAACAAGGAAGAATTGAATAAAAAATTAGAATCTTTGCAAGAGGGAATGAAGGAAGAGATCAGAGAACAAAGAAAGGAAGACAGGGAATTTTTGAAGGAGAACAAGAACTCCTGAATAATAAATTGGAAAGCAACCATGAGGCCTTGAAGAGAAGCCAAGAGACGCTAGAAAAGAAGAGTGAAGAGCTGAAGAAACAGATCAAGAAAGATCTGGAGATAATGAAGAAGAAGATTGAAAATAATAGCGAAACACTCCAAAGACAGTTGAAGGAAGATGGTGAGAAGAACAGGGAAGAATTAAGATTCATACTAATAGAGTTTCGTGAAGAAGTCAAACAGACAAAAACGGGGATGAATAAGAGATGGGAAGAAACAAGTTACCCAGTAGATCAACTTAATGAAACAGTAAATAATAGTTTCACACAGTTGAAGGAAACACTAGACACCACTTCTGAAGGTAGTAAGGAGATGGAAATTGTAGAAGAAACAAGTGTATTGTTTTCTGAAAATAAAGGTAACAATAACACCGAGAAAATCAAGCACATAAAAACCAAACGTAGGAGAATAAAGAAGAATCGAATCATTAAGAAGAATAAGAAAACAGAGGAAATGGGAAAGATATATAAAAAGAAACTAATCAAAACATGAGAAGAAGTGGAGATAATGAAGAATTGACTCAATGATGTGTTTAATTTGCCCCTTACCTACCAAAGCAAATTAATGAAGTATAAAGATTGTAGGAGGACTCTGAAGGAAATTATAAAAGGAATTCACAACCAACCAGTGGATGAAAAATTCAGCAAATCTATGCTTAGATGGAAGATGCCAGAAATAGAAAGGACTGACAACAAAACAGTGTATAACAAATTAAGGAGGTCCCTGAAACACTGGAGCACACCAGAAATGGAAATACAGAATAAAAGATCAATAACATTAATGAGAGAGGCACAATTAACTTCTCTGATTAATCAACAAAGTAATCAAATGATTGAGGTAGACATTAATACTACGGAACATATGGTATTAGAGGAATTATGGTACAAGATGGAAGATACCTATTTCACAAGAACGGAAATAGTTCTACGCACCGAGGTTATCAGAAAGACAAGTGCAGAGGAACTGATGGACCATGGGTAAACTAAGCGAAGATACCACACACCAAGAAAAGGGACTGATCTTCGAATTACCGACCAAGCAAACCAATGGAGAGGAAGGAGCAGTAAATTAATTAGACCAATAAGAATCACCAAAACAAGAAATGACTCAACGACCAAGATGAATTAAATGAGAACTACTAAACCATAATAAATAAACTTAAAAAAAATTATCCAGAATAAATGTTCAAACATGTAACATTTGAAGGAGTAGAGAAGAAAGACAACAAAGAGTGTAATATACAAGAGAAGGCAATAATAATGAAAGAAAAGGAGAAGATTAACTTACAAAAAAGTATAAATAACAGGGACCTGTGTATAGTGCGATATATAACCCTATGTCATCACAAAAGATAATGGTAACAATACTTATCAAATAAGTAATATAAACACAAGAAAAATAAAGGGAGTTTACAACCAAGCTTCAATAAAAAAGTTTTATGAAGAAAAATAAATTACTAGAAATGAACAAAAAACAAATTTCAAAATTCAAAAAGTTTGTAAGAGCAACTTACTGCCTTATTTAGATGACATATGAGGAATGGAAAAAATAAAATAAATGAATAAAAATATAAAAAACAAAGGAATAAGTTACCAAAATTCCTACCAAGTAAAATCAACTTACAGTCTATTAAAGTTAATATATGAAGTATAAAATAAAAAATTATAATAAGGAATAAGTTACACAAATTCCTATAAAAAAGTAAGAATCACAAACTTACGATAATATTTAAACAAAAAGTACCTAAAAAGGAATAAGCTACAAAAATTCCTATAAAGTAATAAAAACTAACTTACAAAAAATTATCAAAAATGATATTTAAAAAAAAATAAAAAATAAAATAAATATAATCAAGCAAAAACCGCTAAGATAAATACCTGAAATAATAACGAGTTTAAGGTATTCAAAGAAAAAAAATCTGAACTGGTAGAAGGAAGAAAAAGAAATTATATGTATAAAACAAATATACAAAAAAATTACTAAAGCAGAATATTGCTAAACAACCAAGAAAAGGAAAAACGATGTCTAAGATAATTAAAATGATCACAAGAAGAATAGAAAAACAAACTAATGAAAAGTTAAATATGATGAAATTAACATATGAATAAATAAAAAACAATCAACTGTATGAGTAAATGACAGTATATAGCAAAGGTACAGCGGAAGGAAGAATGAGTAAAAGGCCAAAGTGATCTAAAAACAAACCACAAGGTGGACAATCCCAAGATATATTATTATTATTAATTTAAGTCACAAGTTGACAAAAAAGGTATTTAAGATTGACTGTTGAAAAGTCCAGCAATCCAAATAAACTGAGCAGAGATGATGTTCCTCTGGTCTCAGAAAAAATGAGTAGTAATGGAAGAAACCAGCTACTAAAAAGTTAGGAAAAAATTGTATAAGGGAGAACACACTAATGGAAATAAAGAAAAACAGATCCAAATAAAATGGAATGAATCAAGTAAGAAGATAATTAAGAATGGAGAAACAAACAAGAAAGAAAAGGAAAAGATTATATATAACTGATAATTTCATAAAAAACTATGCTAGTGTTTTATTAAAATGATCAATTTTGAAGGAGAGGCATTATGTTACAACACAAATAAGCCACCCCAGTACCAGGGATAAAAAAGATGATAATAAATATAAATATACTTCATATTAAATAAAATGATTAAATACGAATAAAATATAAAGACAGTAACACGACAAATGACGACATTACCTAACCCAAGTGACTGACCAAACAAACAGGAACTAACAAAGAAGGGGAAAAACCGAAACCAAAGAAGAATAAAGACAATTGAAGGAAGTGAACGAATTCCTACAACTAAATAAAATCAAACCAGACGAGAAGGGGAGAACCGAATTAAAATGAAGCCAATTGAAAATGAAGAAGAAGGAGAAGAAGCAGAAAAATGAAGAGGAAACGAAATGAAACCAAGAGATAAGAAACACCACATATAAAAGTCATTGTACTGGTATCCGCGTCACAATTATTATAATTAAATTATTTTACCTTAATCCGTCACTTTACCGATATGTGATGACTGCGACATGCATTACATTGGTCAGACAGGCAGAGGTTTTTTCGAAAGATACAAAGAACACTTACCCACGAGCATTTCAAATATGAATAAATCAAATTACGCTAAACATCTCGCTTCATTAAATCATAATTACACAAATTTTGAGGCAAATTGCAAACCCTTACATATTTGCAAAAAGGGTAGATATATGGATGCAGTAGAAGAGTTTGAGATTTACCGGGCCTTCAGAAATAATCCTAATAATATACTAAACGAACAGTTGGCATTTAAATCACATACATTATATGATAAGATTATAGACAACATAACCATAGAGTACACGCCCCAACACAACAATAGATAACATGATAACACAAATAAACTGTGCAGTACGTCTTCAACCGGTGTCGAGTGCGCACTCACATCCGCGTACGTCGCTGTGTTTGTATAATATATACATAGATGTACTTTAGTGTCTCCTTTTAATGTTTTAACGAAGTCATAACTGACGGATTTTTTACTCTGATGATGGATTAAGTTTAATCCGAAACGCGTAAGTTGACAGAAACCAAGCGGTCACAGTGACGGATTAAGGTAAAATAATTTAATTAACATATAAAAGGGAGAAATGGTACACTCAAAAATAGAATATTGTGAATAAAACCAATAATTATCCAATACCAGAAATAAATATTATTGTAAATGAAATAATTAATATAACTGTTTTAAACAAAAACAGTAAAGTAATCTAATGAAAAGAAAAAGTACACTAACCCAAAAATTTGAGTTAGATATAGTAAAATCTATAGAAAAATATCATTAATACTGTGTATAATTTGTAAAGAAAGAAATAGTGAGAAAGTGAGAGAGTGACAAAGAGAATTAATTATAGGGAACACCCACTAAAAAACACTTAATGTAAACAGTTAAAAAGTGCAATAGTGAAGGTGTAAATACCCCAAAATAGTGAGTGTATCAGCGATAAACACCAATTAATTAAAGGTGAAAGTGATAAGTGAAAAAAGATATTCTAAATGATGAAAAGATAGTAATAGATAAGAAAACACTTAGTAAATCATTGATGAACCAATAAATGATTTAAGAGTGATCTTATAAAAAAAAATTACATAGTTAAGGGTAATTAGAAATAGTATTTAAAGTAGAGATAGATAAAGGATATGATGTTATTCAGGGGAGAAAGCCCATGTAAGATGAAGAGTTTGTGTTAACATGGAATGGAGAAAGGGATTAGTAAAGAATTAAGAAATTAAGAATATAATTAATAAACACCCTATGTTATAAGGGAAAATAAATTAAATAAGTTTGAAGGAAGTGATGATATTTCTCACTCAAAATAATAGTAAAAGAATGAAATGTATGTTAAACCAACAGTAACTAATAACTTGTAAAGAATTGTTCGTTTTAATTTTATGGATAGGATATGGCTGAAGGAAGCTTACAGTCCATAGGCCTAATTGTTATATTTTAAGTATTAAGATATAGAAAATAATCTTGACATGTAATCAGAACACAAACAAATTCAAGACACAACAACCACTAAACAAATCAATTGTAAAAACAGAAAAAAACGCTTTGTAATAAAATGAAATATCATTAGAATATAATAAGTAAAAATAATCAATGGCTACTTAGGCCTAGGAAATGCCTAACTGTCAAAACCAGTAATAACAAATTGTATAAAATCCACCAGGAAATTAACAAATCTAAGGCAAGTAACTAGCCAAAAATTATGTATAAATCATTTTAAAAGAAAAATGTTACAATAAGAGTTTAAATTAAAAGAAATATGTAATTATCAAATGTCAGCATAATTAGACAAAAATTAATATCTAATAGAACATGACCTTATGAGGTATTATTTTAATCTTTGAAAGGAAATAAATACAATAGTGATAATATTTAATACCCAGAAGGGGAGACAGAAGAATAAAATCAATCAGAAAATATATAATAAATTTGAATAAAAATTTAAAATATGATAACAATGCTTTTAATCTAGGCCTTAACCAATCAAAGGGTTTCAGTTACCATAGAAACGGGCCGTTGGTTACTAATTTTCCGTTAAAATTACTTACTTGGAAAAATGACGCGTGGGTAGTAAGGACGGAAGATTTAGTATGACCGAAATTTTACTTTAAAAAGTTTAAAAAACCTTCAAAAGTCAACAACATGAACCAGTGAGAAGGAGATGAAGAGTTTCAACGATTAACAGATGTCCAGGAACTAAATAAACGAAAATTAAATAGCAGAAATTCCCAAGACAATTTAGAAGAAGATGCCAGCAGCCTAAGTCACTCCAAAGTTGATGAAATTTCCATTACCCCAGAACAACAACCTATCACAACCTTCTAAACTGATAAGTATCATTTAAATACAATAATCCCAGGATAAAAGCACTTTATATATTTCTCACATCAATACAAAACTCTCACTAGGAAGTAAAAATAATTTTCTTTCAAGGATTGAATAACATAAACTTACGTAGCAAAATTGTTAGCTAAAAAATAACCTCGCACTAATTTGCGAAATTTGTAACAACTATTACTACACTGCCGAACAGTTTGTAAACACATTTTATACTGTTTAAGTACGGATAAGGTACAGTAGTGTACTTTTTTAATGTAACCATATTTTATGTTTTCTTTATAATCTCAAGAACTCCAGATTTTGGGCGAGCTGACAAATCATGTATAAACAGTAGCCAAAATGGCGTCAGAATAACTCGTTTCCAAATTAATTTCGTCAGCCTTGAGATTTGTGTTTCATGTTTTATGCCGGAGCAATTTTATTAAAAACTAACTTATAATATTATTGTCACATTGATTAATGACCAAACCATAATTAAAGATACAGTACAGAGTGTTACCATTGTTTTATTTCATAGGAAGTTGTATAATATATGTGTGTGTTAGCGATTTCACTGAGCAGACAACTAGCGCTCTTGCCATATGTGCAATACAATAAGCTGTACAGAGGCGGGAACCATTCGAACGCTCCAGCCGTCACCGCTGAAAACACCAATGTAACTTATTTATTCACAAATTTAATTGTTTTCATTAAACAATTTGGCGCCACCCGGGATTCACAACCCCTATGAAATTACAGGTAGGCTGTGCTGATAATTGTGACAACGCTACGGACTTCGGTAGCAACAACCATTAATGTAACGACAGGTGTGAGACGAACACACCACACTAACACTTTCTACACATAAAAAACAGGTGTACACATTTTGCAGATACGACCGAGTCACTTCGTTACAGATTGGCTTCCATCGCGGGGCTTAAACGTAGAAAAGGACGTCTTTAATATCGTTACAGATTGGCGACCAACGTAGTGAGGCTAGAAAAGGACGACTAGCGGCGATTATGAAAAGACATCATATGGTTACAAGATTCGACATTAAGAAAGGATCAAACCAAGAAGAAATGGAAGAAATTGAAGAAATGATTGGAGGATTGTTTGAAGAAGATCCCCAGGAGGACCAACCGGAAAATCCAAACCTACCGGAACCAGAAATTGAAGTAGTAGTTGATGTCCAGCCAGTCAAACCAACCCAATTAATGGACGCCAATTTCCAAGAAATGATGAGGATTATGGTGGAACAATTAAACAGAAACCAGGAAAAATCCGATGAAAATTTTAAGAAACAAGAGGAAAAAATTAATAATAAAATGGTCCAAAACAAGGAAGAATTGAATAAAAAATTAGAATCTTTGCAAGAGGGAATGAAGGAAGAGATCAGAGAACAAAGAAAGGAAGACAGGGAATTTTTGAAGGAGAACAAGAACTCCTGAATAATAAATTGGAAAGCAACCATGAGGCCTTGAAGAGAAGCCAAGAGACGCTAGAAAAGAAGAGTGAAGAGCTGAAGAAACAGATCAAGAAAGATCTGGAGATAATGAAGAAGAAGATTGAAAATAATAGCGAAACACTCCAAAGACAGTTGAAGGAAGATGGTGAGAAGAACAGGGAAGAATTAAGATTCATACTAATAGAGTTTCGTGAAGAAGTCAAACAGACAAAAACGGGGATGAATAAGAGATGGGAAGAAACAAGTTACCCAGTAGATCAACTTAATGAAACAGTAAATAATAGTTTCACACAGTTGAAGGAAACACTAGACACCACTTCTGAAGGTAGTAAGGAGATGGAAATTGTAGAAGAAACAAGTGTATTGTTTTCTGAAAATAAAGGTAACAATAACACCGAGAAAATCAAGCGCATAAAAACCAACCGTAGGAGAATAAAGAAGAATCGAGTCATTAAGAAGAATAAGAAACCAGAGGAAATGGGAAAGATATATAAAAAGAAACTAATCAAAACATGAGAAGAAGTGGAGATGATGAAGAATTGACTCATTGATGTGTTTAATTTGCCCCTTACCTACCAAAGCAAATTAATGAAGTATAAAGATTGTAGGAGGACTCTGAAGGAAATTATAAAAGGAATTCACAACCAACCAGTGGATGAAAAATTCAGCAAATCTATGCTTAGATGGAAGATGCCAGAAATAGAAAGGACTGACAACAAAACAGTGTATAACAAATTAAGGAGGCCCCTGAAACACTGGAGCACACCAGAAATGGAAATACAGAATAAAAGATCAATAACATTAATGAGAGAGGCACAATTAACTTCTCTGATTAATCAACAAAGTAATCAAATGATTGAGGTAGACATTAATACTACGGAACATATGGTATTAGAGGAATTATGGTACAAGATGGAAGATACCTATTTCACAAGAACGGAAATAGTTCTATGCACCGAGGTTATCCGAACGACAAGTGCAGAGGAACTGATGGACCATGGGTAAACTAAGCGAAGATACCACACACCAAGAAAAGGGACTGATCTTCGAATTACCGACCAAGCAAACCAATGGAGAGGAAGGAGCAGTAAATTAATTAGACCAATAAGAATCACCAAAACAAGAAATGACTCAACGACCAAGATGAATTAAATGAGAACTACTAAACCATAATAAATAAACTTAAAAAAAATTATCCAGAATAAATGTTCAAACATCTAACATTTGAAGGAGTAGAGAAGAAAGACAACAAAGAGTGTAATATACAAGAGAAGGCAATAATAATGAAAGAAAATGAGAAGATCAACTTACAAAAAAGTATAAATAACAGGGACCTGTGTATAGTGCGATATATAACCCTATGTCATCACAAAAGATAATGGTCACAATACTTACCAAATAAGTAATATAAACACAAGAAAAATAAAGGGAGTTTACAACCAAGCTTCAATAAAATAGTTTTATGAAGAAAAATAAATTACTAGAAATGAACAAAAAACAAATTTCATAATTCAAAAAGTTTGTAAGAGCAACTTACTGCTTTATGTAGATGACATATGAGGAATGGAAAAAATAAAATAAATGAATAAAAATATAAAAAACAAAGGCATAAGTTACCAAAATTCCTACCCAGTAAAATCAACTTACACTCTATTAAAGTTGATATATGAAGTATAAAATAAAAAATTATAGTAAGGAATAAGTTACACAAATTCCTATAAAAAAGTAAGAATCACAAACTTACGATAATATTTAAACAAAAAGTACCTAAAAAGGAATAAGCTACAAAAATTCCTATAAAGTAATAAAAACTAACGTACAAAAAATTATCAAAAATGATATTTAAAAAAAATAAAAAAAAAAATAAAATAAAATCAAGCAAAAACCGCTAAGATAAATACCTGAAGTAATAATGAGTTTAAGGTATTCAAAGAAAAAAAAATCTGAACTGGTACAAGGAAGAAAAAGAAATTATATGTATAAAACAAATATACAAAAAAATTACTAAAGCAGAATATTGCTAAACAACCAAGAAAAAGAAAAACGATGTCTAAGATAATTAAAATGATCACAAGAAGAATAGAAAAACAAACTAATGAAAAGTTAGATATGATGAAATTAACATATGAATAAATAAAAAACAATCAACTGTATGAGTAAATGACAGTATATAGTAAAGGTACAGCGGAAGGAAGAATGAGTAAAAGGCCAAAGTGATCTAAAAACAAACCACAAGGTGGACAATCCCAAGATATATTATTATTATTAATTTAAGTCACAAGTTGACAAAAAAGGTATTTAAGATTGACTGTTGAAAAGTCCAGCAATCCAAATAAACTGAGCAGAGATGATGTTCCTCTGGTCTCAGAAAAAATGAGTAGTAATGGAAGAAACCAGCTACTAAAAAGTTAGGAAAAAATTGTATAAGGGAGAACACACTAATGGAAATAAAGAAAAACATATCCAAATAAAATGGAATGAATCAAGTAAGAAGAGAATTAAGAATGGAGAAACAAACAAGAAAGAAAAGGAAAATATTATATATAACTGATAATTTCATAAAAAACTATGCTAGTGTTTTATTAAAATGATCAATTTTGAAGGAGAGGCATTATGTTACAACACAAATAAACCACCCCAGTACCAGGGATAAAAAAAGATGATAATAAATATAAATATACTTCATATTAAATAAAATGATTAAATATAAATAAAATATAAAGACAGTGACACGACAAACGACGACATTACCTAACCCAAGTGATTGACCAAACAAACAGGAACTAACAAAGAAGGGAAAAAACCGAAACCAAAGAAGAATAAAGACAATTGAAGGAAGTGAACGAATTCCTACAACTAAATAAAATCAAACCAGACGAGAAAGGGAGAACCGAATTAAAATGAAGCCAATTGAAAATGAAGAAGAAGGAGAAGAAGCAGAAAAATGAAGAGGAAACGAAGTGAAACCAAGAGATAAGAAACACCACATATAAAAGGGAGAAATTGTACACTCAAAAATAGAATATTGTGAATAAAACCAATAATTATCCAATACCAGAAATAAATATTATTGTAAATGAAATAATTAATATAACTGTTTTAAACAAAAACAGTAAAGTAATCTAATGAAAAGAAAAAGTACACTAACCCAAAAATTAGAGTTAGATCTAGTAAAATCTATAGAAAAATATCATTAATACTGTGTGTAATTTGTAAAGAAAGAAATAGTGAGAGAGTGACAAATAGAATTAATTATAGGGAATACCCACTAAAAAACACTTAATGTAAACAGTTAAAAAGTGCAATAGTGAAGGTGTAAATACCCCAAAATAGAGAGTGTATCAGTGACAAACGCCAATTAATTAAAGGTGAAAGTGATAAGTGAAAAAAGATATTGTAAATGATAAAAAGATAGTAATAGATAAGAAAACACTTAGTAAATCATCGATGAACCAATAAGTGATTTAAGAGTGAGCTTATAAAAAAAAATTACATAGTTAAGGGTAATTAGAAATAGTATTTAAAGTAGAGATAGATAAAGGATATGATGTTATTCAGGGGAGAAAGCCCATGTAAGATGAACAGTTTGTGTTAACATGGAATGGAGAAAGGGATTAGAAAAGAATTAAGAAATTAAGAATATAATTAATAAACACCCTATGTTATAAGGGAAAATAAATTAAATAAGTTTGAAGGAAGTGATGATATTTCTCACTCAAAATAATAGTAAAAGAATGAAATGTATGTTAAACCAACAGTAACTAATAACTTGTAAAGAATTGTTTGTTTTAATTGTATGGATAGGATATGGCTGAAGGAAGCTTACAGTCCATAGGCCTAATTGTTATATTTTAAGTATTAAGATATAGAAAATAATCTTGACATGTAATCAGAACACAAACAAATTCAAGACACAACAACCACTAAACAAATCAATTGTAACAACAGAACAAAACGCTTTGTAATAAAATGAAATATAATTAGAATATAATAAGTAAAAATAATCAATGGCTACTTAGGCCTAGGAAATGCCTAACTGTCAAAACCAATAATAACAAATTGTATAAAATCCACCAGGAAATTAACAAATCTAAGGCAAGTAACTAGCCAAAAATTATGTATAAATCATTTTAAAAGAAAAATGTTACAATAAGAGTTTAAATTAAAAGAAATATGTAATTATCAAATGTCAGCATAATTAGACGAAAATTAATATCTAATAGAACATGACCTTATGAGGTATTATTTTAATCTTTGAAAGGAAATCAATATAATAGTTATAATATTTAATACCCAGAAGGGGAGACAGAAGAATAAAATCAATCAGAAAATATATAATAAATTTGAATAAAAATTTAAAATATGATAACAATGCTTTTAATCTAGGCCTTAACCAATCAAAGGGTTTCAGTTACCATAGAAACTAATTTTCCGTTAAAATTACTTACTTGGAAAAATGACGCTTGGGTAGTAGGGACGCAAGATTTAGTATGACCAAAATTTTACTTTAAAAAGTTTAAAAAACCTTCAAACGTCAACAACATGAACCAGTGAGAAGGAGATGAAGAGTTTCAATGATTAAAAGATGTCCAGGAACTAAATAAATGAAAATTAAATAGCAGAAATTCCCAAGACAATTTAGAAGAAGATGCCAGCAGCCTAAGTCACTCCAAAGTTGATGAAATTTCCATTACCCCAGAACAACAACCTATCACAACCTTCTAAACTGATAAGTATCATTTAAATACAATAATCCCAGGAATAAAAGCACTTTATATATTTCTCACATCAATACAAAACTCTCACTATGAAGTAAAAATAATTTTCTTTCAAGGATTGAATAACATAAACTTACGTAGCAAAATTGTTAACTAAAAAATAACCTCGCACTAATTTGCGAAATTTGTAACAACTATTACTACACTGCTGAACAGTTTGTAAACACATTTTATACTGTTTAAGTACGGATAAGGTACAGTAGTGTACTTTTTAATGTAACCATATTTTATGTTTTCTTTATAATCTCAAGAACTCCAGATTTTGGGCGAGCTGACAAATCATGTATAAACAGTAGCCAAAATGGCGTCAGAATAACTCGTTTCCAAATTAATTTCGTCAGCCTTGAGATTTGTGTTTCATGTTTTATGCCGGAGCAATTTTATTGAAAACTAACTTATAATATTATTGTCACATTGATTAATAACCAAACCATAATTAAAAACCCAATACAGAGTGTTACCATTGTTTCATTTCATAGGAAGTTGTATAATATATGTGTGTGTTAGCGATTTCACTGAGCAGACAGCTAGCGCTCTTGCCATATGTGCAATACAGTAAGCTGTACAGAGGCGGGAACCATTATCTTCTAAAACTTCCGGGCTGAAAGGCCGTGGTCGATTGCTTAAAATACTGCTAAACGTTTCGGCCGCACCAAACCATAATTAAAAACCCAATACAGAGTGTTACCATTGTTTCATTTCATAGGAAGTTGTATAATATATGTGTGTGTTAGCGATTTCACAGAGCAGACAGCTAGCGCTCTTGCCATATGTTCAATACAGTAAGCGGTACAGAGGCGGGAACCATTCGAACGCTCCAGCCGTCACCGCTGAAAACACCAATGTAACTTATTTATTTACAAATTTAATTGTTTTCAGTAAACAATTTGGCGCCACCCGGGATTCACAACCCCTATGAAATTACAGGTAGGCTGTACTGATAATTGTGACAATGCTACGGACTTCGGTAGCAACAACCATTAATGTAACGACAGGTGTGAGACGAACACACCACACTAACACTTTCTACACATAAAAACAGGTGTACACATTTTACAGATACGCACCAGAACAACTCTCTCGTTACAATGCGCGCACACATTCTTTCATACGTGCGCACGCGTACTATAATAAATGTAATTTAGTAAGTGGCTTAGCAGTACAGTATAGTAAAAATTAGTGAATTAAACATTAAATGTAATATAAAAATAAAAACAAAAGCATTTAAAAGTAACAAACCAATTTAAAGTTATAAGAATAATTTGTTCATAAAAACTTTAAAAGTTAGTTAAGTCAGATCAGATGTAAGGTTTATATACATGTTGTGTGTGTGTGTGTGTGTGTGTGTGTGTGCGCGCGCGCGCTCGCTCGCTCGCCCATATGACTTTTAAGCAAGAAACGGGATATGTGTAAGTTGCATTTGAGAAAGATTTTGCGAGGCTCCTAGTACTACTTATTATAGTGTACTATTTACTATCATTTATGCATTGTACCGGTACCCTATTATAGACATTTCACAATTACTCTTGTCAAACACTGTTATTCTAAGATCTTTCAAGCAAAGATGCACATGTCCATCCAAGTTGTGAATAACTCATTAACCAGTAAACAATTGACAAAATGTTCCGAGTAATTATGTTTTAAATTAAAATCAACAGAGACAAACTGATATTTTAATTCGGCTTGAGTTAGCCCTTGGTCACTTAAAAGTAAATTAAATGATTAAATGCCTGGCATATAGAAACAGTAAAACTGTAAACATAAGCTAAGTCAGATAGTAAACATCTGTTGCAAAGTTTCTGAAATTGCCTCTTACAATGACATGATGTGCAGTGTTTAATACGTTTGGTAACAAATATAATATGGCACAGATTATTTTATCCAGTCGTTTAATCCGTTTTCCTTTTAGATAACAATATTTTAATATTTTATTAAAATTGTCTATTGACATGTTAGTGTTTATACCTAAATGAATCCGATAACAGTAGGCCCATGATCTGTATTGTTTCTTATTAATATATTGTTTTATAAAATATTCATAAAATGAATGTGTTTCTTCATCATTAAACAGTCTTCTTAAAACTTCATGGAGCATTTATAAAAAATTAGTGTTCCTAGTCAGTAGTGATATATTTATAATCAGTGGACAACAAAATCCAGGAAATCAAATTACATTAAGGTACTACATGAAAATAAAATTTTTATTATTAAATAGAATAATATAATAAATGTTAAAATATGATTACGTTAAGGTAATATTTATTATTAAGAAAAATCGTTACAAGAAAAATAGCTGCATGTACCAACCAACTAAATTTCATATAAAACCGCCAATATCTCGAAAACGAAAAAGCAGATTTTATTGAAACAAAGCAAAATAAAATGTGGAATTTTCTATAATTTTCACTCGCTGACACCGTATAGCTATCTCTCATAAAACGAAAGTTTGTCGCATGCCAAAAATTTCACTACATGAAAATTAAAATGAAACTTCATGGCGTGGAACTGTCTGAATACTCTGTTTTTGAAAATTGTTAAAACTATCGCTTAAAATTTATTCCTAAAACCATCCTCAAACTTCAATAAACACGGTGGTGAAAGAATTTTAAAAATCAGATTAGCTGTTACTGAACTTATGTCGGGCAATGAAACACATTAACTTTCTCCCAGGCTCTCCACCCCACCGTGCGGGTCGGTTCTCGCCCCACCAAGACGCCAGATTACAGGCACAGCACGATGTTATGGCTCGCTGGCAGACGCAAGTTATTACATAGGTACTAGTCAAGTTACTACTAGTTATGCCACTGGAAGGAATCATGTTGATTAGTACTCTGCTTCTGTGAGAAGCTGGTGTCAAGGGCCACTATATTGCAGCTCTTCACATTCTTCATTCTCTTGTACACCAGGTGAGGTTGTAAATGGCACCAATACTGCTTCAGTGTCAACAGTCAAAGTACTGCTTCATCAAATGGTATTGTCTTCCATCCAGCTATTTTTGTCATTGTACTTTCTGTTGTTATACTGTAAGTAAAATGTGTGAATAATACTTCTCATATATTCTGTCATCTGTCACTACCTGCAAGATGTTTGCCTGATGAATTCTATTTGTATAGTGTTCCACTGATGCCACATGTGTGTGTGTGTGTGTGTGTGTGTGTGTGTGTGTGTGTGTGTTGTTTTAATAATTTTCCTTGTAGTAACTGTAACATAAATGCTATACTTAACTGTTTTTTAGATTCAAATTTTTCAGGGAATCTCAGAATTTCAGAAAATAAAATAGTAGCTTCAGCATGAAGCTAGATATTTTTATATAGCCATTATGTGAATTAAGTATTTGATATACGAGGTGCTATCAGAAAGTTCCCGGACTGTACTTGGCACGGCTGTTGGACGTGACTGTACAACCTGGCGTCCCAGTGTCCGATTCCGTAATACGTAATGAGTTAGTCTGCCGAGTTTCATTGCATTGTGAGGTTGTGTTCGGTCTACGCGTTGTGTTTTGTAATCGTGTGTTAACGTTCATTTGCTAATTTTATGATGGCTGATAAATTCGAGCAACGCGCGTGCATTTAGTTTTGTTTTAAACTTGGTAAATCGCCTACTGAAACTTTTACAATGCTTCGAGAAGCTTTTGAAGAACATTCCCTACACAGAACACAGGTTTTTGAGTGGTACGCTCATTTCAAGGCCGGCAGAATGTCACTTGAATATGATCACCGTTCAGGACGACCTTCCACGAGCAAAACGGATGAAAATGTTGAAAAAATTCGACAACTCATTCACGAAGACCGTCGTCAAACAATCCATGAGTTGTGTACAAGTGCTGGAATAAGCTATGAAAGCTGTCAAGAAATTCTAACTGAAAATTTAGGCATGCGTCGTGTTGCTGCGAAATTCGTCCCTCGGCTTTTGTCTGTGGATCAGAAACAGCGCCGTGTTGATGTGTGCAGTGAACTCAGAGAAACGTCTGAAAATGACCCTACCTTCATCTCCAGGGTCATAACCGGTGATGAAAGCTGGTTTTATGGTTATGATCCAGAAACAAAACAGGAGTCGTCACAGTGGAAAAGTCCACAATCACCGACACCAAAAAAAGCACGGCAGGTCAGAAGTGCAACAAAAACCATGCTCATTGTGTTTTTCGACATCAAAGGCATTGTCCATCGCGAGTTCGTGCCAGCTGGTGTTACAGTGAACTCAGATTTTTATTGTGACGTTTTGAGGCGGCTGAGACAAAATGTGCGACGAAAAAGGCCCAAATTGTGGGAAGACCAAAACTGGCTGTTGCATCATGACAATGCACCTGGTCACGCTTCACTGAAAACAACAGAGTTTTTGACCAAAAACAATACTGCCACCGTCCCACACCCTCCATATTCACCAGATTTAGCCCCCTGTGATTTTTCTCTGTTCCCGAAAATAAAAATTCACATGAAAGGTCACCGTTTTGACACTGTAGAAGACATTAAGAAAAAAACGCAGGAGGTGCTTGACAGCCTTCAGCAAAAGACTTTTTTTGACACTTTCCAGGCATGGAAACAACGCTGGATTCGTTCTATCATTTCGCAGGGAGACTACTTTGAAGGAGATGGGAGCCATTAATGGCCTAGGTAAGCAAAAAGAATTTATTAGACGTAGTCCGGGAACTTTCTGATAGCACCTCGTAGTGTTATTAAAGAAGAGTTAAAAACATAATTGGTTGATATCTGGTATTTGCAGTGAGACTTCAGAACATCACAAAGTGATCATTATAGGTGCTGGTGCCAGTGGTGTTTCAGCAGCATGTGAACTATTGAAGTCAGGTTTTACTGATTTCATTATTCTGGAAGCATCTGACAGGATTGGAGGGAGAATACATACAGTGGAATTTGGTAACCACACATCCATTATTCTATATTCAGACAATTTGTGTACTGGACTGAACCGTTTGGTCCCAGTTGTAATGATTATGCTACTTCAGGTCCAGACAGTAATTTATAAAGGAGTGTCATGTAGAATAGCTAGTTTAAGACGTCAATAGTTTAATCGTACAGAAAAAGTAACTTATTAATTATTGAGTTAAGTGACATCAGAGAATAATTTTAAAGTGTTATGTAGTACAGTATTCCTTAATGCAGGAATAGATGCTTCTGCTAATTTTCGTGTCATTGATGCTCTTGGATCATCAATTTCAAGGTAAATTAAATTCCATTGCTTATTTGATGTAAATTACATAAATTCCTAAACATGCTACACTTGTCAAAAGACAGTTATAAAAAATTATTTAAATTTAATGTAGAGCACAAGTAATAATCTGTATGTAAAGAATCCAGAAACACTGTGTCTAGACGTAATCATTTATCTGGCCTACGACTTTTGAGTCAGTCCAGTTCAGTCTAGTATGTAATAAAGGAGTCCAGCTCAGAGATAATATGATGTGGGCAGGAACACACCAGATAGTAACAGACTGTTCTTATTATATTTCACTGGACTGTAGTAGGGGAAGGCAGAATTGGCAATTTTAAGTTACTGAAAAGAGCACTGCTGTTCCTGTAGTGCCAAACATTTCATGATGATAAACCAAAATGATGAGAATGAAGAAACATGAGGGATTGATTGAACCTTCAAATATCATTGCAGTCACTGAACTCCCCACCTAGGCTTGTAAGGTGACCTGAATGCTTTATTACCCACCTTTTGTTACTAAGAAGAATCAGAGATATGATTTCAAAATATGCAGCAAACAATCAGAGAATTTTGTAGGCACTAATGCTGAGTTTTTATAAGTATCTTTCTGATCATGTACTTGGAGTAGTTTTTTTCATACGCATTCAGAGATTCAGATGCATCTCCGATTCAGACTTTGTTGAGTGTCAACTAGTCCTGGTTATCAAAACTCTAAAGTTCTCAAAATATAGGCATTTAAAAAATTGGTAGAGGTAAAGCAAATAACAGAAATATTTTACTTAATCCTATAAAATGAAGGTGTGTGTGTTTCAAATTCTGTGAGCTGATATGTTTTAGCATGTGTAGTTGTAGATCATAAGTATGTTGTAACTAAAACATATATGTAAGCAAAATGATGAAATTGCTCACTCTACTTTATCATAGTGCCAGATATGTGATTTCACAAATTAATCAAAATTTTTAGTAAAGGTTTGATATGTCATCAATGGTTTGGACTTCTTTTATGTTTCAAATGATGTCTGAGAGGTATACCAGCACAATCCAAGTAAAAAGGCAAAAAATTAATACTATTCCAATGCGCAACACAAGTTATTTGGATTAAAAATTTGTACATTCCCTGTGCTAGCTTTCATTCATTGTGAGCTTCATAGAGGCTGCCACTAGGAGCACTGTTCAATATTTTTTTGGGGATGGCACAGTCATTTAAAAGATCGTTGTGTGTGTGTGTGTGTGTGTGTGTGTGTGTGTGTGTGTGTGTGTGTGTGTGTGTGTGTGTGTGTGTGTGTGTGTGTGTGTGTGTGTGTGTGTGTGTGTGTGTGTGTGTGTGTGTGTGTGATTTAAATTAATTGTGTCACACATACTATTTGAATATTTTACACAGCACACAAACAACATTGATATTTCAAACAATGGTGTTAGCTCCAAAAACATATTTGACAGAGTTTCTAGAAGCTTGCAATAAGTGACAGCTAGAGGAGAGCAATGAGGTAAACATTTTCATCTAAATTACTTGTGTTCCACATTAGAATAGTGTTTATTACTTCTTAGTAACACTTGGACATGCCATGGACAACAAAATCCAAGAATTAAAAAGACATGATACATTCACAGAGATTACTATACAGCTGATAAAATATTGTTTGTTACATTTACAGTGTGGAAACCATTCAGTGTTGAAACCGTTAATCTAGACACTATTTAAATAGTTCCATCAGTTTATTGTATCCTATAGTCAAATACTTAATATAATTTTATTAGTTCAGAATTAAAAAGGAAAATTTTTAAGTTTAGAACTGCGTTGAAATCTATAAATGTTTTAAAAATTGTTCCTCTGCTTAAATGTTACACTACAAGTATTTTGTATAGTGCAATTAGTAAAATATGATAATGGAAATGATTCATTCTCTAAAAATAAAAATGTATTTTCATTGTTTCAGAGGTATAATTAAGGCGGTAGCTGAACGGGTTCCAGTCACCCCTGAAATTTTGAATGCATAAAATAAAGTATAAATATACACAACAAATTACATAATTAAGAATTTTGGAAGATCTACTATCAAAGTCAACTAGCGTAATAATTAATTGTGTGTGTGTGTGTATATAGCCTATATTGCTCATGTATATATATATATATATATATATATTACAATGATACAACGTTGCAAATATAAATTTATTTGTGTTTGCGGAGCCCCACGATCTGGGACGCCATATTATGCAACAATATAACGTTGTAAATATAATATAATTTACATTTGTGATGCTCCACGTTGGAAGCTATAATTAATATGCAACAATACGATATACATAAAATAGGCGTGACTGGTCTCACTTTCAAGATTGACAAATTATGTAACAAAATAGCATTTAAATTGGGTTTCAGGTGTATCTGCAATAAGAACTCTATGTAACTTGTAACGGTATTTCAAATTTATTTGCTATTAATAAAATTGTGCACTTAGCACTTACTTCGACTTAAAACATTCGTTATTATTTGTTATTATGCCGTAAGGCTTATGCTATATACATCCTTACTGACTAAATATTCTATTCTACTAACCATTGTATTAAAGAAAAATCTCATTTCCAGACTACTCAGTCAATTAATGTGTTTCAAAATATCAATATTTAAATATCTTTTTATATATTGTAATGTACTCAAAATATTAATAGTTATTGAATTTATCTTTTGTTTCTCAGTACTGATTTATATCAAACACTAATTGTTTTCATTTAAATTCTTTGTATTCGTTTTATTTCAATACTAATTTGAGCTCTCGCAACGTTAATCGTATTTCTAAAACATCTATGATTTTAATTCTACTTTAAAATAAACATTGGCTCTTACTTTAAAATAAAACAAGAATGTCTTTAATTGTCTTTGAGTTCATTGTTCGATTAAGAGATAAATAAGTTGTTTATCACCTTATTGTCATCAATCATACTCGATCATTTGATCCATCTGTAGTCGTCCTCGTCTTTCACTCCAGCGTCCTCTTGTCCAGCGTCGACCCGCTCCTTGTCCAGCGTTGACTCGCCTCTTGTCCAGCGTCGACTCGCTCTTCTTGTCCAGCGTCGACTCGCCTCTTGTCCAGCGTCGACTCTGTCTTCTGTCCAGCGTCGTATCACTCTCTGGAACTTCTCCTCGTGCTGTTTCTGACGTCAATGGATCTTCTTATGTGGATCTTCTTATGTAATTTTGTTATTATTTAAAAACAGTTGGTTTGACAATTGAGTTACATAACTGTATGTAACTGGAAGGATGAAATTATTTACAAAAATTTAAATATTCTGTGTGGACGGGCAGAAGCTCCCGCTGCACCGTGGATGATTTAAGAAAGAGAACCACTGTAGCTTGTGTGTCCTATTTATACCCATGTCTTGGTCGACACCTGCAGTGGTATGAAATCGACATGTCAGAAACTGTCTCTGGATTCAGTTCCCCCACTCTTTGTCAATTTCGCTATTTCTTATATTTCTGCGAATTGCAGAGTCCTGTAAGTATACTCTTATACTTATCTTATAACTATTTTTACAACACATTTTCACTGTAATTTTGGACATTGCAACTTAACCCTTTCGATTTGTACACAGTTATTTCACTATTACGCTCGTACGGTGTGGCACTTTCACATGGTTTTCGTACACAGTATTTAGTAAATTTTCTTACATTTTATTGTGTTTTTGGATTTTACTCTTTAATTATAGTTTATGAATAATTACGGAAAAACAGTAATTATGCAATTATTCATCTTGGGGTGGTAAACTCGCCTGCATAGACCTGCGTTCACACACACTACTAAAATACTGGTGTACACACTTTCAGTTACATTTGTGTGTGTGTGCACGTCGATTCAGGTCGAAACACCTGTTCATATTTTTGTCTGAGCCAAGCTTGCAATCCCTGACATTCTTAGTTCTAATATATTATTAATTATTTACAGTTTGTTAGGTATATTTAAATTTTTATATTCAATGCTCAGTACATCACTTATTTGTACTATCGCATTATCCCTCTGCTTGGTAACAAAAAAAATTTAATAAATTTATTTATTATAATTTATTATTATTATTATTATTATTATTACACTTGAAAAAAATGTAACAAATTATAAAGAATACTATTCATCATTTCACCCTTAATTGGAGTGTATACAAATGTCTTACCTCCCCTCTTTATACGGTCACTGCTCGTGACCTTGTAGTAGGGTGGCTTCAACAAACAGCTGATCTGACTGGTTTCATTGACCTCGTTGTTTTCATGTGTAAAACTTCCTAAATCACGTTGCGTGGAATTTTCAATTTCTTTCTTCTGTATCTCATCATATACGATGAAAGTGTGTTGTCCTACTCGCTGTCTTAACGTATATGGTCCATTATAAAGTCTGAAGAATTTCTTTGCTGTATTATCACTCCGTTTTCCCACTGGATTAGCTTTGAGTAGTACACTTTCTCCCACGCTGAATTGTTGTAGCTTGTGAGTTAGATTAAATCTTTCTACTCTCTTGTTACCTCTTTCTCTTATCCGTTGCCTTGCGTATTCAATTTTCACGCTTATTGGTATAGGTACATTTTGGTTATTAGGTTTGTTTAGATACTTAGTCCAAAATCTGTTTGGCTTCTTATCTTGTAATTCCATTGGAGTATATCCTGTTGCTTCATTATAATTTTCGTTAATGGCTTTCTCAAGAAATGGTAAATATTCTGCCCATTTATTGTGTTGATCATGACAATATTTTCGTAAATATTTACCTAATTCTTTGTTAACTCTCTCAGCAAGGTTTCCTTGAGGATGTCTTATGGATGTGAGTACAGGTTGTATTCCATTTTCCCTTAACGTCCTCTCCCATTTTTCACTTTGGAATTGTACACCTTGATCACTGAGTACCTTCTTCATTTTTCCATATGATGGAATATATTTCTGCAGTAGTATCTTTAGAACAACTTTGGTTGTGGGTCGCGTAATTGGATACAGTCGGACTGCCTTGGAAAACACATCGATACATACCAATATGTGCTTCACACCTCGACTTGATCGTGGTAGTGGTCCCAGAAAATCCACTGCAATTAGCTCTCCCTTGTTCTCCTTCTGTATGCTCTGCATTCCTACGTATGTGTGTAAATTCGGTCCTTAATTTTACATTATCTTACTCATACATTCTTACCTTCGCTTCTAATCTTCCTTAACTCTTTTCTTAACATGACATTACTTTATCTAATACATTACTTATACAATACATTAACATTCATTACCTTTTATTACATTTCTTTAACATTACCTTTCTGATCGCTACTACTTTCCTGAAATACACTTCCGTAACAGAATACTCTTTTAGCTTTGTAGTGTGTCGCATGATCGGTTACAGAGGAACTGTCTTGGAAAACAACGATATTTTTCTCGAAGTCCTTAATCCTAAGTAGTCTCTGCCCTTTTGACTTTTCACTCTTGCTTTCTTCTGTGTCCTTGTATCTCCATTAAGTGTTTGCTTGATCAGCCGTTCTAACAATTATAGCAATTATTTTCCATTCCTAACCCTTTCTTCATATTAATAACAACAATAACATCTTTTACCATTACTTTCTTAAATATTTCTCTACGCTATCATTCCTTACCATCAATAATACATTTCTTAATTAACCCTTTCAAATAATATTCTTTATTTCTTTTCACTAATATTTCTTTTTTTATTTGCTATCATATCCTTAATAAATAACATTTCTTAATTATACTCTCTTATATTATTATTAATAATTAATAATAATATTATTTTTCTCATTTAAAAATAATTATTTATTTTCGAGTATTGAGTTCGGTTCGGTGTGTCGTTTGAACTGACACCCCTCTTTATAACAATTGGTTGTTGTACACAGGAAATCCATTGTGCTCACCCTCGCGACAACATTCCATTGTATTACTCCCTCGTTACCTTTCCGTTGCATTGCTGCGACGTTTGTGTGCGTACTTACCGTGTGAACGTTTGTTTTTATCGTATAAGTCACCTGTTTATAGGGTGAAAACTTTATTCTCCCTTTCTTTCTCTCGTAACGATTGCTTCGCTCTTTCTCAATTCTCTCAGCACGTTCCACAACTCTCTCATCACTAATGAATTGTGTACGGTCAGTCCGTTTGAAGCCTATATAAACAGCTGTCGACGGTTTTTTTGTTCGTCTTTTATGATAATATTCATCGTAATTACTATAATTATAGTTATAATTATCGTTCACTTTATATTTCTCGTGTGTATATCTACCGTCATATTTACCACAGTTTTGTGTAGTGTTTCGTCTAGATAACTTACTACGTTACTTGTTATACCTACAGTGATATTTATCTCCGTAAGTGTGGTGTCCTGTGTGTTTCAAATGTGTCATCTTGTGTGACTTACTATTGTGTGTGTCTCACACTTGGAATATCGCTATTAATAAGGTACGTTTTATTACCCTTAATTTGCTTCTCTTCCTTAATGTTAATTACTTTATAATTATCGTTAGTAATTACACACGTATTTTCAACTACTATGAATTCCTCACATATTATCTTTTCACATATTAGCTCCGTTTGTTTATTAATTATTCCACAGACATTTTCTGCGATCGTGTCAATACGTAAATTTGTATTAACAATTTTTTCGGTTAACTGTGCAGTACCGTCTATTATACTTTGTTTTATTTCAAGATTATCAATTTTTAACTCTTCTAGACTCTCTGTGATTTTTATGGTGTCCTGTCTAAAATTTTCGGACTGTAGCTCTAATTTATTTTCTAAACAGTTTGTTTTGTAATTATTTCTTTTAGTTCGTCTATTCTAGCATTTAAATTTTCTGTCTGTTTTGTGCTTAATTCATCGACCCAGGCACGCATCATAGTCTGGAATGCCTCTACGTCTAAATTTCCTGAAGTCGTCATGTTGAAGTATTATTAAAATATTTATTTAGTAGTAATTCTTTAACAATTATTATTGATAACCGTTCCCTACTCATTTATTTATGTCTGTATTTTTATTAATAGTTATTATTAATACTCATTACAGTTACACCTGTTACATAGACAAACAATATTATTTGTGGGCGCCAGCTGTGTGATTACACAACAATTAACATTACATTCAGTTACTGTTTAATATAAATAATTATTACATATAATAAATTTTTTATTTAAGACACTCTTATATTTTAGAGCAACCATTTAGCTACATAAAAAAATTGTAATAGTTAAATGGTGGGGATTGGGCCATACGTTCATGGGCTACAATTTATGTAACAAATTTTTTTTGCACATAAATTTAGGCATGTCTTGCCTCACGTCCAGGGTGACATATTATACAACGATATTTATGTGTACAAATTTATAGGTAATTTAATTTGTATAGCCCCACGTTCTTTGGGAGCCATATTATACAACGATATAACGTTGTAAATATAATATAATTTACATTTGTGATGCTCCACGTTGGAAGCGATAATTAATATGCAACAATACGATATACATAAAATAGGCGTGACTGGTCTCACGTTCAAGATTGACAAATTATGTAACAAAATAGCATTTAAATTGGGTTTCAGGTGTATCTGCAATAAGAACTCTATGTAACTTGTAACGGTATTTCAAATTTATTTGCTATTAATAAAATTGTGCACTTAGCACTTACTTCGACTTAAAACATTCGTTATTATTTGTTATTATGCCGTAAGGCTTATGCTATATACATCCTTACTGACTAAATATTCTATTCTACTAACCATTGTATTAAAGAAAAATCTCATTTCCAGACTACTCAGTCAATTAATGTGTTTCAAAATATCAATATTTAAATATCTTTTTATATATTGTAATGTACTCAAAATATTAATAGTTACTGAATTTATCTTTTGTTTCTCAGTACTGATTTATATCAAACACTAATTGTTTTCATTTAAATTCTTTGTATTCGTTTTATTTCAATACTAATTTGAGCTCTCGTTACGTTAATCGTATTTCTAAAACATCTATGATTTTAATTCTACTTTAAAATAAACATTGGCTCTTACTTTAAAATAAAACAAGAATGTCTTTAATTGTCTTTGAGTTCATTGTTCGATTAAGAGATAAATAAGTTGTTTATCACCTTATTGTCATCAATCATACTCGATCATTTGATCCATCTGTACCCGTCCGGGTAAGTAACATTTTTCTATCATTATATTTATACAGAGTAGTGTAATAGTGAAAGAAAAGTCTTTATATAATTTGTCGCCGCAACAAAGAGGCATATGTAAATTGACAAATATAATATATAAAGAGAAGGTGTTATAATATAATGCGACAGTACAAATAAGTGATGTACTGAGCATTGAATATAAAAATTTAAATATACCTAATAAACTGTAAATAATTAATAATGTATTAGAAATAAGCATGTCAGGGATTGCAAGCTTGGCTCAGACAAAAATATGAACAGGTGTTTCGACCTGAATCGATGTGCACACACACACAAATGTAACTGAAAGTGTGTACACCAGTATTTTGCTAGTGTGTGTGAACGCAGGTCTATGCAGGCGAGTCTACCACCCCAAGATGAATAATTGCATAATTACTGTTTTTCCGTAATTATTCATAAACTATAATTAAGAAGTAAAATCCAAAAACACAATAAAATGTAAGAAAATTTACTAAATACTGTGTACGAAAACCATGTGAAAGTGCCACACCGTACGAGTGTAATAGTGAAATAACTGTGTACAAATCGAAAGGGTTAAGTTGCAATGTCCAAAATTACAGTGAACATGTGTTGTAAAAATAGTTATAAGTATAAGAGTATACATACTTACAGGACTCTGCAATTCGCAGAAATATAAGAAATAACGAAATTGACAAAGAGTGGGGGAACTGAACCGAGAGACAGTTTCTGACATGTTGATTTCGTACCACTGCAGGTGTTGATCAAGACATGGGTATAAATAGGACACACAAGCTACAGTGGTTCTCTTTCTTAAATCATCCATGGTGCAGCGGGAGCTTCTGCCCGTCCACACAGAATATTTAAATTTTTGTAAATAATTTCATCCTTCCAGTTACATACAGTTATGTAACTGGATTGTAAAACAAACAATTTTTAAGTAGTAACAAAATTACATAAGAAGATCAACTGACGTCCGAAACAGCACGAGGAGAAGTTCCAGAGAGCGATACGATGCTGGACAGAGAGAGAGAGAGAGAGAGTCGACGCTGGACAGAGAGAGAGAGTCGACGCTGGACAAGAGAGGAAGGTGACGCTGGATAAGAGGAGAATAGAGAGGCGATGCTGGACAAGAGGAGAAGAGAGAGGCGACGCTGGACAAGAGGAGAAGAGCGAGTGATGCTGAAGTTCGAGACGAGGACGATTACAGAGGGATCCAATGATTGAGTATGATTGATGACGATAAGGTGATAAACAACTTATTTATCTCTTAATCGAACAATTAACGTAAAGACAATTAAGGACATTCTTGTTCTATTTAAAAGGAAGAGTCGATGTTTATTATAAAATTTGAATTAAAATTATAGATGTTTTGAAATAAGATTAACGTAAACAAGAGCTCAAATTAGTATTGAAATGAAAAGAATACAAAGCATTTAAGTAAAAATTAGCGTTTGATATAAATCAGTACTGAGAAACAAAAGATAAATTCAGTAACTATTGATATTTTTGAGTTACATTGCAATATATAAGAAGAGATTTAAATATTGATATTTTGAAACACACTAATTGACTGAGTAGTCTGGAAATGATATTTTTTGTTAATACAATAATTAGTAGAATAGAATATTTAGTCAGTAAGGATGTATATAGCATAAGCCTTACTGCATAATAACGAAATAATAACGAATGTTTTAAGTCGAAGAAACATGTGCACAATTTTATTAATATCAAATAAATTTGAAATACCATTACAAGTTACATAGAGTTCTTATTACAGATACACCTGAAACCCAAATTAAATGTTATATTGTTACATAATTTGTCGCTCTTGAACGTGAGGCCAGACACGCCTATTTTTATGTATATCGTATCGTTGCATAAGAAATATCGCTTCCAACGTGGGGCATCACAAATTTATATTATATTTATTTATGCAGTTGTATCGTTACATAAATATGTCGCCCTGGACGTGAGGCACGACATGCCTAAATTTATGTACAAAAATTTGTTACATAAATTGTAGCCCACGAACGTATGGCCCGATCCCCACCATTTAACTATTAACATTTTTTATGTAGCTAAATGGTTGCTCTAAAATATAAAGAGTGTGTTAAATGAAAAATGTATAATATGTAATAATTATTTATATTAAACAGTAACTGAATGTAATGGTAATTGTTGTGTAATCACACAGCTGACGCCCACGAATAATATTGTTTGTCTATGTAACAGGTGTAACTGTAATGAGTATTAATAATAACTATTAATAAAAATAAATAAATAAATAATTAGGGAACGGTTATCAATAATAATTGTTAAAGAATTACTACTAAATAAATATTGTAATAATACTTCAACATGACGACTCCAGGAAATTTAGACGTAGAAGCATTCCAAACGATGATGCATGCCTGGGTCGATGAATTAAGCACAAAACAGACAGAAATTTAAATAAACAGACGGAAAATGTAAATGCTAGAATAGACGAATTAAAGAATCTAATAAGAAACAATTAGAAGAACAAACTGAAAATTTTAGACAAGACACCATAAAAATTTCAGAAAGTCTAGAAGAGTTAAAAATTGATAATCTTGAAATAAAACAAAGTATAATTGACAGTAATGCACAATTAACCGAAAAAATTGGTGACACCAACATACGTATTGATACTTTAGAGAATAATTTTAAACAAGCCTTACATGAGCAAGTTGTACGGATCGAAAACAAACAAAAAGAATTACGTCTCTAGTGGAGAAAAGATTTAAAAGAAACGCATAAACAAATAAATGATACTTTAACTACTATAACACAAGAACATGATGATAAAATTCAAACTATTAATAATGTATCGCAAACAAATACCAGTAAACTTAGAGAAATAGAAACACGTACTGTAGTTATTGAGAATAAAATTGAAGAAACTACGAAGGACCGTTCGGGAGACGTATCACGTATGAAAGAAGAAATTTAAGAGGAAATGAACCAGCTATGAAGTGAGTTAAGAAGACGACAGAACCAAATGACCATATTTCGTACACCAACGGAACAAAGGAGCAGAATTAAGTTCTCAGGTGGTAAAGGGGAGAACAGTATGGAATTCCTACCTAGAGTAGAGAAGGAAATGTAAAAAATTGGGAGTGCAATAAATGACGACGAGAAGATAGACTTCGTCACGCGATATCTTAGAGATTCAGCCAGCCAATGGTACTCTATTATTAGAGATAACGTCAGTACATATCAGCAGTTTCGTGAGGCATTCGAGAACCGATACTGGAATCTACATACCCAACGACAAGTGCGGGATCAACTCGAATATGGAAAGTTCAATGCACAAGGACAGCAGAGTATTGAACAATACACATTTACGCAAATAGAATGTGTAAAGCATCTTAAACCTAAATTCTCAGAATACGAAATTGTTTCAAAATTATCTTACCATTTTCAGCGAGATATCCAGTTAGCAGTTTATACGCAAGGAATTAAAACCATAGAAGAATTTTTAATCCTTGTAACACAGTCAGAGAATATCAATAAAGGTAAGAACACACAATACTGGGAACAAAAACATGCAAATCACCACCATAATTATCACAGAGATGACAAGAAAGCTATACAAAACACTACACCGCACCGTGATAATTATAAAATAAATTATTCGCCACCAATGTACAACACGCACAGCTAAAGAGACTGAACAAATAAATACAGCTAAACGACAAGGAGACGTTGTATGGTCGTCCAATCGTAAACAGTTTTCAAAACCAGCTGACAAACGTGTTGCCGCAGTACGAGGGTACGATGAGAAAAAATTGAAGAGAAATGGACGAGAAATGAATGAGATGGAGACAGTAACATTCCACAGCCGACCGTCTACGTCAAAGGCGTCACAATGACTGAATAAACAGAAGCAAAAGTATAAAATAAACAACATATACCCCTGCGATATTAGGGAGGAATTATTAAACAATGAACAGGATATAAAGCGAGACGTGCAGCAAACACAATGCCCTATTGTGACAGTGAGTATAAACAGGTGTAAAATACGGATGCTAATTGACACTGGCAGCCAACTGTCAGTTCTTAACGCTGCATAGGTCCAACGCAATAAGAAATATTTTTAAAATACTGCAATTTTGCCCGTAAATAATTTAAATATTACAACAGCTACCAATAAAAAAGAAAGAGTTAAACAACAAGCATATGTAACTCTAACATATAAAAATCTAGAATTAGAACACCCCATGATAATTATGCACAAGTTGATTTATGATGGAATTTTAGGTATTGATATACTAAATGCAATAAATGCTAAGATTAATGTTAATGATAATACAATTGTGTGTAATTATAAAAATGTTCAATATGAATTAATTATGAACAGCGAGGAAGAAGAGTGCAAGGTAAGTGAAACACCTATTACTTTGTACAAGCCACAGATACAGTATGGTCCAACTCAACATGTGAATGCGGTAGATGAAGGGATGACGACACAGGAAGAAGAGAAACTGCACGAATTAATAGAAGAATACAGTGATGTATTTAGTGAAGTACCGACGCAGACAACAGTATACGAGCACTATAGTTGTGTCAGACCCTACGAAAGTCATTAGGAAGACATACCCTATCCCAATGCGATATGAGGAAGAGGTTGAACTGGAAATTCGGCGTATGATCGAAAGTGGAGTCATAGAGCAATCGAACAGCAACTTCCTGAATCCTCTAGTGGTAGTGAAGAAGAAAAATGGTGAAATACGTCTATGCCTTGACATGAGGGAGCTGAACAGCATTGTAGTAAAGGAGTATGACTGTGCACCAACTGCGGATGAATTATTTACTAAATGTGAAGGAGCAAGGTATCTGACGAAGCTAGATTTACGCTCAAGTTTCTGGCAGATTCCAATTCATGAAGAGAATAGAAAGTACACTGCTTTCCTGTATAAAAATAAATGCTACCAACACAGGGTAGTACCCTTCGGATTAAGCACGAGTTTAGCAGCCATCGTAAAGTGTCTAGAAAGAGCCCTAGGACCTGAAGCGGAACCTTACACCATGATATTTGTAGATGATATCTTAGTTGTATCTAAAACGTTAGACGAACATATAAAACATCTAAGCACGATATTCCACAAGTTTAGGCAAGCGAACATATCCCTTAACCTAGACAAATGTGAATTTATCAAATCCTCTATCCAATTCCTAGGTCACATTATTTCATCCTATGGTATTCAACCCGATCCTATCAAAATTTCCAGCATAACTAATTTCCCTATACCCGGAAATTTCAAAGAGTTAAGAGCATTCTTAGGACTAACAGGATACTACAGAAGATTCTCACCATTATACGCAAGGTATACGCAACCGCTTCTAGAGCTGACGAAGAAAGAAAAAAAAATGGAAGTGGGAGAAGAAACATCAAGATGCCTTTAACCAAGTGAAAGAGTTGTCATCGAAAATATTATGTTACATCATCCTCAACGAGAAGGAAAATTCGTAATATACTCCGATGCTAGTGACTACGCAGTAGGAAGTGTACTGTATCAACAAGATACTATGGGAGAGCACCGAGTTATTGCCTATGCCAGTAGAGTCTTCAAAGGAGCTGAAAAACACTACTCCACATCAGAAAAAGGAATACTTGCTATAGTATACGCTCTTAAGCAATTCAGATATTATGTTTATGGTACTCATTTTGAGATACATACTGACCACCAAGCATTATCATTTCTATTGAAATGCAAAATAACAAATGCCCGATTATTAAGATGGATTTTAGCCATTAGCGAATACTCGTTCACCATTAAATACTGTAGAGGTAAAGACAATATTATAGCTGATACACTAAGCCGATACATCAAAGAAGAATGTGAAGAAGTTTATGAGAGCGAAAAGAAAGAAGTACAATTGTTATCAATTAAATTCAAAGAGAATGATGAAGTAAAACAAATGCTAAAAAATGTAGCACAACAACAAGATTTGGACGTGACAATAAGGGAGATGAAGGACCAAGAACAGCTACCAAATCATTATAAGATACTTAATGGAATTTATTTCAGGTTAGTAAGACAAGACTGGAAGATAGTACTAACGAATGACATGTTACAAAAATTAATTCAACCAGCACATGAGAGTTTAGCACATGCTGCCGCTCTGAAATGTTATCTGAGTCTACAAGAAGATTTTATGATTAATAATATGTATCGAAAGATAAAGAAGGAGGTAAAGAAGTGTTATGAGTGTCAAACGGCGAAAGGACCGAATTTACACACATACGTAGAAATGCAGAGCATCCAAAGGGGAACAAGGGAGAGCTAATTGCAGTGGATTTTCTGGGACCACTACCACGATCAAGTCGATGTGTGAAGCACATATTGGTGTGTATCGATGTGTTTTCCAAGGCAATCCGACTGTACCCAATTATGCGACCCACAACCAAAGTTGTTCTAAAGATACTACTGCAGAAATATATTCCGTCATATGGAAAATGAAGAAGGTACTCAGTGATCAAGGTGTACAATTCCAGAGTGAAAAATGGGAGAGGACTTTAAGGGAAAATGGAATACAACCAGTACTCACATCCATAAGACATCTTCAAGGAAACCTTGCTGAGAGAGTTAACAAAGAATTAGGTAAATATTTACGAATATACTGCCATGATCAACACAATAAATGGGCAGAATATTTACCATTTCTTGAAAAAGCCATCAACAAAAATTATAGTGAAGCAACAGGATATACTCCAATGGAATTAGAAGAAGATAAGAAGCCAAACAGATTTTGGACTAAGTATATAAACAAACCTAATAACCAAAATGTACCTGTACCAATAAGTGTGAAAATTGAATACGCAAAGCAACGGATAAGAGAAAGAGGTAACAAGAGAGTAGAAAGATTTAATCTAACAAGCTACAACAATTCAACGTGGGAGAAAGTGTACTACTCAAAGCTAATCCAGTGGGAAAACGGAGTGATAATACGGCGAAGAAATTCTTCAGACTTCCTACGTAAAACCGTGCAAAAACATCATCTGTAATTCGAACTTTTTTTGGTTAATTCGAAATAAAAATTTTGCTCAAACTACAAAAAATCGCCTGCAGTATGGGCTAGACCACGTAACAATAGAGACACGACTGGAAACAGATAAGTAGGCATCGCCCTTTTTGAACGCTTGTCCTTTGTGTCAAATTCGTGGAATTGGCGCCAGTATCGTGATGACACGTGACTGGCTCATGTAACGGTACCGTCCGCCATTGTCCCTTGTTCCACGCCTCGTCAGTCAGCCACCCTCACTGTTGCTTTCAGTTCAGTCTGCCTGCATTTGTGGATGGGTTAAGTCTTTTTTAGTTTCTACTGTGTGAGCTGTGTCCTGTAGTGAGAGACCATTCCTTTCTTTATACAGTACTGTATATACAGACTGGTGTGTTTTAGTAATGCTTATTGTGCAGTTTTATTATGTTGTGTGTTCATCATGGCCCTTTCAAAACCAACACGGACCCAATACAAATCATTGACATTTGCTGAAAAAGTTGCTGTTATTCGGGAAGTGGAAAAGAGGCAAAAAAAGAAATCTGAAATTGCTAAGGAATTCGGGATACCGCCAAATACACTGTCAACGTATCTAAAAAATAAAGAGTAGATTTTGAATAGTGTGTATAAAGCCAGCGACAAACATAGGAAAAGAGCGCGAGGACCAGAAAATCCTGACGTGGATGAATATGTAATGAAGTGGTTTAAGCAAGCAAGGGACAAAAAAATTCCAATCAGTGGGCCCCTCATCAGAGCCAAAGCTGAGGAATTCACATCTAGCTTAGGGAAAAATGTTTTTAAGGCCAGCACTGGTTGGCTCGATGGTTTTAAAGAAAGGAATGGCATGTCTTTCAAAACTGTTTGTGGGGAAAGTGGATCTGTTGACGTTGAACCTGCAAATTCATGGTAAGACGATTTGTTGCAAATGATTTCTGATAGAGACGCTAAAGACATTTTTAACGCAGACGAGATGGGCTTATTCTTCAAATGCACCCCCGACAAAACACTTGCTTTTAAAAGAGAAAGTTGTAGTGGCTGCAAACACAGCAAGGAACGCATAACACTTTTAGTCGGAGCAGACATGGATGGCTCGGAAAAACTGCCTTTGCTAATGATAGGGAAGTCAGCCAACCCACGTTGTTTCAAAAATGTAAGAACAAAACCAGTTGAATATGAATCAAACAATAAAGCTTGGATGACAGGTGAAATTTTTGAAAGATGGCTTTTGAAAATCAACAGGAAATTTTTGAATCAAAACAGAAGAATCACCTTGTTTATTGACAACTGTACAGCGCACAACACTATTCCTGTGATGGAAAATGTAAAGGTTGTGTTTTTCCCCCCAAACATGACTTCAGTAGATCAACCTATGGACCAAGGTGTAATAAAAAATTTTAAGCATTTTTCCAGATGGCTTGTGGTCCAAAACATTCTGTCAAGTGCTTATTTAGATGAGCACGAAAATATCAAGATATTATCAAGATAACATCCTTCAAGCTGCCCGCATGTGCAACAGTGCTTGGGACCAAGTTATGCAAAAAACAATTGCTAATTGCTTTCGTGAAGGTGGTTTCTGCCACATTGAAGGTGAAGAGAAGTCGTACACACTGCGGATAACTGGGAAGATGTTGTATTGGACATGACGCAGGCATTCGTTATGAAGAGTTTGTAAACATGGATGAAGACTTGGCGGTGTGCGGTGAACAGACAGATGCGGAGATCGTGGCTGATGTTATGAACAAAAGAAATGATGGTGCACCTTCAGATGAAGAAGGGGACCAGCTAGAACTTCCAGAGATACCGATTACAACGGCTTCACAGGCATCAAATTACATTCAAGACTTGAGACGGTTTGTTGAAGGACAGCAGAACGTAAGTGACGCTATTTTCCAAGCACTTAATAAACTTGAAGAGTTTACTACAACTCAGTGTATTAACTGCAAAATGCAATCAAAAGTTTCTAGCTTTTTTAAAAAACTGTAAATGCTATATTTTGTACTGAAATGTGTTTATACGTTTGTAACACATATGTATAAGGAAATTGTTTAATAAAATAACATATTGCTTTACTGAATTTCGGTTTTTGATTCGATTTTTCTACGCTTATTAAAACTTTCCTAATTCGAATTTTTTACTGGTTCTTTCAGCTTCGAATTAGCTAAGTTCTACTGTATATATACCCGTTTACAAATTTATGAGATTTGCTTATGTTATAATTCCATTATTTTGCATCACAAAAATTCTTAGCCCCCCCCCCTGAAAGAACGTTTCATATATACCCGTGGATTGATTTATTTATTTTAGTTATTACCTGGAGCCATTTGGGTGCCTTAAAACAACAGAATGTTTAGCACTGTGTATTTTGTATTGTGTAATATATTAACATATTAACTAATACATAAACTTGCACCAATAACTCAGCACTTCTATGTACGGTAACACATTTAAGTATAAATCTTCAAATGTGGGAAACATGAGAGTATTAAAATATTTTTCTATTGAAAATATTTAAACATATATATTTTTACCTTACAAGAGATTAATTACAAATTTTTGTTGTTGCATTTGTATTAGGTAATATAAAATTAATTAGTTAAATCCTAATCAATTCAAAAGAAATTCTACCAGTACTTCAATTAAATTTATATTTAAAAATACATAAAATTAGTTAAAAGAGCAAGATTAGTGTAATTAAAAAAAAGTTTCATAAAAGTGAATGAACTGTTTTACTAAAAAGTATAAACTGTTTTTGTACACTTGAAGTTAGGTTTTTATGTTATCTATTACTCTTAATGGTGCTAAACAATTGCAAAATAATATGCAATACTTGAAGTATAATGTACTTCACAAGTTTTTATTGCACATATGATTTATTTCAACAAAACTAAACATAATTTAAAATTATGTAATCGTAACACTATATGAAGTTTACAGTAGGATAACAATATTGTACACCTTGAAGAATATTGCTGTTATTGTTGAACAACTTTCTTTGTGCAAACTTGTATACATTGTTAGTATATGATATTTATGATACTGTTTTGGTGATTACTTGATACTTTACTATTAGCAATATTTTTATAAGTACCTTTCTGATCATGTACTTGGAGTAGTGATTTTTTTCATATCCATTCAGAGATTCAGATGAATCTGCTTAAAACAGAGCAAGTTCTCAGTTTTAACTCAACCATTCAACAATTATTGTCTGTCTGTCTATCTCCTGTTTGGGGTATGTCTCATGATAATGTTTTGAACTCACCAACTGGTTTTTGTAAAACTTAGAGGGGCCGCACACTGCAACAAAACTGTTCTGGAACTGTTTCGTCTCTGTTTCTCACCCACGCAACAAAACTGTTTTGTTTCTATACCTGCGCACACTGAGACGAAACAGTTGCTCGTCCACTTATTCGTTCCTTACTTCTTTAGCTTTTTCGTTCGCTCAAGATGTCTTTCGAAGACACTGTCGCTGTTTGTGCTTTAGTTATTCGCTATAGGAAAAGAAAATGAAGCAAATTAATAAAGTTGTATTAGCTGTTATAATCACAAACAGAAATAACTCTGTTGCACACCACTATAGAAACATTATTCCGATTAGCGCTTTCAAGCTCATCATCAGATCGGAAGTATACAATATTGGAACTTTAATTAAGACTTTAATAACAATAATGGGACTAAAAAACTTCTTTATGCCCCCAATTACCCTACAGCGCGTAACATTTTCGTAAATGAACAACTCGATTATCTACGCTAATGTTTGAGAAGGCTAACGGTCGACATAAATATTCAATTTTTGTCATATTGTAAAGAAAGCAGTAACAATAACCCATGGAGTAACGATAAACCGTGTATCCTTTAACCAGCTTGTCTATAATTTCTAGTTTTTCAGGTACTAATATAAAAATAATAGTACCTGAACAAAATTTTTCAGGTGCCTATAAAAAATACTAGCAATAAGAATTTTCAGTTAAAAACGAAAACTGCTTATTCATTGCAAAGAGTTAACTTTAATAGGACAAATTTAAAAACTATAAACGCTTAGTAGTTTCACAAAATTTATTGTTAAATTCTGACAATTGTTTCAGCTGATTAAGCTATTCTCAAAGAGATGGTAGAATAATGAAATACAAAGAATGTATTACCAGGGATTCTTAACTATTTTAGTTAATAGCAGTAAAGAAAACATTGCTTAAGTGGGTTGAACAACAGCTAAATATTTGTAATTACGTAATTAAGTGAATCGTATATTACTTACAGAGTTTTAGTCTAATTGTTGCATTAAGATTTTGTCTTCTGTTCTAGACGAATAGCCTATTTCTATGTGTGCGCGCGCACCCACACACGATCATTCACATCCGAGCCTGTTCTTGTTTTTACTTACTCATCAGATTTAGTGGGACTGATAACTATATATTACTATGTTTGATGACATTCCATTCCAGTTTTCAAAAATAGCAGCACAAACTTCTTCCCACAGTTTCTTTTTTAAATTTATGTCCATATAGTCATTCAAATTTTTTAAAAACAAAGCAGGTCGTTTTCCACTTCATCAATTAACTGTTCAACTTTCTCGTCGTTCATTGTAATTTATTTGTAAGTTATAAAAAATTTAAGAATAATCGAGTTGAACCAACTATTAACAAACACACCCAAAACGCTGGCAGAATGACTGTGTTGAGTACCGTGGTGATGGAGCGGCATTTACCCCCACCACTATACAGTTTCGAGACTGTTTAGTTGCAGTGTGCGGACTTCCATAAGAAACAGTAGGACTAGCACGTTTTCGCAACTATTCTGTCTCCGTGCTGTTTCCACCGTAGGAAACAGTTTTGTTTCTGTTGGTGTAGTGTGCGCACCCCCTGTATAAATACATGAGATTTTAACATGCATAAGAAACAGTTGCGGAACTGTTTTGTCTCAGTGTGCGGGGGCTATTAGGATGCATGTTCATACTTTTACCTCACAGGCCCCTATTATTATTTTTATTGAACCCCCCTCCAAATAAGAGGTGGGAGGCAAAAAATGTGAGTGGTTCAAGTTAAAAAAAAAATAGGTTAAGTCTATGTGGGATGTCAAATTAAAGAAGCGAAATAATTTTATATTATTAGAAGCAATAATATACTAGAAGCAACATATAGTAATTTTATTGAAATAATTTTTGTCCTAAAGAATGTTTCATTCTGTAATGCACGTATTATTTTATGAGCAGGTGACAGCATCATTGAATTTGGGGCAGAATTTGTTGAGGGTGAAGAAGGTAACATCGTTTATGAATTGGGCAGCCCGCATGACCTGTTCATTCCATACAGTCGATTCGTACAAAATACAATTTTTGTAAATAATGATGGCCAATATGAAGAATCTAAATATGTATTACAGTTAATTGATAAAGCAAATAATCTACTTTACAACATACAGTCAACAGTAACAAATCAATCTTTGAAGGACTATTTTGTTCCAAGGTATGAGGATAGACTTTTGTGATGTCTTCTCTATTTGACTTTTGTATGTCTTTTTTTAAACTATAAAAATTTAGTTACATAAAATATTAACATTGAAAATGATTATAAGGACATGTTGCACATTTGCGGCCGATCGCTGGTGCGTGATCGAAAATGGGAACCGGTAAGTTCCCATAGAAACTACTTCTTTGTTGTCAATAACGTAGTACACATATAAACATTTGCTTATGAATGCGACTACATTTAACTTATAATCTGTACATTGGTAAATGAAGAATGAATTCATTGACTGGTGAATTAACATAAATATATATATATTTTTTAGATTGGTTGAAGCATTTTCAATGCCCTTCTCTGTGCATTGCATTTGTGCAATGCCTGTAAATTTTTTAATTTTCACACTTACTTGAGGTTTTCAAATTAACCTGTGTAAACACAAAGAATATTGACACATTCCATCATGTTATGCATGTAAAAACAACAGTTCTGTTATTCCAACATACAACTTATTCATTTTTATAGCTTTCAATTAAAGACCACAGAGTTTATGAGGTCATCTACAGAATCATTTACATATCAGTTCGTTTCCAAAATCGTTAGTAATCTTAAGGCAATTAAGTGTAATATAATTATATCATGTTATATTACTTATCATGCCAAAGCAGGAATACATATTATGGTTTTTGTTAAACTTTCATGGCTTCTTATCTACTCTGTGTGTGTGTGGGGGGGGGGGGCAGGAAGGCTCACAATTCTTAGTTGCACAGTTTGTGGATATTCTGTTATCTTCAGACTTTACAGTAGTGGGGTTAGTTTCACTAGCTTCTACTCTAATTCTGAAAAACATTCTGTTCAACATTTGTGATGGAAATATATTAAATTATTATAGTGTTTCTATTTATATAGAATTATATTGTTATGATGGTCACACTGATCATCATATTGTTCAGCAGAAACAGAATAACTGACACCAATGAAGTCACTAATTACAAACTTTAATTTGATACAAAGGACAGAAATCAACAAATGCATTCTTATACAATAATTCAAGTTAAATCGTCCGACATACAACAATAAATGATAGCTTCTACAGTTTTGCACTAAATAACACAATAATCACTTTCCATTAAACCACAACAATCACTTGATCCGCACTGAATAAATTGCCAGCTGTAACTGAACTGGGCTGCTTCGAAATCCAGTGTGTATACCTCTGCCACCTTGCATTGTAGTCAGATAATGAGCCTGGGTGATAGTAAAGTAGTCAAGTAAATGCCTGGAGGGGCATCAGCAACTCGTGTGACCTAGAACAGTGTAGATCACGTATGCACTCAGTGTGGTACTATTTATTTCCATCAGTACTATTTATAAATTAATACTAATATTTATATATTATTTATAATTGTTGTTGTTATTATACAAACTTATTATTAAGTAGAAAAACATTGGACAATAGTAATTATTTGTAACAATGTAGTAGTACAGACAGATGTTTTCACAATGCACAACACTAAAGTATGCAGTGTTGTTTACTTCAAGAACAGTGAAGGCAGTGAAGAACTGATTTCCTGAGTATCCCCCACGACTAGTATGACAACTATTGAGTTCTGCATTGATGATGACAGCTGAGCTTTGTGCTGGTTGTTCTAGAAATCAGTTTTTACATAATTTTTACTAAATTTGGTTTATCAGAAACGTCCCTAAGCAGTTCAGAAAACTGAGTTAATAACACAGCATTCTGAATAAAGGTGGAGAAAATGACTAAGAAGAATAAAATGTTCACTCAAAATATATATATTTTTGATTTTTGAACAACATTTAAAGTGCCACAGATATTGTTCCTAGCTTTACAATCTTTACAGTCATCCTCCTTCAGATTTCTCTGTGTCACTGAATTCTTTATACATCCAAGTCTTTCATGGCCCCTCCCTTTTTCTTCGTTCAGAAGGGCTATTAATTTATATGGGCATCTATCATTACTCACATAAAACACATGCCCATGCCATCTTAATCTTTTTGCATCATTTGTGTCATTCACTTACTGTGTAATGTTACATAACCCCTGCCCAAATATGATAACACAATCACCATCGTTAAAACCAGTAATCACCCCATTCTAAAAGTCAGAAATGTGTATTATGTACCAAGCTATAAAAAAACTTTGTACTACAAAACACTGTAAACAATATAATAAAAGTGCAGTGTATCAAGTGAAATATAGTGTACTTGGTGAGAGCGTAAACTTTTAAAAAGAGCATCTCACAGATTGGTACTGGAGATGAAAAACTATTAATATTGTAGCAGTGGACTATATTGCTGCTGACAAGTTTTGTATTTTTTGTATTTTGTGTAATTTTGTATTGTGTAGGCCACAAAGGTCTTGTACCTAGGAATAATCTTTGTGTTTTAATATAATGATTTTGTTTAAATATAAGATAACCCAGGGTTAAATATAAAATAATGCTATGTTAGCAAGATGGCATAGGAAAAATAGTTTAGAGTAAGGATACATTAAGTAAATGATAAATCATAAATAAATCAAATTAAAGGAGATTAAAATATAAAATACCAACGTACAAGCTTAAGGAAAAATATAAAGAAAAACCTTAGATAAATTAAATTCGATTATAAATAAAATCTAAAAAGGATTATTTTATAAAAAGAAGAAATAATTTATAATAATTAATAATAGCCTATATACTAAAAAGTATATAGATTCACCAATACAAAACCATAAAAAATTCTTGGTTACTAACAGTAACCAACTAACAAGATTGGAATTAATTGTTAAAACTATTTGAAAGTGAACGTTTTGAATGTCTATAAAAATTTAGTAAATTAAAAGATACCATTTGAAACAAGCAGTGCAAAATTAATAAAATTAACAAGTGATGTCCACTACATATTAGAACTCCTTCGAATAGAACCATTCACGCCCGTAATTTGATGAAACCTTGAAAAATCAACCTCCGATATCCAGGCCTAGTCCACAGAACGTCGACATTTTGGTGAGATCGTTACCAAGTAAAATTTAGCTAAATTACATCTCAACTATAACATTATAACACTAGAAACAGCACCATATCTGTAAACACTTCAGGAAAAGAGGTGAAAAATAAACTTTATTATTTTAGTTAACCAAAAAACCAGCATAACGGGTTCCTGTGAATTTCTTGCCGCTATTAAATAACTTTCGTGTTTTCATTGAAGAAACGTAATCTGCGATCTAGCGGTCTACCAAGTAACTACATAATAAATACTACAAATTATAAAAAATTAATTTATGTAAAGCTTGTTATTAAAATATTCATTTCTGACCTTCTCATAGTACAACGAACTCTACAATAACCCTGGGAAATTAATAAATTGTTTCTTTATTGTTATTGAAATAAAAAATAAAAATATTTGTTATACATTATATGTTTAAAAATAAGATAGAACTAAGGCTGTGTTGTCAGTAAGAATCGATTATCCCTTTCTGTTTTGGGAGAAGAAAACAAAAAATGCTAAATAAATCCAATGAATACTTTGTTGTTTGAATAAAAATGTGTATTATTTTCAGCAGATGGTAGTTGGTTACAGATTGTCAGGAGACTGAGAAGAGAACGGACAACCAGAAAATATTAAGTACCATTTGGAGTTAATTTAACCTCAAATGTGTTTGTAAAAGTCACAGTCAGCTGGTCTCATGAGCTGAGAAATTTGAATGAACTAATCGTATACTAAGAGAGTAATTCTCTTTACACTCTCTCTCCTAACTACTGTAAAACAACGGTATTGATTTCACCCAAATAAAATTAAGGGAAATATTTGCATAATCACACACACTCGATTTTTGGAAACTTTGAACATAAATTATAACAAATTCTGTGACTCTTATTAAAGCGAGATTTTCGAAGAGCATAAATAGACGTAAAATTTCTATATACTCCGAGAGTTTACCTGTGAGACATTACAAGTTGGCAAACCCAACAGTGGGGCTAATAAAACATTATTTCATTAAATAATTACAGTGACGATCGCAAGGGAGACGATAAGAAACCTTTTTAGGAAACGTATATTCTATGACTCCGAGAGTTTACCCGCGAGACGTTACAACTGGTACATATAATATTTTTTTCTTTTATTTCTTCATTTTTAACCCTATCTTGCAATGTAAGTCTACAGCACCTTGTCTAGTATTTCATTTCCATGGCCTGTAATGTTTTCACCATATCTGTAGTTTCCCACACTTCAGCATGTATGTCATAGTACTTTCTTCTGTTGTCTTATATATTTAAAATTTTTTTTTGCCTGCTCTATAAAGTGGAATGTAACTGCCTCGTCACTTGTTTCTCTTGAACTAAACAATTTTTTTTTTTCTGTTACACTTGTGCCATGTTTTGTAACAATGACATGAGGATATTTGCATGAATCTACTCCCTTCTCAACTCTTCATTCCAACAATATATCTTTACATGTATTGGCAATGACAATACATTCAGTCTTATTTGTATTTATCATTAAGGGTCATTCCTAGTACTCTTTGTCTTACTTACTAAGCACATACCAGATGCATTCATTATCTTTAGCTATAATCACTAGATAGTCTGCAAAATGCAAAGTGAACAGGTTTTCATCAATGACAAGATACCCCCACGCTGCAACAGGTGCATTTCCATTGTTCTAAACCTGAATTCAAGTACCCTAAATCAGGTGGGTGCTATAGCACAAGCTTGTCACAATCTAACACAATAACACTGACTATAGCTTATTCAGTGGAACAGTCATATGCCTTCATTAGGTCTGTGAATACTAAATGGTTCCTACATTTCTTGCCAAGCTTTTTTCAAGAAGTCGTTTTAATGTGAAGATATTATCTTTCCTGGAACCCATTTTGTCCCTCAGTATTCTCAAATTGGCTTTCTGTTCTTGCTATGATAATTTTTGTATATAACCTTGACATGAAGTTGGTTAAACTTATTCCTATGTAATTTGGTAGTATTTTTCTGCTGCCTTTTTTTTTTGTGGAGGTTGGAAATATATGCAGCCTTTTATTCAAGAGTGAACTCTTCACCATTTAAAAACAATTGAAGACATATGCCAGGAGGGCCAAAAGAATGTTTGTCCTATTTTTAAAGAGCTCTATAAGAGGTCCATTTGGGCCTGGTGCCTGTCCATGGTTTTCAAAGCATGAAAGTTTTGCTCTGAAAAATGGTTACAGCATTTTCAGTATATTTTTTTTTAGGAATAAGCATAGGAAGTTAATTAAACGGATCCTTGCAGATTTTTACCTACCTTGATATTTGAGGATACCGAAATGGACATGATTTAGAAGGATTAATTCAAGATGATATGCTGTTTATCAATAATGATCAAGGAAAAAGGTATACATAGAGGATTATAGAGGGATGATGATATAGAAAAGTATCTTATTGACTACATGCTTGTAAGGAAAGATGGAAATATAGTTATGCTGAGAGGCTGAGAGAGCATTATGTGTTTGATTTTTCAGAAGAAAGGTTAAGTGCCAGTCTGTAAACTGGATAATGATAACTGACAAAATATCTATAGCTTTGTAAACTTTAATGCAGGGAGTTATGTGTGACTAAATACAGGTTGAATTGTGTTCAGTGAAAGGCATTGCTCCAATCAGATGGAAGAAAATTAGTAATTAGTTAGGGAATTAAAAAAAAAAGAATCAATACCGGTAATTAGAGAATTGGGATATTTCTTATTATAATTTTTTCTTCTTAATGTGATTTATTATAATTAAGCTGTAACCCTGTTGAGGAGAGACTGGATAGTGCCAAGATTCAGAAGAGAACTGAAGTAGGTGGTTATAATTTGTTAGAGATGTGAATTTTTAAATGCTTACTAGTCTTGACAAAAAATAAAAATATTTGAGTTGAAAGTGGTAGAGTACTGGTATATAATATGTTTCAATCCAAGCTGTGTTGTAACTAGGAGCAGTATGCTCCTGGGGGGGACAGATAAGACTAGGTTCTGGGAGAAGGAAAATGCTGATTTCAAAATATTCTTTCTTGAGTAATTGTTATTCAGACTAAAGGTAACCAATCTCATGCCATTAGGAATCACACTATAATTATATATATATTTTTAACATTGAAAATGTTTATAAGGACGTGTCGCACATTTGTGGCCGATTGCTGGTGCGTGATCGAAAATGGGAACCGGTGAGTTTCCATAGAAACTACTTTGTTGTCAATAACATAGGACACATATAAAACTTCGCTTATGAATGTGACCACATTTAACTTATAATCTGTACATTGGTAAATGAAGAATGAATTCATTGATTGGTGAATGAACATAAATATATGTATTTTTTAGATTTATTGAAGCATTTTCAGTGCCCTTCTGTGTGCATTCCATTTGTGCAATGCCTGTAAATTTTTTGTTAATAAATCTTGTTAAAATGGCTCTTTCTGAAGATAGTTTGAAAAACACAGTTTTATTACTCATGCAAACTTTAATTTAAGGATGTTGTCCCAAGAATGTTTTAAGCAAACTTATAGTTCATGTTAGAGTACATTATTTTTTTATGTAAAGAGCAGAAATAAAATATTATCATTTTTCAGAACTAAAGTCAAGAAACTTAGTTTACCTGTGCAAAGATGACAGTTCAAACCATAGAGATAGTAGATTAGAAGAGTCATGACATAGACAACCTTGTAAAGGGAATTGTGTCTATGTAAAAAAGATAAAGGTAGATTAATACATTCTGCCTTCATTTTCTGGTGTGTGCATAATTGTTTTTCTTAGAGCTGCAAATACATATGTTATTTACCAAATGTTAAGTTATTGTAATTTTTAAGAAAACTTTGTTTTATTAATTTACAAATATTGTAATTCCTCGTATTTCTACAGTTATATTTCAGCCTGTTTTTAACACAAGCAACTGGCTTAGAAATAGGCCTACATTAAGTGGCTACGGAATTTTGCTGAAATTTTAATAGTTCCAGGGGAGGGGTAATTTATACGCCATTGAATCCTCGAGATGTGATCTGTAGCAGTAGTTAGCATAAGCAAACTTAAGGTAGGGAATTTGTAAATCAATGTCTGCAGTATTTGCCTTGTATATGATTTTAATGGTTACAGAACCCTTATGTTTATAAGACTGGTGTGATTTATTAGAGGATTAACAAATTCTTTACAAAATGTGTTACATTTTATGAGCATCAAGCCAGAGACCAGTTCATGGGTAACAGACTATTATCTGTGTATCAGTACATGAATTTATCAAACTTAAACTTGAAATAGATTATATAATGCTAAGATAGATTATGAGAAATAAGCTGCAACCAAGATGTACTGAAAATATTTGGTGGGGGTGGGGTAACTTCTATCAAGTTATGAATATTAGCCAGAAGAGATATGTATATGCTGTTCTGAGATTGTATTGAATGGCAGGCTACATAAGTTCAATTTGAAATTATTATTGACCAGGTGGTGCAAATAATTTATTGTATAAAACGCTGTCTCATCAAGGCTTTTAAAACAACTAAAATTTTTATAAATGTCTTCACTAAAGTTGATTCAATTTTAAAAAGCTATAATGTATTGGACAGGTAAGAATATAGTGTTTTATGACACGAAGTGTCAATAGACATGGTTCCAGTGTTGTATGTTTGTAGATTGGTGGAAAACAGGCTCTGTGGTTTAGAGAAAAATGTCTTGATTGGTGCAAAAAATTATGCGTATAAGTTAGCTATTTGCAAATGTTTTACAAATATTAGACATTTTCAACTAAATTAAAGTATTTCAAAATATTAGAGATGATTGTTAATCATACATTCAATAACAAGTGAATTGAAGGTATTCTAGAATTGACAATTAATTAACAAGAAATATTAAAATAAAAAATTCTTCATACAGTTCATAGAAAAGTTTCACGTTCATTACATCGAATTATGATGCTAGAAGGGATAGGGAAATAATAAATACACTATGTAAGGGACATATTAAGCATACACAGTGTATGATATAGTGTAACTAAATTTGTATTACTTATAAATACACATTTAACATGTTAATTTTAAGTGAATGCTACCTCTACATAACAATTTTTACAATGTTATTCAGCTGAGGTGATTTTGAAGTAGACACGTTTTATCATTTGCCCCCCTCCAGCAGCTTTTAGGGGATTTTAATTTTTCTGAACAATTTTTGGATCTGAAATTTTGTTTGTAAAAGCACTTTTTGTTTAATAAATCTTTATTTCAGTCAGTATCATTGTTTAAAGTGTCAGTATGAAGATTGGTTATGTTAGGAAAAGTGCTGAGAGAGCTTGTGGCTGATTAATAGTTATGTAACCTAGTACTTTGTGCGTGCATGCATTCTTGCGAGCACACGTATGTGTGTGTGTGTGTGTGTGTGTGTGTGTGTGTGTGTGTGTGTGTGTGTGTGTGTGTGTGTGTTTCATGATATATAACTCATAATGTAAACCGTTTTTGTGTCAGAATCCTGTGAAAATCTATCCACACTTTTTCATCCTTCAAATTGCAGTAAAACATGTATTTGAAATTTCATTCACAATTTTTATAAGTGTCTGTACATTATTTGCCAGCGTTTATTTTTTCAAAACATTACATTATGTGTAAGAATCTATAGCTATTACTAGTTGTAATAATCCATAATTGTTTACTAGTCATCTGTTTTAATTCTATGTTAGATACAATGAATTGGTCACTGAACGGAATGTGGAGAAAAAAGTGGCTGACCGAATATTGGAGCTTGTCATAACTGCATGTAATAATCTCAAAGGTTTTGACTCTTTAGATACTGTTGGTACCAGCGCAATGACTGAATACAAAAGATTGAAAGGAGCTCCGGATAACTGCTGGAAGGATCAAGGCTATAAGAGATTATTTGATTTGCTAACTGTAGGTTTACATTTGTTGTGTTGACACTTTTCAGTACAGGTATAATAAAAACCTGTAAAAACACATTGATAATCTGATATTTCATGAATACTTTGTTTAGCTAGATATAATAAACATTTTTGTAAATGATGGTACTTAGTATATAAAAAAATGTAAAAGTAATAAAATTATAGTTCCATAATTAATTAAGATAACTAATGACACCTATTAACAACATCAATCATGACATTCTAATGTCTTAATAAATTTTTGTAATCTTTATATATAAATATATTCCCTAAGCAACACAACATTGCAGCAGTTTGATATGTTGTATGACCTTGGTAGGTGGCTCATTCTTCACATCATAATTCTAGGACCTTGGTAAAAGTAAAATTTTTTCCCTAAGTATCACGTTAATTAAATAAATAAATAGTTATTAGAGTTCACAATACTCAGGCTCAATACCATGTAAAGGTTGAACATAACATTATGTCAAATATAAAAACCAGTTTTATATTTAATAATAAATGTTATGTTTTGAAGAAGAACACATTTTTTATTATTTATTATATTGTTTTGACAGTTTTATTATACATTACTGTAATCTTCAGAAATAAAATGTACAAACAAATAGTTATACAAGTAAGAATTCTAGGCACTTTCCCAATAATCAAACCCACACTCATTTTCGATATTTCAATTATGCAATTATTGGCATCAACATGTTAGGTAATAGAAATCATGAGAATTTATTTGTGTATGTTATAAAATAGTTTTTTGACAATTACAGTAATTGTGTAATTACAGTAATTCTTCTTTTTTTAGTTTATCTTTATTGATTCCATGGTTCATGATTCTGGATATGATCTTATTCTCCTCTTCTATTCTTTTATAATGAGTGTTGTATCCCTTGAAAGTTTTATCTCCCTAAAATTTTCTTCTCTTCCATTCATATAAACTGGTACTAGTCAGAGGGCATGTGTGGCTCTGTTACTCTGCTATCCATTTATACGTAATTTGAGTTCAGAGGTCATGCCTATCTGCTCAATAAAATAAAATGATTATTGGACTTATCTCAACATACAATCATCATTTAATAATAATAATAATTTCTAGCAATAATATAACTCCGATGTGTGCCTGTGACACCAAAAGTTGGCATTGTCAGGTTAACACGCAAACTAAAGTTACACATAGAAATCAATATGCCTTTAAAATAATATTTGCTTTTTGTGAAATCCACGTGAAAAAAACTGCTCGAAGTAAGGCCCATTAATATACAGGTATCCCTTTTTGTTTTGTACAGTTACTTATTTTTTCAATAATACTCGGTTTTTTGTGCAGAGCATTGGAAAAGCAACCAACTTAAAGTAAGATGAGGTGCTATACATGTCTTCCATTTTTTGCGTGTTGCACAAATTTTGCTTCCAGTAAAGTTTTTGAGATTTCACTGAATACCAGTAGCATAAAAGAATGTTGGCCACCTAACAAATTTGTTGATATGTTGATTTTTTTATATTTTATTATTCAGAAATAATTGTATTTTTCACTTTACACTTTCTGTTGTTGTTTTTATAAAAAAACGTTATGTTCTTTGTTTGTAATGTTACTCTCTTTCAAGCATTATGTATATATATTGTTAAAAAACCTTTATTGGTGTCATTTTGTAATAAATCTCGATCTGTTGGTGCGTTTATTAAGTCGCACGTTGAATGCATCACTGTGTTACAAACGCTTCGTGCAGTCTGTGTGTCCTTACCTGTCCTTACTCACTAGTTTTTTCTTCCCGATAGGCGCCAAATTGTTTTGCAGAAAAACAATTAAAAGATTCTATCTCAGTTGTTTATGGTACTGTAATGAGTGATTCAAATTATTCGCCGACTGGCGGGAACTCGAATCTCGCTTGTGTGGGGGGACGTGTTGCCAACATAAAATGTTGTTGGCTAATTCTATTCACTGCTACAGAACACAACATACATAATACACTTGAAATAATTACAGGACAGCTAGTAACGATTCACACTTATTTATTTGGCTTTATAGCTTATTAATTTTCAATAAAGGTTGTACAAATGAGATTAATACAATAAGTTTTAGCCTCGGCAATAAATTAATTGTTCACTCAGCAGAAAGCAGGGTGGCAGCATAAGTTCATCTGACGCCATGATGGACGCCTTCTTCTTATTTATACAAAATAAAATTGCCAATGAATTCTTTTAAGTACGATAACAAAGTTTAGAACAAGATATTTCAATAAAGTACACCACCTTACAATTGTGGTAATTAATTATGAAAGAGGTTTACATTAAATTCAACTCTGTGGTGTTAAAAGTGTGTGCCAGTGTTATTCGTTTAATATATAGGTTATTATTCAGTTACTTGGTATTCATAAATATTTTTTATTAATTAATCTTTGAAAGAAATAATATCATCAGTATATAGTGAGAGTTCAAAGTGTAGTGAGAAAAATTTAAATAGAATTTTTAATTTGAATTCGGGTAATTCAGCAATACTTATCAATCAGTTGACTTAAGGTGTAGTGTCATACAGTTGAATTAGGTTGGGTCATCGTTTTTGGTCTTCAATCTTTAATCATCTTTGGATGCAATCACGCCTTGCGTCTTTTTCGTGTTAGTTGATCGAATTTAATTAATTTGGAATTAATTAATCTGGTCTGTTGCCTAGGTTGGATGTATTAGTTCCTCATCAGGTAGTTTGGTTCTTCACTTTAACAAATCTGGTTACTTTTGACTGTTTTAAATAAAAAATTGGGCCATTTACGGCTTGGCGTCTGTTCATCTTGAGCATCACTATGGAATTAACAGTTTCTAATGGAATATTTATACATAACGTTCAGTTGTCATGGTAACTGATTGATTCTGATTGGCTATTCATGACTTAAGCCCATTGTTAGAATATTTGAATTTTTATTCAGAATGATTAAATATCTTCTGATTGCTATTATTCTTCGGTCTTCTTATTTAAGTATGAAATATTATCACAACTGTTCGTAATTTCTTTCAAAGATCATTTTGACATCCCACAAAGCTGGGTTTGCTTATTTATTAATAAATATCTTGTTGATTCATCCTCTTCGTTCACTTTTACTAATATTATTATATATAAAAACTTTCACAAATGAACGTACTTTTGTTCTCACTTTCACTATTTACTATTTACTCACACTGAGGAAGAGGCACAACACCTTGAAATGTTTGTGAAAGTGAGAACAAAAGTAAGTTCATTTGTGAAAGTTTTTATATATAATAATATTATTTATTAATGTTTGAACAATCATGTTGATATTATTTAATTACCTTTCTTTCTTACTTTATGTCCTTAATTTAACATTTGTCTCTTAATATGATCCACTAATTATCATTGACTAGTTACTTGCCTTTGATTTGCTAATAATATAGTTAATTTCTTTCAATTTGTTGTTATTGGTTTCATACAGTTAGGCATTTCATAGGCCTAGGTAGTAATTGGCCATATTTTCTTATTTTATGCAGATTACATATTATTTTACCCTTGTACATGTTTTGTTTTGTGTTATAAATGATTTGTTTACTTGTTGAATTGTTTTGGGTCTGTTTTATAATAATTGTATGTTTTTATTAGTTTCCATATTATGGGTTGTCTATTATTTTTTAACTGCCTTTCCAGTTTTATTAGATTTATATTAATTTATCTTTTTTTCTTATTCATATTGCCATTGTGTATAATTTGGCTATTATTTTCTATTCCTTATTAAATATAACATAACATTTAGGCTTATGGTCTGTATAACCCTTCAGCCATATTCCTATACATAAACTTAATCAAACAATTCTTTAACAGTTATTATGCTACTCTTGTTTACCTTTGATTTATTCTTACTTATTTCTTGGTGATAAACATCATCACACCATTTAACTTTACTTAACTAACTATCCCTTAGAACATAGGATGTTTATTGATTTTACCTTCCTATTCTTTATCATATTCTTTCTAATATAAACTTTACCCTCTAACCATGGTAACACTAACCCTTAATACTATTGTATTCCTCATCTACAATTTATCTTAATACTAATAATAACAAAATCCTTATTTAATAACACTTTTCACCAATAAACCTTTAGTGTTTATCACTGATTATCAGGTGTTTATACCTATCAATAGGGTTTCTATTTAATTTGGGGTTTTACACTGTCACTTTGCACTTTTTATATTTTATTTAAGTGTTACTAGTGGGTATTACCTAACATTAAATTCTCTTTCTCACATACTCATGTTCACTATCTCTCTATTTCTTTATCTCTCACTTTACAATGGTTAATGATACTGTTAACAAGTTCATGTCATATTAGAGTGATTTATAATAGTTACTCTCTGTTTATTTGGTTAGTGTACTTTGTTTATCTTTAAGTTATTGAATTTTAACAATTATCATTTACATTGCTTATTTGGTTGATACTAATAATTATCATTTACATTTATCATTTATTGGTTTCTTTTTCATTATTATATTTGAGTTGTTACATTATTATATTCATTATTACATTTCTCCTTTTTTGTTCTATATTATTCGTTTGTGTCTTTTCATTTCTTTTCTTTTCATTTCATTTATATTAAGGTTTTCACCTTCTCATTTGGTTTCATTTTATTTGGTCAATCACTGGTGTTGTGGCTGGTTCTACCTTTTCACTTATTTTATTTCTTTTTATATCTTTTCACTGGTGTTGGGGCTGGTTCTACCTATTCACTTATTTTATTTCTTTTTATTTATTCTTGGATTTCGTTGTCCATGACGTGTCCGTTACTTAACTAAATATCACTATTACTTTAACGACTCGGAACACTAGGCTATATTGTTACATATATTTTTTATTTATCCTATCACTGGTGTTGGGGCTGGTTCTACCTTCTCACTGTACCATGTCTATTTGGTTATTTTGGTTAAATCGCATTGTACTATTGTTTTCAACGTTTGCTTCGTTGCCTGCTACATTTCTCTTATCAGAGGTTACTTTTACTATTACTTTTATTTGTTCGATCGCATAATTATGTTAATTACCCGTTCCTTTATCTCTGACTCATCCCTTTTTATTCATAGTGTTAATCATTTAGTGTTTTATTCTTATCATGTTGCTTCATTAATGCATGTTGAAGATATGTACCCTTACAATATTAAACATCACATTTTTCCTAACCATGGCTTTTATTTCTTTAAACAGAAAACTATAAACCGAAACCCATTATTACCTAACCTCACAAATGAAAACGACATGCATTTTCACTTTATGTTAAGAAATAGAATAAAATACAGTTCGTACACTTCTTCTTCACATCGTGGTATATCAATACAATTGCGTATTCAAAACATGGAAATTTTGTGTGGATACACTGGCGGATATTGGCAAAGACTGAAGTCTATTGTTTATAAGAGCTGTTTTTATATACCTAATTTATATGTTATACGAGGGCAAATCGAAAAGTAAGTTACACCCCCCATCTATAAAAAAAATACATACATTAAAAAAAAATTTTTTTATTGAACAAATAGGTAGGAACATTTATCTGTTTTTCGACATAGCTGCCAAGTGTTTCCAAACACTTTTCATATCGTGTGACCAGTTTCTCGATTCCACGTTCATAAAAATTTCGTCCAATTTGTTTTAACCACTTTGAGACTGCTTCTTGCACTTCATCGTCTGTAGCGAAACGCTGGCCCCCCAGGTCTTGTTTAAGAGGACCAAAAAGGTGATAGTTGCAGGGTGCCAGGTCGGGGCTGTAAGGGGGATGGCGCCACACTTCCCACTTGAATTTTCGCAGCAACTCTTGCGTCACACCAGCTGTATGGGGGGTAGCGTTGTCTTGAAGAAAAACAACTCCATCACTCAATCTTCCAGCCTTCGATCTTTAATCGCTTTCCGTAACTTTTTTAACGTATCACAGTACGATGTGGCATTGATTGTTGTTTCTTGGGGCGTAAACTCACTGTACACAACGCCTTCGGAATCGAAAAAGACCGTTAGCATAACCTTTTGAACCGCTGGAATTGTTCTGGCTTTTTTTGGCTGTGGCGAATTCTTGTGTCTCCATTCGTTTGATGTCCGTTTTGTCTCGGGAGTGTAATGGTGCACCCAGCTCTCATCTCCTGTGATGATTCTGCTCAAAAACTGTGGACCATCCGTTGAATAACGCTGGAGAAACGACAGCGCAGCCTCAAAACGTTGATTTTTGTGTGTGTCGCTTAACACACGCGGCACCCAGCGTGCGCACACCTTACGATAACCCAGCTGATCGTGAATAAGCACAGATGCACTACCGTAGGCAATGTTCAGTTCACTTGCAATCTCTTTAATTTTAACGCGGCGGTTGGCAAGAATGATTTCATTCACGCGCCCCGTGTTGTCGCTAGTGTTCACAGTTGAAGGCTGCCCGACGCGTGGACCGTCGATCACGTTCGTTCTTCCATCTTCGAACATCTGATACCATTTCGCGATCATGGGCTGAGACATCGCATTCTCACCATAAACCTCGACAATTTGCCGATGAATTTCACTCCGATTATAATGTTTGGCCCACAAAAATCGGACGACGGAGCGCACTTCAACGTTGGACGACACCTCTATATGATGCGCCATACTCATATACCAGCTACAGCGCTACCGCTTGGGGAGTGGGGAGACAACAATATGGACAGTGTTACCACCAAGGGAAATTTTTTTATCTCTTTTAGTACAGTAACGCGGCTAGGGTGTAACTTACTTTTCGATTTACCCTCGTATTTAAGCCTATGTAAACAGCATATATATATATATATATAAATTAGTATTTGTTATTTTATTAAATTAATAATTTTAAACATATTATTGTTTTTAGTATTAATTTGTGTTTGCACACAATGCCACTCAGTTTCCTTGCAGCTTCCAGTGTATTCACATGGAGTTGGCTTGCCTACAGTATAAATACTGTTACACAAGGAAGGCCAGAAAAAAGCGGCAGTATTTTTCATAATGAGTCTGAGCATAGAAATTTTGTGCACACATGTGCTGAAAGTTATCGCAGGGCAGGTACAACATACGCCAATCTGTCTTTCAGAAATCCTTTATTGGAAGAATACACCATATCTGAGCACTGTTGAGTACAATGAATGTTCAGTGTGTCCACTGTCATGCCTTGTATTTTATTAACAACAAGTCATTTAATGGTCATTACAATTTCTTTTGCCATAATGGTCTAATTTCTCTTCCAGAACTGCAGGTAGATGTGCAGCTGAAAGAATTACTTCTTAACAGCACTAATTTTGACCAGAACGTCCGGAAATGCAATAGTACAATGGCATTTACTTCTTTCTTGGCCATATTACTGATTCTACTATAGAATTAAAATAATTACAATGAGCCAATTACAATTTCTTTTAACTTTGTCAGCATTTAATTTTGTTACAAAATAAAAGTAATATTTGAATTCAAAAAGATTAGGCCAAGTCAAATAGTACCAGCATTTTCATTTAATTGCCTTGTACAAGTTTATATAAAAATCCCCATAAACACTCACATACCACTAACCACCCTTTTGGTATCACTCACATCAAACTTCGTTTTCACCATTTTCTCCAGTTATGTTGCCAAAATAATTGTTATTTAACCTATCTTACACACATACACACACACACATCTTACACACTTTTATCTTACATACACATATAACAGAATGTTTTCAATAACACTTTAATAATCACGTGATTACTTCCAGTCACACGCTACCTTTCGATATCCTAACAGCACTACTGGTGCACTTTATGGATAGTCTGTACCATTACAGGAGTGCAGTCCATGATAATGGCAAAATATTTAGTGTTTTATTTTGTTTATAATACTTTCCTTAACTTGCTTTGGTAACAGACAGATTAGTTCATTCTGAATAAGTACATTTAACATTTGAGCACGATGTTCACTACCTCTATTTGTCAGAGGTGTTCCATCATCACAGTGTCAAACTATCCTAACAATTAGACTAATCCAAGGAATGCATGGTACCTTTGATGAGCTTCCATGGAATGAAATATTATGTTCAGCTAAGATCATTGCAACAATACACTTCAGGATTATTTTCCATCTTCCTGTTTTTGCTTGGATTTGTGGTATTAACTTGACAACAATTGAACTGACTCCTTTAAGTCTCCGCTCTAAATCAGTCCATGTTTCATGCTTCTATAGTGATCCAGTAATGTTTTGTGTTAATAAATCTGAAAAGCAAGATGTCTCCAATCTTTGTACCCTTGTTTTTATCGAAAACTGGGGTTTAAATTGTTATCAAACAAATTACATGGAAAACAAAATGCTGCATCACAGTTAATGAAGAAATTAATCACCACCTTTTAACTTTTTGCCATTTTATGCATGGTGATATTGAAATTTGTTAGAAAAATATCATTTGTGAATTTAAAGCAGGAAAAAAGATTCCTCTTTTGGACAGTCATGATCACTGGGTTTTTCCAAGACATGATCGTTTTCAGCTAATGTAATTAGTGTACCTGAAAGTGGAGTTAGTCTATCGAACCACAAGACAGAGTACAAAGAAACAGGTCATTTTAGAAATTTTACTGAGAATTTCCTTAGCTTCAACTTCTTTAATTTCCACCTCTGTGTTCCTAACAGTTTTTAGATATTTAACTTGGTTTTAAACAGGTCGTCAACAAAATGACAAACTTCGTTTAGTAGTAAAGTTATTCACTGTACAATAAAAGAAAAAGAAACACCCATAGTAGACCTGATTTAATGAACACATAAATCACATTTCACCATAAATTTCTAATGCCACAACTCACAGTAACAGACAAAATACTACTAATCTAAATATAGCATAAATGTGACTCAGCTTTCCTCCAATTTGTGGCAGGAACCACTATCTCATCGTGCAGCAGATAATTTTTAACATTGAAAATGTTTATAAGGACGTGTCGCACATTTGCGGCCGATCGCTGGTGCGTGATCAAAATGGGAACCGGTGAGTTTCCATAGAAACTACTTCTTTGTTGTCAATAACATAGTACACATATAAAACTTCACTTATGAATGCGACTACATTTAACTTATAATCTGTACATTGGTAAATGAAGAATGAATTCATTGATTGGTGAATGAAGAATTAATTCATTGATTGGTGAATGAACATAAATATATATATATATATATATATATATTTTAGATTTATTGAAGCATTTTCAATGCCCTTCTCTATGCATTGCATTTGTGCAATGCATGTAAATTTTTTGATATGCTTTCTTGTCTTCTTGCACTTCTTTTATTATTGCTTTTAAAATACATTCAACAGGTGCTTTTTGTTTTTTCTTGCCTTTTTAAACAATGTTCTGTTTTAAAATTAGGTTTTGTTGAACTTGTCAATGAATTACATTTGGCTGGATAAAGCACGTCTAAAGTTAAATATTTTTAATCCTAATTATACGTTTCATATTTTTATTATTTCTGTTGATATATTTTAAGAGGTTAATTAACAATCATTAGCACCCAATTAATAAATAATTAGCTTCTTGTAGCACTCAATTCACCCACCTGACCATTTGGAGAGCATTATTTTAATAGAAACAGTTGCATTATTACTCATTTTAAATTCAATTTACATTGTTTACTAAAACATATTTGATAAAATAAAGTTAATAACCCCCATACTGTCTTGTATATAAAATGATAGAAAGAAATCAAATTGTTTGGAGTCATGCTTTCTTTGCTTCCTGTGCTTTCAACTTTCCTTATCACTGCACCATTTTTATTTTCATCTGTGCCTTTCATCTATAACACTTTCATAAAAGTAATATTTATGTAGACAGTTGTGCACAAATTTCTCATAATCTTTACATATGGGGCAGCTTTTTTATTGTAAGTCAGAAGTTTGTAACACATTAAAATCAAGGTACCGGTACATTAGTTTATTTTTAAAATGTAATTGCTTATCGTCTAATTGACGTTTGTGCTCTATATAATATTTCCCTATTGTCGTAATAGTTTATGAGGCAGATCCTGTTTTCCATAATTTACTATATACCTTATTTAAATACACATATTTATTTATTAAAAACTTTTATTTTGTGTGTAATATATTATAGTGTGATTTTAGTTTATGACCCTTTCATATTTACTCTACTAACTGGTAAGTCCTTGTAATGTTTAATCTATTTTGTACATTTTGTATTGCAGCTTGCATTTCCAGATGTTGAAAAGGAGTTGCCAATAAAACAGAAACTGTTGTATAACAAAGTGGTAACAAATATTACATACAGTGTAAATAATGTTGATGTGTTGTGCAAAGACGGTGTTCACTACTATGCAGACCAAGTGATTGTAACATCTTCACTCGGATTCCTCAAGGCACATTACCAAACGTTATTCATTCCTGGTCTTTCAGTCAAGAAACAGACTGCTATTGAGGTATGTCAGTTATAACAGAAAACCGAGATGTCTAAATGAAACAGGTGTTTAGAATAATGCGGTTTAATAGTTAAGGATGTTTTCATAAAAATTAAGAATATTTTGAAAAAATAAATTAATTTTTCTCCTATAATGATTGTCTTGGAGTAACTTGTAATAGTAAAATACTATTGAATCTTGGGCTAAAACTCTGAATTACCTTTCCTTATATATTTTTTTAAACACGGATAGAAATATACTACTATTATCCACAAAACTTTTAAAGAACCAAAAAGTATTCTGAACCATTTGTAATATTATTTAAAATAATACTATAACATGTGGTAATATTTAAATATGAGAAAATGTAGGTATATGTGTGTGGTATACAGAGTATAACAATTAACACATTCTTGGTTAATTGTGTTCAGTCTTCTTCAACACATTTTTGGTTGACAACCTTCTTTATTGATATTATTGATAAATCATTGATTTTATTGGTTTTATTAAAATATTATTAAACAATAAAAATACCCAAATGTTTGTCCATTATATGATGTGGTATCATGAGTAGTAAAGCTTTACCACTTCACCACTGAAATGAAACATTTGGTGTGAACAATAATATGAATGAAATGTTGGCTGTCAACAAAAAAATGTGCTGTTATTAAGTTCTAGTTACACAACTCTGTGAGTGAAAAACTTAAATTTTATGCAACAGAACTTAACGTTTAATGTTGTACTTAAAGTTTAACTTACAATTATTTTCTGTCATAACAGAGAACACAGAACTGATATCTTTTTTTACTGAGGAAAAAACAGATTTATTGTAAAGTTAATTTGAAATAGACAGTGAATGATAATTAAGCATATCTTATGAATGCATCAAACAATTATTGCTTGTGGCCTCAAATACATGGCAAAACAATAACCGAACAGTGGTGTATAGTCCATATATGTGCTGTGTGTTCATATCTGCAATACAATAGTCTTACATCTTGTTGTACAACAGTTTAGGAATAAACATCTTAATCTGAAGATAAATTATATTAAACATTTAGGCAGTGAAATATATTTTTTAAAAATTATTATGAATATCACTTAAATAATTGTTGCACATGCCACATATTGTTATTATGAGCTGCAGTATAAAAATGATTGCACACAGTCATTTCCTGAATGTACTGAGAAACGGTGAGGAGATGGAGGGGAAGTGTGGTGAAGATGCCACCATTCGCAATTGACCTGTGTGTGAAACAGTGTCACACAAACTCTGTTGAATCATTGGATAATCGATTATTACTACTGCATTATGTGCTGTTTTAAAAGACAGTTTTTTTCTGTTTTTGTTTGTTAATATTTTTGTTATTATTGAGTGTTGTTGATGTTATTATTGTTTGTTATTTTTATTTTATTTACTTTTTATTCATATTTAGTCAATCAAATTAAAAATAATTATTTTCTCAAGTACAAATTTATAGGCAGTTAATTGATTGATTTTCCACCACATTTTTGAGAATGATGATGCTCAAATGTCATAGTTACTTCACATCTGGTATATAGTAACATTTGCTTGATTTTTTATTGTACATTAGATAAATAAGCTGCAAGTATAATCTGAACAATTATTAACATTAAATGTTAACATTATCAAATTTTAACCTTTGAAGTTTGGGTTTCTGCTTTGGACTCCAAGCATTTTGGTCACTAGACCAAACTACAAAATCTACTATTTCTGTGAATAAATCTACATATAAGTTTATTCAAATTAAAGTAGTTTCCACTATTCTCAATGGAAATGATTATATGTGAAATGCTGGATAAAAATACTTATATATAGGATAGACACGAATCCTAATGAAGAATCGATGATATGTCATTATTTAAAGCTAATTTTTAAAAATTATATACAGGTATACATGTATACCAATAGTATAATTGTAGCAGACATCACCTGTGTTAATAATTGTATAATATGTATATGATGTATTTATTAAACTCATGATGTCAGCCTCAAAGAACAGCGTGCCCTGAGGGTGGATGGTGTTCAAATTGTACAATTTGTTTTTGAGTAGAAACTTATTACAGGTAATTATGCTATGTCCAGGTAAAAAAATTCATTATGATTTGTTTGGAGAAAATTTCAAATGTGTTGTAATTTTTATTTTGAGATTTGGCTGTGTATTTATTTTTTCCATTATTGGTGTATATACAAGGTTTGCTCAAAACGTTTGAGCAATTTTGCAGTTTCCATTGCTATAAATGTCCAATTAAAAAACTGTTTTTATGTGATGTTGGTACACATATTAGTGACAATTGTCTAAAATTGTAGTCCTATTTGGTGCGTAGTTTAGATTTCACAGCTAATTGAGTAAGTTGTCCTTAGGTGTATTTGGCAATTTTTTGTCATTCTACAATGCAAGATTAAAGAACATCTATTAAATTTTGTGTAAACTGTGAGATAAACTGCTCTCTCCTGGTAAACATGTTCAGAAGGCTTCTGGCGAGATTGCTGTGTGTGAACAAGCGGTTTACAAGTTTCAAAAACCGCCATAAATGATTTGAAGATCGTGGTTGTCAGATGAAGATTATGTTTTTGTGTTCCACAAAATTTCATTGCTAGGCACAGTGGTAAATAAAGAGTACTATTCGGACATTTTATGCCATTTGTATGAAGCTATTCATAGAAAATTACCAGCTTTACAGAAGAATAATTTATGAAAATCACAGCCCAATAATGTGCCTGGACGCATGTCATTGTTTGTTAAGAATTTTGTCAGGCTAGGCAAAAGAAAACATCATAACCATAACACAGCAACTGCCATATTCACCAGATGTGTCCCAACGTGATCTTTCCTCCTCCAAATAGTGATAATTTCCACGAAAGGACATTTCGAAATCGCTAAGCAAGCTCAAGGCTGTACCAAAAAGTGCATGCTTGAAATATTTTGAAGACTGCAAAATAGAGCTGGCTTAATCATATTACATTCGAATGAGACTACTTTGAAGGGAGCAGTATAAATGTTGATGAATGAAGGCACACTTTTTGAAATAAACAAGAACTGCATGAACTTTTTGATCAAACCTCGTATAAAACTTGATGAATTTAACAATTTGTGCTTGATGCCCAAAAATAATATAGAGGATTTAAGGGTAACCTTTATTTGCCTGGCAGCAACTGAAAAAAAATGTTTAAAAAAATCATCTTAGTACAAACAATTTTTATTATATTTTTTAAAAACTTCAGTAAAAACAAGGAAAACTGTTAGTAATTTTTTATCATGTAATATAATGTAATATAAATGAATGATATGATATTTTAAATATTGATTTAATCATTACTTATAGTATTTAAGTACCAATTTTATGCTTACGGATAAAATATTAAAACAAAAATAATTTACAAACAAGAATTAAAAATTTATATTTGCACTTGAATTGTATTCTGTTTCAGGCACTTGGATATGCTATAGTAGATAAGATATACTTGTTATTTCCATACCGCTGGTGGCCTGAAGAAATAAAAAGTTTCAGCCTTCTGTGGAATAGTGATGAAAAGCATGATTTTGCCCAAAATTTTAAGTCTGTAAGTTTGTTGTGTATTCATGAGCATTGTGGGTGGTATACATATGATGTTTACAGCTTTGTGGTTTGACGTAACAGTGTTATAGATTACTAGGTGACCTGGCAAACGTTGTTTTGCCATATAAATTATTTCTAGTGAATATTTTGGTAGTTAAATAAAAAATAACTAACTTATTGTAAGTGTGTGGGGATGTGGTCTATGACTGAAAGAGGAATGGAGCACCGTGGACGATGACGGCCTATAAAAATAACAAAACACCAACCATTCATTTTTTTAATTCATTGTACTTTATTAACTTAACTAATATATTTAAAATTATATCTCTTAAAAGTTATATATACATTAAAAAATGTTATCCATATTTGCTATCACTAATTATGACAATTAAAAAAAAAACAATATCAATCTCTAAGTGCAATGGAGTGTACAATGTTTTTGGTTAGTCCGTCTTTAGCCAACACAAACAAACTGGATGGTTTACCCACGCGAGAACATGCCACGTATAATTGTCCGTGTGAAAAACGTGGTGTGCCCAAATCTAAGCCACAAACAGACATCGTTTGGCCTTGCGACTTATTGATTGTCATTGCGAATGCCAATCTTATTGGAAATTGAACGCGTTTGAATTCAATTGGCATATCTGTGGGAATCATAGGGATTCGTGGTAGCAATACATTTTCGCCTCGGAACTTGCCATTCAAAATGCTGGCTTCGACAATGTTTTTCATTAATTTTTTAATGACTAATCGCGTGCCATTGCACAGCCGTGGTGAGTTCAAATTACGAAGCAAAATAACCGGAGCTCCAACCTTCAGTTGTAAATGGTGCGGTGGCATGCCTGGCAAATCCAATGAGTTCAAAAACTCTGTTGGATAATTTACAGCTTCGTTGGCATCGCAAACTGTATCGATAGATTTGTATGACACCAAGTCCCCTGGCAACAACTGTTGTATCTTGAAATTTAAATCGTTGACGTCCACATTTTTTGCTGCCAAAATTGCTCTTTCTGCCAGCCACTCATGATTCATGTATTGTGTGTGTACATCGGGAAATATGTGGTCAATGAGAGCATTTTGCGAATTAATGATTGTGCAGAAATCGGTCGGCAATTTTATGCATCCAGTATTTTCATGTACAGCAACTTTTCCATCGCCGATATCTAACAGTTGTTTTGAGAATGTTTCAGCGGATGGATCTTGAAGCATTTGAACGCACATGTTTACTTTCAGCTGTACTTTTTCAACATTACGCCACAGTGGCGATGATTTTAAGCAAGCGTTGATCTCATCAGCGTACGTTGAACGTGGAATGACGGGAAGTATTTGTCTGAAATCACCTGAAAGGAGTAACAGAGTGCCGCCAAATAGTTTGTTGTTGTTTTTTATGTCTTTCAATGTCCTGTTCAACGCATCAAGCGAATGTTTGTGTGCCATAGTGCATTCATCCCAGACGATAACTTTACACTGTTTCAGCACTGCGGCCATGGACGATTGTTTTTTTATGTTGCACACTGCGTCTGGGTTATTTTGAATATTCAGTGGCAGCTTAAATGCTGAATGAGCTGTTCTGCCTCCATCCAATAAAGTTGCTGCAATGCCAGGTGATGCAACGGCCAATACGATGCCATTATTTGATCGTATTTCGGCGAGAATTAGCGAAATGAGAAATGTTTTGCCAGTTCCACCTGGTGCATCCAAAAAAAAGAATCCACCTTGTCCTGCCGAAACTGCCAGCATAATGCGGTCATAAATGGTTCTTTGTTCATCAGTCAGTAGTGGGACATTGCGAGTAACAATCGCTGCCATTTCTACAGTATTGTACTGCAGTTCACGATTCATTTCAGTGTTCATTAGACCAGATGCACTTCGATTTGGCGAACGCATACCGAAATGACTGATTGGTAAATTGGCAATGACAATGCAAAGATCCTCGATAGCAATCAATGCTTCATTGTACATAGCATCGCTGAATGTTATCGTTAGATCGTTGCACCGTGTACGATGTCGATGCAATATATCATCAGTCATTGAATCTTTGTGATTATCCCACAACGTCTCTGCTCGGGCCGGGAAACATGTAGTCAACACTATAGCGAATAGTAGACGAATTTGTGTTGCTGTACAGTTCAATGCTGCTTCAGCAAGCATACTGTCCCACTGGTTGTCGTCTTCTAGCAAGCCGAGTGCAAGGCATGCATCTTTATACGTTGGATACTGTTGTCCATTCACTTTACGTATATCTTGAAATGACAATGGGCCGGTGACATTAACCAACAACAGTCGCAGATAAAAGCACTCATTCTGCCTTGGATTGACTGTATATACTCGCCCCAAGGTGTTTGATTTGAATAAACCGGGGCATGCATCAATTGGTGTGCCTTGCTTGCGGGGCATCCATTTTTTTGTTTGAGCCCATGTGAAATAGCGTGGTACTTCTGAATAGAGTAGTGTTCGTGCAAAGGCACCAAAAGCACCCGCACGATTACACAATTCAAAAAATTCGGTGAGTGTAGTTTTTGGTGGATTTATAGCACGATCAATCGCTGTCTCATTCGTGAAAAATACGCGCTGGCCGTTTTCAAGATGGACGGCTAAATGGATAACTGCTGGATCCCGTTCATGAATTGGGAAACCAAAGATACGCCAGACAGCTTCATTGGAGCTGATGTACCGGCCAATTTGGTAGAGCGTTATTTCATCGTTGTTATTCAACGGAGGAGCATTCACATTGGTATTTTCAATTCGAAATACAGCCATATCACTTCCTTTATTCACATACTTGCAAATGTATTTGATGCTCTTCACCGAACTGCAGAACTCAACATTAATATGAGCATTGAATGTTTTGCTCAGCAGAGGCGAATATGGTACCACCCAACGATTGCCAATGTCAATGTCTGCGTTGTTGATATTTTTTGTAAATGATTGTCCGCCATTATCGGTATTTCTTCGACGATATATTGGATATCCGTCGACATTTGTGATCGTATCGTTAGTGAAATTTTTAGGAAAACGCTTTGTACATTTTCCATCTGCCATGCAAGGCGATAAACGATTCAGATTACCGCATGGGCCATGAATCATGTTTGTTGTAACAATATCAAACAGTAATTGATCAGTAGACGGATCTGGAATTTCCGCGGAAATTATACTATCGATTTCTTCAGGACGTATTTTGTCGATTAACCAAATCAAAATGTGTGCATGAGGTAATCCTCGCTTTTGCCATTCAACCGAATACATCCAGCAACGTGTGGGACCGAATACATGTAATTTTGTAATGAAACTCATTAAAGACTTTAATTTTTGTTTGAACACACGTGCTGTAATGTCATGACGATGTATTGCATTTTGTCCTGGCAATAGCAAAGATGTAACCTCCTGCCATTTTGGATTACATGTAAACGTGATAAATAAACACGGTCGTCCGTATTCGCGCACGAAAGTCAGAGCATCCTGTATGCATTCTTGCATGTGACGTGGACTGCCTATGTACGATGATGGTAGAATGATAAGAGTTACCAATTTCGGCGCTGTCGGCGTTGCTCACAATAGCGTCTCGCAAGTGAATGTATTCTTCCGCACGCAGCTTCTGTTGATTATATCGTAAGTATCGTAGTCGTTCGCTCTCTATCTTCACGTACATGTCGACCATGAATTGTTGGCAAAGCTCACGACATCGTAGAATGACGTTGTCCTGACCGCGTCTAATCATCATACGATACGCATAATAATCCTTCGAGCTAACGTTCTTGTTTGTTTCGGCTCCTGTAATAATATATTCATAAATATTAATTCAAATTAAGTAATGATGTTCATAATGAATTAAGTTTTTTGTTTCGGCCAGTGCAGCCAGATTGCGAACGAAAAGTTCTCCCTGTTGATTATTAAAACGTATTGTGCCACGTACATTTTAGTTCTCAAGAGTTTGAAATTTTTGTTCACGATCTGGCTGCACTGATTTCGACTTCTTTAACAACATATTCATAATATTAATTCAAAATGAGTAATGATGTTCATAATGAATGAAGTACCTGTTACGGGATCTCGTTGTTTAATGTTTATGCAATATCCGTCTTGTCCCTTCCAGAACATTAGCGGATATTGGAGAGCGTCGTATGAACGGTGTGTATCAGCAATGAACTCAAGATTATTATTTCTTCTTCGAATCACGATTTCTCGCGTAGCTGTACGGTCGCCAACCATGATTCCAGCAACGTCGTCAACAACAGGTGCATTGAATCTACGCATGTGCTCTCCAGCTGGTGTTTTATCAGGATTGATGACAATAGCGTGATTGTCACTTTGTAATTTGTGCATGTGTGATTTGAATAATTTCAACAATTCACTGTGCTCATTCAATAGAGCGTCCAGCTCGCCGACGATGCGTCTGGCATAAGGTGAATTGAGGTTATTGTAGCCGCAACGTGCATCCACGCGATTGGCGAGTGCGCGTTCGGAGTCCTCACCGCCCATAAAGTAAATTTGTAAAAATTTATGTGGTTCGTTTGGCATTGGCAGCAATGAGCCCACTTTGTGATAAACTTGGCCTTTGATTTTGAATGTTGAATTGAATTGTTGACCATTTGCAGCATTATTTTTAACTATTTCTGTTGCTCCGAACGATGTCATTTGGAAACATGAATTGAATGTTCGAATTGACTTCAGGAACAGGTTAGAATCTGGATCCGTACCGATAAGTAAGCCGTTCAAAGGTTCAGGTGGTGTTTCAATTTCCGGTAGTTGCACTTTTCCTGACGCGCAACACATCCCGGCTGGCTCATTTTTGAATTTAAGCACATTACAATGCGGACATTCCTTGTCCATAGCACCAATCCCCACTTTCGAATGAGCATAATATTCAATATCGGGCTCATACTCGAATGCTAGATGAAGGAATGAATCGGATGTAAATACTCGATGTACTTGTTGGCGTTGTTGGTCATTTGCTCTGCGTGTGTTAACTACGAACCGGCGCGCTTGTCTTTGTTCCAATCGTCTTTGTTGATTTCGTTCAGCTCGTGCCTCTTGTGATTGTGATTCACGCAATTGCGCCATGCTCACACGCACATCTGCATTATCTTGTTGGATTTGTTCGTCTGTTCTTTGGGCTCTTCTATTTCGCATGTCTGTAGTTCTATTCGTTCGACGGCCCAAATTGGCCCCTTTGCGTCTTGCTGGCATTGTTCACTGTACAAAACACACATAAATAGATCAAATTGAAGTACTTAATGATGGAAAACAGTATACTGATAATGTATTTGTTCTTTTATTATTTTACCTACCTTTCACAATCATAAAACACGTATATATTTCTCTTTTAATTTAAAATGATTCCCACAAAATTTTGCACGCACTGAGTATAATAGTATTATTAATTGTCGTTTAATAATAAACAAACTAATAAATAATAAATAAAAACTAATAAATGTATGAGAATGTTCTGGAATGATTTATACAGGTAACACAATGGCCGTTGTTGGCGGGAGCTCGTGACACGTGTTGAGTACTATTGATTTATATGAGATCACTTAATTAACTGAACGTGAGAACTATCTTCAGCAATTATTAATAAAATGGGAATAAATAATTATAGCACTGCAAATTGATGATAAATTTACTATGAGAATATAATTAACATGAGAGTTGCACTGAGAAAGTAAAATGATAAGTATAAGCGTCACTGCTACGATCGATGCACAAACAATAATAATGGCCGAAAACTGTGTAGGGAGTGAGAGAAAGCTTATTGTGTGAGAAAGACAGGAGACCGGCTTCGTTCTCATCCCTACTCCGTGCTGTTTGCTGGGGTGAGAAGTGACACTGGTAGACGCCTGGCGGGAATAACTGATCGATTGATAATTGATCAGTTATCGACCACTGAGAGTTGAAGATTATTACAGTACTAATATCGCTATTAAAAAATGGGGGTTGGTGGTAGAAGGGTGAGAATTAAGGGTTATATGTATTTTTTAATGCCAAATCATAAAAAAATAAAAATAAAAAATTTTGTCCAAAAAATAAAAAAAAAATTTTTGGGGTGGGCCACCCTTATCACTTAGGGGTATAAAAAATAGTTTACGACCTATTCTCAGACCTACCGAATATACACAAAACATTTCATAAAAATCGGTCAAGCCGTTTCGGAGGAGTTTGGTTACAAACACTGTGACACGAGAATTTTATATATATAGATAAAATTAACACATAAATATATTCAGACTTTGTAGTTTGTATAAAATAGTAGTGTTTTGTCTGTTACTGTGAACTGTATAAAATAAGTTTCAAGTGTCTGTCATGATAAACTCAAGTACAACATGAAATTCTGAAGTCCAAAGTATTATAATTGTGGTATAGAACACCATCAATTTCTACTAGTGATTCACTTATATAATTTCTGTAACATATACTACTGCCCAAAAGTAACCCATCATTCAGAAAGAAATCTGTCAAAACCTGTATTGTCAAAGGATAAAATTTCAGCCTAAAGATCAGCAGTCAAAGTAAAGTGAGATCTGACGAATTCCTGAGTTAGCATCTAATTTTGTGGAAGCTTAGCTCCTAATCAATATTCACTATTTACTTGGTTGTGGAAGCGCATTATGTTCAGCCACACTATTACAAGGCCTAAAAATGTCAATTGTTATAATGAACAGCCTAACTGTTCACAATAATTATTTGTTTTTTATTGATGCTAAAGTTTTTATTTTTTAAATATTGTTTTACAACAAAAAAATGGGAAAACTTATAATATACAGAAAAGCTAATATAACCTTTGTTCTAAATAAAACTGAGTTTTTAATGCTAATCATATCTCAAGTATTATTATAGATTAATAAATTACAAATGCGTAATACCATATTTGCAAACATCAAACCGTTTTTAATGCATATCAAAATTTTAATTAAAGTTATTTAACATTTGATTATTAATAACAAGTTAAATTATTTTTGGTTATGTTATTATATTAAATTATGATTTACCATTTTATTTGTTGTTCCAGAGAGCAAATTTTTGTTATTAGTATTGTTTGTTTTGTTTTTATGAACTTTTTGTGAGTCAAATGGTTTTTCATAAAATTCGGCATTCAACTTAGGTATCCAAGATATCTATGTAAGATACATATCTGAAAATTGTATCAAAAACTGGTCTAAACCTATTTTGAATTTTGTAAAAAAAAATCACAGTTATTCATGAGTTTTACATTTACTTTTGTAATGTCCATCTTAAATCTTAAAAAGAAAATCTTGAGTGGGTTAATAAATCCAAAATATTGACAAAAGTAGGCGGCTCAGTAGACCAGTGGGTATGGCACCTGGCTACTAACCTAGAGGTTCCGGGTTCGATTCCCGGGCCCACACCATAAAATCAAGGTGTATTTTTTTAGCCCCCAGGTCGACTCAGCCTGTTGGAAATGAGTACCTGGGATAACATCCTGGGGATAATAATTGGCGACTGAAGCGTAGTGCTGGCCACACTGCCTTCCTTGTATGTCGTACGGCTCACATAAGGCAGCCTGCCCTGCCTTACTCCTAAGCTACTTCGGTGGTATACATGGGAGCCATTATTATTATTGACAAAAGTGTTTTCATGTTTTCTAGAAGTAATGTTGTACTTGTACTTAATAAAGATGGGGAAGGAAGGGAGAGAGGGACACAGAAAGACAAAGGTAGATAGAAACAAATGGCACCCATACCCAAGGGAACACACACACACAGACACAAAATGGCGATAAAATCAGACTGGACATAGATCCTCTCCTTTCAATATCAAAACACAAACTATTTATTTTTGGTATTCCCTTTCTCATCTTTATTGTAATTGGTGAGAGAGGTGGGTATGTTACGGAGTGTGTGTTATCCAGAATGGAGTCAAGATTACATGGCATCAAAAGTGGCAATAGAATAAAAGATTTTGAATATATTAAAATATTTTAAAAGTAACACCGTAACTACAGTATAAGTTACTTACAAAAAAAAAACAAATAATAAATAAATCAAGCAGTATCTACCATCTAGTGGTCTATTTAAGGTTTTATAATGTAAAAAGAAAAGGACTGATAGTTACCTTGAGGAAAACACTCAGAATGTAGAATATAAAACCATTAGATGCTTGAAGTATGACATATTCACAACAAGTGCATTGAAAAATAGTTCATTTATTTTTTCCTGAGGATATATCATCTGTGCTTGCAGCTGTTCTAGTATAGAAGACTGTTCTGTTGAAGACTCGGGGCTTCAACAAATTTAAAAAACAACTCTGTGGAGGTCATTTATGGAAACAGGATTTTGTTACAACAGATGGAACAAAAGAGCTCTTCTTTCGGAATGGAATGATTAGTATTGTTGAGTAATTCCTATCTGAGACAAATTAAAAAATCGGTATGGAAAACCATACATGACTTCCATGTCCTAAAATTTATATCTAAAATCATTTAAATATTAATTAAATAAGTGGATGCTTGAGTTCTGAAGAAATTACGTATCAGCTAAAATGGTACCACCATCTCAGGTGGATTAAGACTATCCTCAACCTTCGTGAGGAAGGACTGTACTTTTGGATAAAATGTCTGTAGGTCGAACGAAGAGCTAGCTAAAGGTAGCTGCAATCTGATTCCTGTAATGAAATTGGACTCTCACTGTGAGGGGCCGAGGGATGTCTATAGTGTTATCAAAGTCTTTCCTGTCAATACTATACTAGTAATTTTTCTTTTTTAAATCGAGTCTTGATTTCTTTCTTTACATTTGTCTTCTGATTTCCTGAACAACTATTCTGTTCACCCGTATAATTATAAATTTCTCAGCAAAACATTGGGGCAAACAATTTTCGAAAGGAGAAAAATATTTATATATTTTTCATACATACACACATGCACATATTAGTTTATAATTCTCATATCATAATAGAAATAAGTACACAGATTGTATTAATTGCTTTAATACAACAACACTGCCCAGCGATCCACAGGAGCAAATTGATGTCCATCTTTTCGGCTTGCACGCGTTGTGTTGGTGTGGGTTTTGGCACTTTCCATTTAAAAAGCGTGCAAACATGAGTGAGGCCAGAAATAACGTGAATTTTGTATGTGTGTGTGTGTGTGTCCTGCCGGCCTTTTTATTGGGGTAATCACAATAATAAAACTTTGGAAAAGTAAACATTACATAATTGAGATATGCTTGCCTGCCAGGAACAATATATTTTCACTCATACGTGATTTAAATTAAAATGAAAAATACAGAATTTTGTTAAAGTGAAATAAAATGTTTCCATAGAAACTACTTCTTTCTTATCAATAACGTAGTACACATATAAAAATTAACCTCCTCCATCATCAACTACCATTTTAATTTATAAACAAAATTACCCCCTCCCCTTCAACTATCCTTTTCATTTATAGATATTTCATCTACCTTTCTACAGTGAATTATTATGACCTTCTTTTCAGGATACTTTATTTATCAAAATTAAGCACTTTACTCTTGTTAAAACGTAAACCGTTGCAGGCAAACTACCCCCTTCCCTTAACCAATCTTCAGCAAAAACAATAGCCCTTAAGTCCTCTACAATTCAGGGCTGTATGCAAAAAATTATTTGATTCTGTTTGAATTTGCTGCTGTTATTGTTTGCCATAGAAAAATTCTACACACACACACTATTCGAAAAATGACTTTTTACTTCCATGTTCCATAAGGAAATGGAAGTATGGTGATGGCAAAAAAAAATCGTGTTCGAGATAATTGCAGATTCTGATTGTACTACCCGCAAATGAAAAAAGTCATTTTTCGAATAGTGTCTGTGTGTCTATAGATTGTTTTTCTATGGCAAATGATAACAGCAGCAAATTCAAACAGAATCAAATAATGTTTTGCATACAGCCGTGAATTGTAGAGTTCTCAAGACCTATTGTTTTTGGTCTTGACCTATTGTTTTTTACCTTTGTTTACCAGCCACATTTTATGTTTTAACAAGGGTAATTATTTCTATGACAAACGATACCTGCCGCACATTCAGACAGAATCAAATAATTTTTTGCATACATTCCTGAATGTTTAAGTACTCAGGGTCTGTTGATTTTGGTGAAGATCGGTCAAGTGAAAGGGGTAGTTTACCAGCAACGTTTTATGTTTCAACAACGGTAATTTTTTTTATGGCGAACGGTAACTGCCCAGAATCAAATATTTTTTTGCATACGTTACTCAGTTGTAAAGTACTGAAGGCATATTGATTTTGGTGAAGATCGGTTAAGGGAAAGGGGTAGTTTACCGGCCACGTTTTATGTTTTAACAAGAGTAATTGTTTCTATGATGAACGATAACTGCCGTAAATTCAAACAGAATCAAATACTCTTTTGCATACCTTCCTGAGTTATAGAATACTCAAGGTCTGTTAATTTTGGTGAAGATCGGTTAAGAGAAAAGGGTAGTTTACCTGCAACGTTTTGTTTTAAAAGGGTAATTTTATTTTTATGATGAATGATAACTGCCGCATATTCAAAGAGAATTAAATAATTTTTTGCATACATTCCTGAAGTTTTAAGTATTCAAGGTCTGTTGATTTTGGTGAAGATCGGTTAAGGGAAGGGGTAGTTTACCTGCCACCTTTAATGTTTTAACAAGAGTAGTTGTGTCTTTGACGAACGATAACTGCCACACAATCAAACAGAATCAAATAATGTTTTGCATGCATCACTGAATTGTAGAGTACGCAAGACCTATTGATTTTGGTGAAGATCAGTTAAGAGAAAGGGGTAGTTTACCTGCAACGTTTTATGTGATAACAAGGTTAATTTTTTCTATGACGAACGATAACTGCCGTAAATTCAAACAAATCAAATAAGTTTGTGCATACATCCTAAATTGTAGAGAACTCAAGGCCTGTTGATTTTGGTGAAGCTTGGTTAAGGGAAAGGGGTAGTTTACCTGCAACATTTTATGTTGTAACAAGAGAAATTTTTTCATGACGAACGATAACTGCCGCACATTCAAACAGAATCAAATAATTTTTTACATATGTGCCTGAGTTGTAGATGACTCAAGGCCTATTGATTTTGGTGAAGATCGGTTACGGGGAAAGGGCAGTTTACCTGAAACATTTTTTCAGAATGGTTAGGTATAATTCTGACCACCCACCACAACATAAAATGGCAGCATTTTATTCGCTATTTAACAGAATGTACAAAATTCCCCTAAACAAACAAGAAACTGACAAAGAAAGAAATATAATATACCAAATTGGTTATGAAAATGGATACAATAAAAATACTGTGATCAAAATAGAAAATAAAATCAAATATAAAATAAAAACTGAACAATTAAGAATTAATCAAACTGAACAACACATAAATAATAACAACAAAAAATGGGCCACATTCACATACATAAATAATAAAATGACAAAACTAACAAAACTGTTTAAAAACACAGATATAAAAATAGCATACAAAACTAATAAAAATAAATTACAAAATCTAAATAGCTCACACAACAAAGATAATACAACAACTAACGGCATATACAAAATTGAATGCCAGGATTGCAATAAATGTTACATAGGACAAACAAAAAAACAGCTGAAAAAACGTTATTTTGAACACCTAAATGCATACAAAAAACCAGAAATATATAAATCCAATTTAGCCACACATGCAATAAACACAGGACATGAATTCCCAGAATAACCAATGTAACACTAATAAAACATATACCACACAAAGGCACCATAATGAACATTTGGGAAAATTTACAAATATACAAACAGAAAACAAACTAATACCTGAACAAATACAAATCAGTACAAAACATGACACAATATTCAAAGCACTCGACATTGAAAATACACAAAATACTAACACATACACCACAATCACACACAATAAAACCAATTTGAAATACCAGAAGCCAACAGGAAGCCACAATAATAATAGTCAACCAACAACACATATGTACTTCACCAGACAAAAAAACCGGAAGGCTGAGGATGGGTACAAGATAGTACCCGAAACATGTTCCAAAAAAGGAAAAAAACACTTGAGGTAAATTTAATTATAAATATTAAATGTATTATATACATCAAGAAATGGACTGTAGCAGAAAGTGACTATATATATATATATATATATATATATATATATTATAACAAATTAAATGTGAGTACGTGTTTGTGGGTTTATTCTATTCAGCCTCTCGTTGGTATGCGCCAATTCTATAACTAGTAATGTAAATTTGTTTGAGGTTTAAATAAGCTCCACGTTATTAATAATTTGTAATAATATTACTAACGTGCATATTCTGTATGTACGGTTATTTTGCCGCACGTAGGATGCGTAATTCTATAACTAGTGTTCTGTATAATGTTGTTCTGATAATGCGTTTGTATTTGTGGGCTAGTGCTTTTAAATTTTCCCGCACTTCTGGTTGACACGGCGGCCGGCTCTAACCGTATGTTGGCAATTGTAGGTTAGTCTGTTTCTTTTGTCGCCGGCAAAGCTATGTTCGCCTTGCGTACCTGCTCGCTCCCACAAATACCTGTGAACAAACTCTTATTCTACTCACACACATGAAGTGACAACTCTGGTATGGGTAATCATAAGTTTGTTTTATTATTTTTTCAGCTTTTTTTTGTTAAACAACACAAGTGGTTCGGTCTTGGATCGACCTTAACAGTTCAGTATCGATTCATTATTGAATCCACTCTTCAATGATTTGTAAATAATTTTAACATAAATTAAATATCTCATGGCTAGGGTTCTTTGGGCCAGTTATGAAGTCAGAAAAATGCTTTAAAAGGGAGTACAACACATTACAATTACATATAAAACAATAAAACTGAATTATCAATGTTTACAAAATAAAATATTTAGTTTTTTTCACCGTCAGCGGTAACGAACTCTGTCGGCACTGGAAATTGAATAATAAACAAGATGGCCGCTTAGTCGGCTAACCCAAACGTCATGTATGAATGTTTTTTGGTTTTAAATAAAGTTGTTTTTATCGTTAATCACTGTGTTAATGATCAACGGGTGTTCCAATTAGCACTTTAAATTGTTTATATGGTGTCGTGAAGTAGGTTTGTGTATATTGTGGTAATGGAAATACTTCGAATTTATAATTACGTTCCTGTAGTACTGCAACAATCATTCGTTAGCGTCTTTTTGTGATTCTGGGGTAGGATTACACTTCCACTGGTCAGTATTTACTTCTTTAGAATGTCTGGGAGTTTTTCTTTACTTCACTGGTTTATTTTACAACATTGGCTGAGTATTACTTGATTAGTTTGGTTTTATCACAGGCGTCCGCTATAAGACTCAACTCTTCAGCGTGGCATCTAACAATACAACTCTCCGTTCATCTCGTCTTTGTAACGGCTTTTTGACCAGTAGACTAGGGTTTTGATTGGTCAGTTTCTGTGAACTTGAGGTCAAGCGGCACATATTACAAAAATTATATCCTTGCCTTTACTGTCAAAAAATACTCCCTTGTTAATTTTTGTTTAAACTAGAATTGGTTTACATATTTCTGTTCCTTTTGTAAAGGTCTACATTTTGGTATATAATTCCGTATAAGTTAACTTTGTGCCGTGTTTTGGGAAAAACGCGGCGATGTTCCTATATCTATATAGGGGATGATTAAAATTACGTATTTGACTACGCGAGGGAATTTGTCCTTTGGTACGCTTAATCGGACTTTGTCATTGGGATCTACCCCTCCGCCGGCCGACTCGCGCGCGCCCTATCTCTGTTACGTACAGTTTTTTCAAGAACCGGTTTGTTCAGTTCGACTTCGGCTCTCGGCGCATCATAATCTGGTCCTCGGCTGACAGAGTAGATGTAAAGTTTTTTCGTCTTCCAACTACTTCTATGGATAGGTAGAAGCCTACGTGACCTCCGGGTTTCTGATGTAGACGGAAATCTGGCCCGCTCCGGAAGGACGGCCGAACAACTGCCTCAGATGCTGTAATTTCAAACACCTTCGTCAGCTATGTCAGCCGGAAGGATGGACTAGATACACACAACGGAACCCTCTAACTCCACGCTACTAACCAGGTGAAATTTAACCTTATTAAACCTAAATCTTGTGACCGATAGACTCTTTGAGACTCTCGTGTAGACGCTCCAGTTTGGACAATTATTTACGGACAATGGGTGTCATGTGTTATTTTGTAATTTGTAAGGCTTACGCCTCCTATAGCAATATTATGTCTATCTCGTTCTGAGAGTGTAAACTCGGCCAGGGTCACGCGCCACGCGGGTCGAGGGGAGTTTCGGTAAATAGGGTTGGGTCTAAATCTGTTTCTGTCTTAAGCATGCTGGGACGGATGTATCTGTCCACATGGGGAAATTTATGTTTTATTAATCTTTTGGTTAATGAGGGCTCAGGTATTTTATTTTTAATTAAAGACCTGGGAGATGTTTTCACAGGTGGTCGACTCCCGTAGGAGCCGTCCACTGCAGGTCTGTATATGTCAGATTTTGCTGGATCACGCCCGGACGCCTGACCTGGCCGGTAGTCAAGTTTTTATGAACACTGTAAGCTGGTTTTAGTACCTTCATGACAGATATTCCGTTTTGCAAAAAATTCTGTTCCACTGTTCAGCCAATTTGTACACTTTAAATTTTGCCATTGTCAGTTAGATATTGTTACAGTTTGTATTGTACCATAGTAAATTTTGTAACGTTAACTTTTATTGCTCACTTTACCTATTAATTAACCATTAAACAACACAAGATCAATCAGTATGAGTTATCAATATTCATGGTGGTCACGTTCCACTATTTTTACAAATTCTGTTTTGAAAATAAAAAGAAATATAAAATGCAGTTAGGCAACCGGGCATCCATGTTAACCTTGTGATGGCACTCTTCATCATTGTCATTGACGTGATTCAAAATTGATAATTAAACATCTGCATGGGATTTGTGCGCAGGCCGCAAGGCTTACATAGAACATTTAGATTATTATTTATCTAATTAAAATTTTTGGGCATGTCTGCTCCATTCCTTGGGATATATTAATTGAGGGTTTTGGGGTGTAGTTAATTTATTAATTGAACATTAAGGTGGGCCGGATACTTGGTCAGAATAAGGGGGTTAAGGGTGTATAAACAAGAAACTTATATACGCTGATAACCGGGGTGAACATGTGATGTGTTACTTATCTGTAAATGTCTGTCAATGTCAATTATATGTGTGTGTGTTTTGTTTTATATGATTGTTACATTGTTATATTTGATTATGCATGTGTATATTTCTATATATTTATATCATGTCAGGAAATGTGTAATTACTTGCAGGTCGAGATTGTGTGCCATTTTACAATTGTATTATTATCATTTGTGTGACATTCAACGATTTACTAGTCAATGATTATTCAGATATTTATTATTCATTCAATACTTATTGATGTTAATAGTTTATTATTCATTGTTCAACTTTTGGCAATGCACATATGAATGGAATTATAACAACAATTAAGGGTTTTGGAAATGAACGCTTCTGATTGTGAAAGACTTAATTATTTTGCCTTAAGGGCTCATATGTTGTACAAGCAGAGCACAATAAATATTGTTGTTGTTATCTTAAGATCAGTGTTTCATTTGCAAGTCCCATCATACTGGACCCAGCACAATTTTAGCTTCTCTAGGCTCTAGCCTAGTCCTAAATAACTTGTGGCCTCTCTTTCAAAAAAAAATAAATAAGGAGATAGAAATTTAAATATAAATAAAAATAAATAAAAAAAAGCATAAAAAGGAAAGAGGGGTTTCAAATGGTACCGCAGAGCGTGGTTTATAAAGTCTGATACTGCAAATGGTAGCAGAGAGCGTGGTTCATTCTAGGGTTGAACCCTTGGGTCCGTTGGTGTGATAGGGCTTGCAAACTCTGAAATAGTTTGGCAAATACAATAACATTTAATAATTGAATAATGTGGCACTATAATAGTTGACATAACAGGCAGGTATATATATATGTACTTTGTATGAATTATTGTTAGGTGTTTTGAATTGTAAACCTGATGCCGCCACGGGCATGTGTTGTATTTGGGTTTTGTTGTTTTGAAATTGGACCTTGCCGGAGATCGCGTGGGGATGGTTCCCGTATTTATTTTATGAAAGTAGTAGCGCGTGCGGTTAGCGGGATGCGGTATGGCCCGACTGGAAGTCGGTACCGTCCGACTGCAATGGTGATCGTGTTTTAGTCGAAATGTCGTTGTTGTGGTTAGTGTTTGGTGGTGTGGATTGTATGTTGGTGTTAGTGTCTGATGTTGTTTCTTCTTCGAGTCTGGCGACTGACGGAGAGTTAGTTCTTGAGCGGGTCAGGTTTTCGCAGCGCTAGGAAACCTGGAGGTCCACTTGATGGAAGATACAGTACTCAAGTTTTTCCTTTTTTGTAGGTCATGTTTGTGTTAGGTGTTTAGTAAGGATTTGTTTTATTATTGTTTGTTTTGAATTGTGCAATTCTGGCGGCGGTATGCTACCAGAAATTGCCCCACCCTCTTTCAGGCGTTCTCCAGAAATTTCCGGTGGTGAATGGATTTGATGAGGACCAGCTGCTGGTTTTCTTGGACCTGGTCCTGCAGGTGGCAGATTTCCCGGGGGTGTCCTATGGGGATGTCTTGTCTCTTATATACCCGTATTGCCAGGGTACGTTGGCTGAGCTGGTCACCAAAGCTCTGCGTCGGGGTGACAGTGTTGATGCTTTCTATGGGGAGGTGTTGAACTTCTTCCTACCCATTCGACGACGTGCCCAGCTTAAGTTGGAAAAATTCTATCGCCTACAGGCCAACGGAGAGGCGTTAGGGGACTTCGTGCACGATATACGGAAGGCTGTTACGGGTATTAATTATATACGGGTGTTAAGATTGGGGTTGCCCGAGACAGAAGTTGTACAAGCGATTCTGGAAGGACTGACGCCCCAAGAGAGATCCCGTTTGATATTCGCGGACCATCCACGTTGTTTTGCCGACCTTGAACGGCTGTGTGTGGTTTCAAGAACGGTCCAGGAGGTGGACGAGTCCCGGGGAAGAGATGCTACAGATGTCCAATACTCCAGTGGTTCATCAGGAAGAGCCAAAAAGGACAAACATGGTGGTTGGAGGAGAACGCAAGAGACTGTCAGAAAGCCTGAATATTCCGGAAGTGACGGAGGCTACAAGGGGGTGGCAAGTGAGAAGACGGTAACAACAGCTACAGCACGGAAAACAAAGAAATACGAAATTAACAGGGGAAGAAGAAATTATATTAGGGAACAAACATCGGCAAGTAGGGAGCCTGTAGTTAGGCGTTATTCTTATTTGCAGAAAAGTGAGAGTTTAAAAGTTCCAGATGAAGCGCAAGTGCCTAAGAGAGTAGTAGATGAAGAAGGTGAAGCAGAAGAAGAAAAGTGGAATAGCTTCTGTGGATCGATACAGCACGACAAGAAAACGTCTGTGGATTTTGAGTTACAGGACTCGAAGAGGACATCATGGTTGAATCCAGATGCCGCAGAATTTGTTCCGGTATTTCCATCTCGGTTCGTGACGGATCCAGATCCGGTAATATCATCATCGCCTACGCAGGGATATGAGAAGTCATTTGATGGTGTAGCTTTACCATCGCCAGTAGAAATTAATTTAGTCATTGCACATGAGCCTGGACAGCTGGATTCCAGGGTGGAAAAGGTTGAGGACGTTGTAGTTGCTGAAAGTGATGCAGGAGTGGAATCGACAGAAGAGGCAGAAGAGCGGTCTGCGGATGCTGCACAGGAAGGTATAGTTGTAGGTGTTAGGGAGACTGTAGAGTCTGAAGTTGCAGATGGACACAGAGATGTCCGGGCTGCAAGTGTTTCTGAGGTTGTGGATGGACAAGGGGATGTCCATGCTGAAAGTGTGGTAGAAGTAGATGAGGTAGACGTTGAGGAGAAATTTGGTTGCAGCGTTGTGGAGTGTGTGAGTGAGAATGATGTAGTGTGTGAAGATGTGCAGACGCCTTCTGTAAGTAGTGTTGAGGATTCCGAGGAACGGAGGGAAGTTTCATGCGGACCAGGTGAGCAACTAGAGGATGAAGATGTGCAGTGTTCTGATGGTGGTAGTGGACGTGTTGGCGATGATGTTGATGATGAACGTGTTGAGGAAAATGAGATGGGAGAAGAGGTTCGTGAAGAAGTTTGTGAAGCGGCTGGTGACCAGTGTGATGAAGAAATTGGTGAGGAGCTGAGGGAACATGTGGTTGAAGATGGATCTGAGGAGCAACTGGAAGATGCGGAGGATATGCAGTGTCGTAATGGTGATTTGGATTATGGGGACGAAGAAGGGGAAATTGTAGAAGAAAAGAAAGAAGTAGAAAAGGAAGAAATCATAACAGAGGAGTTAGATGATGAGCAGAATACAAAGCGGAGTCAAAGTAGTGAGGGAAGTTGCCTTGATTCTGATTCAGAAGAAACAAATCCGTACAGCTCAACACGAAATAATTTCTCTGAGAGTGGTGTGCGAATGCAACGAATACACCAAGTCCGTCATAGAAAGGTAAGAAGAAGAGGTTAACGGGTAGCGGGTAGATGTTCCCCACAGTCCCAGTGGTGTTCATCTATTTCAGGGTTGCGCCCCTGCCCATGCGAGCCTTGGTTTCCTCCATTCATCTTATTTCCGGAGGGAGCCATGTCCTTACCCTTAGTCCTAGATATTGACCCTTTAATGATCCTTGCCCCGTTTCATCTTCCCGATTTTCCTACCCCTCCCCTTTCGTAAAAAAAAAAAAAAACCCATCGATAAGGAGTTAGAGAGACTTGCCGGAAGTGTTTAGATTGTGGTCCTCGAGATTGTTAGTTTCCCCTGTTCTGGAGGGTTATCATGGAGATAGAGAGTTGGAGAGTGCCCTTGGATTGTCGTGGTCGTAGTTTCCCCTGTTTTAAAAGTAAGATGAAGAGTGATAGTGTGCTGTTGTTTCCTTGTACATAGTGGTGGATTTTGATTTTTGGTTAGTGTAGGGTCGAGCCATGCCGCATTCTCCGGTTGTTTGCCGGGTGTTTTTGTTGAGATAGAGAGTTGTGTGTATAGATATATATATATGGTGTATTGACGGTGCCGTGGTGAAGTGAACCCCCCCTGTTAGTTACGCTGTTTGTGAAAGGGTTGAGTAAGAGTTGAGATTAAGGTTCGTGTGCCCTTGGTGCGGTCCTCTCTGTCTGGCTAAGCGGGGCCGTCCGCCCTTGTGTAGGGAAGTGGGCCAGCCATATGGCAAGGATGGAGATGCCTTGTGGGTACATGTGGCTGGTCGGTCCAAGAGATGGACGAGGAGTAGTGCGGTCACTCACATACCAAGGTGGGAGATACCTTGTTTGGTCTTAGGACGGGTATGTGAGTGGGACCGGTGGGAGTAGGTGATGGTCACCGGAGAGGGTGACGTGTTGGGGCGGTCCCGTGGGGTGGGCATAGAGGAGAGGGTCGCATGGGGATGTCTGTTCTCCTGAGAGCAGGTGCCGCCGTGCCACCATATCCACGAAGTCCACCAGCTGGTTTTGGGGGCGGTACACTGCAGGGTACTCTCCCGAGTTTCAGAGTGGGGCAACCGGGTTGCCCTTTTGGGGTGGGGGTGTGCCGTGTTTTGGGAAAAACGCGGCGATGTTCCTATATCTATATAGCGGATGATTAAAATTACGTATTTGACTACGCGAGGGAATTTGTCCTTTGGTACGCTTAATCGGACTTTGTCATTGGGATCTACCCCTCCGCCGGCCGACTCGCGCGCGCCCTATCTCTGTTACGTACAGTTTTTTCAAGAGCCGGTTTGTTCAGTTCGACTTCGGCTCTCGGCGCATCATAATCTGGTCCTCGGCTGACAGAGTAGATGTAAAGTTTTTTCATCTTCCAACTACTTCTATGGATAGGTAGAAGCCTACGTGACCTCCGGGTTTCTGATGTAGACGGAAATCTGGCCCGCTCCGGAAGGACAGCCGAACAACTGCCTCAGATGCTGTAATTTCAAACACCTTCGTCAGCTATGTCAGCCGGAAGGATGGACTAGATACACACAACGGAACCCTCTAACTCCACGCTACTAACCAGGTGAAATTTAACCTTATTAAACCTAAATCTTGTGACCGATAGACTCTTTGAGACTCTCGTGTAGACGCTCCAGTTTGGACAATTATTTACGGACAATGGGTGTCATGTGTTATTTTGTAATTTGTAAGGCTTACGCCTCCTATAGCAATATTATGTCTATCTCGTTCTGAGAGTGTAAACTCGGCCAGGGTCACGCGCCACCCGGGTCGAGGGGAGTTTCGGTAAATAGGGTTGGGTCTAAATCTGTTTCTGTCTTAAGCATGCCGGGACGGATGTATCTGTCCACGTGGGGAAATTTATGTTTTATTAATCTTTTGGTTAATGAGGGCTCAGGTATTTTATTTTTAATTAAAGACCTGGGAGATGTTTTCACAGGTGGTCGACTCCCGTAGGAGCCGTCCACTGCAGGTCTGTATATGTCAGATTTTGCTGGATCGCGCCCGGATGCCTGACCCGGCCGGTAGTCAAGTTTTTATGAACACTGTAAGCTGGTTTTAGTACCTTCATGACAGATATTCCGTTTTGCAAAAAATTCTGTTCCACTGTTCAGCCAATTTGTACACTTTAAATTTTGCCATTGTCAGTTAGATATTGTTACAGTTTGTATTGTACCATAGTAAATTTTGTAACGTTAACTTTTATTGCTCACTTTACCAATTAATTAACCATTAAACAACACAAGATCAATCATTATCAGTTATCAATATTCATGGTGGTCACGTTCCACTATTTTTACAAATTCTGTTTTGAAAATAAAAAGAAATATAAAATGCAGTTAGGCAACCGGGCATCCATGTTAACCTTGTGGTGGCACTCTTCATCATTGTCATTGACGTGATTCAAAATTGATAATTAAACATCTGCATGGGATTTGTGCGCAGGCCGCAAGGCGTACATAGAACATTTAGATTATTATTTATCTAATTAAAATTTTTGGGCATGTCTGCTCCATTCCTTGGGATATATTAATTGAGGGTTTTGGGGTGTAGTTAATTTATTAATTGAACATTAAGGTGGGCCGGATACTTGGTCAGAATAAGGGGGTTAAGGGTGTATAAACAAGAAACTTATATACGCTGATAACCGGGGTGAACATGTGATGTGTTACTTATCTGTAAATGTCTGTCAATGTCAATTATATGTGTGTGTTTTGTTTTATATGATTGTTACATTGTTATATTTGATTATGCATGTGTATATTTCTATATATTTATATCATGTCAGGAAATGTGTAATTACTTGCAGGTCGAGATTGTGTGCCATTTTACAATTGTATTATTATCATTTGTGTGACATTCAACGATTTACTAGTCAATGATTATTCAGATATTTATTATTCATTCAATACTTAATGATGTTAATAGTTTATTATTCATTGTTCAACTTTTGGCAATGCACATATTAATGGAATTATAACAACAATTAAGGGTTTTGGAAATGAACGCTTCTGATTGTGAAAGACTTAATTATTTTGCCTTAAGGGCTCATATGTTGTACAAGCAGAGCACAATAAATATTGTTGTTGTTATCTTAAGATCAGTGTTTCATTTGCAAGTCCCATCATACTGGACCCAGCACAATTTTAGCTTCTCTAGGCTCTAGCCTAGTCCTAAATAACTTGTGGCCTCTCTTTCAAAAAAAATAAATAAGGAGATAGAAATTTAAATATAAATAAAAATAAATAAAAAAAAGCATAAAAAGGAAAGAGGGGTTTCAACTTCATATTAGGTGACCTTTCACCTTTACAAAATCTATAAATCTGGACTATAACACTGCCCTTACATTCACTATGATACAATACTTAATTTTCATTAGATTAATTTCATTTGATACACAATTACTCTAAGACTTGTCCATTATTAAATTTTGACCCTATTTTGTTATTATTGTATTATATTGATTTGATAACTTAATCATTTCTGACATTATTTTATTCTATATTTCATGTTCGGCCTAGGCCTCAAATTTGACTTCATATTCATTGTCTAAATTACATTAATTATTAAATTGTTTTCTGGTTTGAACCCTTTTGCCTGATTACATTTGTTCTAAAGATTACTACATTTTTCTTTAACTTACTCTAACAATGTTTATTAACTAACACAAAATTCTTTAACATACTAATTAAAATGTTGCCTTCATGGCCAAGATTACATTCATTTTTTGACAAATGATAACATAAAATATTCAGTTTACCATAATACCCATTACATTTTCATACTATTAAGCTCTACTAATGGATCATTAATAGTGTTTATATGAGACCTCTAAGTATTTTTGGGTATTATGTTGTAACATATACCTTCTATTCTGCCTATAGGCTTAATACACTCCTCATAATCCTTTACATATGATTTATTAATGATAATAATTATTGGCATTGGCCTAAATAAAAGAAAAATAAACATGGTTAAGCACTGCTAATGCCTTCTACTTTAACAACCAACAACATGGGATAAAAAAAAATATAAAACCCTTCAATAAATAATGCTACATTACTACAATTGTTTGTTTACACTCTAACATTTAGTGTGTTTGTCACTTTACAATACTTTTAAGAGTTGTGCCTCTTGTATAGACCTATTTGGTTTTTTTACATTTAACATAATTAGAGGGATCACTGATCTTTACAGTCTTATCTGTGTGATTAATGATCACCCTTGTTTTCCACTTTCCCCACTTTTCACTTATGCACTTTTCACAGGTTTTGTCTTATTATCTATAGTACATGGCTACTTATTTATTACACTATTGTGTTGTACTTTTTATTTTAAGTTGTTACATACTGGATTTTATTTATTCTGACTTTATTATTATTATTTGGGCTATTTTCGTTAATCGTTTTGGGACTCTCATTATGTCACATTACAATATATATATATATATATATATACAATCACTTTCTGCTACAGTCTATTTCTTGATGTATATAATACATTTAATATTTATAATTAAATTTACCTCAAGATGTTATTTTTCTATTTGGAACATGTTTCGAGAGTTCCTGTTCTCTCATCTTCAGCCTTCGCGATCTTGTTTCTGGTGAAGTATTTGTGTGTTGGTTGCTGGTTGCTATTAAGGCTGTTTATTGGTCTTTGGTATTTTAAAGTTGTATTATTGTGTATGATTGTGGTATATGTTTTTGTATTTTGTGTATTTTCGATGTTGAGTGCTTTGAATATTGTGTCATGATTTGTATTGATTTGTATTTGTTCTGGTATTAATTTGTTTTGTGTTTTATGTTTGTATATTTGTAAATTTTCCCAAATGTTCATTATGGTGCCTTTGTGTGGTATATTTTTTATTAGTGATACATTGGTTATGTCTGGGAATTCGTGTCCTGTGTTTATTGCATGTGTGGCTAAATTGGATTTATATATTTCTGGTTTTTTGTATGTGTTTAGGTGTTCAAAATAACGTTTTTTCAGCTGTTTTTTTGTTTGTCCTATGTATGCAATCTTGGCATTCAATTTTGTATATACCGTTAGTTGTTGTATTATCTTTGTTGTGTGAGCTATTTGGAATTTGTAATTTATTTTTATTAGTTTTGTATGCTATTTTTATATCTGTGTTTTTAAATAGTTTTGTTAGTTTTGTCATTTTATTATTTATGTAAGTGAATGTGGCCCATTTTTTGTTGTTGTTATTATTTATGTGTTGTTCATTTTGATTAATTCTTAATTGTTCAGTTTTTATTTTATATTTGATTTTATTTTCTATTTTGTTCACAGTATTTTTATTGTATCCATTTTCATAACCAATTTGGTATATTATATTTCTTTCTTTGTCAGTTTCTTGTTTGTTTAGGGGAATTTTGTACATTCTGTTAAATAGCGAATAGAATGCTGCCATTTTATGTTGTGGTGGGTGGTCAGAATGGTTAGGTATAATGATGTTAGTGGATGTTGGTTTTCTATATATTGCATATTGTATGTGGTTGTTGTATCTTGTGATGGTTATGTCTAAATAGTTGATTTTGTTATGTTTTTCTTTTTCTTCTGTGAATTGTATTTTAGGATGTATGTTATTGATTTGTTTCAGTATGTTCTCTGCATTTGTGTTTTTTTATTTGATACATATAGCCCATCGTCTACATATCTTATCCATATGCCATTTGGGTCATGTGATTTTATAATATTTTGTATTTTTGTGTCTATGTGTTGTAGGAATATTTCTGCTATTATGCTTGATAATGGTGATCCCATTGCTAAACCTTCTTGCTGTTGATAAATTTTGCTATTAAATTCAAAGTAATTTTGTTTTAGTATTAGTTGGAGGCTATTTTTTATTTCGGTTATATATTGTTTGTTTTCATTTTGTTCTTTAAGTTTGTTTATTATTATGTCTATTGTTTCTTCTACTGGGATGTTGGTGTACATGTTTGTGATGTCATATGATATGAAAAATGTATTTTCATTTATATTTATTATTTTTAGTTTGTCTATTAATTCGTATGTATTTTTATGTTATGATGGTTATTTGTTAGATGGTTATTTTTAGTTTTTGTGCTATTATTTTTGCTATTTTGTATGTAGGAGCTTTTTTGAAGCTGATTAATGGACGTATTGGGTTGTTTAATTTGTGTATTTTTATTAGGCTATTCATTTTAGGTGGTTCTGGATTATTATTTATATATATATATGTCTATGTTTTTCATGTTGAAAATGTTTTTAGTTGTTTTTATTAGTTTTATTGTTTGTTTAAGATAGTTTTCTGTTGGGTTTTTGTTTAGTTGTATGCAATTATTATTGTTTATAAAGTCTTGGGTTTTTTTTAATGTAGTCTGCTTTATCAATGATTACTGTTGCTTGACTTTTGTCTGCTTTAGTTATTATTAAATTATTGTTCTTTACTTTATTTTTAATTTCTTTTATTGTTTTATTGGCTTTCTTTTGTTTATCTTTGTTTTTCATTTCGCTAGTGATTATTTTTTTAATTATATGTGTTGCTTCTGTTCTTTTTTCTTCTTGTATATTGTCTTTTATTAGGTTAATGGCAAATTCTGTTTCTACTATTAAATTTTCTAGATTTTTGTTTGCATTTTGAGTTATGTTAGTTTTTGACATATTGTTTAAATATTCTGTTTCTTTTTTGTTAAATTCTGTATTGCTAAGGTTAATGGTTCGAGGGTAAAATGTGTGTTTAGTTTTGTTTTTTGTTCTTGATTTTTGTTTTGTTGTTTTAATGTGTTGAGTTTTTTGTTGATTGTAATGGTCTTTTGGTTTTTTACAAATCTTATTTTATTTTCTATGTTATTGTATTTATTATTCCAATTGATTGGATGTAATAAACTTGTTAGCTCTAAGTGTAGTTTGTATATGTCTAGTGTTATGCTATTTTTCTTACTGTATAATTGATTAATTTCGTTTTGTATCCATAATCTTTGTGCTTGTATTATTGTTTTTTGTGGAGAATATATATATTAACTTCAGTTTAAAATTGACCATCATAATTCAACAAATTCTTTTAATATCACAAATATATTAAATTTCGACATTATAAAAATTTATATATATCTTATTCATTCACCTAACACATAACAGAACATAAAAATCACATAATTTACCAAGATAACAATTATAAATCACAACCACATTATAAACATAAAGCCTTGTGGCCCGCCTGAATATTTTTTTGTTATATTGCCCCATCATGTAGAAATGTCAAATGGCTGTAACAACCCGCTAGTTTTATAAGTTGAGAATGAATATTATTTATTAAGAGATACCCAGTATAAATTTTAAAATGCCTATAGCCAGCATATAGCTTACTCAGAATATCACCAACATAATTTTAAAAAGCTGTAACAATTCTATATTAATTTATCAAATGTACATTTATAAATTTGAAGGACAATCTGAATGGCCCATAATAGCAAAATACAATTACAAGTTAAAGTGTTGGTACAATTTGTATAATTCTGCAAAATTGTAAAACTTCTTAATTTTTATAAAGTATAGATCATTAAGAAAAAACAGAGTTGCCCATACGAGTTTAATAATACTTAAAGGTTTAATTATAATGGCTTGACCATAATAAAAGAAAATGTAATTGTAAAATAAATGTCAGTACAGCCTGCATAATTTTACAAAAATTGGAAATTGATAATTCTAAGAAAGTCTGGTTTGACCCATAATGGCCAGAAAATACAATCATAATTGAAGTATATATATATATATATATATAAGTTCAAGAGATACTGAATTGACCCGGCCGCAGGAGTGTTCCAGAACATGCTTGACCTGACATAGCAAGACCTGTCCGAAACCTGCATGAGATAGCACCAACAGGTGCTCTACCTCCTGATTTGTGAGATTTATAAAAGTATCAAGCCCTGAAGCAGAATAAAAAAACCTCCAGCCCTTGTATACAGAAAAAAGTGATTAAGTGCGAAAAACCCCGTGATAAAAATGAAACCAAACCAGCCAGTTCGGTACATCATAGAAACTACACCCATATACTTAATTTAAACTGGCCCCCGTCCACAACTTTTGGACCCATTAAAAGCATAAAATGAATGCACGCTGGAACCCTCCCGCGGGCAGGTCTACAATCATACTTGTACTAACTGTATTATTCAACTCATGTTACATCGAAACTGTCCAGCCGGCACACACCCGATTAAACAGCCTAATGGTATAAAATTCAATGAAACTGTATGTTAAATTCACGGCACATAGTGTTTCCTGCAGAAGCTAGGTTTGAATAAAAGAAAATGTTTAAATATCACCTCATTTCGGTCCAGGTGGTCACAGGATTATGGCTTACAGTGGTGTCTCCCTCAGCAGCGGCAGAACTAAAGTTTCAAGTTGTCCAGAACATGGTGAAGATGTAGGTGCACCACGCTGTGGTCGAATCTCCGTCTACCTCGGGAACCCTAGACATAAGTAATAATTAATTTACTGACCACAAAAGCCTAACACACACGTCACATACAAGGCGTGTATTGCAAACACAAGACGTGGCCGCGCCTGACCAATTCAACACAGTTCATCAAAATTAGGTGCCACATTCTCTCTTTTATATTTCAATTAATATAATTATATCTCACTCTTGATTCGGCTCAATTTAAAGGCACATACAGCGTTCGCATATCACAACAGGTAGCAAGTTCATTCGCCATGTGCTCGCCCAGTCAATCACCAAAGTCTCGCAAAATACATAATTCCTTTTACGCCCATTAGATATGGACAATTGGTAATTACAAAATACTGCGTGTAGGCTGTTTTAGAGCTTAGAATAAATTAAATACTTAACAATGAACACTTCCGGTTAACCCGCCACGTGCTCACATAGACAATCCAACAAAGTCCCCCAGTTCCCCAAAATTACATAATTTCTTATATCTCTTTTTCATACACCATTATTAGTTACAAATACAAAGTAATTGGCTGTATTAGAGTTTGAAATAAATTCAATATTTAACAATAAATGTGCATTTCTGGTCACACGCCACGTGCATTCATATCTATTCACATCTGCCTTAATTATAGTATGAATTTAAACCTTTTGCAACCAAATTAATAATAGATCTTTAAAGTACTTACCGGTAGGTCTTAGGGCGTTTACTCGGCCATTAAAGAGAAGAAACCCCACAATATAGAAAAACTCTGCCGCTGAAGAGAGGGACTTGTTTACGTTACAGAAGCGAGCCGGCAACTAAACACTCAACGTGCACCGGAACCGCAACCTAATTGTCTATTCGCTAGATAGCGTCGGCGTGCCTTAACCGCCGAAACATAGCAATACAGATCCCGTTGACGGACAATTTCGCGGCCAACATTAATAATTAATAAATAGATATCGAATTTATATTTTATACAAACGCCGGGTCATCAAAAACCCGGCACATGATCATAATAATCCACTATAGAAAGGTAGATGAAATATCTATAAATGAAAAGGCTAGTTGAATGGGGTGGGGGTAATTTTCTATAAATGAAAATTATAGTTGGAGGGGGAGGGGATAATTTTTATATGTGTACTACGTTATCGGCAACAAAGTAGTAGTTTGTTGTTAAAATTCCTTCCCCAGCTGTTTGGCCGTAGTCCAATGTTTTCAGCAAAACCAGACGTTTCTGCAGTGCCGTCAACTGCAATCATCAGTGAAAATCGAGTGCGATAACGTGTGGTGGTATACGTTAGTGACCACAGTACTGTGGTTATGGCTGATGCAATAAGTGGAAAGAAGTAGTTTCAATGGAAACATTTCATTTCGTAAGTGATTTTAAATATAAATCTTAGAACATGGAAGTCATGTATGGTTCTCCATACCGATATTTTACTTCCATGTTCCATAAGGAAATGGAAGTATGGTGATGGCAAAAAAATCTTGTTCGAGATAATTGCAGATTGTGATTGTACTACCCTCAAAACATGAAAAAAAGTCATTTTTTGAAAAGTGTCTGTGTGTATGTGTGTCTGTAAATTTTTTTTTCTATGGCAAATGATAACAGCCGCAAATTCAAACGGAATCAAATAATTTTTTCAAAAGCAGAATTATCACTGTTGCACACCACTATATAAAAATATTCCGATTAGTGCTTTCAAGCTTCACAGCTCATCGTCAGATCGGAAATGAACCATTAACTTAAACTTAAAAATAAACCCTTCACCCCCACCCCACCACACCCTGCTCACACACAACAAGCTATAATTCAATTTCCCATCCTCCCCTCTGAGCCCTGTCCCTCCATCTGGACAGTTACATATTTTTCTAGCAAATTCCTTGTGTTTCAGTTGTGTGTGTGTGTGTGTGTGTGTGTGTGTGTGTGTGTGTGTGTGTGTGTGTGTGTGTGTGTGTGTGTGTGTGTGTGTGTGTGTGTGTGTGTGTGTGTGTGTGTGTGTGTGTGTGTGTGTGTGTGTGTGTGTGTGTGTGTGTGCATTCCTTTTAAACCTACCGTCTTTCTCCCCATCTGGGCCACTCACACACCCTTATTTAAAAATATTCAATTAGTCCTCTGCAATTTAATTCTTAATCTTATCTATCTGTCCTCTATCATTTACTTCTTAATTATGTTATAAAATATTTCTTCATTATCAAATTTAATTTTATTATTAATTAAATTGTCTAACCATTTTTCTCTTTCTTTCAATATTTCTAACTCCTCCCTAAGTTTCCTTTCAACTGTGTTATTTACTACTTTTACAATTTCGTAGTCTTCCAAAGGATTAACAAACTTATGGTTGTTTTCTATGAAATGTCTTGCATATAACGAATTCGTTGTTCTATTACCTTCTCCACGTTTGTGGTCAGACAACCTGCATACGAATTTTCGTTCTGTCTCCCCTAGGTACACTTTGTTGCAGTCTTTACATTTTAATTTATAAATTCCGCTTTTCTGTAAAACTGGGATTTTTTCTATATTTTTATTCCTTATCTTATCAAATACCGTTTCACATTTTTTAATAGCTATATCTACTCCGTATTTATTAAAACATTATATAATTTTTCTAGTATGTGAACCTATGTATGTCAATGAGCCTGCATAATTCTTTTGTTCTGTTCTATTTTAGCTTTTTGTATGTTAACCCTTTTCATAACTTTATCCACTATGTTGGTGTTATAATTATTATTCCTTACAATTCCCTTTATCGTTTTTTAACTCCCTATCTTTTGATTCGGTCTCTTTTAAACACTTCTGAGCTTTATAACAAAATGAATTGATTGCCGCCATTTTATATCTATATGGGTGGTAGGACTCTCTTGGTATTATTATATCAGAATACGATTCTTTCCTATATATCCCAAACTGTAGTTTCTCATTATCTTTAATTTCTATGTTTAAATCTAAGTAATTTATTTTCTTACCTCCTATCTCTTCTTTAAATTGTAAGTTTTTATCCTTATTATTTACCTCATTTATAAACTCATGCACTTCTTCTATGCTTCCTTCCCAAATTACTAATACATCGTCAACGCATCTAGTCCATAATTTTATATTGTCTTTATACTTAGTGGAACTTATTAATTGCTTTTCAAAATCATTCATATATATTTCTGCAAGAATAGAGGATAATGAAGACCCCATAGGTAATCCTTTTTTCTGTATATAAAACTTGTTATTAAACCTAAAATAGTTCTGATTTACACATTCTTTAATTACTTTAATCAATTGCTTTTTATACCTGTATTCTCCCATATTATTATCGCTTATTAACTTAATAACTTTATTTACTGTGATATTGGTAAACATGTCCTTAACATCCAGTGATATCAATTTTGTATTTTCATTAATTCTAATATTTTCTAATTTTACTATCAATTTTACATTATTCTCTATGTTGTATTTTGTCCCAAATTCATATTTCTCTTTCAGTACTCTGCTAATTTCCTTTGATAATTTATAAATAGGTGCATTAATAAAAGAAACAATCGGTCTAATTGGTTTTCCTTCTTTATGTATCTTAACCTGACTTAAGTTGGTGCTGTTAGATTACTTTCCAATAAATACTTTTTCTTATTTTCTTCTATAAATGTTATCTGTTTCATCATTTGTTTTATCCTTGACTGGTACTTACTTGTATAATCATACTTTATTTCTTCATATGGTCCTTCCCTTATAAATTCTTCTGTTTTCTTTATATATTCGTCCTTTCTCAGTAGTACCATTGTATTTCCTTTGTCTGCCTTCGTAACTATAATATCATTCTTTTTTAATTTATTTTTTAGTTTAGTTACAGTTGATTTGATTTTTTGTTCATTTTTTGAATTATACAAATTTTTCTTAAATATTATATCTACTACATTCCCTACTTCCCACCTTATTCTTTTTTTATCATTTTCATTTCCTAGTTTTTGTATTATGCTTTCGCATTCAGTAATCGTTTTTTATTTTCACACACACACACACACACACACACACACACACAACTGAAACACAAAGAATTTGCTAGAAAAATATGTAACTGTCCAGATAGAGGGACAGGGCTCAGAGGGGAGGAAGGGACATTGAATTATAGCTTGTTGTGTGTGAGCACGGTGTGGTGGGGTGGGGGTGAAGGATTTATTTTTAAGTTAATGGTTCATTTCCGATCTGACGATGAGCTGTGAAGCTTGAAAGCGCTAATCGGAATATTTTTATATAGTGGTGTGCAACAGTGATAATTCTGCTTGTGATTTTAACCACTAACACAACTTTCTTCATTAATCTAAATAATTTTTTGCATTCAGGCCTGAATTGTAGAGTTCTCAAGACCTATTGTTTTTTGGTGAAGATCGGTTAAGGGAAAGGGGTAGTTTACCTGCAACGGTTTTTTTTAGCAAGGGTAATTTTTTTCTATGGCAAACGATAACAGCCGCAAATTCAAACGGAATCAAATAATGTTTCGCATACAACCTGAATTGTAGAGTTCTCAAGACTATTGTTTTTGGTTAAGATCGGTTAAGAGAAAGGGGTAGTTTACCTGCCACATTTTATGTTTTAACAAGGGTAATTTTTTTCTATGCCAACGATAACAGCCACAGCATCAAACCGAATCAAATAATGCTTCGCATACAGCCCTGAATTGTAGAGTTCTGAAGACCTGTTGTTTTTGGTGAAGATTGGTTAAGGGAAAGGGGTAGTTTACCTGCAACTTTTTATGTTTTAACAAGGGTAATTGTTTCTATGACGAACGATAACTGCTGCACATTCAAACAGAATCAAATAATGTTTTACATATGTGCCTGAGTTGTAGAGGACACAAGGCCTATTGATTTTGGTGAAGATCGCTTACGGGGAAAGGATAGTTTACCTGAAACATTTTTTGTTGTAACAAGAGTAAAGTACTTAATTTTGATAAATAAAGTATCCTGATAAGAAGATCTTAATACTCCACGTTAGAAACGTAGAAGAAATATCTATAAATGAAGAGGCTAGTTGAACTGGGTGGGGGTAATTTTCTATAAATGAAAATTATAGTTGAAGGGGGAGGGGATAATTTTTATATATGTACTACGTAATCGGCAAAAAAACAGTAGTTTGTTGTTAAAATTCCTTCCCATCCTGTTTGTCCGTAGACCAATGTTTTCTGCAAAACCAGATGTTTTGACAGTGCCATCGACTTCCATCATCAGTGAAAATCGAGTATGATAACGTGAGGTGGTATACGTTAGTGACCACAGTACTGTGGTTAAGGCTGAAGCAGTAAGTAGAAATAAGTAGTTTCTATGGAAATATTTCATTTCAAAAATGATTTTAAATATAAATCTTAGAACATAGAAGTCATGTATGCTTCTCCATACCGATATTTTCATGTTTTGATGGTAGTACAATCAGAATCTGCCATTATCTCGAACACGATTTTTTTTGCCATGACCATACTTCCATTTCTTTATGGAACATGGAAGTAAAAGTTCATAAGAGAGAAAAACTACAGTTTTTTATCATGAGTACATATTGGCCAAGCATTAAAGAGATGGTGATGAGACAAGAATATCAATATGCCTAAGATGCAAACTTGACTGGACTAAGTAGCAGATTATCGTGACAAGTTGGATGTGAGAGATTTGAAGAACAGTGGTTTGAACCAGTAAGTACTTTGTCATGGGCATTGTGCCTTATGACTCTCAAAAATTACAAAGGATCCTGACACGTAAAACCAGGATAAAAGCCTGCTTGAGGAGTAAAAATGACAACTTCCCTGGGGACAGTTTGAAAAGGGAATTGTTGGCTGAAATAGACAAAATATAACATAACACATATTCAGCATATAGTTGGCAAGAAAACCAAGAACTTGAATTTATAGTACTGAGGTTGCCTCCATACCATGCCTTCAATCCTATAGAACTTGTCTGGAGTCAGGTGAAGCAACATTTGGCAGTTCACAGTAATGTTGTGACTTATCAACAGTGCCTTTGTGCCATCACTTCTCAGCAGTTGAAAAATTACTGTGAGCATGTGGAGAAGATAGAAGACACAATACCGTATTTTCTCATGTATAATGCACACTTTTTCTCCATATTTTCTTCCCAAAACTGTGTGTGTGCATTATACACCAATAATTTACATGCTAAATTGTAGATCTCCACGTGTGTGGTCAGATTGTGCATGGTACAGTTAGCAACATCACTTAAAATTGGCAGTAATAGTAAAATGAAAGTTAAAAATAATTTGGTTAACAGTTCTCACCCCCTTTGTACCAGTGTACCAGGCATTTGTACATGTAGATTTATAATGGTACTCTTTTGGAATTTTCTGTTACTGTATTTTGTCGTCGTTAGTCTGTTGCTTCTATAATAGTCTATTACTGGTATTGTGCATGGTATGAAGAAACAGGTTGTAAACTTATATTCACAATGAGTATCATATCATAATACTCATAAATGAACATACCATTATCCCTAAATGGCTCAGATTAAATTATCCGTAATAAAATTCACAGAAGAAGATGGTAACCACATAGCATAAATTTGATGTAGAAGAATCTAATGTTCATGAGTGGGAAAAACAAAAAGAAAAGTATTACTACTCACAATTGGTGTCTTTTCAGAGGTAAAAATCTAAGTTTCCAGAAGTAGAAAAGCATCTATTTGAGTTAAAAAAAAAAAAGAGTGGGGCTTTTGCTGATACTACTTAAATAGTACTGATTCAAGCTATAATATCGCTAAATGTCTTGAAATAGACAAAACACAGTTTTGTGCCAGTTTTGTTGGTGTGCCAGTTTTCTTTGCAGACACCATCTTTCGATTCATAGTACTACTCTGGCTCAAGAAAGAGTACGAAAATAATTTTATTGAGTTTCAATGATTTATTGTACAAACAAGGCATACAAATAGTTTTGATTTGTCTAAAATTGGGAATGCAGACCAGTGTCCTGCAGTTATGATATGTCAATGGCCAGAAGTATTGATGAAAAAGGTGTGAGATCTGTGCGTCATATCAACAGGACATGACAAACAAAGGTTTGTCAGGTTTTATCAAAGGTTATGCTCTTGATTACAGCCAATGGACACAAACTACTTCCAAAAGTGGTTTTAAAGCAAAAAAAAATTGTGTAAAGGAAAATTTCCGTGAGCTGTAATAGTTTTTGTCCAGGAGAAAGGAGGTGCATGGAAGAAAAACTTGTTTTAGACTGGAATGATACAGTTTGGAATCAAACTGGTGCTCTCTTAAAGAAGAAATACTTGTTAGTTTCAGATAGCTTCAAAGTAGATTTGATGGACCAAATAAAATGCAAGGTTTCAAGAAAAAAAAACTTTTTCAGTGATTCTTGGAGGGTTAACTTCCATAATTAAGCCTTAGACATGTCTGTTAATGAACCTCGCTTGTATTAGAATGGATCATAAATATCTGGAAAGCAGTAACATGTGAAACACTTATAAAAGCTTTAAGAAATGTGGTATTTCGAACAAGCTGGATGGTACCAAGTGTGTGACATAGGATGACAGCACATCAGAAGAGGAAAGTAGTACATACCGTTTTCTTCAGAAACAGTTGAAGATTAGTAATAAATGCAGGTGTGATGTGCTAGTGAAAAAATAAAACCATAACAAACTAGACAAAAACTATGACTTGTTTGTCTGGTCATTAAAAATGACTAGTCTAGTCATTAAAACAAACTTGTTTGTTTGTCGTTAAGTTTTAAATTATTAAAAATTTTGTATGATTTAATAATTTTATTTTTACAAGTAAATAGGCATGGTAAGTACATTTTTCCATTACTTTATATAAAACGCATTTTCTGCTCAGTTGAATAAATTTTTCAAATGTGTTTCATCACAAGTAGGGATGCGCCTTATAGATGAATTACATTTTTTCTGTGAAATAATTCAAAAAAACGGAGATGCTCGTATATACGAGGGTGAACTGTACGTGCAAAAATAGGGTATAGGAAACAGATTACCTGCAAGATGATATGATCATACAGCAACTGTGTCTTCATCCGTTGAAGTGTCAAGTGTGAGTTGGGATGATAGTGCTTCAAAGAGCAGTGCAGTGTCTGCTACAGGGACACTGGCATGATTGAACAGATAAAGAGGATGCTGAAGTGAGGACCACTAAGCAAATAAAATTTTATTGATAGTATGCATAAATTGTAACTATATAAAACTTTTTTTTTTAACTTATCACTGTTCTGGGCGCCATTTATTATCATACACATTTAGTAAGTTTATATTTATTAATTTTGTTCATGTATGTTAACCGCACCATAATTATCATACTTACCATAACTATGCTGTACCTGTTGATCTGATCGCATTTGTTTATTGTGGGTCCAGGGTTTCGAATTAGGCGTGAAGGTCGACTGAGTTGGGCCTTGAAATAAAAGTACTAACATCTCTAAGCATTGAAATCAACTTCGATTTATTATTTTTCCCATTTTACACCGGACTTTTAATTATTAGACAATGGCGTCTCTTAACGACCAAAACAAAATGGCGGCCGTTACTTACATTTCTTTATTACTTATGATGTACAACTATATTATATTTTTGATCAAATTACCCCTCTCTCTGTTATTTAGCAGCTGCCTTTTTACTTAAAATGCTTCTATTTATATTTACATGGAGACTATATGCAAACCAACGCCTCAGCTTGGCTGTCGACAGTATATCATGCACGCTTTCCTTTCTCACGCTCACTCACTCATTCTGAATATATTTAATGCATTTTTATATATGTATTTACTGGATGGTTAATTCTTTGAGCTCAATAAAATTATATGAAGGTTTTACACTTTCCTGATTGTAGACTGGAAGTTCTGGTAGATGGTCTCACATGATGTTTCAACAAAGGTTAGTTGGTTACATTTTCACTGACTGTTATTACACTGACTCTAATTTATGACTTTTTGAAAACTATTGTGCACTGATGCTAATCCATTTTTTATTGATTGGTATTTATATTTTACATTTGTGATTGTATTAGACTCACTAGGCCGGTATTGCTTGCCGGCGACTTTCTGTAACGTTTTACCGCTGATGCGGTGTTGCGAAGACTGGGTGAGGCACTATGCACTTTTTACGTACGTATGTGTGTGCGTACGTCATTATTCTTTGTCTCTAGGCAAGGAAACGCCCTGGTTTATGCGTATTTTATTTACGTCATTCTTATTGTTAATGACGTCTGGCATTGTTGACCAATGAAACAAACGTATCTAGAGCCTGTATTAACTTATGCAACCATTTAAAGTGTTCTGATCCGCACGTCCGCCTTTGACCTTGGAATCATTTTGCGTTGTTGAATCTGCGTCGTTGTCGGCAACACAAGGGAAAATTGTACCATCCATACACATGAATGCAAAAATACAGTGAAATACAATAATTTGATACCACTCGTACCATAAATCTGACATCAGGTTTTCGTACTGTTACAAAACCCCCTCAATGAAAGGTTTTATGTCGAAACATAAAAACTTTCATTGACCCATTCACACGTTCTAAAAGGATCAGCCCAGATATGGTGCCATAACCCCCTGTAGTGTTAATATAAAAGAAATACAATCACTTACCCAGGGTCTAATGATGATGATCGTACCATCTGACCTTACTGGACTTCTCAGGAGAGATCCCAACACCATAAGGCCATTAGGCACCTTACGCTCCTGGTCTGACGCACCGGCCAGCTCAGGACCGCGGTCACAACACCACCAAACTCTGAAACATGCAATACAAATTTTAAAATAGTGGCCTTATCTGTCTCCATATCCACAACTGATATGTCTCCCCTTAGTGCATTGGTTTGCGTTTTGAGGCATTGGTTTGCTTAACTCTAAAATTTTCATACAACAATTCACAAGAGTTAGGATAGAAAACTCCTTCTCCTTTTAACAACCCTTTATTTAGTACAACTTTCTAACTCCAGTCAATTATATTTACTCTCTTTACCGCATGGAAATATATATTCTTATCCTAGGCAGAAAACAAATTTTACTTTTCTAAGCAACAACCATTAACTCTACTATTTTACTTTATATAGCATTGAAATATATATCTATCAGGGCAAACAACTTCAAAACTCTTTATATTTTCTTTACAACAGAACGAAATCATTTATTTTGTTCAAAACCACTGTTATCTTCATAGTTTTAACACATTAATATTTTTACCGTCGCTACCCCCCGTAACGACTTCCTAACCACACACACTATTGTACCATCAACATAATAAAAACATAATAAAACATTGTACATTACACATTAACATTGTTACATTTACATTAAACAATTTACATTTAAATAACTGGTATCAAAACTTTATAACGTTACTATTATCCACTCTTTATTAACTTTTAAATTAGTGAACATTCATTTATCATTAGATTCTATACAAAAAAATTTCAAATTTATCATTAATCTTTCAGTTACATTACCTTCCTACCATGAATTTTTCTTTTTCTAACCCTTCCTCAATCCTTGTCTAGTTTGGGTGACTCTCTGTTATTCACTATTCTCTATCTTATTTTGGCATTTGTCTATCTAACCTTACTACCCCTTTTTTCTACTAACAACCGCTTCTAACCATTAACATATTATGACACCAATATCTCAATAATAACAACCCCTTCACTAATCCCATTTAAATCCTCTGGCACCGCTCGTCTTTGTACTAGGATGTGTGTTCCCTACCTGGCCATATCCATTCCTAACCATTTGCCCTCCACCAAATATCGGCAAACACTCTAACCCAAAATTGCTCCGCCTGCCACAACGCTGCACGCTGGTCTCTTGCCACGTCGCACGCTGATCACTCCTTACACCGCATCCTTACTACAAAATATCATCATCAACAAATATAATTACCATTCACATTACTCACCTCTCTACATATAATCACTAACTACTGTGTCCCTAAATTATCTAACACCTCTTTAAGTATTATCTGTCTTTCACCTCTTATTATTCTCTGTAACTTCCAATAACTCTGCTTAACTAACTCAAATGCCTTTATTTATCACTATCCCCAAACCTCTTTACAACATATCACCTTAATATACCACTAGAAAATTCATCACTTATCTTACAATCCTAAAACAACTCAATATCCAAATATATCATATGCGTAATCATTTACTATTCATTAGACTCTGAATTCCATAATTATTTAAAATCATTCTCATAATTAATTATTCTTGAATATTTAAAATTGTACAGTACATGGTTTACATAAAAAAAAATATAAAATACATAATATCAAGAATACACAAATACATTGACATTAATACACAAAAATATACAATCCAAAATCATTTTATCATTTACCAAAAATCAGTTTATAAGCAGTCCATTTCAAAACACTGTCCACATAATTAAATGTTCATAAACAAAATAAAATAATTAACCTCCATCGTCAAACACTAGTCTTATCTTATATCTATATACATTGCTTATTATTGAATCTCTTATATTAACATCATAAGTGCATATACCATTCAAATTTTCATCATTTTCCGCAGACTCATATAATCTGTCATGATTGGTCATTGTCCTGTCACCTTCTGTATTATTAGTCATAATTAGGTAATTTATAAAGTCATTATTTCCCTTATCTCCTACTACTTCAGTTTCATTACAAGGTAAGTATTTACTTTTATTATACATCATCTCTCCTCCTAACTTTTCCATAAATTCTTCATAGTTTCTACTTATCTTAAAAATATCTATTTCTCTTTTTCTCTCACAATACCTCTCACTTTCAAAATATCTCTCTCTTTTAATATATCTCTCTCTATCACACCACGCTACATTCTCTCTTTCTACGTTTGCAGGGGACACTAATTCACAATTACTGCACCACCTGTGAAGTGCACTAAAAAAACCAGGGACAACTTTATTTGTAGACCTATCGTCTCCCAAATATACATCGAAGACACTCTCGTCCTTCCTAAACACATGGGCTTCACCCCCTACTCCATCATGAAGGGAAAATTTTACCCCCTGCAATCCCCTTACAATTATACTTTCTTTACACACTCTCTTTAACCCTTCAGCACACTATCATTCCATCATTATCATATTCTATTCCCCATAAAATCTCATTATCACTACCCCTGTTTACATAATCATTTTCTAATATCATACTTTTATTTATTTTGTCATAATTTTCTCCCCCACTTACCTTGTCTTTGTTTATATCTAATTTGTCTACTCCCCTCTTATTTTCTAACTCTATCTCATCTAACCGTGCATGTATCTCATTTAATCTTTTATCATAATCAATTTTGTTTCTTAATTTCATTAATGTCACTTTTCAAATAATTGAATTTATCATCGAATTTATTATTTTGTATTTCAAAAAGTGTTTGCATAATCTATACAATCTCGTTCTCTTCGGTTCTTTTATTTATGACTGGCGTTGACTGATCGCCTTCTCTCATAATTTGCGATTCAGTCATACTTATTTCACTACTGTTTGCCATTGTTAAAAAAAATTGTTAATGAATTGTTGCTTTCTACATATGTCACAACATAACCTACAATCGTACCTTTGATTTCAATACCCACTCCGTCTCCATTCAGGCTTATTATATAAAAATACAACAGGATATTTTTTATATAGTCACCTGTTCGGGCACCATTTGTGATTATTACAAATTAACAAGTCCCTAGTTCGGGTCGACATTTGTGATTATACACAATAACTACAAATCTAACTTTTCTGGGCGTCATTTATTATTATACACATTTAGTAAGTTTATATTTATTAATTTTGTTCATGTATGTTAACCACACCATAATTATCGTACTTACCATAACTATGCTGTACCTGTTGATCTGATCGCATTTGTTTATTGTGGGTCCAGGGTTTCGAATTAGGCGTGAAGGTCGACTGAGTTGGGCCTTGAAATAAGAGTACTAACATCTCTAAGCATTGAAATCAACTTCGATTTATTATCTTTCCCATTTTACACCGGACTTTTAATTATTAGACAATGGCGTCTCTTAACGACCAAAACAAAATGGCGGCCGTTACTTACATTTCTTTATTACTTATGATGTACAACTATATTATATTTTTGATCAAATTACCCCTCTCTCTGTTATTTAGCAGCTGCCTTTTTACTTAAAATGCTTCTATTTATATTTACATGGAGACTATATGCAAACCAACGCCTCAGCTTGGCTGTCGACAGTATATCATGCACGCTTTCCTTTCTCACGCTCACTCACTCATTCTGAATATATTTAATACATTTTTATATATGTATTTACTGGATGGTTAATTCTTTGAGCTCAATAAAATTATATGAAGGTTTTACACTTTCCTGATTGTAGACTGGAAGTTCTGGTAGATGGTCTCACATGATGTTTCAACAAAGGTTACTTGGTTACATTTTCACTGACTGTTATTACACTGACTCTAATTTATGACTTTTTGAAAACTATTGTGCACTGATGCTAATCCATTTTTTATTGATTGGTATTTATATTTTACATTTGTGATTGTATTAGACTCACTAGGCCGGTATTGCTTGCCGGCGACTTTCTGTAACGTTTTACCGCTGATGCGGTGTTGCGAAGACTGGGTGAGGCACTATGCACTTTTTACGTACGTATGTGTGTGCGTACGTCATTATTCTTTGTCTCTAGGCAAGGAAACGCCCTGGTTTATGCGTATTTTATTTACGTCATTCTTATTGTTAATGACGTCTGGCATTGTTGACCAATGAAACAAACGTATCTAGAGCCTGTATTAACTTATGCAACCATTTAAAGTGTTCTGATCCGCACGTCCGCCTTTGACCTTGGAATCATTTTGCGTTGTTGAATCTGCGTCGTTGTCGGCAACACAAGGGAAAATTGTACCATCCATACACATGAATGCAAAAATACAGTGAAATACAATAATTTGATACCACTCGTACCATAAATCTGACATCAGGTTTTCGTACTGTTACAAAACCCCCTCAATGAAAGGTTTTATGTCGAAACATAAAAACTTTCATTGACCCATTCACACGTTCTAAAAGGATCAGCCCAGATATGGTGCCATAACCCCCTGTAGTGTTAATATAAAAGAAATACAATCACTTACCCAGGGTCTAATGATGATGATCGTACCATCTGACCTTACTGGACTTCTCAGGAGAGATCCCAACACCATAAGGCCATTAGGCACCTTACGCTCCTGGTCTGACGCACCGGCCAGCTCAGGACCGCGGTCACAACACCACCAAACTCTGAAACATGCAATACAAATTTTAAAATAGTGGCCTTATCTGTCTCCATATCCACAACTGATATGTCTCCCCTTAGTGCATTGGTTTGCGTTTTGAGGCATTGGTTTGCTTAACTCTAAAATTTTCATACAACAATTCACAAGAGTTAGGATAGAAAACTCCTTCTCCTTTTAACAACCCTTTATTTAGTACAACTTTCTAACTCCAGTCAATTATATTTACTCTCTTTACCGCATGGAAATATATATTCTTATCCTAGGCAGAAAACAAATTTTACTTTTCTAAGCAACAACCATTAACTCTACTATTTTACTTTATATAGCATTGAAATATATATCTATCAGGGCAAACAACTTCAAAACTCTTTATATTTTCTTTACAACAGAACGAAATCATTTATTTTGTTCAAAACCACTGTTATCTTCATTGTTTTAACACATTAATATTTTTACCGTCGCTACCCCCCGTAACGACTTCCTAACCACACACACTATTGTACCATCAACATAATAAAAACATAATAAAACATTGTACATTACACATTAACATTGTTACATTTACATTAAACAATTTACATTTAAATAACTGGTATCAAAACTTTATAACGTTACTATTATCCACTCTTTATTAACTTTTAAATTAGTGAACATTCATTTATCATTAGATTCTATACAAAAAAATTTCAAATTTATCATTAATCTTTCAGTTACATTACCTTCCTACCATGAATTTTTCTTTTTCTAACCCTTCCTCAATCCTTGTCTAGTTTGGGTGACTCTCTGTTATTCACTATTCTCTATCTTATTTTGGCATTTGTCTATCTAACCTTACTACCCCTTTTTTCTACTAACAACCGCTTCTAACCATTAACATATTATGACACCAATATCTCAATAATAACAACCCCTTCACTAATCCCATTTAAATCCTCTGGCACCGCTCGTCTTTGTACTAGGATGTGTGTTCCCTACCTGGCCATATCCATTCCTAACCATTTGCCCTCCACCAAATATCGGCAAACACTCTAACCCAAAATTGCTCCGCCTGCCACAACGCTGCACGCTGGTCTCTTGCCACGTCGCACGCTGATCACTCCTTACACCGCATCCTTACTACAAAATATCATCATCAACAAATATAATTACCATTCACATTACTCACCTCTCTACATATAATCACTAACTACTGTGTCCCTAAATTATCTAACACCTCTTTAAGTATTATCTGTCTTTCACCTCTTATTATTCTCTGTAACTTCCAATAACTCTGCTTAACTAACTCAAATGCCTTTATTTATCACTATCCCCAAACCTCTTTACAACATATCACCTTAATATACCACTAGAAAATTCATCACTTATCTTACAATCCTAAAACAACTCAATATCCAAATATATCATATGCGTAATCATTTACTATTCATTAGACTCTGAATTCCATAATTATTTAAAATCATTCTCATAATTAATTATTCTTGAATATTTAAAATTGTACAGTACATGGTTTACATAAAAAAAAATATAAAATACATAATATCAAGAATACACAAATACATTGACATTAATACACAAAAATATACAATCCAAAATCATTTTATCATTTACCAAAAATCAGTTTATAAGCAGTCCATTTCAAAACACTGTCCACATAATTAAATGTTCATAAACAAAATAAAATAATTAACCTCCATCGTCAAACACTAGTCTTATCTTATATCTATATACATTGCTTATTATTGAATCTCTTATATTAACATCATAAGTGCATATACCATTCAAATTTTCATCATTTTCCGCAGACTCATATAATCTGTCATGATTGGTCATTGTCCTGTCACCTTCTGTATTATTAGTCATAATTAGGTAATTTATAAAGTCATTATTTCCCTTATCTCCTACTACTTCAGTTTCATTACAAGGTAAGTATTTACTTTTATTATACATCATCTCTCCTCCTAACTTTTCCATAAATTCTTCATAGTTTCTACTTATCTTAAAAATATCTATTTCTCTTTTTCTCTCACAATACCTCTCACTTTCAAAATATCTCTCTCTTTTAATATATCTCTCTCTATCACACCACGCTACATTCTCTCTTTCTACGTTTGCAGGGGACACTAATTCACAATTACTGCACCACCTGTGAAGTGCACTAAAAAAACCAGGGACAACTTTATTTGTAGACCTATCGTCTCCCAAATATACATCGAAGACACTCTCGTCCTTCCTAAACACATGGGCTTCACCCCCTACTCCATCATGAAGGGAAAATTTTACCCCCTGCAATCCCCTTACAATTATACTTTCTTTACACACTCTCTTTAACCCTTCAGCACACTATCATTCCATCATTATCATATTCTATTCCCCATAAAATCTCATTATCACTACCCCTGTTTACATAATCATTTTCTAATATCATACTTTTATTTATTTTGTCATAATTTTCTCCCCCACTTACCTTGTCTTTGTTTATATCTAATTTGTCTACTCCCCTCTTATTTTCTAACTCTATCTCATCTAACCGTGCATGTATCTCATTTAATCTTTTATCATAATCAATTTTGTTTCTTAATTTCATTAATGTCACTTTTCAAATAATTGAATTTATCATCGAATTTATTATTTTGTATTTCAAAAAGTGTTTGCATAATCTATACAATCTCGTTCTCTTCGGTTCTTTTATTTATGACTGGCGTTGACTGATCGCCTTCTCTCATAATTTGCGATTCAGTCATACTTATTTCACTACTGTTTGCCATTGTTAAAAAAAATTGTTAATGAATTGTTGCTTTCTACATATGTCACAACATAACCTACAATCGTACCTTTGATTTCAATACCCACTCCGTCTCCATTCAGGCTTATTATATAAAAATACAACAGGATATTTTTTATATAGTCACCTGTTCGGGCACCATTTGTGATTATTACAAATTAACAAGTCCCTAGTTCGGGTCGACATTTGTGATTATACACAATAACTACAAATCTAACTTTTCTGGGCGTCATTTATTATTATACACATTTAGTAAGTTTATATTTATTAATTTTGTTCATGTATGTTAACCACACCATAATTATCGTACTTACCATAACTATGCTGTACCTGTTGATCTGATCGCATTTGTTTATTGTGGGTCCAGGGTTTCGAATTAGGCGTGAAGGTCGACTGAGTTGGGCCTTGAAATAAGAGTACTAACATCTCTAAGCATTGAAATCAACTTCGATTTATTATCTTTCCCATTTTACACCGGACTTTTAATTATTAGACAATGGCGTCTCTTAACGACCAAAACAAAATGGCGGCCGTTACTTACATTTCTTTATTACTTATGATGTACAACTATATTATATTTTTGATCAAATTACCCCTCTCTCTGTTATTTAGCAGCTGCCTTTTTACTTAAAATGCTTCTATTTATATTTACATGGAGACTATATGCAAACCAACGCCTCAGCTTGGCTGTCGACAGTATATCATGCACGCTTTCCTTTCTCACGCTCACTCACTCATTCTGAATATATTTAATACATTTTTATATATGTATTTACTGGATGGTTAATTCTTTGAGCTCAATAAAATTATATGAAGGTTTTACACTTTCCTGATTGTAGACTGGAAGTTCTGGTAGATGGTCTCACATGATGTTTCAACAAAGGTTACTTGGTTACATTTTCACTGACTGTTATTACACTGACTCTAATTTATGACTTTTTGAAAACTATTGTGCACTGATGCTAATCCATTTTTTATTGATTGGTATTTATATTTTACATTTTTGATTGTATTAGACCCACTAGGCCGGTATTGCTTGCCGGCGACTTTCTGTAATGTGTTACCACTGATGCGGTGTTGTGAAGACTGGGTGAGGCACTATGCACTTTTTACGTATGTATGTGTGTGCGTACGTCATTATTCTTTGTCTCTGGGCAAGGAATCGCCCTGGTTTATGCGTATTTTATTTACGTCATTCTTATTGTTAATGACGTCTGGCATTGTTGACCAATGAAACAAACGTATCTAGAGCCTGTATTAACTTATGCAACCATTTAAAGTGTTCTGATCCGCACGTCCGCCTTTGACCTTGGAATCATTTTGCGTTGTTGAATCTGCGTCGTTGTCGGCAACACAAGGGAAAATTGTACCATCCATACACATGAATGCAAAAATACAGTGAAATACAATAATTTGATACCACTCATACCATAAATCTGACATCAGGTTTTCGTACTGTTACAAAATAATGTGTTATTTTCCTCTTTATTAACAAGTGTAGGGCAAAATAAAAATAATTACATTGTTCTAGTCAGATAGTAACCATTTTACCTTTGTAGTCTTCATAAATATGTTAGGACCCATATTGTGTTGTTAATTTGTAATAATTACATTTACAGTGTAGACATTTACGTTTGAATTATAACCCACATCAACTTTTTAAATGTCTTGATCATTTTAAAAATATGTGGAGTCCATGACATGCATAATATTCATTTTTAGTAGCTTCATGCATGTATACATGAACTTTTATTTTTTGCTTGATATTTTCTGTATTGATGTACCAATCAGATCCACCTCAGTCTCCATCTGATTTTTATTTGAAATTCTAAAAATTTGTTTACAAGTTGAGATCAGTAGAATATCACTGTCAAATGTTGTCAAAATTTCTGATAAGGTCTTGTGTAGTTTCATTAAATTGACTTCTATCAAATCTCCATCTTTGTAGTATATATACTTAAGTATTGCATGCTTGTGAAAGCACGTGAATCAATAAGTCCAATTCAGTGAATTCTGTATAGCAACTCTTACAGTGTAGTATTGCATGTGTTTGAACGTTACCTGCTCATTTTGTTGTACAATATAAAATATATTTTGCATTCAGATTATATTTAGTTTTTACAAACACTTGACATTACCTTAGCTCCTGCAACCCCCCTCTCCATCTTCACACCTCACACATGTTCCAATACACGCCCTAAACAGATGTCCACCACCCTTACATCCTCTGTTTAGTGTTCACTCATCTCTTAGACAATGGCTTAAGAAGTCGAAACAGCTGTCAGAGTTAAATAAAAACTGTGACATGTACCAAGTGTTTATATATATATTTTTTTTTTTTTTTTTTTTTTTTTTTTACCCTTTGTATTAATATGTTTCACCAAGTGCCCAACAAGTCATCAATTAATATTGTGATATAAAATTCTGTGAAGATTCCTTATTTTGAAATACCATTATTGGATTATTAAGAATAAATTATTTAACAATATACTGTATAAACAATCAATTTCATATGTAGCGTTCATTGTTTATATAGTGTGCAAATTGAAATTACAGTGACTGTCAGGTGTTTCCTGAAACGTTTCTGAAATTATTTTATCTTTACATTTTTATTTTCACTAGTTTTTGTTTCACTTAATTTCACCAATTTATAAATTTATTTTTGTTATATTCTATATATATTCTATTTTTAACTATTGTTATTTTATGAAGGTTTAAACAAGGTTTTTAACAGGATGCATGGGTGGTTGACATTACTGGATTTTTCTTTGTGGAAAATCAGCCTCGTATGTTATGTTCCTGGATTCGTGGAAAAGCAGCAAAAGAAATGGAAAAATTTCCAGATGAAGTAGTTATAAACAGCACATATAACTTGCTGAATAAATTTTTGGGAAAACACTTTGAAATACCCAAGCCTGAAGCAGTGGCAAGGTAATACCTCTGTACTACACTTTTTTTACTACTACAATTGTTGCAGCAATGCCACTCATTGTATTGCAAATGCCAGTTGGCTCACTCATACACAGATAACATAATGAGTGCAATATAATTATCAGTTTAATAAACTTACATTTCTTCATGTTAATAATATTGTTGTTGTTACTCTGAATTGTTTAACATATGTAATGAGAATTTTTCTCTGGCAGTTGGTAGAACGCTAGTTCCGACTTCTCCCACTAGGTGCCTTCACTAGACACCATTTTGTATCAGTTGCCGTAGTGGCATTGTTGTGGAAACATTAGCGCGGTCAGTGACTATTTTTTGTAAGCGCTGATTCACGTTTTCGGCGATTTTTAAATTAATTTAATGGCAGACATTAAATACCAACGTGCTAACATCAGGTTCTGTTTCCTGTTAGGGAAATCAGCAGCAGAAACTGTCGCAATGCTTCGGACAGCTTATGGGGAGGAAGCTTTGAGCCAGGCAAGGATTTTGAGCCGACAAGAAAGCACACGCGGAACGAATTTTGCTGCAACACGTTTCATCTTCAGATCTTCAGTCAAAATTCATTGGCATGAACTCCAGGATATTCCAGTCATTTCCTCCAATTCATCGATTGTTCTACAATGATCAAACATGATCGCAACACGGATTTTTTCAACGTTTTCGTCTGTTTTGGAAGTCGAGGGACGTCCCGGTCGTGGTTCGTCTTCAATTGACATTTGACCACTTTTAAAACGAGAAAACCACTCGTAAATCCTTGCCTGGCTCAAAGCTTCCTCCTCATAAGCCGTCCAAAGCATTGCGACAGTTTCTGCTGCTGATTTCCCTAACAGGAAACAGAACCTGATATTAGCACGTTGGTATTTAATGTCTGCTATTGACAAATCGCCGAAAACGTGAAACAGCGCTTACAAAAAATAGTCACACTGACCGCGCTAACGTTTCCACAACAATGCTGCTAGGGCAACTGATACAAAATGGTGTCTAGTGAAGGCACCTAGCGGAAGAAGTCAGAACTAGCGTTCTACCAACTGCCAGAGAAAAATTCTCGTTACTTTTGGGTCCCCCCTCGTATAACTCAGTTTGTATGCAAACTGAATATACAAACCATACTTGTGTTATCAGGGATGCACCAAGGAGTTTACAAGGACTGTAGATTTCCCCACATACCTGTATATTAGCGTGGAACGAAAATGGCCTTTTTTTAATTTTTTTTTTTTAGTTTTGTAATAGTGGGGAAAAGTTGCCTTTTAGGTTCAAAAAGAAGAGAAAAAAATTTGGTTGTTATACTACAACATCTTGAGGTGCCGCAAAGAGCTTAAAGTTTGTAAAAAATTAAAAAAATTGAAAAATTATAAACTTTGATAAATTATTTTTTATGGTTTTCTCGTACATATAATGTTACAAAAGATAGTTGTAAATACATATATAAGCATTAGAACTGGAAAAAATTATTAATTACAAAATATAATAATAATAAAAAAATATTTTTTAATGTCAAAAAGTTTGTATTTTTGCTAATTTTGAAACTTTTGCGAACATTTTGGTTGTTACAAATAGTAGTAAATAAGGTTGAAATAAAAGCTCGTCAAATCAATTATATATTTTTTTATTAGAGCACACGTAAAAAAATATCATAATACACTTTTAAAGACATTGAAAGTTCATTTTTTATGATTTAAAAAACCCTTACAAATGTTACAGCTGCAAAATGTTTGTTTATACTTCATTGACACATTAAACTGTTTTGTTGTATCAAATTTTGGCATGTTCTCATGTGAGTCAATTTTTGCTCTTATATATCCTTCTCTTGCGATTGAACCACAGACATTTTGAGCCGATTCGGTCACCAGTTTGACAGCTCTTTCCACTGCTTGCGTGTGACAAGGAAGCCGGGGAAAGTCGATAAGCAGATCCACTTTACTATTTGGTTGAGCTTCAGATGTCTTGCGTATAAAGTCTTTGAGAGAGTCAATGGAAACATGTTTTACCAAGGGTGGTTCAGTTACGTCATTTTCAGCCCATGAGATCATGTCGATGTAATCCTTTGCATCAAAGTTTATCTTTGGAACTTTAAACTTCCTGACTCCGCCTCTACTTTCTGTTCTTGCTTTTAAAACACGTCGTATACCAAGTTCTCTTACATTTTTGCGCTCATCACATAGCATGGACAAAAGGAGATTTTCTGCAGCAGCAAAGTTCCCATTTCTTTGAATAACCGGGTCTAGAACGTTCTTGAAATCATCAGAGAGATAGCTGAATATGAGATAAGCTTAAACAGATGTTTGGAACCATAAGTACATGAAAGTTTTAACTTAATGTTAAACCATACAGGTGCATACACTTTCACAATGTACTCAGCCAGAGTCTTAAGGTTTTCAGTTGGATTTTCAGTTGCCACATACAATCTAGCAACGGTTTGCTAATGTAAGCCACCTGGAGTGAGCAAGTTTTCTAGGGTTTCTTAAAGATAAATCTAGTGAGCAATTTCCACTTGATACAGCGATACACATCCAATAAATATTTCTGATCTGTACTTAAATCATTTATGTTCTCCAAAAGAGGAAGGTTATTTTCAATTGGCAAGAAAGTAACCACAGGAAGATTAGCACAGTTTTCCAGCTGCTGACCTATTTCGCCTTTAAACTCATTGGGTCCCATCGTTTTACCATCTATATGACAAAAAAGATGTCGCAAAGGTAGCTCATTTCCTGTTTTTATCTTTCTATTCATATTAAAACGCCTATTTGAAACTTTTTATTGCATAATCGAGACACGTAAAATTCTTTGAAAAAGTTACAAAAAGTGTGTTTTTATAAAACTTTACCGCTCTTGCGGCACCTCAAGACATAATCCAAAAAGTTAAAAAAAAATTGTGTCTTTTTTGATATAAAAACTGATTATTTGACAGTATTTTAAATAAAAAAAATGTTTGACAACTTCTTAAAAAAACTTAAAAATGTAGCGAAAATTGCAATTTTATGAAAATTTATCGTCCTTGCGGCACCTCAAGACGTGCTCCAATATTTTTCATATTTTTTTTTATCTTATCTACACCAAAAGGCAACTTTTCCACGCTATTACAAATTAAAAATCCAAACTTGATTTTTTCGTTCCACCCTACTGTATATGTTTGTACTATATTACCTATCAGAATTAACATATATTTGTACCATTGGGATTAACTATCAGAGAGGGCAAAAATTTATATATTTTCCACTTTGTGTATGTATAAATTAGTTTATAATTCTTTGGTAATCTCTGATGATCGAGCTTTCTCTATGAAATGTGTTGGGATACAAATAATCATAACTTGCATATGTCATTAATTTTACTTGTATTGTAATTGTGATAAACTGCAAGAAACATTGAAGAGTTACACTTTTGCAGTTCAAAATTTAGTAGTTCAATGTTGCTCTTCAATTATGTTTTTTGTATTCTATTATATTCAATTTATGCTCATTCTTTTACAAATCAGAATGTACTTTTGTTTTTCCTTGGCTTTAAGGCTTTCAAGAAAATTTTTGAGAATTGTAAATTCTTCAAAAGCTTCTGATGGAATGTGTGTGTGTGTTTTTTGTAAAAAAAAAGCCTGATGTTAAAAAAATGCATACAGCACAGAAAAACATCTTGTTTTTCAACAGAGTACTTCAGTTATTTAAACAATTATATTAAGCAGTTTTAAAACTATAGTTATTATTTTGTTTAGGGAAGTCATGAATTATAATTTTTTTGGCGTGGCTCATCTTTTGTAGGGAAATTTAAATCTTTGTTCTTGTTTGCTTGTGGTAGTCGTACATGGTGATGTTAAATTTGTGACTGTCTTGGTTACTTACTGCATGATTTATGCTACAAGATTTAACACTAACCTGTTCATTCCTATTCATGGCTTCTTGTTTAAAAACAAACGAATACCAGTACTAGTAAAAGTTACTTCAACTATAGTCAGTGGCGGTTTGCCCATAAGGGCTCTCGGGCGCTATAACATCTTAACTTGTGTTATAATGTAGGGAACCCGCGTTAATTGGTTATGCCAATTATACAGGCTGCCTTTCATTGTGACGAGCTGAAAATTAATCACAACAAATAAAACAATTCTTATATCAGGATATTGGGAAGGGGAGACTGTTGATTTATGCACTCAGTTTACTAAGTACTCAGATGACATCTCTTTATTACATTATGAGATAAAGTTCTCTATTTAAAGTTCTCAACATATATAGTTTACAGTATAATTATATTTATTACTCTTTCATAAGGCCCCTCAAAATATGATGTACATCTATTTAATTTATTCCACGGATCCGGGATTGAATATATATTAAGTTAATAATGGTCACCTTGCCATATACAATATTGAAAATTGAGCCATTTGAAGAATGGACTTTATTTATCTTTCAAAACAAGAAAACTTTTAGTTTAAACATTTACTCTTTTGCTATAACCAGTGTTATTAGATTACAGACTACATGTTACATATAATGTCTGTCTTTTAAAGTCTTAAAAGTGGTGAGTTAAATTGTCTTTTGTGGGTAATAATTTTAGTAACTCATAACCATGGAAGACAAGCCTCCATGTCACCTGGTTTTCAGTATTTGCTGCAGAATTGGTTCTTCGGTCCTCGTGCGTTTCCTGAAGGTCTGTCGTTGCCTTAGTATCCGGTGACGGTGAAGTTCCTGAAGTCTGTTATATCATTCGGGGTGAAGTACTCTCATCTTAGGCGACTGTAGTAATTCTTGTAGGATACTCTCATCTTAGACGACTGTTGTAATTCTTGTAGTTATAATAAATAAATAGAAAGTTTGTTTCACAGTAATACACTTCACATGATTATTGATTAGTTGAATATCACCTTCATGTTTGTAGTAATGTATGAATTACATAGTTTGTTATTTATTCATTGAGAGAGAGATGTCATCGCCGCACAAATTTAGTTATTTAAATATTCATTGAACCAACCATTCACATAATTATACATGCGTCGCGAAACAACGCTGTACGCAGCTTACGGCGTGAGCGCTCCATTGCAAGTGGGCAAAAATAGTTAGGGGGAGAGTAGTAATCTCGCGACAATTACTAGTCAACATAAAAGTAGTTCCATGTTTCTAATTTAATTAAAGGACTAAAGTTTGATTAAATAATTAAATAGAGATATTCTTAGTTACAGACGTTATCAAAGTACATTACAGTGGTCTTATTTAATTATTTAAATAATAACAAAATTTACAATTATATTTAGTTTGTTTAGGGGTCAGAAAACAAGTTAATTCTGGTCAGTGCCTGTATATGCAGGATTAATTAACAAGCTTTACCCTTTCTGTACAATTGTATTCCCTTTTATTTTATTATTAGACTTTTTATTAAATATTATTATTATTTAATGATAGCAATAAGATTTAGTTTAAAATGTGAGATTTTATTAAAATTTTAAAATTTCTCAGCTTATACATTAACAATTTTATTAATTAACATATTTTTATTAATGAAATCGTCACAGCGCAGCCCTCCCAATAAAATAAAAAGTAATAATTAATTATTAATTTTTCACCAAATCAGTTAAAAAAGTTCCTATACGCATCAAAACAATAATACAACGGAGAACATTTGACGTTTAAAGTCCGGAGTTGAGTTGCGGGCATTGGCCATAGAGCCCAAAGCTACTGTGTGCAGTGTAAATGGAAAATACAGCATACAGCTCTAACCGTGCGGTGACATCAATCAACTGTGTTCTTACGGACATGCTGGGACTCCATCCTTAGCCACGCATGCGCAAATCATCTCAGCCAGCGCCAGTGGCCAGCAGTGTAGCAGTTATTGGCACTCCTTGTTTGCAAACAGAGTTATTGTGTTTAGTGTGTGATTAACGTGTGTCATAATGAATAACACGGATTCTAACTTTGTAATTACGAATGATGTAAGTAAAATTATTAGCCAAGAGATAAAGAACTTAGAGCACAGGGTTGAACTTAAAAGATTAGGGCCTCCTAGGCCTAATATGGTGATTAATCAAGTACAAAAGTCCACTAAGAGTAGGAATAGCTACAATCGGAAATTTAGTATTCATTTGTATAATTATGCTGATTGGTTGTGTGGGTGTGGAATAAAAAACTCATTTTTCTGTTACCCGTGCATAGTAATGGGTGTACAGGATCGCACCTGGACTGTAGATGGTGTCTCGGATATTAAGCATTTGAGTGAAAAACTTAAAAAACATAAATTAAGTGAAAAACATATAAATGCGTGTATCGAGTATGCAGTACTTGGGAAGGTTGACATTAGATCTCAGTTAGACAGTGCATATAGATTAAGAATTCAAAAGTTAAATGAGGAAGTATCAAAAAATCGGTACATTTTAAGTAAGTTGATTGATGCTGTGAAGTTTTGTGGGGCTTTTGAACTGGCATTAAAGGGGCATGACGAAAGTGGCACTGACACATCTAACAACCCTGGCATATTTCGTGGTCTTGTCAACCTAATGGCAGAGTTAGACTCTACATTAAAACAACATATTGAAAAAAGCAATAACCGAGTATTTTTAGGGCTTTCCAAAACCATCCAAAATGATTTACTTGATTCCATATATGCCGTGTTCTTGGAAATTATATGCGACGAAATTACTCCAACTAAATATATTGCTATTGAAGCCGATGAGACAACTGACTGTGCTACATTGTCTCAGCTAGTGTTTGTTGTCAGATACGAGTTAAATGGGGTTGTAAATGAAAGATTTGTTAGTTTTGTAGTACCCAAAGGTCATGATGCAGCATCTGTTAGTGAAGTAATTTTTAACGAGCTGGAAAAGCTAAAAATTGACAAAACACCTGAAAGAGTGATTGCTCAAAGCTACGATGGCACTTCTGTCATGAGTGGCCAGCACACAGGTGTGCAGGCAAGAGTCAAAGCTGTGTACAAAAATGCACATTTCGTACACTGCTACGCGCATCAACTAAATTCGATCATTGAACGCTGTGCAACACAAAATAAACAGATAAAAATATTTTTCAGTAATGTTGAAGCATTTCCATCCTTTTTTTCACAATTGACTAAAAGAACAGCAGTACTTGACGACATTATGAAAAAACGAATACCAAAGAGCTCTGGCATTCATTGGAACTTCAAGTCTTGTCAGCACATTATTTAAGTATAAAATGAAATAGAAGAATACTTAAATAAAATATTAGACGACGACAGCAATGATTATACAACTGTAAACAAAGCAGTTGGTTTAAGCAACCTTCTTAAAGACAACGATTTCATTTACTGGGTAACATTTTTTAATAAAATAATGCCCCATTGTGATATTTTGTACAACGAGCTTCAGAACAAGACAATCGACTGCATCAAGGCCTTAAAATATATAGGCGAATTTAAGTCTATAATCCAAAAAATAAGAAACTTGCCTGAGGTTGACCAGCCCAGTTCTAGCGAACTTGATGGAACTGAAAATGATTTATCTTGTTCAGGCCCCAGTAGAAAACGTGGCCGATTTGAAGATAGAATACACATTGTGGCAAAAGAAGTGTGTGACGTTATCATGACTGGAATTGACAATCGCTTTAATTTCTTAGATCATTTGTCGGTAGCTAAGTTATTTTAGCCAAGTTTGTTCCCTGAGTTCAAAAATAAATTTCCTGAAAATGAATTAGAAATTGCTGTAAATTTATTCCAGTTGAATAAAATAGAACTGAAACAAGAGTTGGTAGTAATATACAGTAGAAGTGATTTTTCTGAGGCAACAGGCTCATTACGGTTGCTTAATTTTATTTATGATAATAATCTGAGAGATGTGCTCCCCGAATCAGTGAAATTACTTCAGATCATCTGCACAATCCCAATGACCACTGCAGAAAGTGAAAGATGTTTTTCAACTTTAAAGCGAATAATGACTTTTACCAGGAGCACAATGAAAGAAGGTAGACTCACTGCACTCGCCATGTGTTCAATTGAAAAGAAATTATTATCTACTCCCAATTTCAATGAACGTGTGATCAACCACTTCGCTGCACAGAAGGAGAGGAGGATGGACGTCTGCTACAAACAATATAACTAAAGGTATGAATTTTCAGTCGTAGATTAATTTATTTTTGATATTAAATGTGACCAAGTATATATTTAAAGTGGTAGAAGATTAATACCTTGTTACTTAATACAACTTCCTCCTGAATTCTGATGCTTGGTCTAATTTTAAAAATATAGCTTTCACATTTGCCCTGTGGTATATAGCTATGTACTTCTGTTCTATAAAATATTTTGAATTTCCACTCTTATTATTCACATATCTTAAAAATAAAATACTTACAGTAAAATCAAATGTTATAAGTAGACTAATTTTGACAATTTTATAAATTTATAAAAATACATACAAGAAAGTGAATGAGTGTGTGTATCTGTGTGTGCGCGTTTGTGTGCGTGTGTGTTTGTGTAGAGATAGTTATGACCTTATGAAAGAGCCCCTCCCATGTTCATAACGACGAGCCACCACTGACTATAGTTAATTACTTGACGACACATTGACTCATCACATGGATCAAAGAAACTGTGCGTCTTGTAATGAAATTAACATTAAGCCTGTTTCTATTCTAAAAATAACTTATACAACAAATCCACTTAAAATTATGATAGCTACACTAACGCAACAGATAGATGATCTAATGTGGCATTAGTAATTCTATAAAAAATCACTAGAAGCAGCAGAAGTCTGAGTAACGGAAACTCTGTTTTACTTCTCTATTAAATCAACAGAGTCTTTTAGTTTATTGTTTTTTATGATTGTTTTAATTAAATAAGATTTTTAAAAGTAAAAATTGTGAATTGAAAGTTGGTGAAGGAGTTTTTTAAAATGTGTTAGGGCTAAATTTATTCTAAGGCAAATGGCACATGTTATGGTCCTCTCCAGCTACAGGTCTGCTGTGAATATGTGGATAGGTCCTCTCATATAAATTAAGTATAAGATGTAGCGTTTACTGCTGGTGCTCAGTAGTTAAGTAGAAAAGTGTCAATCACAAGAAAACCACTCCCTTGCTTGTGACAAAAGAGTGACTAGGTAAAAACCACTTTATCTGCTGTGATAGGAATCAAAAATGGTGTAGCTATCTGTTATTACTTCATAGTGTATGTAAATTTCTTATTTTCATACCATTTCAGACCCTGTCGAAAGGCAGTTATTGGGCTGTTTGTGGATAGGCCCCTTCAGTTCATTGTTAGTTATGTTTGTATGTATGAACGCTATGTCAACTGAAGCAAGGAAGAAGAGTTATGTATAATCTGTCTGTCATATGTGATTGGGTATAAGATTGGGGTAGATAGAGAGTTTGGGGTAAAGCCAAAGTCTGCAGGGTTGTTGGATTAAAGTGGATCCTATGGAAGCCACAAATCATGATTAGCACGAGGCACAGTATCATGAAAATCTGCTTTTAAGGGCTGAGTGTTGAAGTCTAACTACATTAGTGAAACTTGCACAGTTGCTGCATTTGAAATGATGGCTACTGAGTATCTTATGGGGGGTGTATGAGTGTTTGTATATCTTGCTGCGTTGAACTTGCCGTCCCCTTGCATGGCTTGGGGTAATGGCTGTTCACTCTTTAATCTATAGGTTGGGTTTAGACAAATGTAAAGACACGGTAAAAATGGATTGTATAAAACGTTTATTGCAAAAAGCAGATTAAATTATCGTTATGCGATTTAGTAAATTCGCGTGTGCACGTAAGACTGCATGTCTGATACTTTGGAATACTTCAAATTGAATTAAGTGAGTTATTCACATGTAAACGGCCGTAAATTCAGTTTTATGTAACACACGCGCGGAGCAGGCTGTTTTCACCTGAAGCTCCTTGAGTCGACTGCTAGATAGAAAAAAGGGGGGCCGGATTGACCTTAGCCCATCCGGCGATAAGCAACATGCAGCCAACATCACAAGCGAATTCTTTTAAATACATTTTAAATCTGAACATACTGCCCGTCAAAAATCGAAGATCTCGATTTTTCCCGAGCTTGATGCAGTGAGCAGTTTACTCACCCATGACACCAACAGCGGCTACATAAATTGGTTATAACATGTAATTAAATACAATACATAATTGAATAGAATACATAAATCGCATAAACCACATAAGTTGAATACAATACGTAATTGAATAGAATACATAAATCGCATAAACCACCTAAGTTGAATACAATACATTAATTGAATAGAGTACATGAGTCGTATAGATCCCATAAATTGAATACAATACATAATTGAATAGAATAGATGAATCACAGAAATCAAGTAAGTTGAATACAATACATAATTGAATAGAGTACCTAAATTGAATAAATGCAATAATCGTATAAATCACATAAATGGCATGCAACACAAATTAAATAGAATACATAAGTTGAATACAATACATAATTGAATAGAATACATGAATTGAATAAAGGACAATAATCGTATAAATCACAAAAAACGCATGCAATACATAAATTAAACAGAATACATAAATTGAATAAAGTACTCTGCACAAGGCAACATTGCCGAGGAACAGAATAATAACACCCCTATACATAGAGCGAAACCCACACAAGTGACGACAACCCTTATTCTGTGGAAACAGGTAAAGCGCACAGCTTATGAATAGGACGACGCAATATACCATGGGAAGTGCGGACGTCAGCGATGTGCACCAATTGGTCGTCGCCCATGAAAACCTTAGTGACTACACCCAAACTCCAGTGTAATGAGGGGGTGTTATCCTCAATAATTATGACCACATCACCCTCCGCGAGGTTCCCCTGGGGTGTCTGCCATTTATTACGCTGTTGAAGCTGGTGCAGGTAGTCCTTGTACCACCTGCTCCAGATAGATTGTACAAATTTCTGCAACAATTGCCAGCATCGCAATTGGTTCCATGAAATGGCTACAAGGTCAGCATCGGGGAGGGCTGTCAAGGCCGAGGCAATTAAGAAGTGTCCGGGTGTGAGGGGCTGCGGATCCCTAGTATCACATGAGATGGCAGAAAGAGGACGGGAGTTCAAACACGCCTCAATTTGAGTAAGGATCGTGTATAGTTCCTCAAAGTTAACAATGGTGCGGCGCAGATGATGCTTGACGCTTTTTACACCACTCTCCCAAAGGCCGCCGAAGTGCGGTGAGGAGGGTGAAATGAACGACCACTTGAAACCTTGGGCAAGTGAGAATGAGTGAATACTCGCTTTAAATTCCTCAGAGTTAAATAATTTGTATAACCCGTGCAAAGTGGAACTCGCGGCCTTAAAATTGGTGCTGTTATCAGACATCATCTCCCCGGGAATGCCGCGGCGGGCTATGAAACGTCTAAAGGCGGCAATAAATGCCTCAGCAGTCAGGTCAGACACCAATTCCAAATGAATCACCTTCATAGCGACGCAGACAAACAAGCATATGTATGCCTTTGAGGTGGTCTTGGAACGCTGCCCGCCATGACGGATCATGATAGGACCGCTGTAATCTACAGCAGACGAAGAAAAGGCCTTGGCTAATACCACTCTAGACGAAGGCAACTGGCCAAGTTGCTGGGTCTGCTTGTGGATTCTGAAGCGAAAGCATTTGATGCACTTACGAATGACAGAACTGACCACAACCTTGCCGTTGACAATCCAATACCTTTGACGAACAGAACTATGCGTTAACTGAACGCCCGCGTGAAGCAGCCTCAAATGCTCAGCCTCTATTATTAATCTAGTGAGGTGGGCCTTTGGGTGCAGAGTAATCTGATGCTTAAGTGTCGTAAGGCAAATCGGAATGTTGAGACAACCTCCAGCTCGAAGTAATCCCGAATTGTCGATAAATGGATCAAGAGAGATAAGTTTGCTGGATTTGGATAGATTGCCATTCTTTATCTCAATGATTTCTTTGTGAAAGTACGTCAATTAAGATAGGCGTATAAAGAAATTTAAAGTGCTGTCCAATTCCTCTCTGGACAGTCGCAGGTCATGTCCCGAACCAGGGGAATTCGATCTCAGATTATTGATAAATCTGAAGCAATAGCTGATAACGCGTATCAACCTCCGAAGAGTGGAAAAGTCCTCACTTATATTGGTAGCGACGATGCTAACCATACATTCAAGAATTGCCGATTATTTTTGTTCAGATCGGCACTCCCGTATGGTGGCCGAATCATTTGTGCTGAATTTGGGGTGGCGAATTGGATCTTGCAAGAGCCATTCCACCACAATTGGAAGTTTCGCAATTTGTCTGGATGACAACCACAAGATAGAACATCGGCAGGGTTATCCTGGGACTTTACATGATGCCAGTCAGCGTTATTAGGACTCTGATGGATTTCAGCCACACAAATGGCGACGTAGGTCTTCCACCTGGAGGACTCACTGCGTATCCAGTGGAGGGCAACGATGGAGTCGGAGTAGAGATGGATCTCATGAGCATGTATGTTCAATGCGCAAGTAACCTTTTGAAGCAAACGGACAAGCAAAAGACAAGAGCACAGCTCTAGTCTGGGCAGTGTAATTTGTTTTAGGGGGACTACCCTGGACTTCGAACACAGTAAATTGGATGAGACACGCCCAATATCATACACAATTCTTGCGTATATGCAACAACCATAACCCTCACAGGAAGCATCCGCGAACCCGTGAATTTGAAACGATCTCATGTATGGGTTGGACTTTATGCAACGATTAACATTAATCCTATTGACTAGGTTCAGTTTACTATACAATTCCCTCCATGTAAGGAGAAGAGAATCTGATAAGACCTCATCCCAATTCGTTTTTGATTTCCAAAGCTGCTGCGTGAAACGTTTATATAGAAAAACTACGGGACCAAGTAGACCCAACGGACCATAAATACCCACGATTACTAAAAGAATCGTTTTTTTGGTAAACGCTTCCTGGCATGGTTTGAGCACTGTCTTATAAAAAAACATATCGGAACCGCTGTTCCATAGTAGCCCTAAAGTGCTCACATTTTCACCCTTGTTTAGGGGTATGGCAGTGCCGCATTGGTTTATGATTTCTTGGCTGTTAGAAGACCACTTGTGCAGAGGAAACCTATAATGTCGAAGTAATTCACTTACATCCGATTTCAACCGTTTGAGCTCATCTGTATCATCGCAGCTGGTAATTAAATCATCGACGTAGAAGTCATTAGCAATAACTCGGCATGCCAAGGGAAACTGATTTAAGATTGTCATTAGAAACCTGGAATAGACACCTGGTAGCAAGAAATGAAGCGCTGGCTGTGCAAGTCACAGTCTTGAGCACGAAATGTTTCAACTCCAAGTCGGGGGAATCCCGCCAAAGCATTCTTTGGAGGTTACAATCGCTTGAATCAACAAAAATTTGTCTATATATCTTCTCGATGTCGGACGTTAAGCCATAGGCGTGGGTCCTAAATCTAAGTATAATAGAAAAAATATCCTGCTGTATTGTCGGCCCTACCAGTAGTGTATCATTAAGCGAACAGCAATTAGCGGATTTTATGGAAGCATCAAATACCATGCGGAGCTTTGTAGTCAGACTTGAGTTTTTGAAAACCGCGTGATGGGGTAAGTAGTACACCTTGGACCGATGAACCAAATTGTCGCTGGGACTGAGTGGTGACATGTGCCCCAGCAGTTGGTACTCCTTGATGAACTTGGAATAGTCATGCCTCAATTCAGGATTCTTCATGAGTTTACGCTCAAGATTCTGAAAACGCTGTTTAGCATGGGCCAGCGAAGCACCCAGAGCCACATCACCAGCCCTACAGGGCAACCTAACAACAAATCTACCGTCACTATTTCTCTGTGTGTTATGCAAAAGTGTCCCTCACATGACTCGTCGGCAACTGAGGGCAAATCAACAGGATACTCCTCGACCTGCCAGAATTTCTCAACCCTAGAAGTGAGCCCCTTATTGTCATTTCTCGTAATAAATGATGAAGCACGATAAGGAGATTTGAATCTGAAAGGAAGATTTCCGGACACAATGTAACCCAGTCTAGTTTCCTGAAGAATGTGGAAGGTCCCGTCCCTGACAAATTTGCCGGGCTTAATCAAACTCAAGAAGAATTGGGCGCCTAGCAGAACGTCAATGCTCGAGGACGTGCTGAAGTTTGGGTCCGCTAGGAATATACCCTTGGGCAATCCCAACTGCGCAGGATCAAAAGATTCTGTGGGGAGATTGTCCGTAAGATTGGGTAGAATTGAGCATCGTGCGCTAAAATTGAAAGTCTCATACCGCGATTGTAAGGTAATAGTGGTGCTGTGGTGGGACCGGCAGGACGCATTGTTGATCCCTGTAATTGGCAACTCATTTTTTGCAAGATTCAATTTAAGTGATCCGGCCCGGAGGACCATGTGTCGCGTTGAACTTACTGTCCCCTTGCATGGCTTGGGGGTAACGGCTGTTCACTCTTTAACCCATAGGTTGGGTTTAGACAAATGTAAAGACACAGTAAAAATGGACTGTATAAAACGTTTATTGCAAAAAGCATATTAAATCATCGTTATGCGATTTAGTAAATTCGCGTGTGCACGTAAGACTGCATGTCTGATAATTTGGAGTACTTTAAATTGAATTAAGTGAATTATTCATATGTTAACGGCCGTAAATTGAGTTTTATGTAACACACGCGCGGAGCAGTTTTTCACCTGAAGCTCCTTGAGTTGACTGCTAGTTAGAAAAAAGGGGGGGGATTAACCTTAGCCCATCCGGTGATAAGTGACATGCAGCCGACGTCACAGGCGAATTGTTTTAAATACATTTTAAATCTGAACATATGTGTAAGGCATTTTGGGCATTATTTTTTTATAACTGACCATCCATTTTTAATATAATGCCCAATAAACAATATTATAAATAGTGCAACATTATAAGTAACTGAACACTGACACAGCAGTGCTGGAATGTTAGCTGTATCAGACCCAAAAAAAGATACCTGCACATACAGGGTTGGAGGTCATACACCACTTCGCTCATGCTGGATGGTAGGCACAAATATTTAAGCAGACTGTGTTTAATTATTGCAAAGTGTTGTATGGAACTAATGGCTTTGATTTTAAAAAGGTGTAACTTTAAAAATAAAGATAGCACAGTACTTTGTCCCGTTAGTTGGCAATGTCCCACTGTAAGATGAGAAAAAACGATGATAACTGATGTTGACGGTAACGAACTTCTCTTTTTTTACATAGATGGTGATGAACTTAACGTGATGACAAAACACATGTTCGACAGTGTGACCGGCGCAAGTTGCACATATGACCGCCATCATGGGATACACACATATTTCAGTGACTCACAACACACTGACACACATTGTCACACATATCATGAGCTTACTGTTGAAAACAGCTGATAGTTTTTGAAGAAGCTGGAGAATTTTGTCATCATAAACATCTTGATCATTTTCACTCAAAGCTATTAATTCTCTACCAGCATATAATGTATTTACCCTATTCAATTCACTATACTTACAATATTTTGGTTATTTACTTTTTTTATTTTCCTTATATAATATACTAGCGAGTACCCGGCATGCGTTGCAATGCCACTCAAAGAAAGAAAGTGTTTGTATATATATAATATATAAAGACTTCGTTCGCGTGGTCTTCAATTTAATGCGATAATATATTTAGAACAGAATCTATTCCATTGGGTTGCCATAGTAACCAGATCTAATAAGTTAGTTTTTTAAGACTCCAAAGGACCCCCCAGAGGATCGTATCGAAAAAACACCTGTCCTATGTTGGTTCTCCCGTTGCGTAAAATATTTGTGCCAAGTTTGGTTGAAATCGGTCCAGTGGTTTAGGAGGAGATGTGGAAGACCCCAAAGAACCCCCAAAAGAACCCCATCGAAAAAACACCTATCCTATGTTGGTTCTCCCTTTGCGTAAAATATTTGTGCCAAGTTTGGTTGAAATCGGTCCAGTGGTTTAGGAGGAGATGTGGAAGACCCCAAAGGACCCCCCAAAGGACCCCGTCGGAAAAAACACATATCCTATGTTGGTTCTCCCGTTGCGTAAAATATTTGTGCCAAGTTTGGTTGAAATCGGTCCAGTGGTTTAGGAGAAGATGTGGAAGACCCCAAAGGACCCCATCGAAAAAACACCTATCCTATGTTGGTTCTCCCTTTGCGTAAAATATTTGTGCCAAGTTTGGTTGAAATCGGTCCAGTGGTTTAGGAGAAGATGTGGAAGACCCCAAGAACCCCCCAAAGGACCCCATCGAAAAAACACCTATCCTATGTTGGTTCTTCCTTTGCGTAAAATATTTGTGCCAAGTTTGGTTGAAATCGGTCCAGTGGTTTAGGAGGAGATGTGGAAGACCCCAAAGGACCCCCCGAAGTATCATATCGAAAAACACATATCCTATGTTGGTTCTCCCATTGCGTAAAATATTTGTGCCAAGTTTGGTTGAAATCGGTCCAGTGGTTTAGGAGGAGATGTGGAAGACCCCAAAGAACCCCCAAAAGAACCCCATTGAAAAAACACCTATCCTATGTTGGTTCTCCCTTTGCGTAAAATATTTGTGCCACGTTTGGTTGAAATCGGTCCAGTGGTTTAGGAGGAGATGTGAAAGACCCCAAAGGACCCCCGAAGGATCATATCGAAAAAACACATATCCTATGTTGGTTCTCCCGTTGCGTAAAATATTTGTGCCAAGTTTGGTTGAAATCGGTCCAGTGGTTTAGGAGGAGATGTGGAAGACCCCAAAGGACCCCCCAATGGATCCCGTCGAAAAAAACACCTATCCTATGTTGGTTCTCCCGTTGCGTAAAATATTTGTGCCAAGTTTGGTTGAAATCGGTCCAGTGGTTTAGGAGGAGATGTGGAAGACCCCAAAGGACCCCATCGAAAAAACACCTACCCTATGTTGGTTCTCCCGTTGCATAAAATATTTGTGCCAAGTTTGGTTGAAATCGGTCCAGTGGTTTAGGAGGAGATGTGGAAGACCCCAAGAACCCCCCATAGGACCCCATCGAAAAAAATTCATAAACCTTCGCGGGCGTGCGCACAACAACTCACCGAAGTTTCATCGCAATCGGATGAATGGTATAGGAACGCATACGGGACAAAGAAAGAAAGAAAGAAACAAACATTCATTTTTATAGATATAGATTTTTAATGAAACAAAGTGGCAACCAACTTATTAAAAATTGACAGAGTAAATGGTGTTCTTTATATAAGAATGTTTCCTCTACAAATATAAAGCTGTCACACCTGGAGATAATTTAATCCACCTGTCTTGTTGGTTATAATTTGCTTGTTAACCAAGGGACCACTTATGGAGTAGACTGTGTATTGAGTTTCATCTCATTTGAAGGTAGTATGCTGTAGACCTTGATGCTTACACTATTTCAAGAAGTGTTGATTATTATGGTCAGTTAGTGGTTTGTCTTATCTATTTTGAACTGATCACTAGAGAGAAATATCGGTATGGAGAACCATACATAACTTCCATGTTCTAAGATTTATATTTAAAATCATTTTCGAAATGAAATATTTCCATAGAAACTACTTCTTTCTACTTACTGCTTCAGCCTTAACCACAGTACTGTGGTCACTAACGTATACCACCTCACGTTATCGCACTTGATTTTCACTGATGATGGAAGTCGATGGCACTGCCAAAACGTCTGGTTTTGCAGAAAACATTGGACTATGGCCAGACAGCCCGGGAAGGAATTTTAACAACAAACTACTTCATTGTTGCCGATAACGTAGTACACATATATAAAAATCAGTATGGAGAACCATACATGACTTCCATGTCCTAAAATTTATATTTAAAATCATTTAAATATTAATTAAATAAGTGGATGCAAGCACTTGAGTTCTGAAGAAATTACGTATCAGCTAAAATGGTACCACCATATCAGGTGGATTAAGACTATCCTCAACCTTCGTGAGGAAGGACTGTACTTTTGGATAAAATGTCTGTAGGTCAAACGAAGAGCTAGATAAAGGTAGCTGTGATCTGATTCCTCTAATGAAATTGACTCTCGCTGCGAGGGGCCGCCGAGGGATGTCTATAGTGTTATCAAAGTCTTTCCTGTCAATACTATACTAGTCATTTTTCTTTTTTTAAATCGAGTCTTGATTTCTTTCTTTCCATTTGTCTTCTGATTTCCTGAACGACTATTCTGTTCACCCATATAATTATAAATTTCTCAGCAAAACATTTCTTCTACGTTTGTGTCTCCTGTTTAACTCCCACCATTCTGATCCATGTCATAATGCTATATTCCACACAGGCTAGTAAATAACTAGCCATCAGGGAAGTCAAAACATTTTCAAGGAGGGGCAAACAATTTTCCAAAGGAGAAAAATATTTATATATTTTTCATACATACACACATGCACATATTAGTTTATAATTCTCATATCATAATAGAAATAAGTACACAGATTGTATTAATTGCTTTAATACAACAACACTGCCCAGCGATCCACAGGAAGCAAATCGATGTCCATCTTTTCGGCTTGCACGCGTTGTGTTGGTGTGGGTTTCGGCACTTTCCATTTAAAAAGCGTGCAAACATAATAAAATAAACATGAGTGAGGCCAGAAATAATGTGAATTTTGTATGTGTGTGTGTGTGTGTGTGTCCTCCCGGCCTTTTTATTGGGGTAATCACAATAATAAAACTTTGGAAAAGTAAACATTACATAATTGAGATATGCTTGCCTACCAGGAACGATATATTTTCACTCGTACATGATTTAAATTAAAAAGAAAAATATAGAATTTTGTTAAAGTAAATTGAAATGTTTCCATAGAAACTACTTCTTTGTTGTCAATAACGTAGTACACATAAAACTTATAAAAATTTACCTCCTCCATCATTAACTATCATTTTAATTTATAAAAAAATTACCTCTCCCCCTTCAACTACCCTTTTCATTTATAGATATTTCATCTACCTTTCTACAGTGGATTATTATAACTTTCTTTTCAGGATACTTTATTTATCAAAATTAAGCACTTTACTCTTGTTAAAACGTAAAACGTTGCTGGTAAACTACCCCTTTCCCTTAACCGATCTTCACCAAAATCAATAGGCATTGAGTCCTCTACAATTCAGGACTGTATGCAAAAAATTATTTGATTCTGTTTAAATTTGCGGCTGTTATCGTTTGCCATAGAAAAAATTCTACACAGACACTTTTCGAAAAATGACTTTTTTTCATTTTTTCATGGTAGTACAATCAGAATCTGCCATTATCTCAAACACAATTTTTTTCGCCATGACCATACTTCCATTTCCTTATGGAACATGGAAGTAAAAGACATTCTTCTTCAAATCATCTGAACATTCTTGTTACACATAAATGATGACACTGTAGTTGTTTAATAACCAAAATTACAACTGTGGACAAGTATATGATACTTTTCATCACCACTCCCTCTGAAAAAGAATCATTGAACATTTGTTTCCATAATATAATCTGTTGCAAACATGTAACACGATGGTGGATGTCTGAGCATGCATATTATCTATGAGTAACTAACATTAACTTGGCTAGGTTAGGTTTTACAAACATTTTGCTTGGATAGTATGTGTGTGTCTTTTTTAATTTATCAATAGTAAATTGTTTTAATTAGTACTATATGTATCATTGTCACCAATCAACATATGATGAATAAATTTCCCATGGCACTCAGTGAGGTCATCAATATCTATCTATATATATAAAACAAAGTCGGGTTAGTTACACCATTTATAACTCAAGAACGGCTGGACCGATTTTTATGATCTTTGATTTGTTGGATTTGTCTCCGCCCTGAATAGCAGAATAACTATTAAAACATGGGAAAAATTCACGAAAAAAAAATTTATGAAGAAAATTCATTTTCTCATACATTTTGTATGGAACGGCTTTTTTGATGATATCTCGAGAACGGATTGACTGATTTCGATGAATTTTTTTTTTCGTTCGTCTCGGCCTCGAGAAGTTTCCTCGCGCATTGGAAAAGTAAGAAAATCACAAAAAATTAAAATCCGTATACAATGCCATCTCTGATACATGACAGAAACAAAAAAAAGGAACAAAATGAACATGGCGTTGTATGCTGGTTGACAGCTGATTCAGTTGTGCGGCCCTTTCATTGCATACCATTGAGCTAGCTGTGCAGACCAATTTTCACCAATTTTCATTCAGTTTTCGACCGTTATTACATTTGAATTCGATTCAATTAATTCTCTTCAAACAATTTTTTCTGAAATTCATCAGCGAAAAGTGATTTCAAAGAGATGAGTTCAGTTTGATGAAGTGCACATTGTGAAAGGTTATGTCGTTTGTCATTGTGCGCGCATCGACAATCAATACAATCGGTCATTTTGGACTGTGTGTTTAATTTTCCAGGCGGATTCGTTCGTAATTCTGTGGAATTATATTTTCGATCGTGATTTTCAAACAGTAAGTTGCCTTCGAAGATGTTCACTTTGTGAGGTTATCACATTTGTGATTGTGCGCGCATCGATAATTGCTTCATTATGTAATTTTGAATTGTGTGATTAATTTTCCAGTGTTATTTACAATGCCGCAAGCCAGAAGATCTAATCTTTCACAACGAAGCCGTAATGCAATTAGACTTCGGAATATTGTGAATCAATCCACTGCAGATGAACAAGAAATAGCACGAGAAGAGCGCCGCATTAGTATGGCCCAACTTCGTGCTTCACAAACTAGGGATGAGCATCGCCAGAAAACCATCGATGTTTAACATCGATGTTAACATCGTGAAGAGTACATCGATGTTAAAAAAACATCGGTATCAAAACATCGATGTTTTAAGACTGAAAACATCGATGTTTTTATGCCAATGTTGCAATTAAAATAAAAATCTATGCTTTTTACATGTTTGTAATGGTACAAATAATTGGGGATGAATAATAAATAAAAATAATTAAAGAGAAGAATAATATACCGCGATACTTTACTCCCTTACCTTATCAGAAGATTCTGAAAAACCAATAGCCCTTGGGTCACCACCACATTTTGACAGGCGGAATGTGGAAACCTCAACACTGTACCCGAGAAAACAATTTAAATACATCTAACTTCCCCGTATCAGAATTTCCAGGGCCATTGACGAACTCGTTGAGAACAGGTTGGGTAAAGGCGAGGTGACGTTAAAATAATTTAACTCACATTCATAATTAACTAAATCTGTTCATTATTATTTATTATTATAATGATTATAAAGTGTTTTGAACAAACATACATAAAACCACCTCCTTTAACAAAAACAGAAACCTCTTTAAATCTATGTCAGGTTTGTTTACTCCTAGTAAAAGTTTAAATTAGTATTCCCAAAGAGAGATAGGCCTATAAATTCTCTTATTTTCTTTTAAACAGTAAAAGCTTAATAAAATCACAGTGTAAAGTAACACTGTTAATACTTTTGGGTGTTTACTTTCAATTTATTTATTATAACAAATTATACAGGTAGGCCTATATGTATAATAAGTATATAAAATGACAGGTATTCGTAATTCGTACCAGTTATTTTTTTTGGAACGGTTACGTTGGTACCTGTAACTTTCGAATACTAGTTTAGCCCAACAGAATATGAGATAAAAAATAATACAATTAAGGTACATGGAAAGAAGTGTAATTCATTTTAAAAATACCTGTAACATTGCAATATATCTTTTGGGTGGCATAATTAACAGGTAGATAATTTTATGAACGATGCCGACGATATTAAAAATTCAAATGTAAACTATTTAAATTGTTTTAACACTATCACAATTAAAAGAGAAAAACGCTATACCCAGTTTGAAAAATAACTAAATAATCTAAAACTAAATGAGAATGAAAACCAAATACGACTAACGTAAAGGATAAACCGTTATTTCGTACGTACGTCACGTATGTAAGCTAAAGCTAACTTCGAAACTGTTGAAACCTATGTAACGGTCTCCTATAAAATGGTTTTGTTTAGTTTTACCATATTATTATGTCACTACGCTAACCAGCAAACTACGTAGCCATTAATACCTAAAATAAAAATTTGTTGATTTAAAATAAACTAAATTTAACAATCAATTTAAAAAAAGTCTTCATTACAAATTAAAAAAAATTGTTCAAAGGAAAACATCGAAACGAAACCATCGATAGTATGAAAACATCGCAACTGAACCATCGATGGTAAAAACATCGAACATCGAACGTTAACCATCGATGTTTTTGGAACATCGGCCATCGATGCTCATCCCTATCACAAACACAAGAACAAAGAGAGGCAGTACGTCAAACGGCAAGGTTGGCAATGAGAAATCGTCGAGATTATCACACAGATCAACAACGTGATAATCTTCGATGCGCAAGAAGAAATGCTTCAAGTGTTGATTTGAATCGAGTAGCGTTTCAATATGATTGCACAATTGACTACAGCTCGCATCCTTTTGTTCGAATTGGCCCAATGGAGGTTGTGTGCGACCATTGCGGTGCATTGAAGTTCGCTGGAGAAACGCCTGGATTGTGCTGTCTCAGTGGCAAGGTGAAATTGCCATTATTGCCTCCGCCACCTTTGCCATTGCATTCATTGCTTCGTGGCGAAACACCAGAATCACGACATTTTCTATCAAACACTCAAAGATACAACGGATGTTTCCAAATGACTTCATTTGGAGCAGACATTATCGAAGGACGCGGATTCAATCCAACATTCAAGGTAATTTCTGCTCGAGAGAGTAAACGTTAATTTTCTTTTGGTGTTCATAAATCAGTAATTTTGACTTCGTCTTCGACTTTACAGATCCAAGGCCAAATTCACCATCGAATTGGATCATTGCAACCGCTTGAAGACGCAGAGCATAAATTCATCCAAATTTACTTCATGGGCAATATGGAGGAACAACTTGATCGGCGTCAAACGATCAATACGGCAATGAAAAGAGCAATTCTTCAAGATCTGCAGCAACTACTTCATGAACATCATGCATTGGTTCGGTTGTTCAAAACTGCGTTGGATCACATGCCAAGTGATGACTACAAAGTCGTGATCAGAGCGGATAAACGACCAGCTGGAACACACGAATGCCAATTCAACGCTCCAACAATAGATGAAGTCGCAATTGTGATTGTTGGTGAAAACTTGGAAACGCGCGATATTGTGCTTACACGTCGCGACACTGGACAACTGCAACGAATATACGAAACACACCGTTCATACGATGCATTGCAATACCCGCTGATGTTTTGGCAAGGAGACGATGGCTATCACTTCAATATCAAAATGATAAATCCATTGAGCGGTGAGTATCGATATCATAATTTTCATTTCAACATGACACTAATTTCACTGATTTCATTTCAGGTGAGGAAACTACCAAGAAGGTTAGCTCGATGAATTATTATGCATATCATTTGATGATTCGTCAAAATGCTGACAACTATTTGCTGCGATTTCGTCGATTGCTTCAGCAATATTGCGTCGACATGTACGTCAAAATCGAAACGGAGCGCCTTACTTTCATTCGGTTGAACCAAGCCAAACTGCGTTCGGAGGAGTATATTCATTTACACGATGCAATCAGCACCGAAGGAGATGCAGCTAATGTTGGTCGATTGACTATTCTACCGGCGACGTACATTGGCAGCCCACGTCATATGCATGAATATGCGCAAGATGCAATGACATATGTTCGTCATTACAGTCGTCCAGATCTATTCATCACCTTTACGTGCAATCCGAAATGGATAGAAATTGTTCAACTGCTGCTCCCCGGACAAACATCAAGTGATCGGCACATCACCGCACATGTCTTCAAACAAAAAATCCGGTCGCTGATGAACTACATTGTTAAGCATCACATCTTTGGGGATACTCGATGCTGGATGTATTCGATTGAATGGCAAAAACGAGGCTTGCCGCATGCACACATTCTTATTTGGTTAGTTGAAAGAATTCGACCAGACCAAATAGATGACATCATATGTGCCGAGATTCCAGATCCCGAAACCGATCCAGACCTGCATGATGTTGTAATTACGAACATGATTCACGGACCGTGTGGCGCCATCAACCCCCAATCACCGTGCATGGTCGACGGCAAGTGTTCCAAGCGTTATCCACGAAATTTGACGGCGGAGACTATCACTGGCAACGATGGTTATCCACTGTATCGGCGTCGATCACCCGATGATAACGGTAGAACTATCACAACGAAAGTGAAAGGAAACAATTTCGTGGTCGACAACACTTGGATTGTTCCGTATTCGCCACTTCTTTCCAAAACATTCAAGGCGCATTGCAACGTGGAGTATTGCAATTCAGTGAAGTCCATCAAATACATCTGCAAATATGTTACGAAAGGCAGCGATATGGCGGTTTTTGGCGTTGAAACTCCAAATACCAACGATGATATCACGCACTATCAAGTAGGTCGATATGTGAGCTGCAATGAGGCGATTTGGCGTATATTCTCATTCCCCATTCATGAACGTCATCCCACTGTTGTACATTTGGCGGTGCATCTGGAGAATGGTCAACGAGTTTATTTCAATGCATCAAATGTTGCTCAACGTGCTGAAACACCTCCAGCGACAACATTGACAAGTTTCTTTTCGATTTGCCAAAGCGATCCGTTTGCACGAACGTTGCTCTACTCTGAGATGCCACGTTATTACACTTGGAACGCTTCATCGAAGAAATTTCAACGTCGGAAGCAAGGCGATGCGGTTCCTGATCATCCGGATGTGCGTTCTACTGATGCTCTTGGTCGCATTTACACAGTTCATCCGAAGAATGACGAATGCTTCTACTTGCGGTTGTTGCTGGTGAATGTTCGTGGGCCGACATAATTTGAATCACTTCGAACTGTCAATGGTGTAGTGTGCCCAACATTTCGTGCTGCATGTCAACAGCTCAATTTGCTTGAAAACGATACTCATTGGGACATGACAATCGCTGAAGCAATTGTTTCTGCATCTCCAAGTCAGATACGCACATTATTTGCTATCATTATTTTGACATGCTTCGCATCGAATCCACGTGAACTGTGGAACAAGTACAAGGATGACATGTCAGAAGACATTTTACATCGAATTCGTGTCAGTTCAGGGAATCCCGATCTCGAGGTGAATGAGGAGATACATAACCAGGCTTTGCTTTTGATCGAAGACATGTGTTACCTCATGTGCGGCAGTTTGTTAGTAAAGTTAGGAATTCCAACGCCAAATCGTGGTATGAACGACACTTTAAATCGAGAATTGGAACGTGAACGTGAATACGATCGAGATGCATTGAACGAATCAGTTCGAACGAATGTACCACTGTTGAACCCCCAGCAGAAGGAAGTGTACAATACGTTAATGAAGGCAATTGATGATGGAAATGGTGGTTTATTTTTCCTCGATGCGCCCGGTGGAACTGGGAAGACATTCCTCATGTCATTGATTATGGCCACTCTTCGTGCGAGATCCGAAATTCCTGTAGCAGTTGCTTCTTCTGGGATAGCGGCCACGTTGCTAGAAGGATGCCTAACGGCTCATTCAGCTTTGAAATTGCCATTAAACCTTCAAACGACTGAAAAACCGACATGCAACATTGCGAAACACTCAGCAATGGCCAAAGTTTTGGTAGCAAGTAAAATCATCATATGGGATGAATGCACAGTGGCGCACAAACGCGCATTGGAAGCACTCAATCGAACTATGAAAGATCTGCGCAATGACTCAAGATGTTTTGGAGGCGCAATGATGCTACTGTCTGGCGATTTCCGCCAAACACTACCAGTCATTCCAAGATCGACCGCTGCCGATGAAATAAACGCTTGCCTCAAATCATCGACTCTGTGGCGCTATGTGAAGAAACTTCAGCTGACAACAAACATGCGAGTTGCATTGCTAAACGATCCATCTGCCAAAGATTTCTCCAAGCAATTGCTGACTATCGGTAATGGCCATGTTCCTGTCGACGAATCGAACGGATTGATTTCGTTTCCGCCGAAGTTTTGCAATTTCGTCTCAACGAAGGACGAGCTCATCAACAAAGTGTTCCCAAACGTCATTGCTAACCACAAAAATCACAATTGGTTGAGTGAACGAGCAATTCTCGTGGCAAAGAACAAAGTTGTGGATCACTTAAACTTCACAATTCAAAATCAAATCGTTGGTCCACTGCATTCCTTAAAATCTGTCGACACTGTAACAAACGAAGACGAAGCAACCAACTATCCAACTGAATTTTTAAACTCATTGGATCTGCCTGGCTTGCCACTGCACAATTTACAACTGAAGGTTGGCTCGGTAGTCATCATGTTTCGAAATCTGAACCAACCAAAACTATGTAACGAAACGCGTTTGGTGGTGAGAAAACTCATGGGCAATGTGATTCACGCGACGATACTCAAAGGAAAGTTCAAAGGTGAGGAAGTTCTCATTCCGAGAATTCCGATGATCCCAACCGATATGCCATTCGAGTTTAAACGAATACAATTTCCTATTCGTCTTGCATTCGCCATGATGATCAACAAATCACAAGGCCAATCCTTGAGTGTTTGTGGCCTGAATCTAGAAAATAAATGTTTCTCTCACGGTCAGTTGTATGTAGCATGTTCACGTGTCGGCAAACCATCCGCTTTGTTCGTTCTCGCACCTGACAACAAAACGAAAAATGTCGTATATCACAAGGTGCTTCAATGAAGGGAATCGACCCGGTGCAACCCATCCAGCAAATAGTTTAACAGAAAGTAGTGCAACAATGCTACGCGAATCAATTCGATTCGCTTCAATAAAGCAAATGCCTTGCTGCCACGTGAATTGCATTCATTTCAATGTAATTAAAATACATTTCATTTTGATTGTTGTACATTTATTGAACTTAATTCATTTTGAGTACTCATTTTATCTTAATAAAAAACTGAATTTAATTCAGCTAATAAGTTAACACAACATTTATTGATTCTGAGGCGGTACGAAGTTCGCCGGGGCAGCTAGTATTTATCTAAAAATGAAACTTTTTCTTGTGAACTTACTGTTTATTCTCTTCTCGTCGAACGCATTTCGGCGTACGTATTCGCCTTCTTCAGCTTAGAGATAGACTGCCATCATTTAGTAATGGTTGTTGTGTGGAATGTGTAGTGGGGGTGGTGCGTGGAGGAAGGGGATTGGCGCGGGGATTCAATTTAATGTTTGTTTTTTGTATAATTGTGTCAAAAAGTGTATGTGATTTATATTGTAATTGATCGTTAAGTATGTCGTTTGGTTGTGTTGTGTGGTGTTTATATATTTCGTATTGTTCAGTTGTGTTGAGTTTTCGACCTTTGGGTAAGTAATGTAAAATTTCAAGATTAGTGTCTATGTTGGTGTAACTGTGGTTTTCTGTGTGTATGTGTGTGGCAAATGCGGAGTGTATATTGTTGTTGGTTAAAGCTTTTAAGTGTTCAGAATAACGGGATGAAAAAGATCTTCCCGTCTGGCCTATGTAGAAACTATTGCAGTCATTATAATTTAATTTGTAAACACCTGTTTTGTTATATTTGTCTATGTCTGCGTTTGTATTATTGATGTGTTTTTTGATGGTATTGGTTGTTCTGTATGCTATTTTGTATTTGTGTTTTCTGAATGTGTTGGCGATTTTGTGTGTGTAGGAGTTGTGGTATGTGAGTGTGATGTATTTATTGTGCTGTGTGTTGATGGTATTTTGTGTTTTGTTGTTTTTGTTTTTGATGCGTTTATGTAATGTGTTTATTAAATTAGGGTTGTAACCGTTTTTGATTGCTATGTATTTTATTGTGTTGAGTTCGTCGGTGTAATCTTGTTTATTTAAGGGTATTTTAGTTAGTCGATGGAGCATATGGTTGAAGGCCACATGTTTATGTTGTGTTGGGTGGTTAGATGTGTTGTGTATAACCATGTCAGTTGTGGTTGGTTTCCTGTATATTTTGTACATGTGTGTATTGTTAGTTTTGTTAATTGTTAGGTCTAGAAAATTTATACTATTGTTTTGTTCAATTTCCGGTATAAATTTTAATTTGTGGTGTATAGTGTTTATGTATTTGTGGAAGTTTTCAACTTGTCTTGTGTTGCCTTTGAATAAAAGTAATATATCATCAACGTACCTGTGCCAGTATATAATTTTGTTAGTGTATTTGTTGTTGTTTATTATGTGGTTCTGTTCTATGTTGTGTATATATATTTCTGCTAGTATTCCTGATATGGGGGATCCCATCGGGAGACCTTCTGTTTGTGTGTATATCTTGTTATTGTATGTAAAGTAATTTTGTTCAGTTATTATTTTGTTGAGTGTGATGATCTCTTGTATGTGTGTTTCAGGTGTGTTGTTTTGTCTGAGTAGTTGTTCTAGTGTTTGGATGGTTTCTTTGATGGGGACATTAGTGTATAGATTGGTTATATCAAAAGATTGCCAGAGTTGAGTTATGTGGGATGTGGATGTGTTCAGTTTTCCTGACTAGGTCGATGTTGTTTTTGATAGATGTGTTGTTACTGAGATTAATGTTTTCTCTGATTATTTTGTCTAGTTGTTTTGCGATTTTGTAGGATGGGGCTTGTGTGTTGTTTATTAATGGTCTGATGGGAATGTTAGGTTTATGTATTTTTGGTAATGCATTTAGTTTAGGGGGGTTAGGTTTTATTTGTTTAAGGTATTTGGCGCTTTCTGGTTTGATTATATGTTTTGTGTTGTTTATAAATTTGTTAATCTGTTTATGAAATTTTAGTGTGGGGTCTTTATTTATTTCCGTTATATTATTTTCGTTGAAGAAATTTTCGATTTTAGTGTTTAATTGATGTTTGTCCATTATGACGCTTATGTTACCTTTGTCAGCTTTTAGGATTGTTATGTTGTGTTCAAGTAACTTGTGTTATACATTGTTAAGTGTTTTTATTTCATTGTTGTGTATTTTTGGTTTTGTATGTGCGTTTTGGAGCTTTCGTTTTATGTCGTGACGTATCGGGTCCTGGTCGTTAAAGTTCGTGTTTTGTACAGCTGTTTCTGCGTCTATGATTATGTCGCGTATGTGTCTATTGTGATTTTTGATGTTAGTTGTATTGTTATTCAAATTATGTTTCAGTCCTTTGTTTAATAAATCCATTTCATCCTTTGTGAAATTAATGTTTGTTCTATTAACTACGCGTGTGTGGAATTTGTGTGCCGGTTCAGGGATTGATTCAATTGTGCGAGTTGTGAGGTTAAATATCACTAAAGTATTGACGACTCGGAACACTAAGTTTTTTATAAGTAAAAACGTAAAGTTTTACCTTACAGCCTAAACCGGCTTTCACCTTTAGAAGGCTTCATCAGAGGCTGCCATAGGTAGCGTTGTCCGTCTTGTTGTTGGCGACGGGATAGTTATTTGAAAGATTGAAGCTGTGTGTGTGTGGTGAGATGTGTTCGAATAATGCGTGCGATTTGAATTGTGTCTGTTCGTTTAGGATGTCGTTTTTATTTGTTTTTGTGTGTTTGTATATTTCTAATTGTTCTAGAGTGTCTAGTTTTCGGCCTTTTGTGTGTACGTGTAGAATGTTCATGTTATTGTCGATGTTTTTATATGTGTGGTTTGCTTCAATACCTTTGCTTCAAATGTTCCTAGTCGTCAATACTTTAGTGATATTTAGTTAAGTAACGGACACGTCATGGACAACGAAATCCAAGAATTGTGAGGTTAGTTATTTTTTTTTTGTATCGATCTTGTATTGTCAATTTGAGTTTTTCTATGTTGTCTTTTGTGTGTTGTATTACATTTTCAAGTTCTGTGTGGTGTAATATTTGTGTGAGTTTCATGTGTAAGTTATATGCCTGTCTGTTGAGTGTGTCTTTTTTATGGTATAAATAATTGATTATGTTATTTAGGTTTATTTGTTTTAATTTCCGTTTGGTTTGAAATCCTGTATGTGTGTTTTGTTTTATTGTAACTTGTGCGTGTGTTGGTATGATGTTGTGTTTTCGACAAGTTTTATTGAATGCTATGTGTAAGGACGTTTTTGTTACTTGTTGTTTGGCGTTTCTGTACGTATTGATGAAATACACTTTATCTGCGGTATTATAAGGTAGGTGTTCACATATTCGCCAGTGTTTACAATTTCGCCACCCCAGTGGAATTCATGAAGTAGAAACACGGTCCGCTAGATAGCATCAGCGTTCAGTCTGTAGAGATGGGAAGCTTCGGTTTGTTACGTTTCAGCCACAAAGTGCAACGCGCTAGTAAGCAGTAGCCATTTTTGTTGTGGTCAGGATTGTCGATCTTATTTGTTTCTCGGTAAGTACGGCCTATATTTTATAAAATAGTAAATATAACATTAATATTAATATGTCACTGAACTCCACGCCATCTGCCGTATTTCAAACAATAATTAGACTTTTGTTTTGTTGCTTGTGTGGTTAGTTATTTAAAATTAACGAATACTACGTCTTTGCTTACAATTTCGCCACTGGCGAAATTGAAGACTGGAGGCTCAGGTGGCGAAATTGTAAACTGTAGGTATAAATGCTTTTCTAAGAAACTTTTAACACTTTAAATGCTCTTGCATATCATAATCAATATACCAAAGAAAAATATAATTAAATCATAATTACATAACTACATCACACGACCAATGTCTTTCCCAAATGCTATTTGCAAGAGAAAACAACTTTTGTGTTTTTTTTCAGAGAACATGACTGATTGTAGAAATCAAGGGAAGTACTGTAAGTGGTCAAGTGATGATCTTGACAAAGCCCTTTCTTTGATCTATCAAAATAAACTCAGCGTAAATGCTGCCAGTAAACAATTCAGTATACCAAGGCGTACGCTTGGAGGTTATGTTAAATCGAAAAAATCTCATAAAACCAGTGCTGGACGTAAACCAGTGTTGACTCAAGAACAGGAATCTACTCTCGTTGAAAGAATTGTGCGGTTAGCAGATGTTGGATTTCCAGTAGACCTAACTCCAAAAGTAGTTAAGAGAAGTGTTTTTACTTTTTGTAAAGAAAACGGACTACAACATCAATTTAATGGAACTGAAGGGTGTGCAGGAAGGACTTGGTTTCGGGGATTTCTGAAAAGGCACCCAGAGCTGGCAAAACGAAAGGCTCAACATTTAAACGAAGCTAGGGCTGAAAAGTTAAATCGATTTATTGTTCAAGATTATTTTGAAAAACTCAAAGATATTTTCAAAATGCTAGATATAATGAACAAGCCCGAGAGAATATTTAATGTCGATGAAAAGGGTTGCCGTCTTAGTTTGCATAGGCAACCAGTTGTCCTTGCCAGAAAGGGGTCGAGAAGAGTTCATTACAGAGGTAAGGAACATGGCAAAAATGTTACTATTGTCAGTTGCGGCAATGCTCTTGGTAGTGTTATTCCACCAATGATTCTTTTCAAGGGTCAACGTATGAAGAGAGACTGGTCAGACAATCTTCCTCATGGCAGCGTTGTGAATGTGACAGCAAAAGGGTCTATGACAACAGACACTTTTGTACAGTGGCTAGAGCACTTCGGTAAATACAGACCTTCTGGAGTCTGCTTGATTATTATGGACGGAGCTAAATGTCATCTGGATTACTCTATTGTACAAGCTGCAGAGGCAAGAGATGTCACGCTGTTCTGTTTACCATCCAATACTACCCAGGAATTGCAACCTATGGACAAGTCGGTATTCAGTGCTTTTGAATCCTATTGGAATGACGAACTCATGCTGGACAAGAACAGAAGACAGAGATTTACCTAAGCATAGATTTGGAAACATTTTTACACCTGTTTGGTAAAAAGCGGCAACACCTCGAAATGTAAGTGCAGGCTTTGAAGCTTATGGAGTATATCCATGGAATCCTAACCGTATTCCTGACCAAGCCTTTGCACCGAGCGAGACTACTGAAATTCCACAGATTATCATACCCCAAGCTCTGCTACAAGCACCAGACACAGTAGCAGTTCCAGGACCAAGTACACCTAGGACATTTTCACCTATAACACAGCTTACTGGCAAAGATGGAAATCGGAAACGTGTGACATCTGTAGAAACTGATTCCTTGGAAACAAGTAGCGATTCCTGTGACAGTGACTATTCACCAAGACATACCCCAGCAACTGTTAACACTACAGTACAACTTAGTTTTCAGGACATGCTTAGTACTCCGCGTAAGACTAAACAAGTGAGAAAAACTCGAAAAGCCATCAACAGCAGAGCTACTGTGGTTAACAAAAGTCTGTTTCCATCTACTTCATCCAGCTGCGGAAACAGTAAAACAAATAATTCTGCTTTCCACTCACAGAAATCAAAACGTCTTCAAAAATCAAGGTCGAGAAATAAGAGTGAAAGTTGGTTTTGTTTCATATGTGAAGAAGATAAAATTTCAGATATGCGATTACGTGTTCAGTGCTTACGCTATGTGCACGAGCAATGTGTTGGCTTAACCAAACAAGATAAAGAGACTTTCTTTTGTCCTGAATGCACTATATAAGTACTCAGGTTTTTATTATGAATCTTTTATTATGTTTTTCTTTGTTAACTATTAAGTTTCTTATATTTTGTTCAGCTTGAATTAACCATTGCATTATTGAATCTCATTGCATTATTTAGTTTACCTGGTCCTACCAGTAGTCCTAAAGTCAGTAAGTGACAGGCATGTTAGTCTACACATACGGACATTTTAAAATTTAGCATTAAATTTTAACTGAAAAGGGAAATTACTTCTGTTTAAACCTGCTTAATTAGTACAGTTTTTTCATTATGATTCTTGTTTCCATTTACCTTGTTCTCTGTGAGCCTTATTTATCTCTTTCATTTATAAACGTTTATACTTTTTTGGTTAATTTTCTTGTTGTAAGATTTGTTGATTACACCAGGCTTAGTATTTGATATCGTAATAATTTTTTTGCAATGTCTTTACAAAAAATTACTCGTATTGTCAATGGCATTTTATAATTTGTATTACCTGTATTTAGAAAAAGTAGTTTTGTAATTTCATACATACTTATGTTTGAATCAGAAAATACAAGGTGATGTAACATTTGCTGTTTTTGTAGTTTCATTATAAAAAAACCATTTCAATCTTTAACCATTCAGTACGTCTTCACGATGAAAACGTATGATAACAGGTTACAAAATCTATTCGCAGAAAGGACACAGAAGTAAGTAAAAACATAAATTTATCATAAGTTATATTGTTACATCTGTCTGTTCTGTATAAGTTGGTTATAAATTTGTACTGAACATTGTATGCAATTTCGCCACATCATGGCGAAGTTGTGTACACCGTGTATGACAATTTCGCCATCTGTAACATTTAATATTTTTTGTTTTAGGCTAGTTATTAACGTCTATTTTGGAAGTTAATTTATTCCAGATGTCAGGTAATGCATTGAAGTATATAAGGCATTTGAAAAACTAACTAAATAGACGTTTAGAAAAATTATAAAAAAATGCAAACTTTAGACTGGCGAAATTGGACACACCTACCTTAGTTGTCTTGATTATTCATCTCTTCTTTCACAGCACTAACACTTATCTAAAAATGAAACTTTTTCTTGTGAACTTACTGTTTATTCTCTTCTCGTCGAACGCGTTTTGGCGTACGTATTCGCCGTCTTCAGCTTAGAGATAGACTGCCATTATTTAGTAACGGTTGTTGTGTGGAATGTGTAGTGGGGGTGGTGCGTGGAGGAAGGGGATTGGCGCGGGGATTCAATTTAATGTTTGTTTTTTGTATAATTGTGTCAAAAAGTATATGTGATTTATATTGTAATTGATCGTTAAGTATGTCGTTTGGTTGTGTTGTGTGGTGTTTATATATTTCGTATTGTTCAGTTGGCAATTATATACTGGCACAGGTATGTTGACGATATATTACTTTTATTCAAAGGCAACACAAGACAAGTTGAAAACTTCCACAAATACATAAACACTATACACCACAAATTAAAATTTACACTGGAAATTGAACAAAACAATAGTATAAATTTTCTAGACCTAACAATTAACAAAACTAACAATACACACACGTACAAAATATACAGGAAACCAACCACAACTGACATGGTTATACACAACACATCTAACCACCCAACACAACATAAACATGCGGCCTTCTACCATATGCTCCATAGACTAACTAAAATACCCTTAAATAAACAAGATTACACCGACGAACTCAACACAATAAAATACATAGCAATCAAAAACGGTTACAACCCTAATTTAATAAACACACTACACAAACGCATCAAAAACAAAAACAACAAAACACAAAATACCATCAACACACAGCACAATAAATACATCTCACTCACATACCACAACTCCTACACACACAAAATCGCCAACACATTCAGAAAACACAAATACAAAATAGCATACAGAACAACCAATACCATCAAAAAACACATCAATAATACAAACGCAGACATAGACAAATATAACAAAACAGGTGTTTACAAATTAAATTGTAATGACTGCAATAGTTTCTACATAGGCCAGACGGGAAGATCTTTTTCATCCCGTTATTCTGAACACTTAAAATCTTTAACCAACAACAATATACACTCCGCATTTGCCACACACATACACACAGAAAACCACAGTTACACCAACATAGACACTAATCTTGAAATTTTACATTACTTACCCTAAGGTCGAAAACTCAACACAACTGAACAATACAAAATATATAAACACCACACAACACAACCAAACGACATACTTAATGATCAATTACAATATAAATCACATACACTTTTTGACACAATTATACAAAAAACAAACATTAAATTGAATCCCCGCACCAATCCCCTTCCTCCACGCACCACCCCCACTACACATTCCACACAACAACCATTACTAAATGATGGCAGTCTATCTCTAAGCTGAAGAAGGCGAATACGTACGCCGAAACGCGTTCGACGAGAAGAGAATAAACAGTAAGTTCACAAGAAAAAGTTTCATTTTTAGATAAGTGTTAGTGCTGTGAAAGAAGAGATGAATAATCAAGTCATCAATATATAATTTGCATTCAGGAGGAATCACAGGGCATAGTAGTTTTCTTGGACTAGTTTGCAGGATATGGTTACCACATGTCATTGTGAAAAATTAAGGGCCCCTTCCTCTACACCAAGTGAGTTGCTTTATAAATAATAGAGGTATGTTTATGAACATGTATGTTACAGCCTACAGTATCACTAGACAGCATCCCTGTCAATTAGTCTGGTATACGAAAATAGCATACACATGTTTGGTGTGTCGTGATTGTCACAACTACTGCATCTTATTGTAAAGTAACATTAAAAACGAAGATGGTGCATTATGCTTAAACCAAATGATTTCTTTAATCTGCTTCAATTTCTGCCATAACTCAGTTACCATGATAACATCACCTTGCAGTGATTGCTTTAATCTTTGACAGGTAATTATCAATGGAAATAATATTAATGCAAATATACTTACCTCTCAGACAGGAAATTTGGAATAACTGCTACCACTCTTCCAATCCTACATTACAGTACCATTACAGCAAAAAAAAGAGAAGTCTGATGCAGCCTCTTATTTCTATCTATAATAATTGTGTGTTTAAAAAATTGCAGTTTTGTATATTATAAAAATAATATAGTACACTCTCACTAATCCAGCAGATATCAGACCAGGGTAGTGCTGGATCAGTGGAAATGCCAGATTAATGGATGGTTATTAGAAAAAGGCGCATTTAAATGGGTTATTACTATTTTGTACATAATGGTAAAACATGGAAAAAACTTACTCATGATTAAAACATTGGATTAAAAATATAGTAAATTATCTTCAGTTTTTATGTTAAAGTTATTCAAATTAGTTTTATGTTTACAATTTAGTCTAACATAGGAAAAAATGAAACTCACAAAGTAATGTACAGTACTATTCCATTGGAATGAAAAAGCTGTCAATCTTCTGTTTCGGTTCGACTGCGTTAACATCACATGGCAGTTTTTTGCTTGTAGTACTCAACAGCCGAAATCTGAAACACTTTTTGAATTTTTTCAACTAACCTGAAAAATCATCTTTTTTTATAATTTTTCTGTAGAATAATTTTGCTTTTTCCGTAAGAATTTCTCATGAAATAGGCGTATGTCGATTACGCTCTTGAAGGAACAAAGTGTAGGCTATCTTCAACTTGAGGGTGTAACGGGATATTTAGGCCTACCCGGGGTAATAAATAAATTCTATTGTGTTTAATAAAAAGAAATAAAGTCTTGATGTAATAATAATTTTGGGAGACATAAACGTAAATTGATTATATGGTAAATTTTATTGGGACCAAATTAGAAAGAGTGATTGTAAAGTATTATTCATGAATTGAAACAACGCAGCAAAGCGGCATGTGGATTTGTGTCAGGGTCAACATACAGACACAAGAAAGCAGTTAGGTATTATGTAACCTCAAGTCAGACGATATTACATCAGTGCTTACATCCCGCTGGAATGCATGGGCGTGTAAGCCAAACCTTATACTGGCATAGTGATACAACATTTAGAACAATGAAAGTTTGTGAAACAGCCGCCGCCACTTTACAAAATAGTGCCGTTCATCTCGTCAGTCGGCCATGAACAACTAACAACGAAGGACGCAACAGTTCGCGCGTCTGCCGATCGGGCGTAGTTTTCGTCACGCCCGCAAAACAGCAAAAAAAAATGTGAATTTTAATATATTTCTGCATTTAAAACAGTCTTGTATAACAACAAAGTAGAGACAGTGAGTGTAATTGGTAAAAATTGAACAGTTCGGCCGTAAAATGAGAACTACGAGAAACATCAAACTAAGCCACGAGTCGATACCTATGACGTCGAATTTCTCCGCAACATCAGGAAAGTAGACATTTTCACATCTTTTAAAATACTGACCCTTTTTTAAATTTGAGCTCAATAATTAATAAACAAAATGTACCATGTGTATGACATAGCGTGAGTGTGTGCGTGAGGGTACCTAAATTAATCTAAGATCCTAAGCACTGGTTTACGTTATGGGAAAATAATTTAATAATTTTCAACATATATTTCAATGAGTAGCAAGTTTAATTTGAATTTTAATTATATTGTTTAAATATACCCTAAAGAAGGTTGATCTGTAAAGAAAATGTATTGCATCCATGTTTGAATTTATAAACGATGTAGGGAGTAAATTTTGCTTTTGTTATAAATATATAATGCTCAGATAATGAATAAATACAGGTTTAAAAAATACAAGTAAATGTGGAGTAATCATTTCAAGCAACCATTTTGTTATTTCAGCTCGTCTATAGAATACTGGACCCTAGTAAGTGTAATTTTTAAGTTGGCAACATGACAACATGGCGGCACTAGCCATAAGTGTACAACATAAACAAAGCATATTTATAATTTAAGAAACAAAGAAAAGTGATATAAGTTTATGAGTTAACAATGGTGCCCGGAACTTAGGGACCATTTATATAAATAAATAAACCTCCGCTCCACAGTCCGTTAAGGACCAAGGCGTACCGCGCAGCTTTTTGTGTTAGTGTGACGGTGTATGGCTAGTACTACACGCCACCAGCCGCTAGTTGCGGTATTCACGGCCAGGAGGCGGCACTGCTATCTCAGCCCCTACTCAGTTTGCCTCACGACGCTGAGTGCATGCCGTATGGAGCCTCCGCCGGGAATTGAACCCGGGACCATGAGCGCATCAATCGCCCGCGTTAGCCACTAGCACACCTGGAGGCTCTTTATATAAATATTCTTATATATATGTAGGCCTACTTGAAGAACAGAATGGTTGTTTGATTGTGTGTAAAAAATATGTAAACATAAGTAGTAAGGTTATGTTACAGTGTTATTGATAAATGTGTATTATAAATAAGTAAAAAATCAAATAATTTAAACAAATGGATAACGAGATTGTAGTTGAAATGAGCGAGTCGGCTGGTGTGGAGGAATCAGGGGTTCATTCAACCCCAGTAAATCGATCAAAAGAATTCAGCTTAACTGAGTTAGCTATAGATGACTCGGGTACTCTATCAACTCCAACTTCAAAGAAATGTAATAGCCAATTCGACAATGATGTAATGAGTTTTTTACAAAAACAATTTCAAGTAATAAACAGTCATTTTGATGTAAACGATATTAACATGAATGAACAGAAAAACGAAATTAACGATATTAAAAGTAGTTTCAATGAGAAATTAGATGAACAGAATAGTAAATTTGAAGAAATTAGAAATGAAATTAAACAGCAGAATTCAGATTTTAATAAGCATATTAAGGAAATTAATACACGTTTTGATACAGTTAAAGAACAAATATTAGAATCAATAAGTAGCAGTTGCGAGAAAAAGATTGATGAAATGAATAAAAATTTAGAACATAAATTAAATCAGATACTGAATAAGAAGTTAGGTGACAATATTATAGGTATGACAAATATTAATAATGACAAAATAGTGGAAGAGGTAGTGTTAGATAGTAAAGTATTGAATAGCGATGATAATGGGGTTAATTACAATTCTGAGGTAAGTAGGAGTGGGAATTATGACAATATAAGTAAAAATATGGTGTTAAAGAATAATGGGGTAAATATTGAGAGTACTGATGAAGTTTTAGACTGTAATAATGGAATGTTAATGTGTGTTTATGAGTCAGAGAGAAAGTGGAGAGAGAGTATACAGGTAGAGAATATAGTGGGGGTAGATTTTTCCCGTGATGTTGTAATTGGGGGTGAAGAAAAGGCTTCAAGAGTATATTTGGGAGACATATGGTCTGCAAATAGTTGTCCCTGGATTTTTTGTGCACCTGATAGGTGGTGCAACAATAAAGTTGTAGTGTCCCCTGCGTATGTTGAGAGAGAAAGTGTGATATGGTGTTGTGAAGAGAGAAAGAGAAAGAGATAAATAGAGATTTTTGAGGTTAATAGAGGGTATGAAATGTTAGTGCAGGTTTTAGATATTGAGAGAGATGATATAAAATACTTACCTTATGAAATAAAGATTAATGATACTGTTGTAGATGATAGACACTTACCTTATGATGTGATGAGTATAGTGGAGGAGTATGATGATAAAATAACTTACCTTATGTTGAATAAAAATACTGATGGAGACAGAACTAAAATAACCAATGTAGACGGGTTTTATGAATTAATAGTAGACAAAAATGTAGTTAATTATTGTGTTGATGTAATTAACGAAAGTAGTCATTACAGTAATAATAATAGTGTAACGAGTGTGAGTAAGGACGATAATTATTATATAAAAGTAAGACTCATATACGATGACGGTGGTTGAAATTAAAATAAGTGAATGGGCATTTTAAATATTTTAGTTTATCGTTAGAAGATGGCGAGATTATGAAATGAAGTGTGGAAAACTGAAAAATAATGACAAAGATTTGTAAATAAATTTTAGTGAAATTGATTGTGTTTGTATTGTAAAATGTTTTATGTAAACAATGTGTATGTAGTAGAAATTGTTTTAATAATAATAATATTATTTTAGCAGACTAAATAAATAATGAGTTTGTAATAAAGGAAATGTAATTGGTTTGGAAGAAAGTTATTAAAATATGTTGTGTTTTTAATAATTGAGGGAATTAAAATGATTTGAGATGTTTAAATATTTTGATTGATTTAAAATGTTATATAAAGAGATATTGATGATAAATTTAAATAATTTTATGAGATTTAAACTTGATAAGAAATAGTGAATAAATGTAAAGTTGTAAAAGATAGAATTTGGGTGATAGTAATTGTTTAAGTAGGGCATTCAAGTCAGTCAAGGCCAAGTTAGTGGTGTTAGAGAGAACAATATTATTGTGAGTAAACGTAATGTAGAATTTGAGTATTGATAGTGACACAGTAGCTAAGGGGAATATATGTAGAGTAATGAGTGATATATTGAGGTAATAAAGAAATGAAGATATTTTGTAGATGAAAGTGATATAATGGGAGAGTAATTAGTTGAAAGGTGATTTCGTAAGGGGGTGGTGTGATGAGGAGTCCTCAACGAAAAGCGTTGTGGCGGGAGGGGAACCGATATGCGCCGGAAAGGGTTACCTAGGGAGGGTCCGGGAACCAAATAAGGGAATGAGCTTTGGGAGGGAACACACATCCTGAGTACAAAGGGGTAGAGAGTATTTTGTTATAAGGGTAGAATGATTCGAAATGAATTAGAGTAGTAAGTTAGAGGTAGAGAATGGTTGGTAGATGTTTTGATAGTTGGGTTTCAGACTAGGTAAAGCTGTTAAGTGAGTATTAGAGTCAGAAGGGGGGTAAGATTATATGTAAATACCAAGTTAGTAAATCGAAATGTTATGAATGGCTGAGAGTCACCCAAATTAAATGATGGAAATAAATAATAGAAAATCATAGTTGATATGTAATAATAAATGAAATGTTATGTAAAATAAAGGTTGATAATAAATTTGAATTTTGTGAAGAATTAAATGGTAGTGAATGATAAATAATTGATACGGAATTAATAAAAGTTCAGTTGAAATTAAAATATAATGTTTATAATTTTATATGCAAATTAAAATGTGAATTGTTTATTTTAATGTAATAACAACAATGTTTATTATGATGTAGAATATGTAGTTGATTTTATGATGTACTTAGATGATTTTGTGTTAGTACATGTAGAATATGGAGATGTTTAACCAAGTTTGAGAAAGATATAAGGAAATAAGGTGTTTAGATGTAGTTGATTTTGTCATATATAAGAAATTTTAAATGAATTTAATTGTTTTGAAATATTAATCCTAGGAGGAAAGGTACTTGTAATATTGTAATGGGAAATGTTTATTTAAATTCTGATGGGAATCAGGCCAATATGTTTTGTATTTTTGGGATACGATTTAACGAGAGAAGGGTATGCAGAATGTTAGCATGGAATTTTAAAATATGTATCATGTTATGTTATGTATTCATATATATGTTAGAGGATAAGAAAAAAAAAACCAGTGCTTCTTAACGCAAACCAGCGCAGCTAAGGGGAAACAGATCAGTTAGAGATATAGTATTGTACAAGGCCACTAGGTGATATTTGGATTTGTTGTTTCAGTGTTTGGTGATGCTGTGGCGGCGGTCCTGAGCTGGCCAGCATGTCAGAGCAAGAGCGTTAAGTACCTGGCTGACTTTATGGTGTTGGGATCTTGAGAGAGAAGTCCAGTAAGGTCATTCAGGTGCGGTCACAGTCACTGGACCAAGGGTGAGTTAATTATAATTTTTTTATATAAACCATACAGGGGGTTGTGGCGAAATATCCTGATTGATCCTTTTAGCAAGTATGAGTGTGTCAATGAGAGTTTTTATGCTTCGGCATAAAACCTCTCATTGAGGGGGTATTGTAACGGGACATTTAGGCCTACCCGGGGTAATAAATAAATTCTGTTGTGTTTAATAAAAAGAAATAAAGTCTTGATGTAATAATAATTTTGGGAGACATAAACGTAAATTGATTATATGGTAAATTTTATTGGGACCAAATTAGAAAGAGTGATTGTAAAGTATTATTCATGAATTGAAACAACGCAGCAAACCGGCATGTGGATTTGTGTCAAGGTCAACATACAGACACAAGAAAGCAGTTAGGTATTATGTAACCTCAAGTCAGACGATATTACGTCAGTGCTTACATCCCGCTGGAATGCATGGGCGTGTAAGCCAAACCTTATACTGGAGTAGTGATACAACATTTAGAACAATGAAAGTTTGTGAAACAGCCGCCGCCACTTTACAAAATAGTACCGTTCATCTCGTCAGTCAGCCATGAACAACTAACAACGAAGGACGCAACAGTTCGTGTGTCTGCGGACCGGGCGTAGTTTTCGTCAAAATGTGAATTTTAATATATTTCTGCATTTAAAACAGTCTTGTATAACAACAAAGTAGAGACAGTGAGTGTAATTGGTAAAAATTGAACAGTTTAGCCGTAAAATGAGAACTACGAGAAACATCAAACTAAGCCACGAGTCGATACCTATGACGTCGAATTTCTCCGCAACATCGGGAAAGTAGACATTTTCACATCTTTTAAAATACTGACCATTTTTTAAATTTGAGCTCAATAATTAATAAACAAAATGTACCATGTGTATGACATAGCGTGAGTGTGTGCATGAGGGTACCTAAATTAATCTAAGATCCTAAGCACTGGTTTACGTTATGGGAAAATAATTTAATAATTTTCAACATATATTTCAATGAGTAGCAAGTTTAATTTGAATTTTAATTATATTGTTTAAATATACCCTAAAGAAGGTTGATCTGTAAAGAAAATGTATTGCATCCATGTTTGAATTTATAAACGATGTAGGGAGTAAATTTTGCTTTTGTTATAAATATATAATGCTCAGATAATCAATAAATACAGGTTTAAAAAATATAAGTAAATGTGGAGTAATCATTTTGTTATACTACTGATAATAAAATACAATATAATATCTTTACACTTAGTCAATAATTTCAAAGGTCGGGCGCCATCTTGATATGCAAAAAAGTAAATATAAACCTGAAGTTTACTTACCTTTAAAAGGGCAGGAATTCGTTTAAGCGAACTTCTTGAGTAGCGGAAAATGTTATGTGAAATAATAATACTTTGTTAAAATTTTTTACCAAATGATATTACCCAGTTTATTTATGACATTTAATTACATATATTCTCCACCAGGTGGCGACAAAATTACGTTAAATTTCCCTTTTACAAACCCTCCAAAATACCTACACAGTTATTTATATTTTTTAAACTCTCTGAAAACATTAAACATTTGATATGTGTTTTATAGATATATATATATTTTATATTTGCACAACCCAGCACTTTTTAAATAGTACACACTCTCTCTCTCTCTCTCTCTCTCTCTCTCTCTCTCTCTCTCTCTCTCTCTCTCTCTCTCTCTCTCTCCCTCCTTCCCTCCCTCCCTCCCTCCCTCCCTCCCTCTCTCTCTCTCTCTCTCTCTCTCTCTCTCCTCTCTCTCTCTCTCTCTCTCTCTCTCTCTCTCTCTCTCTCTCTCGTACAATTTTTTATTTATGAGCTTTTTTTTATTTAATGAATAATTTTTTATTGAACTGAATTTACTGAATTGGTCATTTTCTATTTTCTTTGATATGTAAGGGTTATAGCTGATACTTACCTTCCAGTTTTGAGTCGATGTCATCGCACTACTCGAATCCTGTCATCGTGCAAAAACTGATTCTTTACATTGTCTTAGGGCCCACACTCTCGAATTGTAGTGTCCCCCCTCGAATCACACTTTGGCAGATTTGGCTGCACGTAGAAGTCCGGACCGTTGCCAGATTCTTCACGGTTTCACTTGGCCGATGACACCCACTCAAGCCCAGTTACAACACCAACATTACCATTTCCCCATTATTTCATTAATAGTTATTAAACCACTTTTGATGGTGTAAAATTTACATAAACACTCTTAGTGAATACGCCGGCCGCGTGAAGTGCCGACCGGCCCAATTCACGGTCCAGGCGAAAATGACCCAGAGTCTTTGTTAAACATTGTGTAGGTGGGGCAAAACTACGTCACGAGTTCTTTGTTCCGCAGCCCAGCCCAGTCGCATACAATGCGTCTTACATTCCTTGCGTCTGATGTAATCATGGGCTTGGTTGTTTACTGTTTATCTGTGGCAAATAGTTTTTTGCGACATTTGTAGCTTTTCAGCGAATTCGACCGAAATCCTGTTAACTCCAAAGTGCGTTGTTTAAAATATTCTATAGTTTATTCACCAGAACTTTATAGGGATTATGAAATAAAATTATTATTATTACAAAATAAATGGTTAGGGAATAAAAATACAATAATTATGGTTTTTAGGACCATAGATTTACAAAATTATTATCGTACCAGAATTGTACCGTCACAATTTCAAGCAACCATTTTGTTATTTCAGCTCGTCTATAGAATACTGGACCCTAGTAAGTGTAATTTTTAAGTTGGCAACATGACAACATGGCGGCACTAGCCGTAAGTGTACAACATAAACAAAGCCTATTTATAATTTAAGAAACAAAGAAAAGTGATATAAGTTTATGAGTTAACAAGGGAACTTGCCCGTTTTAATGTTTTTCTTACCCATTTCTTATTTTCATTGTTTTTGAGAAAATTGTGAATTTTTTCACTGTTCTTTCTTATGTTGTGGATTGTAGCATGGCCAACACCATATTCATTAGCAAGGTTAACTAATATATCACCTTCTTCAAGTCTTTTTAAAATCTCGTTTTTCTGAAATAGTGTTAATGTTTTACGTTTTCTTTTGCACTGTGACAACATTTTGCACTCACAATCTTAAAGTACATAATCACTGCAAATAACTACACCAAGACAAAAATAATTGCATATAAACGGCACTGTACACAGCGAGGGACTAATGATGCAAGTGATGTCTATGGTCAGCGACTTCTTTCCCCCTCCACGCTCCTCAGCACCAGCCTAAAAATGCCGGACTACCACAGTGCCGTATTACAGAGGGTGTACTGTATATTTTTTATTTTAAAAGAGACTGTTTTTATATGTTACAATGGTAGTGTTTGAATATTTAATTATGCATTAGATTCTTGTTGCTAGTGTTGGAATATTTAAATTATGCATTAGAATCTTAATGGAAATATTAAGAAGAATCATGTGATGAAGCCACCTGAAATGTTAACTTCACAGTATCTGTACTAAGAGATTTTTAGAAAATAAATATAATTTTTTTTATATATTACTAGCAAAACGTGTAGCTAAAAACTAATATGACAGTATACCATAGCTTTTTGTATAACTTTTGTTGTCTGTAGAAGTATATGAATAACAAAATGACTTAAAGTAAACTAATCCTAAAACATTGCTTCTGCTACTTACCACTAATTGTGAATAAGTTATCACACTTAAATAATCTTATAAAACAAAACCCTGGATTGTATATATATGAATATCTTGCCAAGAGTAGAGAAGAAAGTGGGAAGCTGTGTGTCTGTGCCAGCATGAGCCAATCAGATACTTGAGAGAAGAAAGAGCCATAAGATTTCTTATAATACATGTCTACTCTGTTACACACACACGCGCACACACACACACACACACACACACACACACACACACACACAAATGTGAGTATAATATGGTATCCATTTCTATAACTGCAAAAGTAATTACAGTTGCAATATTATTAATGAAAGTTGCCTGAAATGTAAACATACTTTTCCATTAAATTTCATAATACAGTCATCAGGGCTAATTTCTAATATGTGACTGGACTTTTCAGAAGATGACTTTAATGTGATATTTAATGTCATGACATTAAGTGTCACTCTGTAAACAAGGTTTAACACTAGCCACAGTATGCGTATAATTTACAATTGTATAGAAAGGTTACAATGTTTTTTGCTGTTCAGTAGTTTGATTTTTTATTTTTATTTATTTATTTTTTTAGGAGTAGTTGGTACTCAGATGAATATGCATTGGGTACTTGTAGCTACAGGACACTGGATAGTGATTGTAAACATGTGTGGCATGCAGATTTAGCAGAACCAATTTTTGATGAGACAAACAATTTGGTAGTAGTACAATTTTTCATATTTGCTCTTTATCTTATAACATGTGAAAGATTAAAACCTTAAGAACTTATGTTTTCTACATATTATTTATGATCAAGTCAATCTACAAGCAATAATTACACCATGCACTACGCAAATGTGCATTAACTGTCACAATATAGTAATATATACCATAGACTTTAATTGCTGGCAATATTATTAGGCTGAATGCTGTAGCATGTTTTTTGATTCACAACTACCTTAATATATACCATGAGGTGTTTGCATTATTCAATGCAGCAGTAACTGGTAATCACTAATACTAGTTCGAGTTATGCAGGAATGGCACACATGTTCAAGCCAAATTGTGTGTGAAGCACTTGGGTATGTACAGCATGGACAAGCATTTTCATTAAGCAACAAAATGTAGATATTGAGCATGCCTTGGATTTATTTTTGGATTGTGCAATGCAGTATCACCAAGATTGTGCAGGATGTCTGTAGACATCCCATTTATTGTTATGTCCTGTGGCAAGAAATCAACAAGTAACACATCCTTCATATCCTAAAATCTGGTGCACCTGATCTGAGTTGAAGTTGTTTGCTTAAGTTTCTGTCTTTTCATAGATGTGATGTGCCTCCTTGTATTTTCACATTGATAATACTTAAAAAATGAATTACAGACTATATTTCATAAACCACAGAACTTTCAATTGTTTTAAACATTTTAAGTGCAGCAAACAAAATGTAACCAATGATTACAGCTTCTGTAATTGTCGTTATAGCAAGCCAACCTTAGAGGAAAAACAGTGGACATGTACTCAGTGACAATCACAGTACTTTAGCAACCACCATATTTGGAAACACTGCTTACTTTTGAAATAATCCATGTATAATAATTAAAACAATTTAATTGGGCTCCCAGTTTTTATGAGAACTATCCATTGCGAGTTCTCATATGGGCAAAGTGAAAGTAACTATTCCTATAATGAAGTCAGTCTGCTTTCCAGTGGGCTTGAAACACAATCTAGAATGGTATATCTGAAATTTTAGATTCTAGTAGCAGCAGCTTTATATCTCTACTGACTTTGATCTCAGTCAGCCAAGTGGTACTTTTTTACTCACAAGTATTCCACTTTCTTGGCAAATATTATTTATAGTGTTAATGTAACTTTCTAGTTTATAAGTGTTTTTATATTATAATGTATTAAATGCTGTTTGTAGTTTTAAGGATCTAAAGTAGCTTGAAACAAAAAGCTACCACAATGAGACAATAACAATAATTTATTTAAAAAAAAATTATTCCTATACATAATATAATTTAACTGACTTCAAAATATTTTTTTTTAATAATAACTTTAAAAATGTTTCTGTAATAACCTTAAAACAATATTCAGACTAGCCAGTTCTAAATTTTTGTGATCTAAAATATCACTTCCTAAAGAATAAATAAAATGCATTAGTTTAAACAACCTTACATCTTATAAATACTGTAGCCTATATATGATTGTGGGATGCACACACATTAAGTTAAGTAAACAGTACCCTATATAAAAGATAAAACTATGTGTAATTTCTACTAAGAGTTAACAGTGAAGTAAATTAAACTCGTGAGTTACTACAAATTAATTGCAATAAACAGAGAAGTTGCAGGAATAGATTGTAATTTCTGTTGATAAATAAAGAGATGTTAAAACTTTCACAATAGTAACTATAGTAAATTAAAGTCAGTTTAAAATTGGTGAAATTGGCAATTTTTATGAAACAGGTATAGTATTGTCATGACATAACATGCTCATTCACTCTAAACAGTTTGTTCCTGCAAGTGTATAACATATTAACAAAGCTCATGTTGCAAGGTCAGTTAGTAAGCTTTTTAAATAATTAACTTAACATTTATAAAGGGTAAATTATACCTAATTTAGAATTAGTGTTTTCAGATTCATTAGAGCACTGTCACTTGAACAATTTATGGAAGTTACATATCTTCCACCTCTGTTCCAGAATATTCTCATGTTTGTACATGTCTTCAACAACTAACTTGATGTGTTTGAGTACATTCTTCTCCAGTAATTCTTTGTGTGACTATATAATTAATTAATATAATTATTTGCCATATGTTAATCTTTTGACTTCAGTTATTGTGAATACTTTATTATTTTTCACAGTATAGTTTTTCATTCTGTCCCATATTAGTTCAATGGCATTAAAGCGACAACTATGTGGAGAGTTGTATAACATTATGGCCATAACTTTTAACCAACTTGTCAACAACATATATTGGAAAATATGGATTATTGAGTAGAACTAGATCCATCAACTTAGCCATTTTTATGTCCTATTTTCACTGACAGCCATGATTTTTCCATGGTGGAAGGTTGCTGACCAAGATTTTTCTACAATGAGGGATTATAGCATAGTATTTTTACATGGTGGCATATTATTATGATAATCAGGGAAATAGATATTTAGTAGCAGGAAGGGAGTCACCAGTTGCAGCCTACTCAATATGTTATATCATAGCCACAAGCAAGCTGCTGCTATCCACATTTCACCTGTAAGATTCAGTTGGTGACCTATTTAATGAGGGGGTTGTAACCCCCCCCCCCCCCCCATAATCCTGGTTGCTAGGCCACTGCACATTTCATTGAAATATTGCCATTCAGTCCATTCTTATAAACAACCTTACAATGATTATAGATGCACACACAAAACACATTTCGTGTGTGCACACATATTAAGTTAAGTAAACAGTACCATATGTAAAAGATAAAAATTTGTTTAATTTCTACTCAGAGTTAACACTTGAAAATATGTTTTTATCTTTCACCAAATCAGTATTTTTTACTGAACATGTTTGTTTTCTGCATCCTCGCATTCAGACATACTGTAATACCTTTGCTTTAAAAAATTAAACAACTAAATGTTAAACATGCTAAGGCTATTGTAAATTGTAAATGTAGACATTGAAAAAGTAGTTTTTAAAATTAAAAAAAAAAATGTTTGTAAAATGTGCTGAAAATTGAGAAAACACGATTAACTAAACATGCTTATCATTACAAATTTGTATCTACAAAAACTAATTAATAATGAACAAATTCATAAGAATAATCACAAAATGTAATCAAAAACATAACAGTAATAACAAATAAATGACAAACATTATGTTAGACAATTAATTCCGTGGTATAATTGTCCCACACTGTTTTGATGGCACTATGTGTGGGGTACAGCATCTTGGCAATAGCAGGGCCGTAACAAGGTACTCCTGCGCCCTTGGCAATTTTGACAAAGCTGCGCCCCCAATACCAATACCGGGGGGGGGGGTCTGGAATACCCACCAGTGTAGCGGGGGGTCCGAGGTTCCTCCCCTGGAAAATTTTTAAAAGTGCAAAAATGGTAGTTTTTTAAGCTTTTTGAGCCAAGTTTTTGCCTCTTTTCAAGGTAACTTTTTGGTCGAATTTCTGTAAAATTCTATATTATCTGAATATAAAAGCATTACTATTGTAAGAGAAAGACTGAACTTAAAACTATTTTTAAAAACTAACTGAAAGTGGTGGAATCTGTAGGAGGTATAAAACCTAATTTGCAGGTGATTGAACTATGTAAAAAGTAACTAAACAAAAAAAACGTAGTTACCAAAGTACAGTACATGGTAAGGCCTACTAAAACTTAATATTTACACTACATTAAGGTAGGTAATATACAATTACAAACTTTTTTAGAATAAAAACTAAACTTCTAGTAACAGTATTTAAGTAAACTATAGCAGCTTCTGCAACCTGCAATATGAGAAAATGAGAAAAAAAATGCAAAATATTTTTATCGATAGTTACATCAATTTACAGTAGGCCTTCTTTAGTTAACAGTTAGATATATCACACTACTGTAACTGACGAGGTATTGATTATAACAAAAACTACCAGAGAAATAATTCATAACTTTAGTCGGTGCTTTAGTTCTATAATTTATCTTGATTTTTTTTACACAGGACTTCAGGACTTGCACTTACAACATTCTGTTGTTGTAACTGCAGGTACCATTTTTTTGGCTCTGGGGGCTGTAAATAACAAATTGAAACTCTTCAGTAAACAAATATATTGCTTTTACAAATTGTTACATACAGTATACAGCAGAAAAGCCATGGAACTAAAACTTTACCTTTCTTGTTTCAGCAAGGCAAACTCACTAATTATTTCACTAAAATCAAGTTTTGAAGCAATCTCATATTCTATGGACAGAATAGCTAAGTTTGTCAATCTGTTTTCACACATACTTGACCGTAAGTAGTTTTTGATTATCTTCAGCTTGCTGAAAGTACGCTCGCAAGACGCCACACTGACGGGCATTGTCAAAAATATCCTCAATGCTATTTCAATGTTTGGATAAGCATCTCTTAATCCATAGTTTGAAATAACTTTCAGAATATCCAAATGGGAAGCCTTGTAAATGTTCTTCACCAGCTCTTTTGCGTGAAACTTGAAAGCAGCTACTTCGTTAACTAGCTCAACTCTTCAATGTCTCTGCTATATATCGCACCAAGATCAGCTGCACACTTTTCAAGAAAAAAAACAGAGCATTCACTTAAGGACTTTCCTGACAAAAAACTGAAGTCTGATGAAACTGTGTGGTAAATGTGTGCCCTTTTTTCCATTTCACTTACAATTCTATCAAATACAGTGTAACATTCTATCTCAAATGATTTATCAGAACTCAACAAGTGTGCTTCGTCTTCAGCCGTCTCCCCAGCCATCCTCTTGACTTTTCTCAGCCTCTTAACAGCAAAACTGCTTTGGATGGCCATGTAATCACAAATAGCTTTGGCTTTTTCTGTGTATTTTTTAATTCCTTCTTTACGTAGGTCTTCAACTTTTTTTGCCAAACCTGAGAGCAAACTTGATGCTACGTCAAGAGTTGTGCCCTTTGCTTGCAGTGACTTGTTGGTGCAGTCCAAACTTATCAAAACATCAGACCACATCTCTAAAAGGCACACAAATTCGTAATCAATTTGTCTAAGAAGTTTCATAGCACCAGACAGGTGTGTCAGTGTTCCAGTCGTTGTCTCCATCAGCCATGTTTTGTAAAACTTTGTGTACATATGATAAGTTCTTCTTAAGAGCTGTCACAGCTTGACGCCTGGAAGACCATCTTGTATCACAATATCTCTTAAGGGTAGTTTTGAGACAACCAATCAAAGCCTCCCACCTTAAGGTAGAGCTACTAAAGAAGTTGAAAAACTCCAACACTTTTCCAAAAAAACTTGTCATCATAATTGACACTTCTGCGGCATGCACGCCAACGAGGTTAAGACTGTGAGCTGCACAAGGCACAAATTTAGCAAGGTCGTTTAGTTGGGATATGTGCGCTTGAACGCCTTCATATTATCCTGCCATGTTTGAACCGTTGTCAAAGCCTTGACCAAGACAGTTCTGAATATCCAAGCCGTCATTGTTTAGCTTTTGCAATATTTCTTGTGATAACCCTCTTCCTTTTTTCTGGTGACTTATGATGAAGTCCACAAAACTTTCTTCAACTGAGTATTTCCCAACCTTAATGTTAACATACCTTATTATTTCACTCATTTGTTCTAAATGTGCTGTGTCCGGGGTGGAGTCAAACATAATAGAGAAATACTTGGCACTTTTTACATTCTTCAGTATTTCAGATCGAACCTTATTTCCCAAAATGTCTATGACCTCATTTTGAATTAGAGGTGAAAAATAGCTTGTGACATGTTTTCCACTTTTAACATTTTCTATGTGCTTAGATAGTTAAGGATTGTAGTGACTAATAAGTTCTAATGTACTCAGAAATACACCACAGTTGCTGTCACTGATCGAATCGGAACCTCCTCTTAAAGGTAAGTTATTCCTGGCACAATGGAGAATTACATCCACAATACATTTGAGAACATTGCACCACTTTTCTGCTTCAACTTGTATCAATGTTTGATGTTCTGCATCAACAGATCTACTAGTTTTCAGTCCAATTTCTAATTCTTTCCAATCGACATAAGAATGTCGGTGAGGTATCGACCTTTCGTGATTGACAATAAATGGGTTCAAGTGTCTCCAATCATTGAATCCCTCATCAATATTAGAGAAAGCAGATTTGTCCTTTTTGTCGTCTTTTGAAAAGAGAAGGCAAGGGAAACAAAACAGTGCGTCCTTAGACTGGCTGTACAACAACCATTGCCTTTTTACTTTTTCCCCGTTTGGTAGAATTTTATAAACCCATTTCTGTGAAAAGTGTCTTCCATCATCTGCACAGGGGAATTTGTAGCTATCTAAGTCAATTGTTTGTGGGCCTCGTTCAACAAGTTTACAACGAACTGTGTCTGATCGAAAATTTGTTGGCCATTTTTTGGGATCCTCATAGATAATTTCTATTCCCACATCAGTAGTATTTAATGCATCATTTTCATTATAATTAGATGTGCAAGATGTGCTGGGTTTTTCAAGATCAGTAGATTGCCTGCCCATTGTGGAATGACTTAGCTCAGGATCACTTCCTTCTTCAAAATCAATGATGTTTGTGACGAACTCCAATTGGAGTGATCTGGCTGTGGTTGTCTTCTGAAACAGTCTCAGTCTTGCTATCTTCTTTTTCATTTTCTCCTTCCTTTTCTTCTTGGTCGTCTTCTTTTTCTTCTTCTTCTTGAAGTGCATTACTATTACTGGCATTATCACTTTCACCTACTTCTTTCTCTTCATTTCACAGCCAATTTCCAAGCGCCGATGCTAATTTTTCGTTGTCTTCTTTTCGTTTCTTTGATTTTTTTAAATTCACTTTCAGAAGATCTTTTTGTCCCCATTTCTGAAACAAACCATTCCCATTTAATTTATATTGTATTACAGTTGTAAATGGCTGCCATTTAAAAACTACTCGACAGATCTCAAACATTAACGAACTCCGCCAAGACATTGTGCCCACTGCCCAAGGACCTGTGTGCCAAGTTTGGTCATAATCGGTAAATTTGTTTGGGCGCTGCCGCTGTCATTGTCATTGTTACAGACACACAGACGGCCAAAAAGTTTTTTTGAATCCTGAGTAATAGGATTACACGGAAAACCCGAAGCACTGTAAATACAAATGAGCCTCTCGCGGTAAGAAAAAAGAAACGATGTCTGCGACGTTTTAACGCTATCACCGAATTTTTCGGTGAACGCAACTGTCGGCACTGAACATAAACACGAAATATTAAGAAATTTCGTGTTTATGTTCAGTGCCGACAGTTGCGTTCACCAAAAAATTCGATGATAGCGTTAAAACGTCGCAGACATCGTTTCTTTTTTTCTTACCGCGAGAGGCTCACTTGTATTTACAGTGCTTCGGATTTTCCGTGTACGCGATCGCTCATCCAATTATAAAAATAAAATTGATACCATATTCATGAAACTTTTGATTGAAATATTTACGTAAACTAATTTTGAAATTGGGACTATTTTAGTCAGCAGACTTGCGCAACAAAATCAGCTGACACTTGCTGAAAATTGGACATTTTCAACCACGACCACTTCCGCTAAAAATGAACCAATAAGAAAATAAGTTATACCAATGGAATGGGCCCGTTCTTCTTCTTTCTTCCGGTATTTTTTTTATTTTCTGTAGGTCTAGAAAATGAAACGGCGAACACAGTGATATTAGTTAGGCCTATTTGGCTTTGTCAGTCTGGCAGTAAAGACAGAACGAATGTTGGGAAATTATTTCTGACAGCTGGAGTCAAGTTTCGCACGGTAACCTCCATTGATTGTTTGATTCACTGACGTTTTCGTGATGTTGAAGAGTAAATAGTATAATTAATGTATTGTTTTGCAATAATACCATGTTATAATAATAATAATATGTAGTGTTTTCAAAAACTGTACATAAAAGGAAAAAATAGGCCGCCACGCCACCACAGGGAATAACATGCGCCAATTCTAGGGTTAATGTAGACTAAGCTATGGTACATTTTATTGAAATCATTGTTACCCGTACAACAGAAGCAACGCCAATATCAACAAGTAACAACACAAACACTATAAGTGTCGTCTAATCGCTGAGTGTGAAAATCACTTAGTTCACGAATTACAATAGAAAATAATACCATCGACTGTAATTACACCGAGTCTCAACAGAACAAACTAGAATAGAGCAATAGACTGACGTGGCCGTGGCAGGGCGTGGGGGGAGGGGTATGAGTATGAGTACTATTCAAGTTATGACAAGCTTGCTAAAACCAACGAATATAGATGTTACTAGAAGCACACTTCTGGATTATTAAAAGCGTAGTTGAAACAATGCTACTACTTTTTGTATAAAAGAGTGGTAGATGAAAAAAATGTTTGTAATAATAAGACGCATGTTCTTGTATATTTTAAAATTCTTTTGCATACTGCATAATAAAGAATGCATCAAAAGTGCATTTTTTGAGTAGGCTGCATTTATTTGATTCATTCCTTCGTACCCAGTGTGTCAAACAAATGTGAAAAAATTTGGTAATTATTGTTGATCCGGACTATGCTCAAATTGCGGTGAAATATTTCTTTTCCTATTCTTCTATACTATATAAGCACGAAAAAAATTATTTTAAACGGGGGTCGAACCTATTTACGGAGAAAAAAAATTAAATAATTACTCACATTAGAATGCATGCAAATAGCCGGTGAACGCCATTTTCAGACTGAATACGTACACCGGTACAGGACGACGCGTGACGTCACCGGTTGTACATCAGCTGTCGCTGCAAATTGGCCTTTGGGATGTATATATAACCATTTTCCAAACATTTACAAGCGAGTTGGATGAAAAGCGAACAAAACAAAATTTACATGATTCTTACATGTTCAAAATTGCGTTGAGCCCAAACGGCGGTTTAAAGCTTTGCGTTGAGCCCACCGCGAGTTTATTATTAGTAACCTCGGAGGCGCCGTAGACTAAAGCATTTGCGGTGAGCCGGCTACCCAAAATCACTCTCAGCGGTGGATACTGTAGGAAACTGATGAGCCGGCCACCCACGAGTCTGAAATGTAATGCTTTGCGTTGTAGGCAATTGAATTACGTTAAGGCAAAATGTAGTGGTGATCCCACTAACTATTCAGTTATAGGCGGCCCGAAGGGCCGCGGGATATAGTTCATTGTTCCAGATAATAAAAATTAAGGCGAACCGCAAAAATTGGACTGTATGAAAAGCGAGTTGAGTCAATTGCTGAAATACGGGTACCCAAATGCCAAACGCCAAAAATTTCCAGAGGCTGATGTAATGCTGAATTACCATTGGTACTTGAGAAAAAATCAACGGCTGGGTTTAAAATTTTGTAATCTCGCCTTTGTAATTGGTTAAGACAAAACAGCGGTTTCACCGTTGAGAATAAACGCGCGAATTTCACCATAAGTTGCATATTGCATAGTGTGTACTGTCGCCGCGTTAGGTAGTCTGGTGCGTGTTTGTGTAATTGTGCGGTGTTATTAATTATGGTTTAATTATTTCTGTTGTTTAGGGTTATTTACTATTAATAACGTTTGTAATATTGAGCCGATTACTTTAGAAATTTATGAAGTACAGCGCTGGGTACTCCGCGTGGTTAATATTTACCTGTGCTCCACCATACAATCTTGAAGTGAATTACGAAGCTTCAAATGTACATGATTCTTACATGTTCAAAATTGCGTTGAGCCCAAACGGCGGTGTAAAGCTTTGCGTTGAGCCCACCGCGAGTTTATTATTAGTAACCTCGGAGGCGCCGTAGACTAAAGCATGTGCGGTGAGCCGGCTACCCAAAATCACTCTCAGCGGTGGATACTGTAGGAAACTGATGAGTCGGCCACCCACGAGTCTGAAATGTAATGCTTTGCGTTGTAGGCAGTTGAATTACGTTAAGGCAAAATGTAGTGGTGATCCCACTAACTACTCAGTTAATATGGCGTATGGTGTAGCACAGGTAAATATTTACCCTCCGCGTAATGTGATTTTCAGTCCTTTAGTTTGTGTAATTGTGTAACATTTTAATACACAATGGCCTGCTACATTAAGGTAAGATTTTCATCTTTTCATAATTGGATGGATTACATGTGTGTGTGTGTGTGTGTGTGAAATATTCAAATTGCCGTGAAATATTTCTTTTTCTATTCTTCTATACTATATAAACACGAGAAAAATAATTTTAAACGGTGGTCGAACCTATTTACGAAGACAAAAAATTAAATAATTTCTCCCATAAGGCGCCAAAAAACGCTACGTTATTTGCCGCGTAAACTTAGGAAGTACAGCGCTGAGTACTCTCCGCAATGACATCATAACTCGTCATTCGCTGTGTAACTGTGCGCCGTTTCTTAGATAACATGGCGGTCATTCACTTTACATGCACGCTTATGGGAGTAATTATTTAATTTTTTTTCTCCGTAAATAGGTTCGACCCCCGTTTAAAATAATTTTTTCGTGCTTATATAGTATAGAAGAATAGGAAAAGAAATATTTCACCGCAATTTGAGCATAGTCCGGATCAACAATAATTACCAAAAATTTTTAAAGTTGTGTCTAGTCTAACCCCTACAAACATTTTTTCATCTACCACTTTTTATCTGATAAGTTGTAGCTTTTTCCAATTATATATTAACGAAAATGTTTGAAATTTACTAAATTTCGCGGTATAATACAAAAAATTACTTGGAAACGCCAGCGCCATCTAGTTGCCGGGGTGATGAACCAGAAAGTTTATCACCCCAGAAAGCTGACCCCACTCGCTACATAAGAAGTGTTCTTCTAATTATGTCTATATTCGTTGCTAAAACCAAGAAGGCGCAGGTGCAGTGCAGTGACCCAGTGACTGACTCATCATGGGAGGGGCGGAGGGGAAGGGATTTTCGCTTTGCGCCTGGCCCGACTCCGCGCCCATCAGTAGGGCAAGGTCCAGTGCAGTTACAAAATTTATGTAGCTGCTTTTTGTTTATTGTATAATAGACACAAATATAGACAGTTCACGTACAGTAACTTTTAACAATCTGAAAATGAAAGATTTTTTCCAATAACGTGGAGTTTTTATTTGCTTGACAAATAAATTGTACCAATCTAACTCTAAAAAAAGATATTTTTCATGGCCAATTTTGCACCCTCTTTGTACCTGCACCCTTGGCGGGGGCACATCTCACCACCGCCTTGTTACGGCCCTGGGCAATAGTGTACATTGCTACAAACAGTATTTTCAGTTTTCAAGACTGCTGTTAGGTTACATGGAAGCAACTCTATGCCAATTACTCGCCAGTCTTAACTATCACTAATTTTAAATTTACCATAGAAGCTCATATTTAAAATTTGAAATTTATATGTCAGACTACTACTCTGCAGTTCTTTGCGTTGACAAACATGTATAGGAGACATAAAGAATACTGAAAAACATTCATTTTAAATTTAAGAACCTTGAAATGTATATTCTTATTATATGTAATCAATTTCACATGTTCAGTGAAATCTGGGACTTGCAATTTGAACACACATTCTTTTTAAAATAAAACAGAAAATAGACACACTCCCATCACCTCTCTTAGTATGTTGTAACAAATCATATGTGTAAAAAATATTTGTCAGTGGATGCTTACAGAGTTTAGTATTTACGACATTAGTGTGTAAAGTAAATAAAAATTCTTAAGCATTTTGGGTATCTTTATCTATAAAGTAATATAAAAAGACAGTAATGAGTATAACTTCTGGTTGTAAAAATATGTTTTTAAACATAATTGATTAACTGTCTTTTGTTTGATGTTTCTGTTGATCAGAGGGTACTGTTTGCTGGAGAAGCTACTCATCCCAATTTCTTCTTTAGTGCTCACGGAGCTGTTGAAACAGGAATAAGAGAAGCTAAAAGGATAATCGAGTCCTGGAACTAAACTAGACTAATATGTAGAAAATTAGTTATGTTTTCATTAAATATAAGTAAGCATATCTAGTTTCAACAATATGTGACAAGATATTATGGATCTTATTGTACACAAAAAATAAATAAATAAATAGTTAATGTAATGATTTTTTATGTGAATTTCTTTTTGTACAGTTCATTGCATCTCAATAATTTGAATATAAACATTTCTCTTTGGAGAATTTGATGCCACTTCATCTCTGGTTTATTAACAGATGAACTCTGATCAAAATGCTAATGTAAAATGTCTCTATGCTACAACAGCTCTAAATTTTGAATTGCCTCTTAATTAGAATTTGACCATTTTTATTTTGTCTACAGTTTTACTTACTGTTACCTTTTTATTGTCATATTTATGAAAATGATATACTGTATACAACAAATATCAATATTTATCAAAAGATGAAATATATTAGCTAAGTTGTTCTGTTTTCATAGTTTATTAATAGTAAAATCTAAATTGAAATGAATACAAAAATAATCTAATAAAATTATTCTCAAAACTCCATTTACCTTTGCCCATGTGTTTGTAGTTCTGATGCTATCTGAAATATTAAAAATTTCCACAGTAGTTTTTTTTATTAATCCCAAAAAACTACTCAGCTAATACAGTTAACAATCTGTTAAGTGTTGGGTGTATCATTTTAATGGATAATTGAAGACGAGTGCTTTAGCCTAGGCTGCATTAATATATAAAGTAACTTTTCAACTTCGTGAACACAAAAGTAATTTTCTGTTGTTATCAGTCTCGCTGCAAATGTCAGATCCAGTTTTAAAGGTTGTGAAGTTCTGAAAACACAAACCTAGAAATAATGTGAGAATATTCCACTGATATCAGCATATTTTGTAAACCTTGTGTACTTTCCACTTGCCAAACATGGATTCCATGGAATAGAGAAAGCATTTAAACATTTGAAGATTTTTTGTATGTTTAAATCAACGCCAAATTCATATCAGTCTTTTAGTAATATATTTCTTCTGGTACGAAGAAATATAATCATTAGATTTTTATTGTACAATTCAAATTATGTATATAACTAACATGCCCATTACAGATTTTTGTATTTTAAAGAAAACACTGGAATTAATTCCAGCACTGGAATTAATTCCAGCACTGGAATTAATTCCAGCATTTATTTTTTATTATATACATGTAACTAATTATATAGTAAAATTCTGCACCTTATTCTGAAGTGCAGATGTAACAGAAGTTGACTGCATATCTTCAAAGAGAATATTTTATTGATATTCTTCAGAAATATAATAAATATGGAATTTTCACTATGGACTAAAGTAGTTTTTCCAATCACTTCTCATAGTGATAAATATTTGGTTGGAAAAAGAATAAAGATAGGTTAACATCGATGGTTGAGGCAAACGTCACAGGTACACAAATGCTAAAAATCTATTGACTGACAAAATCAAAAACTGCTATATTCAAAAACGCCAGATCTTCAGAAAATGATTATCCTTTAACAAAAGCATGAATGATTAATTACTGAATATATGTAAATGTCTCCAACAATTTGGCAAAGGAGAAGAGAAAGATTTTGTTTCTTCTGGACAGCTGTCCAGCTCATTCAAAATTTGTTTACAGAAAAAATATAAAGTACTCCCAACTAAACATGGTATCAAAATTAAACTGCTTGATGGTCCAGAGCATAATAAGAGACATTAGAGATTAACACCATTCATTTTTTATTCAAGTTTTACACATGTTTAGGATTAAAAAATGTGAAACTTTTCAGAGGTTACAGTGATTAATGACATAGTTCAGTTGTTTACAATCAGAATTCACTACTTATCCTGCCACCTAAGGATTTTACAAAATGTTTCATTCGCTATAGTGATTAACTGCACCTGACCTCTTTCAAAGATTATGTTTTGTTGTTTATATCTTGTCTTATGTTTTAATAGTTGTAAACTATATTTGTTTCAAACTTATTGTTAACTGTTTTTAGTAATAATATTCAGGTCACAACAAAAGAAAAAATGCTTTCTGGTTAAGAATATAAAATGAGATCAGGCAAATAAAACATCAAACAAAACAGTTGCTACAAAGGGTTTCTAATGATAAGCTATGTAACAGTACCAGGGGGTTGCAACACAAAAATAATAGCTAAAGATAGAGAGGTTGCATTTGAATCATTTACAGCTTACCAGCACTGAAAAGTATTTCAATAAAATGTATTCCTATATGGCTGTGTAAAGTCAAGTACAATCAATCACTGCTGTATCAATCAATCAAAAGACCCAAGAGATTACAGGTTTTCTTTTATCTTTTGCACCTTGGAAGTGATAACATATATGTGTTGTGAGAAATGTTTTGGGGAACCTTTCTATTATCTGATGGCAGAATTTATATCTTCTGTGTAAAGATGACAACAATATTGTGATAATTTGCACCTTGGAAGTGATAACCTTAGTGTTTGTGAGAAATGTTTTGGAGAACCTTTCTATTATCTGATGGCAGAATTTACGTATATCCTCTGTGTAATGACAATATTGTGATAAATTCTATGGGTTGTTCTGCACTCCAGGCAATAAGGTTAATGTCACTGATGTTGTAGACCATATCACATCTTTTCCACTTATGTTAATCACTACATGCATGCTCACAATTCTAACTGAAAATGTTTGAATTCTGACTTAATCATTAAGAAAATGTATGACGTGTATATGACTAACGTGCACAAGCCTTGTACTTTTCCAAAGTTAACTACATCAGCTGCTTACTGTAACAGAACTTTATAGGTATGTATAAAATTTTAGTTGTAATTTTTTTAACAATAATAAAGCTTTTATGAAAGTTTGGCCAGACACTGAAAGCTCAAGGGGGACAATGTAATATCAAGATAATTTTGAGCTTGATGAAACTTTTACAAACAAAAGGATCAAAACAGAAATAATTGACCTCAAATTCCTAATGCCAAGTCAGAGCTGCTTGACTTTTTATTTGAGTCCATCAGACAAAAAAAGTACAAGCTGCTGGGATTTGTATAAAGTGGTTCAACTTGTTGGAGATAGACTCTTGTTATATTTGAGCCACCAGGATATACTGCAACGTAATAAATTGCAAATTTAATATAATTTAAATTTGTGGAGCCCCACGATCTTGGAGCGCCAAATTTATGCAACGTTACATATACATAAAATAGGTGTGACCGGTCTCACGTTCAAGATTGACAAATTACGTAACAATATAACATTTAAATTGGGTTTCAGGTGTATCTGCAATAAGAACTCTATGTAACTTGAAATGGTAATTAAAATTTATTTGATACTATTAAAAAATGTGCACATGGCACTGACTTCGATTTAAAACATTCGTTATTATTTGTTGTTATGCCGTAAGGCTTAAGCTATATACATCCTTACTGACTACATATTCTATTCTACTAATTATTATATAAAAGAAAAATCTCATTTTCAGACTACTCAGTCAATTAATGTGTTTCAAAATATCAATATTTAAATCTCTTTTTCTATATTGTAATGTACTCAAAATATTAATAGTTATTGAATTTATCTTTTGTTTCTCAGTACTGTTTTCTCAAATACTAATTGTTTTCATTTAAATGCTTTGTAATCATTTTATATCATATTAATTTGAGCTCTTGTTACGTTAATCGTATTTCTAAAACATCTATGATTTTAATTCTACTTTACAAGAAACATTGCTCTTTCTTTTAAATAAAATAGAAATGTCTTTAATTGTCTTTGAGTTCTTTGTATGATTAAGATATAAATAAGTTGTTCATCACCTTATTGTCGTCAATCATACTCGATCATTTTTGATCCATCGGTATTCGTCCTCGTCTCGCCTCCAGTGTCGGCTGTCTCTCTTCTCCTCTTGTCCAGCGTCGGCTGTCTCTCTTCTCCTCTTGTCCAGCATCGTATCACTCTCTCTCTCTGGAACACTCCTCTTGTCCAGCGTCGTATCTCTCTCTGGAACTCTCCTCTTGTCCAGCGTCGTATCACTCTCTCTCTGGAACTCTCCTCGTGTCCAGCGTCGTATCTCTCTCTGGAACTCTCCTCTTGTCTAGTGTCGAATCACTCTCTGGAACTCTCCTCGTGCTGTTTCTGACGTTAATGGATCTTCTTATGTATTTCTTCTTATGTACTGATGTTATTAATTAAAATGATTGTCTTTACAACTTAGTTGCATAGTTGTACGTAACTGGAACATTTAAAAAAAATAAATATGCCGTGCTGACGGGCATAAGCTCCCGCTGCACCGTGGATGATTTAAAAAAGAGAACCACTGTAGCTTGCGTGTCCTATTTATACCCATGTCTTGGTCGACACCTGCAGTGGTACGAAATCGACATGTTAGAAACTGTCTCTGGATTCAGTTCCCCCACTCTTTGTCAAATTCGCTATTTTTTATATTTCTGCGAATTGCAGAGTCCTGTAAGTATACTCTTATACTTATCTTATAACTATTTTTACAACACATGTTCACTGTAATTTTGGACATTGCAACTTAACCCTTTCGATTTGTACACAGTTATTTCACTATTACACTCGTACGGTGTGTCACTTCGCGTGGTTTTCGTACACAGTATTTAGTAAATTTTATTACATTTTATTGTGCTTTTGGATTTTAATTCTTAATTATAGTTTATGAATAATTACGGAAAAACAGTAATTGTGCAATTATTCATCTTGGGGTGGCAAACTCTCCTGCAGAGACCTGCGTTCACACACACTAGCAAAATACTGGTGTACACACTTTCAGTTACATTTGTGTGTGTGTGCACGTCAATTCAGGTCGAAACACCTGTTCATATTTTTGTCTGAGCCAAGCTTGCAATCCCTGACATGCTTATTTCTAATATATTATTAATTATTTACAGTTTATTAGGTAAATCTAAATTTTTATATTCCATGCTCAGTACATCACTTATTTGTACTGTCGCATTATTCCTCTGCTTGGTAACAAAAAAAAATTTAATAAATTTATTTATTATAATTTTTTTTTTATTTATTTATTATTATTATTTGCAAAAAAAAATGTAACAAATAATAAAGAATAATATTCGTCATTTCACCCTTAATTGGAGTGTATATAAATGTCTTAGCTCCCCTCTTCGTACGCTCACTGCTCGTGACCTTGTAGTAAGGTGGCTTCAACAAACAGCTGATCTGACTGGTTTCATTGACCTCGTTGTTTTCATGTGTAGAACTTCCTAAATGGCGTTGCGTGGAATTTACCAATTTCTTTCTTCTGTATCTCATCATATACGATGAAAGAGTTCTGTCCTACTCGCTGTCTTAACGTATACGGTCCATTATAAAGTCTGAAGAATTTCTTCGCCGTATTATCCTCCATTTTCCAACAGGATTTGCTTTGAGTATCTTTAGAACAACTTTGGTTGTGGGTCGCATAATTGGGTACAGTCGGACTGCCTTGGAAAACACATCGATACATACCAATATGTGCTTCACACCTCGACTTGATCGTGGTAATGGTCCCAGAAAATCCACTGCAATTAGCTCTCCTTTGTTCTCCTTCTGTATACTCTGCATTCCTACATATGTGTGTAAATTCGGTCCTTAATTTTACATTATCTTACTCATACATTCTTACCTTCGCTTCTAATCTTCCTTAGCTCTTTTCTTAACATGACATTACTTTATCTAATACATTACTTATACACTACATTAACATTCATTACCTTTTATTACATTTCTTTAACATTACCTTTCTAATCGCTACTACTTTCTTGAAATACACTTCCGTAACAGAATACTCTTTTAGCTTGTAGTGTGTCGCATGATCGGTTACAGAGGAACTGTCTTGGAAAACAACGATATTTTTCTCGAAGTCCTTAATCCTAAGTAGTCTCTGCCCTTATGACTTTTCACTCTCGCTTTCTTCTGTGTCCTTGTATCTTCAATAAGTGTTCGCTTGATCAGTCGTTCTAACAATTATGGCAATTATTGTTCATCTTAATCATTTCTTCATATTGTTATGTAACAACTAAAAATTGATGTAGATATAGTGGTGTAGTAGTGTGAGTGCAGATACGCACCGGTATCTATGATAATGTTGTTTTTTATACAATGTCGTAATTATAACTATTATGGTTATTAGTGTGATTGTATTGTTTAATGGGTGCGTATTAATAGTCCACTTCTTTGATTTAAAATGTTTCGCGCACTTTGATATATACCTCCCTCACTTACCACACGTGGATATTTCAGTCCTGTTCAGTGACGGTTCCGCTGAAATACATACACTTTACATACAGATAGATATTCAGGTTGAATATTCAATATAGTTATCACACACAATATAAATGAAATAATATCTAAATAATATTCTGAATTATTAGATCTATTTAAACTCTTCCGCCACCTTTGGTAGAACTGATTAAGAATAAATGAACTAATTTAGAATTGAAATGATACTCTTTTCACTGGTAATAAAAGTGGAGGTTTATTAACAATTCGAGATAGTATAAAATCTTTGAACAATGAACAATCAATAGCTAACAACCTTTTAGATAATAGTTACAATTAAAAATTCAAAATAAGACTCTGTTCAGCCTCAAGGCTGGTAAACCTGTTATTTGTACAATAGTTTAATCTCAAGAGGTTATGTTCTCTTGTATCAGTGAATTACCATATTCGTAAGGTTCTTTTAGGTAGCATGATACCAGGTACAAGATGTAATATTAATAACGATATAAAATGAACAATAATTAATAATAAACAAGCAAATATAAAAATCGAAAATTAATACCATATATCTGATAGTTATGGTACTATCGTACGCGGGAATGCGCACGCAACTTTTAGTACTCATCTGACAATTATCGAGCTCGTTGGCTTGTACAGTTAAAATGTATCACTTTATTTTAATAATTCGCTTTGAGAATTATCTATTTGCAAGAGAAAAATTTATTAAAAATCTCTTGTTATTATTTCCATCTGGTTTGGATTTTACTTGAGAACAGACTGGTAACAGTGAAATTGGCAAGTTACCGTTACGATTCTAAGGTTATGTTATAACGGGTATTGTTATAATGGTTAACTATTTCTTAATATTTATTATTTCTTAATCTAAATATAAACACATTATTCGTAATATATTGATGTGTTATTATCAGGATTACATTTATTCTTTCGTATGAAAGTTAATAATGTTTACTTTAAAACATCGAAAAAACAAGAAAACAATTTTAGTCAATTGAGTGACTATTGTTATTACTCGTATTTAGTAATAAATGCTTCAAACATAATTTTTTAATAATGATAAATAATTAAAATATTTTTTCAATATTTTAATAATTGTGAATTAATATTTCTTTTAATTCTGATAATTCAATCATGGTTTTTGATACTTCGCCTTTTCTGACTTGCGTAGTATCAAAATTATTTATTTTCGAAATTATTATTTCTGTTTCAATATTATTTAAATAAAAATTGTACTCCCTGTTTTTTATCTTTCACAACACTCGCAAGTACGATTGACATTATACACTAATCGTACTTGTTTAAATAAATAACTCCGCACATTTCACTCGTATATATTGGTGTAGTGTTAAGGTTATGTATGTTGGTTTACTTAATGTCACTGCCGCGCACAAATTCAAAATTAAAACTTTTTCATGTTGGCGAGTGGCGTGGCCTCTCCGTCGAAAGACTGATCGTGAACTGTGTTGCTTCCTCGAAGCGTCTCTTTCTCGTCTGCCTAAGGTTCATTCATTCTATTGGTTGAAAAAACTATACTCTCTGACCCAAAAGCCTTTTTTTCTTAAAATATTTAATTTTTTAACAAATTCAGTTTTGAGTTTGAGGCTTTGTGACGTCAGCACTGGTACAAAAATTTAATTGAAAAGTTTAAAATTACAATAACTTTCTTAATCTATGTCCTATCGTTAAATCGTTGATGTCAGTGAATTGCGGACATCCTGTGCTTTAATTTAAGTCTAAGAATGATTATTTTCCGTCCATCACTTCTATCACTACTGTGGTGTATCTTATTTTTATAAGTCTATTACACCAAATTTTACTTATTTATATTAAAACACTTTAAATAAACACTCCGAGTCCATATCTCAATTGGTTTGATTCAAAATTTGGGAATAATTGTTCCCTAAACAATATCTCGTTATGGCGTCTTTAGGCGTCCATATTTGATTTTTTATAAATGTGCTTAAAACTAATTTTTCTTATTTAAAACAGTAATATTGCGATCTAATAATACTAGTAACGTCTATTTACATAATTTTACACTAGAATATTTGTATATGACTGTGTTTAATCTACTTATTTACATTGTTTTAGTCCCCTCCTATCTCTCTTATACAATTGTTACCTTATTTCTGGTTTTCTCTATATAAATTATATCATGTACTAATTGTAATTAGTGTACACACATTGTACCTAATTCATTATACATAATGGTTAGCTTTTAGCTAGTTCAGAACCTTCAATTTTTCAGTAATGGGTCTGTTTATGTTGTGTCATATTATAGTAGTCATTTATTTTTGTTAATACAATAACTAAGTTGTTATTGTTACACTTGGTTTGGGTTTCCAAAGTAGTGTTAGACATTATTCTGACTCTTGATAATGTTTTCATTTACTTTTAAACAAGTTTACATGTTATATTTTTCATAAATAACTTGCTCCTCATGGTTTGTTTACATCTGGGTTCTTTCATTATAGTCATTTGGTTTTTAATTATTTGTATATAAAATGACTGTCTTTATGGTCATAGTCTGTTCTCAAAGTAGCATTGGGATTCCCTCTTACTACTGGTAACAACCTTAACAATCTGTGTTCAATCTTTGATACAGTATTTTTCTTAGCTAGTTAGTTATACAATGGTTCAGCTTACTTCTGGTTATATGTACATAGTTAGTTAGTTTACAATATTTTGGTTACAATGCTGTTATTATTATGTTCAGAATCTGTTCTCAAGGTAGTACCAGATATTTATCTCACTACTGGTAATACTTTTATTAACATTGGTATTTGTTTTGATATTGTATTTTGTCTAACTAAATTGGCATACTTGTTCCATCTCTACTATCTCTGTGTCATCATATTTGCTTTGTTTTATTTGCATTGTGCTGCAATATAATACATTGTCTCTTAGGATTTATTATTATTTATAACAAATTCTTGATTGATATCATAGTTGATGATCAATTATTTATATTAACATGCATGATTTTCTGTTTCATAGGTGTCTTCCCTATGGGGTTATGTAACAAATGTACCACATGTTTTAATGCAGTATTTTTCTACTACTAACATGACTTCAGTATGGTATCTTACTATAATATTTTAATTATTTTGTTACACATGTTTATACAACTCCTTCTTAAACAATAACACAAATCTTTTTGCATTAATTACAATATTTTTCTGGTCATTGGTTGAATTCAATTCCTGTCACTTTGTTTGATACATAACAAAGGTTTTTTATTTGTTGTCAGTTCTCTATGAACAATAACATAATTGTTCTATTTTATTCTATTCTGGTGGTCTTATGATTATCTGTATTGATCACAACCTTTATTAAATTAGTCACACTCATTGTCTGTGTTTATTTGACTATTTTAATTCTTGCTGTTTCATTATGAAATTAACATATTTTCTTACACTATAAACTTCATCACTGGGATTGTTTGTGTGGTTTATTCAGTTGAAATTAGTTAACTATTCACAGGTTTCACATCTATGTTAAGTACTCACTGTAATTGTTTGTGGTTCCTTAAATGTTAAACACTGGTTTTCTTTTCATATTTGATAATCATCACTTCTTTTGGTCACTTATATAGTCTTTAGTACACGTGGTTTATGTTGAGTCCTTGCATGATCCATCCATCTTCTTCTCTCTTCATGGTACGCTTCCTTGTCCTTCTTCTTTCTTCTTCTTCAATATTTTCGTTGTAGTCATTATCTTTATTTATTTCCCTCGCTGTTGGAGTTTGTTGGTCCTTATTTTGTCGGTTCCCCTCACTGTTGGATCCTATTGGGTCTGGTTACTGATATTTTGTTTTGGCTCATGGCATTTTCTTTCTTCATTTTGTATTTGATGTTGCTATGTTAATATTATCTTCTTCATCGTTGGATTTTTATATTAATATATTTGTAGATACACACTTTTATACACTTAGGTTTATTTATCTAGACATACTTCCATGCTTTTCTCTTACTTGACGTTATATTAGCTTATATTATGTAACTACCATATTTGGTAACGTTACAATATTAATAACAACAATAACATCTTTTACCATTACTTTCTTAAATATTTCTCTACAATAGCATTCCTTACCATCACTAATACATTTCTTAATTATACTCTCTTATATTATTATTAATAATTAATAGTAATATTATTTTTCTCATTTAAAAATAATTATTTATTTTCGGGTATTGAGTTCGGTTCGGTGTGTCGTTTGAACTGACACCCTTCATTATAACAATTGGTTGTTGTACACAGGAAATTCATTGTGTTCACCCTCGTGTAAACAACGTCCGCGTTCCATTGTATTATCCCCTCGTTTGTGTGTGTACTTACCTTGTGAACGTTTGTTTTGATCGTATACGTCACCTGTTTATAGTGCTACGTTTTCATTTTGCCTCTCAGCCACTTAAAATCTACCCTCTTTCTCTCGTTACAAATGCTTCGCTCTTTCTCAATTCTCTCGTCCCTAGTTTGGTTGAGTGAACCGACATGAACAGCTGTCGACGGTTTTTTCATACGTCGTTTATGATAACCTCTGTAGTTTTCATACTTACAGTTATAATTATCGTTATTATAATTATCGTGCGTATATCTAACATCATATTTACCACAATTTTGCGTAGTGTTTCGTCTAGATAACTTACTACGTTTCTTGTTATACCTACAGTGATATTTATCTCCGTAAGTGTAGTGCCTTAAGTGTTTCACTTTATGTGACTTACTAGTGTGTGTGTCTCACAATAGGGATATCGCTATTAATAAGGTATGTTTTATTAACCTTTATTTGCTTCTCCTCCTTAATGTTAATTACTTTTTTATAATTATCGTTAGTAATTACACACGTATTTTCAATTAGTATGAATTGTTCACCTTCTGCTGACGCTATGTGTGTATTTGTGTCGCTAATTTTCTCTTTTGCTCCTTCTCTTAGTATTGTATTATATTCTTTTACTTTTTCACCTAATGGTGACTTATCAGTTTTAAATTCTTCTATTTGTCTATCTAATCTAGCACATACATTTTGTCTTATTCCATATACATTCGTCCATAAGGTTTCCCATCACCTTAATGATTGCCTCCATACTAATACTTCCTGATATTGCCATGTCGAAGTATTATTATTAAAATATTTATTTTGTAGTTATTATTTAACAATTATTATTGATAACCGTTCCCTACTTATTTATTTATTTCTGTATTTTTATTAATAGTTATTATTAATACTCATTACAGTTACACCTGTTACATAGACAAATAATATTATTCGTGGGCGCCAGCTGTGTGATTACACAACAATTAACATTACATTCAGTTACTGTTTAATATAAATAATAATTACATATTATACATTTTTCATTTAACACACTCTTTATATTTTAGAGCAACCATTTAGCTACATAAAAAAATTTTAATAGTTAAATGATGGGGATCGGGCCATACGTTCATGGGCTACAATTTATGTAACAAATTTTTGTACATAAATTTAGGCATGTCGTGCCCCACGTCCAGGGCGACATTATGTGTAACATTAAAATTTTGTTAAAATTACTTTCAAATACAAATACACTTCTATTTGTGTTTGAATAGCCCCACGTTCTTTGGGAGCCATTTTATATGCAACGTAACAACGTTGCAAAGTTGCATAATATTATATTGTATGTGTACGAATTTACATGTAATTTATGTTTGTGATGCCCCACGTTGGAAGCGACATTTTATATGCAACGTAATAAATTGCAAATTTAATATAATTTAAATTTGTGGAGCCCCACGATCTTGGAGCGCCAAATTTATGCAACATTACATATACATAAAATAGGCGTGACCGGTCTCACGTTCAAGATTGACAAATTACGTAACAATATAACATTTAAATTGGGTTTCAGGTGTATCTGCAATAAGAACTCTATGTAACTTGAAACGGTAATTAAAATTTATTTGATACTATTAAAAAATGTGCACATGGCACTGACTTCGATTTAAAACATTCGTTATTATTTGTTGTTATGCCGTAAGGCTTAAGCTATATACATCCTTACTGACTAAATATTCTATTCTACTAATTATTATATAAAAGAAAAATCTCATTTTCAGACTACTCAGTCAATTAATGTGTTTCAAAATATCAATATTTAAATCTTTTTCTATATTGTAATGTACTCAAAATATTAATAGTTATTGAATTTATCTTTTGTTTCTCAGTACTGTTTTCTCAAATACTAATTGTTTTCATTTAAATGCTTTGTAATCATTTTATATCATATTAATTTGAGCTCTTGTTACGTTAATCGTATTTCTAAAACATCTATGATTTTAATTCTACTTTACAAGAAACATTGCTCTTACTTTTAAATAAAATAGAAATGTCTTTAATTGTCTTTGAGTTCTTTGTATGATTAAGATATAAATAAGTTGTTTATCACCTTATTGTCGTCAATCATACTCGATCATTTTTGATCCATTGGTATTCGTCCTTGTCTCGCCTCCAGCGTCGGCTGTCTCTCTTCTCCTCTTGTCCAGCGTCGGCTGTCCCTCTTCTCCTCTTGTCCAGCGTCGTATCACTCTCTCTCTCTGGAACACTCCTCTTGTCCAGCGTCGTATCTCTCTCTGGAACTCTCCTCTTGTCCAGCATCGTATCACTCTCTCTCTGGAACTCTCCTCTTGTCCAGCGTCATATCTCTCTCTGGAACTCTCCTCTTGTCTAGTGTCGAATCACTCTCTGGAACTCTCCTCGTGCTGTTTCTGACGTTAATGGATCTTCTTATGTATTTCTTCTTATGCGAATTGCAGAGTCCTGTAAGTATACTCTTATACTTATCTTATAACTATTTTTACAACACATGTTCACTGTAATTTTGGACATTGCAACTTAACCCTTTCGATTTGTACACAGTTATTTCACTCTTACACTCGTACGGTGTGTCACTTTCGCGTGGTTTTCGTACACAGTATTTAGTAAATTTTATTACATTTTATTGTGCTTTTGGATTTTAATTCTTAATTATAGTTTATGAATAATTACGGAAAAACAGTAATTGTGCAATTATTCATCTTGGGGTGGCAAACTCTCCTGCAGAGACCTGCGTTCACACACACTAGCAAAATACTGGTGTACACACTTTCAGTTACATTTGTGTGCGTGTGCACGTCGATTCAGGTCGAAACACCTGTTCATATTTTTGTCTGAGCCAAGCTTGCAATCCCTGACATGCTTATTTCTAATATATTATTAATTATTTACAGTTTATTAGGTAAATTTAAATTTTTATATTCCATGCTCAGTACATCACTTATTTGTACTGTCGCAATACATATATCTTAATGTCTCTTTACATTCTTTAAAAAATTGAAGGAGTTTAAGAGAATATATTTTATTTATATGGTGCATGAACACAAAAGTAATTTCTTGTTGTTACCAGTCTCACTGAAAATGTCGGTGAAGTTTTAAAAAATGAACCTAGATATAATGTGAGAATATTCAAGATCCACTTATTAAAGTGGATATATGATGACTTTATTTTTTTAAATCCAAGGCTTATAAAAAGGAATCTGCAAAAGCAATGTGTAGTCTAATTGTATACTTTGAATTTGTTGTACTTCAATGACCTTCACTAAGAAAATTCAGTCCTTTATCATCACTTGACACACCCGAATTAAGCCCTTCCACAAACATTGTTCACATATAACACATTCATTGTTGGTGTGTTTCACAAACCAAGAAACAGCTGTGGATGGAAAGAAACCATCAATATGACCTATTATTGTATACAACGGGACAGACAGGATTTCCTTCTTTTAGATTTTCATAAAAAACTACAACCTAATTTTGTGAATAAAATTACAAAAATAGAAGGAAAGTAATAGTTATTTACTAGATAAATTTGGAAATATAAGGGTTCCATTAATAGACATTTAAAATTTAATAAAGTCTTTAAACAATATAAATAAACAATGCCAGGAAGATCTATCTACTGCAGATGCTGATGTGTTACAGATTTTTTAAAAACTTTCCTTCAGTGAGTATCTATAGTATTTGCAGCATATGAATTAAATCGGTGTACTCATTCACAGAAGTGAATCAACAAGTTTCATAAAATTGGCACTACTGGCCTTTAAAACAAATATTTCAAAATTGTGCTATGGGATGTGCAAAATTTGCTTAGCCACACATTTTATTGCAGTTGCAACCCAAATCACTACTGATACTGTTACTGGTAGAGGCTATGGAGCACTAGTAAAAGGCATTCCAAACGCCATGTTTCATCTTAGGTCTACTTATGTATAGAATAATTTACACGTTTTGAGGTTGTAATAGTTTTGTTTTCAAAATGGCAAAGCGCTAAATTAAAAAACTAATTGTTAAATATACATTAAAAAACTGCTTCTGTACAAGATTCGAAAAACAAGCAATGAACTGATTAATTAGAAATTACATTTATATCCACAGTTACTTTAGAATAAATAATTGCTGATTATAAATATATTACTACTGAATGTATTTATATATTGTTACACTCCGTTTTATTCTTACTATCACCCCTAGTTTATTAGCCCCACGTTTGTGTGCCAATTTGTTTCAAACCGTCTATGTCGTATCCGTTGAAGCCTTACCTTGCTTTGCCAATCTGTTACCTTACTTTAATTCGCTGATGTTATTTGTTGTTAGTTTCCCGATTTAAGGCGCCAAATTGTTTTATTTTCCCAAAACAATTAAAAGGATTCTTCTTATTTAATTCTTCTTTTCTCTTATTTCACTTTAATTCGACTCACCTTGGTCTGGTTGTCAATTCGAATTTTTGTTCCAAAAAATAGGGATTACCAACCTCTATTTTTGGTAAAAAATTTCCACCTTGGCTATATGAATGAATAAATTGTTAGTAATATTAACATAAGTTAAAGATACAATTAATAATAAGCAATATGGTATTGTTTTCTAGTGTTTTTTATTAATTTATTTTTTTTAAAACAAAATGAAATATATTTATAACATATATTTTTGCTCCAACTTTCGTTTTTTATTTGCTCATCGGTTGGCAACTCTTCACAGTTTTCAGGGTTTGCTGGTTAATATGTTATGTTTTATTTTAATTATTTCTAAGTTTGCTGGGTTCTTGTGATTACAGACAAAATGAACAAGAGGTCTTTAGAAAGTACAAAACTTCACATAAAACAAACTTAAATATTATACAGTTCTTAATAAATTACTTCTTAGGTTATATTACAAGTGTTGGTTCAAAGTTGTTGAATAGGTTAATATTTCGTTTTAGAAAAAGACTCCAATGTCCAATAAATTGATCACCATAAATTAAAAAGTTATTAAAGATATAAACTGATTGTTCCTAGTTTATTCCTTAAGTGAGTGTTTATATAAAGTTTATTACCGAGTGAAAAAAGTGTCACAGTGTAGATTAGTCCTTTGCATTTAGTTGTTGAGTTAATTTATACTCATCACATTCCTTTACATCTGATTTGCCTCTCTCTGAGTTCATTTTTCTTTTATAATTTATAAATTTCTTTAGTAGATTTTTCTTTCGATTTTAAATAATTCTGGCTATTAAATCTCTTCTTGTCATACTATTATTATTCCTCATCTCATTAGTGTTTATTACAATTTCATTTCTATTTGAGTTATTACTTTTAAATTATTAAATTGAGCTGCATATAATTTTTGATCGGCCCTTCTCTGAATCTAAAAATGGACTAACGGTTTTTTCTGTTAATGTTTGGTTGTCAAGGTAGTCAGCCTCATACTCCCATTGGTGGAAAATATTGTTTACATTGTTAGATTTTGCTAATGAAATTTTACAAAATTAACAAATATTTTTTAAATTAGCATAACTTTCTTATACTACTTTGAATTCCTAAGATAATAACATTATTGCATTGCATTTCTTTTATAATTTAATTAGAAACCAAACATGACTAGTTTCTGTTCAGTATTTACTGATTTACTATTTTAACAATTTTGTTTTTACATTACTTATTTTATAACTGGTCCTTTTGATATACATTAGGTGTCCTTAAATTTATATTACCAATTTTAATAGTATTACCTACATTTTGTTCTTACTTACTATTGCTATTATATTAAATTTTACAAATTACTGTTTTTTTCACTCTAGGCTCATTAGACCTAGATCACCTGACTTTCTTTATACAGTTATTATAACATATTTCATGAGTTTCATGGAACAGAACTATTTTAAACATAACTACAACAAATTAACATGTAACATTTAATGATTCTTAATCATTTTCAAAACATATTACTATTCCTTCTAACATGCTATGCACATGCTATTTTTTTATACATGGCATACCTTCCTACTCTCATCAACTAGCATTCATTTAACATTCTTTTTTACTCTTATATATATTCCTTTTACCACGAACAGATAACTATAACAATTAATTAACTAGTAATTTCTTAATTTAAAACATGACTATTAATTCTACTTATTCCACTTGGATAGGCCTATTATGCCTTAGTTTTTCCACATTATAAATCCATCATTTTTTTACACAAACATTACTTATTATTTATTTTAAACATTGTTACTACTGCTGTAATATCAGTTAGTATAATTTCCTTGGTTCGGTTATGCACTTTAATCTTATTACTCACTATTTTTCTTTCTTTTCTTCACCTTGATTTCACCACACAACTCACCTTATCATTAATATTGGATATTTTTTATATGGAGGATTTATTCACTTCCTATTCTAATAACAATATTATTTAATATTACTCATTTTACATTTATTTATTGGTAATTTTACATCATAATTCTGGGTATAGCTTTGTACTTTCATTATTACATTTGCTACTTTATTATTGTTTAAAAAGGGGTTGTTATATGGTTATTATGTTATTTATTATATCCTTCCCTCTACCAATCAATTGGGTTGGGTCATTGTCAGCTATAGTTAGTCACAGTCAGTAAATTATCTTTTGGTTAGTACTGTTATTAGTTTTATGTTTGGTGAAATAACACGTTACTATATATATATATATATATATATATATATATTGAAACGAAACGTTCTTATATAGTGGTTCTCTTTTTATATTATCGAAAAGTTTATGTATTTTATCTTTTATGAATTATGGCACTTGTTGCCTTCAACCACTGTTAAATGTCCTGTGGGAAGAATCAACTCGTAACCAAGGGAGTTTAAGGGATACCTAGCTTTGGGGTTTTAATTGGATTATTTTATTTTTTCTGTTTAATTATACTGACCTTGAGTCCTGTAATAAATAACATAAACTTATGCTAAATCTGGGCGCCACCTGAACACTGGTCCAGGAAAAATGAATCACTTGAAGTTAAATCTCTACAACCTATTTATGGAAAAATAATAACTTCTTAATTTTATAAATAATTTGCTATTAATGAAACAAGTCTGAGTTGTAATTATATAACGTTCAATTTATTAACTTTAAAATTGTCTGAAGAACTGTTAACACACTTCTTAATTGTTTTCAAATAACTTACAATGTTCAATATTCTAGATAACCCTTAATCATATGTCCGCCAAAAAATTTCTCAGTTGATCGGTTGAGTTTAATGATTTTACAATAGCACAAGGTCGTGAATTCTTTGAACTTCCAAGATTTATCAAAATGATGCCTTAGTTAAGTCTATGGGTTTTCATCTTCTTCCTCTTGAATTAATTTTTAGAAATTCCCTATTTGATTCCGGTTTCTTTCAGATAACTTTACAGGACTACTTACAATGTAAATTTGACTATTATTATTGAATTCCTTGCGATCAACTGATTAATTTGGTACCAGTTAAGCCTGGTTTCGAATAGGTTAACTTTAGAAAAATACAACAAGTTTATAATCTTACCTTGTGATGATTTACATTCATCATTGTCCATTTATTTTGGACAATTAGGTGTCTTACACCTTACTAAAACATGGATACATAATGTGAGTAATTATACATAACAAAATTAATATCTTTAAAATAACATAATATATGAATAATAGTGAATAAACAATGACCTTGGCTTAGGCCTAACAATTTTTACATTACTAGCCTAATTATTAACTTGTGACATTATCTTATGAAACAGGTTGTTCTTGGTGTTCAATTCTAGCTTAGGCTTTGGTTCATTATCATGACCACATCCTGTTTCATAATATACAGTATTTTAAGAGCATTCTATGTTAGCATCATTTTTTTCACTCATCTGGGCTGGTCATATTGATTTGATCAATAATACCTTTATTTTTGCAATAATTCTTATTGAATTGATATTACTATCAACTGAGCAGGTTTATTCTAGTTTGATTTCATTTATTTACATCTTATTTGCCCATAATTTAGGGTTTTAAACATTAAATATTTTAATTATGACCCATTTACACTTGTCTGTTTTGTCAGATCTACACTATGGTCCAGCTAACTTCTGATATAACTTATACATTCAGGTTTATTGTCTTATGATATCTTTAGGTCTATTGACTTTACACTCTTGTGCAACTTTTTAAATGAATTTGGTTGTATTTTGACAACATATTAGTAATAATTTAAATCATTTTAGATGCATAGTACTTGCAACTATTTTCGCATGGTTTTTTAATAACTTTCTATAACTTTCATGTATTTTAAAAGTTCCTTTATTTAACATAAAACGTTCATCCTTATCTACTTGACATTTAGATATCATTATCTTTTTGTTTTACGATAATTGATTTTCCATTATTCTGGGTGCTGGTCACAAGCCCAATACATAATTTGTTATCGCAATTTTTTAGTATTTGTTTACAATTTTTATTATTCTATTTATGGATCTAAGCCATTTTGTAATTCTAGTTGATATTTTTAACCATACATTGGTTTCAATATGAGTAATAACTCTGTAACAATTCTGTTTTCATGCCTTATTCTGAGCTAATTCTTGAAACATTGTGACATTCATTCTGTCACTTACAACGGTTATTTCTTGATACTATTTATTACTATTGGTTTTATTAGTACACTTCACTTCCACAATCTATGGGGTGTCATTATGGTCAAAGTTTAAGCCCTTTTTACTGGTTCTGTCCATAATACAAGTTGTTAGTTTGCTGTATTATACCTGTTTGGCTTTCAATTACATTAATTATTTTGATTTCTTTTATTTATTTTATATTCTTCAGGTGTTATTATTTATGGGACGTCTCGTGACGTTACAATATATATATATATTGTAAAATACACCACAGTACATAAGAGTAAAATAATAATTTTAAAAGGAGAAAAGGTATAAATTTAATAGTATGGTGAACATATATTAGAATTGTAAACAAAAAGACTGAGTTGTGAGTCACGACCAACATACACTCCAATATTATATAGAACAGCATTAAGAAATATGTGTTGACAATTATTATATTGAATTGGAAATAAACATTCAAATAAAAGGAAAGATTAATAGAATAGTAATCTAAAATATGCTAATTATAATGGATAATGTAAAAAGTCAAATAAATGTAATTAATAATAATTAATAAAATTATATGTTTTTGAGAGTCATATAATGGAAAGATGTGACAAATGTAGTTAGGTATCTAAATGGCAAATTGTAAATTGTTAGATTTGAATTGTATTCAAATGGAAGAAAATTTGTTTAGTCTAATTTTATATTTAAGAAGAGCCACATCAAAAAGTTTAATTTTATATGTAATCGATACACATCAAAAAGTCTGTTTTTATATTTAATCACATAAACATCTAAGAGTGGTCTTGTAAAAGAGTTTAATTTTGTATTTAATAAAGGAAATCTTTAAAGGAAGGGATTTAAAATTGAATCTAATAAACATACAAGAGTATAAACCTGTAACATTGAAAGAATTATAATTTTTATACAACTTAATAAACAACAATATTTTAAGAAGTCTGAGTATATCATTTATAGAACGCCGAACTAAAAGAAGAAGCCTGTCCTGGAAAATAGTTTGAGTGTCAATACAATAAAATTCGAAATTCAGAAGAAGCATCAATTTAGTAATCATAGAAGAAAATATAATTCAACATTTAATCTAATAAGAAATCCCAGAGGAGGAACAAACCACGAAGCCTAACATTACCTGTAAGATGATAAACATCAGCGAGAATTGAACCAGTTGCAGTTGTGAAGAGCTCAGATTCAAACTATTTACATTTATATGGTAGATATTCTTACCTTGTTATTAATTAAAAAATTTATACACTAACGTTATTTGGTATGGATTAAAGAAAAGAATAAATCATACACAGTATTAAATAATATAAATCAACTTAATAATTGTTAACCATGAGATAGAGTTTCCTTTTCATGTGCAGATAGAAAAAAGTAATATCTGTAATTAAATATTTTAATTACAATACTTATAAATAAATTACACCACTCTCTCTCTCTCTCTCTCTCTATATATATATATATATATATAAAGTGTCAGTAGTGATATATTTATAATTAGTTAATCAATAGAAACGTCATGGACAACAATATCCAGAAATTAAATAATTGCATGGTACAGTGATTTGGTTACACTTCAGGCTGAATAAACATTTGAACTTTATCTCATTCCTATTCATTAAGAGTATATAGTCTTGAAAACTAAGGTAAGATTTTGAATCATCTCTCAACCATGATCATAGCAATGTTTACACAACACAAATCCATACTCATGAGATGGTTACTGTGTACTGCAAATGAGTAGTCCAATTGCAATACCTACTCGTTATGCCCATAAAAACAAAATTTTCAGAAATGGCAAAAACTGTGGTTCTTTTAATATGTTAACACATAACTTGAATTTTTTCCTGAAAATAGGTCAAATTACTCTGCATATGGTCCCTTAATGTAATCAAAATAAAGTTAAGTCATTTGGTGGGAAAATAAAAAAAAAAAACGTTTGGACATAACAAGTTTTGCAGCTATTTAGGACATAACATGTTTTGATTCAATTTTAATTTTTGTTTTAGCAATTTGTTAATTATTTTTATGTGTTAGATAGTACTTGTATATTTCAATGCACTGGAAAATATTGCTAAGTCGGATTTGTTAATTGTTAGGTGAAGTGATGGCCCACAATTGGAAATATGATTTTTATTATTTTAAGAGATGGGGGTGCTTCATTTATACAAATTTGGATATTATGCCAATGTTTTTATTCTGTCCTCCACAGCTAACAGCAATCAGTTTAACTGGGATGTCTATCAGGTCAGTAGACTTTAACCTGTAGACCTTTATACTGTAGAGGCAGTTTTGATTATAACCTTTCTTAAATTCGTTTTCTAGCCAAGCATAAGAGAAAACTCTGTTTTTTGATAGTTTGTTATGAAAAATTCCCTGGCAGATAGTAAAGTTATAAATATACATCTGGCATAAATAGTAGGCTGCCTGGTCAGGGATTTTAATAATCACTTGGTTCTTTTGACAGTTGAGACTTAACATCAGTTCAGTCTCATGAGAGGTTCCAGTTCGTCATAAAAAGCCTTAGCCTTTCGTTTAGAAACAGCAAGCTCTACTGGAAAAACATTTATCACACTCATTGTTTATTTAAAATCAACATGATTTATTGAAAGAGTGATGGACATGAAACATGTAATCAATTAATGAAACCTTGCGGTCATTCTTCTATGAAATCTCAGCCAGTTTGTTACCAACCATTTGTAATTGAAAAATTGAATAACCATGTTTACGACAATCAATAGTAACAAAATATTACAGAAAAGAAAAAATAATTCTGCACACAACAGACAAAATGAGTTTTGCTGCAGCATTCTTTAATTACTATTTCACAATAATGGGACATAACAGGGTTTGCTGCTGCTGTTTTTCCACATTGGACATAACGAAGTTTGCTGCAGTACATGTAAGGGACATAACGAGTTTTGCAGCAGTTTCTAGTTTTTTCACCTTAACATATTAGGGTTTCAACATGTTTTGCAACAGTTTCTCTTCACCAGAATATGCGTGTATGGTGTCGGAACAAAATGACGGCCTTAACTTAAAATCGGCTTTGGGTGGACATAACAAGTTTTTCAACTGGGCTACTCAAATAAAAGTGTCCATACTCACATAACTGATTATACTAATTAATATTATTGAGCGTGACTTATTTTACTACTTTTCTACCAGCACTTTTTAATTTTGACATTTCCCTTTTCATAATCATTCTGAGTTGATTACCCCTCTGTAGTGTGGTTTACCCCCAACTCACTCCTCTGACTCCCATAAAATACTAAGTGTCATATCCTTAGAAAGTTTGCTTGAAGCAAAATAAATTTTAATTGTAATATTGTTTAAGCCTACTGTATTTGAAATTTGTGTATTAAATATTGAAAATTTACCTACTTTTGTATGTAATAGTTGATAACTGACCTAAGTCAAGTAAATGATAAATTTAGGAGACACTACTGTAGTATATATAACAGTGCCATGCACCAATACACAAACTGTCTACATTCTACAATATAATTTTCTGCCACTTATGTTGTTAAAATCTTCTATCTTAGTGCTCTTATTGGGTCTCATTGGGGTCACAACTTGCTATAGTGTAGGACTTTTAAAAATACTTATACTCGTATAATCAATTAGCCTTCATTCATACCAGCTTCATTTGTATGACTACATTTTTACCAGCAAATTTTTTAATTTTCCTCTTTTCTTTATTTATATGGGGAGGGGTTTTCCCTCAAAACCTCTCACTTCTGTGTGTGTGTAATTTATACTACACTAGTGTACAATCAAGATGAATTTTTCTTGGATATTAAATAAAAAACTAACATGCCTGATGACGACCAGATTGCTTGATGGTTGAAACATGTTCCAAATGAGGAAACTTGATTGTATACAGGTGTAGTGTAAGTAAATCCTCTGTAGTAAGGCGCAAAGTTTTATTATAATTTCGGAATTAGATTTCTTTATTTTATCATGACTGTGAGAGTGTATGTTTAATTTTGTCTCACTGTGGTTGTTAGTAAAAAACCACGAGAACCAACACTTCCTATATTCCCAAGCCTGTACAGGAGGAAAGGACCCTTTTAACCTTTATACACGTCACATCGCCTTGAGTGACGACCTCTCTCCTGATTGGTTGATTGATGCTCCAGGAGGCCCAGTCCGAACCCTGTGTCCCGGGCGTGGTCCCTTAGTAACCAGAGTCTATATAACTGACAACTTAGTGAGACTCACGGTCATTCTTAGATTCATTCTCATTCTGTTCATTTCGCTTTTGTTAGCAGTTTAGCTAGAGGGGTGTGGGTTGCGTGTGTACCGTGTGCGTCTTGACAATGTCGACTACTTCACTCCTATCGACTACGGTGTGGTGTGCTGCGTGTTGTAAGTACTGAAAGATATTACGTGATACAAGTGTTGATGAGTTAAAGAGAGTGCAAGCATAGTAATTTTCACGTTAAATGTCAAATAAAGAAGTTCTTATTGTAAAGCTAGAAGTTGTAACCAATCATTTCACACAACCCACTCACGTTACCTGTTAGTTTATCGGCGATTCACCGCTCGGTCACGACAAATGGTGGCAGCTGTGGTAGGATAGGTTGCAAAAAGACCTACACAGATGTGTGAAGCGATTGGGAAGAGATTATCATAAAATTCGGCAGACGGTTCTTAAAAAAAAAAATGTTATAGATAATATTTGTTAGAATATAATATAATTATTCAACAACTGTTCAATTGAATAATAGATAACATATTTACTGGATAAATTATTTGAGATGTTGAAATAATATCTCGTATACATATGATGTTTGAATTTGAATGTTTGATTTAGTATTAATTTTATGTTTATGTTGACATACCTGATGTAATTGATATGCCTGGTCTTCATCTTTTCAATGAATTGCATTTCCTACGACTACCATCATTTGCAGAGAAAATAGCTTCTAAAGAGAATAGAAATGTTGTATGGTATCTTTATATTTTACGTAACAGTGCGTCTTTAAGTTATTATAAATACGACCATGGTAGTCCAGTCAAGTTAATTCAGCGGCACAAATATTCATTTTCTATGACAGTGCATGACTTACTAGATAGAATTCGTTTAAAACATGAGAATGCAATAATTGAAAGTTGCTTAGAGATGTTAAACAGACCACTTTGTGTTGCTTTAGCAAAAGTTATTCGGAATTAGAGTAAATAAAAACGGTGTATATATTCTGGCATATCCATTGCACCAGTTAGCAAGATTATTGTTTAAGTTAATGCTTAACGAGTGACTTTCTAATTAGGACTTTATATTCCTATGGGATTGGGTTTAAGAAAAAGTAATAATAGAACAGAGTTTATGTCTGAACCTCGAAATTTTGGGTTACCCGTGGGGCAAGTAACTAATAGAGATCCGTTACCTCCTACCTTGTACATGCGAGTAGGGACCAGAGTAGGTACCATCACCGCCCACTACCAACACGTAAGTCCAGTAAACTTACCTAGCCCTCCTGTGCCACAAAGTACTCCTTTAACTGCACCAGTTGTCAAGTTACCCGCAGTTCGTTGTATACCTCCATTAGAACAAACAGTACCCTTGCCAGAACAACCGGTGTATGATATTCCCAGGAAATCTTCATGAGCAGTCGCCCTATTTACTACTTACCCATCACCGATCCAGATGTATTACTAGAAGGATGCGAAACCCTATTACGTACACTTTTACAAAGGATAATCGAGAGATACATTAATGGGCATTCAAACTATACTGACGAAGCAAGAGTAAATAGAGTAAAAGTAGTTAAACTTGAGATAGAATTCACTACGTGATCTTGTAAACAAATGGATAGTTTGTGTAGTTATATTTTGTTTCTATTGTTTGGAATTTTTATTTGTATCAGTTTTGAAATTTTTATTATTTGGTATTGTGAATACAGCGTTTTTGATCTGCTACGGTGTACACTGACTGTTATCACTTCCCGCGACCACAATCACAGAGTAGATAAGCACCCGACAAACAGTAACTAGTGTCGCGATTGTTACATCCGTTCTCTTAAATTTTTTGCGTTCTACAATAAAAACGCGTAATATTATAAGCAAAAATGGAAACTGGAAAAAAGTAATTATGACCACCCCAACGACTTCTAGTGTTAGCAGCATGATTAGAGACCTTACTGTTTCTAATCTCATAGAGAATTGGTCTGGAGATGGTCCTGTAACTGTAACAGAATTCTTTAATAAAATAGATCGTGCAGCTAAATCTGGTAATTGGACAGATACAGACAAAATTACAGTCGCAGTACTTAAGCTAACCGGATCAGCCGCGTTATATTTAAACAGTAATGAAGAAGCTACTCGAGATGATACGACATATCAGCGGTTTCGAGAGATTTTTAGATTTTTATTGAACGCTTTAAAATAAAACACCTTGATCAGTTCCACTATAGTGCTTTGCAAAACGCGACTCAGTATAAACATGAGACCCCTGAGCAATTTGCAGACAGGTGCAGACGTTTACGCTCACGGACAATTAGACAAGTACCCGAGCCTACGCAGCAGGCTATAATTAATGATGAGGCAGAGAGACGTATGTTAGCTGCCTACATTAACGGTCTACAGGGAGTAGTAGGAAAACAAGTAAGATATCGCATGCCGTCGAGCCTAACCGAGGCTATACAAATAGCTATAACGGTAGCGGAAGTAGAGGCCGTAGAGATGCGAAAGACACCTAACAAAGAAGGAAACCTTTTCGCCATTTGCTTTTACTGTAAGAAACCAGGACATATCGCAAAGAATTGTCGCCAGCGTAAACACATTCTGAATCCATCGTCATTTAGGAAGCAGAGAAGTAGTAAAGGTTCTAGCAGTTATAATAATAAAAGTTATAATAATAATAAGAGTGTTAGTCATAATAATAATAATACTAACCGATGGGAAATGACCGGCAATAAAGATGACACTCGTGTACTATGTTACGCATGCCAGAAGCCAGGACATTTCGCTAGAGATTGTAAATCAAACGGGCACCCCCAAACGAAACGGGTTCGTCAGGAAGAGGCACTGGACTGTCGAACTAAAATCCCGAGGGAATCAAGAGGGTTTCGTCCACCATAAATTCAGTAACCAATATCAAGTGACTGATGTAATGTGTGAAGAATTAGATGACCAAAATCAAATGTTAATTAATGTTACAGTAGGACGAAAAGCCTGTAGATTTCTATTAGATACCGGTGCGATGATATCTGTCTTAAAATCCGGCATTAGCCAAAAGAGAATCAGGGAGAGTAGTATAATTGCGAGAGGAGCAACAGGTGATAAACTTAGAGTGTACGGATTACAAAAGGTAGGCCTAAAGATAGGTAATAATTGTAGAATATATCATGATTTTGTAGTAGCTGATATTAAGACGAGTTATGACGGATTAATAGGCGTAGATTTGATGAAAAAACTAGGGATGAGAACTGATTTCTCCACAAAGAATGTGTATGTTGGTAATAACATAATTAGTGTAAACAATACGATAAGTAGTAAATCATTAGGTGCAGATGAGGAAAAGTCCGGCCAGCTTACCAATTCCTTACCTATTACTGCTACTATCGGTAACGCTTTAATTTTGAGTAGTAATGAGAATATATGTAATGTAGTTACGTGCGAGAATTACACTATCCCGCCTATGTCCGAGATGCTTGTTCGGGGACGCCTGAATATGGGAGCATCAGAATTAAGCGCGCAGAACAGTAAAAATAGTAGAAACAGTAGAACCAATATTGATAGAGTGAGTATTGGTAAAACGGTATTGGTAGAACCAGTGGAACTTAGTGTTCACGGGCTACGAGTTGCCAGAGTTATAAGTAATGTTTCAGTAGATCAGACTGAAAAGGTTAATCAGAAATCCGTGATAATGAAGTTGATAAATTTCAGTAGGGAAACGTTAGACGTTCCTAATAATAGTGTTCTTGGGGTAGCTGAGACGGTTGAAACAAACGAGACGTTTGATGCGGAACCCATAGCTTTGAGGAAGAAACAGAGTAAGATAATTAATGTTGTAAAAAGTGAGAATCAGCGCAGATATAGTAAAATAGATAAAGAGATTAGAGATAAATTAGTGCATTTGAGTAAAATGGATTTTCAGATTTTGTGGCCTGTATTGCGGAAATATATGCATTTATTTGAGGAGCCTGTAGAGAATATAGGTTGTAGTATTGATGTTAGACATAAGATAGAGACGGGAGATAACCCGCCTGTTAGAAAAAAATCCTTATAGATTGCCACATGCTTTAAAACCTGTTGTTGATGAGCAAATTAGAGATATGTTAAAGAAGAAAATAATACGTCCATCTAACTCTCCGTGGTCGAGTCCTGTAGTCATAGTGAACAAACGAAGTCCTGATGGGAGTCCAAAGTATAGATTTTGTGTTGACTATCGAGCATTAAATTCCATTACGAAGGGAGATGCGTACCCTTTACCTAACATAACCGAAACATTAGATACATTGAGCGGGAGCATACTTTTTACTACCTTAGACTTATGTAGTGGATTTCACCAAGTGAGTGTAGAACCGGTAGATATAGAGAAAACCGCGTTTACAATACCTGGTCACCATTACGAGTTCGTTAAAATGCCATTTGGATTATGTAATGCCCCTGCAACATTTCAAAGATTAATGGATAATATACTTATGGGAATTAAGGGAGAAGAAGCATTAGTGTACTTAGACGATATTATTATTTACAGTAGTAGTGTTGAACAACATGCTAAGAGATTAGATAAAGTATTACAGAGGTTAGATGAAGCTAATTTGTATATTCAGCTGTCCAAATGTAATTTTGCTGTAACCGAGGTAGAATATTTAGGTCATATTGTAAGCGATAAAGGAATAAGACCAGATCCTAAAAAGATTTCAGCTATAATTAACTATCCTCAACCTAAAACTGTACGTGACATTCGAGCTTTCCTAGGCTTAGTTGGGTACTACCGTAGGTTTATTAAACATTTTGCCGATATAGCTAAACCCCTAACTGAGTTAATAAAGAAAGATGCAGACTTTGTTTGGAATACTTCTCAAGAGGAAGCTTTTAAAACTTTAACTACCGCCTTATGTGAAGAGCCTGTTTTAAAATACCCTGATTTCACCAAACCCTTTATTTTAAACACTGACGCTTCAGGAGTTGCCGTAGGAGCTGTCCTGTCCCAAGAATATAACGGATATGAACATCCCGTAGCATATGCTAGCCGCCAGCTTAATAAAGCTGAAAGGAATTATGGCACGACAGAGAGAGAACTTCTTGCTCTAGTATGGGCTACCAAGTATTTTAGATGTTACCTCTATGGTAGACGTTTTGTAGCTATTACAGACCATGCAGCACTAAGATGGCTTCTTAGTTTAAAAGATCCGTCATCACGACTTACACGTTGGGCTCTTAGATTATCTGAATTCGATTACACAGTTCTACATAAGCCTGGTAAGAAACACTTAAACGCCGACGCATTAAGTAGACACGTGAACGTTGTAGCCATACCTTTAGTATCTAAACATGACGTACTTAGGGAACAACTGCATGACAAGTTTTGCCAGCAGCAAAAACAAAACCTTAATAATGCTTATAAAGTGACCGAAGATGGATTACTTTATAATACTGAGTTTGAACAACCCCGCGTAGTCATACCCAGGGCATTGGTTACACAAGTCATATCACAACATCATGATACTATATTTTCTGGTCACCAAGGTATTAAAAAGACCATAGGTATTATTAAAGAAAGATATTTTTGGCCCACGTTAGTAAAAGATGTGACAGATTACATAGGAGCGTGTGTATCATGTAGTCAGAGGAAATCCGGAAAATGGGTATTAGCAAAATTCCCTGCAGCTACAGAACCCTTTGAATTTGTTTCGATGGACATTGTAGGTCCACTTCCCTTGAGTAACAGAGGCAATAAGTATCTATTAACTTTTACTGATTATATGACTCGTTATTGTGAAGCAATCCCCATTCCAAATCAAACAGCTGAGATTATTGCACAAGAATTCGTTCACAAAATAATAACGCGTTATGGAGTCCCGAAACATTTATTAACCGACCAGGGACATAACTTTATTTTGTCATTGTTCAAAGCAGTGTGTACTTTGTTAGGAATTCAAAAACTTAGAACCACCCCTTATCACCCTCAGTGCAACAGCTTAATTGAGAGGTTGCACAAGACTTTGGCAGATGTGATTTCTCATTTTGTTTTGCCCGATGGTAAAGATTGGGATGAGATTGTCCCTTTTGCGTTAATGGCATACAGGAGTGCACCTCATGTCGCCACTGGATTTAGTCCACATATGTTATTATTCGGGCAAGAGATGAATTTACCAGAAGCTGATGATTTAGCTTTAAAACCTGAAGTTGACGATGGTACTCAAATTGAACTTGATCGTTTAGTAGAAAAACTTAGGCGAGTTAGAGAAATAGCAATACATAATTCTGAAAACAGCAAAGAGCAAAATAAGAAATATTATGATAAGAAGTGTAAATTAAAACTGTATAAAACGGGTGATTACGTCTATTTACATGATCCAACCGTAAAGAGAGGACCGCGAAAGAAATTCGGAAAAAGTTGGAAAGGACCATATAAAGTAATAGAGGTGTTAAACGAATTAAATTATAAAATTCGCACAAATAAGGGAGAAAGCGTTGTACATTATAATCGATTAAAACCAAGTAAAGTCAGTAACGGAAACGCAAACCGCATTCGCCGACCTAGACAATCAACGCAGTTAGATAACAGCATTCTAAACACTGACCCTGAATTAAATAGTACAGCTGATACTACCGCCTGTGTTAATGAAAGTAATAATCGTTCGTCTATACTCATGTTACCTCCTCATCCGATAATAGACTTAGCAGATGACATTGACCTTACTGACGAAGAACAAAATGAGTCCTCAGAGAGAGAGGATGCTGAACTGAATCAACAAGCACAAGCGGATGATACCATAATAGATGTAGGAGCTCAGGTAGATTTAAATGATAAAGATTGGGAACCACCTCAGACGGTTCGAGTAAGAGATGCTGCACAGAGCCAATATAACTTACGACCGCGTGAAAACATAATACCACCTCGCAGGAACCTAGATTAAAAAAAAAAGAGAAAAAAAAAGTCAATATAAGTCTTTAAGGAAGTCTGACTTAATTATGTAATTTTACAGATTTGCTGATATCTGGTGAAGCGATAAGCCTTACAGGCAGAGAGCAATCTATCACGCAGATAGCCAACCATTCACGCTTGGAATGTACAGATCCTTCCCGACCACAGGAATGTAATCTAGACAAAGGACTTGTGTTCATAAAAGAAAGAGATATCTTATTAACAACGGATACTTGGACTATCGTAATTTCTATAAGCACGGAAGATTATGATAATGTTATAGCAAAAATAAGCACCTTACTTAATTACCTAGAGACCCAACAAAATAATACCCAAGTAAATTCCTTGATTCCATACTTTGAGATATCCCAGTTAAAAACAAACTTGAAGAATACCCAGAAGCAAGTATCTAATTTAAAGCTTTTGTAACCCACTAGTAGAGAGAAAAGAGGGTTAATTAATGGGTTAGGGACTGTTTTTAAATTTTTGTTTGGTACACTAGACGATGATGATTATCAGACTTTAAACTCAAAATTAGATTCATTAGAAGATAGGGATGATTCTGTAATTCATGTAGAGTCCGATCGAGTTTCTTACTTAAAAAAATTAACCACTGAAGTGGAAGGTCACTCAAAAGCTATCCAATTATTGGTAAATACTTTGAAAACAACTGCTCAAGAGATAAGTGCTATAAATTTCACTATATGGACTGAAGTCGAACAATTAAAAAGACGAATAGAGTATCAGTCAAAGATGTCTTCCTTATTTAGAGAAATTGAAGTAACTTTAAATTTAGTAGATACACAGTTAGTACAGATGCAAGAAGCATTAGATGTAACTTCAACTGGATACTTAAGTTCTTTGTTGGTTACACCTGTTAAACTGAATGAAATTTTAGAAGAAGTAGTTAATCAACTACCAGTTGGTTTATCATTAGTAATAGAAACTGAAATTGATAAGATATATAATTATTATAGAATATCTAAAGTACATGCTATAGCTATTAAGAATGTAATTAGGTTAATAATAGAAATTCCTTTACAATCTGCTAAAAGCCAATTTGAATTATTTGTTGTAAAACCGCTGCCATATTATGATAAAACACTAGCTCAATTTGTGACAGTGCATAGTGAATCAGTGTATCTCACCGTATCTAAAAGTAGATTAAACTATGTGATGTTAAGCTACGAACAAGTGTTTCAGTGTATTCGATTACCGTATGGAGTTTGTCCCCTCAGCGTACCACTTGTACCGGCATCCGAGAGCAACAGTTGTGCCTTCGCCATGTTTACTGGAGACGATGAGCAGAGTCATCGACTGTGTAGAAGAGAAGTGATGGCAAACTACAACCGACCTGTGATGTATGCTGGAAATAACGGCAATTTCTGGATTTACAGTATGCCAAAACCTACCCGAGTAACGCTTCAATGCATTGCTTCACGCAATAGCTTAAGGGAAATAAGTCTGCAAACACAATTGTTAAGCGGCACCGGAATTCTTCTGAATACCCCAAATTGTCATGTATATTCAAAATACTTCATGTTACTCCCACGATCAAAGGGAAAAACTTTCACAAAAATTCAGACTACTCATGTGGTGATACCACTCATCCAAAACGTCTTAACCTTTTCTGAAGTAAAAACATTCCAGCCAAGTAACGAAACTTCAACTGATAATTTTACTGCAGTCATACAAGAAATTCTGAATAATGTATCTGACCCAGTTGATACTATCTCGATAACCGAGCTGGAAAGGAAGCTAGAGCTGATAAGAGCACAGCGTAAACAAAGCTTTACGTCACTCTCATTCATAATAATAGTCCTGCTTATCTTCTTCCTAACCACAAGTGTAGTAGCATTTGTTTGTGGTATACATCATAACGCAACAATGCGGAAACTATGTACACATACTCCAGCCACTATGCCCACTCACCCAGTACAGCAGATGGAGGTTGTCTACGAGGAAATTCAGAGCACCCCCAGAGTACGATTTGTACGAGGACCAGTGATTCCTGCTACTGGATCGTCTTGACTGCCACCGGTACACACCGCCAACAACAACCCTCCCAAGTGATCAGCGATAACAAGCAACACGCACACACAATGGTGAAAGCAGCAAACAACTAGTGATTTAACCAGTTTAGTTTAGTGAATTGCTATACTTATAAAATTATCTTGCTTGATTAAATAAGTAAGAAGGAACAGCCTAGTAGAAAAATATATGTAGTTTGGAACTGTCAAAACAAGAGAGAAATAGTTTTAAGTTTACTTTTGTATATGCTTAGTTATATTATTATTAATTTGTTGTGTTACAGCACCCAGGACACCAGGATGTTGAAAAGCAAGGTACTCCAGTACCTTCCTTTTCAAAACGAGGGAGTGATGTAGTAAGGCGTAAAGTTTTATTATAATTTCGGAATTAGATTTCTTTATTTTATCATGACTGTGAGAGTGTATGTTTAATTTTGTCTCACTGTGGTTGTTAGTAAAAAACCACGAGAACCAACACTTCCTATATTCCCAAGCCTGTACAGGAGGAAAGGACCCTTTTAACCTTTATACACGTCACATCGCCTTGAGTGATGACCTCTCTCCTGATTGGTTGATTGATGCTCCAGGACGCCCAGTCCGAACCCTGTGTCCTGGGCGTGGTCCCTTAGTAACCAGAGTCTATATAACTGACAACTTAGTGAGACTCACGGTCATTCTTAGATTCATTCTCATTCTGTTCATTTCGCTTTTGTTAGCAGTTTAGCTAGAGGGGTGTGGGTTGCGTGTGTACCGTGTGCGTCTTGACAATGTCGACTACTTCACTCCTATCGACTACGGTGTGGTGTGCTGCGTGTTGTAAGTACTGAAAGATATTACGTGATACAAGTGTTGATGAGTTAAAGAGAGTGCAAGCATAGTAATTTTCACGTTAAATGTCAAATAAAGAAGTTCTTATTGTAAAGCTAGAAGTTGTAACCAATCATTTCACACAACCCACTCACGTTGCCTGTTAGTTTGTCGGCGATTCACTGCTCGGTCACGACACCTCTATAAAGAAAAGAATTGTAGTAACAAGTGTTCAAAAATGTGTGTGTATGTGTAAAATCATAATGCACACCTTTCTAGACATTTTAATAAAATAATTATAACAACAGTTACTTTCTTATGCACGTATTAATTTTTAAAAAATGCCTTAATAATTTGTAACAGTGACTTCAACTACCTAGTCCTTGGCAGCCCCAAAACTTACAATATTTACCATGCTATTCAATTAAAACAAGGCCCACTTAATTTAAATCATTTTTTTGTCTCCACATTTTATACACTATAGAAAATTTAAATAATCTTTCTTTTTTGTACACATTTGTAATTCCAATTTGCATGTTTTTTTTTTTTTTTTTTTTTTTGTAAAATTGCCCAAATTCTGAAGACTCAGTTACACTAATCTTTTCTAAAATAACTATTTTTTCATATTTTTTGTAAAGTACAAAGTTTTTGAAAATTGAGTCATGAAACAAAGTTAGCTACTACCAGAATATTTAATGCTATGTTAAAAATTTAAATTTATTCTATTTACTCATAATATAAATTTAAATAGATAAGCCTCAACAAAACTATGAACATCAATATTAAAAAGTTTTGCATGTTATACAAAACGTTTAATACATTGAATCAAAATGTCAACAAGCAAGTAAGAAGCATACATTACTTAATGACCTTGCACACCCACACCTCACAACTTCCTGCGTCTCAGACACCTGGAATTTCCACTTTTGTTATTAAAGCTCATAATATGAAAAATTTCATATGCATTAAAATCATTCACTTAAATGTTTTATACAGTGATGTCTAACACACATACAATCCACAAAAAGTTGTAACCAGATTCAGTTAGTAAGCCAATTTTAACATGTTAGGACTAGTTTACTTCAGACATCTTTACATTGAATACATACAGTGTAGGCATTCAGTGTGGTTAATTCAGTAGTTGTAAACTGTACTTTTTACACAGAAAAATATGTATTTTAGAATCTGCAGAAATCAAAGATTATTTTATCATATTGCTTGACTATCCTACCAACTACACCTAATTTCCATCAGCCCTTTGTATCACACACACACCCAAAAGAAGTCCTGCTGAGTATAAATGTCACTATCACCACTGACATGAAACAATATAAATGTGATATAAATATGAATTGATGACTGTGTAAACAATGATAGCATAAATTTCGTAGACTTTACTGTTACAAAGCTTGAACACAAACACAAATTTAGTAAATGTAGAAAACCCACTTCATCTGACATATTAGGTCTATATCAGGTTGTCTACTCCTCTAGTTACCTGATACAACACAAACTATCAGCTTTCAGATCCATGATACACAGATTAAACAATATTCTGCTAGCACAGAAAGACTATCAAGATGAATTAACACGATTAAATATTTAACCAAATCCATAGGATATCACAGCACACTAATAAATCTTATAAAAAAAACATGAAATAAACAACAGAAAAAAAGATGGAAAACAACAAATTCACAACTCACCTATATTAACAACCACACTGAAAAGATTGTCCACAAATTTAAAAAGCAGGTTACAACATTGCATTATAGAATCACAAACAAAACAGAACACACTGTTAAAAAACACAAATAGTTAAATAAAATGTTTATTTACATGGAATTTACAAACTAAACTGCTAACAGTGCAACAAATTCTATAGTGGTCAAACAGAATGCAGCTTTAAACAAAGAAACAACAAACATATGAAAGCATTATACTCCAGAGCACTGAATCTACTTTTGCAACCACCTCACTGAAAGAGATCACAAACAAACATCACATGTACAAACATCACAAACAATCCTATATGTAAACACAAAGGATCAAAAATTAGACACACTTGAACAACTAGAAATATACAAACACACAAAATCATATAGAAATAACATTCTAAACAAATAGAGTTTAAATCACATACTCCTTGAACATGTCACACATCACACACACAAGAGAGACCTAGAAACCAATTCAAACAACAGCACATCACTTCTATCATCAAAACTGACAGCACTTCTAGTGGCTCCCTTTGATGAAGTTAGATCTGTAGTTGAAAAAAATTAGTACATATTTTTGATACTTGAGCGCATCATCCACAACAAAATTCAAGAAAAAACATACACAAACACACACATGCATTAGTTTAAATATTACATCACCTAACTAGCAATTAATTTATGTATATCATTCACTCATCGTATAAATAAATTATGAGTGTAATTATTGTTCATACAGTATACGTTTTTCATTTAAAAAAAGTTTTTTTTTACATAAGGGTCCAGTGCCCACCCATATTTTAGGAATTTACCACTTTGATACAACGTGATGTAAGCAGAAGTATCAAATCGGAATGTTGGTAATTCTCAGCAAAGAGAACACCTACTTTAGTGTATACTTCTATTCACTCTTTTGTATTTTATAGTCTATAATATAGTTCATTTAGTTCAGTGTCATTCATTAGTGGTGGAGTTGTAGAGAGAAGACTTGCACTTTATAATGGGAGGCTACAGTTTGGTTGTGCTCTCTGCTCATATGTGTATCACATTTTCTAAAGGTAGTAATTACATTTGCATGGTTTAAACTGTGTACGTTGAATATATACTTCTTACCCACTACTGGAAGTGAGTCAAGTTTAAGCATTCCAACTTTATGCTCAAAACAATGCTAAGATATCTTTGACAGATGATAATATGTGAGAATGAACACAGAAAATAATGTCACAAATAATACAATAACCATTATTTGGAATTTAAACAAAATTAAATGTAACATTTATCTACGTCTCTATTGGAATCTCATTAGTGTGTGGTTCTAACCAATTTAGTGCCATCCCCCCCCCATAGTAGAAAACTAGATAATCTAGTTTGACTAAATTCAGTAACAAACTCTTATAGTATCACCAAAAATGTTCAGATGAGAAGAATCAATATTCCTTGACAGCTCTTCTGTTTATAACTATGACATGTAATTAAACAGAATATAAGTTTGTTAAAAAGGTAGCTTCATTGTATTCAGTAACATGTAAAGTATAGTGACATTAACTACAGCAGAAAAATGTTTTGCACGGATTCTGCAATAACTGAATTAGGTAAAACCTGGGTTCAATTTTGGTTCCAATTATATAACAGGAGGCCTGCAGCCAGAACTAGCAAACCATTTTTTTATAGGCAGCAAACACTTATAAGAGTTCCCATTTTATATATATGTAGACAAACACATGTATACAAGTATATGTGTACAGGTTTTTCTCACATTTACTTTTCATGTACATGTTTGATTTTTATGTTCATTTGATTTGAAGTACATACTTCTATAATCTCTGATAATGCAGCTTTCATCTAGGTACACAGGACACAAATAATTCTAAATTGCAGTTAAAATGAATTAAATTTCTCTTATAAATGTGATAAACTGTAAGAAATTTTAAAGAGCCTTATTTTAGCAATATGTGACAATAATTCAGTAGTTCAATATCTCTCTTTTCTTGTAAAAAAATACTTTTTAAAAATTGCCTTAGTATTGTCAACTGATTTTTATGTAACTTTTAGTGCTGATCCCAAAAATGACATCCATTTTTTCACGTAATGTTTTTAAAAAACATTTCCAACATATCTTCTACAGTATGTTGTAGTCTGTGTCCTCTTTGTTTCCCAGAAAGCTGGTTACTATAAGTCTGAAAGCTTGCCAGGCTTGTTTTTCATTGTCCTCTATTTTCATCTAAAAAATTTCATCCTTCATAATTTTTCTGATATTGAGGCCAACAAATATACCCTCCTTCAACTGTGCTTCAGATAAACCAGGGAATTGGTCACAAATATATTTTAAACATTCCCCTTCTTTTGGTAATGCTTTAACAAATTGTTTCATCAAGCCTAATTTCATATGAAATTTTGGAAGTAAAATCTTTCCTGGACCAACCAAACTTTCCCACTCAATATTTTTGATTTCAGGCTCTAATGGTTTTTTAATCTGCCATTGTTTCTTTAAATGATGTTGTTTTCTGTCTTGGCTATCCCAATCACACAGAAGATGTGGGAATTTAGTGTATCCACTCTGTTGACCAAGTAACACGGAAATTACCTTTAAGTCGCCACAAATTGTCCATCCATGATCTGCATATGAAAGTTTAGTAAGAATCAAATCAAGGTTTTTGTAACATTCTTTTAAATGAAATGTGTCTAAACAGGCACAGAAGCATACTTATTTCCATTGTGTAAGAATACTACTTTGAGACTTCTTTTCGACAAATCAATAAAAAGTCTCCAATTGTCAGCTTCATATTTGATGATGAAGGTTATCATGAGTCTGGGCACATCTTTGCAGTAAATAAGTTCATCCTCTTGAGAAAAAAAAATGGAACAAACACCTTTTCTCTGCTCCGAAACTAATTAAAGGAAGTACCAGGAGCCAACAAATTTTGTTTCTTCAATCTGGAACCTAATACTTCTACCGAATCCTTAAGAAGAGCTAAGTCTCTAACTAAATCATTCAACTCTGACTGTATGAAAAGTTTAAAATTTTTTTAGTTGACTGCCAATGTTTTAAATATGTCGTACATCACTGGATTTCAGGGAGGGGACTGCCGTCTGGGAGCCCTTCTTAGGCGCCCAGGGTCCTCCGTCTTCGCGACTCTGCAGAGGCCACCAGACTTCTCTACTAGAATCCTCTGGAGGCACTTGGGGTCCAACGTCCCTCTTCCGGTTGGTATTTGTCGCAGCCGAGGGTTCCTGTGTTGTCACAGCCGGTGATGTGATGGTTATGATGTAGTGTCAAGGTCGGTGTTGTAATACCCTCCCATACGTCGTACATTGCTGGATTTTGGGGAGGGGATTGCCGTCCGGGAGCCCTTCATAGGCACCCAGGGTCCTCCGTCTTAGCGACTCTGCAGAGGCCACCAGACTTCTCTACTAGAATCCTCTGGAGGCGCCTGGGGTCCAACGTCCCTCTTCCGGTCAGTATTTGTCGCAACCGGGGGTTCCTGTGTTGTCACAGCCGGCAATGTGGTGGTTACATAGTGTCAAGGTCGGTATCATTACAGTCGATGATGTGGTAAACAGAAGCGTCCCCCACCTTACTGAGCTTCCTTGTCTCCTGCTTGGTACCAGACAGGGACATTTCTAAGTCTGAGGTTTGCCGACGCTGGGGTTGCATAACAGCGTCCGCCATAAAGACAAACAGCACGGATATCGTAATAACCAGTCAGCACCTGCTTTGCCGTCTTGGCTGAGCTGTAACTCAGAGCATGGGAATCCGCGATGTGCGCAAGTGCCTAACTGCGGGAGCCATTCGTCCTGAAGTAACAACCCATCGTTACGGACGACTCGCCTCAGGGCAGTCGAGCCATCGACCACACCAGCGCTTCCCTAAGATCGAGCGGATGACGTCTTAATGGAGCCAATGAGATGTGCCTCAGGCCTGGCGACTGGCTGGATCAACTGCCCCATATCATACACGCCCATCGTGTATTCGTGGACCGCTTTCTAAGACCGTGCCGACCAAACGACCAAGCTGCACTGTAAGAAACTGGCGTTCACCGGACTCTCTCTGGTTTGGACAACGCAACAAACCAGTACGCAAGACATCAAGTACATCTTCTGTCTGTCTGTAAATATATAGTATAATGTTTTACTAGAGTTTACCTAAAGACCCCGTTGGCGACCTATTGTATCAAGGTAGGAGGGATTGTAACCCCCAGAATAACTGCCTCTTGGCTGTACTATTGAGTATAGAGGTTACACTCCTCTTTGCGCAACACTATCATGTTTGTCCACATCTTTATAAATTAATCAATATCAATAATAACATAATGAAAATGATTTCTTGGATGGTTCAGGCAGGTCCGAACATTTCTTGTTCCAAGCGAACTGAGTCGTTGACATTGGTGAGAGAAGTCACAACGAATTAATTAATCGACTAGACCTTTGCTAATTAACTCTGTCTTATAACTAATAACTTTTCTTATAAAATAGTGATGTTGGAAATGTAGTACTCTTTGGTTCAGGTTATTTCTCTAAAACTGTGATTCCCAAAAATTGTGTAAACGATCCACAGGAAAATTTATATTGCTGCAGGAAACACCAGTGGCCATGTGTAAGCCCGTATGCAATAAGGATTTTATGATGATCACGGCCGACCTTGACATAGTGTGCGCGCGCATCGTGTTGTGTTCATCTGCACATCAAATGTATATCGTTCAGGTATATATATAAAATATATTTGTTAACTAATTACTCTGAAACAGTATACCAACGAAACAGTGAATCCTTCTTTCATTCTATTAGCGACATTTGTTGTAAGTTACAAATTATAAATTAAGTAGTATTTACTTGGGGGTAATTAGAAACTGAAACCAAACCATCATCATTTACTATTAATTGTGGTTCATTTTATGACTCTTTAGATAGAGTAGTTCACTCCTTTTTGTGCACTTAGACTAATTATTACTAGCCTTGCTGTTCGCCTAAGTACGGTACACTGTTGTGATGTGACTAATATTATTACGTTGTACGTTTTCAAGGCAGGAAATTTATCCAAACCTGCAATTTTAATTGTTACGTGCGCATACAAAATATGAAGTTGCCTTTGCAGTTACACGATTCATTTATATAATAATTTGTTCAATTACATGCGTTATGTACTTATCTAAAGCCAGTAATAAGGATGCAACAGAGAGCCCAGACACGGGCGCACGCGTTACAGTACGACAGGCGTTTCCGAATCCATATCGACCTTTTATTTAAACGAAAAGAATGTAATCGTAGTTGTGATACAATAACAGCTTATAATTGTTAAACTGATATTAAAGAATTATATTTTTAAAATTTAACAAAGTATTTGGGGTTGAAGTGTGAAATTAACTTGATACGCCTACAGATAACAGTATTAATAAGTGCGTAACTAAACGTTAAGTGAACACAAATGTTAATTTTCTTCTGTCAAGACGCTGTCTGTTTCGGGTTCAGCTTGGCTTGTTCACATTCGTCTGTTTCATACTATTGGCTTGAAGTTTTACTTACTGTAACAGAATCGCACTTTATTGTTACCGAGTTCTGGATTTGCTCCGACGTACAGTTTTATCAACTTTTCTGTGGTGTCTTTGTCGCTATATCCATACTGAACGCGGATGCTAATTATGTAACTTAAGTTTTTATATTTTGTAAATGGGTCTGTATTTAATAGTGTAAGAAACTACAGGATCATGGGCTTTTATAAATTCTCACATGATCATTATCATCGAAGCATACGTGTGTCCGTTTCCTCATTTAAAAATAATGTCATGCTATATTATACATATTTCTTAAGATTAATAATGTTGAAATGAGTTTTTTCGTCCTTTACGTCCGAACAGTAGCTAATATGGGCTGGTTCAAGTAGTCTATTCAGCCGCCGTAATCGGATTCAAATCTGCCCTTTTGGGCAGTGACAGCCTACGGCTCCTTCACATAATAATAAAATAATATTACTCGTGCTTTCGTAATAAAAATACGAGTAATACTTCTGGCGTTCGAGATCGTAGTAGTAGTAGTACACGTGTTGAACATTGCCGTAATACGAACTCGCCTGTATAACTCCCGCCGATGACATTACGTTTCGGGCACTGGGAGATACAACAAATAGAATAACTGTATACACGGGTAATGGTATTGATCCGCACGACACGATTCTACGTCTCCTGTGTCTACATTAATTCGAAACAAATCTAGTTACATAAAATTTATTTATATTTCAATTGAAATAAATTTTATGTAACAAAATATGAGAAAACATGAGTAACTGGGTGTGTAAAAGAGAATTGCATTTTAAGATATGAACGATACTATGTTTTAATTTTTCGCTTATGTGACTTTAAATATTGAAATTGGAATTTTCTCATATTTTGCTCAAGTGGGGAGTCTACTATATCAAAAATTTTAAAAATTATTCAAACTAAATTTTCTTGAGTTTTTTTGTTTGACTTAAAGTTTACTGGTACAGTTTACCCAGAACTGTGGAGGTAGAACTCACAGCCTGTAAAATTAATTGAGTCAGTTTGCTATTTGTTTAAATTGTGAACATTATGTTTTGTAGACTCAAAGATTTTCAACTCTTCTGCACAAGAGATCTTATACACAGATCATGTTGAACCGGTTTAATGACCTCACAGAATCAAGAAAAACTGAAAGTAATGTTCAAATCCCCTCTATGGTCAAAGCAAAAGTATAATAGAGTTTTTATTCTACAAAAGTCTTTGCTTTAATAAGTCGACACAAACTCCTGGTATCTCACTGACCTGAATTTTTCAGTAGCCAGTGTCAGTTACACGCAACCCTGTAGGCGCTTAACCTGTAAAAGTACATAAAAAACAAAGTTTTAAAAACAATGTTTAAGTTTTTTTCTGGCAGTACAGTTTTTACCAATCCCAAGTACACGAGTAAAAAAATTTAACATTCAATTGTAGTCATAATTTTTGTTCATATTTTCAACTTAAAGAATTGCAAGTTTCTTACACTTTACATAGTTCTTACTTACATAAAATTTGGGTCATCATTATTATCTCTAATGTTACCTAATGTTTACTTATGTTATACAGACATACAGTAGACTATCAGACTTACATACTAGATTAATTGTTACATTACTAAATTAAATTAGATAAATTATTTAATTACTATATAATAGTTAATCAAATTTTTATCCTTCAAATGATTTAGAAATAGAACACTGCAAAATATTTTTTAACACAAAAAGAACAAAAATATTTCATTTCAGTAGTTTGAAGAAATAAACATTGTTAATTGGAAATAGTAGTTAAATAAGAAAGCAGACATGTAAACATTAATTTCATATGGAGATAAATAAAACAAAAACAATGATTCAAATTAAATATGGTACTTGATATTTAAATTAATTTATAAATACTCAATTTATTGAATGCATTAAGCCAAACAAATTCTCAGTTTTAACCAGTGGCGAAGCTAGTAGTTAATGAATGGGTAGGCAAAATCTTACCTTAAATTTTTTTAAGGAATCACTAAAAGGACGGTGGTTCAAATCGGACGCTGAAGTAGAGTTTGCTGTTAGCGAATGGTTCCGCAAACAGCCGTAAAGAATTTTACTAGTAGGGAATCTACAAATTAGTGCAAGAGTGGGACTCATTTCTTAATGTTAATGGAGACTTCTTTTAAAATCGTTGAATAAAAAATGCTTTACAGCTCTAAACGTGTTTCTGTTGAACAATCCTTGTATAAATCATACACAATAATACATCTGATTTAACTTCAAATTTTTTAAACTTGATTAGTTTCTATATATTATATGTTTAATGTTACAAACAATTCAAAAAACAATCTTGATCATCTGTTAGTTCAGCGGAATAACCGGCACACTTTTAATAACCGCATAAAATAAGCACACTTATAAACAACACAGCGCGCTTTAACTTAACTGTTTGCACCATAGAAGTGAGACATGCCTCAACGCTCTATGTGTACAGCATGGGACAATCCCCCTCCCCCGCACTTCCCATCACGTCCGAACATTGCTTACATACGATGTATACAGAAAACGCTGAGGCACGTTCACGTTGCCTCATTCGCTTTATGCCGAATCTCACCTGTCACCATCTAGTGGTCGCTCGGTAAAGCACATTTCGGCTTAATAAATTCGACAGTCACAGTAACAATGTATAATCTTACGTTATGTAGTTCATACGTATTTATAATTTTTATTCTACAGAATTTTTAGGGTAGGCATTGCCTCAATTGCCTCCATGTAACTTCGCCACTGGTTTTAACTCGACTGACAATTTGGCATTTGTCTGTCATATAGCTTTAGAACATACTTTTATCAAAGCATTTTAAATTTGACCACCTTCTGATGATTCCAGGGTTCAACCTATTAAGTCCATGAAACTGAGTAATCTTAAGGTAATACAGGAAAGACAACTGCAGTGTCTTAGGACATTGTAAGACACTTTTGGTTTGGTATACTTAATAAATGATTTTACATATGTCATCATGTATAATTGTGAATAATTAAGTTTACACAGAATACTTAATATATATTTGCAACTTCTTTATTTGTATATATAATGAGTATAAAAGTGTGGTGTGTGTGTGTGTGTGTGTGTGCGCAAAAACACATAAAAACTTAAAACAAAAAGGAATGGCCAGCTCCTTCTGGTGTTTTTTAGCTATAGGAAAGAACATCTTTATGAAGAACTTTACTCACAGCTTTAAAAAAAAGAAAGTTTATTAATGTTATTTATCTAATAATTCATTCAATAATACACTCAAAGTAGTGAGCTAGTTCTGCAACAAAAGGAGGTTACTAATCACTTATAATTGATTTATATTATCCAACACAAGTAGTATTAATTTGTCAAAATCTCATTAGAAGATTAACATTTACTGCAGCTTATATAAAAAAAAAGAATTAACATCTGATTTTAATTTTTAAGGTGGCAGATTTTGTCCGTTATGAGATTCTGAGATTGTGTCATTCTAGGTCTATATCTGACCTCTGTTAGTGTTAGTGTATGGTAATCCAATTATTTCTAGTGGCTCATTGCTGTAGTACAACTTCAGGTCTCAGAATTAGTTGTCAAAGAAACTATAGATAATTTAGTAAATGTTATTCCCGTTTGTAGAGACACATGATAAAAAACAGCTCTTGCTTTAAAAATCTCTAAGTTGATACGGAAAATATATTTTATTAAACACACAGTTTCCAGAATCCAAATTATCATGACAGAACAAATCCGTAGGACATAATCCATGAATCCAGAAATTAATAATATGATGCAAACAAAACATTTGGTACAGTGGCCTACAACACAAAGATACAGTCATGAAAATTTAAAGAACCTACATAGATATTATGTATGGACATAAATTTCTAATTAGTTCAAAGTATGATATAACTGATCTCAAACACCATATGGAAACATATTAGATACAAAATTCTGCCAAACCAGTTTACAACATGAAAATCAACAATCAACATATATGTAGGTTTATTTTTGTATATAATACATTTATGTGTATCACAATTAAGCTGATATATTTGTAAACAATATAATATATATTTATTGCAAGAAATACAAGTTACTATAAACAACACACACACACACACACACACACACACACACACACACACACACACATATATTAAATAGCACAAGTAATTTTCAGTCATTGAAACTTGTTCATACACAGACCTTGAAGACCAATGGCAAGTTGTGCTTCAGTGCACTGTAACAAGTTATGAGTTATACCAGGCATGATCTTTAGGGAGGCCATATGTTCTAACTGGGATATCGACTTGTTACTTATAAGACATGGAGACATGGTCATGTATTGCAACATTCATTATATCAAAAATTATATGTAACTTTACTGATAAGTACAATAGTTTACTTTTCTTTGACTAAGTACCTAGAACCTAAAAAAACAATGTCTCAAACTGTATCTGTGTGTGTGTGTGTGTGTGCGTGCTATAGCCTATATGCACACACATTAATTGTACTTGTTTATTTTCTGTTTTTAGTGCATAATGTTGTTCAGAACTGCAATGATTTTGTCCTTTGTGACTGTCTCTTTAAGTAGTCCTTCACGAAAAAGACCAGAGTACATAAACTGCCAGAACAGTATAGAGTGTGGAAAATTACACTGCTGTGTTTTAGGTATGGACTAACAGCATTCATAAGTTGTTTAAATGCTTGCAAATTCATAAAATCAATAACAGGTTCAATTATGAATTTACCTTTTTATTTTATTTGAATTATATAACATTGTATTAGTTATCAATTAACACAATATGACTATACTGAGAACTTCAATTTTAGACAGTATTACGTGTTTTTGTAAGTACATATTTGTTAAAAGTGAATACTCACACCACAATGATGCCACATCAATAATACTGCTTACTTAAATGTTCACTGTCTGTAAACACAAGCCCCATAAAAAAATAATAATATAAAAATATTAATATTTACTGGTATTAAAAAAAAAAGAATAAGATAAGCTTGTAAGTACTTGTGAAGTTAAAATAATTAAGTCAAACTTGTTAACCGATTGCTGTTCAAATTAATTATGATTATGAAAATATAATAACAATAATATAAAGTAAAGAAATATGTCATCTGTGTCTGTGTGTGTATATTTTATGTTACATTTTTTAATTAAATAACTCTTTATAGGCAATATAAATGAAGTTTATTTAATGACAAAGTGGAAGGCTCAGTTGGTAGGCGAACTTGCAATGCTTTACCCATATCTTTTAAATTTTGTGGTAGAAAGAAATTTTGTCATTATGTTTTTATCCTTTACCTTAAACAAAACCAGTATCAGATTTCCATTACTTCAATCTGAACAGATTACTGGGATTGCATTTTCACTTGTAGATTTGTAAGGTAGAGATTTTAATAATCATAATTTTTTAAGTTCTCAACCACTTTTTACTGATGTTATTAATGCCAAACATTCTGTCCATTCTATGATGTAACATCCTCAGTGTAAAAAGCTGACACACTTGGTGAATGGATAAAATGTTTGGTATTAATATTAATATCTAAAAATTAAAAATAAAGTTGTTATTTAAGGAGTCTACAGTGTCACATAAAAAAAATCTTGCAAAGAGGCCCTTGTTTGGCTATATCATTTTATTTCTAGGTTTTAGAGCTTCTTACTAATTGGTACTAATTTTCCAAGCATTCATATTGTAATATTTCTTTTTACCCTCCTCAGAATTTTCTCCTTCAGATATCTGAGACAATGTAGTATTTTATTTTTGAAATGTTTTTAATGATTGGAGATATCATATATAGCCATAGAGCTTTGGATAAGCTTATGATCTTTACTACATTGGTTTCTCCTAGTCTTCTACGCATATGTCGTAGTTTTTTGACAAATAATGTTTCATCTGATTTTTATGGGGGAGCTTCCTACCACAGGGAAAGGAAGTTCCAAGATCCTCTATCACTTATCTACCCTAGAAGGGTGATGCCCTTGACAATTGTCAGAAAGAGACTTCTTATTCTTACTTAGTTACCAAACATCTTCTGCATGAACAAGGTATAATTGAGATTATAATTTAAGTGGGAGAGGCTATAGAAGGTGTTCCTCTTTAATTACACACTTCTTCTTTTCTACAGTAAAGACCTATATAATATATTCTCTGTATTGTCTGTTACTGGTACAAGTACGTGTTTTTTATTCTGTATTATTTTGTTTAGGCTTAAACAATATATGAAATAAACTTTTTATGTCATACTATTTTCATGACTATGAGATGCGCGCGCGCGCACACACACACACACACTTCACATTACTGTTTACAGAATAATCTGAAAGTTCTGTTCTTTCATATATTATTATTCTCACTGTAGGGATGGAGCGGTATAGTACTCCCAGTTGTCAGGCACTTGGTGTGACAGGAGACACGTGCAGGCGAGGAAGTGTTGAACCAGTGAATGTGACTGTTGGTTATCCAGATGGAAACCTTGTTGACCTGACTAATGTGTATAGAATATTATGTCCGTGTGCAGAGGAATATGTTTGCAATGAGCAGAATACATGTTACAATCCAACAGATGTTTTGGAGACTGACAACTTAAAATGAAGCAAGTCACTTATACCATGACACTTCATACTGTACCTGATAAGTGATAACATAATTTATTATACATGGTATCATGTCTGTGACATATATAGTGTAGGTCTATTATATAGCCTAATCAACAAATTATGTAAACAAGGTGTGCTATTATATATTAAGTGGTGAAAATGAATTAGAGTAAAAATGTAAATTAACAAAATTGTATTAATAAAGAATTGCTTTAAAGAATTTTAAATCTTGTTTAAAATTTATTTAAAAGAAATTATATTATAGGCTTCATTGATGATTACACCCAAAAAAATCGAATCATGAACATTGGTGATTCTAGGGTTTGTAATGTTGGAAGATCAAATTAATAGATGGAAATAAAACGATAATTAAACATAACATGTAATGTGGGGGCCATTGTAATATGCAGAAAAATCAGTAATAACACTAATATATATATATTGAAATATTGAAACTGGACATAATAACAAACAGTACACAAATTACAACACTTACATTCTGACCCCCTAGTCATGATCTGCTACTGATCATGAAGTACTACTACTATTACTACTGGTACTACTACTTACTACTTCTACTACTACTACTACTACTACTACTACTACTACTACTACTACTACTACTACTACTACTACTACTACTAATGGAATCATTAAAACTGGAGTTGGTTCTTTGCCTTTCCACATAGCCTTTCCGATTTTCTCTGTCGTAGGCAATGTCTATTACTTGCTCCTATCTTCACTACATCCTACTTCACTTGGTAACTCCATCTGAGTTTTGGTCTCCCTCTAGATATGTTTCCCTGGAGTTTTCTCTTCCAAATTTCCTTTATTCTTTCTTTGTCAACAAGATATTTCTGATGTTACCAAAAAACAGGAGATTGTGGTGGGCATGGCATGTGATACAGAGAGTTCTTGGTTTTTATATAATCCGCTAAACTCTATTCTTCCTTCTATTCCATCCTTCTCCCTCTTTTATCAATCCACAAATTTTTCTTATGATCTCAAAAACAGACAATTTACTTTCATTATTTTTTAACATATTTCACTTCTTAGCTCCATATAAAACAGTAGGTTGAATGCAGTGGCGGCAGTAGGTGGTTCCAAATTTTGGTGGTTGCAGTAGTTGTTGAGTTGGTGGGGGAGAGGATGGGGGAGGGAGTAAAAGGGCACATTAAACAGGGGGCAGACCAACATATCTGCAGCATACATACTACTGTCGTATGGGAAAAAATAGAAAGTTACTGTTTTCCCCCCAAAAGAGAGCTGCTAATGATAATGGAATGATTCTATCAGTATGTCTATCTATGCCAGATTGCATGTTTCCACGTACTCATGAATGATTGCTACAAGCATCACTAACTTTGCAGTAATCAAATACTAAATATGCAGAGAAAAGAAAGAAAAAGATAAAACAGAATTATGCTTTTTATACCTATAAAATAATACACTGATTTGAAAGCGATCCTTGCGTTTACAAGAAATAAAAAATAAGAACAGCAAACTTATAATACAGGCTAGTTATTTTTAAATGATTCATTTGATCTATAAGAACAGATTTTTCCTGTATATAAACTGCAAGGCACATAAATTCAACTACATAAAATATTACTTGAAAACTCTACTCTAAATGAGAAGTGAGTGGAATACTGCCTGCTTTCATTTACAAACAACAAGAAAAATAAATCAGTATAAAATATTAAAAATTTCACAAATCTTTCAATTTTTATTTTTGATTGACACGTAATTATCACAATCACAGTTATATAAAAAATTATAACTATAATTTTATAACCTCAAAAACAATGAGTACACGCTTACTTTGAGTCAACGTAAACACTAAACCTGATACAATTTACAAATCAAGAAGGCTGTCCACACTTCATGACAAAATTAAAGATGCACTACAGCACTGTTAGTGGAACATTGCGGAAACTTTGCAACCGCCTAGCTAACATAGGAAATGTACGGCAATTGTGAAGAGTAACGCACGTTCTCCCATATGCTTGTCTAGTAAGCTGTGCCATTTACTCTTCAAGTTGCAAGCGGGCTACAACCACTAGCCTGTGCGCCACATTTGAATTGTACGCGAACATTGCCGCACAGAATCTAATACATTTTCCGTTGAAATTTATGACACTTTTAACTGCTTAATGATTTCGTATATTATTTTATAGTTTAGTTATTCTATATTGGTGGTTGTGCAACGCTACAACCATAACACCAGCTGCCACTAGTTGAATGACTGTTCATATATTCTTCATTTTGTGGCATGTAACAGAAATTTAGAATTTGAAATTTCTACACCCTCATAATTTTTATTATTAACTATAGATCTTAGTCATTTGAATAGCTTTACTGGCATTTTGTATAAATTCTTAAATATAGTGTTCTGAAGAAATTCCTCAAGCAGGTCAGTATATTTCCTTTTTTGTATATTGCAATTATTAATGCTCCTTTCCATTCACCTGGTAATGATTTCTCTCCATCTGGTGTACTAATTCATATATTTTACTTTATAAATGCTTTTTTCCATTTTTTATAATCTCTGTACTCTTTCACCTTCCTCTGGACCTTCACAATTTTCCAAACTCCTTATTGCATCTTTATTTTTTTCTTATGGTCGGAGGAGGCAACACTAATCTTTGTACATTGCAATAAATTCTTTCCTATTCGTCTGGTACAATGCTATCATGGTTTAACAAACTTTCAAAGTAATATTTCCATGTGCCTAGTGTGGCCATTTGTTTGTTTTCCCAAATGTTTGAGTTAGTATCCTTTTTCAAAAATGCTCACAATCCTGAAAAACACATGTGTATTATTCATAGATCTGTCTTACATTCGTTAATAAACTTTTAACATATCTTCTTTTGCTTGTCCTTAATATCTTCTTGGTTTCTTAGAAAGCTTTCTTCTTGTTCCTCCTTTCTTATGTCATCCTTTCATATTCTTCTGTAAACCACTGGTTTTTGTTGTTCTTCTTTTCCCTCATACCTCTTTTGTTGCTTCTATTAAGCAATTTGTATTGTTTGCTATCTCCCTTCAACTATACCATTTCTCTGTCCCTTTGTTTCAAGTACCTGAACTTTTCTAGACTCGTTTGAAATGCCTGTGTTTTTGTATATCTCTTCAGTTGTCTGTTGCTAACACCTCAGGGGTATCTTCCCTTTTCTTCTCTAGACTTATCCTCTGTCTGATTTTCATAGTGCTGTAGCACATTCCACCCCTCTTATGATTCACACATCCACAACGCTGCTACCATGTATTTCATAAAATGAAAACATTGCTATTTGTTTCCTAAGTAGCCAATCTAGTGATATCCATGTTTCTTTCTGTTTACCCCTGCATTGACAGGTGTGGTAATTATTTTTGATTTACCAGTGCTCACAAGACTAAGCAGTAGCAAACCATTCTCATTTTATATTACATGCAAACTCTCCATCCCAGAATCTTTCACTGTATGGCCATGTCTTCTCCTGTAATGTCACTACAACCATATTGTGTTTGTGTCAGAATTTTTTACTTTCATGCCTCCACTAATGTTCATGTCCACATCTCATGTCCCTCTCTCTTCATTTATATATATTAGATATTACTATGTATTGAATCTTTCACTGTATGCCCGTGTCCTCTCCTGTAATGTCACTACACCTATATTGTGTTTGTGTCAGAATTTTTTAGTTTCATGCCTCCACTAGTGTTCATGTCCACATCTCATGTCCCTCTCTCTTCATTTATTATAGCTCCACTTTACCTGTCCCATTCTACTTTGGTGTTTCATAATAAGTAGACTTTCAGAATCTTAAAATCTACTCAACCCCAACCCCAAACTGGAGAGACACATGATTTTTAATCAAAATCGTGTGAATGGCTAGCAGCATTTTAAAATACTAGTTTGCCTACGCTTGTTGGTGGGTGACAGGAGAGATGCCACAAAGTGTACATCACGTACTTCATTGTAAGTACAGAACAGATACAATGGTATCTTGATACGAACAGCCAGGTGAAAGCATCGGAAAAGTTTAGCTCTGATGCTTTGAGCCTTTCTTAGGTTGTCAGTAAGATGGTTGTTTAAGTTAAGGCGATGGTCTAGCTGAACGCCAAGGCACTTCACTAATTTGGTCCTCTTTTGCTGTGCACCATTTGTGAAGCCAGTAGGGAAGAATGACCGATTGACATTGTATCATTATGCTCACCTGCCGGGGCAACAGGAAGCTACAATGGAACAATGAAGAGGAACAACGTGACTCCAGGATACAGTGGTAGGTCAATCATGTAGAGGTGGTAAGAATGTGGCCGAGGACATATTCTTGAAAAAAGCAAGTGGTGACGAGGCAAACCCAAGAGCACCAGAGAGCCCCATCAATGCTCACCCCCTGAAGGTGCAGTCAGTTAAGTACTACGTACGAGATGTACAATGGATGATTGTATTGATGTTTGGGCCAGTGCATAGGGTAGGCTTTCATTCCAGCTTTGTCGAAGGCTTTGCTGACATCCAACAGGACAGCGTGAACTGTCCCTATTGGTGACGCCTGTTGCTGTGGAACGACCCTCACTAGCTGAGAAGTAGCCCAGCATCCGTCAAAAACCAAACTGGTTCTCATGGATGATGTCATACACCAGGGGCCCGATATGAGCCAACAGAAGTTGTTCGAATACCTTCGAGATTGCTGGCAAGAATAATATCAGGCGGTAGGTTTCAGGATACATTATCATCTTCTTAGATTTTGGTACTCCACAAACAACATACACAGAAAATCCACATTTAAAATGATGGCTACACTTTAAACATATTCTCAACATGGTACCTGTATATCAATAATTGTATAACGAGCCTCTATAGGCAACATAAGTTCAAGTAGCGTAAACTTAATTTTATTTCTCTATTTAAACCAATAGGGTTTTTAATTCGTTGTTTTCATTATTTTTCCTAATTTTTAAATTTAATGAGACTTTTTCAAATAAAATTCGCCATTCGAGATTTGAGAAGAAATTGTTAAAAACGGGTTAAGTCGAACAAACTTTATTACAGGTCAGGCGGCTCCAGTTCTGGCCCCCCTCTGGTTATGGGTATGGGGGAAATTTCACCCTCCGTTGACAGGCGCCTGATTCTATTCATGCCTGAAAAATAACTGTCATTAAATGTTATTACTTGGGTACTTTAAACATTGCAATATCTCATTTAAATTATTTTCAGAGACATAGAATCAGGTTAATTTTGTTCGCGATATTTATTATGTTGTGGATTGTTGCCGAAATGTTAGTTGCTTCACACTGACGAGGAATGTCTTTAGGTATCTTCACAATATGCTCAGTTAGAACTTGATTTGTTGGAGACACCGAAAGCCCTCGCCAGCACGCAGTAATTAACATTTCGACAATAAGCAGTGACAACTTTGGAACAAAGTGTGGTGCTACATACATGCCCCTCCCCCCGCAGTTGGAGCGGCTATAGTACGTAACATGTAATGTGATAAAGGTCAATGTAATGGTTTCTTCTTCTTCTTCAGCACTATGGCCCAACATGAGCCCTTCCAACACCAATCTTCTCCAAAGTCTCCTGTCCATTGCCATTTCAGTATAACCCCTCACACCCATCTTCTGAGATCTTCTAGCACATATCATCCTAGGTCGGCCCCTCTTTCTGCTTTTATAGACTTGTGACCTCAAAATTTTCTTTGGCATACTCTGATCATCCATCCGCTCTAGGTCACCTAACCATTGTATTTGTTGAGCTTTATGAATCTTACAATGTCTTCGTGATTCAATAACTCATCTATCTTTTGGTTACTTCTGATTCTCCATTCGTCATCTTCTTTAACCAGGCCATAAACACGTCTTAAGTTCTTTTTTTCAGACCTTCTTAGTGTTTCTTGTTCCTTCTTTAACAGCGACCATGTCTCGCCTCCATAAGTAACAACCGGTCTGATAAGTGTAGTAGGAATGATTTACTGACAGAAATTGTTCACTGTTAGGACTTTAGTGTCATCAATAAACCATATTTACTAAAATACTGGATATTGCTAAGCAGTAGTATAACTACAAAGCAAGCACAAAAACGAACGTAACTGATGCTGTAGAGAAGCAATACAGCTTATTGGTAAGCGTACGCCCTATAGTATGCACGTTTTTGAAGGCTGAAGTAACGTGTATTCTCGCGTCCGTTTGATCTGTGTTTGTGGGCGTAACAGGATTATGTAATTCGCTCTGTTTTCAAAAGTACTTAGTTTTGGTGTAACTTAGTGGTATAGTAGAGTAACCTTGGTGGTATACAATACAAGACTTACACTTTATAAGCAGGCTCGTAGCCAGGAGTGCTCCGTCCGCCCTACAGTAAATTTTGGCCGACCTAACTCATTAAAAGAAACTCATCAATAATTGCGACTCACGATATTTAATTTTAAAATCTCATTAAACAAATCCAGAAAGAATTTCGAATTGAAAATCTTGTTGATTTAAATAACGAATAAGCGAAGTTCCCGCTGCTTGAAGTTGTGAGAGTCTCGTTATAGAATTACCAACGCCATGTTGCGCTAATGCAGCGATCTTTTTAAACGTGGATTTGATACCTACGCTGTTGATGTAGTAATGATTAGAGGTAATGTTAGTTTTGTTAGAAGGCGTGCAATTGTGATAGTGTTCCCGATTGTGACATCGGGCAATTGCGAAGTTGAAGCACGTTTTGAAGCAAACGTTTGTTTTTAAACAAGAAGCCTCAAGTAGAACGCAAAGTAGGTACGGTAGTTCTGAAGACTGTAGGCTAGCCTAAAGTAACATGACGAGAATACGCTGCTTTATCCGCCTGTAAAAGAACATCGTTATGTTTTCGAAACTCAAGAACCCTGAAGTCTGCAACGTTTCCGGAAAGCTATCGTCCGATGTCGTTCTTGCCAGCAATCTCGAATATATTCAAGCGACTCCTGTTGGCCCGCTTCCGATTATTCTTTAACTAGTGAGGGTAGTTTCTCAGCTAGCAGATAGCGTTAATTTATGCTAACAACAATGTTTATACAAAGGAAATGTTTTCGACATGGTGCACGCCGACTCCAGAAAGCATTGCGGTCTGTTAAAATAAAATAAACCCATTGAAAGATGGTAAAAAACCTGATACCCCACATAGTATCTCATGGAACATTCGTTTGCGTGAGAGGAAATGGTCTCACACAACACATACGGTTATATAATCACATTTGCATTCCATTAAGTTGTATGTGATTATAGTGGTGTGAAGTCAATGTGATGCAGAAGGTCTGTGCGATAAGAAACTGCCTTTCTCTTCTAGTATCTGTGACTTCATCGTATCACTCTTCCACAGTAGCAAACGGAGATACTATGTTACGCGACAGAGACAACAGGTTAGTACTGTACACACATAACCTACAAGTTTTTCGCTGTTATGGCATTTGTTCATGAAACATCATTACATTTTCCAAGTAATTAATTCTATTACAATACTTCACTATCTAATACACAAATTAAGCATTCCTCATTTTTAATACTATTTGATTAAGTTTTTCCGTCATTGCGTGTTAACCGTGAAGGTTATGAATTGCATTCGCCCTGTTTGTAGCAAACAACATTAAGCCTTAACCCCATGTTATTATATTAGACGTCTTAATTACAGGTAACGTGTATCACAGTATTTATAAATATTGCATTCTAAGTACTAAGTACCGGTACTGTGATCTGTATCTTCAGGCACGTTACAATTATCTACTGGTTACTGTTCATACAAGTGCAGTTTACAGTAAACAGTAACGTAACAAACGGATCGATACAGAATATTGTTATTAGTGTTATTAGACTTTGTGTACTGATTAAATCGAAACATGGGCGGATACACTAAAGTAGAAGCATGTCGTTGTTTTGAAATATTAAATACCCTATGAAGGAATTAGTAATTGACCGAAGAATAGACTACAACCGCAAAAAAATGAAACTTCCAATAGTCTTATACTGTGTACTTCATGGAAAACCGCATCTAGTATTAGAATGCTAATACCATTCTGGTATTAAAATAGTTTTTTCCGATTAACTTGGAAAGTTGCATTTATGAAAAAAACCAAGAAATTTTTCATAAAAAAGAACTAAGGTATACTCAGTTTGAACGAGAAATATTGACATCAAATTTCCTAGGCCTACCGTTTTCCATACTTTTAATTTTACAAAGCTGTGTATGTGTGGTGGGGGGCGTGCTTGCACTGCAGTCTCTGTGGTTTCATCAGCTCCATGGTTGATGACATAGGCCTATGCTGCCATCTGTCAGTAAATATGGGAATTTGGTGGACTTCAGGTAGTTACGTACATTGCTGATGTAGACAGAAAAGTAGTGGCTAGGACAGGACAGGAGGCTGCCCTGAAGTTAATGGTGATAGCCTACTTCTTTCTTGGGAAAGATCACTATCCACTCTCTTGCTGACAAAATGAGTTGCTACTTTTTCATTTTTTTTCTATCTACAGGCATGACTTTGATTGGACGGTAAAGCAAGAGTTTTGTAGTTTTTGATTGTAAATCCAACACTGTAGTGAACCACCTATTTGCTTATTAGCTTAAACCTTAACTGAAATACTTTTGCTGTGAGGATCACAAGAAGCTATTCTCTGAGTCTACAAGATGTAGCTCCAGTAAACAGGAAAAAAGAATGGAGTAACAATTTTTAAGAGGAATACATACATAGATTTTGGCCCTATTGTGTGCATTGATTGAAGTTAAAAAGATAAAAGACTACATCTCTAGTTTTTAAGCCTTCTGTTTTCTTTTGAAATATTTCTGCCAGTCTTATTTTAAGGCTTGTAATATCTCCAACACCATCTATAATCTAATATCTCTGGAACTTTGAGATATGTCAGCAGTGGCAGCTCTGTCACGTCTTTGGTGAGAGGGACCGAGGGTGGGCCAGATTGACATCAGGATATGCCACATTGTAAGACTTTTTGTGTAGATACAAGTTCAAAAATAGTATTAAAAGCTACATGTATTTTCGCAACAAGACTAGGTAGCACATACGCTGTAACTAAACACAGTGTATTTACTCAAGTGTATTATTTTTACACACTTATCTTTTTACTTCCATGTTCCATAAGGAAATGGAAGTATGGTGATGTTGAAAAAATCATGTTCAAGATAAGGGTTGATTCTGATTGTACTACTCTCAAACATGAAGAAAAGTTATTTTTCGAAAAGTTTGTGTGTGTGTCTGTGTAGAATTTTTTCTATGGGAAACGGTAAAAATTCAAACAGAATCAAGTAATTTTCTGCATACATGCCTGAATTGTAGAGAATTCAAGGCCTATTGATTTTGACAAAGATCGGTTTAGGGGAAGGGGTAGTTTACCTGCAATGTTTTATGTTTAAACAAGGGTAAAGTACGTAATTTTGATAAATAAAGTATCCTGAAAAGAAGGTCATAATAATCCACTGTAGAAAGGTAGATGAAATATCTATAAATGAAAAGGGTAGTTGAAAGGAGAGGGGGTAATTTTCTTTAAATGAAAATTATAGTTGAAGGGGGAAGGGAGTATTTTTTATATGTGTACTACGTTATCGGCAACAAAGAAGTAGTTTGTTGTTAAAATTCCTTCCCGGGCTGTTTGGCCATGGTCCATTGTTTTATTCAAAACCAGACGTTTCGGCAATGCCATTGACTGCCATCATCAGTGAAAATTGAGTGCGCTAACGTGAGGTGGTATACGTTAGTGACCACAGTACTCTGGTTAAGGCTGAAGCAAGAAGTAGAAATAAGTAGTTCCTATGGAAATATTTCATTTAAAAATGATTTTAAATATAAATCTTAGAACATGGAAGTCATGTATGGTTCTCTAAACCAATATTTTAGTCTTGCCTTCTTCTAGCTTGAAGTGTACAAGTCGGCACTGGAAGTATCATAGTAGTAAAAATGTACACTGTTAAAACACATTAAGCATATTCACACACTACATTCATGCTTAAAAGTAAAGGTAACAGTTTAATTAAAACATGATTTACCTATTATTATGGCTACAAAAATATTATCTACTATATGAGTTGAGTGAGGTTTTTGGTCAGTTACATTACAACTGCTAATATTTAAAGACAAGTGGTTGAGCAGTATATCATACATTCGGTTCCTTAATTGTTTTTTGACGTTTTAAAGACCAAAGAAGTGTCTCCTAAGAGAATAGAGGATAGTATTGACTATGCAAACTTATATATTTTACTTAATGCTATTTTGCCCCTTTCCAGTAGCTAAAGAAGAGCAGATCAATTTTAAGTGAAATGTATCTTAAGTCTTGTTTAATTAAACTTAAAATTTTGGAGTAAACATTAGGCCATAAATAATTTTGGAAGTGTATAGAAACTATTGACTGAGAATATTCCAGACTTACAGGTCATACTAATAAACTGCAGGTGATTTGGCCATATGGTATTCTTCATTGTGGAGAACAGTGAGTAGGGATGTCAGCATTTACTGATGTTGCAACTTTAACACTTATATCTCACACAGTTTTGAAACTGGTGTCTCACTTAACCATCTGTTTAAAGTTCTCCTAAGCAGTCTTAGCTGAAGTTCCAACATAGCTTATATTGCAGTGTCATAACTGAAGATAATTAGATGATGACTGACTCATTCATAAAATACGTGTAAGTAAACACAAATGAATATGAAAAAACTTAAGTTCCTTAAGAAGTTCTGAAGCTTCTGTAGCTTTCAACTTGTATTGACATATTCCTTAATGCTGTTAATTTTTGTGTGAAAATCACTTAGTGAAGGGTGTAAGCTTCATATAACCAGTAAGTACAGCAGGCTTATGGTAATTGCCAGTGATTCCTATCTTTATGAGGTGACAGATTTTTCAAGAGGACTGTGAAAAATTAATAGAACATTTATAAGTCTAATTTTCTGCAAATGATATTATTTGTTTTATGTGCTCTTGTAATACCCGTTTTAAATAGATTTGCAAGTTCTTTTATATGGCTGTTTATAAATGTGAATGTTGCCCATTTGTTTACACTATTAATGTATACGTTTTATTTCTGGTAAGTTCTTTATATATTTTTATTTAACAAACTTTAAATTAAAGTACAAGATGCAGTGCACAGATAACAGTTTACTCGGACAGTCAGTGCGCAAGTAACATCGCGACGGTGTACACCAGCTATAAACGCAACGCGAACACATCATAGTGTGACAGCGCGTGCTCCTCTGTGTTTTAATACTTTTGATGCTTTAATGTTTTAACTATTGATTTTAATTTCAATTTATTATATTTTGATCTTAATGTCTGACGTTCTTTAAAGAGAAATTATTCTGAAGATGGGGCATATGCCTTGTGAAACGCGTCAAGTTAAGCGAAATTACAAGTAAGTCACTCGACGGATTCGGTAAGTAATTATTTATTTAATACAAGTGACTTGAATACTTTAAAAATAAAAATGAATATAAAATAGCTGAATATGATGGAAATATAGCTGAATAGTATAGGAAACAGAATTATATGTTTAAAAAACATAATTAGGCCTAATTGTATACTTTTCTGAGGTGCCTTAGAACTTGCTTTGAGAGGACATGATGAGTCGGAAAGTTTTTGTAACCTGGAAATTTCTCATGGTTTAATTAATTGTAGGTGGAATTAGATGTTGCCTTGAAAATTCATTTAGAAAGAACTAAAGTATTTATTTAAGAGCACTCAAAAACAATCCAAAATGAAATTTTAGAGATAACGCTAAAAGTTTGCCATCAAAGAAAAAAAAAATTCAGACAAAATAAAATGCACTAATCTGCACTAAAACTGCTGTTATTGCAGGTGAAATGAGTGATGTATTATACACATTTCAAATGGCTTTAGTTTTTTGATATGTAGTTAATGACAAAGCAGCAGAGCAATTTTGGAATTTTATTACTCTGTCACGGCATGATTCTCAAACACTGGCTGCTTGAATATTAGATGAACTAAGTCTATGTAAAGTTAATCAACATCCCCATAAATTGATTGCACACACACACACACACACGCGCGCGCGCGCGTGCGCGGGTGCCCATACGTGGGGCAAGGGGGGGGCTCGCCCCCCTGGCTCAGAAGAATATCTGCCGTAAATGCTACAGATGTGTCCGAAGTCGTTCTTGAAATATAATTTTAAGAACTTTACTAGCAACCGACTAAATATGCTGGAAGCTGGGGTTAGTTTCACACGGCGCTACGCTCACAGTCTATGACTATTCGACAGCTAGAGATACCTAGGACGCAAACCACAAAATTGCCTCGCAGTAGAGCGCGGATTCAAATTTTAAATATACTAAATATTAAAAAATAAAAGAAGTCAAATGTTTCTAAAGCGTATAATATAGTTAAGTAATTCGCGTAACTGAATATTATTTTCTAACATATTTATAACTATTTTTTTGTGAATTAAACTCTTAATGCCTGAATTTTTTGCAGAGTTACGTGTAATTAATTATAAAAAAGTGTCCATTTTTTATGAATAATTAATTGTTATCGGTAAGGTAGTACAGTAGAGTCTCGGTAATTCGAGCCCCGGTATTTCGAGGTTCCGTGTAATTCGAGCTGGAAAAAAATAATAAATACAGTCAGTAAATGTAAACAACATTCCCGCCATATCGTGACTCATGCCAGACCAAGTGTCTACAGCATGAAACACTAAAAATAAATATGTAAATAAATCAGTAGCGGACTGACCGCCTCAGCTGATACAAGTGTTGTACCTGTGCGTTACTACTAAGCTTCGTTACTAGTGTTTGCTTGTTGTTTTAGTTATTTTACTGTACAGTATATTCAACGTTTAGTTTTTCACTACAGTAAATTGTTATTTATACTGTATATAATGAGTTACAAGAGTAGGCCTAAGAAGAAATTTGTGCCGCTAAGTGTTAAATTGGAAGCCTTAAAAAGGTTAGACAGAGGTGAAACGCTAAAAAAACTTGCTGCTGATTATGGATTCGGCGAAGTGACTGTTGGTGACTGGCGTAGAAACAGAGACAAGATTGAAAACTATTCTTCTAAAAAGTGTATGGGGATTTTAACCTGTGAACGCAAATCGATGAAGAAATCTGATTATGAAAAAACGAGTGCAGCTTTGTTCACTTGGTTTAGTCAACAGAGGCAAAAAGGAAGTCCTATTTCAGGCCCAATGTTGCAAGAAAAAGCAATGTTTTTCAGGAACCAGTTTAAGGAAGGCGAGGATGATTTTACAGCAAGTTCAGGATGGTTGGATAGACGGAAAAAACGATACGGCGTAAGGCAGCTTGAAATGTGTGGTGAAAAGCTATCTGCAGATTCTGAGGCTGTCACACAGTTCTGTGAGAGATTTAAAAAAATTATAGAAGAAGAAAAACTTACTCTCGATCAGTTGTACAACTGTGATGAGACAGGACTAAATTTTAATGCTGCCTACTAAAACTTTAGCTTCAAGGGAAGAAAATGCTGCGCCAGGCCACAAAAAATCTAAAGAAAGGGTGACAGTTCTTGCTGCATCAAATGCAATTGGAGAACATAAACTGAAGCTAATGTTAATAGGCAAGTCTGCAAAGCCTAGAGCTTTAAAAAACATCACTCCGTCTGCGATTCCTGTTACATACATTAACCAGAAATCTGCTTGGATGGATAAAAATATTTTTAAGAAGTGGTTTTTTGAAAGTTTTGTTCCTGAGACCAAAAAGTACCTAAAGGAAAAGAACTTGCCTCCCAAAGCAGTATTAACCCTTGGCAACGCTGGATCATACCCTGACGAAGAAGAACTGAAATGTGGCATTAGAGCATTGTTCTTACCCCCAAACGTGATGAGTTTAATACAGCCAATGGACCAAGGCGTTTTTGAGTGCTTGAAAAAGAAATATCGTCGTCATCTGCTGCAGAGGCGCCTACAAACTACAGAAGGCGAGGGAACCATAGTGGAATTTCTAAAGAATACTACAATGAAAGACGTAGTTTACTGGGTGGCGGAATCATGGGATGACAGAAAGACAGAAACACTAAAGAAGTCTTGAAACAAGATTTTAAAAGAAGGAAAATAACAGTTGTAACACCACAGACGAACATGACTGGGTCTTAGCACGACTGATAAAAAAAATTCCTGGTTGTGAACAGTCAAATGAAAATGATGTTTCAGAATGGTTGAATAGTGATGAACAGTTTGAAGTGACCGATGATTCAATCGTTGAAATGCTGAATGAAGCGGCAGAAGAAAATAGTGATGAAGACGTGACTGCAGAGACTGTACCCGTGATGACTCATGCCGAGGGGTTGGCAGCGCTAGACACTGCATTGCGTTATGTCAAACAGCAAGCAGAAGCTACACCGACCGACATGATGCTGCTTAGAAGATGGCGTGACATTGCTGCTAATAAACGAGGCTCTATTTTAAAACAAAAGACTCTGGGCAATTTCTTTAAAAAATAAATTTGTGTGCCTTTTATCTTTTGAGTTTAAACTAGTTCAGGTATGCACTACATTGATGTGTTTTCTTATCCGTAAGCAATAAACGTTTGTTTATACATTACACTTTGTTTTTTTCTTCATCCGTATAATCCGAGTTTTTCCAAATTCGAGGTTGCCTCAGCCCCAATTAACTCGAATTACCGAGACTCTACTGTATAGTAATATAAAATACTATTTAATGTAAAATGTATATTAAAATTTTATTTTGTATTACAATTAATGTCGTTAGCAACCGACGGATCGATAAAAAAATTTAATAAAATTGAATTACAATTTTGGTTTTATAGTTACTACAATTTATTATATTAGATTAGTTAATTAAATTATACGTGTTAAAAACATTTGATTTCTTTTATTTTTTAATATTTAGTATATTTGAAATTTGAATCCATGCTCTACTGCGAGGCAATTCCGCGCTTTGCGTCCTAGGCGTCTCTAGCTGCCAAACAGTCATAGAATGTGAGCGTAGCGCCGTCTGAAACCAACCCTGGTCTGCGAGTGTTATTTACTCGGTTACTCACTTGATCGTTGGATCCACTAGTCCGAGTATTGTATTTACGCATTTAGATAATTTTTGTATTTGGCCATATATGCTGTCTCAGCCGAAGCTTGTCAGGTGTAAACTAAACGAGATTATAGCGTTATTTCCTGAGTATATCCAGTGCCAAAATTGTGAGCTTTTTAAGTTAATTCGATGAACATTTTGCTGTATAGAGGATTTCAACGCTGCAGTTACAGAAGTAAGTACTGTTTTTTTTTTTCGTTCAACAGACACAGCAGTTAGCAAAGTTATTATAGTATAGTTACTACTCGGTTAACGGATAGAACGCCGGAGCTCTGCCGAGCTCCAAGATGTAAATATTATAGGGATATAGACCTAACCTTAACACAACGATTTTTAACACAAGAATGTTTAATTTTGTATACAATATTATTAAAATATGCCAACATTTAGAATTTTAACTTGATGTACTCTTCATAGTGCACATAAATACTTCTCATTTTATCAATTATGCATATTTCATAGAAAAGGCATAAACCTTAACCTTTCAAGATAGCAAGCAAGAATTTTTCTGTTTTATTTATAGATACACTGAGAAAATTTTTTAGTTGATTTAACAAAAATTCTGGTTGAATCAATGAAATCCTAATCGTTAATTTTTGCCAACAAAATGTTTAGTAATTTTTATATAGCATACATTTATTCTCATGCATATGATGAACGTTACGTTATGAACATAACCAATGCTTTGACCATTACTCAACGCTGTTGTTGACATCGCTTGACATTGTTTTGAGTATAACCGAATTCTGCGAAAAATTACTTAAAAATATTTTTTGTACTGTCGAAACCATAGCCATCACATTCGACGCACATTATTAAATGAATAGTACACTGCTGCTAAAATAACAGTACAAATTAAAATTAAATTAACAATGTGAATTCTTTCAATTTAAGGGGTTATATACCCTTAAGTGGGTCGAAAAAAAAGAGATTTTTTTTATTACATTTGAAAGTTTTGTATATAAAGAATAACCCCATAAAATTTTGATCCAAACAAAATTAAGGGGATAGTCTACTGTTCGACTTTTTTTCGTGAAAAATTGATTTAAAAAAAAATTGAAATCTAAAGTTTGAAGTGTTAAGAATATGCTGTTAAAATTTCATATCGACATTCAAAGATAAAGATATACCTGCTTCGCGGAGCGCACCGTTACAGTAGTAGATACACTTTTAAAACTTTAAACGCGTTTTTCTTGAAACACGCTTTTTTGGTACGGGGTACACGATTCAGAGAAAACTATTCAAAGAACGTCTTCAAATTTTACAGGCACCTTCATATATAGTTTCTTAGGGAAATTACCTCTATCAAGTCATTTCATAAAAAATTGTCCATTTTATAACCGATTTATGTGCGAAAAATAAGCAAAACCGAAACATGCTCAGCTTCCTCTATAAATGCCCATTTTTGGATAAAATATTAAAAAAAATTGTTTTTTTCGTGTACTGAAAGAGTCAATAAATACGTCATTAAATTTTCAAATAAAAGCCTTCCATACATTCTGAAAAAAAATTCCCCAGAAACACTTTCGTTTTTGGGCCCGATCAGTAGACTACCCCCTTAAGGAAGTTGTTAGATTTATTAAAATAAAATGATTTAGCACCTGTATAAAAAAAAGTAATTTTGCCTATTTATCAGTAACATTTAAATTGTTTGATCCATATATCACCGAAATTCATTTTTTTTTCGTGGGCAACATTGGCGTTGTAACTTTGAGGGCATTTATCTCAAAATTACATTTTTGAAATAGTTAACGAAACTAATCAGTGAACAAGATTTCTTAAAAACTATTCCACCATTTCACTGCTGGGTTCTAATGCCATCTGGTTTGGTTTTAGGAAAATGGATATCAGAAATTTTTGTGTGTGTGCTTTGTGTGTGGAAACGGAACGGCCGCAAAGAAGACTAGAGTAGATCTCCAAGATTCTGCAAAAACAAGCTCTTCTGATCTTCCTGGCACATCTGGCCCATATTCTATTACAGTACAGTGTTCAACACATCTTCCACACTTCCATCTATTCAACATGAAGAAACTTTATTTGAGAATGTTGATGCTAGTTTTGATTTAGGACAGTATATAAGTAAAACAGGGGTTACGGGTGATGAAAAATATCAGATGTTAACTAACCCTCGGGTTAAATTTTCTTCATATGATTTTAAGAAAGACGTTTTAATGAAGGGAAAAGATAGGCGAGTTTTTCAGCAGGACTGGTTAAGTAAATATACATGGCTAGTATATTCTCCTCAGTTAAAAGGTGGATTGTGTAAATATTGCATTCTTTTTAAACCAACCTTAGAACGGGGCACTTTTGGAGTATTTGTGGTTAAAGCCCAACAGGACTTCAAACATTTTCACGAGGATGCACGAGCCCACGAGAAGATCCAATGGCACATTGATGCAACTGTTAATTCAAAACAGTTCTCTGATTCAATAGAGATGAAACAAGAAAATGTTGCAGAACAGTTGGACTCTGCTGCAGCTGAACTGGTAAGATCCAACAGAAAGAAACTCAAGTCCATCATTAGCACTATAATATTTTGTGGCACACATGATATATCTCTTCGAGGAAAACATTCTCATGGAGGAAATTTTGAGGATCTCCTTAATTTTCGAGTTGATGCTGGAGATCAAGTGCTTGAAAAGCATTTAAGAACACATGGAGATAGAGCAAAATATACATCTCACAGGGTACAAAATGATTTAATAAATATATGTGGAAAAATAATTCAAGAAAATATTGTGGAACGTTATTTTTATCATCTAGAGGTTTAGCTTTTCAAGGAGAGAACACAAAGATTGGAGATGTTCATAATGGGAATTTTTTAGGAATTTTAGAGTTGATTGGAAAGTACGATGAAGTGACACGACAACATCTCGCCAAAGTTCAACAAAATCAGGTGGAAGGTAAAAGTATGAAAGGACATGCACATTATTTGTCATGGTATTCTCAAAATGAGTTTATTGGCCTTTGTGCAGACAAAGTTCTCCAAACCATTCTTGACCAAAGAAGAGATGCAATTTTCTACGGAATAATAGTAGATGCAACACCAGATATTTCTCACAGTGAACAAAACGTCCTAATTCTCAGATACATATCCCAAAACCAAGACTCAAATGAATTCGAAGTGAATGAACGTTTCATTGAGTTCATGAATTTTACTGGAAAAACTGGAGAAAAAATAACTGAAGAGATACTTGCAACTCTGGAAAAAAACAATATACCTTTCCATGATTGCCGTTCGCAAGGCTACGATAATGGCGCAAATATGCGTGGCAAAATAAACGGCGTTAAGTCCCGCATCTTAGAAAAGAACAAATGTGCCTTGTTCTTTGCCTGCGGAGCACATTCATTGAATCGCGTAGGAGTCAACGCTGCAAAGCTCAACCCAGATGTTATAACGTTTTTCGGGAATATGGAAAACTTCTACTCTTTGTTCGCTCACAGTCCTGCACGCTGGGAAGTATTGAAAAAACACGTAACATTATCTCTTTAAAGTCTTTCAGAAACAAGGTGGAGTGAAAGAATTCAAGCTGTGCGCCCAATTGTTAAACATTATCCCGGCATACTTGCTGTGTTAGATGTCATTCTTGGAGAGATGGCTACAGGATTAACTCCTTCAGCACTGAACACAACTAAAGGCCTAAAAAAATATTTCAGATCTTATAAAGGTCTGCTAATGACAGTGTTTTGGCACAAAATATTAGCAAGTATTGACAACAAGAACGTTGTCATACAAAGTAAAGGAATATCTCTTGATGTCGAGACCGCACTTATAAGAGACTTAGTGCAAGAGATGCAGTACTTACGTGACTCGTGGGAAAGTGTTGTTCAAGAAGCAAAAGTAGTTGCTGAAGCAGTAGGAGTGCAACCTCAATTTCCTGAAAACCGAAAAATTTCTATAGAACCTGAACAAGATTTCAGAATTTCCGTAGTTTACCTAGTATTGGATTTTATTATCAATGATTTAATGACACGATTTGAAGCAGCAGATACCATATGTGAATTATTCTCACCCATTTTGAGCTTCCAGAACTTAGACGATGGTCAACTTACCGCAAAAGCAGCAAAACCTGTAAATACATATGAGAAAGATTTGTCAGAAGATTTCCTGCACGAAATCCTTCACCTTAAAAGTATTCACAAGACAGTTTTCGGTACTGAAAGAACCCCAGTTAGACTTCTGAACGCAATTTACGACAAAAAACTGCAAGGTATATTTGCCAATGTCTGTCTCGCCATTAAACTGTTTTGTACAGTACCAGTTACTGTTTCTTCAGCTGAAAGATCGTTCAGCAGACTGGCAAATTCATTGAAAACATGGCAAAGAAGCACAACTAGTCAAGAGCGACTTAATCATCTAGCAATATTGTGCATCGAAAATGATTTAGCTAAGCAAGTTGATTTTACTGAAGTTATTGAAAGATTTGCGTCGACAAAAGCTAGAAAATTACTTTGAGATAATTTTTTATATTATTGTAAGTTTTTATTATGTAAATCCATATAGTTTTTTAAATAAATATAAATATTACTTTTGTGTCATCATTTAAACTGACTTATTTTATCCTAAATCCTGTAGAACATTACGCTGCCCTTAAACTTAGCGGTAGGTAGGGGGGCCCGCTTCAGGGTGTGGGGGCCATGCTACAACCTCACAAACACCTGTATAAAAGATACTAAACCTTATAACTATTAAATTTGCAACTATGAAGTATGTATTTCATTACTGCAAATATATATTTACAACTATAGTACTTAAACATGTAACATTTAAAAATGTTTTAAATTTACTTACCTAATGCTTTTTGATATTGTTATAAAAACTGTGTAAGCTAAAATATTTTGCCTTAACCAATATGTGAATTTACGCTCATAATTATATTAACATATTGAGGAATTTAAAAAGTGACAGTTATCCTACAATCATGAAAACTTGCAACCTCCTCTTCTAGACACCACCAGCCACCGCTGGGCGTTATTAGAAACTTTTAAAAGTGAATCAGAACCACTCCATTCTGATTGTGGTTAAAATTCCATTTAACTTGGTATCCCACATGAATTTTTGCGATTTTTGTATAATTTTTCCCCCTTACATTTTTGCCTCCCTCCCTATTTTTGAAGGGATCACTCTGAAACAATAGGGCTTTATAGGGCAAAAGTGTTGACACACATGCATTGGTTGATGCATTAAAAAGTTATCATGAGACATACCCTAAACAGATAGGTAGACAGACAGATAACAAATGGCTGAGTTAAAACTGAGAACTTGCTTCCCACATTCAAAAACTGGCATGCTCTGGCATACAACTTGCACAACATCTAGGCAAAATTATTAGACAACACAAACATCTGAATACATGACAGCACTGTAACAAGAAGCAGCTCAGACCTGTCAACAAAACTCAAAAAATATGTATTCCCACAATGTCACATTTGCTTCCTTCGACATAACAAAAACCTCATAAAAATACTCCTATTTCTGGAACAATAATAATTCTATATAACCAGCTCAAACAGAACAACAGGGCTGATGAATTAATTACAGAAACAACTGAGCACTCAATCAAACCACAGACTTATTTCACTTACAACATCAGATTTTACAAATTTTACATGCAGACTGCCAGTCTCCAGCATATTAGTGGATTGCAATGAACAAAAAAAATCCTGAAAAACATTGACAGACACTTACACAAGTAATATTTTGGGACAGCTATATTGACGAGAAGAATTGATGTGAAGTTATGGAAGAGATTTGCAAATTGTTTTAAATGGATTATTGCAATGTATGCATCAGTGTATAAAATGATGGACAATTAGGAACAGTAAAAGAAATATCTGGAAAGCTTTCAAATGCAGTTGTGGCGAAAAATAGAAAAGATTAACTAGAAAAAAAGTAACAAATGAAGAAGTGCTTAGGATAATAAATGAAGGTAAAAGTATTATAAAGAACCACAAGAAAGAAAAAAGAAAACTGGATTGGTCACAATTTGAGAAGGAACTGTCTACAGAAGTTACCAGTTGAGCGAACAGTAGAAGGTAGGAGAGGGCAGGGAGGAAGATTGGCATGTTGGCAGGGAGGATATGGTGTGTTGGCAGATTTGATGATGGTGAGAAATTATGAACAACTGAAGAGAGCAGTACAGGATAGCACAAAGTGGAGAGTATGTTCAGCTGAAGTCTGTATTAGGACAGATTTATGATTGATGTTGATGATGATGACATCACTATTGTACAACGGGAACACTAGACAATGTGAATAACTTCTCACTAACATCAACAAAATTAACAAAAATATCACCTTTACTGCTGATTATGAAAAAGATCGAAGTATGAATTTCATACATCATATTGTTACAAAGCTTAAGCACAGTCCCACATTCAAAATTACAGAAAACCCAGTACAGCTAACAGACTAATAGACAACTCTTTTTATCACCCATACAATACAAACTGTCAGCATTCAGATCCATACTACATAGACTACACAACATTCTATTTGAAAAAAACTATCAACACAAACTAAATTTAATTAAATGCTTAGCCAAATACAATGGATATGACTGAATACAGACTCTTACACATAATATGATAATAGTCAGACTCTTACACAAAATCCAAAACAGACAGTAAAAGATGGAAAACAAATTCATAGTACTCACCTATAGTAACAGCCATACTGAAAAAAATAGAAATTCAAAAAAGCAGGCAACAGAATTACATACAGAACCACAAACATTTTGATTTACCTTGGATTTACACTCTAAACTGTTCACAGTAGAACAGATTCTATATAGTCCAGACAGATCACAGCTTTGACCTACGTATGAAGGCACTTCACTCTGCCACTGAGCCCACTTTTACAGTCCACCTTATGGAACAGATCACAATGCACAAACATCAGGAACGCTGAAAATATATCCATAAACACAAAGTGGACAAAGCTAGACACACATAAAGAACTTAAACAGATCGCAATGCACAAACATCAGGAACGCTGAAAATACATCCATAAACACAAAGTGGACAAAGCTTGACACACTTGAAGAACTTAAAATATGCAAACACACAACAACCTGCAGATACAACATCCTAAATGATTAGATACAGTTTAAATCACACATACTTTTTGCACATATAACACACACACACACACACATACACAGACCTTGCAAATTTAGTCAGTAAATTTGATAACACTAAATATATTAGTCAAATGAATTGATTTAATAACACTAAATAAAAATAGTTTGCAAATAAAAATGTGATGGCATGATATTTCTGCATTATGAACAAGATATTATATAATTACAATTTTTTAACAGAAATAACCAATCTCTACATTATCTTCAGCTCTAAGGTCAGTATCTACGTGGGGGTTAACTATTGCAATTGACTTCCAACAATAATTAACATGAAAGGAAGAATGAATTTCATGCTGAATGAACAAATTTTGAAAAAGGAATTTCCAACATCTGTTTTACTAGATACTTTGTAATGGTATTCAGTGCTTTTTACAAACATATTGTAACGGTACATATAACACTACATCCACCAACGTAACGAAAATTAATTTGAAAGCCACTACTGTTAAGAATACATAAGAGGTCAAGAATACCACCATGGATACAGAAGGAGACAGTATCATATATTAAATTAAGTGAAGTATCATGAAAAAGAAATTACTAGTAAATGTACCAATAAAGAAGAAAAGAAGACTAAAGACGAGACGACTGACATACCTTACCCAATAGATCAGTGAGAAGAACCACAGAAACAAAAGAAGAGAATTAAATCAGTGAGAAGAACACAATGAAAACCCAAACAAAAGAAGAATGAAGAATCAGTGAGAAGAACACCACGATAACAACCTCAAGAAAGAAGAAAGAAGAAACAACGCGAAGGAGACAAGTGAAAACAACATCATGTATGAAATAAATAAGAGTGAGAAAGAGATCAGTGAAGAAAAGAAGAAGGAAGATATCCAGACCAGACACAAGAAAAAGGGAAAGAAATTGAAATATAACGAACTAACATAAACCTTTAAAGGAATAATTGTACTAAGAAGAAAGAAGAAATGTTAATTAATTACATGATATAAATCCCTAAGCTGTATGGTAAGGTCAACACTGACCACAACTCATTTGATGAATACATTCCTTGTCCATGTAGTATAAACTGTAATCAATAAGGACTAAGTATTGTAAATAAAGAATCACCAACAAACTGAATAAGAATAGGATAAGTTTATATTAGCTAAATGATGTGTAGACATAAAAAAAAGAGGACTAGGTTCCAAATATAAATGACTAATTGTACAGTGGGATTGATGTTAGTAAAAACCCGTATTTTTACTGTATACCGTGTTCCTGCGCAGGTCCGCGGCGGCTGCGTGTATTGTGTTTCGTTCTGTTTTGTCTTGTTTTTAATGTGTGTCAAATTATTTAAATATTTTTGTTACTATGTGTGTGTTGTTTTTATTGTTTGATGAGATGTGCAAACATCAACAAATGTAGTTTCACCCATATTCATTGAGGATCTGATGATGACACTTAATGTGTTGAAACTCGAGTAATCCTGTGTTCGGATTTTAAGAAGCGTGACGGTAGGTAATTAACCTGTTTTATAGTAAAAACCCACTAATTAACAATAATTAAGACAATAAAAGAGTAAACCAAAGGTACAATAATAATAACCAATAACCGATGTACAAACATTGAATGAAAGCCAATCAACCAGATTAATGCAGAAATACACAGCCAGCAGCAACACATTACTGCTTACCAAACATGCAACATAACCTAATCTGGGCAACCAGTTTTCACCAAAACTTAAGAAAAACAAAGCCAAAATAACATCAAACCAGAATGTATTGAGCTAGGAAGTAACTAGATGATATAAGGAACGTTTTGTATACAATAGATGATATAATAACCAAATACAAAAGCTACATTAATGTAATCCAATATAACTATATGCTTGTAATAACAAAGATGCATGATGCAACCAAATTATGTTATAAACTTATTATACTCAACTAACAACTTGAAGTAGGACAGAATACTGTTCAGATGAATAAATTCAACCAAGATAACTATCTAAATAAGCAAAATAACAATAATAACAACAAGACTATAGTAACAACTAGCTGCAAGCAATGTTGATAACAACTAAACCAAGGTGATAACAAATACAAATGCAGAATGAACTGCAGCACATTGATAACAATATCATTGAGACCATTACAATTATCATTTGAATAACAATAAGAATAATATGTATAGAGTACCAAGCATACAGTAAGGTAACTCCATGAAGTATGACAAGCCTACTTAACAAACAATAATTAAGACAATAAACTCATAATGTAGGGAAAAAGAACACTGTCAATAGTGACTAAACCCATTAATGTGTAAATAGGCCATGTTAGAAATTAGTTAAATGTTAGTATTATTAAAATATAAGAAAAAACAAATATGTATAGTCATAGACCTAGGATTGAATCTATGAAAACGGACATAGTATTAATATTAAGGCATAGTTTTAAGGGAAAATTGTAGAGTAATTTAAAAATACGTTATTACCATTGAATATGGAATAAAAACAACGTATTAATAATAATTAATAGCTTAATGGACACTAAGTGTATATACCAAGTGCGATTTCAGCAACCCCGAATCCGAAATATAAGATGAGGGGATTCATAATAATCGTCATAAAAAATTAGAAACAATGAGGGTAATTAAAATGACATCAGTGCAGTTATAAGTAAGATATTGGACTTATGAAAATAATTGTATGACACTGAGCCCTTGCGCGTGGGTATGTTGACCAAAAATTCTTAATCTCTACACCAGAAAGTGACGCGTTTGTAAGCGTCTGTTTTGACGAAGCCCGCCGAAAATAGACGAATTAAAATATATTGACCAATCAGATCCTATAAAAAATACGAAATGCATCATTCCGACAGAGGAAGCGAGAACAGTCTTTTACCAGCAACGAGACGAACTACATGCACGCCGTTCATCCAGAAAAAACGTGTGTTTGACAGCAGCCAGATGTAAACATACGCTAACCTAACCATGAGTGGAGGTTATGTCTACTAAAGAAAATAGTGCAGTATATTTTTAAGTGAAAATAATTCGGAGTATATGCGCATAGGAGTGAGTGTAGTGCAGTTATAAAAGTTTAATTAATTAATTAAAGAATTTTAATTAATTAAAAAATTTAAGAAAAAGTGTAAATACTACGAACGACCAGTTACGCAAGTATCAAATACCCACAACTATTATATTATGATTGTATAGTAATATATATATAACAGAACACTAATAGCGATTTGAATTAACATCAGTTAATCAATTAAATACCCAATTCCTAAAGGAAGGGAACTCTGTAATACAGATAAACAATGTCAAAATTGAACGCTTTCATTAACGACAATTTTAGCTATTTGTATAATTCTAATGTTTAGTATAAGCAAAGACATTGTATAACCAATGAAGGGAGAATGTGCCCTAACCATTAGTAAGATAAGAGTGTTCAATATTTTGTTTCAATAATTAAGTAAGAGTTACACCAGAGGGTGGCATAAATATATCCAATGAATTACAAATACCTGAGATAGGTACATCCAGTCTAGGAGATGATAATAATCCATGACACTGAATTCTAATAATTATTATCACTTATTAATAAATAATTAATAACTTTTAAACAAACAAGGTTGCACAAACGTATCTTAAATTCAATGTTTAACCATGAACAGTTGTTCATACTTTATATTCTTTCAAATTAATAATCAGTGAGTTTAAATTTTATCTACTTATTATCGCCGTAGCAATTTTATTAAATATGTGTATTTTGCAGACTCAAAGAACCTACTACTATTATTACTACTACTAATAATAATATTAATAACATTACAAGTTTAATAACACATTATAACCTATTTGTTTACAAACAAAATTATTCGACTAGCCAAATGCAGTCATACAACCTGAGATTTTTAAATGTTTTAGAGTCCATGTTCGAATTTAACTGTTAACCAAAAGGTAAGTAAATTATATTATTGTACTAAATTTTATTGTTCTAGAATTGAATAAATCATTATTGTCATTTGAACCTTTGAAAGAGTTGGCTTTTATTGTAATCAGTAAATACAGCTTAGTGAGAAAACCGAGACGGTTGGTATCAGACTTTCGAGATAGTCTCTAACCGAGATATACTTTGGTATAGAATGATTTTTTCCAACCGCACCGACCTATATATATTATTACACAGTATAAATTGTCGTAAATATCATGTTTGTGTATGTTTATGTTAGTGTATAGGCAGGACATTACTGGTCATCTCACCACCGCTGATCAACGGAGAGCCAACGGAACTTCAAGTGAATCAATTGTTGGCGCACAAAGTTCGAGCGAATTAGGTGAAAAAAATATTCAACCTAATTAATAACAATAATCATCAACCTAATTTTCGAGGCAGCTGCAATACACAGAACCAAAAATGCAACGAAGAGCAACCTCTAAGAAACGTGCGGCGGAAGTGGAGAAAGAAATAAACATGGATGATAAGGAGGCGACGCCAGTCGAAGACCTAGAAGAAATATTACCTCCTACAAAACCCAGCCGACCTGTACAACAAGAGGAACAAATTGAGAGACCTACGCAAACGGGAGATGCCAACTTCTTGGAAATACTGAGGGCGATAAATAAAAAAATGGAAGATAACCAGAAGAATAATGAGAAATTAAATAAAAATATCGAATCATTAAAAGAAGAATTGAAGGAAGACGGCCAGAAGAACATCGAATTATTGAAGGAAGATTTTAATGAGAAATTAAATAAAAATAACGAATCATTAACAAAAAATATGGAATCGATTCATAAGAAGATGGATGACAATCAGAAAAATATCGAATCGTTAAAGGAAGATTTCAAAGGGGAATTGAACAAGAAAACGGAAGAGACAAATAAAATCATAGCTTCATTGAAGGAAGATACCCAAGAATTGAGTAAGAAGATTGATGACAGCATCGAAGATAGTAACAAGAAGATTGAAATAATCAGCCAAAGAATCGAAGACAGTCATGAAAAATTAAATACGAAGTTAGAAGAGGAAATAACTGAAGTCAGACGAGAAGTTTCCGAAATTAGCGAAAGGTGTTAGGAAAATCAACAAGCAACGCTCACAGTGTATTTCCTGGGCAAAGTGTGTATGGCCAGAAATCTCGTACCGAAAATACCTGAAGAATGTCTTGTTACTAAATTGGCATACCATTTCAAAGAGGGCGTGGCTAGAGTGAGACTGAACGGACAGATACGAACCATCCAAACTATGTCCGCGTTATTAGAAAATTATGAACAAGAGAAATATTATCGGAGGAGTCGACAGAGACAAGATCCATATTTTGACAGAAACGGTCAGACCGGATACCGCAATAATTATTGGGGGAATTATAATAATATGAACAGAGATAATGCCAACCAAAATCCGAGACCAAATAGTAATGGAAATAATTATCCGTCAAATAGGAACGACTCGAATTACAGACTGAATTATAATAATAATTATAATCAGAATCCTCCTAACAACAACCACCGTCCTAATTATAACGGCAGAAATCAGTATCGGCCAACAAATGGTAACACTCCATATCGGCCAAATAATAATAATCGCCAGTACCGACCGAACAACGGGAACAACCAAAACCAAAGCAATTTTAGGAGAGCGAATTATGTTCGTGCTGACGACAGAAATGGAGGGAGATACTTCTATCAGGGACGTCGAAGTTTTAATGAAAATAATAATCAGTACAGCCAGGACGTAAGGAGTAGAGAATCTGGGTATGACACACGAAGGAGCCGCAGTAGCGAAGATATACACAGAAATCATAATAGTGGACATCAATATAACAATGCAAATAGACCTGAAGAAAGAGAGAATCTAACCCCCAGCACAACTGAAACGAGCGGAGAAGAGAGCGCTATCTCTTTAAACGGACAGTGGCAGTGAAAACTTACTTAAAACCTTCACTGATCCGATCTATTGGGTACGACGAACTATGACAACGGACGAAAAATCAGAAAACATTTACTATTATACGCAATCACTACCTGAAAGACATCAGAGGAGATCTGATGGAAGAAGAAGTCACAGAAAATAATAACAACAACAGCGAGATCGCTTATATTTCTGCCGAAGTGAATGGCGTTTTTACAAAAATCATGATCGATACAGGAGCCAATGTATCACTAATCGATCAATTAGAGTTGAACAAAATACAAAGTAGAAGTAAGGAGACAATACCGACCTTACCGATAAATAATATCACTTTGATCGGAGCGACCGGACGACAAAATAAAACCATAAGAAAGCAGGTCCAACTAGAAGTCACTAGTCAAGGGAAAACACTTCCTATAATATTTTTAGTAGCCAGTGGGTTACCATTTAGTTTATTGATAGGCTGTGACGTATTAAGAAAATATGCAGCTATAATAGATATGAGCAGAGCAAAAGTATCTCTGAGCTCAAATGGATTGCAATGGACGGCGGAGTTAATTGGAAGCGAAGAAGCCCCTCACGACCGGATCATTTGTTATATTAAAGAGAATAATTATAGGAATGCAATACCCAGAGAAGAAATAAATTGTGACCATGAAAGTGATGACTTATGGGAGGAGAAATTAGAAGAAATCCGGAGGTTCCAAACAGCCAAAAGCGATAGAAGAATAACCGATAACCAAATAGAAAAATTGATTGCGATTTACGAACGATACCGGCACGTATTTTCCAATACTCCCGGAAAAGTAAAGGACTTCCAATGTGAGATTAGATTCAAGGAAGCAGCCGATTTTAAAAAGAAATCCTACCCCATTGCCTATTCTCAAAAAGAAGCGGTCCGAGCTGAAATAAACCAACTCATTGAAGAAGATATTATTGAGTATAGTCATTCACCCTATACAAATCCTATAGTGGCAGTGCCAAAGAAAAACGGCCAAGTGAGAATATGTTTGGATGCCAGAGAAATCAACAAAATTATAATCAACGATCGAACATCACCAGGTGAGATTGAAGAGCTATTGAAGAAATTTTACGGTACCCGTTTTATCAGTACCTGGGACACCGTATGCGGGTATTGGCAAGTGGAGTTGCACCCCAATAGCCGAAAATATATGGCATTTATATTCGAAGGGTGCCAGTTTAAGAGGCTGCCCTTTGGTCTGGTAAATTCAATGGCTGTATTCGTAAAGTGTATGGACCAGGTTCTAGGACAAGAGGCCCTACAATTCACTACGGTATATGTTGACGATTTGTTAATTGCATCGGATAATTGGGAAGACCACTGTAACAGAATTGAAAAAGTACTATCGAAACTAGCAGCAAATAATGTGACGCTGAAACTAGAGAAATCAAAGTTCATCGCCGATGAAGTACAATTCCTGGGGTTCAACTTATCCGAAAATGGCATCACCCCATCACATGAAAAAATAGAAGCAATACAATCATTCCCAACACCCAAGAACAAAAAGCAGTTACAATCATTTTTAGGTATCTGCAATTATTACAGAAAATTCCAAAACAACTACTCAAAATTAACAGCTGAATTTTCACAACAACTATCCTCTAAAGACAAGTGGAAGTGGGGAGCAGAACAGGATACCACTTTCCAACTAATAAAGGAAAAATTTTTGGAGTCAATAATGTTGCACCACCCGGACTTTAAAAAAGCATTTTATATGAATTGTGACGCCAGCGACGTAAGTCTAGGATCCGTCCTATATCAAGAAGACGACCAAGGAAATCACCTTGTGGTTAGTTTCGCAAGCCGAGTACTGAATAAAAGTGAGCGTAACTACCATACTACAGAGAAGGAATTACTCAGCATTGTATTTGCGTGTAACACATTCCGAACTTACATTTTGGGTTACTTGTTAACGGTCAGGACAGATCACAAATCGATATCCTTTCTGAAGAACTGCAAATTGAGTCATGGGAGACTTACGAGATGGACACTAGCATTGCAGGAATACAACATTAACTGGGAGTACGTACCAGGGAAGTACAACGTAGCAGCAGATGTGCTATCGAGAGTCAACATACAAAACCAAACTTTCGAGGGAGAAAGGGAGACAGTAGCAAAAGTATACCATATTATAAAAGACAGAACAGAACTAGCCGAGATAATAAATAAAATCAAACTCCAGCAAAAAAGTGACGAGAAATTGGGAAACATCTGCAAGAGATTAATTGAACAAGACGATAGAATCACCCCATACTACTGTATATACAAAGACATTCTATTTATAAAAGACAGGAACCAATGTAACCAGTGGAAATTAGTAATACCTAAAACCATCGAGAAGGAGATCACCATGGATTACCACATTAGATATGGGCACATGGGAGCTATCAAGATAATCAAAGCATTAGAGGAGAATATATACTTCAAGGATATTAACAGAAGAGTACGTAGCTACATTAGAAATTGCCACCTATGCCAGTTGGTAAAGTGTAACAATGATAGAAAGGAAGGTTTAATGATACCGATCACCTCATCTAAGAAACTAGAAAAAGTATTTGTAGACATTTGCGATCTATTACCTAGGAGTGGGGGAAGACGGCAATACAAATTCATTGTCATTATATTCGACCACTACACTAAATTTACTAAGCTATATCCAATCAACAGAGCCACCACAAAAAAATCTGTTGGAAATAATTATATACAAATACATGACAGAAGTAGGAGCACCAAGGTCAATAATCACTGACCATGGAGAAGATGGAGGGAAACACTGCTGAATAATGGAGTGAAAACCTTCAAAACCTCAGTATACCACCCTAGCAGCAACCCCGCTGAACGAGTTCTCCGAGAAGTAGGAAGAATCCTGAGAACATACTGTCACCAACAGCAAAGAAAATGGGAAGAGTATTGACCAGCTGCAGAAGATTTTATTAACCTGGCATACCACCAAGCAATAGATACAACCCCATTTACAGCTATGTTTGAGAGAAGACCCCCTAGAGAAATTGCAGAATTGATAGAATTTCCCCCATGCGACGATTACACATTTGATCAAGTAAAATTTTATAACAAGACTGTTGAACGAGCAGAGAAGATGCGAGAAAAATATAAGAAACTACAACCCAAAGTAATCAAGTATAAAATAGGAGAACTAGTATTACTAAAAAATCGAGAACTCCCCAGTACCATTGAAGGAATTGCAAAAAAAGTTCCTACTACTATATACTGGACCCTATACAGTCATAAAAGATAATCAAAACAACACATACGAAATTATGGACCCCAATACCAATAGAACCAAGGGAGTCTATAATCAAGCTTCATTGAAAAAATATTATAACAGTCCAGAATAAGTGGTAAACAACTATCACTTGAAGGAGTAGAGGGGAAGAACAACAAAGAGAGTAATCTAAGAGAAGGCTATTATTATAAAGGAAAGAAGAGAAAGAAAAATGTTTATCAAATGAATATTGTATACCCCAAAAACAAGAAAAATTAAAAACAATCCAGAATAAGTGGTAAACAACTATCACTTGAAGGAGTAGAGGAGAAAACCACCAAAGAGAGTAATACAAGAGAAGGGTATTATTATAAAGTAAAGAAGAGAAAGAAAAATGGTTATCAAATGAATATTGTATGCCACGAGAAAAGAAAAAATGATTATCTAATACATAAACCATAACAAAACAAGCAACTAGTGAACGCACTTAAGATATTTCAAACAATGCTTACTATCACTTTGAGAAAAATTTTGTGTTATCCAGAATAAAATTTTAAAAAATATGACATTTAATAGAAGAGAGAAGAAGACCATTAAAGAGAGTATAATGTAGAGGAGATAGTGAGAAGGAGAATTGATCGAGAAGAAGAAGAAAGAAAAAATCAATATGAAGAACATTTTGTCACGATAAGAAGAGAAGAAAAATGAAGAATATTTACACATGCTATTTGTCAACAACATTAACTAATAAAGATCTGCAGAAGAGAAGAAGGAATCCAGAAGAGAGTGTATAATAAAATATAAAAGGCAAAAGAGTGAATAACCCCTAGAGTGTTTATTATTAGTCGAAAGAGACTACTTATAAGTATTGTAATTTAATGAATTGACTGTAGAAATGTTCCAGCAATCTTTTAACTGAGCAGGGACGATGTTCCCCTGATCTCAGAAAAAGTTTAGTTTTGAACGACGGAGTTAGGTAAGCCAATAGTGCCCATCCGGATCGATTTCAGCTACTAAGTAGGGGAAAAATGTTAGGGAAATTAAATATTTAAGGGAAAAACACAACAGCCGAGAATATAAATAAACAAGATTCCATAATTATGAAGAAGGAGGAAATGTAGAAAATATAATGAACTGAAGACAAGTGTAAAAGTAAATACAAAATATGAAAACATCATGTGTGACTTAGAAGTGAAATGAAATGAAAAAAAAAAATTGATAATTTCTTCAATCATAAAATAAGGATATCAGAAATAATCAATTCTAATAAGGAGGTAATATGTAACGGTACATATAACACTACATCCACCAACGTACCGAAAATTAATTTGAAAGCCACTACTGTTAAGAATACATAAGAGGTCAAGAATACCACCATGGATACAGAAGGAGAAAGTATCATATGTTAAACTAAGTGAAGTATCATGAAAAAGAAATTACTAGTAAATGTACCAATAAAGAAGAAAAGAAGACTAAAGACGAGACGACTGACATACCTTACCCAATAGATCAGTGAGAAGAACCACGGAAACAAAAGAAGAGAATTAAATCAGTGAGAAGAACACAATGAAAACCCAAACAAAAGAAGAATGAAGAATCAGTGAGAAGAACACCACGATAACAACCTCAAGAAAGAAGAAAGAAGAAACAACGCGAAGGAGACAAGTGAAAACAACGTCATGTATAAAATAAATAAGAGTGAGAAAGAGATCAGTGAAGAAAAGAAGAAGGAAGATATCCAGACCAGACACAAGAAAAAGGGAAAGAAATTGAAATATAACGAACTAACATAAACCTTTAAAGGAATAATTGTACTAAGAAGAAAGAAGAAATGTTAATTAATTACATGATATAAATCCCTAAGCTGCATGGTAAGGTCAACACTGACCACAACTCATTTGATGAATACATTCCTTGTCCATGTAGTATAGACTGTAATCAATAAGGACTAAGTATTGTAAATAAAGAATCACCAACAAACTGAATAAGCATAGGATAAGTTTATATTAGCTAAATGATGTGTAGACATAAAAAAAAGAGGACTAGGTTCCAAATATAAATGACCAATTGTACAGTGGGATTGATGTTAGTAAAAACCCACTAATTAACAATAATTAAGACAATAAAAGAATAAACCAAAGGTACAATAATAATAACCAATAACCAATGTACAAATGTTGAATGAAAGCCAATCAACCAGATTAATGCAGAAATACACAGCCAGCAGCAACACATTACTGCTTACCAAACATGCAACATAACCTAATCTGGGCAACCAGTTTTCACCAAAACTTAAGAAAAACAAAGCCAAAATAACATCAAACCAGAATGTATTGAGCTAGGAAGTAACTAGATGATATAAGGAACGTTTTGTACACAATAGATGATATAATAACCAAATACAAAAGCTATATTAATGTAATCCAATATAACTATATGCTTGTAATAACAAAGATGCATGATGCAACCAAATTATGTTATAAACTTATTATACTCAACTAACAACTTGAAGTAGGACAGAATACTGTTCAGATGAATAAATTCAACCAAGATAACTATCTAAATAAGCAAAATAACAATAATAACAACAAGACTATAGTAACAACTAGCTGCAAGCAATGTTGATAACAACTAAACCAAGGTGATAACAAATACAAATGCAGAATGAACTGCAGCACATTGATAACAATATCATTGAGACCATTACAATTATCATTTGAATAACAATAAGGATAATATGTATAGAGTACCAAGCATACAGTAAGGTAACTCCATGAAGTATGACAAGCCTACTTAACAAACAATAATTAAGGCAATAAACTCATAATGTAGGGAAAAAGAGCACTGTCAATAGTGACTAAACCCATTAATGTGTAAATAGGCCATGTTAGAAATTAGTTAAATGTTAGTATTATTAAAATATAAGAAAAAACAAATATGTATAGTCATAGACCTAGGATTGAATCTATGAAAACGGACATAGTATTAATATTAAGGCATAGTTTTAAGGAAAAATTGTACAGTAAGTTAAAAATATGTTATTACCATCGAATATGGAATAAAAACAATGTATTAATAATTATTAGCTTAATGGACACTAAGTGTATATACCAAGTGCGATTTCAGCAACCCCGAATCCGAAATATATGATGAGGGGATTCAAAATAATCGTCATAAAAAATTAGAAACAATGAGGGTAATTAAAATGACATCAGTGCAGTTATAAGTAAGATATTGGACTTATAAAAATAATTGTATGACGCTGAGCCCTTGCGCGTGGGTATGTTGACCAAAAATTCTTAATCTCTACACCAGAAAGTGACGCGTTTGTAAGCGTCTGTTTTGATGAAGCCCGCCGAAAATAGACGAATTAAAATATATTGACCAATCAGATCCTATAAAAAATACGAAATGCATCATTCCGACAGAGGAATCGAGAACAGTCTTTTACCAGCAACGAGACGAACTACATGCACGCCGTTCATCCAGAAAAAACGTGCGTTTGACAGCGGTCAGATGTAAACATATGCTAACCTCAAACCATGAGTGGAGGTTACGTCTACTAAAGAAAATAGTGCAGTATATTTTTAAGTGAAAATAATTCGGAGTACATGCGCATATGAGTGAGTGTAGTGCAGTTATAAAAGTTTAATTAATTAATTAAAGAATTTTAATTAATTAAAAAATTTAAGAAAAAGTGTAAATACTACGAACGACCAGTTACGCAAGTATCAAATACCCACAACTATTATATTATGATTGTATAGTAATATATATATAACAGAACGCTAATAGCGATTTGAATTAACATCAGTTAATCAATTAAATACCCAATTCCTAAAGGAAGGGAACTCTGTAATACAGATAAACAATGTCAAAATTGAACGCTTTCATTAATGACAATTTTAGCTATTTGTATAATTCTAATGTTTAGTATAAGCAAAGACATTTTATAACCACTGAAGGGAGTATGTGCCCTAACCATTAGTAAGATAAGAGTGTTCAATATTTTGTTTCAATAATTGAGAGTTACACCAGAGGGTGGCATAAATATATCCAATGAATTACAAATACCTGAGATAGTTACATCCAGTCTAGGAGATGATAATAATCCATGACACTGAATTCTAATAATTATTATCACTTGTTAACAAATAATTAATAACTTTTAAACAAACAAGGTTGCACAAACGTATCTTAAATTCAATGTTTAACCATGAACAGTTGTTCATACTTTATATTCTTTCAAATTAATAATCAATGAGTTTATATTTTATCTACTTATTATCACCGTAGCAATTTTATTAAATATGTGTATTTTGCAGACTCAAACAACCTACTACTATTATTACTACTACTAATAATAATATTAATAACATTACAAGTTTAATAACACATTACAACCTATTTGTTTACCAACAAAATTATTCGACTAGGCAAATGCAGTCATACCAACCTGAGATTTTTAAATGTTTTAGAGTCCGTGTTCGAATTTAACTGTTAACCAAAAGGAAAGTAAATTATATTATTGTACTAAATTTTATTGTTCTAGAATTGAATAAATCATTATTTGTCATTTGAACCTTTGAAAGAGTTGCCTTTTATTGTAATCAGTAAATACAGCTTAGTGAGAAAACCGAGACGGTTGGTACCAGACTTCCAGAGCGAATCATTCAAATAGAATGATTTTTTCCAACCGCACTGACCTATATATATTATTACACAGTATAAATTGTCGTAAATATCATGTTTGTGTATTCTTGGATTTCGTTGTCCATGACGTGTCCGTTACTTAACTAAATATCACTATAATATTGACGACTCGGAACACCAAGTTTTTTATAAGTAAAAACGTAAAGTTTTACCTTACAGCCTAAACCGGCTTTCACCTATAGAAGGCTTCATCAGAGGCTGTCATTAGTAGCGCTGCTCGTCTTGTTGTTGGCGACGAGAAAGTGTTTCGAAAGATTGAAGCTGTGTGTGTGTGGTGAGATGTGTTCGAATAATGCGTGCGATTTGAATTGTGTCTGTTCGTTTAGGATGTCGTTTTTATTTGTTTTTGTGTGTTTGTATATTTCTAATTGTTCTAGAGTGTCTAGTTTTCGGCCTTTTGTGTGTACGTGTAGTATGTTCATGTTATTGTCGATGTTTTTATATGTGTGGTTTGCTTCAATGAGGTGGTTTGCGAAGGTAGATTCTGTAGTGGTGTGGAGTGCTTTTGTGTGTTCAATGTATCTCTGTTTGAAGCTACGTCCTGTCTGGCCTATGTAGAATTTACTGCAATTTGAACAATTTAGTTTATATACACCAGGTAGATCGAATTTGTTTTGTGCTTTGGGCATGCGTTTTGATAGTGTGTGTTCTGTTTTGTTAGTAGTTTTGTAAGCGATTCTGTATCCTGCTTTTTTGAATTTGTGGGCAATTTTTTCTGTTTGTTTGTTGATGTATGTTAGTGTTATGAATTTGTTGTTTTCTGTCTTTGTCTGTTGTTTGTTTTGTGTTTTGTGTAGGATTTTACTGACTATTGTTCTGTCATAACCGTTAGATTCTGCTAGATATTTTATCGTGTTTAGTTCGTCTTTGTAGTCTATTTCATCTAAGGGGATGTTGTTAAGTCTATGTATCATGGTTCTAAAAGCAGCTAGTTTGTGTTGTATTGGGTGATTGGAGGTGTTGTGTATTAGTGTGTCAGTTGTAGTTGGTTTTCTGTATATACTGAATTTGTGCCTGTGTTCTAGTTTTGTGATGGAGAGGTCTAAGAAGTTTATGGTATTGTTGTGTTCGTATTCGGCAGTGAAGGTTATGTTTTTATGTATTTTGTTTATGTGCGTTAGTAACTGTTCACATTGTCTTTTGTTTCCCCTGTATAGTATTAGAATGTCATCAACGTATCTGTGCCAATATAGTATTTTATGTGAGTGTCTGTCATTGTTTGTGAGTATTTTTGTTTTTTCTAAGTGTTGGAGGAAGACTTCTGCTAGAATGCTGGATATGGGGGAGCCCATGGGTAGGCCATCGTTCTGTGTGTAGTATTTATTGTTATAAGTAAAGTAGTTTTGTTTTGTGATAATGTTCATTCAGAGTTTCTGTTATTTCATTGATAAGTTCGTCTGGTGTGTTGTTCTGTTTGAGTTTGTTTTGTAGGATGGTGATTGTTTCAGAGATGGGGATGTTTGTGTACAGGTTTTTAATGTCAAAGGAGGCTAATGTGGCGTTATGGGGGATGTGTATGTCTTTTATTTTTGTTACTAGGTCAGTGTTGTTTTTTACTGCAATGTTGTTGTCTATTTGTGTGTGTTGTCATTCCGATCCGCCCCATTATCAACTACCGTAATGCCCCCGCACACAAACTGGCAAAATATCTAGACAAAATTATTAGACAACACACACAAATAGACAACAACATTGCAGTAAAAAACAACACTGACCTAGTAACAAAAATAAAAGACATACACATCCCCCATAACGCCACATTAGCCTCCTTTGACATTAAAAACCTGTACACAAACATCCCCATCTCTGAAACAATCACCATCCTAAAAAACAAACTCAAACAGAACAACACACCAGACGAACTTATCAATGAAATAACAGAAACTCTGAACATTATCACAAAACAAAACTACTTTACTTATAACAATAAATACTACACACAGAACGATGGCCTACCCATGGGCTCCCCCATATCCAGCATTCTAGCAGAAGTCTTCCTCCAACACTTAGAAAAAACAAAAATACTCACAAACAATGACAGACACTCACATAAAATACTATATTGGCACAGATACGTTGATGACATTCTAATACTATACAGGGGAAACAAAAGACAATGTGAACAGTTACTAACGCACATAAACAAAATACATAAAAACATAACCTTCACTGCCGAATAGAACACAACAATACCATAAACTTCTTAGACCTCTCCATCACAAAACTAGAACACAGGCACAAATTCAGTATATACAGAAAACCAACTACAACTGACACACTAATACACAACACCTCCAATCACCCAATACAACACAAACTAGCTGCTTTTAGAACCATGATACATAGACTTAACAACATCCCCTTAGATGAAATAGACTACAAAGACGAACTAAACACGATAAAATATCTAGCAGAATCTAACGGTTATGACAGAACAATAGTCAGTAAAATCCTACACAAAACACAAAACAAACAACAGACAAAGACAGAAAACAACAAATTCATAACACTAACATACATCAACAAACAAACAGAAAAAATTGCCCACAAATTCAAAAAAGCAGAATACAGAATCGCTTACAAAACTACTAACAAAACAGAACACACACTATCAAAACGCATGCCCAAAGCACAAAACAAATTCGATCTACCTGGTGTATATAAACTAAATTGTTCAAATTGCAGTAAATTCTACATAGGCCAGACAGGACGTAGCTTCAAACAGAGATACATTGAACACACAAAAGCACTCCACACCACTACAGAATCTACCTTCGCAAACCACCTCATTGAAGCAAACCACATATATAAAAACATCGACAATAACATGAACATACTACACGTACACACAAAAGGCCGAAAACTAGACACTCTAGAACAATTAGAAATATACAAACACACAAAAACAAATAAAAACGACATCCTAAACGAACAGACACAATTCAAATCGCACGCATTATTCGAACACATCTCACCACACACACACAGCTTCAATCTTTCGAAACACTTTCTCGTCGCCAACAACAAGACGAGCAGCGCTACTAATGACAGCCTCTGATGAAGCCTTCTATAGGTGAAAGCCGGTTTAGGCTGTAAGGTAAAACTTTACGTTTTTACTTATAAAAAACTTGTGTTCCGAGTCGTCAATATTATAGTGATATTTATGTTTGTGTATGTTTATGTTAGTGTATAGGCAGGACATTACTGGTCATCTCACCACCGCTGATCAACGGAGAGCCAATGGAACTTCAAGTGAATCAATTCTAAGAAGTGAATAAAAAACATTTTCTAAACCAAATAAACTGACAATTAAACGACGATAAAACGTGTAAGTAACCGATTTATTCACTACCGGATTCAACAGTAGGTTGAATTGGGTGGAATAAATCACTAAACAACAACTTAATAATAAAGTACGAGCTTTGAATAATAATAATAAACAAATTCCAAGACCCCATATTAAATAAATAACCCTGAGACTAATAATTATAATATTTAAAAACGAGAGAATCTCGTCTACTAACAATTTGACACCAACAACGTGGGACGAAATAACACGGGAGCATTCGTCCAAATACAATATTAACGTGATATCTGGTATTTGCAGTGAGACTTCAGAACATCACAAAGTGATCATTATAGGTGCTGGTGCCAGTGGTGTTTCAGCAGCATGTGAACTATTGAAGTCGGGCTTTACTGATTTCATTATTCTGGAAGCATCTGACAGAATTGGAGGGAGAATACATACAGTGGAATTTGGTATTAATATTTATATAATGTAATTTAATTTCTTATTAATAATAAACAGATACTGGTTGGGAATCATAACATGTATTTGTGAGATTAAGTTTAAAAAAATTATAATTTTATATAAAATCATTTTAGTATTTGGCTACTATAATAAGTTACTTGTATTTTAAAATGTAAATTAAAGAAATTATAGAAAATTATCTGTCATTGTGAGATACGTGCTTTTCATAAGTATGAATTGAAGTGATTTGCTCAGTAGGTTTGTTTAATTCATCCTACAAGTAGAGTCATTAGAATACTGCCTTTGTGCATGTGGCTGTGCAGAAAATATATTGTTATAACACTCATGTGCAAACTTTTAACAGAGATGTCAGATGTGTAGTAATATTTTTAAAAACCATGAGTGGGCATTTTTGTATTTTTATGTTGTTAAATACAAGTTAATGTGTATTTATTTTTGTTAGTTTGATCTAGTGTTTAATATGACATTACTAATACTGAACACTCAATTACTTTAAATTATTAATACACACTAAAGACTATACCTAATACTTTACTGCCACTGAACAGAATCACAAAGACTGAAGTTTCTATATGAAAATTAAGAATAAACGTATTTATAAGAAGGTCAGCAAGTTACTCGTTATGTATCATAAGAGATCAGTAATTGTTCTGAAGTATTACTTATGAACATATGTGGCATGTTGCAGAATAGCATAGATTATATAGAATCATTTAGGGGGAAAATTGACGTCAAATGACAAATTACTGTACTTATTTTCAAAAGAAAGCAATAAATGTAAACTCAAACTAGATGACTTTAAGAAGCAGGAAATGAATTATAAATTAATTTTAATTAATTGAAGATGACAGCTGATGTTAAAATAGGGTATTGTGAATTTTAAAAGAATATATAAGCTATAATGTAAGCAAGTGATAAAAACAAATAATTCAACATTTTTAATTTTACCAAAGCAAGTGAAAACAAATCCAAAAATTGTGACAGTAATTAAGTAAGACATGTTGACACCAGAGAAAACATTTGAAGAGTAAGGGCAATAAAGGGGTTAAGTCCATATTATTTTTCAGGACAGTAATTTAAACTTGAAAAACGTAATTTTATGTTCATGTTAAGTCAATTGTAGTGGTTTTCATTACATACTATTAAAAATGTTTTTTATAAAATCGTCTTTATAAAAGTGTTTTATGTTTTAATTTATGGAATGAGACAGATTCAAACCGTTTATGGAATTAAGGGATTCTGTCCCTTGGATTTATCCCTTTTATTTCTATAACAGCAAACGTAAACTGATTTTACTTAAAAAACAACAAACGACTGTATTTTATTTTAAAATATTTAAATTAATTTTTTTTGTAAATGGATACATTATCAAATCAAAAGTGAATTTTTTCTCTTATGCTCATTTGTATTTAAGAGTTTTGGAAAAGGCTTTTGCTTTTGAACCACAAGACTTTGCAAAGACGTGCAAGTCTTACTGCAAAAGACGTGCAAGTCTGTACTGTACTTTCCCAGGCTATTATTGACAGTGGCTCTGAAAAACATTTACACAAATCAATTAGAACTAAAGAAGTTTAATGTTTCAATGTAAAGTGTGTAAGATAAACTTACCCAGGAAGTGTGAATTCTCCATTAGGTAACAATGGGGTGTGTTATTTGTGATTTTTGCCAGTTCCCATTGACCACTGTAGTTGGGTCTGAATTTTATGAGAGATGAATCTTATTCATCAAACATTATCTCTTTGATTGGTCTCGCAGGAAAATTTCTTTTCTCACAGAATGCTGTCAGGTATTCAGTCCATTTAAGAAAAATACATTTTTCTATAGTTTCTTTGTCATCCTCACTAGCTGGGTTTATCAGGGGAACAACAAAAGGAGATGGTTTGTGACATGCATTTTCAAAGTGCTCTTTCTAGGCCTGTGGTGATTCTAGCCAAGATTTTGCGTTTAACAAAGCTATATGGCTATCACAGTCTAAATAACTATGGGCATGGTTTGGGAACATTACAGTTATTTTTGTACCTTATAGTGTGCCGTATCTAGCCGTTACGGCGAATTCCGAAAATTGGTTATATCGAATCTGGGCGATATTTTCATGCATCTGTGTTGCTCTCGCTATTGTGGACACTCCCGCCACCTATGAGACGTTACGGTACTTAGGAACTTGTTGTGGCTCTCGTTCCGAATTTTGGATACTGTCGCTATCTGTCAGAGATGTCAGACAACTTTACTTTGCGTTCCCGCAGCTTGGTGCGGTGTTTGCCGTGAGTAGAGAGTTGCTGTTTTGACTGGAGTAGTGGGTTGGCCTGTGGTTTTTTCTTGTTGAGTGGAGAGTTGCGTTTTTGACTCGATGGGTTGGTTCCGGGTCAGCTGTGTAGAGAGGGACCAGCTGTTGGTGCCTGGTGAGCTGTTCACGACGCCACGAGTTGTGATATATGTTCGAGGGCTGGAAAAATTTTGTGGTTTTTTTTTTGAGGCCTGGGTTTTTTAAATTAAGCATGGCAGGCTAAGTGTAAAGTGTGCCGGGGGTCTCCCGGTCTGGCGACTAACCGTGGAAGAGATGAAGATGTTATATGTGTGTGAGTATTGAGGAACTTCCACAGCACGTGTGCATGCACTATGAACAGGTATGAAAAGGTGAAAATTATTAACTTTTGCCGGGGATGCGCTTTCGCGCTGGTTGTTTTTGGAGTCAAGTGAGGCCTGGCTGATTCTTAACAGAAAAAATAAATAAAAGGGAACAATAGTTGCTGAATTCTGGATTTTTGTTACTTCACTATATACTGGGAATATAACAGGCAGGTTGCTGCAGTCATTGCAAACTCTTGAACGCAAGTTTTTAACAGAAAAGTCTGGTGACCTTTACCAGTTTCTTATGTGACTAGTTTCCTATTCAACGGTAATATTTCATGTGCAAAATTCTTTTTACCCACAAAAAAAAAGAAGAAAAAACAAAATACAAAAAACTTAAGAAAATGTGTTAGGAATTGGCCAGTGTGTTCATGGGGCCTGGTGAAGCAAAATTCAGTCGAGTTCCTTAATATCTCGTTGTGTGATTCAGTGTGTTCATATCATTGTCTTGTGTTGAATTGTCAAAGCATGTAATGTCCAGTACAATTTTTTTTTACTATAATCTGTGTAGAACTTGTATTGTGGCTGCCTTTTATTGGAACTTGTAAATCTGATTATGAAAAGAGTTGCAGTTCACCTACAATTGTAACAATACATTGCCCTGTACTAGAACTGTAATTCAGAAGTATTCAGCCCATTAATAAAAATGACTGAACTGTTGTACAAGATGAAATTTTCACTATTTATATATATTTATAATATTTGTATATTTATATGCTCATAGTTATTTTAATTCTCTATCAATGTACAGTGACCTTTTTAAAATTCTTTTGTAGATGTATATACTCATATTCAATTTCATTCTCTATCCATTTACAGTCACTGTGAAATTTCTTTTGTATAAGTATATGCTCATAGTTCCATGCACTCAACATATTACATGGCTGAGAGATATATGTACCTGACTATTTGGTTACCTTGTTAATAATGGTGCACTCTGAAATCTGCAAGCCTTTGTGCTACTCAAGTTTATGCAGGTTTAAGGAAAATTGAGCACATGCACTTGTGAATTCCACACAGAGTGTATAATCACCTATCTTAGGTTTCCATTATATTTTCCTAATTACATGATTCTCCTTTTAAATTTTTGAATTAGATTTCAGAGGGCGCATGTTGTTATGTAATACGATTGTTTAAATTGTTGTAGGATAGAATTGCTTGTTGGTGCATGTCAATGGTGATTTGTATACCATGTAAGAGATTTTAAATGTTTTACATATTTTATATAATTTTAATGGAATATTTTTTTTAAATATTACATTTTGAATATTTTGAAATTTAAATTCTGTTTACCATGTCATATATTTTAAATATATTATATATTTTATATATTCCTAATGGAATACTGTCACATAAAATATTTTATATGATTTATATATTTCTAAGAGAATCAATAAATTTGTAATTGTTGAATTAAAAAAAAAAAAAAATCGAGGTCACCTCATTCGTCCAATTCCCCAATGGTTACCCAGCATGTGGACATTCTTCCACTCGGAGCCTTCTCCTAGTTCGAGTGAACAAGTGAGCCGGTCATCAAGGTAAGTTGTAGTTTTTTAAAATTTTTTGTGGATGTCAAACTTAGAAAATGTGTCAGATTTGGAAAGTTAAAAATTTTGCTGTGATGTCTTTGGGTGATGAGCGGCTCACAAATGGTAGCAGAGCGTGGTTGGACGTAGTCCTGGCCACCTATGAACCGAAATTTGGAAATGGATGAGGTGACCTCCATATCTTAGTTGGACATGTTATTTCAGTTGTGATGTGTAACTAGTGTTGTAAATCTTGGTCTTTGGGTGCGGTTGCCGGGCCGGGACTCCTGGGTGGGGTGAGAACAGCCTGGTGATTCCTGATTGTATCTTGGGGTATTGTTAAGTGTTTATCTGTTTGTTTGTGTTCTTGTTTCGTCATTGTCTTTGTAGTCTTTTAGCATGTCATCTTGATCTTGGTTTCGGAAAGGTAAAAGAAGGGATGGATGTTCGCGTGCCCTCTGCGCGGTCTTCTCTGCCTTGTGAATCGGGTCTGCCCACCCTAGTGTGGGGAGGTGGGCCAGTCATGTGTCAAGGATTGATGATGCCTTGTTTGCTGAACATGGCTGGTCGGTCCACGAGGTGGAAGGTTCTCGAAGGGTACTCGCATATCAAGGTTGTAGCACCTTGTTAGCTTTCGGGCGTGAATATGTGAGTACCAGGGAAGAGTAAAGTGGTGGTCACCGGAGAGGGTGAAGTGTTGGGCGGTCCCGAGAGTTTGGCATGGAGGAGAGGACTCGCATGGGGGATGGTCGCCGGTCAATAAGGTCAATGGTCCTCAGGTTTGGTTTTTGGGGGGCTTCGCTGGAGGGATTGTGTTTTATGGTTTTACTTTTTAGCGTTTTATTGTTTTAAGGTGGGGTTAATTGGGGTTTTAATGTTTTATCGGTAGTTTTAGCTCCTCTCCTTTCCTTTCTTCTGTCATTTGCTTTAGGCCACGGCCGCTCACACTCCCCGTACCTTCTACACTTACACACACCCAGCTACACACCCACACACACCTTGTCCTTCCTTCTGGTGTCCTTTGGTTTTCCCCTTTCGCCGGATTTTATCTTTTTATGGGTTTTTAGTTAGTTCCCGCTTTTCCTCTGGTGATGGCAGTCCCAGTGTCGTCCAACCCGTTGGACTCCTTTTGTTGTGGGGGTGTGCCGTATCTAGCCATTACGGCGAATTCCAAAAATTGGTTATATCGAATCTGGGCGATATTTTCATGCATCTGTGTTGCTCTCGCTATTGTGGACACTCCCGCCACCTATGAGACGTTACGGTACTTAGGAACTTGTTGTGGCTCTCGCTCTGAATTTTGGATACTGTCGCTATCTGTCAGAGATGTCAGACAACTTTACTTTGCATTCCCGCAGCTTGTTGCGGTGTTTGCCGTGAGTAGAGAGTTGCTGTTTTGACTGGAGTAGTGGGTCGACCTGTGGTTTTTTCTTGTTGAGTGGAGAGTTGCATTTTTGACTCGATGGGTTGGTCCCGGGTCAGCTGTGTAGAGAGGGACCAGCTGTTGGTGCCTGGTGAGCTGTTCACGATGCCACGAGTTGTGATATATGTTCGAGGGCTGGAAAAATTTTGTGGTTTTTTTTTTGAGGCCTGGGTTTTTTAAATTAAGCATGGCAGGCTAAGTGTAAAGTGTGCCGGGAGTCTCCCGGTCTGGCGACTAACCGTGGAAGAGATGAAGATGTTATATGTGTGTGAGTATTGAGGAACTTCCACAGCACGTGTGCATGCACTATGAACAGGTATGAAAAGGTGAAAATTATTAACTTTTGCCGGGGATGCGCTTTCGCGCTGGTTGTTTTTGGAGTCAAGTGAGGCCTGGCTGATTCTTAACAGAAAAAATAAATAAAAGGGAACAATAGTTGCTGAATTCTGGATTTTTGTTACTTCACTATATACTGGGAATATAACAGGCAGGTTGCTGCAGTCATTGCAAACTCTTGAACGCAAGTTTTTAACAGAAAAGTCTGGTGACCTTTACCAGTTTCTTATGTGACTAGTTTCCTATTCAACGGTAATATTTCATGTGCAAAATTCTTTTTACCCACAAAAAAAAAGAAAAAAAAAAAAATATAAAAAACTTAAGAAAATGTGTTAGGAATTGGCCAGTGTGTTCATGGGGCCTGGTGAAGCAAAATTCAGTCGAGTTCCTTAATATCTCGTTGTGTGATTCAGTGTGTTCATATCATTGTCTTGTGTTGAATTGTCAAAGCATGTAATGTCCAGTACAATTTTTTTTTACTATAATCTGTGTGGAACTTATATTGTGGCTGCCTTTTATTGGAACTTGTAAATCTGATTATGAAAAGAGTTGCAGTTCACCTACAATTGTAACAATACATTGCCCTGTACTAGAACTGTAATTCAGAAGTATTCAGCCCATTAATAAAAATGACTGAACTGTTGTACAAGATGAAATTTTCACTATTTATATATATTTATAATATTTGTATATTTATATGCTCATAGTTATTTTAATTCTCTATCAATGTACAGTGACCTTTTTAAAATTCTTTTGTAGATGTATATACTCATATTCAATTTCATTCTCTATCCATTTACAGTCACTGTGAAATTTCTTTTGTATAAGTATATGCTCATAGTTCCATGCACTCAACATATTACATGGCTGAGAGATATATGTACCTGACTATTTGGTTACCTTGTTAATAATGGTGCACTCTGAAATCTGCAAGCCTTTGTGCTACTCAAGTTTATGCAGGTTTAAGGAAAATTGAGCACATGCACTTGTGAATTCCACACAGAGTGTATAATCACCTATCTTAGGTTTCCATTATATTTTCCTAATTATACGATTCTCCTTTTAAATTTTTGAATTAGATTTCAGAGGGCGCATGTTGTTATGTAATACGATTGTTTAAATTGTTGTAGGATAGAATTGCTTGTTGGTGCATGTCAATGGTGATTTGTATGCCATGTAAGAGATTTTAAATGTTTTACATATTTTATATAATTTTAATGGAATATTTTTTTTAAATATTACATTTTGAATATTTTGAAATTTAAATTCTGAATACCATGTCATATATTTTAAATATATTATATATTTTATATATTCCTAATGGAATACTGTCACATAAAATATTTTATATGATTTATATATTTCTAAGAGAATCAATAAATTTGTAATTGTTGAATTAAAAAAAAAAAAAAATCGAGGTCACCTCATTCGTCCAATTCCCCAATGGTTACCCAGCATGTGGACATTCTTCCACTCGGAGCCTTCTCCTAGTTCGAGTGAACAAGTGAGCCGGTCATCAAGGTAAGTTGTAGTTTTTTAAAATTTTTTGTGGATGTCAAACTTAGAAAATGTGTCAGATTTGGAAAGTTAAAAATTTTGCTGTGATGTCTTTGGGTGATGAGCGGCTCACAAATGGTAGCAGAGCGTGGTTGGACGTAGTCACCGAAATTTGGAAATGGATGAGGTGACCTCCATATCTTAGTTGGACATGTTATTTCAGTTGTGATGTGTAACTAGTGTTGTAAATCTTGGTCTTTGGGTGCGGTTGCCGGGCCGGGACTCCTGGGTGGGGTGAGAACAGCCTGGTGATTCCTGATTGTATCTTGGGGTATTGTTAAGTGTTTATCTGTTTGTTTGTGTTCTTGTTTCGTCATTGTCTTTGTAGTCTTTTAGCACGTCATCTTGATCTTGGTTTCGGAAAGGTAAAAGAAGGGATGGATGTTCGCGTGCCCTCTGCGCGGTCTTCTCTGCCTTGTGAATCGGGTCTGCCCACCCTAGTGTGGGGAGGTGGGCCAGTCATGTGTCAAGGATTGATGATGCCTTGTTTGCTGAACATGGCTGGTCGGTCCACGAGGTGGAAGGTTCTCGAAGGGTACTCGCATATCAAGGTTGTAGCACCTTGTTAGCTTTCGGGCGTGAATATGTGAGTACCAGGGAAGAGTAAAGTGGTGGTCACCGGAGAGGGTGAAGTGTTGGGCGGTCCCGAGAGTTTGGCATGGAGGAGAGGACTCGCATGGGGGATGGTCGCCGGTCAATATGGTCAATGGTCCTCAGGTTTGGTTTTCGGGGGGCTTCGCTGGAGGGATTGTGTTTTATGGTTTTACTTTTTAGCGTTTTATTGTTTTAAGGTGGGGTTAATTGGGGTTTTAATGTTTTATCAGTAGTTTTAGCTCCTCTCCTTTCCTTTCTTCTGTCATTTGCTTTAGGCCACGGCCGCTCACACTCCCCGTACCTTCTACACTTACACACACCCAGCTACACACCCACACACACCTTGTCCTTCCTTCTGGTGTCCTTTCGTTTTCCCCTTTCGCCGGATTTTATCTTTTTATGGGTTTTTAGTTAGTTCCCGCTTTTCCTCTGGTGGTGGCAGTCCCAGTGTCGTCCAACCCGTTGGACTCCTTTTGTTGTGGGGGGTGTGCCGTATCTAGCCGTTACGGCGAATTCCGAAAATTGGTTATATCGAATCTGGGCGATATTTTCATGCATCTGTGTTGCTCTCGCTATTGTGGACACTCCCGCCACCTATGAGACGTTACGGTACTTAGGAACTTGTTGTGGCTCTCGCTCCGAATTTTGGATACTGTCGCTATCTGTCAGAGAAGTCAGACAACTTTACTTTGCGTTCCCGCAGCTTGGTGCGGTGTTTGCCGTGAGTAGAGAGTTGCTGTTTTGACTGGAGTAGTGGGTTGACCTGTGGTTTTTTCTTGTTGAGTGGAGAGTTGCATTTTCGACTCGATGGGTTGGTCCCGGGTCAGCTGTGTAGAGAGGGACCAGCTGTTGGTGCCTGGTGAGCTGTTCACGACGCCACGAGTTGTGATATATGTTCGAGGGCTGGAAAAATTTTGTGGTTTTTTTTTTGAGGCCTGGGTTTTTTAAATTAAGCATGGCAGGCTAAGTGTAAAGTGTGCCGGGGGTCTCCCGGTCTGGCGACTAACCGTGGAAGAGATCAAGATGTTATATGTGTGTGAGTATTGAGGAACTTCCACAGCACGTGTGCATGCACTATGAACAGGTATGAAAAGGTGAAAATTATTAACTTTTGCCGGGGATGCGCTTTCGCGCTGGTTGTTTTTGGAGTCAAGTGAGGCGTGGCTGATTCTTAACAGAAAAAATAAATAAAAGGGAACAATAGTTGCTGAATTCTGGATTTTTGTTACTTCACTATATACTGGGAATATAACAGGCAGGTTGCTGCAGTCATTGCAAACTCTTGAACGCAAGTTTTTAACAGAAAAGTCTGGTGACCTTTACCAGATTCTTATGTGACTAGTTTCCTATTCAACGGTAATATTTCATGTGCAAAATTCTTTTTACCCACAAAAAAAAAGAAAAGAAAAAAACAAAATATAAAAAACTTAAGAAAATGTGTTAGGAATTGGCCAGTGTGTTCATGGGGCCTGGTGAAGCAAAATTCAGTCGAGTTCCTTAATATCTCGTTGTGTGATTCAGTGTGTTCATATCATTGTCTTGTGTTGAATTGTCAAAGCATGTAATGTCCAGTACAATTTTTTTTTACTATAATCTGTGTGGAACTTATATTGTGGCTGCCTTTTATTGGAACATGTAAATCACCTACATTGGAAAAGAGTTGCAGTTCACCTACAATTGTAACAATACATTGCCCTGTACTAGAACTGTAATTCATTAATAAAAATGACTGAACTGTTGTACAAGATGAAATTTTCACTATTTATATATATTTATAATATTTGTATATTTATATGCTCATAGTTATTTTAATTCTCTATCAATGTACAGTGACCTTTTTAAAATTCTTTTGTAGATGTATATACTCATATTCAATTTCATTCTCTATCCATTTACAGTCACTGTGAAATTTCTTTTGTATAAGTATATGCTCATAGTTCCATGCACTCAACATATTACATGGCTGAGAGATATATGTACCTGACTATTTGGTTACCTTGTTAATAATGGTGCACTCTGAAATCTGCAAGCCTTTGTGCTACTCAAGTTTATGCAGGTTTAAGGAAAATTGAGCACATGCACTTGTGAATTCCACGCAGAGTGTATAATCACCTATCTTAGGTTTCCATTATATTTTCCTAATTATATGATTCTCCTTTTAAATTTTTGAATTAGTTTTCAGAGGGCGCATGTTGTTATGTAATACGATTGTTTAAATTGTTGTAGGATAGAATTGCTTGTTGGTGCATGTCAATGGTGATTTGTATGCCATGTAAGAGATTTTAAATGTTTTACATATTTTATATAATTTTAATGGAATATTTTTTTTAAATATTACATTTTGAATATTTTGAAATTTAAATTCTGAATACCATGTCATATATTTTAAATATATATTTTATATATTCCTAATGGAATACTGTCACAAAATATTTTATATGATTTATATATTTCTAAGAGAATCAATAAATTTGTAATTGTTGAATTAAAAAAAAAAAAAAAATCGAGGTCACCTCATTCGTCCAATTCCCCAATGGTTACCCAGCATGTGGACATTCTTCCACTCGGAGCCTTCTCCTAGTTCGAGTGAACAAGTGAGCCGGTCATCAAGGTAAGTTGTAGTTTTTTAAAATTTTTTGTGGATGTCAAACTTAGAAAATGTGTCAGATTTGGAAAGTTAAAAATTTTGCTGTGATGTCTTTGGGTGATGAGCGGCTCACAAATGGTAGCAGAGCGTGGTTGGACGTAGTCCTGGCCACCTATTAACCGAAATTTGGAAATGGATGAGGTGACCTCCATATCTTAGTTGGACATGTTATTTCAGTTGTGATGTGTAACTAGTGTTGTAAATCTTTGGGTGCGGTTGCCGGGCCGGGACTCCTGGGTGTGGTGAGAACAGCCTGGTGATTCCTGATTGTATCTTGGGGTGTTGTTAAGTGTTTATCTGTTTGTTTGTGTTCTTGTTTCGTCATTGTCTTTGTAGTCTTTTAGCACGTCATCTTGATCTTGGTTTCGGAAAGGTAAAAGAAGGGATGGATGTTCGCGTGCCCTCTGCGCGGTCTTCTCTGCCTTGTGAATCGGGTCTGCCCACCCTAGTGTGGGGAGGTGGGCCAGTCATGTGTCAAGGATTGATGATGCCTTGTTTGCTGAACATGGCTGGTCGGTCCACGAGGTGGAAGGTTCTCGAAGGGTACTCGCATATCAAGGTTGTAGCACCTTGTTAGCTTTCGGGCTTGAATATGTGAGTACCAGGGAGAGTAAAGTGGTGGTCACCGGAGAGGGTGAAGTGTTGGGCGGTCCCGAGAGTTTGGCATGGAGGAGAGGACTCGCATGGGGGTTGGTCGCCGGCCAATAAGGTCAATGGTCCTCAGGTTTGGTTTTCGGGGGGCTTCGCTGGAGGGATTGTGTTTTATGGTTTTACTTTTTAGCGTTTTATTGTTTTAAGGTGGGGTTAATTGGGGTTTTAATGTTTTATCGGTAGTTTTAGCTCCTCTCCTTTCCTTTCTTCTGTCATTTGCTTTAGGCCACGGCCGCTCACACTCCCCGTACCTTCTACACTTACACACACCCAGCTACACACCCACACACACCTTGTCATTCCTTCTGGTGTCCTTTCGTTTTCCCCTTTCGCCGGATTTTATCTTTTTATGGGTTTTTAGTTAGTTCCCGCTTTTCCTCTGGTGGTGGCAGTCCCAGTGTCGTCCAACCCGTTGGACTCCTTTTGTTGTGGGGGTGTGCCGTATCTAGCCGTTACGGCGAATTCCGAAAATTGGTTATATCGAATCTGGGCGATATTTTCATGCATCTGTGTTGCTCTCGCTATTGTGGACACTCCCGCCACCTATGAGACGTTACGGTACTTAGGAACTTGTTGTGGCTCTCGCTCCGAATGTTGGATACTGTCGCTATCTGTCAGAGACGTCAGACAACTTTACTTTGCGTTCCCGCAGGTTGGTGCGGTGTTTGCCGTGAGTAGAGAGTTGCTGTTTTGACTGGAGTAGTGGGTTGACCTGTGGTTTTTTCTTGTTGAGTGGAGAGTTGCATTTTTGACTCGATGGGGTGGTCCTGGGTCAGCTGTGTAGAGAGGGACCAGCTGTTGGTGCCTGGTGAGCTGTTCACGACGCCACGAGTTGTGATATATGTTCGAGGGCTGGAAAAATTTTGTGGTTTTTTTTTTGAGGCCTGGGTTTTTTAAATTAAGCATGGCAGGCTAAGTGTAAAGTGTGCCGGGGGTCTCCCGGTCTGGTGACTAACCGTGGAAGAGATCAAGATGTTATATGTGTGTGAGTATTGAGGAACTTCCACAGCACGTGTGCATGCACTATGAACAGGTATGAAAAGGTGAAAATTATTAACTTTTGCCGGGGATGCGCTTTCGCGCTGGTTGTTTTTGGAGTCAAGTGAGGCCTGGCTGATTCTTAACAGAAAAAATAAATAAAAGGGAACAATAGTTGCTGAATTCTGGATTTTTGTTACTTCACTATATACTGGGAATATAACAGGCAGGTTGCTGCAGTCATTGCAAACTCTTGAACGCAAGTTTTTAACAGAAAAGTCTGGTGACCTTTACCAGTTTCTTATGTGACTAGTTTCCTATTCAACGGTAATATTTCATGTGCAAAATTCTTTTTACCCACAAAAAAAAAGAAAAGAAAAAAACAAAATATAAAAAACTTAAGAAAATGTGTTAGGAATTGGCCAGTGTGTTCATGGGGCCTGGTGAAGCAAAATTCAGTCGAGTTCCTTAATATCTCGTTGTGTGATTCAGTGTGTTCATATCATTGTCTTGTGTTGAATTGTCAAAGCATGTAATGTCCAGTACAATTTTTTTTTACTATAATCTGTGTGGAACTTATATTGTGGCTGCCTTTTATTGGAACATGTAAATCTGATTATGAAAAGAGTTGCAGTTCACCTACAATTGTAACAATACATTGCCCTGTACTAGAACTGTAATTCAGAAGTATTCAGCCCATTAATAAAAATGACTGAACTGTTGTACAAGATGAAATTTTCACTATTTATATATATTTATAATATTTGTATATTTATATGCTCATAGTTATTTTAATTCTCTATCAATGTACAGTGACCTTTTTAAAATTCTTTTGTAGATGTATATACTCATATTCAATTTCATTCTCTATCCATTTACAGTCACTGTGAAATTTCTTTTGTATAAGTATATGCTCATAGTTCCATGCACTCAACATATTACATGGCTGAGAGATATATGTACCTGACTATTTGGTTACCTTGTTAATAATGGTGCACTCTGAAATCTGCAAGCCTTTGTGCTACTCAAGTTTATGCAGGTTTAAGGAAAATTGAGCACATGCACTTGTGAATTCCACACAGAGTGTATAATCACCTATCTTAGGTTTCCATTATATTTTCCTAATTATACGATTCTCCTTTTAAATTTTTGAATTAGATTTCAGAGGGCGCATGTTGTTATGTAATACGATTGTTTAAATTGTTGTAGGATAGAATTGCTTGTTGGTGCATGTCAATGGTGATTTGTATGCCATGTAAGAGATTTTAAATGTTTTACATATTTTATATAATTTTAATGGAATATTTTTTTTAAATATTACATTTTGAATATTTTGAAATTTAAATTCTGAATACCATGTCATATATTTTAAATATATTATATATTTTATATATTCCTAATGGAATACTGTCACATAAAATATTTTATATGATTTATATATTTCTAAGAGAATCAATAAATTTGTAATTGTTGAATTAAAAAAAAAAAAAAATCGAGGTCACCTCATTCGTCCAATTCCCCAATGGTTACCCAGCATGTGGACATTCTTCCACTCGGAGCCTTCTCCTAGTTCGAGTGAACAAGTGAGCCGGTCATCAAGGTAAGTTGTAGTTTTTTAAAATTTTTTGTGGATGTCAAACTTAGAAAATGTGTCAGATTTGGAAAGTTAAAAATTTTGCTGTGATGTCTTTGGGTGATGAGCGGCTCACAAATGGTAGCAGAGCGTGGTTGGACGTAGTCCTGGCCACCTATGAACCGAAATTTGGAAATGGATGAGGTGACCTCCATATCTTAGTTGGACATGTTATTTCAGTTGTGATGTGTAACTAGTGTTGTAAATCTTTGGGTGCGGTTGCCGGGCCGGGACTCCTGGGTGGGGTGAGAACAGCCTGGTGATTCCTGATTGTATCTTGGGGTATTGTTAAGTGTTTATCTGTTTGTTTGTGTTCTTGTTTCGTCATTGTCTTTGTAGTCTTTTAGCACGTCATCTTGATCTTGGTTTCGGAAAGGTAAAAGAAGGGATGGATGTTCGCGTGCCCTCTGCGCGGTCTTCTCTGCCTTGTGAATCGGGTCTGCCCACCCTAGTGTGGGGAGGTGGGCCAGTCATGTGTCAAGGATTGATGATGCCTTGTTTGCTGAACATGGCTGGTCGGTCCACGAGGTGGAAGGTTCTCGAAGGGTACTCGCATATCAAGGTTGTAGCACCTTGTTAGCTTTCGGGCGTGAATATGTGAGTACCAGGGAGAGTAAAGTGGTGGTCACCGGAGAGGGTGAAGTGTTGGGCGGTCCCGAGAGTTTGGCATGGAGGAGAGGACTCGCATGGGGGATGGTCGCTGGTCAATATGGTCAATGGTCCTCAGGTTTGGTTTTCGGGGGGCTTCGCTGGAGGGATTGTGTTTTATGGTTTTACTTTTTAGCGTTTTATTGTTTTAAGGTGGGGTTAATTGGGGTTTTAATGTTTTATCGGTAGTTTTAGCTCCTCTCCTTTCCTTTCTTCTGTCATTTGCTTTAGGCCACGGCCGCTCACACTCCCCGTACCTTCTACACTTACACACACCCAGCTACACACCCACACACACCTTGTCCTTCCTTCTGGTGCCCTTTCGTTTTCCCCTTTCGCCGGATTTTATCTTTTTATGGGTTTTTAGTTAGTTCCCGCTTTTCCTCTGGTGGTGGCAGTCCCAGTGTCGTCCAACCCGTTGGACTCCTTTTGTTGTGGGGGTGTGCCGTATCTAGCCGTTACGGCGAATTCCGAAAATTGGTTATATCGAATCTGGGCGATATTTTCATGCATCTGTGTTGCTCTCGCTATTGTGGACACTCCCGCCACCTATGAGACGTTACGGTACTTAGGAACTTGTTGTGGCTCTCGCTCCGAATTTTGGATACTGTCGCTATCTGTCAGAGAAGTCAGACAACTTTACTTTGCGTTCCCGCAGCTTGGTGCGGTGTTTGCCGTGAGTAGAGAGTTGCTGTTTTGACTGGAGTAGTGGGTTGACCTGTGGTTTTTTCTTGTTGAGTGGAGAGTTGCATTTTTGACTCGATGGGTTGGTCCCGGGTCAGCTGTGTAGAGAGGGACCAGCTGTTGGTGCCTGGTGAGCTGTTCACGACGCCACGAGTTGTGATATATGTTCGAGGGCTGGAAAAATTTTGTGGTGTTTTTTTTTAGGCCTGGGTTTTTTAAATTAAGCATGGCAGGCTAAGTGTAAAGTGTGCCGGGGGTCTCCCGGTCTGGCGACTAACCGTGGAAGAGATCAAGATGTTATATGTGTGTGAGTATTGAGGAACTTCCACAGCACGTGTGCATGCACTATGAACAGGTATGAAAAGGTGAAAATTATTAACTTTTGCCGGGGATGCGCTTTCGCGCTGGTTGTTTTTGGAGTCAAGTGAGGCCTGGCTGATTCTTAACAGAACAAATAAATAAAAGGGAACAATAGTTGCTGAATTCTGGATTTTTGTTACTTCACTATATACTGGGAATATAACAGGCAGGTTGCTGCAGTCATTGCAAACTCTTGAACGCAAGTTTTTAACAGAAAAGTCTGGTGACCTTTACCAGATTCTTATGTGACTAGTTTCCTATTCAACGGTAATATTTCATGTGCAAAATTCTTTTTACCCACAAAAAAAAAGAAAAGAAAAAACAAAATATAAAAAACTTAAGAAAATGTGTTAGGAATTGGCCAGTGTGTTCATGGGGCCTGGTGAAGCAAAATTCAGTCGAGTTCCTTAATATCTCGTTGTGTGATTCAGTGTGTTCATATCATTGTCTTGTGTTGAATTGTCAAAGCATGTAATGTCCAGTACAATTTTTTTTACTATAATCTGTGTGGAACTTATATTGTGGCTGCCTTTTATTGGAACATGTAAATCTGATTATGAAAAGAGTTGCAGTTCACCTACAATTGTAACAATACATTGCCCTGTACTAGAACTGTAATTCAGAAGTATTCAGCCCATTAATAAAAATGACTGAACTGTTGTACAAGATGAAATTTTCACTATTTATATATATTTATAATATTTGTATATTTATATGCTCATAGTTATTTTAATTCTCTATCAATGTACAGTGACCTTTTTAAAATTCTTTTGTAGATGTATATACTCATATTCAATTTCATTCTCTATCCATTTACAGTCACTGTGAAATTTCTTTTGTATAAGTATATGCTCATAGTTCCATGCACTCAACATATTACATGGCTGAGAGATATATGTACCTGACTATTTGGTTACCTTGTTAATAATGGTGCACTCTGAAATCTGCAAGCCTTTGTGCTACTCAAGTTTATGCAGGTTTAAGGAAAATTGAGCACATGCACTTGTGAATTCCACGCAGAGTGTATAATCACCTATCTTAGGTTTCCATTATATTTTCCTAATTATATGATTCTCCTTTTAAATTTTTGAATTAGTTTTCAGAGGGCGCATGTTGTTATGTAATACGATTGTTTAAATTGTTGTAGGATAGAATTGCTTGTTGGTGCATGTCAATGGTGATTTGTATGCCATGTAAGAGATTTTAAATGTTTTACATATTTTATATAATGTTAATGGAATATTTTTTTTAAATATTACATTTTGAATATTTTGAAATTTAAATTCTGAATACCATGTCATATATTTTAAATATATTATATATTTTATATATTCCTAATGGAATACTGTCACAAAATATTTTATATGATTTATATATTTCTAAGAGAATCAATAAATTTGTAATTGTTGAATTAAAAAAAAAAAAAAATCGAGGTCACCTCATTCGTCCAATTCCCCAATGGTTACCCAGCATGTGGACATTCTTCCACTCGGAGCCTTCTCCTAGTTCGAGTGAACAAGTGAGCCGGTCATCAAGGTAAGTTGTAGTTTTTTAAAATTTTTTGTGGATGTCAAACTTAGAAAATGTGTCAGATTTGGAAAGTTTAAAATTTTGTTGTGATGTCTTTGGGTGATGAGTGGCTCACAAATGGTAGCAGAGCGTGGTTGGACGTAGTCCTGGCCACCTATTAACCGAAATTTGGAAATGGATGAGGTGACCTCCATATCTTAGTTGGACATGTTATTTCAGTTGTGATGTGTAACTAGTGTTGTAAATCTTTGGGTGCGGTTGCCGGGCCGGGACTCCTGGGTGGGGTGAGAACAGCCTGGTGATTCCTGATTGTATCTTGGGGTGTTGTTAAGTGTTTATCTGTTTGTTTGTGTTCTTGTTTCGTCATTGTCTTTGTAGTCTTTTAGCACGTCATCTTGATCTTGGTTTCGGAAAGGTAAAAGAAGGGATGGATGTTCGCGTGCCCTCTGCGCGGTCTTCTCTGCCTTGTGAATCGGGTCTGCCCACCCTAGTGTGGGGAGGTGGGCCAGTCATGTGTCAAGGATTGATGATGCCTTGTTTGCTGAACATGGCTGGTCGGTCCACGAGGTGGAAGGTTCTCGAAGGGTACTCGCATATCAAGGTTGTAGCACCTTGTTAGCTTTCGGGCTTGAATATGTGAGTACCAGGGAGAGTAAAGTGGTGGTCACCGGAGAGGGTGAAGTGTTGGGCGGTCCCGAGAGTTTGGCATGGAGGAGAGGACTCGCATGGGGGTTGGTCGCCGGTCAATAAGGTCAATGGTCCTCAGGTTTGGTTTTCGGGGGGCTTCGCTGGAGGGATTGTGTTTTATGGTTTTACTTTTTAGCGTTTTATTGTTTTAAGGTGGGGTTAATTGGGGTTTTAATGTTTTATCGGTAGTTTTAGCTCCTCTCCTTTCCTTTCTTCTGTCATTTGCTTTAGGCCACGGCCGCTCACACTCCCCATACCTTCTACACTTACACACACCCAGCTACACACCCACACACACCTTGTCATTCCTTCTGGTGTCCTTTCGTTTTCCCCTTTCGCCGGATTTTATCTTTTTATGGGTTTTTAGTTAGTTCCCGCTTTTCCTCTGGTGGTGGCAGTCCCAGTGTCGTCCAACCCGTTGGACTCCTTTTGTTGTGGGGGTGTGCCGTATCTAGCCGTTACGGCGAATTCCGAAAATTGGTTATATCGAATCTGGGCGATATTTTCATGCATCTGTGTTGCTCTCGCTATTGTGGACACTCCCGCCACCTATGAGACGTTACGGTACTTAGGAACTTGTTGTGGCTCTCGCTCCGAATTTTGGATACTGTCGCTATCTGTCAGAGACGTCAGACAACTTTACTTTGCGTTCCCGCAGCTTGGTGCGGTGTTTGCCGTGAGTAGAGAGTTGCTGTTTTGACTGGAGTAGTGGGTTGACCTGTGGTTTTTTCTTGTTGAGTGGAGAGTTGCATTTTTGACTCGATGGGGTGGTCCCGGGTCAGCTGTGTAGAGAGGGACCAGCTGTTGGTGCCTGGTGAGCTGTTCACGACGCCACGAGTTGTGATATATGTTCGAGGGCTGGAAAAATTTTGTGGTGTTTTTTTTTTGAGGCCTGGGTTTTTTAAATTAAGCATGGCAGGCTAAGTGTAAAGTGTGCCGGGGGTCTCCCGGTCTGGCGACTAACCGTGGAAGAGATGAAGATGTTATATGTGTGTGAGTATTGAGGAACTTCCACAGCACGTGTGCATGCACTATGAACAGGTATGAAAAGGTGAAAATTATTAACTTTTGCCGGGGATGCGCTTTCGCGCTGGTTGTTTTTGGAGTCAAGTGAGGCCTGGCTGATTCTTAACAGAACAAATAAATAAAAGGGAACAATAGTTGCTGAATTCTGGATTTTTGTTACTTCACTATATACTGGGAATATAACAGGCAGGTTGCTGCAGTCATTGCAAACTCTTGAACGCAAGTTTTTAACAGAAAAGTCTGGTGACCTTTACCAGATTCTTATGTGACTAGTTTCCTATTCAACGGTAATATTTCATGTGCAAAATTCTTTTTACCCACAAAAAAAAAGAAAAGAAAAAAACAAAATATAAAAAACTTAAGAAAATGTGTTAGGAATTGGCCAGTGTGTTCATGGGGCCTGGTGAAGCAAAATTCAGTCGAGTTCCTTAATATCTCGTTGTGTGATTCAGTGTGTTCATATCATTGTCTTGTGTTGAATTGTCAAAGCATGTAATGTCCAGTACAATTTTTTTTACTATAATCTGTGTGGAACTTACATTGTGGCTGCCTTTTATTGGAACATGTAAATCTGATTATGAAAAGAGTTGCAGTTCACCTACAATTGTAACAATACATTGCCCTGTACTAGAACTGTAATTCAGAAGTATTCAGCCCATTTATAAAAATGACTGAACTGTTGTACAAGATGAAATTTTCACTATTTATATATATTTATAATATTTGTATATTTATATGCTCATAGTTATTTTAATTCTCTATCAATGTACAGTGACCTTTTTAAAATTCTTTTGTAGATGTATATACTCATATTCAATTTCATTCTCTATCCATTTACAGTCACTGTGAAATTTCTTTTGTATAAGTATATGCTCATAGTTCCATGCACTCAACATATTACATGGCTGAGAGATATATGTACCTGACTATTTGGTTACCTTGTTAATAATGGTGCACTCTGAAATCTGCAAGCCTTTGTGCTACTCAAGTTTATGCAGGTTTAAGGAAAATTGAGCACATGCACTTGTGAATTCCACGCAGAGTGTATAATCACCTATCTTAGGTTTCCATTATATTTTCCTAATTATATGATTCTCCTTTTAAATTTTTGAATTAGTTTTCAGAGGGCGCATGTTGTTATGTAATACGATTGTTTAAATTGTTGTAGGATAGAATTGCTTGTTGGTGCATGTCAATGGTGATTTGTATGCCATGTAAGAGATTTTAAATGTTTTACATATTTTATATAATGTTAATGGAATATTTTTTTTAAATATTACATTTTGAATATTTTGAAATTTAAATTCTGAATACCATGTCATATATTTTAAATATATTATATATTTTATATATTCCTAATGGAATACTGTCACAAAATATTTTATATGATTTATATATTTCTAAGAGAATCAATAAATTTGTAATTGTTGAATTAAAAAAAAAAAAAAAATCGAGGTCACCTCATTCGTCCAATTCCCCAATGGTTACCCAGCATGTGGACATTCTTCCACTCGGAGCCTTCTCCTAGTTCGAGTGAACAAGTGAGCCGGTCATCAAGGTAAGTTGTAGTTTTTTAAAATTTTTTGTGGATGTCAAACTTAGAAAATGTGTCAGATTTGGAAAGTTTAAAATTTTGTTGTGATGTCTTTGGGTGATGAGTGGCTCACAAATGGTAGCAGAGCGTGGTTGGACGTAGTCCTGGCCACCTATTAACCGAAATTTGGAAATGGATGAGGTGACCTCCATATCTTAGTTGGACATGTTATTTCAGTTGTGATGTGTAACTAGTGTTGTAAATCTTTGGGTGCGGTTGCCGGGCCGGGACTCCTGGGTGGGGTGAGAACAGCCTGGTGATTCCTGATTGTATCTTGGGGTGTTGTTAAGTGTTTATGTGTTTGTTTGTGTTCTTGTTTCGTCATTGTCTTTGTAGTCTTTTAGCACGTCATCTTGATCTTGGTTTCGGAAAGGTAAAAGAAGGGATGGATGTTCGCGTGCCCTCTGCGCGGTCTTCTCTGCCTTGTGAATCGGGTCTGCCCACCCTAGTGTGGGGAGGTGGGCCAGTCATGTGTCAAGGATTGATGATGCCTTGTTTGCTGAACATGGCTGGTCGGTCCACGAGGTGGAAGGTTCTCGAAGGGTACTCGCATATCAAGGTTGTAGCACCTTGTTAGCTTTCGGGCTTGAATATGTGAGTACCAGGGAGAGTAAAGTGGTGGTCACCGGAGAGGGTGAAGTGTTGGGCGGTCCCGAGAGTTTGGCATGGAGGAGAGGACTCGCATGGGGGTTGGTCGCCGGTCAATAAGGTCAATGGTCCTCAGGTTTGGTTTTCGGGGGGCTTCGCTGGAGGGATTGTGTTTTATGGTTTTACTTTTTAGCGTTTTATTGTTTTAAGGTGGGGTTAATTGGGGTTTTAATGTTTTATCGGTAGTTTTAGCTCCTCTCCTTTCCTTTCTTCTGTCATTTGCTTTAGGCCACGGCCGCTCACACTCCCCATACCTTCTACACTTACACACACCCAGCTACACACCCACACACACCTTGTCATTCCTTCTGGTGTCCTTTCGTTTTCCCCTTTCGCCGGATTTTATCTTTTTATGGGTTTTTAGTTAGTTCCCGCTTTTCCTCTGGTGGTGGCAGTCCCAGTGTCGTCCAACCCGTTGGACTCCTTTTGTTGTGGGGGTGTGCCGTATCTAGCCGTTACGGCGAATTCCGAAAATTGGTTATATCGAATCTGGGCGATATTTTCATGCATCTGTGTTGCTCTCGCTATTGTGGACACTCCCGCCACCTATGAGACGTTACGGTACTTAGGAACTTGTTGTGGCTCTCGCTCCGAATTTTGGATACTGTCGCTATCTGTCAGAGACGTCAGACAACTTTACTTTGCGTTCCCGCAGCTTGGTGCGGTGTTTGCCGTGAGTAGAGAGTTGCTGTTTTGACTGGAGTAGTGGGTTGACCTGTGGTTTTTTCTTGTTGAGTGGAGAGTTGCATTTTTGACTCGATGGGGTGGTCCCGGGTCAGCTGTGTAGAGAGGGACCAGCTGTTGGTGCCTGGTGAGCTGTTCACGACGCCACGAGTTGTGATATATGTTCGAGGGCTGGAAAAATTTTGTGGTGTTTTTTTTTTGAGGCCTGGGTTTTTTAAATTAAGCATGGCAGGCTAAGTGTAAAGTGTGCCGGGGGTCTCCCGGTCTGGCGACTAACCGTGGAAGAGATGAAGATGTTATATGTGTGTGAGTATTGAGGAACTTCCACAGCACGTGTGCATGCACTATGAACAGGTATGAAAAGGTGAAAATTATTAACTTTTGCCGGGGATGCGCTTTCGCGCTGGTTGTTTTTGGAGTCAAGTGAGGCCTGGCTGATTCTTAACAGAACAAATAAATAAAAGGGAACAATAGTTGCTGAATTCTGGATTTTTGTTACTTCACTATATACTGGGAATATAACAGGCAGGTTGCTGCAGTCATTGCAAACTCTTGAACGCAAGTTTTTAACAGAAAAGTCTGGTGACCTTTACCAGATTCTTATGTGACTAGTTTCCTATTCAACGGTAATATTTCATGTGCAAAATTCTTTTTACCCACAAAAAAAAAGAAAAGAAAAAAACAAAATATAAAAAACTTAAGAAAATGTGTTAGGAATTGGCCAGTGTGTTCATGGGGCCTGGTGAAGCAAAATTCAGTCGAGTTCCTTAATATCTCGTTGTGTGATTCAGTGTGTTCATATCATTGTCTTGTGTTGAATTGTCAAAGCATGTAATGTCCAGTACAATTTTTTTTACTATAATCTGTGTGGAACTTATATTGTGGCTGCCTTTTATTGGAACATGTAAATCTGATTATGAAAAGAGTTGCAGTTCACCTACAATTGTAACAATACATTGCCCTGTACTAGAACTGTAATTCAGAAGTATTCAGCCCATTTATAAAAATGACTGAACTGTTGTACAAGATGAAATTTTCACTATTTATATATATTTATAATATTTGTATATTTATATGCTCATAGTTATTTTAATTCTCTATCAATGTACAGTGACCTTTTTAAAATTCTTTTGTAGATGTATATACTCATATTCAATTTCATTCTCTATCCATTTACAGTCACTGTGAAATTTCTTTTGTATAAGTATATGCTCATAGTTCCATGCACTCAACATATTACATGGCTGAGAGATATATGTACCTGACTATTTGGTTACCTTGTTAATAATGGTGCACTCTGAAATCTGCAAGCCTTTGTGCTACTCAAGTTTATGCAGGTTTAAGGAAAATTGAGCACATGCACTTGTGAATTCCACGCAGAGTGTATAATCACCTATCTTAGGTTTCCATTATATTTTCCTAATTATATGATTCTCCTTTTAAATTTTTGAATTAGTTTTCAGAGGGCGCATGTTGTTATGTAATACGATTGTTTAAATTGTTGTAGGATAGAATTGCTTGTTGGTGCATGTCAATGGTGATTTGTATGCCATGTAAGAGATTTTAAATGTTTTACATATTTTATATAATGTTAATGGAATATTTTTTTTAAATATTACATTTTGAATATTTTGAAATTTAAATTCTGAATACCATGTCATATATTTTAAATATATTATATATTTTATATATTCCTAATGGAATACTGTCACAAAATATTTTATATGATTTATATATTTCTAAGAGAATCAATAAATTTGTAATTGTTGAATTAAAAAAAAAAAAAAAATCGAGGTCACCTCATTCGTCCAATTCCCCAATGGTTACCCAGCATGTGGACATTCTTCCACTCGGAGCCTTCTCCTAGTTCGAGTGAACAAGTGAGCCGGTCATCAAGGTAAGTTGTAGTTTTTTAAAATTTTTTGTGGATGTCAAACTTAGAAAATGTGTCAGATTTGGAAAGTTTAAAATTTTGTTGTGATGTCTTTGGGTGATGAGCGGCTCACAAATGGTAGCAGAGCGTGGTTGGACGTAGTCCTGGCCACCTATTAACCGAAATTTGGAAATGGATGAGGTGACCTCCATATCTTAGTTGGACATGTTATTTCAGTTGTGATGTGTAACTAGTGTTGTAAATCTTTGGGTGCGGTTGCCGGGCCGGGACTCCTGGGTGGGGTGAGAACAGCCTGGTGATTCCTGATTGTATCTTGGGGTGTTGTTAAGTGTTTATCTGTTTGTTTGTGTTCTTGTTTCGTCATTGTCTTTGTAGTCTTTTAGCACGTCATCTTGATCTTGGTTTCGGAAAGGTAAAAGAAGGGATGGATGTTCGCGTGCCCTCTGCGCGGTCTTCTCTGCCTTGTGAATCGGGTCTGCCCACCCTAGTGTGGGGAGGTGGGCCAGTCATGTGTCAAGGATTGATGATGCCTTGTTTGCTGAACATGGCTGGTCGGTCCACGAGGTGGAAGGTTCTCGAAGGGTACTCGCATATCAAGGTTGTAGCACCTTGTTAGCTTTCGGGCTTGAATATGTGAGTACCAGGGAGAGTAAAGTGGTGGTCACCGGAGAGGGTGAAGTGTTGGGCGGTCCCGAGAGTTTGGCATGGAGGAGAGGACTCGCATGGGGGTTGGTCGCCGGTCAATAAGGTCAATGGTCCTCAGGTTTGGTTTTCGGGGGGCTTCGCTGGAGGGATTGTGTTTTATGGTTTTACTTTTTAGCGTTTTATTGTTTTAAGGTGGGGTTAATTGGGGTTTTAATGTTTTATCGGTAGTTTTAGCTCCTCTCCTTTCCTTTCTTCTGTCATTTGCTTTAGGCCACGGCCGCTCACACTCCCCATACCTTCTACACTTACACACACCCAGCTACACACCCACACACACCTTGTCATTCCTTCTGGTGTCCTTTCGTTTTCCCCTTTCGCCGGATTTTATCTTTTTATGGGTTTTTAGTTAGTTCCCGCTTTTCCTCTGGTGGTGGCAGTCCCAGTGTCGTCCAACCCGTTGGACTCCTTTTGTTGTGGGGGTGTGCCGTATCTAGCCGTTACGGCGAATTCCGAAAATTGGTTATATCGAATCTGGGCGATATTTTCATGCATCTGTGTTGCTCTCGCTATTGTGGACACTCCCGCCACCTATGAGACGTTACGGTACTTAGGAACTTGTTGTGGCTCTCGCTCCGAATTTTGGATACTGTCGCTATCTGTCAGAGACGTCAGACAACTTTACTTTGCGTTCCCGCAGCTTGGTGCGGTGTTTGCCGTGAGTAGAGAGTTGCTGTTTTGACTGGAGTAGTGGGTTGACCTGTGGTTTTTTCTTGTTGAGTGGAGAGTTGCATTTTTGACTCGATGGGGTGGTCCCGGGTCAGCTGTGTAGAGAGGGACCAGCTGTTGGTGCCTGGTGAGCTGTTCACGACGCCACGAGTTGTGATATATGTTCGAGGGCTGGAAAAATTTTGTGGTGTTTTTTTTTTGAGGCCTGGGTTTTTTAAATTAAGCATGGCAGGCTAAGTGTAAAGTGTGGGGGGGTCTCCCGGTCTGGCGACTAACCGTGGAAGAGATGAAGATGTTATATGTGTGTGAGTATTGAGGAACTTCCACAGCACGTGTGCATGCACTATGAACAGGTATGAAAAGGTGAAAATTATTAACTTTTGCCGGGGATGCGCTTTCGCGCTGGTTGTTTTTGGAGTCAAGTGAGGCCTGGCTGATTCTTAACAGAAAAAATAAATAAAAGGGAACAATAGTTGCTGAATTCTGGATTTTTGTTACTTCACTATATACTGGGAATATAACAGGCAGGTTGCTGCAGTCATTGCAAACTCTTGAACGCAAGTTTTTAACAGAAAAGTCTGGTGACCTTTACCAGTTTCTTATGTGACTAGTTTCCTATTCAACGGTAATATTTCATGTGCAAAATTCTTTTTACCCACAAAAAAAAGAAAAGAAAAAAAAAATATATAAAAAACTTAAGAAAATGTGTTAGGAATTGGCCAGTGTGTTCATGGGGCCTGGTGAAGCAAAATTCAGTCGAGTTCCTTAATATCTCGTTGTGTGATTCAGTGTGTTCATATCATTGTCTTGTGTTGAATTGTCAAAGCATGTAATGTCCAGTACAATTTTTTTTTACTATAATCTGTGTGGAACTTATATTGTGGCTGCCTTTTATTGGAACATGTAAATCTGATTATGAAAAGAGTTGCAGTTCACCTACAATTGTAACAATACATTGCCCTGTACTAGAACTGTAATTCAGAAGTATTCAGCCCATTAATAAAAATGACTGAACTGTTGTACAAGATGAAATTTTCACTATTTATATATATTTATAATATTTGTATATTTATATGCTCATAGTTATTTTAATTCTCTATCAATGTACAGTGACCTTTTTAAAATTCTTTTGTAGATGTATATACTCATATTCAATTTCATTCTCTATCCATTTACAGTCACTGTGAAATTTCTTTTGTATAAGTATATGCTCATAGTTCCATGCACTCAACATATTACATGGCTGAGAGATATATGTACCTGACTATTTGGTTACCTTGTTAATAATGGTGCACTCTGAAATCTGCAAGCCTTTGTGCTACTCAAGTTTATGCAGGTTTAAGGAAAATTGAGCACATGCACTTGTGAATTCCACACAGAGTGTATAATCACCTATCTTAGGTTTCCATTATATTTTCCTAATTATACGATTCTCCTTTTAAATTTTTGAATTAGATTTCAGAGGGCGCATGTTGTTATGTAATACGATTGTTTAAATTGTTGTAGGATAGAATTGCTTGTTGGTGCATGTCAATGGTGATTTGTATGCCATGTAAGAGATTTTAAATGTTTTACATATTTTATATAATTTTAATGGAATATTTTTTTTAAATATTACATTTTGAATATTTTGAAATTTAAATTCTGAATACCATGTCATATATTTTAAATATATTATATATTTTATATATTCCTAATGGAATACTGTCACATAAAATATTTTATATGATTTATATATTTCTAAGAGAATCAATAAATTTGTAATTGTTGAATTAAAAAAAAAAAAAATCGAGGTCACCTCATTCGTCCAATTCCCCAATGGTTACCCAGCATGTGGACATTCTTCCACTCGGAGCCTTCTCCTAGTTCGAGTGAACAAGTGAGCCGGTCATCAAGGTAAGTTGTAGTTTTTTAAAATTTTTTGTGGATGTCAAACTTAGAAAATGTGTCAGATTTGGAAAGTTAAAAATTTTGCTGTGATGTCTTTGGGTGATGAGCGGCTCACAAATGGTAGCAGAGCGTGGTTGGACGTAGTCCTGGCCACCTATGAACCGAAATTTGGAAATGGATGAGGTGACCTCCATATCTTAGTTGGACATGTTATTTCAGTTGTGATGTGTAACTAGTGTTGTAAATCTTTGGGTGCGGTTGCCGGGCCGGGACTCCTGGGTGGGGTGAGAACAGCCTGGTGATTCCTGATTGTATCTTGGGGTATTGTTAAGTGTTTATCTGTTTGTTTGTGTTCTTGTTTCGTCATTGTCTTTGTAGTCTTTTAGCACGTCATCTTGATCTTGGTTTCGGAAAGGTAAAAGAAGGGATGGATGTTCGCGTGCCCTCTGCGCGGTCTTCTCTGCCTTGTGAATCGGGTCTGCCCACCCTAGTGTGGGGAGGTGGGCCAGTCATGTGTCAAGGATTGATGATGCCTTGTTTGCTGAACATGGCTGGTCGGTCCACGAGGTGGAAGGTTCTCGAAGGGTACTCGCATATCAAGGTTGTAGCACCTTGTTAGCTTTCGGGCGTGAATATGTGAGTACCAGGGAAGAGTAAAGTGGTGGTCACCGGAGAGGGTGAAGTGTTGGGCGGTCCCGAGAGTTTGGCATGGAGGAGAGGACTCGCATGGGGGATGGTCGCTGGTCAATATGGTCAATGGTCCTCAGGTTTGGTTTTCGGGGGGCTTCGCTGGAGGGATTGTGTTTTATGGTTTTACTTTTTAGCGTTTTATTGTTTTAAGGTGGGGTTAATTGGGGTTTTAATGTTTTATCGGTAGTTTTAGCTCCTCTCCTTTCCTTTCTTCTGTCATTTGCTTTAGGCCACGGCCGCTCACACTCCCCGTACCTTCTACACTTACACACACCCAGCTACACACCCACACACACCTTGTCATTCCTTCTGGTGTCCTTTCGTTTTCCCCTTTCGCCGGATTTTATCTTTTTATGGGTTTTTAGTTAGTTCCCGCTTTTCCTCTGGTGGTGGCAGTCCCAGTGTCGACCAACCCGTTGGACTCCTTTTGTTGTGGGGGTGTGCCGTATCTAGCCGTTACGGCGAATTCCGAAAATTGGTTATATCGAATCTGGGCGATATTTTCATGCATCTGTGTTGCTCTCGCTATTGTGGACACTCCCGCCACCTATGAGACGTTACGGTACTTAGGAACTTGTTGTGGCTCTCGCTCCGAATTTTGGATACTGTCGCTATCTGTCAGAGAAGTCAGACAACTTTACTTTGCGTTCCCGCAGCTTGGTGCGGTGTTTGCCGTGAGTAGAGAGTTGCTGTTTTGACTGGAGTAGTGGGTTGACCTGTGGTTTTTTCTTGTTGAGTGGAGAGTTGCATTTTTGACTCGATGGGTTGGTCCCGGGTCAGCTGTGTAGAGAGGGACCAGCTGTTGGTGCCTGGTGAGCTGTTCACGACGCCACGAGTTGTGATATATGTTCGAGGGCTGGAAAAATTTTGTGGTTTTTTTTTTTGAGGCCTGGGTTTTTTAAATTAAGCATGGCAGGCTAAGTGTAAAGTGTGCCGGGGGTCTCCCGGTCTGGCGACTAACCGTGGAAGAGATCAAGATGTTATATGTGTGTGAGTATTGAGGAACTTCCACAGCACGTGTGCATGCACTATGAACAGGTATGAAAAGGTGAAAATTATTAACTTTTGCCGGGGATGCGCTTTCGCGCTGGTTGTTTTTGGAGTCAAGTGAGGCCTGGCTGATTCTTAACAGAACAAATAAATAAAAGGGAACAATAGTTGCTGAATTCTGGATTTTTGTTACTTCACTATATACTGGGAATATAACAGGCAGGTTGCTGCAGTCATTGCAAACTCTTGAACGCAAGTTTTTAACAGAAAAGTCTGGTGACCTTTACCAGATTCTTATGTGACTAGTTTCCTATTCAACGGTAATATTTCATGTGCAAAATTCTTTTTACCCACAAAAAAAAAGAAAAGAAAAAAACAAAATATAAAAAACTTAAGAAAGTGTGTTAGGAATTGGCCAGTGTGTTCATGGGGTCTGGTGAAGCAAAATTCAGTCGAGTTCCTTAATATCTCGTTGTGTGATTCAGTGTGTTCATATCATTGTCTTGTGTTGAATTGTCAAAGCATGTAATGTCCAGTACAATTTTTTTTTACTATAATCTGTGTGGAACTTATATTGTGGCTGCCTTTTAATGGAACATGTAAATCTGATTATGAAAAGAGTTGCAGTTCACCTACAATTGTAACAATACATTGCCCTGTACTAGAACTGCAATTCAGAAGTATTCAGCCCATTAATAAAAATGACTGAACTGTTGTACAAGATGAAATTTTCACTATTTATATATATTTATAATATTTGTATATTTATATGCTCATAGTTATTTTAATTCTCTATCAATGTACAGTGACCTTTTTAAAATTCTTTTGTAGATGTATATACGCATATTCAATTTCATTCTCTATCCATTTACAGTCACTGTGAAATTTCTTTTGTATAAGTATATGCTCATAGTTCCATGCACTCAACATATTACATGGCTGAGAGATATATGTACCTGACTATTTGGTTACCTTGTTAATAATGGTGCACTCTGAAATCTGCAAGCCTTTGTGCTACTCAAGTTTATGCAGGTTTAAGGAAAATTGAGCACATGCACTTGTGAATTCCACGCAGAGTGTATAATCACCTATCTTAGGTTTCCATTATATTTTCCTAATTATATGATTCTCCTTTTAAATTTTTGAATTAGTTTTCAGAGGGCGCATGTTGTTATGTAATACGATTGTTTAAATTGTTGTAGAATAGAATTGCTTGTTGGTGCATGTCAATGGTGATTTGTATGCCATGTAAGAGATTTTAAATGTTTTACATATTTTATATAATTTTAATGGAATATTTTTTTTAAATATTACATTTTGAATATTTTGAAATTTAAATTCTGAATACCATGTCATATATTTTAAATATATTATATATTTTATATATTCCTAATGGAATACTGTCACATAAAATATTTTATATGATTTATATATTTCTAAGAGAATCAATAAATTTGTAATTGTTGAATTAAAAAAAAAAAAAAATCGAGGTCACCTCATTCGTCCAATTCCCCAATGGTTACCCAGCATGTGGACATTCTTCCACTCGGAGCCTTCTCCTAGTTCGAGTGAACAAGTGAGCCGGTCATCAAGGTAAGTTGTAGTTTTTTTAAATTTTTTGTGGATGTCAAACTTAGAAAATGTGTCAGATTTGGAAAGTTAAAAATTTTGCTGTGATGTCTTTGGGTGATGAGCGGCTCACAAATGGTAGCAGAGCATGGTTGGACGTAGTCCTGGCCACCTATGAACCGAAATTTGGAAATGGATGAGGTGACCTCCATATCTTAGTTGGACATGTTATTTCAGTTGTGATGTGTAACTAGTGTTGTAAATTTTTGGGTGCGGTTGCCGGGCCGGGACTCCTGGGTGGGGTGAGAACAGCCTGGTGATTCCTGATTGTATCTTGGGGTGTTGTTAAGTGTTTATCTGTTTGTTTGTGTTCTTGTTTCGTCATTGTCTTTGTAGTCTTTTAGCACGTCATCTTGATCTTGGTTTCGGAAAGGTAAAAGAAGGGATGGATGTTCGCGTGCCCTCTGCGCGGTCTTCTCTGCCTTGTGAATCGGGTCTGCCCACCCTAGTGTGGGGAGGTGGGCCAGTCATGTGTCAAGGATTGATGATGCCTTGTTTGCTGAACATGGCTGGTCGGTCCACGAGGTGGAAGGTTCTCGAAGGGTACTCGCATATCAAGGTTGTAGCACCTTGTTAGCTTTCGGGCGTGAATATGTGAGTACCAGGGAGAGTAAAGTGGTGGTCACCGGAGAGGGTGAAGTGTTGGGCGGTCCCGAGAGTTTGGCATGGAGGAGAGGACTCGCATGGGGGTTGGTCGCCGGTCAATAAGGTCAATGGTCCTCAGGTTTGGTTTTCGGGGGGCTTCGCTGGAGGGATTGTGTTTTATGGTTTTACTTTTTAGCTTTTTATTGTTTTAAGGTGGGGTTAATTGGGGTTTTAATGTTTTATCGGTAGTTTTAGCTCCTCTCCTTTCCTTTCTTCTGTCATTTGCTTAAGGCCACGGCCGCTCACACTCCCCGTACCTTCTACACTTACACACACCCAGCTACACACCCACACACACCTTGTCCTTCCTTCTGGTGTCCTTTCGTTTTCCCCTTTCGCCGGATTTTATCTTTTTATGGGTTTTTAGTTAGTTCCCGCTTTTCCTCTGGTGGTGGCAGTCCCAGTATCGTCCAACCCGTTGGACTCCTTTTGTTGTGGGGGTGTGCCGTATCTAGCCGTTACGGCGAATTCCGAAAATTGGTTATATCGAATCTGGGCGATATTTTCATGCATCTGTGTTGCTCTCGCTATTGTGGACACTCCCGCCACCTATGAGACGTTACAGTACTTAGGAACTTGTTGTGGCTCTCGCTCCGAATTTTGGATACTGTCGCTATCTGTCAGAGGTGTCAGACAACTTTACTTTGCGTTCCCGCAGCTTGGTGCGGTGTTTGCCGTGAGTAGAGAGTTGCTGTTTTGACTGGAGTAGTGGGTTGACCTGTGGTTTTTTCTTGTTGAGTGGAGAGTTGCATTTTTGACTCGATGGGTTGGTCCCGGGTCAGCTGTGTAGAGAGGGACCAGCTGTTGGTGCCTGGTGAGCTGTTCACGACGCCACGAGTTGTGATATATGTTCGAGGGCTGGAAAAATTTTGTGGTGTTTTTTTTTTGAGGCCTGGGTTTTTTAAATTAAGCATGGCAGGCTAAATGTAAAGTGTGCCGGGGGTCTCCCGGTCTGGCGACTAACCGTGGAAGAGATCAAGATGTTATATGTGTGTGAGTATTGAGGAACTTCCACAGCACGTGTGCATGCACTATGAACAGGTATGAAAAGGTGAAAATTATTAACTTTTGCCGGGGATGCGCTTTCGCGCTGGATGTTTTTGGAGTCAAGTGAGGCCTTGCTGATTCTTAACAGAAAAAATAAATAAAAGGGAACAATAGTTGCTGAATTCTGGATTTTTGTTACTTCACTATATACTGGGAATATAACAGGCAGGTTGCTGCAGTCATTGCAAACTCTTGAACGCAAGTTTTTAACAGAAAAGTCTGGTGACCTTTACCAGTTTCTTATGTGACTAGTTTCCTATTCAACGGTAATATTTCATGTGCAAAATTCTTTTTACCCACAAAAAAAAAAGAAAAAAAAATATAAAAAACTTAAGAAAATGTGTTAGGAATTGGCCAGTGTGTTCATGGGGCCTGGTGAAGCAAAATTCAGTCGAGTTCCTTAATATCTCGTTGTGTGATTCAGTGTGTTCATATCATTGTCTTGTGTTGAATTGTCAAAGCATGTAATGTCCAGTACAATTTTTTTTTACTATAATCTGTGTGGAACTTATATTGTGGCTGCCTTTTATTGGAACATGTAAATCTGATTATGAAAAGAGTTGCAGTTCACCTACAATTGTAACAATACATTGCCCTGTACTAGAACTGTAATTCAGAAGTATTCAGCCCATTAATAAAAATGACTGAACTGTTGTACAAGATGAAATTTTCACTATTTATATATATTTATAATATTTGTATATTTATATGCTCATAGTTATTTTAATTCTCTATCAATGTACAGTGACCTTTTTAAAATTCTTTTGTAGATGTATATACTCATTTTCAATTTCATTCTCTATCCATTTACAGTCACTGTGAAATTTCTTTTGTATAAGTATATGCTCATAGTTCCATGCACTCAACATATTACATGGCTGAGAGATATATGTACCTGACTATTTGGTTACCTTGTTAATAATGTTGCACTCTGAAATCTGCAAGCCTTTGTGCTACTCAAGTTTATGCAGGTTTAAGGAAAATTGAGCACATGCACTTGTGAATTCCACGCAGAGTGTATAATCACCTATCTTAGGTTTCCATTATATTTTCCTAATTATATGATTCTCCTTTTAAATTTGTGAATTAGTTTTCAGAGGGCGCATGTTGTTATGTAATACGATTGTTTAAATTGTTGTAGGATAGAATTGCTTGTTGGTGCATGTCAATGGTGATTTGTATACCATGTAAGTGATTTTAAATGTTTTACATATTTTATATAATTTTAATGGAATATTTTTTTTAAATATTACATTTTGAATATTTTGAAATTTAAATTCTGAATACCATGTCATATATTTTAAATATATTATATATTTTATATATTCCTAATGGAATACTGTCACATAAAATATTTTATATGATTTATATATTTCTAAGAGAATCAATAAATTTGTAATTGTTGAATTAAAAAAAAAAAAAAAATCGAGGTCACCTCATTCGTCCAATTCCCCAATGGTTACCCAGCATGTGGACATTCTTCCACTCGGAGCCTTCTCCTAGTTCGAGTGAACAAGTGAGCCGGTCATCAAGGTAAGTTGTAGTTTTTTAAAATTTTTTGTGGATGTCAAACTTAGAAAATGTGTCAGATTTGGAAAGTTAAAAATTTTGCTGTGATGTCTTTGGGTGATGAGCGGCTCACAAATGGTAGCAGAGTGTGGTTGGACGTAGTCCTGGCCACCTATGAACCGAAATTTGGAAATGGATGAGGTGACCTCCATATCTTAGTTGGACATGTTATTTCAGTTGTGATGTGTAACTAGTGTTGTAAACCTTTGGGTGCGGTTGCCGGGCCGGGACTCCTGGGTGGGGTGAGAACAGCCTGGTGATTCCTGATTGTATCTTGGGGTGTTGTTAAGTGTTTATCTGTTTGTTTGTGTTCTGTTTCGTCACTGTCTTTGTAGTCTTTTAGCACGTCATCTTGATCTTGGTTTCGGAAAGGTAAAAGAAGGGATGGATGTTCGCGTGCCCTCTGCGCGGTCTTCTCTGCCTTGTGAATCGGGTCTGCCCACCCTAGTGTGGGGAGGTGGGCCAGTCATGTGTCAAGGATTGATGATGCCTTGTTTGCTGAACATGGCTGGTCGGTCCACGAGGTGGAAGGTTCTCGAAGGGTACTCGCATATCAAGGTTGTAGCACCTTGTTAGCTTTCGGGCTTGAATATGTGAGTACCAGAGAGAGTAAAGTGGTGGTCACCGGAGAGGGTGAAGTGTTGGGCGGTCCCGAGAGTTTGGCATGGAGGAGAGGACTCGCATGGGGGTTGGTCGCCGGTCAATAAGGTCAATGGTCCTCAGGTTTGGTTTTCGGGGGGCTTCGCTGGAGGGATTGTGTTTTATGGTTTTACTTTTTAGCGTTTTATTGTTTTAAGGTGGGGTTAATTGGGGTTTTAATGTTTTATCGGTAGTTTTAGCTCCTCTCCTTTCCTTTCTTCTGTCATTTGCTTTAGGCCACGGCCGCTCACACTCCCCGTACCTTCTACACTTACACACACCCAGCTACACACCCACACACACCTTGTCCTTCCTTCTGGTGTCCTTTCGTTTTCCCCTTTCGCCGGATTTTATCTTTTTATGGGTTTTTAGTTAGTTCCCGCTTTTCCTCTGGTGGTGGCAGTCCCAGTATCGTCCAACCCGTTGGACTCCTTTTGTTGTGGGGGTGTGCCGTATCTAGCCGTTACGGCGAATTCCGAAAATTGGTTATATCGAATCTGGGCGATATTTTCATGCATCTGTGTTGCTCTCGCTATTGTGGACACTCCCGCCACCTATGAGACGTTACGGTACTTAGGAACTTGTTGTGGCTCTCGCTCCGAATTTTGGATACTGTCGCTATCTGTCAGAGACGTCAGACAACTTTACTTTGCGTTCCCGCAGGTTGGTGCGGTGTTTGCCGTGAGTAGAGAGTTGCTGTTTTGACTGGAGTAGTGGGTTGACCTGTGGTTTTTTCTTGTTGAGTGGAGAGTTGCATTTTTGACTCGATGGGTTGGTCCCGGGTCAGCTGTGTAGAGAGCGATCAGCTGTTGGTGCCTGGTGAGCTGTTCACGACGCCACGAGTTGATATATGTTCGAGGGCTGGAAAAATTTTGTGGGTTTTTTTTTGAGGCCTGGGTTTTTTAAATTAAGCATGGCAGGCTAAGTGTAAAGTGTGCCGGGGGTCTCCCGGTCTGGCGACTAACCGTGGAAGAGATCAAGTTGTTATATGTGTGTGAGTATTGAGGAACTTCCACAGCACGTGTGCATGCACTATTAACAGGTATGAAAAGGTGAAAATTATTAACTTTTGCCGGGGATGCGCTTTCGCGCTGGTTGTTTTTGGAGTCAAGTGAGGCCTGGCTGATTCTTAACAGAAAAAATAAATAAAAGGGAACAATAGTTGCTGAATTCTGGATTTTTGTTACTTCACTATATACTGGGAATATAACAGGCAGGTTGCTGCAGTCATTGCAAACTCTTGAACGCAAGTTTTTAACAGAAAAGTCTGGTGACCTTTACCAGTTTCTTATGTGACTAGTTTCCTATTCAACGGTAATATTTCATGTGCAAAATTCTTTTTACCCACAAAAAAGAAAAAAAAAACAAAATATAAAAAACTTAAGAAAATGTGTTAGGAATTGGCCAGTGTGTTCATGGGGCCTGGTGAAGCAAAATTCAGTCGAGTTCCTTAATATCTCGTTGTGTGATTCAGTGTGTTCATATCATTGTCTTGTGTTGAATTGTCAAAGCATGTAATGTCCAGTACAATTTTTTTTTACTATAATCTGTGTGGAACTTATATTGTGGCTGCCTTTTATTGGAACTTGTAAATCTGATTATGAAAAGAGTTGCAGTTCACCTACAATTGTAGCAATACATTGCCCTGTACTAGAACTGTAATTCAGAAGTATTCAGCCCATTAATAAAAATGACTGAACTGTTGCACAAGATGAAATTTTCACTATTTATATATATTTATAATATTTGTATATTTATATGCTCATAGTTATTTTGATTCTCTATCAATGTACAGTGACCTTTTTAAAATTCTTTTGTAGATGTATATACTCATATTCAATTTCATTCTCTATCCATTTACAGTCACTGTGAAATTTCTTTTGTATAAGTATATGCTCATAGTTCCATGCACTCAACATATTACATGGCTGAGAGATATATGTACCTGACTATTTGGTTACCTTGTTATTAATGGTGCACTCTGAAATCTGCAAGCCTTTGTGCTACTCAAGTTTATGCAGGTTTAAGGAAAATTGAGCACATGCACTTGTGAATTCCACACAGAGTGTATAATCACCTATCTTAGGTTTCCATTATATTTTCCTAATTATATGATTCTCCTTTTAAATATTTGAATTAGATTTCAGAGGGCGCATGTTGTTATGTAATACGATTGTTTAAATTGTTGTAGGATAGAATTGCTTGTTGGTGCATGTCAATGGTGATTTGTATGCCATGTAAGAGATTTTAAATGTTTTACATATTTTATATAATTTTAATGGAATATTTTTTTTAAATATTACATTTTGAATATTTTGAAATTTAAATTCTGAATACCATGTCATATATTTTAAATATATTATATATTTTATATATTCCTAATGGAATACTGTCACATAAAATATTTTATATGATTTATATATTTCTAAGAGAATCAATAAATTTGTAATTGTTGAATTAAAAAAAAAAAAAAAATCGAGGTCACCTCATTCGTCCAATTCCCCAATGGTTACCCAGCATGTGGACATTCTTCCACTAGGAGCCTTCTCCTAGTTCGAGTGAACAAGTGAGCCGGTCATCAAGGTAAGTTGTAGTTTTTTAAAATTTTTTGTGGATTTCAAACTTAGAAAATGTGTCAGATTTGGAAAGTTAAAAATTTTGCTGTGATGTCTTTGGGTGATGAGCGGCTCAATAGTGAACATCAGTTTTATTTTTGTACCTTTCTTGCCATCAGTTTCTGTATATTGGTAATACATACTTTCAGGTAATGACAGAATCATAATATTAAAAATGTACAAGGACAGTTGTCTCCTATAACATACAACATTTGGTGAAATATTTGAAATGTGTAAATTTTGTCTATAGTCAAAGCATATTGCTTCTCTAAATACAGTTCTGAATTTTAGGTCACTAATATTTTCCTGGTATGAAAAACTTTTGCTTTCTTTTTGTAAATCATCTCCTGAATTTCTAGTTGTTTAATTTCAATATTATCTTGGTGATATGAACAATTATAAGATTTTTTCTTTGGTTACAAGTGACAACACAAGGATAACTGAAACTTGTGATGTTGAATTCATTCAGAAAAATTTGTCTGTATTTATCATAGGACACTTTTATACTTGTATGTTTGTGTTGGAACATTTCGAACATCTTTTTAGTATTGAGATCTTGGGACAGGTACACTCTATTTGAGTCATTTGTACTGTATGTACTTTATCATATTCCTCTGCAGATTTTTAGAACTAAATCCAGTTTTCTTTAAAGCATTTTTAAGCCAATCCACTCTTCTTTTCCCAATTCCATGTATTTGGAAAAGCTTTCTTACAAACATCAAACTCATTAACTTCGTTTTCTGTCTTACTTTAGAGTCTGTATATGAATGTTGTTGTTGTTTCTAATGGCTCAATTTGGCTCACACCATTCTTGATCTAGCTTCCCAATAAAGATGAGGTAGATCTTTTCTATTTTGTCTTTCTTTATCCAGTTTTTTGCAGACCAGGAGGTGGTCCTTGTCCATTTTGCTTCCAGGGCATTCACAAAGAGCGCACATCCCAGAAGGGAGGATGTTGATCCTGTTAAGGTGCCCTGCTAAGCAGTCGTGTCCTGTGGCCATGCGGAAATTGGCAACCGATGATATTCTTGGAAGTTCTTTGTTCTCAATGTAGAGACTAGATATATTTTCATATAGTTTGCCTTTCAAGTCTTCTTTGGTTCTGTGATGGAAGGACAGAATATACGCCTAACAGCTGTTTATAAATGTTACTTCATTAACTCTTGATTCACCTTTTGCTTTTCTACTACAATGCCGAGTTACAGGAAGAACAGATATAAGGCCACGTAAATATGAATTCTGATCAGTTAGTCAAATTCTTTAATATCAACTTTTTGGTAACATCCAGCAGAACTTCAAAACACTTCATCCGACAGATGCCGTTTTCTCCTAAAACGTGTGGCATTAAGTTATTCCGTTTTCTGTGTCTGTACCTTTTTTTGTTCTCTTGTGTTCCACATTAGTTGCATACCCATTGGTATCTTCCTTCATTGATAGTGTACTCAATAATTGCAACTCAAATAAAAACAATACATAACAACATGGATCTACTACTGTTTCCGTAAGTTGAACAAAATGACTTGAAACCATTGAAATAATCACTTCTGAGGTGTTTAGTTGACAGTAATTGACACTGTCTGTTGACAAACTGAGGCATAGATCTAATATTGGGTAGGAACAGAAAATTAACAGGTTGAAACTTTATTGCAATTATGCAGTACAGTATGCGTGAACTGATCCCTTTGTTTCCGCTTGAGTGCGATTTCATTGTACTGATCCCTTTATTTTCAATTTTTTAGTGGACCATGGACCAAACAAAGTGCTCCTTTATTTTCCTTCGCTGATTTCACTTATGATTTCTGTATATAGACTTAACCCTTCCATTTCCAAACTGATAAATGCATTGAAGCCTTTTAGTTACAAAGCTGTTAGTAGCATAAAAAAGTTAAAAAAAACATTTGGACTTATCTCTTTTATTTCCCTTACCACTCATTCATGAAATACTAATAGATAACAGAAATGAGTTGAGCATATTGATGTCCCAGTACACATGAATGAAATATACTATTGTAGCATGACGGTAGAAAGGTGTTTATGGAAAAATCACAGTGATTTAACAGTGCCAGTATACATAAAAAGTCCAACATGCAATAATTTACAAAGAGACGCTTTAAAAACATCTAATCAGAGTAAAATAAAAAGGTTTCAGTTAAGGGGACAGGAATTCAACAACTTTTGAGCAATTTTAAAATGACAACAGTAAAATATAGTCATATTAATATTTGTTCATAAACATATTGCAACGTTACGATTATTTCATAAATTCACACAAATAGAGAACCATGTACTCAACGCAACTATTAAGTGTAGTACACCGGCCAGGTCACAAGATTTTTGTTTCTCGTTGCGTCAAGTATATGTAGTTGCACAATAATTAAATAAATTTTAAAGAGGAGTGAGATGTTGTTAACATGAAATAATTATTTAAAACCATTTAAAAAAATGATCATCCTAAGATTTATTCATTAATAGAAAAATATTGCAATATTAAAAAATTCAAACATTAGATAGATCAAATATCCACTTTTATAAGTTTCACACATATTAGGCTGTTCATAACATCTAAAAACTAAACAATCATACTCTTATTAACTAAACAGACATGTTAAATAAGTCATCTAAATTCTTTCATTTTTTTTGTGTCTGACTTCGATTCAATCTTCAAATGCTAATAGCAACTCATTTAAAAAGAAACAAAAATGATATTAAACTTAAGCATAAAATTACTAGTTGCTATAGACAAAATAAACTAATTACATTTACTTTCAAACTATTATTTAACTCTATTGACACACCCAAATTTTTAACATATAACAAAAGATTTAGTAACTTTCAAATTTTCGTATAAAATTAAATTATTGACTGTAACTATTATTTACATTTAAAATTTTTAAGTCTTACTGTTCATGTAAAATTGTCTTTCTGAAAGTTCTTTTCACAACAAAATTATAAATATTTAGTCATCACCTGCATACTGCTGCAGTTACCGTTGTGTGTGTGTGTGTGTGTGTGTGTGTGTGTGTGTGTGTGTGTGTGTGTGTGTGTGTGTGTGTGTGTGTGCGCGCGTGTGTGTGTGTGCGCGCGTGTGTGTGTGCATCCTGAATCCTGAGAATTTTGTGATGATGATGATGATGATGATGCTGTGTTCTCTGTCTTTATGGGTTGTTGTTGCTCCTTAGTTCCTCCATACATCTTGTGTGAGTGTGGTAGTGTGTGTGTGTGTCCATGTCGATCCGCAAAGGGCAGCGTAACGTCGTCTGTAGATTTCTTGAGTCTGAGAATGCCCCAAAATTGTCGGTCGTATTTATACTTGACTCAATCTGACATGTTCAGGATTGCTCTTGACATGTTAGAAATTGTAACTTTCATGCAAAGCATCCTTTTAATTACGAATCACTTTTTTGTTCAGTTTAGCGATTTCGTAAACACACTTGTAGCATGAACGACATCATTGTTTTCATAATTTTTTTTCTGTTCATGCACATGTTTATGTTCATGCACATATAACACATGTTAATTACTCTTTAATTACACCCGTAATTAACATTAATTACTTAGTATCTTTAATATTGCAAATTTCTGAAATATTTTTATATCACGGCATTAGTTACCATTAATTCCTTAATGCAATGGTGTTTTTATAATTGGCGTAAGTCTTTGCTTACAGGTTTAACACAAGTAATTAGTTTATTATAATCCTGTTAAGACATGATTACAGACAAAACAATAAGTCGTTCGCATCACCACCCCATATTTTCATGTCGTAGCGTGCTCACACACACACAAACACACACACGCTGTAACTTACGCTACCACAGCAGGTGTCCCTCACGACAGGTTAGATATTGTCAATTCCTGCACAAAATTTGTGTAAAACTGTTCCTTATTCTATTTATACAAATACAATATAAAACATACCGCCCTGGGCAAATATGCAAATACAGGGTCCGTCACGGGAACCGCATGTTTTTGTATTGGGTAGTACGGCTGAGCGGTTGGCATCAGTGAGTGTGGGTTGGCCTTGATTTGTTCGTTAGAGTGGGAAGTTTAGTTGCCGCCATGTCGTGGAACGTGGAGCATCGTACGTTCGCTCTCCGGCGGTTTTTTTGTAAACAATGAGTCAGTGACGCAGACACAACGTGACTTTCGCACCCATTTTAATATTCCGGTCCGCCGACCTGTTCCAGACCGCAACACCATTTTGAGATGGTTTGAAAACTTCGACACAACTGGCTCCGTAATGAAGAAAAAACCACCTGGCCCTGTCAACACAGCCCGTACGCCCAAAAACATCGAGCGAGTTAGGACGTCTGCGATACAGAGCCCTAAACGGTCGGTTCGCAAGCGTGCTACGAGTTTAGGGATTAACGAGTCAACAGTGCGAAGGATTCTGCACAAAGATCTTCATTATCACCCATACAAAATTCAGGTATGTCAGCAACTTAGTGTAGGTGATTATGAACAGCGTCGTGTCTTTTGGGAAACCATGGTCAATAATGAAAACATGATTTTTCTCATGAGTGATGAAGCCCATTTTCATTTAAATTGGTTCGTTAACAAACAAAATTGTAGAAATTGGTGTAATGAAAATCCTCAGATGTCACACACCCCCATGGGTAATGTGTCAGATGTACATTAGTCCCCTCTTCACAGCCCAAAAGTAACAGTATGGTGTGCAGTTGGGGAGAAGGGCATTATTGGCTCGTACTTTTTGAGGAAAACAACATTACTGTGACTGTTAATTCAGAGCGCTACATTACGATGCTCCAAACCTTCTTCTTCGCAGAACTTCGACGTCGCAGATGGGCAATACATAAAAGGATGGTGCAACTCCACACACAGCTCGTGATTCAATGGCTGTCTTACGGGATCAGTTTCCAGGCCACCTTATCTCCAGATATGGCAATCTTTGCTGGCCGCCTCGCTCCCCCGATCTTTTTGTGGGGATATCTCAAGTACCGAGTATATGTTAACAAGCCACGCTGCCTTGAAGATCTGAAGACGACAATCCAGGAGGAAATCGTTCGTATTCCACGTCAGATGTTAATTAACGCTACTCGGAGTTTTCGGGACCGGCTACAATCATGCATAAACATAAATGGCCAACATCTGAGTGACGTGATCTTCAAAACATAAATGAACAATGAAATTCCCAACATACACTATGTATTGTCATAAATAAAAATATTTTTTAAGCCAAACTGACTAAGTACATCTTATTTGAAAACCATGCGATTCCCGTGACGGACCCTGTATATGTATTGGTGCAATATATATTCATAATTGTTTTAACAGTCTGTGAATTTAGTATATAAATTTTACAAAAAATTTGTCTATTACAGAAACTTTCAAAAGTTCTTACCAACATTATTCCCTTTTGTAAAAAGAAATTGAATTGTTTACTAGGTGACAGCGTTATTGACCATGGTGCACAATTTGTTGATGGAATGGAAGGCAACATTATTTATGAAATGGCAAGCGTGCATGATTTGTTGATTCCATACAGCCGGTTTAAACAAAATACAACTTTTGTAAATGTTGGTGGACTATATGAAGAATCACAGTATGTGTTACAATTAGTTAATAAAGCAAATAAATTACTAACCAACATTGACACAACAGCAAGTGTGTCTTTGAAGGATTATTTTGTACCAAGGTAGGAAAATGTCACTTTATGCAATCATGTTTGTATAACTTTACCTATAGGTTAAAAATATATAAGAATATGTTACAACACATTTTTAGTCAAGAAACTGTTTGTACTATCAAATCACTATATAAAAAGTTTAAACATCAGCTGGTTTTCGCAACCATTGTAAACCAACTAAGCATATTTATGATGAAAATAAATTGTTAGTAATACTCTTCATAAAAACCTGCATATACATAACACAAAAACAGTAGTTGACAGTCGTAATATGAAATGCGTATTAGGAAACATATTTTTTTTTTTAGCCTTATCTGTATAAAATGGATTTATCCAATACTATATGTGTATCATATAATAAAATAAAGAATATAAAAATAAAATATGAAAAAAAATTTACTGAAGTAGAAAACCATTTTTAGGTTCATTTCTAAATGCTTCATTTTAAGTTACGTATGTTACATATAATTTACATATGTTATTAAAGCATTGTACATCATCTGCCCTATAATAAGTATAATATTATAAAAAAATTAGCCATCTTTAACTGACAATGTTGGTATAAAATTTTAGGTATCGTGAGTTAGTTACTGAGCTTGATGTAGAGGAAAAGCTGGCTGACAGAGTGATGGAGTTGGTTATGAATACTTATAACCATAATAAAGGTTTTGAATCTTTTGATGTTGTTGGTACGAGTGCTCTTATAGAGTATGTAATATGCAAGGGCCCCCAGGCTATCAGCTGGAAGGACCAAGGATTTCAGCAGCTATTTGATTTGCTAACTGTAGGTTTATATTTTAGTTGCGTAACAGTTATGCATTGAGGGGGAAACTCTGGGGTAGCAGTCTCAAATTTGGTGTCTGTGAGTGGCTACAGTAAGATCTCTAGAGCAACTGTAGACCATGCCTAAAATAATTAATTTTAATCATTTAAAACAATTAAGTATTAGTAGTAAACAAAATTAGAAAAATAAGTTTTTTAAGTTTAATAAGTTTAAATAAGTAGTGCCAATTAATTAGTAATGGCCACGGACTTTACTAGGGTTCTATAAATTTGTACTTTTGAAGCCCTAATTAATATTTTGCTTCTTAGCATTTTCATATTTGATAAGTAGGCCCTACTACATGCCTGTATCCTTTCCATAATCACACAACTTATTTTACCCTAATTATCAGAAAAATTTCCCACATTCTTGAAAAGATTTACTTCTTTGAAACTTGTATTTTCTATCTTTAGATCTTGCAGTCTTTCATCGATCCTTATCCCATTCTCTTCAACTTTTCTTTCCAGCTCTTTATAAACTTCTATAATCTGTTTTAGACCTCGCAGCTGCAATGACTACATCTTCAGCATATGCACAACATCTGACTAGTTTTATTGAAGATTGTGTCCGTTTGGCCCAGGTTTTTTATATACAGTGAAATTAAAATACAAACAGAACTAACTAATTCAGAACTAATTCAAAATGTTTAATAACTTTTATTTCCGCGTTTCACTTCTGCTCACTGTCATCTTTCTAAGTTTTACTAATTTTCTGAAGTATTCTCAACAAATTCACTACTTTTTATTGCCTGTTCCTGTTTACATTATTGAACACTTGGGAAAAATCTATAAAAAGCATACACAGATCATATCCATGATCATAACATGTTTCTATTATGTGTCTTATTGTACTTGTATTAGTCCGAAATTCACATCAATTATCCCTTAGTGGGAATTTATTTTCAACAGTTTCCTTAATTGTGTCATTTAGTTTGTTACTCAACTCATGGTATTTAGTAATCAGTTTACTTAATGTGATCGAAATATACTTTGCCCCATTGTAGAGTTAAATATAAGTTTACTGCTATAGTTTTTGCATAGATTAATGTTCATCCTGATTTTCTAAACAAGGGGGGAGAGAGAGAGAGAGAGATTTCATTTGGGAATTATACTTTGCAATATACTCACACTAATAGTTTGAGGACCTAACAGTTTGAGTATTCAAATTTTGTTAAATTTGCAAAATGTGCTATTTATATAGTTTGTTTTATTGTCAGTGCTGAATTACATTTATTGAGTTTAGTGTTAGAGTGTCCATTTTCACTTTTTTTTGTCTTTGAACAGTTAACTAAACAAAACGTTTTCTTAAAACTCATTTATGTTTAAAGTTTTCTTGAGTCTTAAATGAAGTTTTATTATAAAATAATAAACAATGAATTATAAGGATTTGGAATGCTAAACAAAATACTCCAGGAATTAACACTTTAAAATCATCAATAACATCATTATAGTTTATATTAATGGCTAGTTCTTGCTCAGGGACAGGAAGCATAAAAAATTCTAAACGTCTTGGATCATAGTAGTTCTAAGTTTTTATTTCACAATACTCAACTTGGAAAATCATTTTGAATTTAATTCCTTTGCCATTTCATGAAACACTGTATGGCATAATGATTCCATACAGTCCTACTATGAAGCAAAATAAGGTTTGTGCAATTCCAAAGAAGTTGAAAATCATTTGGTTTTCTTTGCTAGATGTACATACATCAAGTAAAACCAAGTTTAAGCAATGTCCATAGCAATATATGATCTCACTGCCCATCTCATTGCATTTTGCTTGGACTCCGTTATTGCAGCCAGCTATTGTTGAAGCACTGTCAAAGCAAATAGAAATTACTGAAGACTAATCCATTTTTAAAACATTGACAAGAACATCATTAAACTTTCAAAAACCGACTCTGCATCTTGTTTCGTTAATCTTTGCAAACAGATAAACTGTTCAACAGGACAGTTTTTTTTCATCATCAAAATGATGAACTACCACCGACATTGGTTTGTACTGGCCTAAATCTGAAGTTTCATCAGCAAATATAAATCCAAGAATAAATAATTTTTAAAACAAAGCAGAATAATTAGTACTTTTATAGTACATATATATAGTAGTCATAAAGAAAACTGCAACAGAGTAAGTTTTTTTTCAGTTGTTTCAATATTCTTAACCAAGTAACTTTTTATAGTGAGAACAGAGTAATAATTTTGAAATCAATGCAAACATAAAACATTTATGATAGTTTAATCTAATTCATACTTTGCAAAACAGCATTGATTTAATTGACTTACCTTTTAATCATTGTTTTCATTAGTGATTGTCTTCTTTCATTCACAATAATTTTATTCTTCATTATGTGATAAACTGTTATATCCAACATAAACTTGTATTGGCAGGCCTAATATGGATACCTCTTCATTATAATATGTGGCACATGGACAGTATATAGTTAATAAAGCATAAGGAATATAAATCATTGAAGGAGTATATTTCATATTCATTGTATTGAAAGCACAACCATGTGTTTATTATATTATACCGGTACCACTTTGGCTCATCAAGTCTTTTATATTTCAGCTTAGATTTCCTGACATGGGAAAAGAATTACCACTTAAGCAGAAAGTACTGTATAATAAAGAGGTGTCAAATATAAAATATGGTGTAAATAATGTTGAGGCACTGTGTACGGATGGCCTGAACTACTCTGCAGACCATGTGATTATGACATCATCACTTGGTTTTCTCAAGGAGCATTATCACACGTTGTTCACTCCTGGCCTTCCACTGAAGAAACAGACTGCTATAGAGGTATAGTAGAAGTAACTGATGTTGACATGTAAATTTTCAAAAAAGTTACCCAATGCATACTTCCTTTTTTGTACCCATTTTGTCTTGTCTTCAGTAATATAATTTGAGGTTTAGTGCCTAATATTTATTGTTGGTACCGTATATATGTTCCACGTATTTACTATAATTATTTGTAAATGATAAATTATAACTTAGTTATTGGACAACAATGTGTTATTTTAAAAATCCAAAAAATTATTAAGCTTGGTATTTCTTAAAAATTGTGTTTGGTGGAATTTCAAATAGAACTCATGCGCTTTACTCAACCTTCCACAAACAGCATATTGCAGCACTCAGAATATTTTTAAATTATACAAGTATCCAGATGGTAAGCTGTATTCATCATTTTTTATTCATCCTGACAGGTACAGACCACAAGGGGGGAGAGGAATGGAGTAATTCCCCTCTCCAAATGGTGACTTCAGATGAAATTTTTTTCATCGTTTAGTGATGTAAAATGGTTTTGTGATTGTGAGTATTTAAAAAATTCATTTCACGTTATGTAGGTTCATGCTTTTATTCTAAAATTACTTTAAATTGTTAACTGTACTTACCAGTATGTTACTTTTTGTTTGATGCATACCATAAGTGAGTCAGGCACGGATACACAGGGGGTGATGGGGAAAACCCCCCAAAATGGCCACTTAAAACAGATTTTTTTTCATTGTTTAGTGATTGTAAAAGGATTTTGTGATTGTGAATATTTTACAACATTAATTTCACGTTATGTGAGTTCATGCTTTTATTCTAAAATTACTTGAAATTGTATCTGCACTGTACCAATATGTTACTTTTTCTGTGTATTTTAAACTGTGAGTGAATATTATTAAAAGAACATAATCTGGCAAACACAGATAATACAGTAATTTTATACTTGTACGTTAGTAAAATTACTGTGCTGATGAATAACACAATATACTTTTATCTTCACTAATTCCTATCATTTACACTTTATACCTTTAAAGATTGGCCCAACTATTCATAATTCCCCCCCCCCCTTCAAAGTCAACTATCTCCCCCAATTGCTTGCTAGATCTGCCCCTGCATCCGGATCCATTGAAAATTCATCATATTCAATTGTAATACTTTAGAATGTTTGTCTGAATAAGTTGTAAAACTGAATTTGATTTAATAGAGAAACTTATAAACAAAATGTACATTACATTCAGACTCGTAGAGAAGTAAGTGAAGGAATCAACTGAGGTGTAGGAAACTACATTAATTTTGTCAGCAAGTCTAACCAGCATTGCCAAAATTGTAAAAAAGTACTACAACAGCTGTATGTTGTTTTGTCTTTTATCTCATTTATAGTCCTTGTAGAATCATATAATAAAGAACTATGTAAACTATGTATATTGTTGTATTAATATTTAATTGACCATTACAGGCTCTTGGATTTTCTATTGTTGACAAGATACACTTGTTATTTCCGTACCGTTGGTGGCCTGAAGAAATAAAACATTTTAATCTTCTATGGACTAGTGATGAAAAAAGTGATTTTGGTGAAAGTCTGGAGTCTGTAAGTTCATATAAAAATTATGAATGTGAATATAGTTTATGTACCAAATTGTATATACTCATTTTTGCAGATATAATTTCTCATTGTATCAGCATAAGATATGGAGTGTGGCTCTTTATAACTTTGATACTGAATGAGAGTAAGTACCCACAAATATAAAAAGTATAGCTCATCTTTTCTCACAGTATTTCAGCTTAACACAAAGTGCATTATAGGGATTCTTCTGTTTTCCAAAATATGAATTGGTTTTTAAGATTTAAACAGTTGTGTAAACAGTGTATACGAGGTCTGACACAAAAATAACAAGACTGTTAGCATTACTAAGGAACTACTTGCCATGTTGTATTGCGCGTGCACTGTGTTCGACCTTGAACTGTATTCTTACTCGGTGACAAGTTACAAGTCGCTCGGTTGACTCAGTTGCAGTGAGAGAGCAGTTGAATACAGTTGTGTTTTTATGCTTCACCAGAAAATGTTGGATATGAAAAGTGATCAGCGCGTTAACATCATCAGGTTTCTCGTGAAACTTAAAAAGTCGGCAGCAGAGACTTACCAAATGTTGTTGGAAGCTTATGGCGATAAATGTTTGTCATGTGCACGTGTCTTTGAATGGTATAAGAGATTTTTAGAAGGCAGGGACTCCGTGAAAGATGACGACCGTCCAGGCCGACCACGCACATCAACAATCGACGAAAACATTGTAAAAGTTCGAGACACAATACGAAAAGACAGAAGATTGAGTGTCCGTGCTGTTGCTGAAATGTTGGATATGAACAGAGAAAGTGTTCGATGCATTTTAACGGAAGAGTTGAACATGAGGAAGGTGTGTGCAAAAATGGTGCCGAAAGTTTTGTCAGATGAACAGAAGGAAAGGAGAACGGAACTTTGTTGTGACCTTTTGTAACGGTTTGATGGAGAGCCCAGTTTTTTAAAGAGTGTTATTACAGCTGATGAGATGTGGATATTTACGTACAATCCAGAAACAAAGTGGCAATCAATGCATTGGAAAACACCATCTTCTCCAAGAGCAAAAAAAGCACGCATGAGTCGTTCGAAGTTCAAGGCAATGCTTATCGTTTTATTCGATATCCAGGGCATCATTATGGCAGAATAGGTACCCTGTGGTCAGACAGTTGACCAACAATATTATAAAAAAGTTTTAGAAAAATTGCGTGAACGTGTTAGAAAGAAGCGCCCTGAATTGTGGAAGAATGGGTGGATCTTGCACCAGGGCAATGCGCCTGCCCACAATGCGTTATCAGTCAAACAATTTTTGCCAGTAAAAACATCACAATCCTTGAACATCCTCCATATTCCCCCGATTTAGCACTGTGCGATTTTTTTCTTTTTCTCCAAAATCAAGTCGACGCTAAAAGGGACCCATTTTTCAATGGTGGAAGAGGTACAGGCAAAAACGGCTGAGCTCCTGCGCAACCTGACGGAAAGCGATATGCAGAAATGTTTTGAGCAGTGGAAGAAACGTATGCAGAAGTGTGTGGACTCAATGTGGTCCTACTTTGAAGACGACCACCAGTAATTGTACATATCAGGTAAATAAAAAAAATTACAGCATCAGTCTCATTATTTTTGTGTCAGACCTGAAGTGACTTTCCGAAGTGTTACACAAATGGCCACAATGCTGTGTCATTGTGCCTGCCCTTCTGAGTTTTTCTAGTGTTTGACAATACACTGTAGTATTTAATGTCATATGATGTTCCAAGAATTCCAAAAGTAGGACACCTTGGTGGTCCCAGAAAACTGTAGCCATAATCTTCTTGCCAGCATATGTTTTTGTTTTCTTTAGGTCATGAGCTATGTTTCCATTGCATTGACTGTTGTTTGGTTTTTGTGTTTATGTACGAGATCCTAGTCTTATATTCAGTGACAATACATTTGAGGTATTTCTCTCTTTCAGCATAACACTGGTACAAAAACTTTATAATCACTACCAGTCTCCAAATTTTATGGGCCTCAGTGAGCATTTTTGGCACCCACCTGGCACAGATTTTGTGTTAATGAAGCTTTTCTGGGACTATTTACAGAACAGTTTGTGATAGTTCAGGAAAATTATCACTTAACTCACTTATTGTGAAACGTCTGTTTACACGAATTTTTTCAACAACACATTGCACAATCTATCCAGTGACATGTGAAGGTCAGCCACTATAGTCTTTGCATGAATGTTATAAGGCCGTTAGACAACACACTGTAACGAGCAAAAATTTAAAAATTTCTTAAATTTTCTCCTCGACGGAGTGCGTTCACACGAAGCTGTGTCAACGACTTATAGTTGACGCAATAAATAAAACGTAATGAGAAGATGTCAGAGCAGCGTCGCTAACTAGACAATAGAAAGACGTTAAGTTCGACTCGGCTATAGAAATTGGTTGTACGAGATGACAGGGAAAGTTTAGTTCAGAATTATTGCTCACTACAGCTGTAACAATGTAGGAGAGGACATTCACACTTGTACTGAGAAATGTGGCAGATGTTCGACCAAGTTACGTCAAGATACGATGGGCTACAGAAAGGGGGAAACTGTACGTTACAAAGGAACGGATGCACTGCACTTTAAGAAACAATACTAAAGCAGAGATCAGACAAAAACTCAAGTCATGTTACGCAGCTGGAGATATCGTCTAAGTGTCAGACGGAATTTACGAGTGGAAAGTTGGGGTGACTTCACCAGCCAGCAGATGTCCAAAATTATTAATAGCCACAAAAAAGGGGTATAACACAGAACAATACTTCGGGAGAACCGAACGTACAGATAAAAGGCAAGCCAGAAAAACACTGAGTTTACTTCAGACAATGGGTTGATAGACAAGCGTATAATAGCTAAAGTTTCTACGAAAAGGGTCAACGCTCGACAGAGCAAAATCGGGGGATGTCTGAGAACCTATCAGAAGCCCAGAGCCACGGAAAACACTTGTAGAGAGGACTGTTTCCATAGCAACAAAAACAAAGAACCTATCAGAAGAACGACGACGGAGGGTCTTAACATAGTGGGACAAACTATTCCAAGAAAACTCAAAACTGACCAATCACGAGTAAAGAAGGCGTAAACAGCGCCAGGGACAAAATTTTGAGTAGGGACGAATTAATAAAACTATATGTCCAAGACGGGGACGAAGCCAGTATTATTTCAATTTTTCTAGAGTTTACTTTGAGTACGAAGCCAGTATATCTCAATTTTCCAACTATTCTGATTAGTTATAAACAAAATACTTGATATCATCTAATAAATTAATATTGTCAATTCATTTATATTACTGAACAAAAGAAACTCATGAAATTCTACTTTATATTTTATTCAAAAATTAAGTTAACATCTGGGTTATCTGTGGTAATAATAAACGCATATATAGGATCAACTTAAATAACTAGTTTATTTATCATTCACAATAAATTATAATCATACATACGAAACGTCGATGTACCTGTAATACATACATATTTTATAAGAACAAATTCATGTTTAACTATATGCTGAAACAAAAAAGACATACATACATATATAAATCAAATAAGATAATAATTCATATTCTAATTATTGATGCATTCATTAATCCCAGATAGTTTTTGTTAATATATTCATTAATTACGTTTTTAATTCTGATTTCTACTCATTGCGTTTATTAATAATTTCCCAGGGATGAATTCTTTGAAAGAATCAGGTCAGTAGAAGTAGCTAAATAGTAATAATTAAAATAATGGTTACTTGATTTATGAAATATCCATTAGTATTTGGTGATGTCCAGTCTCAGTGATGAGGATGACATGAAGACACATCTCGTTGAATGCCGCTGATATCACAAACACTTGCACACACTTCCGATCACTCGCGTTGACGTAGGTTTATGTGAATAATTAATGTTTAGTGTTCAATTAAATACTTCATCTTACGATGTGTGTTGTGTGTTCATTTTACCGTTACTGTACATGTCTAGTTCCACTTATATCACTGTTTTATCAAATATACGTGTGATTGATTAATTAGTTCAATGTTTCATGTTCTTTAAGGTTTTAATGAGATGTAGTAACACTGAATAAAATTAAGTTCAACTGTTTTGTATAGTACATATGTGGTGATATTTGTTCGTGTAACGATCTGATTGTTCGCTTTGAATAATTATTACCTAAGTCCGTTACATCGCACTTCGAAATTCACTATTAAAAGTTTACTAAGTCTGACTATCGTGACATGATGATTTCACTAAGTCCGCTAAATTACGAGTTGATGTACTAACTCCCGAACTTGAGTTACCTCTCCGAACAATTAAATATACTCTTGAGAACGTAGAGTAAAACTGACTCCGAACAATTGAAATGAACTGTTTGAAAATTGAGATATACTGGCTTCTTCCCCGTCTTGGACATATAGTTTTATTAACTCGTCCCTACTCAAAATTTTGTCCCTGGCGCTGTTTACGCCCTCTTTACTCGTGATTAGTCAGTTTTGAGTTTTCTTTTGTTCAGTAATATAAATGAATTGACAATATTAATTTATTAGAGGATATCAAGTATTTTGTTTATAACTAATCAGAATAGTTATGCATTGTATTAATCATGCATCCAATGTGTGACATGAGAAATAAGTATGACTAGATAATCATAATTGAAAGAAGTTTATTTAAATAAAAGATAAATAATTTATGTCAGCAATTTTATTAATTAATTCAACTGATATTAATATAAAATTACATTATATTAAATGGTGCTTCCAACCTGGAGCATAGATAACTAAAAGTAATAGAGAAAATTTAATTTTGCATATTTAGTGTAAACAAATAAAGATTACCCTTTATTATCATTGTATTAAATGGCTGCACAACACGTGGCACGAAAGTAATATATTAATGCAAGTAATTTGCATATTATCCATTATAAATAAATATTAATATAATTATCATTATATTAAATGGCGCCCATCCGCACGGCATGATACGTAGTAACAAAGATAGTTAAAACGTACAGCTTTGGCAAAGATCAGGCAGTAGAAGAAGTAGATAAAGTAGCGTTATAGAATTAGAAATAAGATAAGTATTAGTGTTATAAGTCATTTTGAATGATTACGCGTAGGAAGGCAAAAATGGCAAGCAATTCCGATAGCGTAGAGTTCGACGTTAATAACCAGTTAGGTATGGTAAATACGGAAGATAATACCACACCTAGCGAACCAAGTAGCGCTGTAGAGAGTCCAGAAGATAGGGCGCGAGGACAGACGTCAAAACCAGAAGATGTAAGTCTACAAATGTTGATGGAGTTCATCCGTCAACAGAGCGAAAAACAAGAAGAAAGTAGCAGAAAACAAGAAGAGAATATTAGATTAATTAGTGAAAAACAAGAAGAAAGTAACAAATTAATTAGTGAAAAACTAGAGAAACAAGAAGAAAACAGTAGGTTAATTAGCGAAAAATTAGAAAAACAAAATGAAAAGCTCGACCAGCATAAGGAAGAGATTAAACGTCAGACAGCGGAACAGCTTACGCAGATACGGTCCGAGATACGTGAATACCAGCAGGCCTGGGAAGGAAAGATCAACGAACTACAGAAGAAACAAGATGATATCGTGAGAGACTTGAGAGAAGAAGCAAACAAGAAACACGAGAAAACGATCGTCAAGAATGGATGGTAGCGATACACAATACCCAAACGACTGTTAAAAAGATTAATAATAAATTCGATGCTCACGTCAAAGATGCCAATAAGAAGCATGAAGAATTAAAGGCCGAGATACACGACACCATACGGCAGAAACAACAAGAACAAGACGGAACAAATAATAACATTATACAGAAGTTGGAAGAAGTTGACGGTAGACAGCGTTCAACGGAACAGAAGTTGGACGAGACTACAAAAGAAAAGACGACACGAATCGAAGAGTTAAAAGGCCATTTGACTAAAGTAAGAGAAAACCAGGAGAGACTGCAGAGACAGTTAATGGAAGGTGAGTGTGGTATATTGAACCGAATTAATGGACCTAACCACAATGACCTTAAATATAATGGTACGGACAGATTCCCCATGGAATTCCTTAAGGAGTTGTCTGAAGTACAAGAATTATACTACCCCACTGACAATATCAAGTGGATAGGTAGGCATTTAGAATTAGACGCTGGAATTTGGTGGCGGGTTATACGTAGCCAAATATCAAATTTTGAAGAGTTTAAGGAAGTGTTCTCACAGAAATATTGGGGACAAGAACGACAAGACAGCATACGGGACCATTTGGAATATGGTAGGTTTGATTGGCGTGGACCGATTACTGCGATCCAATATATAGAACGCATATTGTTGGAAAGTAGACAATTATCACCTACTCTGACTGATAAACAACTGATACGCAAAATATCTCGTCACTTTGGGCGCGAGATTCAGCTCGCTGTGGTCTCGAGAGGAATTGTGACAATTCCAAATTTCAAATCTTTAATCATAGAATATACGCGGATACATCCGAGAAATAATAGGGAGTCAAGCTATGTGACGGCGAACGAGGGGAGGAATTCTTACAAAGAAAGTGAAAGCGGTCCGAACAAAACAAGTGGAACGCAGAAGAAAGTATGGGGTGAGAGACCGGCTGTAAATACACAACAACACCGCACTGGGGACCGGCGCGCGGTCAACACAATGGAATTCATAAATACAGCTGCCTCTACGTCGAACACTGAACCCAAAACGGTTCGACAACAAGAAGAAAAAAAAAATCCCTTTACTCATTAACGGAGATAGCCGATAAAACGAATGACTATCAGACTAACATAATTTTACCAGACTTACGAAGCGACTTGATATACAATGATGATGAGGAGATTACCCAACGAGTAATAAAGTGCCCAGAAATAAATATAAAATTTAACAATAATATTACTGTACAAGCGTTGCTTGACACTGGATCCGTTATCGCCGGATTGTCCGAATCGTGGTTTAATCAAAATAAACATAACATAGCACCTTACGAAATTTTACCGATGACTAATACTTTAATAGTCAGCGCGGTAGGCAATAAATCAAAGTTAATAAGGAAGCAAATATTATGCGATATTTATATCGAAGGAATTAAGTATGAATGTGTTTTTCTCATTATACCGGATTTAATAAAACCTTGTATATTAGGAATTCATTTTCTTCAGGAAACAGGATGTCTCATTGACATGGGAAAAAGGATCATCGAGTTAAGAAGAGAGGCTGACGAAGCGGCATGCATGGTGCCAATGATGCATATAGAAGTGGTGGACACAGAAGAAGAAGAAGAGATCATAAGGAACATCGATAAGAAAGTAGAGAGTATTGACTGCGGAGATAAAGGGATGTTGGTGAGATTAAGGGAGATTCTCGTAAGGAATAGAAGTTTATTCAGAGAGTGCCCCGGAAGGATCGAAGGATACGTTCACGAGTTCCACGTCACCGACCGGACACCGTACTTCCAGAGAGGATGGCCTGTCCCATTAGCATATAAAGGGAAGGTGGATGATGAGATTAGAAGAATGTTACGGTATGGGGTCATTGAGCGATGCAACAGCGCATATATCAGCCCACTTGTTACTGTGATTAAGAAAGACGGAAGAGTACGATTATGTCTGGATGCGAGGAAAGTGAACAGCGTGACGATCCCGGACTACGAGGGTGCCCCACCGATAAACGATATTTTGGCTAGATGTTGTGAAATGAAATATTTATCTACCGTAGACTTAACTAGCAGTTTCTGGCAAGTACCACTGAAACTAGAGTGCCGGAACTTCACCGCTTTTATGTACGAAGGCAAATGTTATCGCTTCACAGTTACGCCGTTTGGACTGAGTACCAGTTCTGCTGCACTGACCAGGGGTTTGGACACAGTATTGGAAGATGAAGTTAAGGAAAACACCATTATTTATGTAGACGATTGCCTATGTTATTCAGGAGATATAGAGACACACTTATTACATTTAGATTTATTATTATCTAACTTAAGAAGAGCGAATTTGACCATCAATTTGGATAAGTCGCAATTCTTTAGGCAAGAAATTGCATACCTTGGATATCGATTAACTACGCAAGGAATACAGGCAACGGATGAGAAGATTGATGCAATTATGAAGTTTCCAACACCTCGGAACCAAAAGCAATTAAAGGGTTTCTTGGGTTTAACAAATTTCTACAACCGTTTTACAGATAAATACGCCGAAACCACCAAACCGTTACTTGAATTATTACGAAAAGGACATAAATTTACCTGGACACTGGAACTAAATGAATGTTTTCAACGAGTTAAAGAGTTATTCGTAGAAACAGTTATCTTGAAGTTTCCTCGAATAAACCAACGATACTACATGCAGTGCGACGCCAGCAACTTTGCATATGGCGGGCAGCTATATCAACTGGACGAGGAAGGAAAAATCGGAGTTATAGCATTTACTAGTAAAACATTCAAGGGTGCAGAAAGAAATTACTACACCACGGAAAAGGAGCTCCTCTTGAGTATCGTACGATGTCTCGAAAAATTCCGTATATACATATTAGGGCAACCTTTAACCATTATTACCGATAATAAGGCATTGACCTTTATGAACAAATGTCATTTAAATAACTCACAAATAACACGCTGGATTTTAAGTATCCAAGAATACAAATTCGACATTGTCCATTGTAAGGGCAAGGACAATATTATTGCTGATCTTCTAAGCAGAAACCCAGAAGATGCCACGTTAGAAGAAATTAGCGACAATACGTGCGAATACTTAATTAATCACCTGACGATCAAGATGGATAAAAAAGTAAGCAAGATAATTATGGATATTGGAAAGTATCAACTTAAAGATACTAAGCTTAAGACCATTATAGATAAGATTAAGGAAAAGTGTTTAGATAAGGAAATAAGTAAATTTTATAGATATGTTAATGAGAAATTATATAGATTACGTAGAAGGGAATGGAAACTGTACATACCGAACAGTGAATCCGGAGAAATAATTGCCGAAATACACCGGATGTATGGACACCCAGGAGCGAAGAAATGTATAAAATTGTTACAGGAGCATTTTACCATAGACGGTATGTTGAAAAAAGTGAAAAGTTACGTACGGACTTGCGGCATGTGTCAGAAGAGGAAGGACGCAGGTAACAAAGTCCTATTTGGGGGAACGAAAGCCATTATCCCGTTAATGAAGGGTGACCTAGTGAGCGCTGATTATTTTGGGCCACTACCCGTCTCGTCCACTGGAGTGAGGTATTTGTTCGTCATAGTAGACAATTTCACAAAATACGTGCGACTGTTTACACTTAGGAGGGCAACGACCACAGCCACGTTAAGAAGAATACACCAATATTGTAAAGAGTTAGGATGTCCTAGAATAATTATTACTGACAATGGAATGCAGTTTACCTCTAGGAAATGGTTAGACGGTTTAAACGAGTTAAACATTCAACCAAGATTCACCGCAATAAGAAACCCATGCGCGAATCTGGCTGAAAGAATTAACAGACAACTTGGAAATTTATTCAGGATCTTTATCTGTGACCAACACACAAAGTGGTCGCGTTATGTACCTATAATTGAAAGTTGCATTAACGAGACGTACCACGAGACTATAGAAGTGACACCCTATGAGGCACAGCTCGGGAAAAAACCGACAAGAGTTTGGGAAAAATACCTAGACAAGGACATACTTCAAGTTAAAGGAGCTGACCACAACCAAATATTTGTCAAGATGAAAGAGAAGAGGGAAAAGCAAGCGAAGTTGTGTAATGAAACCAAGACCATTACAAAATTCCAAATTGGTGAGAAGGTGTTAATCAGGACCTATTATCAATCGGACGCGATCCAGAAAAGGATTGAGAAATTTTGTGAACTGTACTGTGGACCATACAAAGTACATCAAATTCTTGGAGATGCTACCTACCTGCTCGTCGATTGCAATGACGAAAGCAAAATCCGCGGGAAATTCAATGTCAAACAGATGGAAAAAATATTATGAATCAGAAAATTGAAGGTGAATGAAAAGGAAAAAGTTGAAGAATATATCATAACAAGTTAGCTGATGGTGATGAGTCATCTGCGTTAGGGTAATTGACGCGCTTATCTCATTCAAGCTGGCTTAACCAAAAAAAAAAAATGTACTCTAAATGTCAACTGTAACATAAGAGTTTACTTAGTTAATAGATCACTAATAAAATGTTAGATAATAAGTGTGAATTAACGTTTTGAGTGACATTTTATGAAATATTGTAGTGAATACAAGGGACATTTTAGTTGCAATTACTTGTTCACGTAATAATAAATTATTGGGACAAAGTGAAAAAAAAAAAGGAAGGACACTTAAAAGTAAATGAGTGATATTATACAAAAAGCTATATCGTAAATGAACTCTGTTAAAGTGAATGTATATCATTGATAGATTAGGAATGTAAATGATGTTAAAACGAAGTAAATAACTCGTTAGCAAAATTTATTACGTGTATGTATAAATTATCAAATAATATGAATATAATTAAAACTAACGTAGCGGATATGTTAATTACCAATCTAATTTTAAAGAACATTTTAAGAACAAAATTATTGGTAGGACTATTAGTACTGCATAAAATGTATATGTGTAGGAGATTTCTCTGATTTCATGTAAAGCGTTACATTAAATCAATTGATTTGTTTGATATTATATTGCGAGAATAATATTTTAGAAAGTAAAGAGATTATTTAATTAATTAAATTAATTATTACTCATTGAATTTATGATTTGTTTTGTAATTAGAGAGGTAAGGTCTTTATATGTAATCGATATGTAAATACGATAATGTTAAATGCGTTCAGCCATCTCAAATAGCTAGCAATAAATTCATAGATACAATTAAAACTAAAAGGGGGTACACCAATTGTAATATAAGTCTTTAAAAGTAGGTTATCATGTAATATCCCTCCCTGAGGAAGATGAACATGGTGAGGCGACGTACAGGGCGCAGAATTTGGATTTGAGTTGTTCCCTGAGGTCACATCATCAAATCAAAATTGAGGACACTGTAACGAGCAAAAATTTAAAAATTTCTTAAATTTTCTTCTCGACGGAGTGCGTTCACACGAAGCTGTGTCAACGACTTATAGTTGATGCAATAAATAAAACGTAATGAGAAGATGTCAGAGCAGCGTCGCTAACTAGACAATAGAAAGACGTTAAATTCGACTCGGCTATAGAAATTGGTTGTACGAGATGACAGGGAAAGTTTAGTTCAGAATTATTGCTCACTACAGCTGTAACAATGTAGGAGAGGACATTCACACTTGTACTGAGAAATGTGGCAGATGTTCGATCAAGTTACGTCAAGATACGATGGGCTACAGAAAGGGGGAAACTGTACGTTACAAAGGAACGGATGCACTGCACTTTAAGAAACAATACTAAAGCAGAGATCAGACAAAAACTCAAGTCATGTTACGCAGCTGGAGATATCGTCTAAGTGTCAGACGGAATTTACGAGTGGAAAGTTGGGGTGACTTCACCAGCCAGCAGATGTCCAAAATTATTAATAGCCACAAAAAAGGGGTATAACACAGAACAATACTTCGGGAGAACCGAAAGTACAGATAAAAGGCAAGCCAGAAAAACACTGAGTTTACTTCAGACAATGGGTTGATAGAGAAGCGTATAATAGCTAAAGTTTCTACGAAAAGGGTCAACGTTCGACAGAGCAAAATCGGGGGATGTCTGAGAACCTATCAGAAGCCCAGAGCCACGGAAAACACTTGTAGAGAGGACTGTTTCCATGGCAACAAAAACAAAGAACCTATCAGAAGAACGACGACGGAGGGTCTTAACATAGTGGGACAAACTATTCCAAGAAAACTCAAAACTGATCAATCACGAGTAAAGAAGGCGTAAACAGCGCCAGGGACAAAATTTTGAGTAGGACGAATTAATGAAACTATATGTCCAAGACGGGGACGAAGCCAGTATTATTTCAATTTTTCTAGAGTTTACTTTGAGTACGAAGCCAGTATATCTCAATTTTCCAAACAGTTCAATTTAATTGTTCGGAAGCCAGTATATCTCAATTTTCAAATAGTTCATTTCAATTGTTCGGAGTCAGTTTTACTCTAAGTTCTCAAGAGTATATTTAATTGTTCGGAGAGATAACTCAAGTTCGGGAGTTAATACGTCAACTCGTAATTTAGCAGACTTAGTGAAATCATCATGTCACGATAGTCAGACTTAGTAAACTTTTAATAGTGAATTTCGAAGTGCGATGTAACGGACTTAGGTAATAATTATTCAAAGCGAACAATCAGATCGTTACACGAACAAATATCACCACAAATGTACTATACAAAACAGTTGAACTTAATTTTATTCAGTGTTACTACATCTCATTAAAACCTTAAAGAACATGAAACATTAAACTAATTAATCAATCACACGTATATTTGATAAAACAGTGATATAAGTGGAATTAGACATGTACAGTAACGTTAAAATGAACACACAACATACATCGTAAGATGAAGTATTTAATTGAACACTAAACATTAATTATTCACATAAACCTACGTCAACGCGAGTGATCGGAAGTGTGTGCAAGTGTTTGTGATATCAGCGGCATTCAACGAGATGTGTCTTCATGTCATCCTCATCACTGAGACTGGACATCACCAAACACTAATGGATATTTCATAAATCAAGTAACCATTATTTTAATTATTACTATTTAGCTACTTCTACTGACCTGATTCTTTCAAAGAATTCATCCCTGGGAAATTATTAATAAACGCAATGAGTAGAAATCAGAATTAAAAACGTAATTAATGAATATATTAACAAAAAACTATCTGGGATTAATGAACGCATTGATAATTAGAATATGAATTGTTATCTTATTTGATTTATATATGTATGTGTGTCTTTTTTGTTTCAGCATATAGTTAAACATGAATTTGTTCTTATAAAATATGTATGTATTTACAGGTACATCGACGTTTCATATGTATGATTATAATTTATTGTGAATGATAAATAAACTAGTTATCTAAGTTGATCCTATATATGCGTTTATTATTACCACAGATAACCCAGATGTTAACTTAATTTTTGAATGAAATATAAAATAGAATTTTAAGAGTTTCTTTTGTTCAGTAATATAAATGAATTGACAATATTAATTTATTAGAGGATATCAAGTATTTTGTTTATAACTAATCAGAATAGTTATGCATTGTATTAATCATGCATCCAATGTGTGACACGAGAAATAAGTATGACTAGATAATCATAATTGAAAGAAGTTTATTTAAATAAAAGATAAATAATTTATGTCAGCAATTTTATTAATTAATTCAACTGATATTAATATAAAATTACATTATATTAAATGGTGCTTCCAACCTGGAGCATAGATAACTAAAAGTAATAGAGAAAATTTAATTTTGCATATTTAGTGTAAACAAATAAAGATTACCCTTTATTATCATTGTATTAAATGGCTGCACAACACGTGGCACGAAAGTAATATATTAATGCAAGTAATTTGCATATTATCCATTATAAATAAATATTAATATAATTATCATTATAACCCGACACCATTTCAACTCATCACACGTCACTTTACTGTCACTCATTATATTTTTGCCATACAACTCAGTAATTTGGCGATAAATCTTTGCCACAGTTATTTTTTGCGTATGCATAAATCATGTTACAGCATACAGCTCCTGACTTCACACTTCATGTGATTTTCAATGAGATTACTCAGTTCTAATAAACGTACTTATGTGGACATGAAGCAACAATGGAACATCTGTACTCTCTGCACTTGGAACAAACTAAACTAACACACTGCATATGTCTGAAATAGATTATGTCAGCTGCAGATGTTATGCGTGGTCAGATCTTATTTTCCAACGACCCTTGTAATTTATAAAATTGTATGTTTTTTGAATTTCTGCCAACAGTGACTTACATTAAAAAAAATGAATAAACCTAGGCTTATGTCATGTAACTCTACAAAAAGTTATCTACGTGTTGTACATAACAACCTTTGCCATTACTGTTAAGGCTGCATCTCTGATGTATAGCAAAATTGAAAGATGAGGGCATGGATGGGAATGCGCTAAACGATTATGGTCAGAGGGGAATGGTGATGTGGTGGGAGTCGCTCTGAGATGTGAGAAGAGAATTGTTGTTATGAGCGTCAGTGCAGCCAACGTATGAATATTATTTTGAATAGTAACCAAAACTCGTGTACAAGGTATGTTTGTAAACTGTGTTTTACTTACGACAGATCTCTCTCTCTCTCTCTCTCTCTCTCTCCCCCCCCCTCCTTCCCTCCCTCTCTCTCTGCGTTACATATCAAATGTTATATAAACCTATCTCGGTGATTTTTTTAGACCTGAAATTGTCTGCTGGTGAGACATATTACCAGCTCTTATCCCAATAGAATGGAAGGTGCAAACTATGCACTTGTGCACTTTCACTCCTTAATTACACTCGACTTAGACTATCTCTGCAGTTTATCATAAATGGATGACTTCTTCCTATTAACTTACTTGCGAAAATCTTTTAATCCTAGATAACAAAAATCTGATTCAAGAAGAAGGAAAAATCATGTTATTTTAATACAGTATTTTAGTAAATAATATCTATTAAGAACATCTTTTAACCCCACAAGCGTTACAACCTGTAAAAGTAACAGATGAATGATAGAGAGATCATTTATGTTTTACCAGGTGACAAAACAACCTTTTATTGTAAGTAAAGTGAAAAGTTAAAGTTATAACATGTGATATTCAATATTTTAATCATTTTTTTAATTTCAATATTATATTTGATTTTATTATTACTCAAAACGAAAACACGTGCACACACACACACACACACACATACACACACATTTTATATCATAATAGAACTAAATTCTACTATTATTCTGTACTGTTTGTTTTATACTTATTTATTTTTATTGTAAAGATAAGCAAGACATGAATAAAAAACCTTCAGACTTGGTCAAGTATGTGCAAAAGCTAGCATAAATTGTTTTGTTTTTAAAAAACTTAATTTTGATTCAGTTGGTGTATTTTGATGCTCATGCCTTTCTTTATCTAACTTTTCTTAGAAGAAGATGGAGGTTTCCTGTCTTTGCTAATCGAGTTTGAAGGAGCAGTATCCATTTTAACAAATTGCGTTATTGGGTGATAATGCAAATTATGAAAATACTTAATTATAGAATAGAAGTACAAATAGAAATAATTAAACAACAAAGTTAAATAACAATTAAAATGAACTCCAAAACAACGACATACTTAATAATAAACTGAGATAATAAAAACAAAAGCAAGATTGAGGTAGTACATAAGACAGTAATTAACAATGTAACTAAAACGTGACATGCATGTTGGCAACACCTTCGCTTGCATAGCAGCCGATTCTGCGTTACCCTCCTGCCATTCACAGTATCAAAGTGGACTCGGCCATGAAGAAACTGGGTTCTGCGCATGTGCCTTTAGCTTTCAATTTTGCTATAATGTTACTGATTGACAGTGTTGTGACTAGGGGGGATCAGGGGGATCAATCTCCTCAGAGCTATTAAACATTTCAGTGATTACTTAAAGTAGAACTGTTTCTAAGCCAGTTGCATGTGTTTAAATAAGACTTAAAATAACTGTAGAAATCAAAGTAGTTACAGAATTTGTAAACCAGTAAAATAAAGTAGAGGTTTCTTAATAATGACAATTACTTGACATTTGGTAAATAACTTATGTATTTGCCAGTGGCAGCTGGTGTTATGGTTGGAGCATTGCACAACCACCATTATAGAATAACTAAACTATAAAATAATATACGAAAACATTAAGCAGCTAAAAGTGTCATAAATTTCAATGGAGATCGTATCAAATTCTATGTGGCAATGCTCGCATACTATTCAAATGTGGCGTGCAGGCTGGTGGTTGTAGGCCACTTGCAACTTCAATAGTAAATGACAGAGATTAGTACACAAACATGTGGGAGGACGTGCGCTACTTTTCACGATTGTCCTATCTTCCCAATGTAAGCTTGGTGGTTGCAAAGTTTCTGCAGTGCTCCACTAGTAGCGCTGTATCACAACTTTCTGTATAAAATCAGCACACTCTTCTTGATTTGTAAGTTGTGTCATGTTTAATGTTTACGTTGGTTCAAGGTAAACATTATCCATTGTTTGAGGTTATAAAATTATAGTAATAATTTACTGTTATCAAACTGGGTCTTTTAAACCCATCCACTCAACCAACTACTCCAACCACCAAAATTATTTAACCATGAGCCGCCACTGGTATTTGCAGCATATTTGGCAGAAAATGAAGACTGACTTACTCCAAAACTTTGTGACTTAAAGAATGTATTTATAAAATTATATGGAAAGAATCCTGAATTTCTTATTTGTCCTAAAGAAAATGGGGCATCCAACCTTGAAGCTAGTCTCATCCCCAGAAGCAGCTCCTAGTTACACCACTGCTGATTGAGATTGTGTTTATTATTAATGTGTTCGACACTCTTTCACCTCCGTACAGACCCGATGTGTCTAGTGTGATGCAAATGTGTGCTATCATTTTATATTGGACTCAGGTTACTCATATGTTGACCTAACAGGATTTCCTCCTCTTATCAGTTTGCTGATCTATTTTGATGCAGATTTGTTATTGCCACATAGGAATGGGTTGATAAGAGGACCCTATAATAAGTAGGTGAGAGTGAAGTTGAGGCTGAGAGGCATATGCTTTTGTTCTCTGTCTCTGTTAGCTTAAGACACTACACACAGGAAATTCTAAAATTCTTAAAAAATTGATCACTCAACATGCAAGAGTTTTTAAATAACTACAGTTTTCATTTCAGTAACATCTATTTTAGTTCATCAATCATGATAATTAGTTTATTTCAGGTTGATATATTGAGTTTAATTGAAAATGTGGATTTGATAATTTTTTAAATTTAAATGTATACTTTTTAACTTTGCATGAACTTCTTGATACATAAATTCATTTAGAGTTTGTGTTTATAGAAAGAAAGTGATTGTATATTATGTGTTAGTTATTCTTCACATTATTAGTAAATTCTAAGATTACCAATTAAAAGATGTTTAGGTTGCTTGTAAGCTAGGTGACTTTGTAATGTTAAAAGATGACTAATAGACAGATAGACAGACAGACAGATTTTTTCAATTTAAATTTTTTTCAAGTTGGCCGTGCAGATTATAACTTTAAATATATAATAGAAATCATTACTTTAAATAGTCTATATAATAGACACATATTTTCAGTAATTAACTAAAACATTTCTAATATCTCTGAGTAAAAATTAAGAGAGAATTATTCACACTAGTAAAAAATAATCATTTAATTAAAATAGACTGATGTAAGCCTGTTCTTACATGTTAACTACAGAAGATTTTATAAAAATTACTCTCAAATATTTTACTTTTAGTGGTATTTTGTTTATGATTTTTAATTTTAGCTATATTTTTCTTCTTTCCACTGCCCACGTTCTCAATGTCTTTAATGAAAAATCCAACATCTGGTGTACTGTACTCATTAAATTATTGGCACATAAATATTTTTTAAAGGAACAGGTATTAAGATTGAAGGTGTTCTTAATGTGTTATTAGACAGTTGTTGGAAGTGACTGATTGATTGTGGATTCTGCGCATTAATGCAGAATTCTGTGTTTTAAGCCTGTTATTTAATAGGTAACTGGATTCTTTCATTTTGTCAAGTTTGTTTGCTACTTTGCAGAATTATGTTACATGATTATTTCTGTTTACAACAATGATTATATTAGACCAGAATTATCTGTTTTCTGTGAATTATATCACAGAATTTTCACTTTAATTTATGGATACATGTATAACTATATAGTTGTTATATGTAGAAACATTACCTTCTTGTTTTACAGAGTATTTGTTAGTTATGTTTGTTTTGTGTAGATAACATAGACCAATATCTCCTAAAGTAGGCACCACAGAGCTCTTGGCCTCCACAAAGTGTTTTAAAGTGCTCTGCAGTGGGATTGAAGAGAAAACTACACAAAGTAAATTCTCAAAACTTGGTTTGATAATGTATTGTGGGATTGAAGAGAAAACTACACAAAATAAATTCTCAAAACTTGGTTTGATAATGTATTATGGATTTGAAACACCTGCTTTGTATTAGTTTTTGAAGTATTGACTTATTATGTTTTTGTTGTTTCTTGTTTATGTAGTTAAGTAAATTTGTTAATTAATGGAGAAAATAAAATTGTGACTTAAATATAAATCGATTCCAACATGCCCAAATACTTAAAAATATCTATATTTGATACTGCAGTCAATCAGTTTATGGTCTGGGTATGTGCAAAGTAAAAATTTCTGCCCCATGATGACGTTCTCTCTTGAAAAGTGCTGTATGGTTCAAAAAGTTAATAACTGGCAAGCTAGAATATAATGAATTGTTCTTAACATTTATACTTTTTTTAAAATTATTATTATGTTTGATTAAATGTTATTTGTAATTATAAAAAGGTGTGTTTCAGGGTAGCTGGGTGACTGATATTACTGGATTTTTCTTTGTAGAAAATCAGTCCCGTATGTTGTGTGCTTGGTTACATGGAAATGCTGCAAAACAGATGGAACAATCCTCAGATGAATTAATTATTAGTAGTACACATAAGCTATTGCAACAATTTTTGGGTGAAAAATTTGTAATTCCTGAAGCTGAAGCAGTGACAAGGTATATAAATTCATCTTTCTTACTACATAATACTATAATTCAGTTGTATGTTTACTTATGTTGCTAGAAGATGCTGCTTCATATATTTGTGAAAGACATACCAGTTGCTACGCATATGTGTGACTGAATATTCGCATTTATTTTGTACAGGATTATATTTATTGGCTTGAATTAAAACTTATATGACTTATATATAAGGCAAGAAAATATACTGTGAAACATACATTTGGCGTAACATTATGTAAGTGTTACATTACCATGGCACCAGCTTTTGAAGTTGTTGGTGCCATCTATGAGCTTTCCTTGTTAGCTTCAAAGTGCTGTGTGTCTAACCAAACCTACATTTTGATGAAGAGATGGTAATCATTGTTACAAAATCTGGGCTAGTCATTATTACTAAATTTTTTGAGGAGGTTTGCCCTTTTAGAGACAACAATAAATCTTGATTTTGTCTCTGGCTCTGTAAAGTCAGTTAATAAACATTCATTTATAATTCCACAAGTTCATTTCTCCATTGAGTACTGTTTCTCTCCATTTTTTACTGTTTCAGAGCTTTTTGTAAATTACTGTGTATACATAGTTTTTCTTACAGGCTTCAAGTTTATTTATGTCCTTTCCTAATCAGTATTCTGTTATGACATGTGACTTCAGACCTGTAGCCAGGAGGGACCAGGACGGATGCTGCCCATCCTAGAATAAATTTTATCTGTACCATCATGTTTTTTAAAAATTCCACACCGACTTTTGATTCATGATTTTTTATTTTTTCAAAAACTTTTTGAATGTAAAATCCCCCCCCCCAAAAAAAACATACTGTCCTATTATATTTGTGCTAGCGGAGCCAACACTATTTTAAGCGATTTTTCCTGAACAAGTTATTCATGAAATAAAGAACAGGAATAGTGTTAGTTTTGGTAGGAAGAATCCAAGTTGAACTTGAAGTAACTTTTACTAGTATGGGTGTTTATTCTAGATGTTTACCCATTGAACACCAAGTGGGTAGTCATGAATTGTGTAGGTCAAAAATACAGTGTGTAACCAATGTGGAGATGCAACATTAACATCGTCAAGTATGCTTACCAAGAGCAGAAACAAAGAAGTTTTTAATTTGCTGACAAAAGATGGGACAATAAGAAGTTCAGAGCCAATTCATGACTTCCTGAAAGAAAGCAACAGCTGTTGTTTTTGGCCTACTATCTATAATTATTTAAATGGCTTGAGTACTCTGTAACAAAAGGTTTATTTGTATTATATATTATAGCATTTTGCTTTATGTTTATGAATTTTAATGACAGGTATAAATATTCTTTTTTGTCTTATAGACAAGAAAACAGCAAAGACATAACTCTTATCTAGCCAATCCTAAGAAAACCTTAATGAATAAGAGTGACAATGAATTACTGAATTATTTGTATTACAAAATGTAACTCCAGTGCAGTGTATCATAATTATAACATAAATATAATTAATTTGATCAGAAAGTTATAATTATTTGGATCCCACATGTTTTACTAGTCATAGCTGCATCATTGGGTATGAAAGAAAAATTATAAACTCTTCTGCTAACATATAAAATAGAATATATATATTTAATCACTTTCTGCTACAGTTCGTTTCTTGATATGTATAAAATATTTAAAATTTATATTTAATTTACCTCAAGATGTTATTTTTTCTTTATTTGGAACATGTTTCGAGAACTCCCGTGTTCTCATCCTCAGCCTTCGTGATCTTGCGTCTGGTGAAGTATATGTGTGTTGGCTGGATGTTATCCTGGTTTCTTGTTGGTCTCTGGTATTTTAAAGTGGTATTATTGTGTGTGATTGTGGTGTATGTATTAATGTTTTGTGTATATTCGATGTTGAGTGCTTTGAATATTGTGTCATATTTTGTATTGATTTGTATTTGTTCAGGTATTAGTTTGTTTTGTGTTTTATGTTTGTATAACTGTAAATTTTCCCAAATGTTCATTATGGTGCCTTTGTGTGGTATATGTTTTATTAGTGTCACATTGGTTATGTCTGGGAATTCATGTCCTGTGTTTATTGCATGTGTGGCCAAATTGGATTTATATATTTCTGTTTTTTTTTGTATGCATTTAGATGCTCAAAATAACGTTTTTTCAGCTGTTTTTTGTTTGTTTGTCCTATGTAACATTTATTGCAATCTTGGTGTCATTGAAATTTCTGCAAATTTATATGAAAGTTCTCAAATTGTGAACCAATATTTAGCATGTGTGACTTTCCAGATTTTCAAATGCATTATTCATCAGTCACAACTCAGTGTCAGTATTTTTCCTGGATTTGCTTCCAAAATCTCAAGTTTTTACAGCAATCTCTCACACTACTCTCAGTCATATGTTGCATAAATGACAGCATTTAATCATTCTGTTTGCAGAAAATGAAACATATTGTACATCTTACAAGTAGGTAATGGCATGTTCCATGTTTCACCTATCATTACTTGAACTGCCCTAACAAAATGCTGATGGCTACTACTGTGTAGCTACACCAACTAGTTTGTTTGCAGCAAATAATCAGCCCACATATCATTTGGAATTCTTCACACATGAGTATGAACAGTAACATATTTAAAAAAATTCAGAATGTTTATAGGCCATTCAGATAAAAGCATCTTAGACTCAAAGAGTAAATATTACTAAGAACTACTACTCTATTTTGTCATTTTCTTCATAGATCCTGTTTTTTTCTGTGGTTGTAATAAATTTTGTGGCATATGACATATTTACTGTATGAAATATTTGAAATGCTTGTTCGTTTGGATTTGTCTGGAATGGTTTTTGTCTTCTGCTTGATTTGTTTTCCACCTTTGTAACGTCTTTTCGCCGCGTTACAAATCCAGGGAACCCCTCGTAATTAAACTCCGTTAATTAGATGGGCTGCCTACGTTGTAACAGAATTGATCACAAATAATTAATATAACAAATTACTTACTAACTGTGTAAGGAAACAATGGCAAGGTATCAATTGATTTAAGCACTCCTCATATGGGTGTAACAAGAAGACTTCTCTTTATTTAACATTTAAAAACATATACTGACAGATCCCAAGACATTACTAATTCAATTATTAAGTTATTTGAAAGGTTTCTTTAAACTTTGAGATCAAACTTGATTTTATATAGCTATACCTCGGATCCGGGTCAACTTTCTGTATTTCTGTAATTAAGACTTTTAATTATACTCATTTCATGATATTACCTTGCAAGACTTTCTTTTATTCAACCATTGGAAGAATGGTATTATTGCTTCAATTATATTACTCTACATTAGCATATAAACTGTTACAACGTATGAAATTAGTATAGTTACATGAAATTCTAAGATTTAATTTATAAGTCTTTACAAAGTTAATAGTTTCTGAAAAGTCTCTTTCAAGATGTGTTGTGTAACAAATATTAGTAACCCTCGATAGACAGGCTATCGAGTCACCTTTTAATTGGTATGCAGAAGACTCGTCCTGGGGTATCCGTCTTGGGAAACAGGAACAGCTACGTCGTCATCTCGGTCTGGCCTTCTTCTGTAAAGGGCTCCAAAAGTTCGCAGGTTGAACAATATGTCGTGTAGATATCTACGATGATCTTGTAGATTCTCGGATGTCCTGATCTGCATATTCTGTCACGTGCAGTAGAGTTTGTGGCTTCTGATAGTTCACATCTCCGGGTATGACTTTGGAATTGTTGTTATTTGTTGAAGCACGAAGTCATCTTGTGTTACACTCCTTTTTTTTACGTTTCGATTTTTTAACTTTAAATTTCTTGACTATTTACATGACTATATTAATTAACACATCCAGATGCTTTAAACAGCTACATCTGGTACACCATCTTAAGGTGAGACAAAATATAGTTAACATATTTTAAGCGCACAGCTCCTACGTCTATACTGTACGAAGTCACCATTGCAAGAGAGAGAAATTCCGCTCCCTTCGCCTGGTACTGGGCAAAAGTTAGTGGGACAATTTCCGCGCGAGAATATAGTTCCTAACTATATTTAAGTTAACATTTTTATTTATACAAACTATCCCTAAACAAATATACATAATTTAAATCAGTTGTTTTTGCGACTATTTATGTCTTCAGTTTTTTTAATTATTAACATTAGTTTTTTTTTATCTTATTCTAACTCACACAAGACTCGGAAAACATGTCGAGTCTGGAATCAACAGGACAGCGCCTGCTTACAAGCAAAGGGTTAAATACGATATTAATAACTCTTTACAATTTATCTTTTTATTAGAGTATCTTCTAAATAACTAATTACTGCTTCCTCTCATACTGAGTACATACAGGTATTTTATATTAATACAGTGAGATTTAAATGGCTTAAGAGCTCGCAACCTTAATTTTTTTTAAATTTTTATTTTCTTGATTATTTCTTTTATTTAAATCGTCACATACTCCACCGCTTAAATTGCACGCTACGGTTAAGCTTTTTTTTTTTTTTGAGTCTAACTCACTATTGGGCACTGGGATATTGAATGGGGTTAGTGTGTGTAATTTCTTTCACATAGTTGTTGTACACTTTACAACATTGTCCACATAGTTATTACCTACAGTTACAACACAGTATACTTTATATTCTTATGAACTACCTTTTTTTTTTTTACATACTATTTACACTAAATATTTACACAATTAAAACACTAAACTCTTTCTTATCTCTATCACTTAATTTTACTACCGGTTTTTCTGTTTGTCTTACTCTCTCTTCTATAGAGTAACTTTCTAAATCTTTACTATATCTTTTCTTCTGTGAGTCCTATATAACTCATGTAGTTAATGAGTGTTAGTACCCATCTAGTTAATGATTATTCATTAATGCATGCTTCGCAGAACTGGAACTCAGGTTGATCAGGCCTCGTTTCCAAACTCTACGTTTTACTTTTTTTTTTTACGTGGATTCAGAAATATAATTTTCTTTACTGCCTAGTATTCCCTTTTCTTTTTTGGGTTATACTATACCGTCACTTCTTCTTATACAACTTTAGTTGCGAAATATGCGTTCTCCGCACATATTTCTGAGTTGCAGGTTCGCACAGGGCTACTGTAACTGGAGTTAGGTACTTTTGGATTTGGTAAGGGCCACACCATCTGAATGATAGTTTCGAGGTGGTCTTATCAATCACACTACTAATGGGGTGAGTCTTGTACATTACTAAGTCACCTACTTGGTACCTGACTGAGTTGCTATGATTACCTTTCTCGTGGTATCTTCTGGATTTTTCCAAGCTTGCTCTTAAGTTAGAGCGGGCTTTGTTCCATATTCGCTTTATCTGCTTATCCGTTATTTGCGGAGGCAGCAGATCGTGTATATTCCATCTTGTGGACAAAGGGTGGTTTGGTCGATACTTGTATAGTAACTCGAACGGGGTCGACTTGTGACCTTCGTGGTAAGCTGAATTAAAAGCGTATTGAATCCAGGATAGATTTTGGTCCCACGACGTGTGATCGTTCGCATGATAGGCTATTAGCGCAGATTTGAGGTTTCGTAGATACCTTTCAGCAATATTGCCTTGCGGTCGATACTCTGTAGTGGTTATATGGTCTATCCCTAACTTGAAACACATATTCCTAAATTCTTTTGCTTTAAACTGCGGGCCGTTATCAGATACTATACGTACTGGAGTACCGTAATCTTTAAATAATCTTTCCTGTAGTATTTTAACTGTTGTCGACGCTAATGCTCGTCGCATGGGATACATCCAAACAAATTTGGTGAACGAATCTACACATATCAGTAACATGGTATTTCCTGATTTGGATCGTGGATACGGACCTGAGAAATCTAGATAAAGTTTCGAAAAAGGGGTCTTTGGGATTTCTGATATCAATTGGCTTACTTGAGTATTTCTGGCGGGTTTGCTAAGGGCGCATAATGAACATTTCTTTACGAAGGTAGCTATTTTGCAGTTCATATTGTTCCAATGATATTCCTTTCGAATACGATGTATCGTCTTATTGATTCCCATATGGGCTCCTATGGTAGATGAATGGAAGTATTCCATTAGCATGGGCTTAATTACATCCGGGGCTATTATTCTTAATTCCTTTCCGTCTCTTATTTTGAGACGAGACACAGTACATTCTTACTCAATACGTACTTCTCGGATTTAATACCTTGGGTAAGTTGTTCTATAATAGGCTTCAGTAAGGGGTCTTGTTGTTGATATAGGGCAATGTTTGTAAAGGCAAGGGGGAATTCAGTAATTACGGCGTTCGCACTTGCTATTTCCGGCTTCACTACGTTTTCGGAAGTTTTAGTGGGTGACTGGAACATACGGGACAGGGTATCGGCGACTACATTTTGAGTACCTTTAATATGCTGCACTCTGAATTTGTAGCAGTTTAATTTCAATATCCATCTGCCAATTCGTCCTAATTGTTTAGGGTGATTCAATAACCATGATAACGCCTGATTGTCGGTTTCTAAAAGAAATTCTTTATGTTCTAGGAAGGGTTTAAACTTTTCGAATGCAAAAACAATTGCTAAACATTCCAATTCATATGCAGAATACTTTCTTTCTTGATCGCTCAGTGTTCGTGATGCATAACTAATTGGTAGTCTACAGTTATCTATCTCTTGGTATATCACTGCACCTAACGCTACACTGGAACTGTCGGTTTGCACGACGAATGGTTTTGTGAAATCAGCTAATTGCAAAACTGGGGGAGATATAATGCTTTCTTTAAGTTGCTCAAACGCGTTTTGATGTATTGAGCTCCATTCGAACTTTGTTCCCTTCTTTCGTAAGGAGTTTAGGGGTGCTGCTATTTCGGCAAGATGGGGAATATATTTGTGGAAATAATTCACCATACCTAAAAATCGGGCTATACCTTTTGCATCTCGTGGGGGTGCAAATTCTCTAATAGCACGGGTACGTTCGGGGTCAATGCTTACCTTTCCATTCGCTTTCACTATGTGTCCTAAGAAAGAAAACTGAGGGACAGCAAAACTTACCTTATTTGGGTTCACCGTTAATCCTGCTCTTAGTAAACGAGATAACACTTCACGCAAATGTCTGAGATGTTGTTCCATTGATTCACTGTATATTACGATGTCGTCCAAATAGTGGTACACATATTTAAATTTAATGTCGTGAAATATCTTCTCCAATAGTCTACTACATACGGAACTTCCTTGAGATATTCCAAAGGGTACCCTAGTAAATTGGTACAAGTTAAAAGGAACTGCAAACGCGGTTAGACGTTTGGATTCTTCTGAAAGAGGTATTTGGTGAAAAGCTTGATTTAGATCCATTACCGTAAAAACCATTGCTTTAGTAAAATAATGAAACGCACTATGGATGTCTGGAAGAGGGATTGATTCAAATTCTATTCTTTTATTTAATTGCCTGTAGTCTACAACTAGTCGGTGTTTATCTGGTCCTTTCGGTACTAAAAAGGAGTGTGAAGAATATGGGGACGTAGAGGGTTCTATGACTCCTTGATCCAATAACTTATTGATATGGTTTCGCATGACTTCCATCTTGGGGGGCGACAACTTGTACGGGGGTAGTCGTATTACTTTCTGATCACTCAGATTAATTTTATACTCTATTAGGTCCGTAAGTCCTAGTTTTGGTGTAAGAACCGAGGAAAATTCTTTTATTAGTTTTACTATTTTGACTCTATCCCTTCGTTCTAGGTGAGATAAATCTGAATCTTGGTGTATTACATGTGCAGTAGATGAACAACGTTTATCTTCATTACTATCAAATTTATGTTTTCTTGCACGGTCAAATCTGAAATAAAATTCTCGCTCATAGATGTCAAGAATCATTCCTGTCTTACTAATAAAATCTGCACCTAATATTAAATCAGGTCCTAATTCTTTACATACTAACATTGTAAATATCCAACTTAGGTTTTTTATTTTAACCTTAACGGTAATGCTCAGGTTTATATTTATTTTACGTTTATCAGCGGTAGCACACTTTATATTCACAGGTTGGTTCCGTTTTACTAGATGATGTTTAGCTAACATGTCCGCTAATTCTTGGCTGATTAAGCTTCTACTAGATCCCGAATCAATTAAGGCGATGGGGGATGTAACGCCTAAGTTGACTTGTATTAATGGTAGTAGATTTTTTTCCATTTACATCTATTAATCGCATTACACTTTTCACGAAATTCTCGCACATAGGGGTCGATTTCTTTCGCACCTTTTTTGTTTTTCACTTGGTTACAGAATAATTCATTCTTATTATTATTATTGGTTTCTTTTAGTTTACCCAATTTTGAGTGGCTGCGGAAGACACAGGTTTTCGGGTCTCCCTGCCTTACATGTTTTTTGAATTGGGGTTATTCCGTTCCAATGGCTTACTTTTGCACTCTCTTCTTATGTGCCCATATTTGCCACAATTATAACAGGTGGGTTTTCTGCGAGGTGGGTACTTGGTTTCCGCTTTATCTGGGTTTACAGTTAACTTACTAGCTTTGCGCACATGGTGAGGTCTACTAGAAACTTGTCTTTCATACGAGGTTGTTACATCAGGCAGTTGTGCTCGCAATTGATATCTATTAGTTCCAGAGGTTTTCATTGCTTCTCTATTTTGATCTGAGTACCATACATTTGAAGAATGGATACTGCACTGTTCTAGATCAGCAATTGTATTGGGTCTATTCATCAATGATAGTCGAGATCTTTCTTCAGGTGACACTCCTATTAAAATGGTGTCCACCAGTTGTGTTTCATTCCAGCTTACACGTAGTAGTCGAGAGGACTCCCTAATATCGGAGATGTAGTGAGCTAATCTCTCCTGATGTCCTTGTACTCGGAGTACTGTCTTCCTTTTTATTTCCTCATAGATGCCGGTGGGAATCAAGTATTTTATTAAAGAGCTATGTAGCTCTTCTACTGGGAAAGTAGAGGTTAGGGCTTCTACCACACGATTTTTTAACGGGGGTTTACACTTTGGTAACAGAACTTGTAAAATTTGCCAGTCATTCAGCTGCTGTAGATCCTTTATCTGAAGAAGATAACTAATAAATGTTAGTAACTTGGAAACATTTAAGCCATCTGTATAAGGGATTTCGGTTAAAATCTTCTCCACAGGGTGAGTCATTTTTCCGTATAGATCTGCGTTATAGTTCATAGGGGTAATTCCTCGATGAGGGCGATTAGATTCATTGGGGGTGTTGGTCAATTCATTATTTCCGGGACGATACTGAAAATGCTCGGGAGGAGGGACATTTACATCTGTATCAGTTTTTTGTTCTGGGTTCGCTTGCACTTGCGATACGATAGGTGAGTTCCGATCTGAGTTAGGCGGAGGTAAACCAGTGGTGGGGGATTTTACTGGGGAGATGTGTAATTTCATTAATGATTTCTCTATTTCGTCCATCCTGAATGAATCGGATTTTCGTCTTAAATCGTTGATAATTGAAGGTAAGCGGTGTAGAGCTTCGTCTGCTAGCTTTTGTACATCAACGGGTATTTCTGTGAGATTCGGCCAGATCGACAAATTTTTTATTCGCCTGGTTAAATGCTCTATTCTCTGGGTAGTCCGCAAAATTTTTGCCGGAGATTTCTCGTCATGGAGTGTTTGAGACAATAAGTATAGTTCACTATACTTGGCATTACAAATTTCTTTCTCGCTTTCATAATCGAGTTGGCTTAGATTGTTTAATTGCACGGGCGCATCAAATCCACATTCGCGAATTGAACTTCATAATTCCGCGACTGTTACATCAGCATGGGGTAGTCCACGCAAAAGGGCTTCGTAAGACAGCTCGTCTTTTAATAACCAATCCGGGTTAAATTGGGCCATTTTGTTCTAACTCATTAGCACGTACTTAAAATTAATACTAGTATATTACACATATATTACATATACATATAATAAGTTCATAAGTAATCAATTTACACAAATTAGAAAAGAACAATTTCTCTTCTAAGGGAGAGACAGAAATCACACACACATATTTTTCAAGGTTTAAATAGCCGATCAGCTGTTTACTGGAATGTAGGTCAGAGGGTGGCCTACATACTTAGTTAACAAAGGAGGGTTGAGCGTGTCAGTGAGAAAGGGGGTTTTACTCTTATTGTTCTCCACAATGCGACTGAATAACACAACTACTGTATACGTACTCTAAACCGGTATAAACACGAGAGAAGGGGAGCGCAGACGCTAGATTCTATTATTATTATTCCGCTTAGACAACACTTTGGCTCCGTTCATTCATAAACTTTTCTCAATTAAATAATTACTTATTTTGTTCACAAGTTTTAAATCACGAACTTCTACTTAATTACTTTATTATTATTAACAAAGTTATTTTTAATCAAATTTTTTTTTTATAACACATACTAGTGTACAGTATGTAAGCTAGATAGTTGGACATACACTGTGCAGAATGATTCAGGAAACAACAGGTCATAGATTGTCGTAAACAAACCTGTTGCAGATTGTTCGGTTGACCAAAATTGTTATGCTTGGTTACAATTCATGTATACAAGGAATTATATCGAATTATGCAGGTTCCTACTGGCCTATAGAATGCAAAAGCTACATGCATTGTATGACTCTAAGGATATTTTACTTATACATACTACCATCTACGTAACTTAACACTATTAAATATGTTTTGAACATTACATTTATTAAAGTAACTTTCTGAGTGCATATATCAATATTATATATTTAGTTATTGATCATACAATTTATCCACGCATAGTGAATGCAATTTTGTTTGTGACACTATATACACAATTAAAACTCTTTCCTTTGTTTCCTTTATTTTTTTTTTGAATGACGCAATTTTGTTTGCTTAAAACACCTTTATATAATTTAGCAGAGTGCCGCACTTTTGTGACACTCTGTAAACTATACCCTTTTATTTTTTACAAGAAAGCAGAGTGGCGCAGTTTTGTAACGTCTTTTCGCCGCGTTACAAATCCAGGGAACCCCTCGTAATTAAACTCCGTTAATTAGATGGGCTGCCTACGTTGTAACAGAATTGATCACAAATAATTAATATAACAAATTACTTACTAACTGTGTAAGGAAACAATGGCAAGGTATCAATTGATTTAAGCACTCCTCATATGGGTGTAACAAGAAGACTTCTCTTTATTTAACATTTAAAAACATATACTGACAGATCCCAAGACATTACTAATTCAATTATTAAGTTATTTGAAAGGTTTCTTTAAACTTTGAGATCAAACTTGATTTTATATAGCTATACCTCGGATCCGGGTCAACTTTCCGTATTTCTGTAATTAAGACTTTTAATTATACTCATTTCATGATATTACCTTGCAAGACTTTCTTTTATTCAACCATTGGAAGAATGGTATTATTGCTTCAATTATATTACTCTACATTAGCATATAAACTGTTACAACGTATGAAATTAGTATAGTTACATGAAATTCTAAGATTTAATTTATAAGTCTTTACAAAGTTAATAGTTTCTGAAAAGTCTCTTTCAAGATGTGTTGTGTAACAAATATTAGTAACCCTCGATAGACAGGCTATCGAGTCACCTTTTAATTGGTATGCAGAAGACTCATCCTGGGGTATCCGTCTTGGGAAACAGGAACAGCTACGTCGTCATCTCAGTCTGGCCTTCTTCTGTAAAGGGCTCCAAAAGTTCGCAGGTTGAACAATATGTCGTGTAGATATCTACGATGATCTTGTAGATTCTTGGATGTCCTGATCTGCATATTCTGTCACGTGCAGTAGAGTTTGTGGCTTCTGATAGTTCACATCTCCGGGTATGACTTTGGAATTGTTGTTATTTGTTGAAGCACGAAGTCATCTTGTGTTACACTCCTTTTTTTTTACGTTTCGATTTTTTAACTTTAAATTTCTTGACTATTTACATGACTATATTAATTAACACATCAGATGCTTTAAACAGCTACATCTGGTACACCATCTTAAGGTGAGACAAAATATAGTTAACATATTTTAAGCGCACAGCTCCTACGTCTATACTGTACGAAGTCACCATTGCAAGAGAGAGAAATTCCGCTCCCTTCGCCTGGTACTGGGTAAAAGTTAGTGGGACAATTTCCGCGCGAGAATATAGTTCCTAACTATATTTAAGTTAACATTTTTATTTATACAAACTATCCCTAAACAAATATACATAATTTAAATCAGTTGTTTTTGCGACTATTTATGTCTTCAGTTTTTTTAATTATTAACATTAGTTTTTTTTAATCTTATTCTAACTCACACAAGACTCGGAAAACATGTCGAGTCTGGAATCAACAGGACAGTGCCTGCTTACAAGCAAAGGGTTAAATACGATATTAATAACTCTTTACAATTTATCTTTTTATTAGAGTATCTTCTAAATAACTAATTACTGCTTCCTCTCATACTGAGTACATACAGGTATTTTATATTAATACAGTGAGATTTAAATGGCTTAAGAGCTCGCAACCTTAATTTTTTTTAAATTTTTATTTTCTTGATTATTTCTTTTATTTAAATCGTCACACCTTTTCTTGGTTTTATAGATCTGAGTAACTTCATTTATTGTGTAAGCAACAACAAGCATAGCTTATATATGGTTGTTACAATTCTACTGATGTTACAAGAATAAAACAGTTTTAAAGAGGAATTTTTCAGCTTATTGAGGTGAACAAACATATCGTATAGTGGAAACATGTTTTCTATATAAAAAGTACTCAAATTATATTATTTGAGTATTCCATTTTGATTCAGATCATACTTGTCTCAATAATACTTTTTACATCCCATCTTTGTGCATAGATTTGCAGGGACCTTTACCATTTAGATCTTCTAACATTACATACAGGAGAACTCAAGCTGTTGTTCTCCTTGTTAGAAACAATGCACAGTTTATTATTATGTATAATGTCATTATAAGCACCATTATATATGAGGTAATTATAAGTAGGAATATTATTTCATGGAGTTTAGAAAAATGAATGTTTTGACTAATGTGAAGGACTTATAACTGCTAATATTCTTGACAGGAAAATGTTCAGTGTTGTCATGTGGCTCTGGTTAAAAAGTAAAAGTTATGAATTATAACTGAAAAGCCATAATAAAACACACAAATACATAATCATAACTTAAAAAATTTGCCATTAATATATTTGTGCGAGTATAATATTATTTTGCTTTGTTTTTGTTTAGATCCAGTTGGTACAGTGATAAATATTCATTGGGATCATATTGCTACAGAACCTTGACCAGTGATTATAAAAATGTGTCAATTGGAGACCTAGCAGAGCCAGTTTTTGATGAATCAAACAAACCGGTACATACTTACACTAAATTTATTATAATTTATTTAAGTAAGGATTAAGTTTATTTGCAGTCTCTTATTATTTCAATATTGTCATTGATGATTTCAGACTGCTAGTCAGTTTGCTTTGATATCTCTGCCATTTCACAAGGTCACAACTGACCGTTTTCAAGTCCTAACCAGAAGTGGCTGGTTAGGATAAAAAAATGGTGGTGACATTTAATGTGCAGCAACAAGAGTTCTGCAGTTATAGTGATAATATTAACTTTTTACATGACTATAAAAATGACAGGTTTTTTACAATTAATGGTTCACTTGTCTGCAAAGTGTTGAAAACGTGGAGGCATATAATATTTATTAACGTTTAAGGCAATTAGTGTATAATTGTATTAAAATTATAAATATTATAATATAACTTTTAATTGATGTTAGTTGTGTTTTTTATTTTTTTAAATTGGTTTAAAAATGTTTTATTTAGTAGTTGTTGGCTCTTCTCACTCCTCACGTTGTAATGTGGTTGTTGTTTAGTATTTGATAGAATTAGTAATGGGTAAATTGAAATTAATGTTTATGGTTAAAAATGATTACGATCACTAATATTTTGCTGTATTCACCTCCCCACTTACCATCCGTGAATGTCTTCGATCTTCTTGATGGGCGGTTCTATCTCACTGGAAATACATTAATAACACACAAATATTTTGTCTGGATATCGACCTACGCACATTAAATAAAATAACACTGATACTCAATTGTAAATTGAATATTCAAATATCAACCGCTTGAATATTGCCGCCACCTTGTGAAATAATTGTTTCTAAAATGTAAGTTATTTATATCTATTTGATAGAAATAAAGACTCTCTATTCACTGGTAACAAATTGAGGTGTTTATTAACATTAGTGCAATTCAGTAAAAACTCCTTTAAAACAATTACTAATGATTTTTTAAAAAACAACAACAAAATTAAATAACTTCTGAGACTTCTTCAGCTCAAGGCTGGTAACACTGTTACAATGTACGATAATATGGTAATTTAGGTTATGTCTACTTTAGTTATTAGTATTACCAATTTTCGTGAATCCTTTGAATATACATAATACAAGATATAAAGATGTTATATTAAACAACAATATTTACTTATTTATTATAATTAAAAAGACAAAATTTAAAAATTATTAACCTCAATACGATAGTCAAACTATCGTACTATCGTACGGTCGGCTTGTTGCCTTCTGATGCTCAAGGCTGTAAACACGTGCTATCATCGTTGCACTATTAAAACAATATTATTGGTTTACTTGTTATTATTATGAACTGGAATTGAAAAGAAAATGAAAGAACTATTATTGAGTGTGTTTATAAGAATTATTTATGACAGAAGTGACTCTCTGTGGCAAACAAATATGTTCTGGTTATAGGTTAGTTTACCTAGATGAGAGTAAGTTACAAAAATAGAATAGTTAATATCATAAAAAATCTTAATACTATCTTTATAAACACATTATTTATTTATAACAAGATGTAAAATTAACAGTAATGATAGTTCTCGCATATTAGGTTATTGTTTTTCAAGACTGCTGAAATCATAGTCAAACAAGCGACTATATTTACGAGTAATGGTGTGCGGTATAAAATATTAATTCCGCTTCTATTTATTATTCTTTGAACATTAATATAACATATTTTAATTAAATGTCGTCATTAAGTTAGACGAGAACTTTTATTCATTTTAATCTGGTAATTATTCATCGTTACTAGTTAAACACGCAAGTGTGTTTACTTGGTTCACGTAGTTGACAATAATTTTCATTGACTAACAAAGATTATTTTGTCATTATATTTTAAAATTGTTAATGTATAATACTTCCTGTTTCCTTCACATTACATGACCTTTATTATACACTGGTCATGTCTTTTATGGTTCACTATTCACTCAAAACACTGTCACACAATATAAACGGGTGTTCAGTTGAGGTTAGTTACGGGGTATTACTTAGATACGCGCACATTTTAAAAATATTTTTGGTTGACTGGCGCAGGCTCCGCTCGCATCGACGTTCGGAAGACAATTAGTTCATCTCACCAAAGCTCCTGGTTTCGTCTGGTGAAATCGGGTCATTCTATTGGTTTAGAATGCGATACTCTCTACCCCAAAAGACTTAGTTAAACAAATATTTTAATTTTTTAGCGTCACTGCTTTGGGTTTGAGATTATCTATGACGTGTTCATTGCCATTCAAAAATGAATTATGTTTATAAGTTTCTTATTATTAGTCAGATTGTCATTTGGATAGTGGCATTATATTGCGGACGCTTGTGTCTTTAATTCAAGTCCAAACAAGTAATAATTCCGTCCATTAATAACTCACTTCACTTCCTTCAAAATTCATATAGTGGTTCTTAATAAAAATAAGTTCTTTCCACTATATTTTGGTGTAATTATATCTTAATACTTATGATTAAACGTTTGGAGTCCATTTCTCATCTACTATAATACATATATTAATATATTTGTAATTTAAACAAAATGTACTAATGGCGTACAAGCCATCTATGTCCGATTGTTTATATTTGCTTACATCACTATTATCCCTTATTCTACTACATATTTTTTGGTACTATAACACTATTAGATACACTTACATACGTTTGCTAGTACTTCATTTTGGCAAATGTTATCTTGTTTACATATATAGTATTGTTCAAAATACATTATGCTCTTATCTTGCCATTCTGTCACTTTTATTTAGTTATTTTTTACCACATATTAGATGTATTGTTGATAATTAAATTGTGTACAAATGTTGTACATGGTCAGTTTAGTGTAATCACTAACTTTTTGTTAGCTGAAATCTTTTTAAGTTACTGTATGATGGTTGTTTACCTCTAGTCCTATGACTGCAGTTAGTTAGTTTATTAAATTCCAGTCATTAAATTACTTGTATAATACTTGTGAAGTATTCTCATAGTAGTACTGAACATTCCTCTAACTATTGGTACAATTTCTTACTCTCTCTTTACAAGTTTTGTTACTGCTTTTTGATTAACTCTATAGTCACATGTTGTTCTGTCTAATTGGTTTATTGTTATTATAGTTAATCTGACTCATTTAGTTGTGTCCTTCAGTTCATATGGTATTCATTGTCTTGTACATTTACTCTTATTTGGTCTCTGCTTGACACAATTATTGATAATTACCTTATCTAATTATTGTGTATGATTTTATGTTGTAGGTCCAGTTCATGTGAGGTTATGTGTCATTTGGTTGACAACAATATGCTTCATATTTTATTCAGTATTTATCTTAAATACTGTCATGTCATTATGGCATGTTACTACAATTGTTTATTACTATGTTTTGCATATTTTGTACACATTTTAAACTATATGTTTATACAATAATACTTGGTTTTTTAATCTAATTATGTTACACATTTTGGTGGGTTGTATCTAGGCTTTGGTACATTGATTTGTTTCTATTCAACAAATTAGTTTGTTTACTACTTAATTGCTTTGACATATATCTACTTTTTGTCCTGTGTTACTATGACATTCAGGCACATTTCATATCAAGGATTATAACGCTTTTATTATTGGTCTCTTTGAGCAATTATTTCACTTTTCTGTGTCATTAATTGGTGGTCTTACTGAGTATATTTGTGGTTTTACAATCTTGGATTAAACTTGGTACACTAATTGTTTGTGTATTTCCCTTGTTAATCGTTGATTCTTTCACTTATAAATTGTTATTCACTTCCCTCAGTCATAAACACTTCACTAATATTGTCTGTGCTGTTTACTTGGGGTTAATGTTATTATATTATTTGTTGTTGCACTTATACAAAGTATTCACTGTCATTGTTTGTGATCACTTATTGAAATTCAACACTTGGTTTTTTATTATTAATAGTCCAATAATCATTATTCTTATTCTGGTTACTATATTGATTGTGGTGCTTTCCATATTTTGGGAATGTTGATGTCTTGTTCTGGTCATACATAATCTTCATTCTTCATGGTACATTTCTTCCTCTTCTTCTTCTTCTTCTTCTTCTGGTTCTTTTTCATGTTAATTGTTTGTCATTTTTGGTGCTTTTCTTGGTTACTCACTATTGGTAATAATTCGTGTTCACTGAATATAGTTATATTCTTCCACATTCTCACTCATCATTATGATAATCATTGTCCTATATTTATCTCATTATTATGATAAATTAGTCTATTTTTCTCACTAAGATGATTGTATTTGACATGTCTCTTTCTTATGATGATAACCACTTTCGGCATATCCCCTCACTATTTTGATCTATTGGGCCTGGATGCTAACGTATTATATCGATTCATTGTATTTTCTCTTTCTTCTTTATACTCGATGATATATCCTTATGACTCTTCTTTCTTCTTCATTGGTTTGCTTTAATATTATTTATTTGTAGATACACTTTTGATTCTCATATTTCTGTTCCTTCTTCCATGCTTGATGAAATATGCTTATGTTACACTTCCATTTGACGTATTATACATTTTTTATGTAACCGTTATTTTGGTACGTTACAATATTTAGAAGTTCTGTACAGTATTAGAGTACTATATTGATCCTATTTCAGTACAATCAATGTAATTTTCTGGGAAAAATACATTGTTGTATTCTATAACAAAATGTCATAATGTCACCCACTACATTTTTTACCAGATTAATTTAATCTAGTATGACTTCATAAAACACTGACAGAACCCAATTAATCACACACACACACACACACACACACACACACACACACACACACACACACACACACACACACACACACACACACACACACACACACACACACACACACACACACACACACACACACACACACACACACACACACACACCGAAGCATCGGTCCCTAAACTCCGTAATCCCGAAATGATTGTGTACAATTACCGGATGATATTTCCATAGAAAATGCTCGGGATGTTATTATAATGCAAAACTTTGAATTAAATCTACATGAAGAATACTTGCGACCTAAGCTAATTTTTAAAAACAAACGACAGATAAGGAATCTTGTCGTTGAAGTTAGTTCCCAAACACGACAAAAGCTTTTAAGTAATAGGTTAAAAATCGGGTGGCAATTATGCAACATGGATGATTATCTGGTTGCTAAGCGATGTTTTAAATGTAGTGGGTATAATCATAAAGCTCAGGAGTGCAGAGGGGATCTTACATGCCCCTTGTGTGCTGGAGACCATAAGCTGAGTGAATGTAAAGCATCAACTAATGAGTTTAAATATATCAATTGTATTCATTACAATAAGCGTATAAAGGATAATAGGGTTAATGAGCGTCATTCGTCCTTCGATAAGACCTGTTTTTGTTTGCAACAACTGATAAGGAACTATAAACAGAACATTGATTATGAATGCCATTTCTATGGACTGCTAATGCAAGGTCAACATGATAGATAAGAACAACCGAATTCGATGCATGCAGATCAATTTACAGCATTCCAGACAGGCAACAGATAACATTGTTGATAAATACGACAACAAAGGGTGGACGTTTTGTTTATTCAAGAACCATATGTTATTTTAAATAACGTTGTCGGGATACTAAGGAATTGTAGAACGTTTACTGCTGGTACGGGTAAACAGAGAGCCGCAGTTGTAATTATGAATGATCGAATTACATGTTTAATGATTAACCAACTATCAGATGAAGATACCGTCATTTTGCATGTAATTTATGGTGGTCAAAACTTCTTTTTGGCGAGCATGTATTTTGGTATGCATGATGATGTCGGAATTAATATTAATAAAATTGAAGGTGTTCTCAGTTTTGTAAAGGGAAGTGGCGTTTTAATTGCTGTCGATAGTAACTTCAGGTCAACAATGTGGCATGATTCGTTAACCAATAGAAGAGGTAGGGCGATACAAGAGTTTTTGATGGGAAACTGAAACGTTTCGCATAACGTTACAATTCGGGAACCTGGTTAATTGGCTCAGGTCAATTAAACAGGCTGCCATTATCTTTACAAAATCATAAATAACTGGAAAGTAAACAAAAGTTAAATAGGATCCCGTGAATTGAGGAATATTGACAGGGGTTTGTAGATTTATTCACTCACCTTTTTGGACCATGACATCTCTTTATTACATTTGGTGATTAAGTTCTCTATTGAAAGTTCTCAAACAATATAGTTTACTACATGATTAAATATATAAATTACTACTTTACAAAGGGGCCTCAAAATATGATGTACATCCTTTTTAATTAATTCCACGGATCCGGGATCAAATACATTAAAAGAATAATGGTCACCTTGCCATGTACAATATTGAAACTCTAACCATTTGAAGAATGGTTTTTTATTAATCTTCTAAAACAACAAATATTAGATTACATGTTACCTATAATGTCAGTTTTCTAAAGTCTTTAATGTTATTACATTTAAAGCATAATTTTTAAAGTCTTTAATACGATAATTTAAATTGTCTTTTGGGGTTTATAATTTTGTAACTCTTAACCATGGAAGACAAGCCTCCATGTCACCTGTGTGTTTCCTGAAGTTGCTGCAGAATTAGTTCTTCGGTCCTCCTGATGTTTCTTGAAGTTCAGTCGTTACATTATCATACTTTGGTGGTGAAGTTCTAGAAGTATGTGAAATCATCCCTGGTGCGATACATTCATCTCAGGCGACTGTAGTTATTCTTAGTAATTCTTGTAGTTTGAACACATAGATAGAAAGTTTGTTTCACTGTTATACACGTCACATGATGATAGATTAGTTTACTATCACCTTCTTGGTTGTAATACTGTATTATTTACATAGTCCGTTATTTTATAATATAGAGAGATGTCATCACCACACAACTTTACTTATTTAACTAGTCATTGTATCAAGAATTTTACATTTTTATATACGCGTAGCGAAATAACGCTTTACGCTGCTTACGGCGAGAGCGCTCCATTCCAAGTGGCAGAAAAAAGTTAAGGGAAGCGTAGTAATCTCAAGACAATTACTAGGCTACATAAAAGTAGTTCCGTTTTTCGATTAATATTTACTCGATTATTCTCTGACATAATTAACTATATTTAATTATACTACGGTATCTCTCACTTAGTATTTTATTATTGTACATCATTATGTTTTTTATCAAGTTCCGATTTAATACAATTATTAGTCATATTCACGGGTAATTATGCGTGTTGATGCCGGTTTCGGCAGGTTAAAGCCGGGTTAATTATTAAGGGGTGTTATCGCAATTTTATTATAGAATTCTTTTTGGTTTTAAAACTATTTATTTTGGGTATTATGGCGGGGTTACATTATCATTTTCTTTAGGGGTTTATGTTCTGTTTTAATGTGAGATTTTAAATTTCTTTTATTTCATTTTTTTTTTTTTTTTAAATCGTCACATACTCCTCCGCTTAAATATCGACACCGGGTGAGTATTTTACGGGTTTTTTTTTGTGAGCAACGTACTGGGAGTATGCTCGGGGATTTCTGTGTTAAAATTTAATTTAGTACACGATTTGTTTTCTCTATATCTCTTTAAATGATCTTGTTCATTTAAATGTTCTCCTCCGTGAAATTCCCTTTATCTCACTTCTTACCATGCTAATTTATATTATAATTCTTAATACTAATTTCCCTAATTATCCGTAACTCACAATATCGTGGCCCCACTGATTACATTTTTTATACTCTAACTCTAGTAGTTAGTTTTCTGCACTTTCTTTAACTCTTGTAAAGAACTTTCTTTAACCCTTGTAAAGAATTTTTCAGTGCGGCGCCGTTGTGACTTGTTACGTTACCTATATATAATTCTTAATTCTACTACAGAAATCTAAAGCCAATCCCATACTTGACCTTAGATTCATTCTTATCCTCATTTCTTATGCTACTGAGAGAATCGGAATTTCACGAAGATAATAATTTTTGTTTTTAAATGATCAGCTGTAATACATAAACAAAAGGAGACAAACACTTTACTTTCAACGATCAGCTGTTACTGTGGAATGTGGGTCAAACTAGTTTTCTTCAAACAATGGCATAGTTTATGCGTACAAAGGGGGGAGTTAACTCGAGGGAGAGAATATTTCTCTATTGTTCCATTTAACAATAGCTGGCGGCTAGGGAATTATTTTCAAGCAGGACACAACCTATTTATTATTATTCATACATATTATTCATTTCTTTTTACTTATTTCACTAATACACTTATATTTGGACACAAAATTCCATACTGAAATTTCTCTCTCTCAGATTATTTCTGTTCATCAATTGATTATCTTACACTTATGTCACATCTTTAATTCGTTTTCTCAATGTTTAACATAGTTAACGTTAATTCATTTAAACACATACACATATATATCTTATTTCATATTAAGCTTCCATATGCAATCTTATCTTAATTAATCAACATAACTTATCTCACAACAATTAAATTCTCAGTATTGACATATATAATTAATCAAAACAAAACGATAATACCATTGTATCGTAGAGAGAAATTTCATACGAAGAGTACATTATGTTTACATTCACACAACAGATCAGCTGGTTGGGGGAGGTCTATTGTGTGCGTTACGGTGGCTCATTGTTTACCTAGGCAAGGCTTTATAACTAAGAAGGTTGACTTCTGACAATTTGGAACACGCTTTATTTCCTGCACAGGATTGTCTGTTTAGTCAACCAGGGAATGTCATTCAAACAACGTACTTGTATACGAGGGGAGAGGGTACTTTTCTCGAGCTGTTTCGTGTCAAGAAACAAACATGAACTAGCCTGTAACTACCGTCAGGTTGAAAATTGAATATTTTTTACAAGCGGGGACTTGCTTATTATGTCGATTTCCTAACACTACTATTATTACTTTAGTCTGATTTAAGAGACGGTTTCTTTTTTGTTTCGAACTCGTTTGTTTACTTCGGGAAGCATCATTCCATAAAATTAATTAATACACTCGTTTTATTTAGTCAGTAGTTCATATAACTCATCGTGTCAATAGAAACACGAATTACACATTTATGCCGGCTAGTACAGGAAAACTACAGAACTGATATTGTCGCAAAATAGACGTGTTAGAGACTGAATACTTTGACACGTACATACATGAATTGGTATAATACAATCTAATCCTTTCCCGTATAATTATATACGAGTATGTGCGTAATCTCACACAAAATATACACTTATAAATATCGTCCATATTATTCATATATGCTACTTAGAAAAAGTCTAAGTACAATTTCCTCTAAGTACAATGTAAGTACAATATACTACTTTTACATACAATTTCCTAACTGAGTGCATAGATATACAGAATAGAGTATTTTATAATTGACACTAAGTACACTAACCATTTACACAAAATGAAACAAAAAAAACAGTGGCGCATTTTAATAATAAAATTATTTACTTGTTTTTTTTTGTTTTTTTTTTAATTCGATTTAATTTTCAACATGTGTCTGAAATCTTTTGTTACTGGACAAGGGGTCACACACTTTGTAATACAATAGGGGGAGGTGATGTATTGTCTACTTGAGGTGGCAGAGCGTAACAAAGGGATAGTTGGGTACAAGCGGGAACAGGTCATTTTCTTGTCTGAGATTGTTGTTAAACAGACAAGTTGGGGAATGCATTTTTAAACAGGTTTTACCCTAGGCTTACAATGTTTAAATAATTATTATATTATATCTAAATATCCTTACCTTATATATCATGGTTATTATATTATATTATTACACCACATAATGATTATAAAAACACACTATCCTAATTCTGAATTTACTTACTTCAATTCTTCCTTTTGCGTATTTTAAATTAACATTCATAGAGTGAATAATTCTACCACATATTAAATGACAAACACAGGGCATTTTATCTTGCTAATTATCATTTATTCATTAATTAAGCAGAGTTGCGCATTTGTAACGTTTCGCATAACGTTACAATTCGGGAACCTGGTTAATTGGCTCAGGTAAATTAAACAGGCTGCCATTATCTTTATCAAATCATAAATAACTGGAAAGTAACCAAAAGTTAAATAGGATCCCTAGAATTGAGGAATATTGACAGGGGTTTGTAGATTTATTCACTCACCTTTTTGGACCATGACATCTCTTTATTACATATAGTGATTAAGTTCTCTATTGAAAGTTCTCAAACAATATAGTTTACTACATGATTAAATATATAAATTACAACTTTACGAAGGGGCCTCAAAATATGATGTACATCCTTTTTAATTAATTCCACGGATCCGGGATCAAATACATTAAAAGAATAATGGTCACCTTGCCATGTACAATATTGAAACTCTAACCATTTGAAGAATGGTTTTTTATTAATCTTCTAAAACAACAAATATTAGATTACATGTTACCTATAATGTCAGTTTTCTAAAGTCTTTAATGTTATTACATTTAAAGCATAATTTTTAAAGTCTTTAATACGATAATTTAAATTGTCTTTTGGGGTTTATAATTTTGTAACTCTTAACCATGGAAGACAAGCCTCCATGTCACCTGTGTGTTTCCTGAAGTTGCTGCAGAATTAGTTCTTCGGTCCTCCTGATGTTTCTTGAAGTTCAGTCGTTACATTATCATACTTTGGTGGTGAAGTTCTAGAAGTATGTGAAATCATCCCTGGTGCGATACATTCATCTCAGGCGACTGTAGTTATTCTTAGTAATTCTTGTAGTTTGAACACATAGATAGAAAGTTTGTTTCACTGTTATACACGTCACATGATGATAGATTAGTTTACTATCACCTTCTTGGTTGTAATACTGTATTATTTACATAGTCCGTTATTTTATAATATAGAGAGATGTCATCACCACACAACTTTACTTATTTAACTAGTCATTGTATCAAGAATTTTACATTTTTATATACGCGTAGCGAAATAACACTTTACGCTGCTTACGGCGAGAGCGCTCCATTCCAAGTGGCAGAAAAAAGTTAAGGGAAGCGTAGTTATCTCAAGACAATTACTAGGCTACATAAAAGTAGTTCCGTTTTTCGATTAATATTTACTCGATTATTCTCTGACATAATTAACTATATTTAATTATACTACGGTATCTCTCACTTAGTATTTTATTATTGTACATCATTATGTTTTTTATCAAGTTCCGATTTAATACAATTATTAGTCATATTCACGGGTAATTATGCGTGTTGATGCCGGTTTCGGCAGGTTAAAGCCAGGTTAATTATTAAGGGGTGTTATCGCAATTTTATTATAGAATTCTTTTTGGTTTTAAAACTATTTATTTTGGGTATTATGGCGGGGTTACATTATCATTTTCTTTAGGGGTTTATGTTCTGTTTTAATGTGAGATTTTAAATTTCTTTTATTTCATTTTTTTTTTTTATTTTAAAATCGTCACAAAACCAACTGTTTTTAATGAACGATGAAAGTAATTTTACAACTTTTGAATCACTGAATGGTAAAAGTAATATTGATTTAACTATAGTTAATAATCAGCTGGTTTCTCTAGTTGAGGACTGGAAGATCAGTGAAGAAGAGAGCTGTTCGGACCATAGAATTATTACTTTCAATATAGTACATGGAAACTATTTTATTGCGGAATTTCAGTATCAGGGGTTGCGATATGTCTTCAAGGAAAGTAACTATGAAGCTTTTGATCGGAATTTGTTTCAAGAAATACTTTAAAAGTTTTATGTTTCTACGTGTAACAATGATCTAGGAAGTCTGGACATTGTATTACAGTATAAGGTTTCGGAGGTAAAAGATATGGATCAAGTTGTGAAAAAATTTGAGGATACCATAAAGACAGCATGTGACAAGTCTTTTAAGAAGCGTACAACATTACAGAAGACTGTTGGAGGCAGATCGGTTCCATGGTGGTCAGATACACTCACAGTCATGCGTAAAAGAATTAATGCATTAAGAAGAAGATACCAAAGGACTAGAAATGACAATGTCCTGAGAGAATGTCGGAAAATGTACTATTTTGACGAAAAGAAGAAGTATCAATCAAGTATTCGCAGAGAAAAAATACATTCTTGGAAACAATATTGTAATTTAACAACATCAGTGAATCCCTGGAATGCGGTTTATCGCTTGACAGCTGGAAAAATGAGAAAGTGTTCCACCTTAACAACTTTGCAAAAACCGGATGGCTCCTTCACAACAGATTTGGAAGGTACTATGAATTGTATGTTGGACTACTTTATTCCCGTGGATGTTGGCATAATGGATAATGAGTATCATAGGCATATTAGGAATCAGATTAAGGACCCAATAAGTGTACAAGATGACAGAGAGTTTTCACAAGAAGAAGTTTTGCGAGTTTTGGAAAACATGAACCCTCAGAAGTGTCCTGGTGAGGATGGAATAACAAGTGGCATTTTATTGCGGGTTTTTATGCAATTTCCTCGGTTTGTAACAGCAATCTATAATGAGTGTCTGAGAAGAGGTGTCTTTCCTAAGTTATGGAAAAGAGCAAAAATAGTACCAATAATTAAGCCGGGCAGGGAGAACAGTACTGAAGTTTCGCCCTATCAGTTTATTGAAGGTAGGAACGAAAGTATTGGAAAAACTACTTATAAACAGAATTATGCACCACGTGTTTTCTAAAGATTTAATGCAGTCTAATCAGTATGGATTTACACCCCAGAAAAGTACAGTGGATGCAGCTATGGCAGTTAAGGAATTTGTTGAAAGATGTTTGGTGGAGAAAGGTGTTGTTGTTCTCGTTAGTCTTGATGTCCAGGGCGCTTTTGATGCAGCGTGGTGGCCATGTATTTTGAATACTCTTAAACAATTCGAGTGTCCTAGGAACTTGTATTGTCTCTCACAGAGTTACTTTGGTGGACGAAAGGCAGTTCTGTCTACTCACAATACATCAATGGAGAGGGATGTCAGTAAAGGTTGTCCTCAGGGATCTTGTTGTGGGCCAGGATTTTTGGAACATACAGTATAACTCGTTGCTCAATTTAGACTTCACTAAACGTACAAAACTTATAGCTTTTGCAGATGATTTAATTGTGTTAACAAGTGGTAAGTCTCTCTTAGAAGCTGAAAATTATGCCAATTTAGAGATGGTAAAAATTTCAAAGTGGGCTACAAATAAAGTTTCTTTTAATGAACAAAAATCAAAAATACTCTTGATTTCTCGTAAAAGACTTCAGACTTCAGAATTAAGCATTTACCTTAATTCTAAAAAACTTCAACAAGTTAATAAGTTCAAATATTTGGGTTTCATTATTGACACAAAATTCAATTTTAATGAGCATATCCAGTATGTGGTCGAAAGGTGTACAAAACTGATTCATATGCTATCAAGACCTGCAAAATTAAACTGGGGGTTGGGACATGAGGCACTTAAAACAATATATAAGGGGGCAGTTCTCCCCCTTTTATCATATGGAGCACCCGTATGGATAGACGCATTAGAAAGGAAAAGTAACCAGATGAAGTTCAAAAGAGTGCAACGTCTCATCAATATTAAAATTGCGAAGGCTTATCGTACATGAAGCTTTGTGCATTTTGACAGGACTGACTCCAATAATAATAAAGTTGAGAGAGATTGTTAGTGCTTACAGAGTTGCTAGAGGTTGTGATGGTGCTAATATTTTGATGGACACAGTAATTCCGTTCAGGGATTGGCTTCATCCGGCAGATACAGTTCTTATAAACTCGAGCCATGAAAGTAAAGTATACACAGTACAAGCATATACAGATGGCAGTAAGCACAACAATGGGGTTGGGTCGGGTATAGCCTTGTTTGTTAATGGTGAGCTCAAATATGAGATGCAGTATAAGTTGGGTGTTGGGTGCTCTAATAATCAGGCTGCGCAATTGGCAGTCTTGAAGGCCCTGGAAAAGATAGCTGAATTAAATTATATTATAACTAATTTGAGAACGGCAGCTGTTTACACTGACAGCAGAGTGACGCTGGACTCACTTAGGAGCTCAAGGAATCATAGCTACTTGATAGAAGAAATAAGGAATAAGTTAAGAAGTTTAAAGGCGGTCAACTGGTCAATTGATTTTGGTTGGGTTAAGGCACATGTGGGTATTTATGGTAATGAACTGGCTGACAATCTGGCTAAAGAAGCTTCATCCAGTAGCAGTATGGTGTGCTATGAACGAGTACCAAAAAGTGCAATGATTAACAAATTCCGTGAGGTGAGCCTAATGGAGTGGCAAAGTGAGTGGGAACAAACATTAAATGGAATGGTGACTAAGTTGTTTTTCCCTAGTGTGAAGCACAGACTGTCCTCAAGGTTTGCACTGTCTCCTAATTTTACCACAATGGTGACTGGTCATGACAAGCTTAGAGCCTACTACTATCGTTTCAAAATAAAAGATGATCCGATATGTGTCTGCAACGACGGTGACCAAACAGTGGAACATTTGTTATATGAGTGCAATATGCTGAATGAAGAAAGACGGGTTTTCAAAAATAGTGTACTAAAGAGTGGTGGACGATGGCCTCCGAATAGAAGTGAATTGACATCAAAATATGTTAGACAGTTTATTAAATATGTTAATAACATTGATTTTGATTCTTTGTAGTGTTTATTGTTATTGTGCTTGTCTATCTATTTTGAATCATTGTATGCATTTGTTATTATGAATTAACTTACATATTGGTCGAACAGCTTTATCATGCATACGATACATACATGCATACAGTTTTAACATGTTAATAATGTAGTACTAATTCATTGTATCATTGCCAATGATTGATTTTTATTTTTCTTGTTTACTTTGAATCTTTGTAATTGTTGTATCACTGAGTTGTCTTTATATGTATTGAGAATCGGCTTGTAATAAGTTTATATATAGCATGTAGTATTACTTTATTTGTAATGGAGCATGCTGAAAAAAAAAAAACAGTTGTTTTTGTTTGTCATGTATGAATGTATGACGGATTATGTAATATAGTTCTTGATTATTATTGACCACTGTTTTTATATTACTGTATACAGTGATATATGAAGTACAGTAGCCTACTCTATTTGTAAATATAGTAAAATGAATAGTATATGAGGGCGCTCTGAAAAGTTCTCGGCCTAACAATGAAAAAACGAATTTAAAAATTCAAAAGTATTTTTATTTGTTAACAATCTCTTTTTAGCATAACACATTTATTCCAGCGATGTTCCAGTGGCACTATCCCATCCATGAAGAGGTTTTCTGTAAGGTCTGCAAAATACCCCTCTACAGCTGAAATCACCTCTTAATCTGATGAAAAATGCTGTCCAGCGAGACAGAATTTGAGTTTTGGGAAAAGATGGAAGTCTGAGAGAGCCAAATCTGGGAATAGGGAGGATGCTCCAACAATTCTTAGCGGAGATCTCTTAATTTACCCATTGCCATTTGCAGGCAGGTGCATTGTCTTGGTGAACAAAGATTTTTTTCTTCTTCAAACTGGGTCTTTTTTCATGATTCGGCTAGTTTTGATAATAGTTGGAATAATATTCTCCAGTTATTGTTGCCCCTTTTCAAGGTAATTGATGTACAAAATACCTGTAGCATTCCAAAACACTGACACCATAACGTTTCCTGCTGATGGAATTGATTATGCTTTTTTTGGTGCTGAACAACCAGCTTCTGTCCACTGCTTTGACTGTTGTTTGGGCTCTGGTGTGTAGTGGTGGATCCAAGTTTCATCCATCATAATAAACTGACCCGCAAAATCTGCTTTGTTCTTATTAAAACGCTCCAAGCATTGTTCAGATATTTTCATGCGTATGTGTTTTTGATCTGCTGTGAGCAAGCATGGCACCCGCGTAAAAACTTTTCTATTAACAATTCCTCTTGTAAAATATGTATGACGTGTTCTTTCAAAATGCCTATAGTCACAGCAATTTCATGCACTTTAATTTGGCGATTGTCCAAAACCATATCATGCACTTTTTCAATGGGTTTTGGTCTTGTTGACGTTTTAGGATGTCCCTCATGTGTATTGTCTTCCAGGCTGGTATGACCACGTTTAAAGAAACCTGGCAGCCCATTTTTTAATTGTTGAAAATGAAGGAGAAGAAGCCTCATACACTTTAACGAACCTTGAATGAATTTCACTTGGAGTTAAAACTTCTTTCACAAAGAACTTTATGACTGACTACACAATACTCAGTTTTGCACATTTTAAGAAATACAGACAACACTTCTGTTTCAAACAGGTGTATAATACAAATTATTTGGTAGAATGACCACAAGTTGCACACGCATGCTGACAATAGATGTAGTACTAACATAAGAAAAAAATTCGCAATAGTGCTGCTGCCTATGGTTGAGGCCAAGAACTTTTCTGACTGCCATTATATGATTCAGTAACATCTGTAGGCACAACTATATTTCAATACAAAATTTCACTAAATTGCACCTAAATTAGAATAAATCAAACAATAGTTTTTAACTCATATATATGACCAGTGTTTTGGAGGCGGCTCAGTAGACTAGTGGGTATGGCACCTGGCTACTAATCTAGAGGTCCCGGGTTCAATTCCTGGGCCCGCACCATAAAATCAAGGTGCGTTTTTCAGCCCCCAGGTCGACTCAGCCTGTTGAAAATGAGTACCTGGGATAACATCCTGGGGATAATAATGGGCCCCCTACCCCCTATAATAATGCTGGCCACACTACCTTCCTTGTATGCTGTACGGCTCACATAAGGCAGCCTACCCTGCCTTCTCCTAAGCTACTTCGGTGGTATACATGGGAGCCATTATTATATATGTATATATGATTTGAAGTGAAACTAAACATTCTAACACCAACACTTGTGTTCCAACTCATTGAGTGCTTGTTTTAATAGTAGGCATATACAATGATTGTGAAATGGAGATTCATTAAACTTATGAAATTTAAATTTTGTTTTTCTTGGAGTGGTTATCCAAAGCTCTATATTAATTATGTGACATATAATAAATATATCATAATTTATATTCTCTCATAATTATATGACATCTAATAAATATACAGTACAACCTCTTTTATACGAACCTTGTTGAACCGGATTCTTCTGTAATCTGGACTGAAAATAATTAGGTCTATACGGTATATATTTTTTGTATTTAAAATTGTTGTTTAAAACAGAAGAGTCGCTTTACAAGTTCAGTACTGCAAATACAGTAGTACAGTATTTATTGTCCTCAATTTCGGTTAGTATTGTAGTACATACTGTATATCATTTTATAACTATGCGCTGAACTTTACGGCTTTGCTAATGGAAAAAACCTATAGCCTATTTGGAACGACAGATGGAAACCACGTCTACTGATCTAATGGTAGTGAAACGGCTTTGTGACCGCGCAGCTCGTAAACATTACAAACTTACGTAAAGAGACTAACCTTACTATTTTAGTGACAATAACATTTAACAGTTGAAGCTTTTAATGTGTAGTGTAGTATTTATGTAAACTAATTTGACAAAAACAGTAAAAAATAGTATAGGTAGTGAAACCTATATAAAATAATATATAATGTAGTGTTTATGAAAACTATTTTGGTGAAATTAAAATTTGGTAAGTATTTAACTTTGAATGTATATGTAGTACAGTAATTTACATTAAAATATTTAATCCTCTATAATCCAGATTTTCGTTAATCCGGATGACCTCCGGTCCCAGTTGATCTGGATAAAAGAGGTTGTACTGTATCATAATTTATATTCCCTCATACCAAAGACAAAAGCCTTATATATAAACAGTAATAGCGTATTGGGTCAAATATAAGATGGCTTCACTATAAGGCTATAAGGGGATCCTAGATTTTTAAAGGTGTTTTACAAGAAGCCTGTTTATATATATGACGACCGTGAATTTTGTTATGAGTTCAGTGAGAAAGATAAATGGTCTAAACCCATACCTTGGGATGAAACTAAATAAATATAGCAATTTTACATTAAAGGTGAAATTATAAGTAATAAAGTACCTTAATATTTTTAGTCACAGTCATCAACCTCGTTTTCTTCTTCTTAAAGTTCGTCTTCAGTACTGATTCTGGAATCTGATTCATAATTGGAGTCTTTCCACTAAATTTCATACTTGCGCCCATCCGTGTTATTAGAAACACTAACATTTTTAATCCACTTGCTAGTGGATTCACATTTGATCCCCCCCCCCCCGGATGATCGTCCACTGGGGCAGTAGGTGTATGCTTTGTTTCTTCAACTTGCCTGTTAGACTCATGCATGGTTTCCATTGCCAGTCACTGAAGTTCTGCCAAAAGTAGTCCTTAAATGGTTTACTAACATCCACATCTAGAACTTGAAACTGTGAAGTCATTCCCCAAGGAATTTTCTCAGTTTTGTGACTACAAAAAGAATCAAGAATTAACATGACTCTCTACCTTAGTCAATGCCCCCAACAACTTTAAGCCTATCTGCCACAAATTCTTCCATTTTAGAGTCATCCTCTCTTTTCCAATGCTGTAAAAACAATCCCAGCTGGTGACTGTTTCTTTGGAAGCATTTTTCTCTTCAAAATAACATATGGCGGAAGTCTTCTGCCATCAGCAGTTATTCCTGTAGATCTAACTGTAACCGATTTTGCACCCTTCTTGTCTTAAGTAACATTTGTGGCATATTGGAGGATGGTGATTTCAAAACTAAGACAATGGTACTGGTCTTATGTTCATATGGTGGTCGGTAGCTGATTTATATGGGAAGCATGTGTGTCTTTGGCTTTCAGAGAATGAGATAATCACATGTTCTGCTGATTAGGGGGTGTCAAAACTAAGACAATAGCACCAGTCTCACAGTGAACAGTAGCCAACTTATTAAGGAAACACATGAGGAGCTGTCATGCAGTTGGACTGGAAATCTATGCCCGAATATGGCCAAACGGTTCATCAGTTTCCCTTAAAGGAGGAGTGGGAAAATGGTGTTAAGTCATGTGGAAAATCTTTGGATGAATCCGGCCAAACAGATTTATCAAACTCCTCGGTCAGCAGAGTGGGAAAATATCTAATGTCTCATGTAAACTCTACAAACAAATTAAAAAAAAAAGAAAGCTAATTTTCAGCAATAAATTACGTAGAATCCGAAGAGTTCACCCGAGAGGGCAACGATTATTTTGTGCAACGAAAAGCCAGAAATTAAAAAAATCTGCACAACAGTTAAAATACCAAAACCGTATAAATTGACAATGCATTATAATTAATTTGTTAGAAAGAGCCTTAGCAATATATTCAGTAACGTAACGGTCCAGTACTGAGTATTGTAGCACTTAAAAAAATTTTCAGATTGTATCCTAAATTAAGAAAAGGCAACAAATAAGAGATAAAATGTTGCAGTTCAGAAACTACGACTTATCCTGCAAGATTATATTTTAAATCTCTGGATTTTTCGTTCCAATTGGGAGTAATTATAAATAATTTGTTCTATATTATCGTTGAAAATTATATAATTTTATGAATTGTTCTACAAGAAATCTTTGAAAAATTTCCCCTCCCGCACTTATTATTATTATTACTATTGTTGTTGAGTTGGAAGATTTTGTGACATTTAAAAAAAAACTCTCCCTCTCTCTCCCTCTCTCTATTTATGCACCTAAGCATTCAAAGAATTTCAACGAAACCAAAACATCGAAGCATGATAATCTTTTTAGGCTTTTGAAACGTATAATGTGGATTATGTTTGGTGGATTACGTAAATCATTTCCAAACCACAGACGATCACAAACAGAGCATGTAAAACAAATTTTATTCTCACTAAAACGTTTGCTAACCTCAATGTCAGCAACAATTATTCTGTCTTGATGCGTTTACGTATCAAATTTCTAGACTGTGGGGAATCGAAAGTGTGGAAGCGTTAACGTTTTTCGATGACGTTTTTGTGGAATGCCCCCAGCCTAAAAACATTATCATGTTAAAAAAAAAAACAAATTTGTTCAACTCCCTGGTGGTTAAGGGAGAATTGGTATAGTGTTTCACAGACAATCTTTCATGGAATGTGGTGAAATGGATTCAGTCATGTTCCCTGTTGCCATGTCTTGATATTGAGCTCATTATAACATGTGCCTGTTGATTCATGCTACACACGTGGCAAGCCTGTGCAGCTGGCAAATCGAACAAAATATGGTACACTTTTGCAGGTACAAATGCGAAATTTTTTTGGGTTAGGTTGTGCATATGAAGTGAGTACAATTTTCAGAAGGTCATTTTAAGAAGAAAATCATCGTCTTATATTCCGGCCAATATGGTAATCTGGTATGAGGTTATTCCAACATTTAACATCCAGTTGGTTAAAAAAAAAAAAAAAGGAAAATTATTGTAGGAAATGTACAAATATATTCTTATCTGCATTGCTTCTCCATTTACTTGATACCCGCATTCAAACAGTAGTATCATGCATGGCACCAGCTTCTCATCTGTCCCTTGTCAAAGGATGCCACCACTAGGGTACTCAACCACCATTCAGAGCTCCTCATCAGTTTTGAAACACTGTATAGCCAACCGCTTCTTCATGCAAGTGTAAAGATATTGGCCTTTTGGTGCCAAGTCTGTGGTGTAAGGCAAGTAATTGAAAGTCTCTCATGCGAATTTCTTGAGTAAAATCCTTTATTTGAGGAGATGTAGTGTAGGGCCACTGGTTTAATATAACTGGCCACTGGATAACACTTAAAATCTTTGGTAAGTGACAGCAGTTGTCACTAGGGTGGGCCAAACTACATAGGCATCTGACATATGACTAATCTTGCTTAGTATAAAAAGAATGCATATATCACATTACACATCTTGTATCTGGCAAGAGAACCAATGACGTACTCAATGTTTTATCCTTGCTTGGTGTTACATACACTGGATATAGGTGATGTCTATCGATAGGAGTACTGAAGTATTTTGTATATACATCATTATTGAAAATGTTTAAATTCACACACATTAGCTCAGGTACTAGATATTGTCATTGCATATGTTAAAAAACCTGCAGTCTTATTTTCTTGCATATATTAGGTTGCATCTACTTTCATCTTATTAGGTTTCATACATGCTTTTGTGCATTAAAATTGTTATAACAATATAAAAGTAATCCTTTTTTATGTAATGGTAAATTACGTATGAAATTATTACTTGTATGTATTGCATATGTATGTATGGCTATGTATAATGCATAAACAGGATTATTATTCCTTTTCCTGCGGGGGTTATGTTTTTCAAGAGTACCTTGGTTAATACAAACATGAAAAAAAGGTGTAGCATTAAAATAAGAAAAATGAGTTACCAGAAAAATGTGTACAACTGCAGAGCCTACAAAGAGAGTCTTTATATTTTAATATTATGTTTTTTTTATACAAATAATATTTTACAAAGTAGATTTGTTATTTTCTGTTACAGTCTATGCATTGAAACATCAGAAAACACGTAACATAGACTACATGGTACTATACTATACTAATCTACAAATTTATACACAAACAAAACACAGACAGGGCAACAGTTCAAATGAACTCTTTCATAGAGACAACCAGAATGACTGAAAATTCTGATTAACTCTTGTTGGTTTTATGTAGTCAGAAGGGTAGGGAGCTAATGTAAAGCATATGTGAATTGGCCATAGCTGAATCATTTCTGTTGCTATAGTTGTTCTAGTAGTATAGGCCTTTACTGCTGCTTATTTCAAAAATGTAACTAAGTACAATATTGCATAATGTCAGTATATTACTGCAAAAATTATCTTAATACTGTAGAATCTTTGCAATGATAGTTCTGTATTAACATTAATATGTTTTTGTTACTATTAATTCTATCATTTATAATATTCAGCAATGTTTACAGTACAAGATATTTTTTATACCATTAAGAAATAAATAAACAAAAATAAAAATTTGAATAATTGGTAATGACTGATATGCAAAACTGTGTATAAAAAATACACAGATAACGAGGAATTACTGTAGATGTATTTTACAGTTTGATTGTTGACATTTTGTGAATAGTTTTAGAAGAAAATATTTAGATAATATTATCTGCTCACAGCTTTCCTCTGTGGTGCCAGATTTTTCCTCAGTGATCATAATTTCTACTATTGCCTGTAACTTAATTGTAGCAGATTTTACAATAAGATTGATGCTTCATTAACAAAACTTGTTTCTCTAAACATTATTTGCTAGCTTTCTTTAAAAATCATCCTTCACCTCATTGCTCAGAAATTAGTCTGCTGCTGACATTTTGTTTCAGTTAGTGGTATTTAATTAATTCATTTTAGGTTTATGAGTTTTGTAAAATATGTAAAATAATAAATTATTATTATGTATTTTTATGTAGTATTATGTAGTATTTTTATGTATGAATTATTATTATGTAGTAATATGTAAAAATAAATTTGTAAAATTTGTAAAATATATCATTTTAAGCTTATAAAATATGTAAGGTCTGTTGTATTTTTATTTTTGCCTATACATAAAGGTTATATAAGTACAGTTTTATTTGTCAGTTTTTGTTTTTGTTAACAGAGGTTACTGTTTGCTGGGGAGGCAACACATCCTAGTTATTTTTCAAGTGCTCATGCTGCTGTGGAAACAGGTATCAGAGAGGCAAAGAGAATACTTGATTACTTGTCACAGTAGTAATGTTATTTATAAATATTTGAATCAATTTGGTTATATTATTCATATAACGTTAATATTAAGCATAAAATGTGTAGGCCTGTATATGAAACCTAATAAAATGGTGTTCTTATTCAGTTTTATAATTAATGTGTGTTTTCCTTTCTTTTCATACAGTTGAGCTCTACAATAAAATTAAGATATTTTTTTTAAGGAAAGATGTTAGCCCTTTGGTAAAGGTGTTAACACATTTAGTGTGTCCTATTTTTATATAAAGAGTAAGTGTGATGAATATCTTTGCAATAAAACATTGTCAGTAAAAACACTGAATTTGTATTTATTGGAAAAGTTGGTAAAATATTATTTTCACAGGTACATATAATTTTGTATAGTACAAGTGATACAATGGAAAACAATATTGGAGGGGGTCAGTAATTTTTTTGTGTTAAAGAAACAGTAAAACTTAATGAGAGTATGGTATGAACAAACAGATCATTTGTACTGAACTGCCTGGTAAATAATGTAATAAGCAGTAGTCAGTAGATATTTGTACATAGATGTTTTATTTAGTTCAAGAAAACACACATAGAATTTAGTTTAAATTATAAATTTTGTTTTCCGGTAGAAGCCCGTAACGAACTTGTTCAAAAGAATAGAAGAATCATAAAAAATTATTTAAAGCTGCTTGTTTGGGGGGGAACAAGAACTTGATTTTTGGAGTCATAGTGAGTTTCATAATTCTTTGAATAGAAGGAATTATATTGAGTTGCTACAGGAAATGAGGGATTTTTACAGCAAGCTAAAAAATCATATAAATAATTCTATTGTATTTTCAAGGTTATCATGTGATATTCAAAACGAGATTGTTCTATTTCTTAATATATGATGCTTGAAATAAAACATGAAATTGATGATTCTTTTTTTGCAATTATTATGAATGAAACTACAGACATAGCTACAAAATCACAGTTGTCTACAGTAATTCGTTATATAAAAAATGGCAGAATTATTGAAGGGAGATTTTTGGGATTTAAGAATGTTACTGGTGATCACACATCTAGTGCTCAGTCTCAGCATGTTTTTAACATGTTAGAAGAGTATGCCTGTGGGAAGAAACTGGTAGCACAGACATATGACGGTGCCACTGTCATGGCAGGGGAACTTAGTGGTCTTCATTCTTGGGTACATGAATAATGCAGCATGGTTTTTGTGCATTGCTATTCTCATAAGCTAAATTTGGTTCTTGTCACACTCGTTCAGTTGTATTAAAGAGTGTAAAATTATTCTTATCTTAGCAGGTTTTGAAACTGTCTTTTCAAAATCAGTCAAAAGAACCAAAGCAGTGGATACAGAAATAAAAAAAATGGCTCCCCAGATTGGCTCTAGCTAAATAGAATTACAACAGCAAGCTCTTAGAAACAGCGTATGAAGCAAAACTAACATTATTAATTTACTGACGTCCATGACAGAAAACACTGAAGTTGGGATTCTGGTGAAACTATAATTACTGCTACTGGATTGATTTCTAAGTTATAGGATTTTGATTTCAACGTTTTTCTTGTAATATTCTCTTCAGTTTTCCCTCCGATCAGTGTTTTATTTCAGACTCTTCAGAAACAAGTGTTTGATAATGGTTTTTGTATAAACAAAATTAAAGGGTTTTTAGCTCATCCTGAAAAGCTTAGAGAAGATTTTGACTGCTTTTGGAGTAAATCTGAAGAAATTATGTCTCATTTTGAAGCGTAGTTTCCATGTCCAGAAAAAGAATATGAGACTGTATCATTTATGGTGGGGATAGGAAATCTTCATACAGAAGATTGTTTTATGAAGTAAAACAAATGTAATTTATGCTGCTGAAACAAATGTAATCCATAGGATCAGTGACATTGCTAAATTAAAGGTCTTATGTCGTTTGGATTCAAAGCAATTACAAGAGTTTAAAAACAATTCCCAGAAGAAGTATTCGTAAACCTGAAAGAGAATTATGGGTAATTGTTTTGACATTCCTAAATTGAGAAGTGAGCTTTTATCCTATTTAGTGACTAAATATTACACAAAGAATTAATTTTGACCTTCACAGACGTCTAATAGAATCTGATCTTATCGAAGTTCTTCTGGAAGTGTGTAAACTTATTCAGTTGATAATGACCATCTCTGTGTCCAGTGTCACAGCTAATAGATTATTATCTGCTTTAAAGCACATAATATATCTATGCAACACTCACGGACATGAGAGTGTGTCCTCACTTGCTCTTATCAGCATAGGAAAGGCTCTACTCAAAAAACTGACAGAAACAATCTTTTTAAGACGATGTGATTGACATCTTGCCAAGTAACAGTTGAAGGATTGAGGTAAACTACAAATAGTAAGATAAAGGCTTTACATACTATTAGCATCTCTTTAAGTTTAAATGGATAATTAATAAACTTGGTGATTTTTTTTTTTTAAATTAAACAGTGTTTGATACAAACTTGTGAGACATGTGACAATGTATGATAAAAGAGGTCACATAGCACCTCCCCTAGTTTTAGACCCATGCCTTGGCACTGTCCACACATCTGAGTATTCTGTAAACTAGACATGTGTACTGATTATAACACATATTGAGAACGTAACGTTTCCACAGTTAGCATAATTTTTTTTTGGCTCCCATGTGTACCACCGAAGCAGGTTAGGAGAAGGCAACATAATTAAGCTGGTGCATTAGGCAGCTCCTAAGCTGCAAAATTTTTAAAATGTAAAATATAGTGTGCAACAATTTTGCATATTAATGTCTCAAATGGTGGATTTAGTTTAATTAGAATATATTTCGTAGCATATACCATCATACCATAATACTACACCAGCTGTTACATCAATGTGTCTACAATGATCTTGGTGAAAATATGTTGGCCCAAGTACTCTTATACAGAAAGGAACGTGTCAATCAAACTTTAGTACTCTGACTAGAAGACTCATGTTAACAGAGAAAACATATACATATGTCAAGAAAAGTAATACTTTCTGAAAATACATATAAAGGGTAAGATATGTTAATACAGCATTTGTTTTAGAACTGTAAGTTCATAATTCTTTGGAAAATAACATTCTCTCTTTTCACTCCTTTAGTATCAATAGTGTAAAACTGTTATTCTAAGTACTATGTAAGTTGTGTATTCAGTAATTTGATTTCATGTAGTAAGTAGTAAGTAGGTCTAATTTAAATTGTGAGATTGTGATTATTGCTCTTAAATTTTATCTCTGATGTCTGCATGTAATTTCAATATAAGTAACAGAAAATGTATACTTCGAAAAGTTAGTAGTGCATCTAATAAAGCTTGAATTCTAAATGTATCTAATGTGATGTAACTTTGAAGAGAGTGAATCTGAAATGTTCATTAAAATATTTGCCCAATTTAGATAGTAAATTATATTTAGTGAATACATCCAATTCATGTCTCTTTGAAACTCATTAAACATAAAAAAACCTTTGTGTTAATATATGTTAGATGAAAAAGAAAAGAAAATTTTACTTACTATTAAAATTATGGAGAAAAACCAACTGGTGAATTGATAAGAAATAAAAACAAAAATATTTTTGAGAAAAATACATTATACATGCTGAATGTTGGTCATATAAGTTGTCATTGAGTATGAGCATATGTTACATAATTATAAGCAAAATATCTTCACATAACCCTAACATAGATACCTAACATATATGTTCTTCTTCTAGCTTTAGGTACAAAGACCTGTTGCAGCTCCTATTGTTGAAACCATCATTTCAGAGGTTGCCCAATTTCTTCTTTGCATTTATAATTTAAAAGGATATCAATAATTATAAAAATTTTGGACATCTGCCACCATCCATTCTCCATACTTGGGTTAGCCAGATTTCTCCATTCATTAGTGCTCTTGAGAATGCTCCATACTTGCAGATTTTGCTTGATCGCTTTGTTTCTAATATGGTCTTGTTTTGGGACTCCAATGATTCTTCTAAGGAAACAGGGTTCTGCTGCCTGTATTCTGTTTCTGTCCCTAACCATCATGGTTCATGTTTCACTCCCATATAAACATGCTGGCACACATGGTCTGTGTGTCTTTTGTTTCATTTTACACATTGACCATTTTGTTTCGTTTGTCTCTTGATCATTCTACTCATATAATTAAACCTTTATTTTGTGTCCAATGGATATTTTGTCCAGTTAAGATATTTGGCAGCTGAGGAGGAAGTTGATAGTTGAGACCTGATTTCACATTTAAAAGGCACATTGGAAGAATGATCAAACACACAATTTTTGAGGAGTATTTTTAAAGTTGGAAGGAATGAGAACCTTTTTAAAAGACAAAAAATTATGAGAAAATATTAAATACTTAATGGGATTTAAAAAAAATCTCTGCTCGGAGCGTGGTTGTTTTTGTCTTGTATCACAGAATTGAAGTGAGCTTAAACTTTGAATTTTCATTGAATCTAATGAATTTGAAAATACAAGACTGTATACAGAAAGTTAATATGAAAAGTTATATCGGTAAACATTGTTAATTATATAAGTGTCCCTGTTTGTATTAGTGTCCTTGATGTTCATAATATAAAAAGTTTTACAAGTTACTAAGTAAAGTACAACAGAAAATAAATTTTAAATGTTTAACACAAAATTTATGAAACTGGGTTGATGTTTGTCTTATGGTCTTGAAATCTTCCTGTTTATGTGTAATCTGAAAATAAACAGAAATTGATAATCCAACATAAAAATTAATTTGTAAACACAATAAATGAAGATAAGTTGTTTCTCTATTATACAATTATTTTAAAATGATAATTAAATTTTAAAGGTATTTTACAAATAAGTTAGTTTTTAGTTCAAATGGACTGTACCTTAGTCAATGTAATCCTCATCAGCTTCTGAGCTGTGGTAGATTGGTATTGAAGTCCTGGGCGTCCACTGTGCAAAGTCCCTTGAGAACTTGAAGATAATTATATTCAGCCACATAAAGCAGAAGGGCTCAATGTACGATAACTTTGGCTCAATTTGTCCATTGGAATGTGAAGTTTGGAGATCACAGTGGTTTGTCTTTGTCTTGCAGCACTTAGTTGCTGTCTTACAACTGTTGATGTAAATGGTCCTGTGGAGGTATCCTGGTGGTCAATTGTTGACAGTTTGATTTGAGAGATTCTGGCTTTTCTGATTGGTCAGGTTGCTGCCATAAGCTTTTTTGTATACCTTACAGCAAGGAAATTACTGCATTGTTTGAAATTATCTTCCCAAAGGTAGTCACTTTATAGGACTAGGCTTAACCCTTGCAGACAAAAATCATCAGGTGTTTCAGCCTCAGAATATCTAGGTGAAAGTCCCATATTTTTGTCAGTTTCCATTTTGAATGCCCCCTAACTGAAAACACTATCATAACCTGCTTGAACTTCTTTTTTTCCACTGTCATGCAACGAACATAGTGATGTTTTTGTTCTGCCCACTGCATGAGTCAGAGAATATTTTCAACTCTTTAACAGATTGATCAAGGTAATGCTGAGTAAAGTGGTGAAACCTTGACACAACATCTGTACCCTTTTTTTGCAGTTTGATTGGAAATGTAAAATACTGACTCACCACTTACCAAGCATGTACATTGAATAGAAAAAAAGGTAACTGGAATTGGAAATACACCTCACTATAGTAATATTAAAACTAGTTTGGTATTGACACTTTTAGTGAAATGGATACAACGTTGCCACAATCTGACCACTTGGTTTCTACAACTGGATAAACACGAAACAATGATTCACATATTGTAACACAACGTTAATATTTGGATATTGATAATGTGTGATAGAGGTATCGATTGTGTTGCTTGTAGATACGCTCCAGTATCCGCAATAATGTTGTATAATAAAATATCCAAAGTTATAATTATTATTATCAGTCTGATTGTGATTATTAAATGTGTGGGTATCGCTGGTTAAATCTTTTAATTTAAAAGTATTTTTCGCACTCCGCTGGAAACCTCCCCACTTACCATATGTGGATATTGCTGTTCTGTTCGGTGACTGCTCAGCTGTAACATATACACTACACATACAAGTAGATATTCTGTTTGAATATCAAACGTGATTAGCATGCACAATAATAATAATAATATAACAACTGAATAATGTTTTGAATTATCAGGAATATTTGAATTCTTCCGCCACCTTTTGATAGAACTGGCTATGAAAAATTAAACTATTTTAAGTCTGAAATTAAACACTTTTTCCACTGGTAACAAAATATTGAGGTTTATTAACAGTTAGGAATGTTATTAAATCTTTCAAAAATTAACAATCAGTCACTAATAATTTTACAGGAAATAATTACAATGAACAAATTTAAAATGAAACTCTTCTTAGCCTCAGGGCTGGTAACACTGTAGGTTATACAATAGTTTTTATTTAGAGAGGTTATGTCCTCTTACATAAGTTAATTACCAAGTTCGTGTGATTCTTTTAAGTGACATGATGCCAGATACAAGATGTGGCGTTTTATAATGATATTTAATAAACAATTAATAGAAAACAAACAAACAAATATTAAAATTGAAAATTGGTACCATATAATAGATAATTATGGTATTATCGTACGCGGGAATTCGTACCCAGTATAGAGTAGTTACTTTGACAATAAACAAGTGCGTTGATTTGCACTGCTAAAATGTACTATTATATTTTAATAGTTAACTATAGGGATTATTTATTTACAAGAGAAAAAGTTATAATAAAAAAACTCTTGTTATAGCTTTCATCTGGTTTGTATTATTTGAGAACAGACTTATGACAAAAAGGTGACAAATTGTGGTTATGATTTTTTAGGTTATCTCATAATGTGAATAGTTATTAGAGTTAATTGTATTAAGCATTGATTTCTTCTTAATCTAAACATACATATATTATTTATAGTATTTCTGATGCATAACTATCAGTAGAATAGAATATTCTTTCGCATAAAAATTAAAATATTTATCTTCAATAGTAAAATCAAAAACAACATGAGTCAATTGAGCGACTATTTGCTGCGCTCGTATTTTGTAATAATTACATTAATCGTGACTCTTTTAATTATGAAAAATAATTAAAACATTTATTTATCAAGTTAAAAATTGCGAAATAATTCTTTCGTCAATTCTGATAAATTTCATCTGCATTATTATACTTCACTATTATTGATTAGCGTAGTATCTAAACAATCGGTTTTTACAGAAATTTTTATTTCTGTTTTATTGTTAATTAATGAAAACTATTGTACTCCCTGGTTTATTTTCAACACACCACTCGAAAATACGACCGATATTATACACTGGTCGTATTTAACTCTTATTCACTCTGCACTGTACACACGTTAATGCTTTGTGGTATATAGGTTAGGTGTATGTAGTTTTACTGATGTTTGCGTGTTGCGCACAATTCAAAAATAAACTTCTTCATTAATTTGGTCCGTAGAGTGATACGTCTTGTCTAGTTGATGATTGATAGATGACTGTCACGCTCCGTCGGAATGTCTGCGGCTTGTCTGCCGGTTTTCATTCATTTGATTGGTTGAATTCTTTGAACTCTCCGACCCAAAGTACCTTGACTTAGTAAAATTTTTAATTTATTACCAATTTTGCGTTTGGGTTTGAGATTAGCATGACGTAAGCACTGGTGCACAGAATAATTTAAAAGTTTATAAACGTTATAACTTTCTTATTATTTGTCTAATCATTGAATGGTTGGTGCCAATAAATCGCGGACATCCTGAGCTTTAAATAAAGTCCAAACAAGATTATAATCCGTCCATTATTAGATCACTATATCGATTTCACAAATTTTTATGGTGCATCTTATATTTAATAAGTTTATTACACCAAAACTTAACTAATTACACTAAAACACTTTTGATTAAACGATCTGAGTCTATTTCTCAACTATTTAATACAAAATTTGGGAATAATTGTTACCCAAACAATGTTTGATCATGGCGTCTTTAGCGTCCATATTCGATTATTCACAATTGTCCTAAATACTATTTTTCCATATCTAATAACATTGGTATTGTAATCTAACAATAATATAAATGTTTATTTACATGGATTTGTACTTTAGTATATGCACAAGGTTGTGTTTCATATACTAGTAGTATTGTTTAACTACCTTCCTATCTCTTTTCTTCAAATTGTCACTTTGTTTATGGTTTTTTCTATATAAGGTATATTATGTTGTAAATGCAACTAGTGTACAACTATAGTACCTAATTCATTTAATATATTTGTTAGCTTTTAGCTATCTGAGAACCCTTCAATTTCTAGTAATGGGTTTGTTTACATTAGGTCATGACATGGTAGTCAGTTATTTTTTGATAAATCAATAACAAAATTGTTATTATTATAGTTGATATAGATTCTTAAAGTAGTATCAGACATCCTTCTGATCATTGATAACATTTTTATTTACTTTTGAACAAGTTTGTATGTTGCATTTTGCATAAATAACTTGCTACATATTGTTTGTTTACATTCTGATTCCACCATCATGGTCATTTAGTTTCTAATAATTTATCTATAAAATTACTATTCTTATGGTTATGGTCTGTTCTCATAGTAGTATTAGGTGTCCTTCTTACTACTGGTAACACTTTCATTAATCTCTATTTAAGTTTTAATAAGGTATTTTGCTTAACTAGTTGGCCACATTGCCTCTACTCACTTCTGGCTATGCATTCATAGTCAGCTAGTTTACAATATTTTGATCATAAAACTATTATCATTATACTTATAATCTGTTCTCATAGTAGTACCAGATGTTCTTCTAACTACTGGTAATACTTTCATCAATCTTTGTACATGTTTTAGACATGTATTTTGTTTAACTAATTTGGCATATTAGGTTCCCTTTCATCTAGCTTTGTGCTATCATATTTGGTCTACTTTATTTGTAGTGTATTTCAATATAATACCCTGTTTACTAGGGTGTATCATTACTTATAACGAATCTTTGATTGACACAATTGTTGATGGTTGTTTGGTTAAGCTAACATGTATGATTTTTTGTTTCATAGGTGCCTGCCTTTCCTATGGGGTTATGTAACAATGTACAACATATTCTAATGCAGCATTTTGCTACTACTAACATGACTTCAGTATGGTATTCTATTACAATAGTTTAATTGTTGATTAATACACATGTTTACACTACTTCTTCTTAAACAATAATACAAATATTCTTGAACTAATGATAATACCTTTCTTGTCATGGTTTGTACCTAATTTCTGTCACATTTGTTTGATATCTAACAAACTACTTTGTTTGTTATTATTTTCTCTGGCCTTTCTTTGTATTGTATTCTGTTTTGCCGTGGCATTCAGTTACATTTCTTTTGAAATTTACAAGATAATTTGGTATTAAGCAAGCATAAATATTTGCGAATTATTCATAAATGCAAGTGCCTATATATAGTAAAATAATAATTTATAATTGATAGAAATTATAATATTGAACTATAATATTTCATTTGTTAATTTTTGTTTAGTTAAAAATTAAATTAAATACTTTATATTGCAATTTTATATTTAAAATTACTTTTAACATTAAACAAAATAAATATTTACAGGCATTGCACAAATGCAATGCACAGAGAAGGGCATTAAAAATGCTTCAATAAATCTAAAAAATATATATATTTATTTTTCTTCATTTACCAATGTACAGATTATAAGTTAAATGTAGTCGCATTTATAAGCGCGCACGGAGAGAAGCTCGCTCCCTTCTTGAGATTCATCGATTTCACTTGGAAGTATAATCATCGGATGATGCGTAGTGAAATATGAAGCGTATGGGACCACTTTGGTTGGTCGCAACTTATAAAATACACCATCAATTGTAGTACCATTATGAGTGGTTATGATATTTCGATCACATGCTAAACGTACCAAATAAAATTCTTCCAAATATGCAAGCAGTCGTCCAGCTTTGGGCAGTTTCAAGTTGTAGTTAAAATCACCACATGTAATTAACGGGCTTCAGTATAAGTCATCGGTACATGACATATAGCTGCACATGCTATAAACATTAAAGCGCAAAAGAGCGGTGTCAAATAAACGAAATAACTTGTCTTCAATGATGTTTGGTCGTCCGTACATCAGAATGATTGTAGCGGGTCAATTTTTGGGTGTTTTTATTTTAACCGTTTGGGGCATTTATATATTTTTATTCATTTCATTTTCGGTCGGGAGCCTTATAAAATATTGTGAAATAACTGTATTATTGTGCAACGTATTTGTCAGTTTAACAGAACAGTGAAACAAAGCGAAACGCAATCAGTGTCGAGGAATGCGGCCGAGAATTCGCAGAACTCTGTACATGTGTTTCGACGCCCGTATGCAACCCAGCCGGGCGGGGCTCGGCAATGACGCCGTGAGAGACACCAAAGTTGAGGCAAACATGGCGATGTAGAAAAATGTTTGTTGCAGCCATCAACTCAATACCGGAAAACAGCGTTAAACTCCGCCTACTGTTGGTGACGTCAGCCGAGCCAAGTCCAATATTAAGCTCTGGTCACACACATATACCAGCAATAGTCCCTGCATAAACTGAATATGCCTCAGCAAATCAACAGTATACGGCGACTAAAACCTGATGGCCGTGACTGCTCATTTCCCGCGACTCAACGAAGCACATTGCCCAGTTCGTCTCTGACGGTATCGGCGCCGACACGCGAGCTAAATATGCTCGTATAATTTCATTAGTTTTCAATAATGAAAGTAAAGTAATTCTTTTCAAAAACAGTGACAGGATGGGAGGAGAGTTGTAGAACACTAACTTTTAAATTTGGAATTCAGTTTCGTCTTTTTCCGAGACATTTTCGATCTACCGCGGGCTGGCCACGAGGTCACCGAAGAACGCGTTATCGGTAGTGATATAAAAATTATGTATTCAATCGGGTAATTGGGGTTTAAGAACGGAATGTGAGTGATGAATGTGCAATGCTGGGCTGACCTATGTTTGTGTGTGAATGAAGTTGTATAATTGTCAATGATAAGGTAAGCGTAGAGTAAGTTAGGATGATCATGTAACAACCAATATCTATATATGTTATAACTAATTAATTTCAAAGTTGAAGTTTATAAACCGTTTGCTTAAATGATTTGACAAAATTAAGTACCAAAATTAAAATTATCAATTCTCTTCTTAACAATGTGTAGAGTTAATTATTTCGTAGCCTCGCACTGTTTCTGATCTCGCTTATAGAACTCTGGGGGGACCCTTAGGAAAAATGGTAAGTATAAGTGAATTAAATGTATAAATAAGTAAGTTTTTATACAAATGGCGCCTGAACAGGGACATTATATAGAATAATTATATAAATAAGCCAGATTTCAGAAACAGAGTGGGTATCGAAAGAATACAAAATACGTAAAATAAGGTTATGTCGTAACTATATGTAGTAGAAAATTTTACAATATTTCAGATATAATATGAATATGTAATATTTATTATACGAAAATTTTTTTGAAAGAAATAGAAATATTTAAACAAAAGTTAAAATGGCAGATAACGAGAACGTCAGTCTAGCTGACAATACCAATGAAAGCCAAACAAGCGCAACTGAATCACAAATTATGAGTGGAGAAATTATTCACTCAATGCCAGTCCCGACTAACAGGGCTGACGAAAATCAAATAGTAAAAATGATGCAGACGCTTTTTAACATACAAAATAATAAGTTCGATGAGAAATTCAGTAACCTAGATGAAAAATTTAGTGAACAGAAAAATGAAATTAGAGAAGTTCAAAATAATTTTAACGTTAAATTTGAAGAAGTTAAAAATGAAATCAGAAAGCAGAATGTTAGTTTTGACAGACGAATCAATGAAATAGACATACGTTGTACAAATATGCAAGAACAAGTAGTAGAAATAGTTAATGAGAAATTCGATGCTAAAATAAATGATTTAGATGACAAAATTAATACGATTAATGAAACAGTAATTAGCACAGTTCAAAACCAAATAGAGACACAGAGTAAAGAGATAGAAAATAAATGTTTAGCTACAGTAGATAAGCAGATAGAGATGAAAACTAAATTTGAAATAAATAAACAAATAGACATTAAAACAACTGTTTTACAAGATCAGTTAGAAAATTTTGAGTCAAATGTAATAAGTATAGCAGAGAATATAGAAACAGTAAGTAAAGCTATTTCAGAGCATGCAGATAATACCAACTGTAAAATAAGTACAATACAAAGTAAGCTTAGAGAAATAGATGAGTTCAGTTTACAAACTAGTAATAATATTTACGACAAATGTACTGTAATTGAGAACAATTTAATGAGTGTAAAAATGAATTACGGGGGGAAATTAACAAGAAATTTACCGGGGTTACGGAAAGGGTTATCATAACGAGAGATTTACACAATGAAATTGAGTTAGAAACATTTAGCTATGAAAACCGGACAATACATCCAATGAGATTTATAAACCAAACCCGGGAATACAACCGTTTCAATAACAGTAATTGGGAGGTACAATTAACCAAAATAATTAAATGTTTTAGAGGTAGTTCAGTAGTGTGGGCGGAAGCACATCGATCAGAATGGGATTGTTATGAGACATTCGAAAGAGCATTTAAAGGGAAATATTGGACCGAAGATGAACAAGAAATACTAAGAAGCCGCATAATGGGAACGGGCGATTTTTTAGGACACCCTAATAATAATAGTTTAACAATATACGTGACCAGGTTATATAACGAAGCGAAATATCTAGAGCCGCAGATACCATTTAAATCTTTTGTTAGACATGTAAGTAAACATTTACCGAAAGATGTACAGACCACTTTGATGACAAAAGAAATTGACGATATGAACGAGTTGGAGAGAATACTAGATATACTACAGAGTATTAGAGATCGAGAAGGGGGTAGGCGAACACAACAGAATAATAACCATCATCATGTTGAACATAATCAAAATAAGAATAATAATTATCGTGGGTATCATAATAATGTGCATAGAGATAATGTAAACAAACCAGGTGAGTGGAGTTGTTCCAGGTGCAAATGGGGGAATTTCGCCAGCAGACAACAGTGTTATAAATGTAATTTACCAAGAGAAGAGCAGAGGAGGAGAAACGAAAACAGGCCGTACCGAGGAACAAATAACTATCACCAGGGACCGCCGCGGGATCACCAGATACCCACAACAAGCAACCATAGACAACAACCGGAAAACTAGAGCATACAGTGGTAGCACGGACCAGACCACTGTACGGGGAAGCAAGTGAGGTCCAACAATTAGAAGATGTTACGAGTAATGTAATTAGAACAGATATAGTTGCGGATCTACTGGAGGAAGAAAACAAGGCAATCGAGGTGAGAGCGGGACTAACAGAAATACAGGTAAATGTAGCTAATAAACATTATAGAACACTTGTAGATACAGGTAGTGAGATTTCTGTTATTGCTGAAAACATTTTAGGAGAGTTAAAAGAAAGTATAAAGAATATTCCAATTTTACCAGTAGCTGGGGTTACAGTAGTAGGAGTTACAGGCGTACGCAGCAAGAGAATAACAAAATGCTACAAACTTGAAATTGTATTGGTCATCATAGGAATTTTACCAGGATTGTTATTAATTATTATTGAGTGAATGAAATTTAATCTGATTTTATATGTTTACAGAAGGGAGTCTCCCCCATTTTCGGGCGGTCACGATCTTACCAGTCCTGGCCGTGGTATTCGGAACTTGGAGGCGGGCCATGGTTGGAGGATCTTCCTTCGGGCGGTGAACGCAACGATGGTCCGGCTCCACCAAAATTGGTTAAAATTAGAAAACTCACAACACTTTGAACGGGGAGGGGGACCCATAGTTTCGTGGAAAGGTAGTATATATATATATTTTTTTTCTTTCCTCTTTTCACGAAATATTTTAGTTTTATTTTAGAAATTGTAAAATGAAACAACCAAAAATATGGAATTTGAATACTTAAATTTTCAAATAATTGTTTTCCCTCAGAAAACAACACAAATGTATTTTATTTTGATGTAACTGTATAAGATGATTCATTGTGGTACTTATTATTTTGTCAGAAAGAAAATGTTAGTGAAAAGTGAAAGATTGGACTTGCAGAAGTGTCTATGTGAAAACTTTTAAAAAAGTAAATAAAAGAACTTATTATTATACAAGATTAAAGGGTAATTTGAGGGGGTTGATTGGTGCTCAATGAAGTGATGAAACAATGGAGTGTTGAACTGCATTTGTAGAAAGTTTAATTTTCAATTGTTAAGTAATTAGTTAGTTATTAAGTGGCTATTGAGGGGGTGGCCTGTGCTCTCTTAGATAGCGAAATGGGTTGGGGGTAACAGTGAGTGTTACCTCCATCGGAGGCCAAAATGGCGATAAATGTGCGGCACACCTTATCCGTGTAAATTAAAGTTTACACACCTTACTAAATGACCGTGTCGCACATAATAGTATTGATGCATAACAGGCAGTGAAATGAAAGTTTAGATTTCCTCGACTTTTCGGGCGGTTACTGTCTTACCAGCACTAACCGTGGTTTTGGCTAGCGGCCAGCTATGGTCATATCAAGTCCCTTGACCATAGCTGACTTGAAATTGGTATATATTTGAAATTCAATGGGGGGTGACATTAGAGGAAATCTCCGGCACTATGGAACAGTGGCTGCCACTCTGCCCGCTTGGGGGTAGCAAGACCGGTGGCAGAACCGTTTTAAGGGTGTATGATTATATGACGAGAACATGATGATGTTCCCTACTTTAAAACTTAATAGCGGAAGCAGAGACACGGAGAGGTAAAACCCTGCTCCAAAATATACAGTCTCTGTGGAAGCGAATGGGCGCCACAGTGCACCATAATCTGAAATAGTGTGTGTGGCTGGGAGGTGACGCAAAGGAGTCACGAATGTAAAGTTTAATAACATAACATTTTTTTAAATTCAAAGTTGGATCCAATAAAACTGCTTATGCTCTGTTCAATTAACTAGCTGGTCAGATATGTAATATAAGGTGTTCATTACATGCTATGATTTTAAATGTATTATTTTATTGTTGTATGTTAGGTATAGGCATTGATAAGAATATGTGTTTTCATGATATGTGTACGCTTTAAATTGAGCCAATAATTAAGCGCCTGCCAGGCAATTAAAATAATAGAAGTGAGTATGGATAACCGAATATGTATATTCCGTGTAAGTTGTTCAATTATGAGATGTGTTTTAATTATGTTAATAGGATCAGCTGATCAGCAATAAGATGTCACTGGTATATTGGTTATAAAGGTTCCAAGTTATTGATGTTCAATGTAATGTTTGATGTATTACAGACGTTTTAATGTAATGATAAAAAATAATTTGATAATGAGAAATGAAGTAACGAGTTGTGAAAGCAAATAAAAGAGCGTTTTTGGGTGATAAATATTTTATGTGACATATAGATCTGTCAAAGTTAAAGTTGAATTAGTAGAGATGATATAAGGTAATGTTGTTTTGGTTTATACATGTTATAGTATTTTTTGAGAAGTATTGATGTTGACATAGTAATAGTGAGTATATGTAGAGATGAGTAATGGGAATGAGATATAAACATATTTGTTGATGATATTTTGTAGTAAGGGTGAGGTGGTAAGGTGTGAGCAACGTATGGCGTTGTGGCGAGAATAGAGTAGTTCGCGTGAGTGTTTGCCGATATTTTGGAGGGGCATTGGCTCGTATGGTTATAGCCAGGTAGGGAACACACATCCTAGTACAAAGATGAGCGGTGCCAGAGGTAAATTGAATTTAGAGTGTTTTGATAGATATTTTTATATAGAGGGGTGTCATGTAGTAAAAGTTAATAGTAGAGTCAGAGGGAGAAAGATTATATATGTATACAGCTCAAGTAGTACAGTCAATGAGAATAAATAGTTCAAATCACCCACAGTAGAATAAAGTAAGATTGTCAAATAGAGAGAGTGATTTATGATAAAGATATAAAATTTTCATTTTTTTTTGCCAGTGACAAAATTTGGATAGAATTGAAAATAATGTAAAGTTAAGAATTGTTTATTTTATTATTATGTAAAAGTCAATTTGATTATTATATTAATATTTTGTTCATTTTAAATATTTTATTTTGTTATGTTTTGTGCTTTGAGTTAGATTGTTACAGATGTTTAATGTAGGTGCAGAGAGTATACGTAACATATGTAGGTCAAGGGTTTTGGACTTGACCTAGTTTCGATCAGCTGATGAGGTCATACACCTACTAAGCTTGTATAGTAGGAAGCCAATTTTAATTTGTTTGATTAATTAATTCAAACCAATATTTAAATAATTTTAAATATGAGGAAAACATTTAAATAAATTTAATAAATATTTAATGAATACATTTTTTTTTGAATTTTAAAATTTTGAAAATTTTAATTTTTTTTGAGAAAAAAAAAATGATTTTTCGCCTGCCAGCGAATGAATATTTTAGGTAATGATTATTTTATCATGTGTGCATTAACCATGTTTATTTTATTGTATTGCATTGTATTGGTAGACTATAAGTGGTTCTCATGTTAGAGTAAGGATGTGTTTGGATTAGTAGAAATGTCTAGGTTAAATCATGTGAAACAAAAATTTAGAAAACAAGGAAGAGAATTTTTTGATAAAATATTATTTTTTTTTGAATTTCGGATTTTTGAATTTTTAATAAATTTGAAAAGAAATCTTTTATTTTTAATGTGTTATGGTAACATGTAATGTTAGTGTGTGTGAGCCCAGTATCTGCTAAAGGCAGCCCAGCTTGCATAAAAGGGGATCCATATCGGCGGAGGAGCTGGGATAATTTTAGCCAGGGATTGAGGATTTTGGGGGTAGCATGTTAGAAGGCGAGGCGCGCTGTGGTGCGAGTCTGTTCGATTTCTCGGTGTTGGGATCTCTTACGGAGAAGTCCAGTGATCTCGTTCAGATGAGTCCATGGTCGCTGAGCCAGGGGGGTCGTGTACCCATGAGATTAAGAACCAGGGGGTTGTTGGCACCAGTTCCTCACTGGTCCTCTTCGGGGTGTGTCGATGAGATTTCTTCTGTCGTGGACAGCAGAATTCTCATCGAGGGGGTATTGTAGCAGGTCAATTTTTGGGTGTTTTTATTTTAACCGTTTGGGGCATTTATATATTTTTATTCATTTCATTTTCGGTCGGGAGCCTTATAAAATATTGTGAAATAACTGTATTATTGTGCAACGTATTTGTCAGTTTAACAGAACAGTGAAACAAAGCGAAACGCAATCAGTGTCGAGGAATGCGGCCGAGAATTCGCAGAACTCTGTACATGTGTTTCGACGCCCGTATGCAACCCAGCCGGGCGGGGCTCGGCAATGACGCCGTGAGAGACACCAAAGTTGAGGCAAACATGGCGATGTAGAAAAACGTTTGTTGCAGCCATCAACTCAATACCGGAAAACAGCGTTAAACTCCGCCTACTGTTGGTGACGTCAGCCGAGCCAAGTCCAATATTAAGCTCTGGTCACACACATATACCAGCAATAGTCCCTGCATAAACTGAATATGCCTCAGCAAATCAACAGTATACGGCGACTAAAACCTGATGGCCGTGACTGCTCATTTCCCGCGACTCAACGAAGCACATTGCCCAGTTCGTCTCTGACGGTATCGGCGCCGACACGCGAGCTAAATATGCTCGTATAATTTCATTAGTTTTCAATAATGAAAGTAAAGTAATTCTTTTCAAAAACAGTGACAGGATGGGAGGAGAGTTGTAGAACACTAACTTTTAAATTTGGAATTCAGTTTCGTCTTTTTCCGAGACATTTTCGATCTACCGCGGGCTGGCCACGAGGTCACCGAAGAACGCGTTATCGGTAGTGATATAAAAATTATGTATTCAATCGGGTAATTGGGGTTTAAGAACGGAATGTGAGTGATGAATGTGCAATGCTGGGCTGACCTATGTTTGTGTGTGAATGAAGTTGTATAATTGTCAATGATAAGGTAAGCGTAGAGTAAGTTAGGATGATCATGTAACAACCAATATCTATATATGTTATAACTAATTAATTTCAAAGTTGAAGTTTATAAACCGTTTGCTTAAATGATTTGACAAAATTAAGTACCAAAATTAAAATTATCAATTCTCTTCTTAACAATGTGTAGAGTTAATTATTTCGTAGCCTCGCACTGTTTCTGATCTCGCTTATAGAACTCTGGGGGGACCCTTAGGAAAAATGGTAAGTATAAGTGAATTAAATGTATAAATAAGTAAGTTTTTATACATGATGTGGAGTTTATCATTTAGTCCTTGAGTATTCTTAAATCTGACACGAACACAACACACATCACTGTACGGCGCGCTCATAGTATCCAACTGGAAATGTGTACAACGCTTCAAATAAGGCTTGATAGACTCATAAATCGCGACACCACCGGCTCTAGTAGACGAACTGTTATGTCTGGCGACTATCGTATAACCAGGGATCTCCATACTCGGGTCGTCGTCTTTCATCCAAGTCTCAGTGAGCGCAAGTATGTACGTCTTGTTGTCCATCTTGTCTGAGCTGTACTTCCACTCGCTTCCTCCTGATCCATCGCTCCATAATAAATTCTTGTCTGATGCTACCTTACAATAAATTTAAGGGGATATGGCATTTAAACTCACCAAAACATTCGAAATTTTCTACGTCATTGACAACAAAGAAGTAGTTCCTATGGAAACTCACCAGTTCCCATTTTCGATCACGCACCAGCGATCGGCCGTAAATGTGTGAAACGTCCTTATAAACATTTTCAATGTTAAAACTTAACGTTTATAATGGGTGAACTCCGCTTAATGTAGAATCACTATCTCCAGATTCAACTGATTCACTGTCACTCGAACAGTTCACAGAAATTATCAAATCTTCCATCATCTGCTATTCCACTGTACCTTCATTTTTCCGTGCGTCTTCAATAACTGACTTGGTGTGTTCCACTACCTTCTTCCAATCTTCTCCAGTGGTTTGTATGGCTTCATTTGTTAATTTTTCGACTTCAGTCATTGTGAATTTTTGTATTATTTGTGGCAACGTACTTTTTAACCCTGGTCCATATTAGTCTATGGCGTTAAAGTGACAGTGATATGGAGGTAACCAGATAACTTTATGACCGTAACTTTCAGCCAGCTTCCTCACTTTCAGACATACCTTCTATTTGAAAGTAAACATGTATAGGTTAAAGCTGTTACATATTTTAAAGAATTCAAAATTTAAAAATGTATATATTTAAACAAATTGTTTTAAAATAAAAATCACATGCACAAAGTTCCGTAAATTGACAAAAAATAAAGTAAATTTATTCTTAGGTAAACATGTTATTTAAACATGCTTACATTTATTTAGTTAATAATTGATTCACACATTTTCACTATACTTAGTTAATTAGACAGAAATTAGTAAAGTAATTAGTAATTAGTTAACAATAAATTTGTATCTGCAACACAACTATTTAAGTATTAAACTAACATATTCTCACGAATAATCACAAAGTGTAACCGAAAACACATCACTCTTAACAAACACTTCATTCTGTGGCGCGACGTTCCACACTGTTTTTCATAACAGCATGTGTTAGACATCTTGGCAACAGTGTGCATTGCTACGGTTACTATTTACAGTTTCGAGTACAGAAATTGGTTAAGAGGCACGTACCAGTCAGTTGTTTACTCAACAGTTCCATCTGTCAGTACAAACTAGTTTTAATATTACTATAATTGATATGTCGAGAAGTGTAAGGTTCCATCCAAACTCGACTACAAATTGCCTCTGTTTTTACAGTTTTTCTGCTATCTTTCGTAGCATTTCTCTTTCTTGTGTACAACCACTCGGCCTTTAATTGTGAAGTTTCTTTTGGTTTTTCAGATTATACAAGCCATTTCCAGTTAAATCGTCTGAAGAATTTTCCCATGATTTTTGTAACACCAATTCTTTGTTATCTGTTTGTCACAGGTATTGCATGTAACTGAAAACAGGTAACCTATGAAATATTAAAGTGACTCACAAATATTGCCCTAAATGTTTCATAAGATATTTTAATGTGCAAGCATCTTCTTCACTCTTAGGTTTTTAGGTAAATACATCTTTTTTGAAGCATGAAAACTGTAATATGCTTTTCGGCCGTTTAGAGAAAAACTCAATCATAGCTTTCTCAGTTTCAGATGAAGTTTTGTGAGGTCTGTTGTAATGGGTTCCTCTTTTATCAATAGCCAATTTTCCAGTAGTGGCCAGTGCATGTTTTATAGTCTGTAAACAATGGCTTGTGGCACCGAAAATGGACATAAATACCTTACAATAAACTTTTCATTCCCGTGCTTTTTTTTTCACAAAGTGCATGAACTTTATACTCATAAGAAGTCATATCGTCTTGCCTCATCTAGACCTTCTTAGGTCTACGACACTCTATTGGTTTAATTAAATTTAAACCTGATAAGTATGAGTTCTGTTTGTCTCTATCTCCTAGACTGTTGAATGTTGAAATTAATTGACACTGTTCCTCTGCAATCATGTTTGTGTGTGCTGTTTCTCAAATGTTTGTTTGCCTCTCTCATTTGACTGAATTTGTTGTATTTTTTTTTTTTAGAATCATCAGTTGGACTAGTTTCTTTATTACTTATTTCACTATTGTTCAGAATTATTTTCATAAACACATTTCACTAAACTTCCACTCACAATATTTATAACACAAAAGTACATATAAAATTCAACAAGCCCATAAATTTCACTGTAAGAGCACATGCACTTCTAATAAATACAGAGCAGTGACTCTAAATTTGAGTTCTGGGTAAACAACTCTGTGGATGTTGACTTGAAAGGAGTCTGTTTTTCCTTTCAAGCACTGGAATCTGATTGATGTAATTCCTCCATGACATAATTTTAAAGGGTTGTAGAATAGAACCTGATTGTTTAACCACATGGCTGTAAGTACATAACATGGAACCTGTACAATTACCACATGACTGTAGAACCCAGGTACTGGAGATAGATGACAATTGTTATAGCTCAATTTTTTTATTTTAGTGTTATGGTTTTCCCCTGTGCCCTTCAAGTGTGTTTCCTAATAATACAGTGTTGCACTGTTGCACCTTATAAACCTTTTCTAGCATCAGTGCTAGACCTTTCAGTCTTTCCTTTTTTGTATATGTTCAGATTAAAATATTTAATTAGTTTAAGAAGTTCCAACAATCCTGTTTGTGTCATCACCACTCGCTAAGGTTATCTAGTCATCAGCACACAAGAGTCTTAAATCAATCTTGGTCTGCCTGGCTCCGGATGGTAGCATCTTGTGAGGTACCCTTGCCAAGGTTATAATGAACTCCTTAATGGCAGCTTCAGTGGAGAAGGAGAACTTTGCAATGGGATAGTGAAGTTGGCAGATGGAACACCATGTGAAATGGGGTAGGTGCAACCTTATCTGGTAAAAACAGTGCACTTGGCAACCTCACCACCATACTTATTTCATCCAGTGCTCATAGCGGCCAGGCAACATTCCAATTACTGAAATGCTTCTAAGTAAAAATGACCTATTATGTATAGTGGCCATAAGTCGTTTGAAAATAGAAGTTATCCTCAACTTTGTAATGACTGTGAATTTATAAACGATGAAAGGTTTTATGAAGTTTTATCATTAGGTAGATATTTTAAAAACACATCTGTTAATGTGCTGATAAGACAGGGCCTGCAAATGGGTAAAAAAAATATTAATCTATGTGCATATAAAATGAGTGTTTTGTGTGCATTTATGTGAGTGGTACATATAGAACAATAGTAATTATTGCATATATATTGTTATGCGTATGTTAGTGCTTCAACTGTGAGTGTAACCTACACTATGCAGGGTCCATATGCAGGTGGATATGATATGGATTTTTAAAATAATTTAAATTCTCTATGAATTTGCCATGCACAAAATGTACGCGTTTTTCCCAGTTTAGATTCATGTTTGTCAGTCCTGACAAGTGACTATATCTTGTTGACTTTCAGAGTAGAAAATCACCAGTTGTGACCAACATACTTACGTGTTTGTACCAGTAATTTCTGCAGAAAAAAGAGCTAACATAAGCCTCATGCATTACAAATATAAACAATGAACATTACAAAAATTCTGAAATGTCAAAGGAGTACACAACAAATAAACTAACGTGTTACAATTTACAAGTACCGTTATTTCTAACATTAGTATAGAAGTCAGCAGTTTCATACTAGATTAATTTTAAATTATTGTGACCAATACCATTTTAACAGCATAAGTGTATTGTAAGGCTTTACACATATATAACTGTTTGATTAATATTATATATTAACACCTTGTGGGAATATTGTTTCTACACCTATGTGGGAATAGAAACTTCATCCACAAAGCAATATAGGAAGTTTTAAAGGAAATCACCTGTTAAAATTAACAGAAAAAATTGCTTTTTTGTCGCAAAAGTCTCTTATAGTTGCTTCAGTCTGAGTACTGATACTGAACATTAAACATTATATCAATATATTCTTCATACTTTATAACCACCCTATCGAAGAGTTGTATGCATAAAGCATGTCTACTTAAATATTTCCAAAGCTACAGTCATGTTAATTACAATGTCTTTACTTTGGTATGCTTTCATTTTAATTTACATTTGAATAATTATATGAAAAAGTCTTAATTAATTATTAAATCTATTTCATGTCACTTTTCAATTAGTTTCACAAATGAAGGCTGATCTAAATGTTCCTGTTTAGGTTACTGAATTTTTATTTTGCTTACTTTGTTATGTAATTATTTACTGAATACGTAATAATTTTTTTGAAGATTTTATTCATTAACAGAATAAATTAGCTATAATGAGACCATATGGCGGGCCATAAGAATATCTTGTTTGTCAGTATTTAAGGAGAATCTTTTTGTCTGTGGAAGTGATAAAATGTATTAACTCAGTGTATAAACACTACTACTGGTTCCATATGTTTTCATTCAAAAATAAATAACAAGACTTTATTACACTTGAATAATTATAGCCTATTTACTATAATAATTATATTTATTACAGTCAAATTGAATTTCTCTGTCTATTTCTTATGGGAATTGCATGCATTTTGTTGGAAAATTTTGCTTTTTGCAATACTGTGAAAATGTATAAGTACAAAATAGTATAACATTTACCGGTACTCAAATATTAAACGTGTATACTATTATATATTAATTCAAGCACTTTTTGCTACAGTCTGTTTCTTGATGTATAAAATACATTTAATATTTATAAAGACTTTGCCTCAAGATGACAAAAAACATCTTTATAAATACTAGTGGTTGCCCAGTGGTCGAAATTCGACCGTAATTCATTAAATTTTTAAGTTTGAATGTTATTGAGGTTCTTTTGTCAAAGAGTATACCTCTATAATCATTGCATATAATTTTTTTGAATTTTGTTCTATTACGTCAGCTGCGAGCGTGTACAAATACGTCATTAGCGTGTGTTGTTTGCCTTAATTCCCTGCAATACATTTTTTAGGTCTGTTAAATTGTTGTAAACTTCAGACCTAAGACTTGTTTGATTTTGTCGAATGAAATGTAACCTTGTGCCCTCTATTCTCACATACATATCTGCAACATCTCATACATCTCAACTATCCACTGCAGAAATAATTTTTGTGAATGGTGCAACATGCTAAAATCTTCTCTAATTGCAAGTCGATAGGCTGCATACTGAAGCATGGTTAATTTATTTCTGGGCGCTCTTGAATTAGATGTAGTTGGTACATTATGAGAAATATTGATATGCCACCCAGTATCACCATTTGGAAAAAGTAATGGATACGCTAAAGGGTCCAATGATGAATCCAAAACAGAGATATTTTTAATGGTACCATTAACTTTTGAAAACGAAACCATATTTCATTCAAAGGGTGGCTCACCATCAACTGTACTAAATAATACTGCTACATCAGTTTGAACTGTATCATTATAACGGCGTAGATCTAAATCACGATTTACTGTAATGAGCATACAAATTTCTTTATTTTGATTTTCAACTCTCTGACAATGATCTTTCATTGCAATGAATGACCGAACGAAAGGATTAATGCGTTCCAATTCAAGAGAGATTTCGCGCATTATATTGTTATTGCATGTTTGATTATAGTGTTCACATAATCTATAATTGACAGCAGTGTCAACATCATAAAAATATAATTGCGCATAACATGGTGAGCGACCATATCCAGCAGTCATTGGACCTGATCTGTGATAAAAAACATCATGTATTTTAAAATGATACACTCCACGCGTAACTGTATCAGAAATTTTAGCTTCTGAGCTAACCATAGCAAATGATGAATTGTATTTACGAATGTTTTCAGAATAATTTTTTGACTTTCTTTTTATTGAAGGTTCATTTGAAGTAAGTCCATCATACAATGATTTAAAGTATTCATTTTGACTTAAGGCCGGTAATATTACTTTACCCTTATGACAACATGAAGTGAATGCAGTCCTTTCACCTAAAGTGACCTCAGATTCGAAATGTTTTGCATTGTAAATGCATTAATCCACAATCAAAAGTATTAAAATTTCTTGGAATGACATTCAGTGCGCATTTAAATGTATCCCTCAAAATAATTTCATCATTTTGTATACTATTTACACTATTTAAATTTGCATTTGGTCTATTATCATTTTGACTTTCACGCGAATATATATTCCTTCTTCTTTGTCTCTCATATTATATATAAATTTTAGCTTTCTGCACTCCTTCTCCATATAAACTTTAACTATGCCATATCTCACACTCTTCCGTGCGCGCAATATGCTTAAAAAGGGGTACAAAGTTTTCTCTTCACGTATTAATATATAGATAAATAAAAAACATCTTTAGAAGTCTTTATAAATATTAAATATATATTATATATTAATATATGCAAAGCGCCCATATGCTAGGTTGCAAAAACTATAACTTTTTTTTTTCGTGGAGGCCTTGTCTAATTTAACAGGAAGGTGATTAAACAAACACTCTACATAGACCACTCTCACAGAATTGCCTTGAGAACATTGAAAATACTTTGTATTGTTGTTTATCTCAGCATAGAACTTGTAGGTCCATGTGTGTAAGTTTGAGAATTCTATTTTTTCTCATGACTCACAATAGCATCATGAAATTTTCAGAATCAGTTCTTTCAATTAGAAGAATGGCTCAGAAAGTGAAAAATGAAATTTAATTGATCTAGATTATAAGATGTGTTTTTCATTATAAGACGAGAGTAATGTCCACTATTTTTTATAAATATTATAAAAAGTCTTAAACAAAAAGCATGAAATATTTAGGAGTCCATCAGACTCAACTGGAGAGAACTTATCATAAAAGTGTAAGGAAATTGGCCTGAGAATGAAAGTATTATATTTGTTACTGAGTATAACATAAAAACCATCATATAAAAATACAGTCCAATAAGTTTAAGTTTGTATAAGTTTGTGCCAATAAGTAGAAGATTACCATAATTTCATCTGCAGAATCTAAAATTTTCAGCAATAGTTGATATACCATGGCACATTATAAACCATATACAGTATGTTGCTTCTAAATTTGTGAATAATAACTGTCCATGAGGTTATCAATGAAAGGAGCAAGAAACATCATTCAAGTTTAGAAATGCTTACCAAATCTTTCCTACAATTATTTGCTTAAGAAGACTTATTAGTTGTTGGGCAAGAGATGTGAAAATTCTCAGTGGACAAGCCTCAACATAAGAAAGGAAGCTAATAACCTGATCCCCAGCTATAAATATAGTTTTCTAATTACTGGACTTTATGATTGCTATTGTAATGAAAAAAGTGGCCCTCATGGGTGGAAGACCCTATTAGTTTTTTACCATAAGCCTTGCCACAAGGAAGTTGGGACCACATCGGCAAGGGCCCCGTCGTCTCATGGGAACTCTAAGGTGGAGTTTGGGCTTTAAAATCTTGCCATTATATTAATAATAGAGTCAGATATTTTGGATCAACTTGATATACACAATATTATTCAAGAATTTTCATTAATGAAAGCTAGAAAAGTTCAATTCACTAAACGATTTTTCTTTCTGTTTAAATATTTACTTACTCATTTCTTTACCAAATAATGTTTGTAATGTGTTACTATTTTGTTTTATTGTTGTATTGGAGTGTTAGTGGTCTCAAATATTTCTATTAGTAATTTTATACAAAACGTTGGTAAATGACTGAAGATGGCTTTACTGCCGAAAGCGCTCGTCAATACCAAAGACAACATAGCGGTTTGTATAAAATTACTAGTAGAAATGTTACTATTTTATATACTTCTAAGTAATAAAATATCTGTTCCTTATTTGTATGATACGTATGCAAAGTACAAATGTCAAAGTGATTTTCGTGCCAAATAAAATATAGTAAGTTTAATTATGTACTAAAAAATGTTTAATATTGTAACCACCCCGTCCTTTGTTTACGTGTCTTATCTAGTTTACTTTTGGAATTGGAAGTTTTCGTAATGTGTTTTGCGAACGTAAATAATGTCGTTTGGAAGCGTCTGGTAGCCTGTGTGCCTTACCTGTCCCTTCTCACTCTTTCGTAATTCCGGATAGGCGCCAAATTGTTTTTCGTGAAAACAATTAAAAGTTTTTATTTGTATAGTTTGATATTGGACTATTGTAAATTCGAATCGCTCGCCGTCTGGCTTGTTACTGATTCTCATCTGAGTGGGGAAAACGTGTTGCCAACTTGAGACAACATTGGTTATGTTGACCCACTGCTAGTAAACAAAACATGCATAATATTCTTTACAAGTAAATAATGGACAGTTGTTATCGGTACACACTCTTTTATTAGGCTTCTGACTGGTTATTTTTTGTTAACGCTTCATAAAATTAATAATTTATACAATGATTTTAGCCTCAGCAATATTCGCTCAATCAGCGGATCGCTGGGTTGGCAGTACAATGTTTATATTAGCTGCAAGACAGTGTGGTTATTATTTTACAAAATAAATCTGCCTATAGGGTTCTTTTAAGTACGAAACAGAGGTTTATCTAACAAGATAACAAAATTAGAACATATCATTTAAAGTACGTGATCATTAACATTAAACAAGGTTTACTATAAATTAAATATTGTGGTGTTGAATTGTGACAGTGTCGTTGGTGTATACATAGGTTGTCATTTGGTCATTCAGTGTTTACAAAGTTACTTTTTTATTTTGTCAATCCGTGAAAATACCTTCAGTGATAGTGAGAGTTTTATCATTTAGTTATAATTTTGTGAAAGAGAATTTGTCTTTTTTATAAATCAATAAATTCAGAAATACTCAACGTTAGTAGATAAAAAGATGTATTGTCAGTCGTCCAAGTGGTGTAATGGGTTGATGTCGGTTCTTCCTTCTTCAGTCTTGGGCTTTGGGAATGGTTGGCGTCTTCTTCGGGTCGGATTCCATATATTTTTTGGTCATCTAGATTAATTCCGCGCTGGTCCTTGGTATAGTTTGGTTGGAATGTCCTCTCGTCAGTTATTCTGGTCCTTCTTCATCGACTTATGGGCACTTATACTGTTTTAGAGTTAAAATTTGTACCCTTCACGGCATGGCTTCTTTCCAGTTTAGCGTCACTACAGTTATTCTTGTTCCTAACTGAAAATTAGTCAATACACGGTTGTTGTCATGGTAACTCACAAGTTTTGATTGGCTGAAATTGGCTTGAGATCATTGTTAAGATATTTGAATTTTTATTTAAAATGGTCACAGATCTTCTAAATGTAATTAATCTTCAGTACCCCCTTTTTAGTAGTAAATATTATTACCACTGTTCATATTTTGGCTCAAGGATTAATTTGACGTCCAATACTACAGTATTTACTTAGGTATCAACATTTTGACAGTTTTGTGGATTTTATTTAATTATACTGTTTTCTTAATTTACATTATTATCATAATATTCCTGCCTTAACATGATAGTCTAATTGTATTTCATAGTTTATGTGGCTTAGTCTTACTAATGTCAGTGTTTAATTCTAAAATTTGAAGTCGTTTGTAGTTTGACTGTTGGGAATCTGCCTAGGCTTAGATAGCAATTGACTATTTTTTCTTTAATTACTGAGATTACATTTTATTCTCCCCTTGTATGGGTCCTGATTGTTTTAATACATGATTCTGTTTATTTGCTCAATGTTTATGTCTGTTCTAGTAATTGTGTGTGATTTTATTGGTTTCATATGTTAATTTGTATACTGTCGTAACTGCCTTTTAGTGTCATTGTATCTGACTGTATTTATTTTGTTTCTTGTTTATTGCATCATATAACATAGCATCTTATGGTTTTTACAATTCCCATAGATATAATTTTTATCCATTAAAACATAATTCTCTTGAAACATAAATCTTACTCATTAAAACATAATTATTTACCTTTTATTATCCACTCATACTCTTCAGTGGGTAATAATTATTTTATAGTATCACTAAAAGAAAACAAACATATAAACCTTAATTAATTATTTTGATTATTATAGAAAATCCTTATTACTAAGCTTATCTGACACTGTTTTATTAACTAATGGTACCTAATACCATTTCACTATGTCTTATTAACTCTTATCATGATTATTCATTGTTTTTATCCCTTAATATTACTGACATTTTCTATATGGTGAATTGACACACTGATAGTCTATCTTTCTTACTTTCCTAATAATCTTAATAGTCACTTGTTACATTAATTGACACACATTTAAAACCATGATAATCAGTTATCACTCATTTATAACTCATAACCTAGTTTATGCACTTATAAACTTTGATTACGGTTTTATCCGTGTTTATCACTTTTTAATGGGGTTTATTCTCACTTCGGGGTATTAACACTAACACTTTGCACTCAATCTTGTTTTAGGGTTACTGGTGGGTAAAGATTAGTGTATTGCTTATTCAAAACTCTCTTTCTTACAATTATTTTAAAATGTTCATCCTCCGTACAATTTATAATCTCTCACTCTGTGTGGTTTGACTATACATGATATGTTGGTGTCGTGCTAATGTGATTTGTCCTAGTTTACTCTATTTGTTTGGGTTAGTGTACCCTTCTATATCTCAAGTCCTTAACAATTAATATTTTTAACTTTCTGTCTTTACATTTATTATTATCATATACAATTTTCATTAGTTAGTCTTTTTCATTGGTTTAACATTAGTTTTGTATTCTTTCTGGGCTCACTTTATTGTGCCATCGTTTACATGTCACTTCCTGGGTGTTGTGGCTGATTATACTTTCACACTTCCATGCTAATTCTTTGTTCATTATTATTCTTATTATTACTACACTCTTGTGGTAGTGTGGTGGCTAGTTCTAGTTCACTTACAGTTGTCATTATTTATATTATTCTTGGTTTATGGGGCTGGTTCTACTCTCTCACTTACCATCTATTGGGCTACTCAGGTTAAATCGCCATGTATTACTGTATTTGACATTTGGTTTGTTTGTTTGTTATTTCTTTATTATTACAGGTTATTGTTCTGACTACCTGGATATGTCTGATCGTGTTATTATTTTGAGTTACCCATTCCTTTAATCTCTGATTCATCCCTTTTTTATTTTAGTGTTAATGATTAAACAATTTATCTTGTCATGTTTTCTTCATTATTGTTAGGTGAAGATATGTACCATTCATATTGCCCTGCCACTAAAATTGATTATTTCAACAAATATCGTTCAGTATTTTGATTGGAATTATCAATTATTATTTCATTTTTATTTTCTTAATCACTGGTTAGTTTTGAGCAATAGACTCTTATTATTTTTGAGTGTCAGTATTCTTCTTGATCTTTGTATCATATTTTAGTTTAATGTTCTTACCCCTTTGATATCTAATTCCCTAACATTTTGTCCCTAACATTATATTGAATCGGATCGGAGGGGTACTTTTGACTCCATTGCTCCGCCGTAAAATACACATTTGATTGCTGGACTTATCTACAGTCAATCATTATAAAATTATACAAGTAGTCTTAGTGCGACTATAAAATAAATATCATTTGTAGGATTCTCCACATTATTATTATTTAGTTTATACAATACATTATTTCAAATTATATTCTTTTTCTTTTATTCACACTCTCTAGCTCTTAGTGATTCGATATTATTAGTGGGTATGGTATACATGATCTTTTTATTATTTGTTGTGTTGATTTTTCTTACTGTTTAACACTAGTTATTTTTTTAATTGGTTTCGGGATTTTTTTTTTCGTTTTTAATAATATTTTTCTATAGAGGTTTGGTTAAATGTCCCCATTATTCTTTGTGTCTTTGGGTCTACGATCTCATATGTATTATTTCGGTTGTCTTTGCTTACTATGTAGGGTCCTGTGCATGGGCGTATCCAGCTCAAAACGGAAGGGGGGCAGTTTTCGAAAATCAACCTCTTTGATGGGGGGGGGGGTCCATAGTGCCATACTATATAATAAACAATAACATAAGGAAGAATAACATTTATTAAAAAAATTTTTTTAAACAATAGTTTTTAAGGATTAGTTACAAATTTTCTAACTACAGCTCCTTGTTCCTTTTTTGCGAAAACTCGTTGACGACGAATGCTTAGCATGGCTAAGCATTTAACTTATTTTTACCAATACTTATTCTTAACCATGTTTTAATAAACAATAATAAAAGGAAGAACACCATTTATTAAAAGAAATTAATTCTTGAACAATAGCTTGCGAGGATTAGTTGCAAATTTTCGAATTACTGCTTCCATTAATCGCTCCTTGTTTACTAAAACCCATTCACGGTGAATGCTTAGCATGGCTAATCCATTTAATCTATTTTCACCAATAGTACTTCTTAGTCATGTTTTAATTCAGCGAAGAGAACTGAATGAACGCTCTATACTGCTTGTTGTGCAGGGCTGTGAGAGCAATATCAGTAGCGCCTTTCTAATGGCCGGGAAAAACAATTCGCTCTTTTTTAAAACTTCAGTGATGTCTGATGCTTCTTGTACCTCATTCCACATTTTAAACCACAATTCCCTTTCCCCGTTGATGCCTTCCAAATTGTAAAATGTTGCACAAGATGCAGTACTTTCTTTCCATTCCTCCAATGAAGCATCTCTCATGTTACTCGGATGGAAATGTGTCAATGAAAATGCAAGCGATTTGTCTGAAGAAAATCTAACTTCTAAAGATGATATGATGGAATCCAAGTAAGGAATTATTAGAGACCTTCTCCAAAATTCTGATAGATTTTCAGCAAGAGGATTACTTCTATGCTTTTGTCGGCCAGAAACGCGAGTGGCGGTTATATCAATATTCAAATGCTTTGCAATGTCATATGCTTCTTTCAAAACGTCATCTGTGATGCTCTCTGCATCTTTCCGATGATCTCTTAGCATGTCGAGAATAGTTTGAATATGCTGGTTGGCTTGACTATGTCAATTGTCTTCAATTGAAGTGTATTTGCTATGGGTTGCAGTATAGCGGAATACTTTGCAATTAATGCTACTGAGACAATAAATGAAGATCTGCACGCCGATGCATGCATTTGATATGCTTTATTTCTGGTTGCTACATTTCCCTCTTCAGCTAATATCTCTAATGCTTCAACAATATTGACGAAGTTATCCTTAAAAACATGAATGCTCTTGTACTTTTCTGACCATCTAGTCTCACACAATTTAGGAATGTTTGCAATAAGCTTGCATCGTAAAACGGACTCGTGAAAAAATGTGATTATCTCCTTGATAGTTCCAACGCAGTTTCGAATTTCTGGGATAAGGTTTAAGTCGTTCATGACCAGATTTAGCTTGTGCGAGGAGCAATGGAAGTATAAGGCTTTTTTGTACTTTTGCCTCAAGATTGCCTGCACACCCCCTTCTTTGCCAGACACGGTGGAACATCCATCGAAACCTAATCCCCACGCTTATCAGGGTCTAGATTTAAGTTTGTAACTAAATCATCAATAGCTTTGGCAATACTTCTGGCATCAAATCTTTCAATCTCTACAAAGCCTAAAAATTCCTCTTTGATTTCGTTGGCCTTTTCATCAAAGAAATGTAATCCAATAGACAGCTGTTCTTTTCCAGAAATATCTGCGGTTTCATCAGCTAGAATGCTGTAAACGCAAGTTTCTTTAACCCTTGTGATGATTTGTTCCCTGATTATAGCACCACAGAGATCAATTATTTCATTTTGAATGATAGGTGATCGGTATGACGCGTTTTTTGGTCCATGCCTTTATAAAAAATTTAGTAAGATTACCAACAGGTATTAATAGGTTAACTAGGTGAAATATGGTACACATAGTAACTGACCGAAAGCACGTTGGAGAATAATTTATACTAAGCTTCTTTTAACTATTGTATTTGCATAAGCTAAAAGTAAGCTAAAGTATAATTGTATAATTTTTATAACATTTTTTTTAGAAAAATAATTTTAATTATATAAATAAATGAAACTTCCAAAGTCATGCTTAATCATGTAAAATAAACGTTGATGATTGCTAGAACATACTTAAAGTTGTTCCTTTGTGCAAAATTGGACAAAGTAAAGCACGCAATTTGCCTTTCTTCTTCAACAATAGCTTAACTAATTCAACGTTTTAACCTCTACGTGATTGTTCGTTTCAGTTCTTATGTTTTTTAAAAAAAAACCAATAATGTAAGCTCACATTTGTGTTTTAATGATCACCTGAGATCATCTTATAACTAAGCAAATGAACAATGAACTGTTAAATAAAAAAAATAGTTTAAGTGGTTGCTTTAATTAATACTGCAACGCTTCTTCGTCATTCGCATATTAGGAATAATCATGAGTCAATATTTGACTCTGACTGTTGTATAGCTAGATAAATCTCGTGTATAATAAAAAGCTGATAATTGTGGGTTTTGGAACGGAATAATTGGTAGGGCTAAACGTGCACTTACGGATTTTATTCTAGCAATTATTTGAGAGCAAGGATAGGTTACACCGTTATAAGCCCCAAAACCTCCCCTGGTTAGGCTCATGAGTGAAACTGACTACAGGAAGTTGGTTATTTTATTAATTGAAAAATATAACTCATGCTTTTATGTACTCATAATGATAAATCATACATTAGCGAGAAATGAGACTTTCCAGGACATTTAGGAGTTTCCGAGACGGTTATGGATTCTCTTTTACGTAAAACGTGACTATTCCGGAGCCATGTCCCGATTTGTCCACGACGAAATTCGGTTAAAAAACAAATTTTTTGCAAAACCACCGTTTAGGTTAGGTTAGGATAGTTTTAAAATACACATACCAGTGAAAAAAAAAACTCGAAAAAGGGTGAAAAAGTACTTTGAGCGAAAATTATAGGGTTGAAAAATCAATGTCCAGGATAATACCGTTTCCGTTTTATACATTTAAATATATATGTAAATTGTAATATTGGTTATTTTGCCCACATGCCCAATTTTTTTGCCTAAATAACACATACAAGTGTAGATAACCAAATAAAAGTCCTTACTTACCACCAAATTTTCTAATATCCATTTATCTTTCAGTGTATGGCTTCTTCCTGTAGTAAAAATTGTGGTAATTGACTTCTTAATGTTGTAAAAATTGTTACTTGCGAAAGTAACTTCGCCGCACTCACTCTAACGATAAGTACTGTAAGTACTGTAAGAGTTGTGTTCTAATAAGAAAAAGAGGTTGTAGCTCTTATCACTTCTCACTTCTCAGAGTTGGCGTCATGGCGTGTAACAGTAAGAGTTGCGAGTTACATAAGCTAATCTTATGAGAAATCGTAAGGTTATAGTTCTTATAACTTCTCATAGATGATGCGAGTGTCTATTTCGTAATTAGTTTCTTTCATTTTGAAATATCAACAACCAATCTGTTAATAAATTATGTACAAATTGGTTTTTTAAATTTTTTTCCAGTTTGTTGGAAGGGGGGCAGCTGCCCTCCCTTGCCCCCCCCCTGGATATGCCCATGGTCCTGTGTACAGTAACAATAGCTTCTTGGCTATCCCTTCCATGGTGCTTGGTAATCCTCTGTTTTTAAGTAATATTTGCTCTCCAATCTGATATTGTATGGGTTTCGGTTGCATTTGCTTATATTTTTCTCTGATTTTGTCAGTCTTTTCTAGTATTTTATTATGAAATTGCACGTCATTGAACTGATATTCTTCGCCATTTGGAAATTGAATTAGAGAAGTAATCTCTCTAGGTGGTGGTTTTTGGAACATTGCAGCATATGGTGTTGTTTCAATAAACTGGTGGTGCGATAAATTTATAAAGTTTTCGGCTGCTGGTATGTATGTAGACCATTCATTGTGTTGCTCGTAACAATATGTACGGAGAATTCTCCCCACTTCTCTCAAGACTTGTTCTGCAGGGTTGCTGCTGGGATGGTACACTGATGTCTTGTATGTTTTTATTCCATGAGTTAGTAAAGTGTTCTTTCATCTTCGTCCCTTGAATTGCGTTCCATGATCGGTAATGATGCATTTGGGTATTCCCACTTCACTAATGTATGGTTCTAGTATTAATTTTAAAATTTTCTGGGTTGTGGCACGATTGATGGGGAAAAGCTTTGTGAACCTTTGTGTAGTGGTCAAATACAATAATGAGGTATTTGTATTGGTGTTTTCCTCCACTCCGCGGAAATGTTCCGCATATGTCAACGAAGACTTTCTCCAATTTACAAGATGTGGTTATAGGTATCATGGTGCCTTCCTTTCTGTTATTGTTGACCTTCATTAGTTGGCATATGTGACATTGCTTTATATATTTCCTTACCTTTCTGTTAGCATCCTTCATGTATACATGCTCTTGTAAGGCTTTTACCACTTTTGATGTGCCCATGTGCCCATATCTCTAATGGTAATCGAGAATTAAGTCCTTCTCTGTGGCTTGAGGTATTGCTATTTTCCATGTTACAAATTTATCTTGTGGTTTTATGAAAAGTATCCCTTGGTGTTTGCAATAATATTGGGATATGTGGTCATCTTTGTCTGTTAAGCGTGATAGAATTTTGCTTAGTTTGGGATCTTGTGCTTGTTGTCGTTCCATCTCTTTTATAATGTTGGCCAAGTCAGTCATGCTTTTAATTATATGGTATATTTTGATAACAGTTTCCTTTTCTCCTTCGTACGTCTGATCTTTAATGTTTACTCTGGACAGGGTATCTGCTACAACATTTTTCGTGCCTGGGATGTATTCCCAATTTAGATCATACTCCTGCAATACCAAACTCCATCTAGTCAATCTTCCATGACTTAACTTACAATTTCTAAGGAATGATATGGACTTGTGGTCAGTCCTCACTGTAATCGGGTACCCCAATATGTAGGTTCTATATTTTCTACATGAGAAGGCTCAGCAATTCCTTCTCAGTAACGTTATAATTTCTTTCACTGCTGTTTAGCACTCTACTTGCGAAACTGATCACACAATGATTTCCCTCTTCATCCTCCTGGTACAAAACGGATCCAAGGCTAACGTCACTGGCGTCGCAATTTAAATAAAATGGTTTAGTAAAATTAGGATGACGTAACATTACTGACTCAATGAATTTGTTTTTAATCAGTTGGAGTGTTATGTCTTGTTCGACTCCCCACGTCCATTTGTTCTTAGATGACAGTTGGTGTGAAAATTTGGCTGTCATTTCAGAACAATTCTTTTGGAACTTTCGGTAATAATTGCATAGACCAAGAAATGATTGGAGTTGTTTCTTATTTTTTGGTGTTGGAAACTTCTGTATGCACTTAACCTTTGTGATGGTGTTATCCCATTTCCAGACAAGTTGAATCCTAAAAATTGCACTTCATCAGATAAAAATTTGGATTTTTCCAGTTTGAGGGTTATATGGTTATTTGATAGTTTTTTCAGCACATATTCTACTCTGTGACAATTTTCGTCCCACACATCTGAAGTTATTAATAAGTCGTCTACATAGACTGTTGTAAACTGTAATGCATCTGGTCCATAATTTTTACAAATACTGCTACCGAATTCACCAATCCGAAGGGTAATCTTTTGAATTGGAAGTTCCGTCCTTCAAATATAAACGCCATGTACTTTCTACTGGATGGGTGTAATTCAACCTGCCAATAGCCGCAGACAGTGTCCCATATACTGATGAATTTGGTTCCATAGAATTTTTTCAGGATCTCTTCTATTTCTCCTGGGGATGTACGATCATTTATTATGTGTTTATTGATCTCACGGGCGTCTAGACATATTCTCACCTTCCCGTGTTTCTTTGGAACTGCTAGGATAGGGCTGGTGTAGGGTGAGTAGCTTGGTTCAATTATGTCTTCTGCTATTAATCGATTGATTTCTGTTCTCACCGCCTCCTTTAATGAAAATGCGATCGGGTAAGATTTTTTTATCAAGTTGACAGGCTCTCGGAATTAAATCTCGCACTGATAATCTCTGACCTTTCCAGGTGTATCTGAAAATATGTGCTTGTAGCGGTTATACACTTCTATCAGTTGTTCAGCTTGTTGAACTGTTAATTGTGCGCTCGTTTTCTCTCTCTGGAAAGTTCGGATTTCTTCGATTTTTTCTTGCCATAGTTCTTCATTGTCGGTCTCGTCATAAATTCCATTATTCAGTATATGCTTTCCAGTATTTCTGTATTTTTGGATATGGTACATGGTTTTATTTGGCTGTATTTCATCACTATTGGTCAGTTCGGTTATCCACTGTATGTCACCTTTCTTCAAAATAAGTTTGTATTTGCTCAGGTCAATTATTGCTGAGTACTGGTGGAGCATGTCGCAACCAATTAGCATCCTGAATGGCAATCCACTGGCTACTAAAAACGTCATTGTTACGGTTTGTCTGTTGCTTGTCAGTTCGAGTTGCACTTGTTTTCGGACGGTTCTATTTTGCCGTCCTGTCGCTCCTACAAGGACAATGTTGCTGATGGGTAGCGTAAGTATAATTGTCTTACTCGCTTCTTCGATTTTTTGAAGCTCGATACTGTCGATTAACGAAATATTGGATCCAGTGTCTATCATAATTTGTGCTGGTACTCCGTTGACTTGCGTTGAAATATAAGCAACTTCGTTATGTTTATTATCAGATTGGTTGTTACTTTCTTCGAGCAATTCCTCTACAATATTTTTCAGATAATTATTTCGCACTATTGTAATTGTGCGTTCGCCGTTAGTTTGTATAACGTTGCGATTTAACCCAATAGAATGGTTCAGTGAGGGTATAAGTAGCTTTTTCACTGCCGCTCCTAGTTTAACGTCATCTCGGACTGATTGTTACGATCATCTTGTTGATTTGTTGGTGGACTTCCGCTCGTTGACGGCCGGGGTTCAGGCTGGTTGTGATCCTCTTCGTACCGGTCACGCCTATACACTTCTTGGCTTCGACTTCGGCCCGTGTTGGTTCTGGTGTCACGTCCGTAATTATGATCACTGTACCGGTGTCCATATGCATTCCGGTCGGCACTTCGTCGTCCCTGATAGTACGACCTATTTCTTCCGTCACTTTCGGCCCTCACGTAATGCACTTGACGATAGTTACGATCGTTATTATTGCGATTTCTATTGTCACTCGGGTTGTTATTGTAATTTGGCCGGTTGTAATTGGCGTTATTTGGCCTATATGGTTGATGCGTATTATTTGGCCGGTTGTATTGATTGTTTGTGTTGTTTGGCCTATTATTATTGTTATAACTGTTATTTTGTTGGCTAGCCGGATTATTGTTATGTCTATTCTGCGGCTCGTTAGGTGTGTTATTCACCTGGTTACGGTTATTATAATTGTACCGGTAATTGTTGTTATTATTCTGGTAACCGTTGTTAAAATTTTTGTTTTCGCCCCTGTCGTCCCGCTGTCGGCTCCTACGATAATAACGTTCTCTCTCGTAATCTTCCAGCAGGGCTGCCATGGATTGTATAGTTTTGATTTGGCTACCTAGCCGCGCTCTAGAGACACCTTCCTTGTAATGAAAAGCAAGTTTCGTCACCAAACTTTCTTCTGGGATCTTCGGTTCCAGGTTCCTTGCTAGGCAGACTTTACCGAAGAAATATGCAGTAAAAGTTGTCCCTCTGGTGGCGTCGTATCTGCTGAAACATATACTGTCCCGCACGATGTTCTGTGTTGCCTTCGACCAGTATTTCCTTTTGAATACATCTTTGAATTGTTCATAATTCGTGAGGTCGTGTCTTGTTGCCGACCACCAATTATCGTTGATATCCCGAAAATACTCGTCTAAGTAGCCTCGGATAATGGTCCACCTGTTCTCCCGAGTTTTGGCCAGCTGCTCGTCTACTCTTTCTAAAAACTCCATTGGGTTTCGCCGGTATTGTTTAAAGTTGATCACTTCCCAGTTGTCCATGTGTTGGTACTGCGTCATTATTGGCGGTCTGTTATTAATTATTTCTAACTCCTCCCTGATTTTAGCAATCTCCCGTTGCTGGATTTCCTCAATTTTATTTTTGTTTTGCTGGCCTTGTCCACGAACCTCGCTTACGGCCGTGTCGATCTCCCGGTACTTCTCTCCAAAATCTGTCCGTACCTGTTTTATATTTTGGTCAGTTGCCGTTTTTATCGACTCTATTCGGATCTGGCTGTCTTCCTCCAGGTTGGTCATCCGTCTCTGAAGTCTGCCTTCGTTTGTTGTATTCCACGGTTTGTATCTTCCCATTTCCCGTGTATCTCGGACATCTCCTTCTCGATCTTCTTATTAAACCGCTCATTATTATTTTCAATAGTTTTGCTCAACTCTTCCTTCAACTCCTCCAAGTTTTTCTGGTTGTCCAGTTTCAACTCTTCCTTTAAGTTCTCCATGTTCACTGCCATTTCCTTATTATTTTCGACCATTTGCTGGCTACTATTGTCTATTTTTTCTTCCATGGTCTTACTGTTCTTGTCTAATTTTTCTTCCATGGTCTTACTGTTCTTGTCTATTTTTTCTTCCATGGTCTTACTGTTCTTGTCCAATTTTTCATTGAATTCCTTCAATTCTTCCTTGAAATCTTCCCTTAATGATGCTATATTTTCGTTCGTTTTTTCCATGTTCTTCCGGTTATCTTCCATCAGTATTCTCATCATTTCCAGTAAACTCCCGTCCTCTGGTTGTCTGGTTGTGCAGGTTTCTCCGGTTGATTTTCTGGCTGCACGGGTTTGACTGGTTCCGTGGGAGGTAACATTTGTTCGGCGTCTTCTACCGAAGTCACTTCTTTCTCTTCCGCTCGAACTTCCTTTTCGGCCTCCTTCGTCCGCCTTAATGATGATGCCCTCTTCATCTTGTTTACCTTCTGTCGTACCTGCCGCTAGATATTCTGTCGTAATTCTAGCCTCACTAGTTGGTGCGCCACTCTGTAACCACCTTCACCTCGTGTATGTGTCTTATCTAATTTATTTTTGGAATTGGAAGTTTTCGTAATGTGTTTTGTGAACGTAAATGGTGTCGTTCGGAAGCGTCTGGTAGCCTGTGTGCCTTACCTGTCCCTTCTCACTCTTTCGTAATTCCGGATAGGCGCCAAATTGTTTTTCGTGAAAACAATTAAAAGTTTTTATTTGTATAGTTTGATATTGCACTATTGTAAATTCGAATCGCTCGCCGTCTGGCTTGTTACTGATTCTCATCTGAGTGGGGGAAACGTGTTGCCAACTTGAGACAACATTGGTTATGTTGACCCACTGCTAGTAAACAAAACATGCATAATATTCTTTACAAGTAAATAATGGACAGTTGTTATCGGTACACACTCTTTTATTAGGCTTTTGACTGGTTATTTTTTGTTAACGCTTCATAAAATTAATAATTTATTCAATGATTTTAGCCTCGGCAATATTCGCTCAATCAGCGGATCGCTGGGTTGGCAGTACAATGTTTATATTAGCTGCAAGACAGTGTGGTTATTATTTTACAAAATAAATCTGCGTATAGGGTTCTTTTAAGTACGATACAGAGGTTTATCTAACAAGATAACAAAATTAGAACATATCATTTAAAGTACGTGATCATTAACATTAAACAAGGTTTACTATAAATTAAATATTGTGGTGTTGAATTGTGACAGTGTCGTTGGTGTATACATAGGTTGTCATTTGGTCATTCAGTGTTTACAAAGATACTTTTTTATTTTATCAATCCTTGAAAATACCTTCAGTGATAGTGAGAGTTTTATCATTTAGTTATAATTTTGTGAAAGAGAATTTGTCTTTTTTATAAATCAATAAATTCAGAAATACTCAACGTTAGTAGATAAAAGATGTATTGTCAGTCGTCCAAGTGGTGTAATGGGTTGATGTCGGTTCTTCCTTCTTCAGTCTTGGGCTTCGGGAATGGTTGGCGTCTTCTTCGGGTCGGATTCCATATATTTTTTGGTCATCTAGATTAATTCCGCGCTGGTCCTTGGTATAGTTTGGTTGGAATGTCCTCTCGTCAGTTATTCTGGTCCTTCTTCATCGACTTATGGGCACTTATACTGTTTTAGAGTTAAAAATTTGTACCCTTCACGGCGTGGCTTCTTTCCAGTTTAGCGTCACTACAGTTATTCTTGTTCCTAACTGAAAATTGGTCAATACACGGTTGTTGTCATGGTAACTCACAATTTTTGATTGGCTGAAATTGGCTTGAGATCATTGTTAAGATATTTGAATTTTTATTTAAAATGGTCACAGATCTTCTAAATGTAATTAATCTTCAGTACTCCCTTTTTAGTAGTAAATATTATTACCACTGTTCATATTTTGGCTCAAGGATTAATTTGACATCCAATACTACAGTATTTAGTTAGGTATCAACATTTTGACAGTTTTGTGGATTTTATTTAATTATACTGTTTTCTTAATTTACATTATTATCATAATATTCCTGCCTTAACATGATAGTCTAATTGTATTTCATAGTTTATGTGGCTTAGTCTTACTAATGTCAGTGTTTAATTCTAAAATTTGAAGTCGTTTGTAGTTTGACTGTTGGGAATCTGCCTAGGCTTAGATAGCAATTGACTATTTTTTCTTTTATTACTGAGATTACATTTTATTCTCCCCTTGTATGGGTCCTGATTGTTTTAATACATGATTCTGTTTATTTGCTCAATGTTTATGTCTGTTCTAGTAATTGTGTGTGATTTTATTGGTTTCATATGTTAATTTGTATACTGTCGTAACTGCCTTTTAGTGTCATTGTATCTGACTGTATTTATTTTGTTTCTTGTTTATTGCATCATATAACATAGCATCTTATGGTTTTTACAATTCCCATAGATATAATTTTTATCCATTAAAACATAATTCTCTTGAAACATAAATCTTACTCATTAAAACATAATTATTTACCTTTTATTATCCACTCATACTCTTCAGTGGGTAATAATTATTTTATAGTATCACTAAAAGAAAACAAACATATAAACCTTAATTAATTATTTTGATTATTATAGAAAATCCTTATTACTAAGCTTATCTGACACTGTTTTATTAACTAATGGTACCTAATACCATTTCACTATGTCTTATTAACTCTTATCATGATTATTCATTGTTTTTACCCTTAATATTACTGACATTTTCTATATGGTGAATTGACACACTGATAGTCTATCTTTCTTACTTTCCTAAATAATCTTAATAGTCACTTGTTACATTAATTGACACACATTTAAAACCATGATAATCAGTTATCACTCATTTATAACTCATAACCTAGTTTATGCACTTATAAACTTTGATTACGGTTTTATCCGTGTTTATCACTTTTTAATGGGGTTTATTCTCACTTCGGGGTATTAACACTAACACTTTGCACTCAATCTTGTTTTAGGGTTACTGGTGGGTAAAGATTAGTGTATTGCTTATTCAAAACTCTCTTTCTTACAATTATTTTAAAATGTTCATCCTCCTTACAATTTATAATCTCTCACTCTGTGTGGTTTGACTATACATGATATGTTGGTGTCGTGCTAATGTGATTTGTCCTAGTTTACTCTATTTGTTTGGGTTAGTGGACCCTTCTATATCTCAAGTCCTTAACAATTAATATTTTTAACTTTCTGTCTTTACATTTATTATTATCATATAAAATTTTCATTAGTTAGTCTTTTTCATTGGTTTAACATTAGTTTTGTATTCTTTCTGGGCTCACTTTATTGTGCCATCGTTTACATGTCACTTCCTTGGTGTTGTGGCTGATTATACTTTCACACTTCCATGCTAATTCTTTGTTCATTATTATTCTTATTATTACTATACTCTTGTGGTAGTGTGGTGGCTAGTTCTAGTTCACTTACAGTTGTCATTATTTATATTATTCTTGGTTTATGGGGCTGGTTCTACTCTCTCACTTATCATCTATTGGGCTACTCAAGTTAAATCGCCATGTATTACTGTATTTAACATTTGGTTTGTTTGTTTATTACTTCTTTATTATTACAGGTTATTGTTCTGACTACCTGGATATGTCTGATCGTGTTATTATTTTGAGTTACCCATTCCTTTAATCTCTGATTCATCCCTTTTTTATTTTAGTGTTAATGATTAAACAATTTATCTTGTCATGTTTTCTTCATTATTGTTAGGTGAAGATATGTACCATTACAATATTTTTGTTTTTATAAAACTAAAAGTTTATATGTTAATTTATGTAAAAGTATATAAGCAACTAACAAAATCTGTAGAAAAAAACTAACTTGCATAACAAATATAAACTATATTGGCAAATGATTTTCTTGACAAATAACATGAATTACTTTATTTTCTTCCTAATTATTTGATTTTTGTTTGTTTTTATACCCTTCTTGTATGTTTATTGTTTTTTATACATTTTTTGTTGTAATTCCTGGATTTTGTTCTATAAACTTACTGTTGAACATATAAATATTATTGGACATATAAAAGTATTTTTATTTCATTTGTACTCACCAATATGTTTTTATAAAATGATTTTTTATTGTGTGAAGGGTAGGGTATAGGGGTGCCAACTAAAGTTTTGTACATGGGTGCCGGACACTACTGGCGCACTTCTGATTTGCATGCTAGGGTGCACATGCCTGGATACACAAGATGCGCTGTAAACAGACAGAAAATGTACAGAGATCTGAAAACCTAATTAAAGACAGTAAAACTACATAGTGAGTGATAGTATTAAGTTGTAGTAAGTGCTATCTTATTGTACCTCAGAAAATTAAGGCAAGAAAATGAGATTTAAGTATTCAGATAACTTATGAATGTGTTTATGACATGCGATTGTGTTTATGTTAACATCCATGTTAACCTCGAGCTCCTTGTTCATTTTTAGGAATAATTATGTAGTGTTAACTATGTTGAATAATTATCAGCTCTGTTTAATATTCCCTTGGTTACACTATTCTTCTTTCATATAAAATGTAAAGAGTTTATGTGTTAAGTAAACCTGTAGAATAGTGACCTTCTAAAAGAGCCTTTAAATATATGCTCTTGTCTTTGTATAGGCTCTTATACTTTGAATATAGCAATTGTCTTGGGGAGGCAGCAATATGGAAACTGGTAATTACAAGCAGCTTTCTATTAAAATTTATTCACTGTATATCAAATGGAACGGTATATTTGACTCTTCTGGAATAATTTGTTAAAAAGGGTAGTTCCAAAACAACATTCAATACTTTAATTGACCGTTTTGTCAAAAAACCATCTATGGTGGAAGCGATAATTTGTTTTACAGTCACTGGAATCTTTTTTTACTTTATTTTATTGTTTTGTTATTTAAAGAATTATACATTTTCCACAGCAGCAATATAAAAGCAAATCTTTTAAAGAAGTCAGACTTATGTAAATGTTTGACACAAATCAAAGACAAATCTTCATAGTAGCAAGAAATGTGTATGGAGTAAACATACAATGATAAAGAGATTTGCAACGTGATGACTGGTACAACAGAAGGCTCTGTGTGGAGGCCTGTAGAAGACTCGCAATGGATGGGTGAATAGGAAACAGAGTTAGACGTCGACTTCAACAAAAGCTGTGCTCTGCCGCAAAGTCGTGTAACTTGAGTTTCAGTCCCTACAACATGTGACAATTTTGTTGTCTCACTCATGCCATCCAGATTAAAAAGATAGTGCCTATACTAAACTATAAATATACAAAATTGAAATAATGAGACACTCAACTGAGGTTACTGTGTTAAAAGTACACAAGCATGTGGGCTACTCCAGTCTTTGTAATAACAATCCACAATATTGACTGAAACTCGTGAACTCCAAAACAAACTGAGACTGTTCCCAATTGTGTACAGTATTTCAAAAAACTCAAAAGTGATGCAAACATTAAAACAACTTAAAAGAACTTCTTTTCTGTCGAACATTTATAAAAGCTGTTATTGGAGACCTATAGGATTAAAAAAATGATGTATTATTCTTAGTTTTAATGCAAGAAGTGATGTTTGTAGAACTTCAGTGAGTGAATTTAACCATTACAAGTCATAAAAGTCATAAAGTTATGTACATATTGTGTTGTAAATTTTGTCCTCCAGCACAGTACAGTCTGGTAAGAGAGTACAGTCGTGACAAAGCTGACAGTCCTTTGATAGCTGAGACAAATCGCAACGTAAACTGGAGGCTTTATTACACCAGAAGCAAAGCAATGTCAGAAGTAGTGTGTACAGAATGACAATGAAAGAGCTGATAGTGTTTTCGTAAATATGGTTATGTATACCACAGAAATATTGGACATTAGACGGCTTAATTGTGGAGATACAAAATGGAGTGTTTTAGCATCAGCAACGACGAAACTGAACATACAAAAACTGCAGGGAGTACACTTATAAATGTGCATGAAGCCTGAAAATAACTGAAACGATTTTTCGCTGAGTAACATATGTTACTACAAAAAGTAGATAAAACAAACTTTAAAAAGCGTTACAGACAGAAGTCGTTTGAAAATTAATCGGCATCGTGAATAATGCTAAACATATAAGTGATGCACTGAGAATCAAAACAACGAAAGAGTAACCCCAGCGAAACAACATGTTTTAATGAATAAATGAAGGGAACAACAGGATGAAAGCGGATACCATATTTCAGATATAAGTAAGAATTTTTAAAGGAACAAAAGAGATAACGCGTTAGGTAAACACATGAAGAGGCGATACAGGAAATTGTCTCAAAGCAGTACCAATAATTCGGTAGTGATGTTGATAGATTACGAAACAAACATGGATACCTGTTAAAAGCGAAAAGAACTGGACAAGGAGAAAGCATAATTCTACGAATAAAGACGATAAAAAGGACAGCAAGGTATATTGTCTAAAAAGTCTAAAATGTTTGTTCAGGTATATTGCAGCAGGAATTATACATATTTAAAGATGACAACTTAGATACATATGCGTAATATAGGCCTACATACGTTTGTCGTGGACGGCAAAGTGGGCCACTTGCACCAAGACCGTCTCTCCAATGACTGCGAGTGGATAGTTCGCCGCGTCAGCTGTTAACAAAATAAGCTATTACATATGAGCATAAGGTTTATAGCAGTTATAAGTGATCAACAAATTCATAAGTATCCAAAGGCAAAAGCAAATTTAAAGATATACGCTTAACACATAAAACTATTAAAATTTACAGTTTAAAGTATCGAGATTCTTCTGATGGTTATAAAACCATGGTCTGATTTTTTAGTTAAAAATCAGATTCTAAATTTCAAAACAGATTATAATGTTATGTACTTACTTTCTGGCGTTGTTTCATTTCCCGCAAAGCTCATCCCAGCACCTGATAACAAAAGAATTAAAAAAAATGGAACCATAAAGTAATAAAAATATTTATAACATATAAATTACATATGCACTTTATAATTAATTATAATCATGTTTTGATGATTTATATGTTTATTTATCACTGAAGGAGTTGTGTGTGGGAGTAAAGAATTTCTAACTAGTTTTGTTTTTTGTATTTGTATATTACAAAAAAATAAACTAGTAGGATTTAAACTTACCCTGTAATAACTGTTAGATTCAAATCATGTAAACGGATAGCCAATAAGTTGAAATAAGTTTATTAATAGACTCATTTTACGTTTTTACGAGTAAAACAAATTTAGATTATTATCCTACTCAGTGAACTAGATAATGTTTATTGTCATTATTATTGTATTATTATTTTTATTACTATTACTACCAGAGTACATTGTATTTAAAAATGTTTCTGCCATTATTTGTGACGGCTGGCTGTGCTGTGGGTTCAGCTGAAGGTCAAGTTAATCCATCCCCGTGCTCAGCCGTAGTCAGTAACAATGTGATATGCACACAAAACCCCTAAATCCATAGCCACCGTGGAACTTGCAAATGTACGTGAATAAATGCAGACATCTTGTATACCATTGCTAGAGGACATGGGTCTAATGCTTGATGATTGGCATTTTGTGACATCTTTAATTTTAAAGAAATTTTGTTATTTCGTACATTTCTTTTTCTTTTTCTTATGTTAAGTTATTTTTGTTACATGTTCAGCATTATGTAGTCATTTGTGTGCAATCGCTCTAAGTACATTTGCATACAGAATGTTACTGTAATTGAGAATGTGTATAATACTCAAACTCCTGACCTGTCAGTAGTCAGTTGTGCGACTGAGAAATAAAATAACTTGAAATACTGTAGTAGAGTATTCTCGGTGAGGCAGTGCAACTAAGCTGGGCAAGCTGACGAGCGGAACGATGGAAATTTTCATCAAGTAGGCTCAGTATTATGTGTTACAACTTAGTTGAAAGGGAGAAACTGGCTCATATAAACCTAAGTTGCTCGTGGCTCATCGTGTTTGTCTGCAACCTTAGGAACAGTTAGAGTACCGACAGTAGTATAAGTTGTCTGTTTACCAAAACACATTTGGTTGCATTAACAATTGGGCAGAAACACACTTGTCCAGTGGCTTGATGATTTTGTTATAAATGTCTTAAAATATATAGTTGTATAATTGTATTATTATTAATTTTTTTTGTTGAGCTGGTCACAGCAGGTATCAATTCTTGGGTCAGATCTGTGGAACGCTTTATATGATGATATTCTTCAGATGGACATGCCCGAAAATACATTCTTAGTGAGGTACACTGATGATATAACAGCAGTTATCATAGCACGAGATGTGGAACTGGCTCAGATGAGATTAAGGCAGGTTATGTGACGAATCAGTTCCTGGATGACAGACCATGGCTTAAAACTGGCAGCTGACAAAACAGAAATCGTGCTAATCACAAAGAGGCATCTCCCCAACATCTTGCCAATGCAGGTCGGAGAAGAAACTGTGCACACAGAAGCCGCAATTAAGTATCTGGGGATACTGCTGGACACAAAGCTTACGTTTTTCACCTGTGATAGATGGAAAGAGGAGAGGCAAACCCTGGAAAATGTAGTGGGACAGATCTCACCCGAAAATGTCATCGGAATAATGCTGGAGAGTGGACACCACTGGGAACAGGTAGAAGAGAAGGTACATAGAGAAGGTACTAATGAAAAGAAGGAAGCCGAAGATGATCTTGCTAGAGCTGTTGACAGAATAGCAGAAAACAGGTGACATGGACCCGCTGCAGGTTTAAAACAGATGAACGTTCACTGAACTATGTACAAATGGCACCACCTTGAAGTATTGCGAAAGCTGAGTCCTGAGGTGGATCCATGCTGTGGACAAACGGGTTTGTGGTTTTGGTGGGTGTCCCACACACCGAAGGAGTGCGGAGCCTCCTGCGGCGAACATTAGTTATCTACAGTCTCCCTCGTAAAAAAAAATATTATTTTTGTTGTTGTTGTTATTGTCGTTATTGTTCAGTATCTTCTCCGGATGATGGAATGCTGCTTGAGTGATTCCACTCATACTAGTATATGAGACCACAGATAGACCTCGTAGAGATTACTGCCGTTGCTACCTAGAGTTCAGTTTTGGCTCCTGACGACCTTCGGAACTATCCTACGATGGAATCTAATGGATGGAGATGCCTGGTGGATAACGCAGATGATATCGTGGCATGGTTGTGGGACGGAACACAGACGATGCAGAAATGAAGCCTGAAACAAGTAATGCGGCGAACGAGCTCTTGGCTTAAAGAACACAGTCTGGATCTTGCCACCAAAAAAAAAACAGAAATATGATTGCTTACCGGGCAATGGATTCCCATAACCATACAGGTACAAGTGTGAGCTGAGGCTGTACTGACTGGGTGAAGACAATTAAATATCTAAGGGTGAGGCTGAATTCCAGTCTCTCCTACCGGGGCCGAATCAAACATGCACCCGAATAAGACAGCACAGATAATAACACTGCTCAGGAGCCTTATGGCCAATGTTGGAAGACCTTTTGGCTCAGGAACTAAAGCATCTCCTCGAAAGAAGAGATGTAATAGGAAGAGATGCAGTAGTGAATGAAGCCAGGAAACTGTCAAGACCGCCAGAGAGACGAAGATCGACCTCAACGCTCATACCGGAGGTCTGAGTATGAGGAATAGTATTGACCGCCAATACGGCGAGGTTAACTACTATTTGACACAGTTTGTGGTCATGGTAATCTTAACGCTTACCTTCCCAGAATGGGAAAGGTGCAAAGCCTGCATGCCATCAGAACAGTGGCTCTCTCCGTTAAGATTCCTTGCACACTTTTTTCAAGTGTAGCAGATGGACCTAGAGCGTAGCACTGGAGTTGAGGCTCGGGGAGTTGACACTCGAGGAAGTAGTTAAGATTTTGCTCCATAGCAAGGAGGTATGGAACAGCGTTATTACATTTACTCATTCGGTTCTGCAAGAAAAGAAAAGAGAGGCCCAACATGCACCTCTCAAGAAACATTGAGCAAACTCAGATACTGCTCCATACTCCAACTAAAAAATCTCTATTTTGTTTTTGTTGCATTTTATTTCCACAAAAAAAACTATCAAAAAAGCCAGTTCAATAGTGAAAATGGGTTATCGTCATGACGAAAGTTAAATCCCCATATTCAGGATCATGAAAATAATTCTGTTCATCGGTCTGCGTTTTTGGAATGGAAGCAATTGGAAAGTTCTTTAAACAAAGGGGGACTTATTGATGATCTACTTCAGGAACAAATGAGTAAAGCAGCTAAGACATGGAAAGAAATCGTCGTCGAACGGGTCATTGCCACAGTACAAACTCTTGCACAACAAAATTTGGCACCGAGAGGACATCGAGAATCAATTACTAACGATCCAAATCCTGGAAACTTTCTGTCTTTGTTAAAATACTTGGCTAAATTTGACCCCGACATGAGATCTCATTTGGATTTAGTCTCTCGTCTGGGTGAATATCGTATCTTTCGCCAGCTATTCAAAATGAAATAATAAGCCTGTTAGGAGAAAGAGTGCGCAAGATATATTATTACTGCATGTAAGAAGGTGAAGTACTTTAGTATTATATTTGACACAGCATCAGATGCTGCACATGTAGAACAAATGTCTCAGATTACGAGATTTGTTGAAATTAAACGCAATTCTGTTGATATCAAGGAAGCCCTTATAGATTTTATTCCTTTAGCTTCTGTGACCAGAGGGGATCACAGAAGCTATTACAAGTAAACTTGAGACAGATGGATTGAATCTTAGCGATTGCAGAGGTCAGTCGTATGACAATCAAGCAACAATGGCTGGTATCCATTCAGGAGTTCAGAAGAGAATATTAGATTTGAATCCACTAGCTATGTTTGTTCTCTGTGACAACCATTCACTTAACTTGGTTGGTGTTCGTGCAGCTCATGTAAATGTTCAGGGAGTGACATTTTTTGGGACAGTAGAACCAAAAAATGTGTATGTATGTGTGTGTGTATGTGTAATGTGTGTGTGGTATGTGTTCACCTTCTTTTCTTGTTCCACTCATAGATGGAGTGTTCTTAAAGACTCGTACATATTACACTAAACATATTGTGATACCAGGTGGAGCTCAAAAGCAGATGCGGTGAAAGCAATATCCACTCAGCTGGATGAAGTGATCGCTGCACTGGAGAAACTGAGGGATACACCGACTGAAACAATCGATACGAGGGAAGATGCAGCATTAATAATTAATTCGATGGAAAACTTTAATTTTGTGACTTTTCTATTTTTCTGGACAGATATTCTTTCTTCTATGGACAAAATTCAGAAAATCTTGCAGACCAAAGGTATAAGCTTTATTCAAGCATTGACACTTTTGGAGACGCTAACGGACAAATTAAAAGTTTGGAGGAATGGGCTGTGCTGTGTGACAATGTCATTTCTAAGGCAGAGCAGGTATGTAATGAATGGGGGGGGGGTCAGTATCAGAAAAAAGATAAGAAAGAAGCGCACGATGCCAGGGAGTATGCAGACGACTCTGCATTAACCGTTCAGCAAGAAATGCGACGTTCTCTAATAGAAATTTTGGACAAACTGTCAGTTGAAATTTCAAGCAGTTTCTCTAACATAAAAGAGTTAGAAAAACGCTTTGTGTTCCTCTGTAAATTTGAGGCGTACTAAATGATGGGGATATACATTTTAAGGAACAGCTTTCACAAATCAATATTAAGTGCACAGTGCTTGCAAAACTGTATCCACATGACCTAAACAGTGAAGAATTGTTCAGTGACTTGAAAGACGTCGTACTTTTATTAAAAAGGGCAAAAGTTAACGGAGAACAAATGGACTTTACACCTCAGGGACTGCTACAATATATTTCTTCAATGGGATTAGAAGCCTACAAAACACTAGCAACAGCTTTAAAAATTTTTCTTACTTTACCAGTGTCTGTATCTTCTTGTGAAAGATCGTTTAGTAAACTTAAATTGATTAAATCGTACATACGATCAACAATATCTCAGGACAGGGTATCAAATCTAGCGATACTTTTAATTGAAAACGACATTGCTTCGTCTTTAGATTATAGTCATTTAATAACCGACTTTACAGCAATTAAGACCAGGAAAGTTACATTTTAGAACGTCTCGTTTTACATATTTATTAAATATTAAGTGTTTATTAATTGAAGACGGAACCATTAACCTGTAATTGTAAGTGATTATTTTATTACTTTAATGTCGTTTTTTGTTTATGACTTTGTTTAAGCTTTAGGATATTGTTTTGACGATGCCCTTTAGACCTACAAGGAATTTGCATACTTATTAGAACATTTTTATGTTATAAATTTGTTATATTATTACATTTTTTTATAGTTACATTTGTTACTAATAAATGTATGCAAACTGAATACCGGTAATATTAAACTTATAATATGTAATTTCTTAATTTTGACTTAATAAATATTCTTAAGACGTTTTCTGGACGTGCTTTCATATAAAATTCTACACATTTGCACTTATTAAGTACTTTGTTCACTGGATGGGCCTTCAGTTTTGCTCTTTTGTCCCCTTTTAATCGTGAAGGCGAGGCGGCTGATGATCTTCTTGCCCCGGGCGCCAAAAAGGCTAGCTACGCCACTCGATAGCAGCTGTGTACGTAATATTCTAGATTTCCACTGACGTCTGTAGGTGTGCAAGCAGCTTCGAAGCCTGCCCAGTCAACACGGTCCACACGCCATTTTTTCGGCGTGTATATAACTTTAACTCTTTGACGTTTGCGTTGTTATCAGCAAGACAAGCGCGTTGTTAGGCAATAAATTTTAACTTCTTAAGCCAGCGCGGTTCGTCCTGTGATTAGCCCAAGTGGGATTATGGAGGTTGAAGTTTCCAAGGAGCAATGGAGATGGTAGATGCTAGACCAGATCCTGCAAATCTTCTGCTCGCCACGGTAAATATATGCAACAGATCGTCATCTTCAGTGGCTGTAATAAACTGACAGCTACTGCTTGCAGAGGAGTTGCGAGTTGAGTACGTCTAACGGGATATGTGTTGCTATGAAATATAGCAACGCCTTCCCTAGGTCCGATGTCTGGTGTCACATTACAGCGGAAGGACTCATATCCTCCTATATTAAAAAGTTCTCGTGGCCTCAAATGTGTTTCCTGCAGGTAGACACACATCGGTGTATGCTCGGCCAGTAACATTTTAAGTTCGGAGTAATGCGAAGTGAAACCGTTGATATTCACTGAAGGATACTCTGCATGCTGGATGTTGAAGAATCAGTCGCTACGGGCTGTGCTTACTTCCTTGGCTTAACGTTTGGCCAGCCTTATTTCTTTCTGCAGATTCCCGAGTTCCGCCAGGTCACTGAGATCGGTGAGATCACTGGCACCGGCAATCGAGGTGAACTCCGATCCAAGATTATCTCCCTGTTTTCGGAAACATTTGTTGTCCTCGGTTTCGGTTTTATAAAATCCTCCCTGCTATATCTGGGAGGATGGGGCGATGGACGGCGGTATTCCCTTGCTGTGTCACCCCAACTGGAAGTGGCCGCGGTCGCAGTCACAATGTTCGTGCCCGCCCTTGTTGGCGGACGAAGTGTGGGTCTTCCGGTAGGCATCGTATGGGACTATCCACCTGCAGCGCCTGCATGTCTGTCTCGGCCACTCTATCTTTTTGAACTTCTGATTTTCTGTATACTTCAGAAAAGTACCGCTCAAGAAATTGGGTTACTGCATTTAATTTTTTTTTTACAATAGAGACTGGGGACACTGTGAATTTTACAGCTTGTGCATAACTTATTTTGCATTGATTAACTGGTCATACAAGTTTCTTCGCATCGAAGTAGCTGAGTTTCTCCAGGGTATGCACTTCCTGAATAGCTACTTCCTGCTTAAAAATGGGATAATTGTGGTATCTCGATAAATGCTGACCACCGTAATTGATACATTTCATAGGTTCATGGAATCGTCACCACGAACCGACTTCACACAGAAACATGTCGTAACCCGAGCACATCTTGATGTAGCGTGCCCAAAACGCAAGTAACGAAAACACTGCATTGGCTGAAGGATGAATACTCACACTCAGCCTATGAATGCCTCGTCTGAACCTTTCTGGCAAAGTTGTCCTGTTGGAGGTTAGGTCGTGGGACGCAAATGGGAGTGTTTGTCCATCCCTTCGCATCGTTAGCCTCCAACATTCAATAACGGCTTGTGGAGCGAGCTTAGTTGTTATTTCTAGCTCTGTGCAGTTCACTAGGTCCCTGCACACTACCACCCCTTTTGTAGTGTTCAGGGTGGGATGAGGTACGACTTCCACATGTATCCCACATTTTCTGCAGCTTAAGTACCCTTAAGCCTTGCTGATCGTTTAGGGTCTCAACGAGTAATCTAACTGCGGTTTTCTGATGTCCTGTACGACTTATCCAGCGCAAGCGCTGACAGCCTTTTCAGTAAGGAAGGGACTCACATTTCCAAAGTCATCTTCTTTTCATTTAACCACAAGATACTTTTGCACCGCCGCCACATTGGCAGACGATGTCACAAATCTTTCTGCGTCGACTAAGGAGTGCCTCGTGCCTCCTTCTCTTCACCCTCCGAGAAGGGCTTTTTTCTGGACGAGGGTTTTTAAGGGATCCCTCAATCCCAGAATTATTGTATTCAAGGCTGAAACATCGTGAAACACGATGTGGAAAACAAGTACAGGAAATTACCATCGGGAAACGAACTCGGAGAAATACATGATTACAAGAAAAGTTATTATTTAACTGGCCCGAAAAATTGTGTTTTTTTCACATCATCCAAAAAGAGATAGTATCTAATTTGTTTTTAAAATAGCTGGCATGAAACCGAGGTTAAATATCGTATTACTTTCAAACATGATACCGTAAAGCTTGCACTCTATGAGTTACAAAGAAATATTCCAGAATTTGCAGCAGCATGTTTGTATGTCATCATTGAAATTTTAGCTGCCAAGGGATATAGCGTTCCCATCTCCCAGACTTCAACCGCAGTATAATAAAAGCAATAGTGATACCGTATAAAAAGGTAAGATTCAGTAGGTTATAAGTACCATTTTTATGTTTTGAGGCCTTGGCAACTATGGCCTTCAGCCCAATGACGTTGACCAGGAGTGTTGCTCGACTATGTGTTTGATTCTCACCTACATTCTAGCTCAAAAGTGAAAATGGAATGTTATACACTAGACCTGCTGCTTTCAGGAAGGAAAGAGTCTTGTCTATCGCCAATTGTTCACTGGATGGGCGTGGATCCAGGGGTAATGTTCACTTGATGGTGATGCAAACTTGTTCACGACGACTGCTATCATCTGCCACTTGCCATTTACGGATACTCTGTTCTCGGCAGGGAGTTTGCTCTGCTGTGCATTCCACAATGCCGCCGTACAATGGTGGTTGTGACAGCTACTTTTGCATCGTCAGGTCATATTCCAGCTGCATCAACTTCTAGGATGTATGCGCATCGTCAGCTTCTTCATTAGTTCCAATATCTACATGATCCACAAAAGTATAAAATCAAACAAAAGTATAAGATGAACCACGGTCGCTTGGTTTTTCACGGCCTCAGTTGTATTTACACGGCCTATCCTGTATCATCTACAGTTCTCAATAATGTGAAGTGCATCTGTTGATATTCTCCTGAATAATCCTTTCCATCCAGGATGTCAAAGAATCAGTTGCTACGGGCCTTGCTTACATCCGTGGCTTCCCTTTTGGCCTGCCTTTCTTCTTCTTTTGATTCAAATTTCTGAGTTCCCCAGATCACTAAGGTCGATGAGATCACCGGCAATGGAGCTGAACTCCAATCCGTAGCTCATGGTCGTCGGCAACATGTCAGTTCCAGCCTTAATTTTCAAAAAGTCCTCTCTGGTGCACTTGGGAGGACAGGGCGATGGGCGGCGGTACCTCTCTGGTGTACTTGAGAGGACAGGGCGATGGACGGCGGTACCTCTCTGGTGTACTTGGGAGGACAGGGCGATGGACGGCGGTACCTCTGGTGTACTTGGGAGGACATGGCGATGGGTATGTACACCTCCTGTACCTCTCTGGTGTACTTGGGAGGACAGGGCGATAGACGGCGGTACCTCTGGTGTACTTGGGAGGACAGGACGATGTACCTCTCGCAGTCTCGCCACCACTGTATTGGTCGTTATAGTCGTAGCCACAATGTTTAATTTCTCCTTTCTTTGCGCGCAGATTGTTATTATCTGCACTTAACGCTGAGTACCACTGCACCTGCTTGCGATGTCGAATTTATTTCTGCAAAGTATCGTTCGATGAAGCGCGTGACTACCGGCATAATCTCTTTCAATATGTGTTCACTACGTGTTGGCATCACTGCTGGAGTAGACATAACAGTTTGTGCCCTTGTTGCCCCGGTAAACAACTGTCTTAGCTTCGAGGTAGCTAATATTCATTTCTTGAGTGGAAAGAAATTGTTTTTCACCTTGTTTTCCACAGAACAGGTGCGTGACCTGGAAGAGTGTTGTCCGTTACAGTTTATGCACTTCATCGGTATAAGGGTCATTACCATGGACCGACTTACCACAAAAGTATGTCTTGACTCGAGCATATCTGAATGCCGTGTGCCCAAAGCACAAACACTAAAAAACATTGGCTAAGGGATAGGAGGCTCACGCTCAGCCGATGGATTCCTGCTCGAATTTCTTCTGGCAGTGTTGAAGGTCGAAACGACGTGAGAGACGGAAGGAAGTATCTGCCACTTCCTGAGCATCGTCAGGCTTCGATATGCTATAACATGCTAAATTAGCATGCTAAATTGTTGCAGTCTCCTCTTCAGTGCAGTTTAGTAAGTCACGGCATATCACCAACTCCCCTTTTTGAGGTTTGGAGTGGCGTGGGGATTCACTTCACCTTCTGTCACTCCGTTTTTCTTCAACATAAGTAATCGTGCCCCTTGCTGGTCAGATCTTGATCTTGATCAACAGACCACCAGCTGTTTTCCTATGGCCCGTGACAAGCGATCCAGCACAAGCAGTTATGGACTTCTCTATTACAAAGGAATTCACCTTCGTGAAGGCTCCTTCTTTCCTTTCAATGTCAAATATTTAGGGACCACAGGCGTACTGGTTGACGGCGCCAAAAACTTCTGTCCATCTACAGAGTAATGTAATACCTCCGTCTCTTCACCCTTAGAGGAATCATTTTTTCTGGAAAGGGATCGCTCAACTCCAGAATTATTTTGTGAAACTAGCATACGCGTCTCACGAGTACCAGAGAAATAAACAGACCAACGAGGCAGAGCCTTCGAGTACCAGAGGTAGGATTAAATACAACAGGGAGTGTCCTGGTGGTGTGCCCTAACGCCATGGTCTCCGAGTCTGCACCCATTGGCACGGTCGGTCCCACCATGGGTTACGGTGTGTTTTGAGAAGCGGGACACACAACCTTGTCAAAACTCTGTTACTAGCGTCCTGTTAGCTGTGCCAGCTACGAGCGCAAGATATAAGTTCGGTCGAAGGGTTGGATTCCTGGTGGTTATAAGTACTATTAATCTTATAACTACTAATCATATGATGATAATAATATTAGTATTATTAATATTAATGATGATTAATTATTATTAAAATTATATACATTGCGGGTAGCCTACAACATTCGTCGCATTCCGCATCTCAACCACCAGTAATTTTTGTTTTCCCAGTCAGTCTCCTGTAAATTCCTACTGCTCATATCCTCCCTCCTCCACGTACTTCGAGGCCTATGTTTTTTTCCTGCGATTGATCGGATGACATTTGAGTATCCTTGTAAGCCATCTCTTGTTGCTTATTCGCTGTATGTGCTTACGTTGTTAAAATATTCCATTAAGATTTCTTTAACATTTAATTGCTCCTTATTACTTCATTTCCTATATGGCGCAGCCGGGTTATTTGACTAGATCTTTTGGACTTCTTTAATCCAACTTGATGTTGACTTCTTCCCCCACAGATATTTGAATATCTGCTTTGTTAACCTATTGTCGTCCATTCTATATACATTTCAAAAAAATAATAGTCTTCTTTTTCTCATTGTTTCTGTTATCATTTAATTCTATTTACATTTTTGTCTACCAAGTCTCTGATGAATATGTTGTAATGGACTGCAAAATTGTTCTACACAAATCAATTTTAACATTCATTTTAATTTCTAATGACTAGAGCAAATAACTTAGCATTTGGATACCTATTCGTCCTTAAGTGAGTCCATAGTTAATATCTTTATCACATAGTTAATATTAAAGGCAGTGTCCTTATAAGTCCACAGTCTAGCATGATGTCATTCACTTTTTCCCCTACACATAAATATTCTATATTCTGTAAATTAATTTTAACACCCCTCTTCGTATATTCATTTTAGTTTCACACATTTTTTACACATTTTATTATGTATGGTGACAGTAATCCCTGGCAGCCATGATAGGTGCAAGACTAATCGTGGGGTCCGTATAACCCCAGATACCTCCATAAAACCAAATAACAGCCTTTTCAATCCACTTTACAATCCATTTAAGAGTACAGTAGCAGTGCTCTTTATTTAATAAATCCATTATTTCCTCTCTAAGAAAAAACTGTAAAATATTTGTCTAAAAGTAATGGCGTTGGTTGTACAAAATTATTTTTAGACAAGTTAACTAAAAAAAAATTCCAGCATAATAGTTCTTTCGGGAAGTGAAATGTTTACAGAAACGTTAATTTGCTTGAGACAGGATAGAAATCTTCAAATATTTAGACTTTAGCTAAATAATTATGGAATTATCACGACAGATTTTGTGTTTGTTTGCAAAGTCTGAAATCTCCTTTCACGTCAAAGAAAACTCAGCATCATTTCACTTCTTATAATGTAGAAATAACACCTTGGTGAGCTCTGAAGCATATCCCTATGTTAATTCTTCACACTGTAGTTGTTTGCTGAGGGTATTTTTTAGGCTATCATAATGTCAGGGGTGTGAAAAATGCACATACAACGATTAAAGTGTATCGAACAAACAGATTTTTGTCTTCATTAGTCAAGTACAGCGTGGCCAAATTTTAAAACTCAATGCTGTAATTACAAGTAATTCAAATTTCTCAAGTTATTTATTTTTCATAACCACTTTGTAATAAAATTTTGATGTCCCTGTAATTTTACTACACCCACAGAGAACGTAAGTTTCACAGAATTATTTATCTGCTTCATCAGTCGTCAGAGACTAAAGGTATCAAATGATAATCTTTATTTTTAAAACCTCTCTCTATTTATGCACCTAAGCATTCAAAGAATTTCGACGAAACCGAAACATCGAAGCATGATAATGTTTTTAGGCTTTTGAAACGTATAATGTGGATTACGTAAATCATTTCCAAACCACAGACGATCACAAACAGAGCATGTAAAATCAAATTTATTCTCACTAAAACGTTTGCTAAACTCAATGTCAGCAGCGACTATTTCTGTCTTGATGCGTTTACATATCAAGTTTCTAGACTGTGGGGAATCGAAAGTGTGGAAGCGTTACGTTTTTCGATGACAATTTTTGTGGAATGACCCCCAGCCTAAAAACATTATCATGTTAAAATGTTGAGCTCTCAATGCATAAATGCATTACAACAAAGGATACGATGCATACCTGTGTAATATAGCATATAGAAATACCTACAGGTTGAGCAGATTCAAGTTATAAGAAGACGGGAAATGTCCCCTTTAAACTTTGATTATTTAATGTTCGTTTTAAAATCTTCTCTGAATTATTTTTAAAGTCTTAAAGCTCATGATCGTTGGTTTGTTAATTGGTTAGATGAAATAATTGGGGTTTGGTGTATTGCTCGGGTTCGCTGAGTTCGTAATTGTATTTTAACCTTCACTCGTTGCTAAGATGAACCGATTGGTGTGCCTTCTCACTGAAAATATAAGTATTTGGTTATACAGATACTTAGTTGTAATGGTGGTTTACTAGTAATCTGATGGGTATTGCTAGTCATAAAGTTAAAATTATTCAAACCCACTTGTTGCCGCCACACTGCTGCCAACCATGGATGCCGTTCACCTAAGCTGCCACGTCTTAGTATAGTAAAATAATCAGTCAAAACTCTTGTATGGATTATGAATTACTTTTATTCTCCGAACTCATTTTTTAATTACCATTAACATACAATAATATGGTTTAATTTCCTTTAAATTCAATGTCACTGATGGACTCTTTAAAATGACTATATCCCAGGGTTACAAGCCTGATTGAACTATTCGTCACTCTGGACGCTAAGAATTTCGTTATATTATTTAATAAATAAAGCAGGTTCTTCGAGACTGCAAGATACACATAAACTAAAACAATGCACTACTATCATGGTTTAGTAGTAGGAGAGTGATAACATTATTAAAATTCCTTAACGAATAACATAAAAAGTGAACATGTGATTATCATTGAAATCTGAGGTTAAACTGGTTTCATTGGAATATAACTTAATCAACTTTAAATAACTAATATTTCTTTAACGATTCTAACATATTCGTACAAAACGGTTATGAATGTAATCTAGTGATAAACTTCATTATCTACCTTCTTAGACTGGATAAAACAAAGTTAACAGGTATTTGGATACCCTCCACTAATAGGGTTGAGAAGTATTACACATTTAGTAATAATCTTAATTTTAAACATTACATAATGCTTATACTACAATAGGTCAAAGTTTTCTTTTAAGTTCATCATTAACTGTTTAATGCCTCTTATCTCGGTAAGTCCATTGAGTTACTTCTAAAATTAAAGTTTGTTTACGATTAAATCTTTTACTATTAATTGTCTGATTTAATGGTTAAAGTACTTTTCCAATTTTGGTTGGTTAAAATTGATCTAATTATGTTAATTGATTTCGCTAATAGTGTTTCTCAAATATTTTATTACTATTTTAAATATTTAGTCATGGTCACTTATACTTGCGTTCTAAGTCGCTCTTGGAGTATCACTATTGAACAATTTTTATTTGAATTAAATTATTTTAATAATTCATTAAGGCTCACTGCCTATGCGCATGTACTCCGGATTAGAACACTGGTTAAATAAAACTTTCACTCTGTTTACATCCGACCTAACCTTAACTTCGTGTTTCGAGGTTATAATGCTTTGGTCAGCTGCCGGCTATTAATTCAGTATTGTTGGTGACGATGACCTGCGTGGAGTTCTCGTCGGAGTCTCGAGATGAACTGATGATCTTACCTGTGTCAAAATCTCGTACCTAGTAATTAATAATGGACTCTGATTGGTCAATTGTAATTTCCGTGTACTTTCGGTGTTATTCGGCAAAATAGACTCTTTCTTGGCGTCTTCTCGCTGGGTTCGAGATTACGGGAAATTGGTTCCCCACTGTACGCCCACGGGCTTGTAATTAATTATTTTTTTATAATTTAAGTTGTTCACTTATAAATACACTAATCCTTTTTTCATTACTCCCATCGTTTTTGTCCTTTTACCACGAGCATTTCGGTTACCCACACCATAAACTTTGATAAGGATTGACAAAATAAATTTATTACTATTTCTTACGATCTATTTATATATCTTATTTTCTACTGTATTCTATTTATTATGTCCATTCCCTGATAAATTCTTATCATTTTTATTTATTTATTAATTATCACACCCTCTCATTAAAGTTTCAGGTGGTAATTCTTTAAAAATTGTCTCTAGTAGTTTAGGCCTACTTCAATGTTTTTTATTATGTCTTTGTCCCTTTCTTATATTAAGGATTCCTATATTTATTGTATTATTATTATTCACTTTTGTTCTCTGTGATAGCTTATAATTACTGCACAGTAGTATTTTACATAATTATTTAACTATTATCCATAACAATTATATTTCTTTTGGCTAGACACTTGGTCTATGGCCTTGCTACTGGTTTATTATTCATTTTATAATATTATGGGTTTCTAAATCATATTTGCTGTGGCCTATTTATACTGAACTAATCATTATAACTTCTATTATCTCAGTATTAGCTAGTATTGTCTTATTTTATTTTATTTACATTTTTCCTCAGACTATCATTCAGTATTTTTGACAGGTACTTTTCTTTCTTATTTGACATTACACCTTCATCTTTTGATTAGGTTTAGTTTGTATCAGATTTATTATAGTAATGTTAATGCTTGGCAGTGTTTTGTTCTGCTCTGGTATTTTGACATTTGTTGGTACCTATCTAATGCTTCCTGCATCTAGTTTCAGCTATGAGTTATATATAATATACATCATTAGTATTAATTTTATGGCAATAAACATTGATTTGCCTTACATTAGTAGTCTTACTTCTTAGTTAATATCGTGGACTGAGTCCCTTTTCTTTTATAATCATTTTATGTGTGATTATTATTGTTCAAGGTGCCAGTACTATGCTGTACCTCTTGAGCATGTTAATTTACACTTATAATGTACACAAGTCCTTTTATATTATTAATTTTTGTAAATGGAATACTCCTTATAGTCTCTAGTTTGCTTACATTACAATACACTCTAGTTTAAGAGCAATCCTGTTATGGTTTTGTGCAATTCTACTTGAAACTTGCTGGTTGTTCAGGTTATGTGTCCTCACCTGGATCCCCAACAATGGTTGAGCCTTAGATTTTGTTTTTTATATATTGCATTGAGTTCTTTACATTTACGTAATGCTAATTTTTATTATTTATAGTTATATTTTTCTTTTTTGTGACTATCTCAACATTATTGTTGATTAATAGTTGTCTCTTATAACTTTATATCTACTTTACCATTTGAACTAGTCTTTTGGACATCATTTAGTGGTTATTTTTATACATTATTAATTTATACATTTACAACTCTTATATTCATTCTCCCCTTTATTTTCTATCATCATTGTTTTACCTTTGAGTTTTGGTTATACTGTCAAGTCAATGAAGTTATTTTATTAATAGTTTGATGTCAGTGTCAAGTCACAGCATAGGGTTTTAAATCAACTTTTAAATTACTTCTATTTTCTCCATCATTAACAATACATTATTTTCTCATGGTTTATTTTATTCTTGTCATTATTAGTTCCTTCTTATAGTTGAATTCCTTTTATTTTCCCTAGTTGCACTGATTCTATTATTATCCTTAATAAATCTCTTCTTGTTAGGGGTGTTGTTGTCTTCTTCTCACTGTCTGATCTATTGGGTATTTGGATCAACGTTGTCTTGTCTTTAGTCGTGTGTCTTCGTTTCTTCTGTAATACATTACTTGTTAATTATAATTTATTTTATTCCCTTATAATAGTCACCATTCGTCCTATGTTCCTTTTTACTGTTCCCATTTTGGTGTTTATTTTGCTTTGGATTGTTTATAATCAGTTTGTTTTACTTTGGTATTGTGTTGGTTATATGTACCGTTACAAAGTAGACAAATTGAGGATATTTTCTCTAATTTTAGTTGCAGCTTTTTACGTTGTCCTGACATCACACTAACTCTGTTATAGGTTGGCCTATTATAGGTACCTCAATAATACTTAATTTCTCGCGAGCTAGTTCTTCTGTGCGCTTGTTAGAACATTAAAAATCGTTCGCGAGGGTTGCGTTATTGTCAGCGTAGTGAATGCACAGTAATATATGCTGTTTTTTGTGACATCTAGCTTCATCTGCCGCCACAGAAAAAAGTCAATAACTCTTAACCTCTTCAAACATGTTCTCTACTATCAGTGTAGAATTATCTGTGTAACTTCATTTTACACAGTTTTGCTGCAAAAAGATATGATTTTACAAAACTTTCTTTAAAAGAACCATCGTGTCTAGACAGATTAGCAAAATTACCGCTGTTGTCTAAATCTTATTTTACATCATGCCTTCTTAATGCTACAATCCTTATGTGCTAATGAGCATAATGATGCTGAAGATTTTAATTATACAATAAATGTTTTTTCCATCTCTTGCGTGTACGCATTAGACGTCATAGACCTAACACTTACCGTCCCTTTGCACTTTCCATCCATTGGGTACTTTTATAATTTATAAGCAAGTTAGGTGACTTTTGCCTTTTTTATGCTTGTCAATTTTTTCTATCTTTTTTCCAATTTCTGAAACGAGTTTTTATAAATACTATCTTCAGATGGAGAGTTTAGATAAAATACGTGAAAAACAACAAAATACTGCACCTGCGTATTTTATGTGCGTATATTTTAACCAGCTGTACTTCTCAAACTAATACTTAAAAAATTATCGTTGTTGATCGATAAATAAACAGAGTTAATTTAGATCTTACCGGTCCTGAATCAATGGTACCTAGGCCCAGTAAAAACTGATGCTAGAAGTTAACTTTAGATGATATGCTAGGTTTTGTGGCGTTCAGGAGATGGTGTAGAAGGCAAGACATTTCACATTCACTGTTACTGTTACTTTTTCCGCTTTGGGTTTTATGATTTGTGATTTTTGGAAAAAAATCTGTCACTCGTTCATTTTAGATTACAAAAACTACGAATAAGAACAATAAGTTTTTTACGTGTAATTGTGTCTTATTATAGTTACATTTGTAGTGCTTCTTGAGAAAATACAAGATTGAGAGAATAAGAAGAGTAAGTGTAGGCTATTATACGAGACCTCTTGTCTCGCAGTGCTTACACTCGGGTAATTTTAAACCTGTGAAACTCTAGCGGACAGTAAACCAGTGTTGCGTAAGAACACGAACGGTTTGTTTAAACGTGGGAGTGTGACAGTAGTCACACGTTTTAGCACGTGACTGTAGCTATCTGGGTGAACTACAAGGTAAACACGAGGCGGGGGCTGTACTGATATATACGGATGGGAACTGTATTTTAAACATAAATAATATGAGGCATAAAAAATGTTTTTTGTTTTTTAAATTGTGATATCACAAACTCTCTGGGTGATGACGGAAAACCTGTTTTTCAAGGTTATGTATTAACAATCAGTTGAAAGTTTTTGGGGGGCTTAGCCCCTCCATGCCCCTCTATGGTTTAGAGATTACAATGATAACATTAGTTTGACGTCCATAAAGGAATCGAAATCCGGAAGTTTCACTTAAGGCTATTGTGTGTGTATTCACAATAATAACCGTAGAAAAAGGGAAGCAAACAGATAAATTTTCGCAGCTTTTGAGCGTTAATTATGGCGATAAGTAAACGAGCGTTCTCTTTAATAAATGCTTTGTTTTTTATAAATAATCAGAAACAGCTGATATCGCAATGACCTATAAACGATACTGTGTAACTTGCTCTCACGTGTGACGCGCTTGTTATCTATAAGGACGTTGCGATGACCTGAAAACAGTGATTCATTAACTTCGGATTACTTGAGAATAAATCAACATGAATGTGACCGCATTGGTTGAAATCGTTTTGGAGAAAACGAAAGGACGTAATCGGATTTGTGGAATTGATGAAAGGGAAAATGACGCGATGCAGTTTCTTTTGCACAGCGTTCGTTAGTTCTGATGTAAACAATATTGACAAGTATATAGAGCACTTACTAAACGTAAGACATACATCCGTAGTAATTGTGCTACGTCCTTGCTTGCGTGTGTTCTTAGAACAAAAATAGAAACATATTGAAAATAGGATAGACACAACAAAACTACCTAATATGTTCTATGATCACACACACACACACGCAATAGTATATAACCTAAAGATTATAGACACCATTTAAGATGTTTATATTTACTAACACTATACGTAAAAACGGCAGAGTAGAGTAAAGTACCACCTCATGTTAATTAAAATCAGCGTACAAAAATACATTTATTTATTAATTGTGGGGGCGTCTGTATTACTGTATATCCTCTACCAGTACTTCGTAACATAATTCATGTGATTTGTTCTCTTCCTGCATAAAAGCATGTAGGAAATACAGTTTTCATTAGCAGGAAAGAATATATATAAATGCGAGTTTCATTATTCGAAGAAACATATCTAACAGGTAATGCAGACTTTTGGAGTTCATATTACCTCAACGCTGCAGTCCCGGGTGTGAGTTCTCTGGATGAACGCCGACTGTACTGTTCGGTCGTGGATGCGGATGCGGATACTCATCTGTGGATCCCCTGTGTACGATTTACAGTGCAAGTAAGTATTGCGATTTATTTTTGTTACCACGTGCCAGTCCTCTAGTTGGGAGTCCTTAAAGTTTCACCCGTAAGAGGCGGACTGTCGTGGCCTGGGTCATAGTACATGGGCTGGAGCGCCGAGCTGCCACGCCCAAAGCAGGTGGCTATCGCAAGGAGTGAACTTGAATAGCTTCACGAAAACTCGTGCCTGAATGACAGCGGAGCCGAGACGGCTCGAGCAGATGTCAGATTCTGTCATTTGTAATGCTGGTGCAGTGCTGAGGTATCCAAATGTAAAATGTTTGGCATATGCAAGGCAAACGGATCACAAAGCGACTAACAAATATTTACGCCGCTCAAATCTGAAAATATTATCGGAATCACACTGCCGGCCGCGCTCTCTGACGTCTGAATGTTGTGTGTGACCTCTACGTTACGTGTAGGCCTACTATACACTGTGTACGCAAGGTTGTGTAATACGTGCAGTGCAACCTGTGCCCACAGCGAGCGAGCAGTCGTTAACTGACCAGTTACAAAACGGATAACATTTATCTCCCATTGTTAACAAGAAATGAAGGTTTATGCGGCTTGGAAACTGGCATAGTACCGGTACAACGTTTCTTGTAATTGTCCCAGAGACTTGCGACTACAAAATTACCCAAATTACAGTCAATCTACAAACTCTGCCGTCCCCTTTATCACACTCTGTTTATTTCTTTCTCTGTTTATTTCTGAATTTTACGATACCAAATGAGGAATGAGAATTAGATTACCAAACTAACAAATAAGATTCACATCCACATTAAAGAAAGTAAAAATTGGGCCGTACAGTGTTTATGTACGAATGACAACCTTCCCTGTTTAATGTTTCATAGAAATATTATATCACATTTTAATAAAAATCAATATAGGCCTATGTGTTGGTAAATAAACTGTTGATAATATACCAATCAGATAAAACGTTACTGCCGCTTAAAACGAAACCGGTGTGATATTTAAATATGTAGACAAAGGTCAGTCGAGCGTAGAACAGTCTGTACGTTCACAACGATGTGGTCAGTTTTGTTGTGTCTGACGCTACTTCTCGCTACGTGTACTACATCGGAAGATGGGGGCAATCTACAGTAAGTAGCCTACCAATGTCACAATCAACATTCATCTGTTTTGTCCACAAACTGCTGTAACTTTTGTAAACGAATAATTAGTACTTTTTCAGACACTGCATTTATGTTTCTTTTATTTTCATACACATATTTATTTATTTAGTTTTTAGTTTAAGAACTAAAAGAAATTTTTGTTTGGATTCTTTGGAACAATGTTTATTGGGTCGCTTGAATTCGTCAGTATAGCGTATCTCACGACAGTGTCGCATGCGACGTGCGGAATGTAAGCGAACATACTCAGTATTTTACATAGGTACACATTGCGGTACTGCTGTGTTTCATACAAAATTTACTAAGATAGCGTATACTGATAACAATTCTACTCGTCAATACATTCCGTCTGAAGAAGAAATTGTTCTGAACAGGTCACACATTCGTTCCTGAAACATGCAAGACTGTAGAATACATTAAAATAAATTAAAAATATATTAATAGGTATCTCTAAGTGATCACGTGGTTTGAAAGTTACATATAGTATCTAATCTGGTTTGGGGTAATGTAGTAAAGCAAATGCAGTGTATTCGTTGTGTAATTTGTTTTAAATATTCGAGTGTAAAAATATTATGTGTTAATTTTGTATTCTAAAAAATGCAACCTTTAAAAATTAGCAGAGTAATAATGCGTTAACTCTGCAAAAGAATCATTTACCTTTGCTTTGAAAACAAATTCAAGCGAGAGTTTACAAATCGTTTTACAAGTTTGTGTGTGCGTGCGCGCGCGCGCGCGAGTGTGAATGTTTTTCTTATCTAGTTACTCTCGTTTAATTTGAACGAATGTCTCAGGTTATACGAGTATGATACTGTTTGTGTTTATAAGGTAGTAACATTTTTGTCTATTATTTTTACAGATTCTCTAAAACTAATTAACTTTTGCGTTAACGTGAAATTTTGTTTGTTTGTTGACTTAGCTGTGAGATTTTTGAAGGACTAAAAGAGAAGTGTGATTTCTTGTTTACACAGCTGTCAGTTCAACTACACTTTTAAAGTTATTGCTAAAAACTCTTTTCTTTTGCTAAATACATTGTCTTCACTATGATACAAAGCGGTGGTTAGATTGCATATATGTTGTCCACTTAAGCTGTTGAATGTGGCCTATGTTGACTATTAACGTCGGTCAATGATCCCGGCAAGTTTTCATATGACGATGGTGGAAGAGAAAGCTTGTCTGCCCTATGTGTCTTCTATAGGCCTACATTTCAAAGTCATCGAATGTTCGCCGTTTCAGTACCATTCGTTAGTTGTATTCAAACCATTGTAGTACAGTTTTTATCTCTGCTATGTGTTTCTGCTACAGGTTTTTGTGTTTTTGTTGCATGTACTTCTTTCTCATGCGTGAATGAGTGTTATAGTGCTACTGAAGGTTAGTGAAACATTCAGTGTTGGATACCTTACAAACAAACTGAACACAGTATCAAAATGTACACCAAACCTCTTATTGTTTAATTTAAAATGCAGAGCAAAAATATCACTTTGTACTTGAAACAAACAAATTAAGTCCCTTTCGTGTGGCTGAAAGGTTGTAAAAAATTAACGAAACTGTACAGATCATGTTATTTGTTCGTGACAGAAAGACCTACCGTTGTGAACTAAGACTGGATTTACCAACTTAACTAATCTGAAAATGTAATCATGCATTGCTTCCCAGATACCTCTAGAATAATTTCGGAATCAACTAGAAATAGGGTTTCTTCAATTGATCAGTACAGAAGTACCATAGAAAAACAGAATGAAAAACGTACTAAATTGCACTAAATGTTTAGTTACTTAATTAAATATTTCTTGTTTATGTGTAAATACAGTTATCCGTTTCCAGGACGCAGTGAATTTGAGGACTGCAGTAACCGAGAAACTTAAAAATTTGCTCTACAACATCTACTCAGAGGAAATGATGTGATGGAGACTTACTAAACTAAATTTTAACTTTGCACGTTCAAACACAACGTGCCATAATTTGTACTGAATGATCCTGGTATAAATATATCTAGTTGGTAATATCAGGACATATATAATATATTTCTATTAATCTCACGTCATCTTTAATTAATAATGAAAACGACCACTTGTCCTTGACCAAGAAGTTAAAAAAACCATTTCTCTCAGTGGCGCCCACGAGATTGAATTTAAACAGCAGGCTCCTTGCTAGTAAAGCAGCAGACTGTAAAGACGATGGTACCCGTCTCTTTGGAAACGAACGTGAATACATACCGTACTTACCATGAGTCTTTTTCTCCGCTTTAAGTATCATAATTTGACTTCAACGTTTGCTTATTATTTACACTTTTATTCTTCTTCAAACTAACATAACATTTATTACACCTTTATTAACGTGTTGCGAAATAAAACCTTGGTTTTCCACTGTCTAAAAATCCAAAGCATGAGGGACAAATGAGAAATAATAATGAAAACTTTGTGGAGTATCCTGACGGACATTTGTCATAAAACCTATCACTTCGGTAAAAGAATGCGTACTGATGGTGTTCCTTATGGAAAGAAAGCCCCTACGAGAGATTTTTACTATGAAGCAATTAACACAGTCAAATAAAAAAATGAAGGAAAACTTTTCAGTTAGCCATGATATTATTGTCTTCTTGAGATTAAAAGGTTTCCTCAGTTTTGTGAGATGTTGCCTGGATAATGCTTTAGCTCTCCAGGAAAGTCGTTCACGCAGTCTTTTGAATTGACGTGCCTACAAAATGGGCTGTTTGTTTAAAGAGTTCTCCAGAAAAGTACGTCACACTTAGACATTTCAATAACAATTCTTTGTGGAAACCTGCTTCGATGGTAAATAAAATATGGCCGTGTTTGAAACACTATTTATAGTAATTACTTACTGATCATTTTCAAATTTTACAATAAATTATTTAATATATATTTTTTTTAAACTCTGTGAGCTGGAACTTTTGATAGTATATTTTCTTTCCTTCTGGAGTAGGCTGCTTCGTGAAAGATGGGTAATATGCATTCACATTTGCTGTTATTAGTGAATTAGAATGTATTAACATAAGTAAAGTGCACTTATATTATTATTAATATTTGTGTTATTTTTGTTATATTGCATTTTTATTTTCCTAATGTGTATATCAGAGATTACGTATACCGATTACCACGTTTGCGTATTTGATAGCTGACTACTGCAAGACTTCAAACGTTGCAGAATAGAGTATGGCTTGGATTCAAATGCATTATCTAAAACAGATATGTTGACAATATACCTGTGTGTTGAATTTTGGCTGTAGCGGGGTAAGCGGTAGGGGCTACACAATATCACGGAAGTACACGGTTCGTCACTACAACTGAGTCAGTCAGGTAGTCAGGTTGAAGGTGAAAATGGAACCGTTAGCCGTTACACATTTATGCTAAATAGTCAATAGTCCTAGGGTTTAGTTACTATTACAGCTAGCGATACAGGCATTACGAAGAGCGTTAAGATAACATTTGTTACAAATAAGCTCTAAATGAAACTGGAGTTTCTGGAAAGTTTAATAAATTTCGTAATTGTTTACAGTTCGCCCGTCCGAAGTTCTTCTAGGAAGTCTTTGAAATTCCACGCTTTGAAAAATATAATTGTTTTAAACGTTGTGTAGATAATTTCATACAGGAACAGGAACACAAGTGAATATCAACTACAACATAACAAAAACGTTCTATGCGACGTTACAAGTATTAATTAAATGAACCATGTGCCGAACGCAACTGTATAGTGTTAAACACCGGCAAGGTTGTAGAATTTTTGTGTGTTCGTAGCGTTAAGTACATGTGGTTGCACAATAAATGTATGTGGTTGCACAAAAAAAATAATTTTTGTATAACAGGAGTGATACGTTGATAACATGAAATAATTAATTAAAACATATTAAAAGAATAAATCAAAGGTTTATTAAGTATTACAAAGAAAATTAATTGATTATTAACAATTTGAAAATAGAAATTTCAAAATATTCTCTTTTATAAGGTTACACTCTGTAAAACATAACATATCTTGCGATTCAGCACACATTAATAACATATGATCTTAAATATCTAAACATATGTGATGAACAAATGATTACTTTATATTGCATGGATGTCTGACTTTGAATCGTTATAAAAATAGCAACTCATTTATAAAAATAATAACTTGACTAAATAAAAATTGAATTGTGGCTATTAATATTTTAAATAAAAATAACATGTACTTTAAGAATATTTATGATTTCTAATGACACACCCAATTAGTAAAATTAAACAGAATAAAAGTTATTATTTTTAACAACAATTTACAATTACGTCTTTTACTCTGAATATTTACACTATTTACATTTAAGTCTTTAATATCTCATATTCTGTTCTTTATGAGTTCTTTTGTTATGCTGCGTGTCAGCATATCAAGTCATCTTCAGAAGAGTCCGCTCTACACATCTACAGAAGATTTGCGGAAAATTTTGAAACACAGCGAAAACAGACAAACATACGCCTAGCCTTTCCATTCCAGACACTCAGTAGTAGTAACGGCATTACACATGTAATGGACATTTTAACGCGTTAAGGATTCACGTGTGTGTGTATGCGTGCGTTTTCATTTCCTCCTCCTATGGCGCTACAGCCCTGGCCTCCACCAATCTTCCCCTCCAATCTACTCTATCCATTGGAACCTTCATCCAGTTACTTATCCCCATGTCCCTCGCGTATTCTGGAACGCCATCTTCCTACCCCTTCCTCGGTCTGCCTCTAGGCCTCGTTCCCTCCCATGTACCCAGCAAAGTCCTTTTGGGGTTCCTACCATCCTCCATTCTCATAACATGTCCGGCCCAACGCGGGTTTTCATTTACACTAGGAAAATGTTTAACTTATCTGATCAGTGTACTGTATTAGTTTTCCTTAATTACGATTTCTGGTTCAATACACTATTGTTTGATACTGTAGTATACCAACATAATTTTATACTATACCATCATTTTACTGAAATAGGAATTTTCTGTCTGTAGTAGATACGGAAGACATTATCCAGTGGTAATTATCGGAGCTGGTCCAAGCGGCATTGCGGCAGCAGCTGAACTCCTGAGAAACAATTTTTCTGACTTTGTAATATTGGAAGCATCGGGAAGAATTGGAGGAAGAGTATATACAGCTGAATTTGGTAACTCATATGTGTTATTTTATGTCCATGACTATACATTATAGATGCAAATTTACGATATTTACAGTTTACTCAGTCGAGGGAGGTTAGTATTACGGAAGGCGAGACAGCACAGCATGGTTTAAGAATTATATTAATACTAATGTGATGGTTATTGTTGCAACTTTATGCTTAAATTTATACATTTAAGGTAGATATTATTAAAAACTATAATTACATCCTGAAGTTGTTAAAATTTGATCTTTATCATTAACATTATTTTTAAGAGTTAGAAGAGTCCTTTAATTAAATTCAGTTTATGCAGCATAAAGGCTAACTCGAGTCAGGCTATGGGAATCACAGCCAACGTCTTTCTTCTTTAGAAAGTTCTTGAGATCACACACACACACACACACACACACACACACACACACACACACACACACACACACACACACACACACACACACACACACACACACACACACACACACACACACACACACACACACACACACACACACACACACACACTAATGTCATTGGAAATTTAAGTGTAATAAATTTAGGCATACAGGCATTATTTAATATTAATTACACATTCAAGTCTTATAATAATTACAAATTGTTTTTGGGCTGATTTTTTGTGTTATTTTTACTATGTTATATTATTTATAATAAATGTTATATTATTTAAATAATCATTATTAACGTTGGCATAAACTATTTCAGGGGCATCAGAACATCCGAAAATAATGATGTAACAAGCAAATGTTTACGGGAAACATGGTATGTTACGTCAGTATACGATGTATTGCTTGTAACCATATTTTGCGATGTCACTTGTAAAGAAACGTTTAAATTTAAATGTTGTAAAATATTTTCTAAAGAATTATTGAATTTTAATTAAGCGATGTGTACAGTTTTGCATCATATCGTATAGGCCTACATCACAGTTTGACGATATAGTATTTATTTTCAGGTCTTACTTAAGTTCAGTTACTGACCCTGCATTCGTTACCAAAATTTTTAAACCCAAATAATTACATTCTGAAGTTTCTAAAACCGTTATTTCAATATCAAGAAACTGTAAGAACGTTTTAGAGCTTTTTAATTTTAAGCATAGTATAAAAGCTCTCGTGAATCAAGCTAAACGAAACACGAATGCCTTCCTTTGCACGTAAAGACATATTGACAATAAACATAATATGCAATCTGAGTAACACTGGTCAGTTCAAAGTTGAACCTAACTCGATGTATTGAGAGATGAAGGCTATAGGGAAAAAGTTTATTTTCGCACCATACGTCTCGCACTCTCTTCGTATTAAAAGAATGAAATTTTATTAAGTAAAACTGAGATGCCATGTTTAGATCTGGCAACTAAACAACTAAAACGCTTGTCAGGTTCATTGTAGACTGAGCTGAAATACTGGAGAACCCATCTGATTCGTCGTAATTATTTATACATCAATGTCAATTTTATTTAAGTATCGCGAGGTTGACTATACAGAGTGATATACATTTTACCATATATCACAGTGCTTTTTGTAAATCAGTTTCGCAACATCAATTCCTTGCGAAAAGTCCATTATCAGTTATAGTATTTATGAATGTGGAGCACGATAGTACCTCAACGAGAAGTAAATAGAACCTTCCATTTAAAGGTAAGACTGAGTTTGAATTTAAAGTAAGACGTTTACGCTTTAAAAGTCTAAATATCTGGTACAAGGTGGTGCTGGTGGTTGAAAGAACCTAAAGAAAATTTATATGTATTAAACACAGTATATCTGTAGAGAATTGAGTGTAATTTTATAAAAGAGAACTAGGTAAGTTAATGGCTATATAAGAGAAGAAATAGAAGATATGAAGATTCAGATTTAAATAAATAATGTTATACCGAGTGAAATCGTACTAATATCTGGAAGTGCAATAGATGGAGAGAGAGCACAAGAATGAGTAGTCACACTAAAGAAATTAAAACTGTATTACTCAATGCATACAAAGCTTATAAACAAGCAAAAAACTACAAGAAAACAAAGACGAATGTATTGTACAGATCTATACATGTCAGTGTACAGGCCTATGCTAACTTTTGGTTCCCAGTCATGGACATTCAGTAAAAAAACAGAAAATAAAAGTATAGACTGTAAACGTGGAGTAACTAAGAAAAGTCTTTAAGACAGATTGAATAAGTCATACAGAGTTTGGAAGAACTCTAGAAACGTACCCTACGCTTGAATTTATAGCAAGAAGATAATTTAGTTGGGGGGGTGACATACGCAGCATATGGAAGAGACAGGATAGAAAACAAATTTGGGAAGCAAGATTTGAAAAAAAAAGAAAGGTGAAGACAGTTTGTAGTGGGATAAAATAGTGACAAACGTTGTAGAAAGATAATGTATAACATGGGACTTTGCGAAGGAATTTGTCAAAACTGAATTCTGCAGAATTCAATGATGTATAGACTCTGCCTGTTTTTTATTCGCCACAACAAAAATGTGATAATTCTTGGAAATTTTTAACAATTAGTAACATTGAAATTAATCATATCCAATAGTGAACAAGAGATTACATACTGTAAAAAAGTAAGGCATATTAATTACTTTGCTTTACAGTCAGTAATTGTTAACGTAACAGATATATGTTGATAATGAACAATTATTTATTTTTCCTATTTATTCTCTTAGTGTCAGATTGTGTGTATATGCTTTTAGGCGATAGTGTAATCGAATATGGAGCACAGTTTGTTCACGGCGAGGTAGGGAACTCCGTGTTTCAAATGGCCAGTCCTCACAATCTACTTATATCTTATTCCAGACGCATGAACAACAGTTATTATTACAACAGTACCGGTCCCGTGGATAGAGACCTTGTTAAGCTCCTGTACGACACCTGTGACAGTATTATCGAAGAGACTGGCACTTCCGAGTCTAATGGTACAATACTTGATCACTTGACAAAGAAGTAAGTAACACACAAAAGTAACAGAGTAAAATTAGAATATATATTTGTAACTATTTTTTTGTACTGTCGCAATAAATTTATTGTCTAATGTCAAGGTTTGATAATATTGATATTTAAAATTTGATAAAATAGCAACCCACTAGTAAACTGAAGAATACAATTCTAGTAATCTGAACCGTTTTTCTAGATACTGCTGATTTAATTTACCACAAACGTTGAAAATTGTTATCTGTAATGTACATTACTAGAGTTGTGTAGATCAGATATACAGCGTACACTCTCGTACTTGTAATGTATAGTACTCTCACAGTGTAACGTAAATATCGGAGTTTTGTCTGAGAGACGCTTTGGAACTGTAATTCTTAACCAACTGTTCAAAACTATTAGGCCTACTCTTTTAAAATACCGTAAATGGTTAGTTAAAATGTAACCCCTCTTTAAAATTTTTTTATGCTTTATAAAATTTTTTGAAAATTTTTTTTTTCAAAGAGGGGCCACTAGATATTTAAAACTAGGCAGAAGGCCTAGAGAAGCCAAAAATGCGCTGGGTCCAGTGAGACGGGACTTGCAATTAAACTCAGCTGTTGAACAACAATAACAATTTTTATTTTCTAAGTTCCCTTCGCATTCATACATATTAATGGCAATTTCCATAATTCAACCTTAATATAAAATATAAATTTTAAATTCCAATGATTCACTTTTAATATAAAATATAAATTTTGAATTTTAATTTTAACATATCAGTCTGCACACATCTTTAGTATTGGAATTCCCAAATTTGCAATTTAAAATTACTATCATAAATTAATATCTAACATTACCATTCTAAAAATTCCATTAGTATCTCTAAATATGGATAATCACATAGTTGAATTTTCCCGACATTATAACTATAAATAAGTATATTATTTACATAATACCATAATCATCTGAATTGCGCAAACATAGCATATTAATTATATAAATCACCCTTTATAATACTCAACATTAAAACACATAATTGCACATACATATACAGATACACATAAATACATATCACAGACACAAATACAGCATGATATCATACAGCATGTTAAGTCTGGCAGGCAGCCTGTACATTCCCAACATACCCATACATGAATGGGGAGACATCTTGTTATCTTACTTACCTTTTTATAAATTAATAAATAGGTTTTGTTTATTTATTATGTATTTTGGCTCTGTAGACGCCATGTTGTTGTCTGCCAACCTGATTTTTCACTCGCCAGGGTTCGAATCAGCGAACGGGAAAATCAGAACTGGTTTTTTGAAATTAAACATATTTGTTACTCTTATACTCATCTTTTTCTTTATTACCTCAAAACAATTCAATTGCATTTAAATAAACAACAAAATTTTAGATGCTGTTACAACCCCATCATAAATGAAATATCCCTTCTTACTTTAAATTTTGATATCATCTTAAACAAAAATTATCATGATTACTTATTCGTATATACTGGTATTACCTTGATTACAATAGACATATTTAAAATAACATAGAAATAGTTATACCCCATTTTATCACAAACCAGCGCCTCTTAATTTTATTACATGATTATTACACACGCCCTTATACTCTCCCACGATACATATTTAAATTTCCCTTATGAGCTCATTTGAATTTTTAAAAATGTTTCAATTTTGAATGGTTATAAAATTTTGCTTTAAATTTCTTCTTTTCCTAATTTATGAATATAATGGATAGAATAAGATAATTGATTCTCTTATCTGCCATTTTGTCCCTAAAATTCAGTCCAGCCTCCGTCCGTTTTCTATTTCTTTCACCACGCTGCACATTTCGTTCTTTGCCGTAATTTTCGCCGGGTCACTCGAAACTGTCACTTCATTTCACTTCATAACTGTAAAAATTATTAATTTGAATTAAAATCACATTTTTATTATACGGGCCCGTATTTTTGTTCCGGTACTGTTCTTTACAATCGGCCGGTTTAAGAGTGTAATTTCAACTGGGCGGATTGTACTGCGTTGCGTTCTTTGTTTCCATCACCCTTTCGGCCCTGGAATGTTTCGTACGTGCCTCTCACTCAGTTCTCAGCGTCACACTCATGCGCGCGTACGCGCGAATACGCCCCCCTCGCTGCTCACTTTCACATTCCCACACTCGTTAATGGCTTTTGTGCAACAACAACACCTACGTACGGCTTGGCTTGGAACCGCACTGACTGCAAGGTGTAAAAAAAACTGTCCAGCGTTTATGATTCAAATGTTGTTCAGCTTGAGTGGCCATTACATTTTACATTTATTTTAGAAGAAATAAATCCCAATAGTTTGTCCCGTTACAATCTGGACTGGTCATCAGAACCCATAACTCCTCTTTACCCATAACTCAATTATCAGTGTAAGTTGCCGGGCCAGCCTTATATAACTTTCAATTAAAAACCCAAAACCCATTAACTCACAAGAGTATAATAGAATTTAAAAACTGAATGAAACATCAGGATAAAAAATTACAAAATTTAAATTGGCGAAGTAGCCCTGCACAATCAATCAAATTACAAACTATAATTCAAAAATAGTCCCCCTTATAGTAGCGTACCATCACAAGGTTAACATGACTGTATAGATTTATAAAATAGTAAGTTTGTTACTTTCTTTTGTACTTTTGTAAGAAAATTCAAAATTTTAAAGAACTTCCAAGTGGAAATGACCACCAGCAAATTGAATATAAAATGTAAACTGAGGCTGATTTTGTAACTTTACAAACATAGAGTGAAGTAGTGAGAAAATACTATTATAAAGATATATAAAAAAAACTTAAAAGACATTCTGAAGTGACTATGGCAGTAATAATGATTTTGAGTCTTGGTACATGTTGAATAATTTCATAAAATTGTGAAATACTTTTAATTAAACTGGGCAGAAATATATATATATATATATATATATATATATATATATATGTATAGAAATTTACAGAAATCTGAATTGACCCGACCGATGACACGTGTCCGGCCTGATCGAACACAAGAAAAACACGTCCGGTACCTGCATAGAACTGCCCCCACAGGTGCCTGAATCAAGTAAAAGAGTAAAAAAAACATAATCCCTTAAAAATTCCAACCCCCTTTTAAAATGAACGTTTATTAATGATGATTAAATAATACCAAACCCACATAGCCTACATGACAAGATTTCAGATTCCCCGCAACTTTTACAACTTCAACTTTTACTATTAAATAAATATAAAAATACATGATCGCCGGACACGGGCCCCTCGGCCAGATGTACAATTATTTTGGGACGTAATTACATACTGAATTTATTCTAAAGAAAGTTTATCACCCCCGAATTATGTCCAGCTAGACGCGAGCACCATAGCGTAGAACTTGTTAACTGAGAATAATGTCACACACAGGGTGTTTGCTGAAGTGGCCTAAAGAATATTAAAAGCTTAAATGTCACCTTAGTATTGTCCCGGGTATGTCTCATGGGCACTTGTGGCATGATGTGCAGACGTTCCTCCGGCAGCAGCCAATATCGAGTCGGGTTATGTTCGTTGCATTATGGCAGGTGGACAGCCATCCGCTGGAATGAGTCGGACTTCCGACGGGACGGGAACCCGGAGATCACTTTAGCCTCTACTCAACCATAGTAGATAGCAATTTGTAGATTAAAGCAACTTGGAGCGGCTGGGAAGAACATCTGGTTCTGCGCGTAACAGCTGACTTGTTCAGACTGCCTCCCTTGTATCAAGCACATGTCGAAAAAACATAATTCCGCGCTCCGCCGCCAGATAGCGACGGCATCCAGCGCAACCCCTGAACCGTCCACTCCGTACCAACGCGTAATTACATAAATAAATTATTTCGGCAATTAGGCCTTTTATATTATTCACGTTTATAGAACAGCCGGGTTTTCACCAAAACACGGCACAAAAATCGTTTAGAAGAATGTGCATATTGGGAACGTTTGTTGAAACTAGGGATGACCATTGTTAGCGAGGAACTACCGGTATATCGAATATCGGTGCCTACATTAAAAGGAATGCATATTTCTTTCTTTCATATACTTTGTTTCAATAAACATAATTTTGGTAGAAATAAAAGTATGTATTTTTTTAAATTATCGCCTGTCATGAGGGAAACTGCTTATTCTATTATTAGAAATACAAGTGGACATTGAAATATTTTTAACTAATACAAATCTAGCTTAACTACTTACTTTGATAACAAAAATTAGATTGTAGTACTTCCATTTTTAGCTAAATTTATCACTGCAATAAAATCAGGGCAACATCTTTACTAGGAAAATTAGAAACGATGTTTGATATTTGCTAAGACCTGCATAGGTGGATTCAAAGAACACAATAAAATATTCGTAAAAGGGTTTTTCGTAAAAGATTTCAGGCTAAAATTTCCAAATTTGATAAACTGCACATGAAGTCTTTAATTAAACGTCATCTGCCATTATTGCAGCTACTACTACTACTACTACTACTACTACCACTACTACAATCAATAAAATTGCAATTGCAGTGTTAAGGATACTTCGATGTTTGGGAATAGAAACAGCTGTAAGTAATGCAAAAAAGACCGTTTTGCGCAAGTGGACTAATATCTTGATGAGCTCGTTGCATGCATCTGATCTCTCCCATCACCGTGGTGTAAAAGTCATAGTCCATATTAAAATGGATTTTTACCACAAACGTCTATGGTGTACGCGGCCTATGTTTCAATTTGCCACAAGTTCCGACTAAAAAGATGAATAGCTGATTGACACATTGTAACCAAATTTTTGGGGAGGGGGTGGAGAAGTCTAGCACGGTACATACGAATTGATAGATGTAACGGTAAAATTGCTAAAAAAACATTTATTATAATTTTCGTTTATCAACGATTATTCATTAGTCAAATGAATAGACTAAATTTATTATCATAAAAGTGATCCACCTATATAATAAGATGACACTCAGACGACAAGACGATGTGCATTATATGTAACTTAACAGATTTTTTTAACATAACTTGTTAATTTATAGGCCCACTATGTTTATTTAATAGACCCACTTAAACCTAACTTTATTATGTGTATTTTTTAATAAAATCATCTTTTTCGTAAATTATGAAAATGACGTGTATCTTCTTGGTAGTTTAAACTACCGAGATTTCACAAGCCCCGATCTTAACGTGTCGAGATGTTTGTTATACGGTGATATTATAAAAGAATATCCAACGGACATACGCATACATAATGATATGAAAGTGTACATACAGAAACATATTGAATTTATAGTATTCCATAATTTAAATTATAAATGTAAAGTGATGTAATATACGTTTATGCGTAGATACGAAGCGTTTGTTTCTGAGCGAGGAATAGACCCCGTGATGGCAAATGGTGCTTTAGAAGCCTTCATAAAACATGAAAACCTATACGAAGGTACAGACTCTCTGTCAGAGATTGGTCCACGATCTTTGTCCGAATACTGGGAATGTGAAGGAGATCTGAGCCTTAGCTGGGCTAGAAATGGCTACCGCACATCGTTTGACTTGTTGACTGTAAGTGAATATAATGTATTATTGCCAGTGCTATCAAGCCGTTGTAAATGACATAATCGGGTTGTGTTACTACTTGGAGTACCATCCTCCATCTCTCCTGCGACTAAAGCGATAACAAACTGCAATGGGAGGTGTATAACAGTTTCACATATACATCATTCTGTTTATACACATACAGCATTATGAGGAGATTGCACACATCATAGTTTTAGATGCAGTGAAGTAACAAACATCAGTTAAACGTTATTGTGTTCCCTCAACAGGGATTAGGCATCACAGTGTAGTTATTTCAGAAATCTGTCCACCCGTCAAAATATGTTTTCTAAAGTTTTTCTTCATTACAGTAATATATAGAGCTTCGCTGCTGTGAATATCCGCGATGCCAAACGGACACCTTCACATTTTTGCCCATGACGGAAATACTGCGTGTATGATCGTACTATCTACGTTCTTTCTAGTAATGGACTGCGTTGGAAAACTGTAACAGGCCTACACAAAGTTTTCTTAACTGAACCTTACAATCTGTTAAGAAAAGCAGTCATTTCATTGTTATTAAACAACATAATTAAAAATTCGTTTCATAAATAAATTTAAATTCTAAACTCATTATATAAAAAGTAATGAAACAACCAGCCAAGAATGTTGAAGTGTGTATCGATAATTTCACCATTTATTTTGTATTTTATATAATTTTCGGTTTTTGAATTGAACACAAATAACTTTGTTTCCTCGAAGTTACGGGGCTTCCTATTTTTTTAAAAATTAACAATTACTTATTAACAAATCAATTTGATATTTTTACGCTTGACATCTATGCAAGCGTTTATATGATCGTCCATACAAGTCGCTTATTGAAAATTAATATTAATATACCTTTTGTCTTCTAACCGACTTTTTGAATAATGACCTTTACTGTTACTGTTATATAAGTTCAGAGGATCCCTACTCTCACAACTTTATCTAACATTCTTTTTAGTCCATAGTTCTATAACCATATAGTTTCTATTAACACTAGCACTCTCACATTAAAGGATATGATTTAAAATGTTTCCTTTACCTGGTTTTTGTATATTTTTCCTTATTAGCGTCGTGCCACGTAATCTTTAGTTTTATTTGTGAAAGGCAGTAGAAAGTTGTGAACTCTGAAGCCAAGTTCTTGAAATATACAAACATACCTAACGTTTGTATTTTATGTTTACTGTAATAGCAAATTGTCATGTAGGGTTCAATATTCTTGAATTGTTTGTCTCTGACGAGCATTTTCGTCGCTCATGTGTTGATGACGGTTCAAATGCCGAATCTGACGTACGTACTGACAATTGACAGTTGAACAAATTGTCAGTATTACTTAAGAATGTATCAAGCAGTATCCAGTAACCAGTTTTATTTCGGACCTTATAGGCCTATAGTAGTTGGTATTATCGTTTCTCTTAAATACTACATTGGAACTGTGTAATTAGAAAACGCAATTGATATTTTTCCATAATAGTTCGTTCTATAAAACAGCAATAGTGGAGACCCACTTCTATTCCAACGCACGTAACTTATTTTATGACAAACTATCTTAATTTGTTACAAAGACGTTTTAAAAAAACACAGTTAAAAATTATGTCAAAATTAAACTTTTAACTTAAATTATACGGATTATGTATACAGATTATATATAAATTTTCTACAGATTTTAGAACATAATATTGCAGAACATTAATTTTAACATAGTGTTATAGACACTATAAACTGTATATGTAAATTAAATTAAATATAGTTTAAATAAAATAATTTTAAATTTATTTTAATTTAAAATAAATATATTTTAAATTAAGCCTATACAATACTGAAAATTTTTAGTGTAACTTTAGAACTTAACACCACAGAGTTATATCTTATAACTCCACAGAAACAAACAGTTCTGTTAAGAAAACTGAGTGTCTAAGAGTGTTCTATACGATATAATAAAATACAGAAACGTAATTAAATAAATACATTTTTTTTCATTATACAGGGTAAATATCCAGATCCAGAGAACGAATTACCCGTTGTAAACAAAACACTACTGAGTAAACACGTCACTGCCATAGACTGGAGTGCAGATAAAGTGCGACTGGACTGTAAAGACGGTACAACATACAGTGCCGATTATGTTATAGTGACGTCATCACTGGGATATCTGAAGAAACACTACAAGACGCTGTTCAGCCCTGAGCTTCCTGCCAATAAAGTGGCTGCAATTCAGGTAAAATAGTTAAAAGAACATGTAATGCGTTAATTATGAGAATAGACTACTTGAAATTCTGATTGTGATACGTTTAATAAGGAGAGCAAGTGAGAGTAATACATCGTTGCTGTGTAATATTTGCAGTCATTAGGCTTTGGTACAGTGAACAAAATGTTTCTACTGTTCCCCGAAGCGTGGTGGGATAATGAGACGTTTGGTTTCGAATTTCTGTGGAATGACAACAACAAGGAAGTCTACTACAATTCCACGGCGTATGTAAGTTATACTTATTAATAACTTAAATATATTAATATTAAATGTATTAATAAAATAATATATGAAAGTTAATAACGACGGTCGCAGCGATCGTCGTGTTTGACAGTGGCATCAGAACAATAGACACCAGATGACGTCGTTATTTAGAGCTTAAGTAAATACAGACTGCAATAAACTGTCGTATACTTTACGTTTGTCCTACACACAGTAAAGTAAGAAACAGTAAATGACACCTAATTAACAGTGCCGCATTGGATAATACAAGCCACGAATTACAGATGTCCACACTCAGTAATTCACAATTATCACTTAAAACCGCTTAAAAAACGACTCTGATAACGCACAATGAATCGCTGATCTAAACTGAACTGCCTGGCTCCAAAAAAGCGCTCTTATACTCAGGCTGTGTAAAGTGGTATGTGACCAGTTACAGAACTGACCACGATGCCGATACAATAATCGACCACAATGTGGAAAGCGCTTTTATACTCAGGCTGTGTGAAGTGGTATGTGACCAGTTACAGAACTGACCAGGATGCCGATACTATAATCGACAACAATGTGGAAAGCGCTTTTATACTCAGGCTGTGTGAAGTGGTATGTGACCAGTTACAGAACTGACCAGGTTGCCGATACAATAATCGACCACAATGTGGAAAGCGCTTTTATACTCAGGCTGTGTGAAGTGGTATGTGACCAGTTACAGAACTGACCAGGATGCCGATACAATAATCGACCACAATGTGGAAAGCGCTTTTATACTCAGGCTGTGTGAAGTGGTATGTTACCAGTTACAGAACTGACCAGGATGCCGATACAATAATCGACCACAATGTGGAAAGCGGTTTGCAAAGGATCGCAAGCATAGCGTAAACCTGCCGCTTACACACGTTATTTGTCCACCAATTTATTCGTGGTATTATTTTTGATTATTTTAAATTATTGACGATCAAATAAAATATTTTTTTTTGTAAACGTAGTATTGGCTGTTTTCCCCCTTTGATAATAGCAAGTGTTACTTTGCCATGGAAGTACAGCTAATAAATAAACAAGTTATGGGAAGTCCTACAAAACCGAAGGTAGATACGATTGCCAAATTTGAACAAAAACAAATTAGAATAGGCATGTGGAGTGTCTAAGCAATGTAATTCTTACCTTACTTAAGAAACATGCTAATCGAAAAGTTTGTGGTTTGCGGTATGTGACGTTGCTGTGATGTGTCAAAAGTACGTTTTTAAAATTCCTCACAGTGGGTGTGGTTGTTCTTTGTGATGTTGGGCCTAATTGGTGATCACGTTGCAGGAAAAAGTTGTTAGGCTAGTTCTAATACTGTACAAGATGAGAGGTTATAGAGGTAATGAACTATAGAGGTTAAGCCGCGAGGATGGCGTGTGTGTCGATATACGGTGTATGCTAGCTCCGTGATTTTGTTGGCTGTGTGAAGCGTGAAACATTATTGGTTATTTATAACTGAAAAAATAAGAAGAACGAACAAGGGGAAATGAGAGGATAATATGTGCGCTGAACTGACTGTAATTGAAGATCAGTGGACCGATGACAGTCTCTTATCGACTAGTGACAGAGAGAGTACAATGTAACAAGTACAATGTAACAACAAGAGTTAGTACAATCTTCTAGTGAACTGCAGTAGTTTGGTGTACAAGTAAGTGCTAAAAACCGCTTTATGGACGCAATGTCTATAGGGGCACATATTGACAGATGTATAATTCTAGCTGCATACAACAGGGAACGTAAGGCTATAGCCATCACTGACGGAGATGGGGGATGGAGAGTGAGACTCCTGAAGAGAGATCTAGTCGGCTTTCATGGAGTAGAAGGGCAATCGGGCAATCGACATTTCTCTGCAGTTTGGAGTTGATGTGGGTCTAAAAGTTACTAACTAGAGTTGGATAGTGATGCAGGACAACATAAATGTAGCCGAATAAATGAAGAGTAGCGGAGAAAAAACTGTTTAGCAAAAACAAAAAGACAACGAGATTGCTTCTAAAGAGGAACAAAGACAGCATAATAATTAGCTAAATGCTTGCTACGCTGAAGAATTTCGCATTGGACATCTAAAGTTTGAAGAAAGAACACTCCGATACTGCGTAAATGGAGATAAAAATATAAGTAATAGGAAGTAGAAAAATAAATGAAGAAACAAGAGAGTAAAATAAGAAAATTGGAATAGAGGAAAGGAAAAGTAGGTGGAAGGGCATAGAAGTAGAGACTGCTGATGAGAAGTTTTTGAGAGGAATGATGAAGAATTTCATTAAAAAAGTAGGGATTAAAGTTGAAGCAAAATTTGCATACAAATTAATTAAAAAAATTATGGTTCCTTATGTTCCATGATTAATGAAAGGTGGTGACGAATATGTGGAAGCTAAGGAAATTAAAAAAGACAAGATATATTAAAAACCATTAAAATGAAGTAAACATTTGTTTCAAAAAAAAAAAAAATTAAAAAATAAGCACAGAAAGAAAGAAAGAACGAAATGTAAGGAAGTAAAGATATGATATAAGATGGTAGTATATGATAAGATATATGAAACGAAAATGAAGGGCATTGGACAGTGTGGAAACAAGAAGTGTATGTGGGAAAAGAAAGAAAGGGTAATAGAATTATAATATTGACAATGAAATAAGAACACTGAAAATCGACAAGTTGATAAGTATAGAACAAGAAAATTTGGAGAGAATTTTGTAAAGTAAAAGACAAGTTTCAGTAAAACGAATGAAAGAACGATTAATATAAGCTCAAAAATAATAAACAGAAAATACTAGAGAAAAAGAAAATCTATTTAGAAAAGGGATGTTGAATCTAAGGACAATAATGGCTGGAGAAAGAAAAAGAGATTGCAAGACAATTTAAATAATATAAGAACCGGAGTTTAGCTCTTCAGAAGGTGAAATGGAATGGCAAAGGAAACCAAGGAAGAAATGGAAAGGAAGCTTTTGTAATTGTAAGGTGGAACGTAGAATAAGGAAATTGAAATGGAAAATGGAAAAATTATCTTGTATGAGAATGGAAAGCAATATGCTAATGTAACAATCGTAGATACTTAAAGCATCATCTGACAATGCCAAGATAGATGAAAAAGTGGAATTTTATAAGATGTTTCACACTATAATGTGAACAAATTGAGAAAAATACCATAGCGATAGTGATACCATTAGTTAAAACATCAAATGAAAGAAATGTTTTAAGAATGTAGAGGCAAAAGAGATAACGATACAAACAACTGAGGTAGACTATGTTACCAAGCCGGAACGACGAACACATACGGTGAGTACAAATTTTAAGCACAGAAAGAAAATAACGTAACGGTAAAGAAAAGATAAAGAAAGATGAGGCCAGAAAATGTTGAGGGTATTACAATAATAATATTGGAAATAATAATAATAATAATACAATGTAGATTATTTTTATTGTACTTATGAATTACGCCTATAAGGTACGGTGTCCATTCTTATAAAAAATAACCAATAAATGGTGTCAATTAAATTTTATTCATGACCAACAATTGTATCACAATCATTATTGTCACTGTCATTGTTTTCCAGATTTTATTATGAAGTCTTCAGTTACTTCATCTCTAGCCACTTCTGTATTAAAGTCGTCCAGCATTATTTTCTCAACATAATGGATACATCTATCCCAGCCTTGTCCTGTTATGCTACCTAAAGCCTGATTTGCCAAATGAAGAACGTCTATTATTTTGAATGTTTTATTTTGGTTGGCAACTTGTCGTTTTATTTGTGCCCATATTAATTCAATGGAATAGGGTACTGTAGTGGTAGGAAGGTAAACGAACTATTTCTTGTCCGTATTCAAAAACCGTATTTGGTTCTTCATACACTTTTGGACCACTATGTTGTTTCACTTTCGTTATCAACTCTGGTTTCAGACTGCGAAAACGGAATGGTTTCTTAACGTAACCAAACTTCAATTCCTATTCTTCTAGAGGACATAGTTGGAGGTTCTACGAGGTTCTATATTCCATGATAATAATAGAAGGTTCGTCTAATAAATTTAGTAACTGGTTTTTAAACAATTTTTTTAGAACACTGGCATTCATCTCAGATGACGAAGCTGAACCGCACACAGAAACCAACTTACTCCTGTTAAAAACCCCATCTTCTTGGATCCAGCATACAACAAAACTAAACATAATTATTCTTCCTCCCTTTCCTGCACGCACCTTTAAACCGCTTCCCATTGTAGAATGATGCCAAATGAAATTGGGAGAATGATTTTGAGAAATCCAACTTTCATCCAAATAAAAGTTGGTCTCTCATCATTCTCGTTTTTAATTCTGTACCTTTTGTGTAAAAACGTCCCTGTTCCTTGAGCTATATCAAATTTTCAAGCAAATGTGTTCGTCTCACATTCAATTTTTTAAAACGGAAATCCTATATTTTTAAAAATACTCCTAACTGATGTAACACTGCTAGAAAAAGAAAAGCGCTCTATCATTTTCTGTTGAATTTTTTTCGCCGTTGTATATTCGCACTTATCACAAAATTTCATAACTAAACGCTGCGTTACATCTATATCGTAGTCAGACAACTGCGTAACTTTATAGTCCCTTTTATTTATTTATTTATTTTTTTGAAGGGGAATGGAAATAGTCACTTGATTTTGGTTCTACACATGTCTTTTTTTTACATCTGTTCTACTGTAACCATAAGCTTCACTCATTAGTTCTTGACACTTACTCAGGTCTTTCTTTATTAAAAACACACCAGGCTCGACAAACGTTGCGTGAGCCCTTAGTTAAAAAAACTAAACTTTATAAATTATTTCCTTATTCTGTTTTCGAATGTCAGGAGTTTTTTAACAGGTGTTGAGGGTCCAGGCTGACTCATGTTTATATTTACAAGAAAATTCTACGCTCATAACGCTCATTATAATCTACGAACTAAAAAAAAATCAGTAATTACACATAAAAAATAAACAAAGCACAGACCATAAGTCGCACAAAAGTATATTAAATTAATAACTATTAGAGTCCTTTTAGTAGTTATTAAAAAGTGTAAACTCCAAGCGAAAAAACCGATCTACTTTGATACAAAACACAAACGCTTGACAAATCTGACTATGATTCTCTGGTTGCAATTTGTCTGTGGCCTTCAAACATTTCAGTGCTGGAGTACATGTTAGCGTATGTATGGCGTGTATCTCAACGCTCACTAACGTTTGGCAACACTGTACACTTCAGACAAAATTCTCCAAGCTCGTAAACATTTGAGTTATACTCTAGAAGAAACTAGACGTCTCTCCATAAGACCCCTGATTTTTCAACATACTGTAAGATGGTTGTTAATTCCTGTTTACTCCACTACGTTACATCTTATTGTGTGATGAGACAATCAACATCAGGCCTCTTGTAAACATGTTATATACGTCCCGATGAGAATTATTAAGTATTCGAAGAGATAAAAGAAAAGAAAATCTACTATCAAAAGCGTTAATACAGAATAGAGAACAAGACTTGCAAAACGAACTTTGGAAATCTGTATAAAATCAACGGAAGATGACTGAAGAGGGTGGCGGGGAGAAAGTCAGATAGCAAAGATAGTAGACGTTACATATCTACACATCCAGAATTAATTAAACACTATACGGTGAAAAAGATATCGCGTCCGGAGCAGGTCAACAACAAATTAGTGAAACAAGATGGAGCGGAGTTTATTAAAGAAATATTAAAACGATCTGTGATATGGAAAGAAGAAATAATGACGGAGTAGAACACTGAACTGTTAATTCTTATCATAAGAAAGGATAATCTGTGAAATTTAGTGTGACTATAAAGGTGTTGGTACTGTGTTCTTGATCAAAGCCTATACAGTACTAAAGTAATAATTAGGAGTAAATAAGAGATACGTGTAGAAGTGAATATTGGGAAGAAACAACAAGTTTTAAGAAGGCAAGATCAACGCTTGATATCATAATGCAATTAATTGGAAATACTTTATTTGTTTTATGCAGGCATTACAGTGTTATAGGTTATAAGCTGTAGGAGACGAGACTGAAAATTACTGGGGAAGACTTTAAAATCAACGAAAATGTCAATGGGGGGGGGTTTGCGAATCTGTTTGCTGAAGGAATAACAGATGGTATTTTGATATGGTAATGGGGTGAGGCAAGGGGATCCTTTATCGGGAAATGTTTTAATGTTGTGCTATGAGGAGCAGTATGAATTATTGTTATTATTATTTGTATTATTATTATGATGCTTCCATGCGAGCAAAAATTATTGTAGATGGTAGTGTTCTGATCAGTAATTTTGAATATCTGTGCTATAACGTGTTTTACGTTACAATGACGTGGTGAATAAGCTACGTAAGTTGTGCAGGACCATCAGGAAAACTCTAAAATCAGCCAGTAAAGAAACACGCCTGAAATTCTACAAGGTGATAGCCCTCCCCACACTTTTGTATGTGTCTCAGAATTGGACTTTAATGAAATCTCAGGCCAGTAGTATTCAAGCGGGCGAAATGAAGTTTCTCAGGCACGTGGCAGGATATACTTTTCAAGATCGCCGAAGAAATGTAGATATACGGCAGGAACTGAATATTATGAGTATACTCGATAGGATTGCTCAGTATCGGCTAAAATGGTTGGAACATCTTAACCGAATGGACGACTGTTGCATCCCCAAACAACTATTGATTTATAAGCCGAAAGGACGGAGAGGTGTGGGACGTACGAGAGGTTATAGTGATCAGCCGAAAGGACGGAGAGGTGTGGGACGTACGAGAGGTTATAGTGATCAGCCGAAAGGACGGAGAGGTGTGGGACGTACGAGAGGTTATAGTGATCAGCCGAAAGGACGGAGAGGTGTGGGACGTACGAGAGGTTATAGTGATCAGCCGAAAGGACGGAGAGGTGTGGGACGTACGAGAGGTTATAGTGATCAGCCGAAAGGACGGAGAGGTGTGGGACGTACGAGAGGTTATAGTGATCAGCCGAACAAATAATTTTTGAAGATGACGATGATTATAATTGTTATTTCTGTTACGATTTCTATAACAACAACAACAACAACAACTACTACTACTATAACTACTACAGACACCACCACCAACTTCCACTACTACTACTACTACTACTACTACTACTACTACTACTACTACTATACTAAATTTTTTTGAAACATATGAAAATTTACGGAGTTCTTTGTTAGGAATAGTTATTGAAATTTTTTTTAGGTTAAGTGGCCTGTATATTATAGTGGCTTCTATTTTGTGGAGAACCAACCTCGTGTGTTGTCCGGGTGGATAGGCGGAACTGCAGCGAGGGAAATGGAGTTGAAGAACGACACTGAAGTAGTGAATGCTACCATGAACTTACTACGGAGGTTCCTTGGTAATGACTACACAATTCCCGACCCGGAAACTATCACAAGGTCAGCTTCTGACGGTCTATTTATGAATCTGTTTACTGTAGACTTATTGTACAATATTTTACAAAACACTTAAGATTTCTGCACGGTTAACAAGCATTCAGCATATCAATTTATAATAAAAAGTCAAGTTTTTTACATTTGTTAATTTTGTACAACAATTTTTATGTCAACTGGTTCCCGTGTTCATTACAGGCATTCATTTTAGGTAGTTTAGGCCTTACAGAAATTATTAAGAAGTCGAGATCCGTCATTGGTGTTAAGAAAATATGAAATAAGTAATTTCATAGATCTTTTCTTCCTTGTGCGGCTTCTTCTTTGCCGTTGTTCACTTTCGAAATGTCCGATCCATAGGGTTTTCATGGGAATATTGTATAATGGTAGTATACAGGTAATTGTAGTATAACCTCTACTCGGTTAAGTCTAGGAGCGGTGGATTCTTCAGTTGTCTGAATCCAGTAACGACATCGCTGCTGTCGTCTGTTGCTCCGCGGGTGCTTATTTGGCAAAGCCTAATCTGCACGAGCGTCCCCTATCAGCCACTGGGGCTGACGAATTTTGCATGGCAAACCGTTGTGCTTGAAGTTAAGGGTACTATTTATAAACCAGCGATACTCCCCTTGCAGTCTGGGCCCAGGTTACGGCTATATGCTGTATTGGGACAAAACAAAACTGAAAGGTCGTCATGACTGTTAGGTCCAAGAAGTCTGTTGATCGGTTCAAGGCGATTTTGTACTTGATCATATTTTCTGTCAATTCTCTTGAGGCGGAGGTAGGAATTTTCAGTTAAATAATTTTTAATTTCCTGAAAAATAAGGAAAAGAACGTAAAGTGGCAGAGAATGTATAACGCATCTTCATCGGTAATTTGTGCTTCGATTAATATTTTACCGTGATATGTTGGCCTTCTTGTCCATGTTGGGTACGTTTAGTGATATTTGTTTTGGAAATTATTAATAGAGACATAATAAAGAAATCTTTGCTTCACTTTGACCTTGACCTACGATGTTTGTTTGGAAGTAAGTCTGGCATAATTCTTGACCTAATTCGTTCATTGTTTTAGTTTGTCTAATTATATTTGATTACTGCAACACAAATCTAATCTATGGTTAATTCGACGCTTTCCAAACACAGATGTTCAGCATCGTTTTAAGTTGTAAGCTTTTTTCTATTTATTTCTTGCACACCGCTGTGCGGGCCTTCCTAATTGCTTTGCAACAGTTTATGGTTGTATGCAACTATGACTACGTCATTGGCTCCGTACCATGTTCCTGTTATAATTTTGATTATATTATTCAGTAATAGAATACAACCGTTTCCATGCTCCATTAGTCTCTGTGAGAGATACATTTTTTTTGTTGATGTTAATTTAACTGCCTACCATAAAAAATATTCTCGCAGTAATAATATAGGTATACTCGTGTTGGCTTTCTCAACAACTTTCCAGTTTGACTTTCACTACTACACTGTAGACAAATATTATTAGTTACGCTGATTTCCACACTACGTTAGATAGAATGCATTGCAATTGAACAACAGAGTGTCTTCATAATATCACCGGCAGCACTTTCAAATACTTTGTTAGTACTTAAGTAGTTTCAGCTACACAGTATACTGTAACTGGGTCGCCAGGGTTCATGCGTGTACCTGTCACATTTGTAACTATAAACGTTTCTCTTTCCTTTTCAGTTTGTTTCTGCGATAACAGAAGTAAAAACAAATGCGTACTTATATTTCTACACATTTCTTTCAGTCCGAGACTGTCTGTTGTGATTTACTGGTAGTAAGTTAAGCCTATACGAAGATACATTTTAGTCGGATTAGCTAAGATAATCCTACCCTTTTTTTATTGCGTCCTTTATCAAGTATTAAACGGCAATCTACACACCGTGATTCCGTTCTGTTGTCCACATTGCGTTTAGAGGTCTACAGTATACAACATTAATTTATCTGCAAATCGACCCATAAGGTTTTTTATTCCTTGTTTTATCTAAACAGGTGTATTTTTTATTAATTGATAGACCTATACGATATTTACAAATTAAGATAACTATTGTAAAAAAATAGAACAGTAGTTAGATTATCAAAATAATTTATAAATTTATATATCATTAAATGTATATCATAAATATATATCATAAAAGCTGATAATCATTATATCGTAAAAGTACATGTATGCACGTACAGTAGTAGTCAATGAGATAACGAGTTTTTTCATCGTGTAGAAATGTAGGTCTTCATTTATATTGAAAATTAAAAATTTTAAACTCTAATATTGCTTGTAGGTCAGCATGGTCCACGAACCCATATGTACTAGGATCTTACAGTTTTCTAAGTTTGGAAAGTGTGAGGCTGAACGTGTCAGCGGCAGACCTGGCCGCGCCGCTGTTGAAGGATGGCAACAAAACGGTATGTCAAATAGTGGTCTTGATGTAACATACGTCGGTGATTTGTAATTAACGATTCAACTCGAATCATTTCTCGGGATTGTTAATTAATCGCGTTAATTAATCGTGTTAAATGTAATTATATCGTCTCGTTTCATTTTGTACTATTATACAAATCACAGAGTATTTTAAAGTTCTGTACGTAATCTAGTATTCTAGGCATACCATGTACGGTGCCTCGAAATTGTGTGAACTTTAAATTATGTTCATGTGTTTTGAAAACGTTTGGAGAACTTTTTTATTAACTCAACTGCAATAACTGAAATGTCAGTCTATGTTGGTTGTGCATTAAGTTAATTCACACTTTCCAGTAAAGTTTTCTAAGTTAACTAAGACGCTAAAATAGTTTCACACAAGTGAGGAGTCAAACGCATATATTTTCTCTTCAATACGCCTGACCATATTTACAATTAGTGAGACCAAAGAGGATAAAGAGGATTGATTATTGTGTGAGGAGGGAGGGTCTTCACATAAGATAACGTCTCACATCTGTGGATTAAATATTTTCAATTATTACACTTGTTACTCTGTATTAATTTATTCAAAAATGTATAAATTTTAAAAATGTCTTTTTGTAACTTTAGGGTGTCCTGTTTGCTGGTGAGGCGACGCATAGCCACTACTATTCAACAGTTCACGGCGCAATAGACACTGGGCGGAGAGAAGCCAACAGAGTGCTTAACTTGATAAATAACAAGAACTAATACATTGACTGTAGTGGTAGCCACAGTGGTTTGGCGTGTAGTAGAGGACAATGCGAGAGTGTTTAGACTCTGGTTGTTATGCTTGTCGTATAGTACCCGTTGCCACAGAACTGGGTAATTACCTCTTCAGGCATCAATGCATGTAATTAAGTTTTAAACGAGTGGATTACGTCGGAACGTCAGTTGTTTCTCTAAAAACTATTGCCACTGTACAAGTTTACACCAGATGTAATTGCAAAAGGATTATTGATGACTCACAGAAGTTAACAAAACTCATTTGCAATTAAACTGACTAAAATGTGCAATAATAAACTGTACATTATAACATGTGACACCGCGTTAAGTCAATTTTCGAATTTGCTTTAATAACGGAATATTGAATGTCGATATATAATCAATGTTGCTTATTGTACATGTGCAGATAATAAATAAACATGAGATAAAAAGCTGTTGTAATTCATAATCAGTTGTAAAAGTATTCTAACACCCTCCCCCACAACACACAGACACACGCATATACACACCTGTACAGACGGAGGTTGGTCGCTACTGTGTGTTTGTCCAGCGTGAAGTCACGTGGACTGGTTTGCTTGAGTGGCAAGCCAAGACAACAGGCGGTAGCTGATATGGCTTTCTGTTTTCCGTGTCAAGTATAAAAAGTATATTATAGCATGTAGTTTCTCTCTCTCTCTCTCTCTCTCTCTCTCTCTCTATTTCTTAGTGTGTTATCTTATTAATTTACTTTGCATCTTAATAACGGATTAATAACAAATAAATATATTAATAAACTTATGTAAACATGTGTGCGTGTGTGTGTGTGTGTGTGTGTGTGTGTGTGTAAACATAATATTACAGAGTATCAAGAGATTAATACTGTTGGAGATACTGTACATAAAAAATATGTTTAACAAAATAAAATCCATTAAGTAAAAAGTAACGAAAAAGAATACAGAAATAAATAAAAAGTTACAGAAATTTTACCGAACGTTGCCTGTCTGTAATTAGTATTTGTATTTATGTTTGTTTACACAGTTTGATTTACTATAAGTGTCTGTCATATTTATTGGTGAGAAATAAGGTATTTCTCATGATAGCGTTAATCAGATTCTTATCTAATTTTATGGTAGTTGAATTTATTAGAGAAACGTCAAAAGAATCTTAGTGCTAGTAAGTATAAAAGTACACGTTAATTTGTAAAGAACTGACGTATTCTATGGCAAGACTTCACACTTTGTCGTCAACTAGCGAGGAGAGAGTCGGCCGCCAGGCGAAGCTTCCTTGTGTGCAGAAAGAAGCTTCTCGAACTGTTAGATATTCCCAAACTGTGACAGCGTAGGTGATGAGTGGTTGCAAATATTGCTGTCGATCATTTTATGTAATTTTTAGGTTACAGACGGGCTTATAAGTATCGAGAACAGTTGACCCAGACGGGTTGACGCTCGCTTAGTATAGGAATCGTAGGACGGCTCGGATGCGCAAATAGTATTAGTAGAAGTAGGGTGCTGACAATTGTGCATCTATTTGTCAGCCGCCATGTCTGAGCAAAACCCTATAACCGTCCGTGCGTGGTTGCTCCAGGTGAGTGTACACCAATGTACAGGTCAAGGGAAGTAGGTTTTATCTATTTGAATGGCCTCTCGCGGTTCTTTTAGGCGCTTAGGAAACAGCACCGCAAAGCTGTTGGTCTGGTTAATGGTATATTTGCAGTTGTTGGTCCAGTAGATGAACGTACTGAGATGCCGCAGTTGTCGGATGATCACCATGTCAACATTACGATCGTAGATGGAAACAGCCCTATTTGGAACACTAGGCTCCGTTAAGGTAGACGGGAAACGAGAGTAGGGCGTAAGACGCTACCTTGTGGCTTAGCGGCGGTAATAGTCTCTCGGAAAACGTAATTACAGTAGGCTCGCGTATTCCGGCTTATTGTGGCGACCGGATTTGAAAATTGGCGGAATGCACCCTTATTGTTCCCTTACACCCAATCAATGGCCTTATAATATATTGCACTATTTTGTCCTCACGCTGCATAATATTTGCCTACTGTAACGTTATTCCCAGTTACCTTTTGCTAGAAAAAACAAAATTATATATACAGTATATTATAACAACACAAATTCAATGTAATTTAATTTGTAGAGCCCCACGCTTTTGGAGCGCCAAATTATATAACATAACAACACAAATTTGATTTCATGGGTGTAATCGTAATAAGAAGATGATGCGTTGTATAAGTTTAAAAATGTTTCCATTATTTATTTTTGTATTAAACAAAATTCTTTCATTTCGCATATTGAAATAATACTCATTATTAATCGTTTGTATGAACCATTCGCACAAGACTTATGGCTAACAAATTATATATAACATGGTATGCATAAACCTTATCATCTAATCTTAATTAATTAAATATTTTGCTCTCGGCTTACTCATTGTGTGGTTATCTTTGCAATATCATATTATTTTCTGTAATTCTGAATTTACTGTTATTTTTAATTTATTTAATCTTATTTGACTTTCTTTATTTAAAATCATATCAAACAAACCTTTCTCAATACTTTAATTGATTTTAATTTAAACTCAAATATTTCTCTCTTAGCATTTATGTTTGATTCAACTACTAATTCCTATACATGAATTATTATTCTATATTACAATCTGCTTTTACATTTATGTACATTTCTTTATGATTGATTAACTGTTCGAATGTTTTTCATTCTATGTTAATTAGAGTCTTTCAATTGTCTGTAATTAACAAAAATGGTTTTTCATCACCTCATTTGATGCGATACTATCAGTGTGTCCTCCTCGGGTCCTCGGTCTGTGTCCTTCTCGTTCTTCTGGTCCTCTGGTCCTCTTCCAGGATTCCACTGCTAGTGCTGTTTCTAGTTGTCTCGTATCCTCTCATGGATCGTACGTGAGTCCATCAAACCTCTTCGTAGGTGCTCTGCTGTTATGGTTAGACTTCCAGTTCGTCCCGTGACTCTCACTGTAGATTTAAAATAGCGTCGTCGACTGACATATCCTCCTACGGCAACGGTTGAAAATAGAAGAAAGAACTTTATTAGCGCGACCTGGTATTTATAGCCAGGTCGTGCAAAAGGTTCTGAACAATTTTCATCTTGTCAGAGTTTGTCGAAGCGTCTTTACCCCCACTCTGGTTCAATTCACGAATTTCGCCTATCTTCGCGAATTACGAAGTCTATTTCACAATACTCAATGCTCAATCGATCGCTAATTTGTATATGTTTACTATACGTAAATTACACTTCTTTATTGTAATTACAAACAGAGCTATTCACTTTTTACTTATAGTAATTGCACTTTCCGTCACTTTAGCACGGTCTTTTAACCCTTTGTTCACCTTTATTTTCTACACCCTCTGGTGTCTTTCGTTTTACAATATCGTACATATTTTTCTTATAATTAAAATAAAACATAAAACATAAAATCTATCAATACTTGAAAAGGGTTGTTTACTGTTCAGGAACGGACAGGCTTCACACACACAAACAAAATATACGTGTACACAACGCTAGCGACAGGTGGGCCAGATATGCGTGTCCATGCAGGAATTCTGCGCTCCCTTTTTAAATACGATCCAGCTTGCGATCTGAATCATGTTTATTAATCAATATTTATTTATTTTTATTATTTATTTAAATTATTTTGGCAATGCACAGTACCGTAAATGGTTGTACTGTTGCAATATATATATTTTACAATAATGTTTTTCTACACTGTAATAAAACTATATTAAAGGCATTTCGTGAATTTTAATACGAATTTGATTTTATAATTGTTACTATAGTTTATCATTGTATTAGAGTAAATCAATCCTAAAGAATAAAAGACATTTAATAGTACATTATAAATCATCTATAAAAGGACAAAAAATATCTTAAATATTATTAGACATTTAGACATCGTTTTACTGACAGTCACTAGTTAAAAAAAATCTTCCACTGATGTTTGTTTCTGGAGATGGGATCTCTTTTTTGCTGCTAGGCCTATATCCCGCCATTTTGTGAAGTAGTTGATGTCATTTGGCGTCACTTCATCTTGTATGTATGGTGATGTATTCCATCTCTATTGCCTTAAACCCCTCGGTGTGTGGCATTTTATCTGGTCCCGGTCACCCTCATTCTCACTGATAACAGGTTCGATGGCGTCGTTTATAACCATTTCGACGATATCAACTTCAGTAAATTCTTCTTCAACATCGTTTCCCATCCATTCTTGAATATCTTCCTGGTTGGCCCACTAACATCCGGGCATTTGTTTTAACAAGGAAATCAGCTGGGCGTCTTCATTTGTATTTTTAGTTCCATTGTCAGTTTTTAGCGGCTCCTTCCACTTATAGCTGGCTTCTGTTCCAGTAGTATCTTCCATGACCGTAACTGTGACAATGATGACACTCTTTCTGCCCTTCAGACCAGCTTATGACATCAACCAAATCCACTTTCGTAAGCCTCTCTACAGTCTTCATCATTGGCAACTGAGGTAATCAAAGCTGTAAGGAGTCGGCGCCGATATTTTTTTCATGCTACTAGTACGCCTTTATCCATTGACTGGCATAAAGACATAACATTTGGAAGAAGAAACAGTGTTTTTATGTCACCATCCTGTAAGTCTTCATTAGCTGCGTGAGAAGGGCTATTGTCGAGAATTAGAATTGCCATTCTATAGTAAGTTATTTTCAGCAAAATATTTTTCGACGGTGGGAACAAACTTCTGTTTGAACGACTGACGAAAAATGTCACAAATCATCCATACTTTTTTGATGTGTATACCAAAATGGGAGTGTAGTTAAATCTTTTCGTTTTTTTAAAGGCACTAGGTTTTTAGACTTTCCGGCAAGAGTGACTCTTAATTTGTGATTACTCGTTGCATCATTGCAAGCTAAAATAGTAACTCTTTCTTTGCATTTTTATACCCAGGCGCTGATGCTTACTTTTTTCATGCTCACGTTTTCGACGATAAGAGTTTATAATTTAACCCGGTCTGGTCACAGTTTTATATCTGGTCTCCAATAATTCCTTCTTTGTCCAACAAGTCAAAGATTCTGCTTTAAAACGATCAACTGCACTTTCATCTGCTGATAGCGACAGCAACTCTCCACACACAGTTAACTGTCGTACTCCAATTTTTTTTCCACCGGTCCAACCAACTGTCACTGCTGTAAACTGACAGGTTCCCCCTCAATCTTTTTATAAAAATCTAGTCTTTTCTGAAGTAACGGTCTTGATATCGGTAAACCCTTTCCCTTTACATGTTCGTGCCACAAAAATAGAGCTTCTTTAACTCCGAATGTTCTCCTTTTTCCATGGTTTTACGAGCTCAATACTACTTCCAGACGCCCGATTACTAAACCAGTGTTCCGTTTCACATTTTTTTTTCCAGGCCCCACAGTGCTTTTACCTACACCCAATTCCAACGCAATTTTCTTGGTTGTTCACTCGAATCTAATCTTCCAATTGCACTAACTTTATCTTTCATCGTGAGCAAACTTTTCTTCTCTTGGTTTAACTCATTTTTGTACCGTGCACACAGTCACATTCGCAAACACACAAACTCCTAAAACTCAACACAAAAAAGCACACGTTATAAACGTTGTATTATAAAAATGTTAAACACTGTTTTAATAAACATTGGGAAAGATGTATGTGAACCAAGCACTTCTGATGACTGATGAAAAATAATTTCATGCACGACTATGAGAATTGTAGTCCTATATGGCTTAAGACAAGTCTTTCTTTAAGAGTATGGGACGCTATTTTATGAGTTGTAAAACATTGTCAGTAGTAAAATCAAAATATTTATCCGAAAGGACTCTTAGTACAAAATGACAATAGACGCAAAAAATGAGGAAGTTGTTAAAGATCATATCAAACCAGGCTTCTCGTCACAGGGATTATTTCTTACTAATTAAGAGGGAAAGCAAAAAAAAATTAAAAAACGCTTTCATAGAAGATGACTTAACTTAAGAGTGAATCTCATAACAAACAACATCTCATCTCAAGATTCTCTCTTATACAAATCGTGTGGATCCTCTTCGATACGATACACATCGTATTGTACTTTGTTGGATCAAAATGACCAAACAAGATTCTTAGTTGTCATATAATGACTTGATATTTTGTGGTATTTTTAACCACTATTTGTGTGAAAGTGTTTTGACATCATTAGTTTTTTAAAAAAAACATATATGCATATGAATAAAATATTTATAGAGCACCATTTGAAAATGAAACATAACTCTTTTATTCCAGATATAGCCTTATTTTTGTTTCACAGTTACCATTGATATTTAAAAAGTGGTAACTGAAGAACGTTTTTAAGCAACCATTTATGTTAAAGCGTAATGAATTATAATGTATGATTATACAATTACTTGATATCATTTTTAGTCTACAGATAATTCTCCAACTAATCATACTGGGCAAAAAATGGGATAATTTAAAATTATAAGCCAGTCTTCAGTATGTTATTCATGTCGGTAAATTTTGAATTAGCTACATATATAAAAATATTTGATTATATAACAATTTTTTGACAAAATCAGATGTTTGTACTAACTTTTTAAGAATCAAGTTTGTGGAATTAAGAGCTCTTTAATTAAGTAGTCCAATGCTACTAGACATGTAAAGTAGACATTTATGTTTATACAACAATCTTGCATTAAAACATTATAAAAAAAAGATATACGAAACAAGTTTAAAATAAAGGAAAAAATATTACTTGCTGTTTATAAATAAATGTTTATTGGAATTACAGAAAGGTATAAGAAATGCAAAATAAATTAATAATAATATGAATAATAATATATAGACATATAGAAAGTAATAAGAAAGAGAAAAATATAAAAAAAGTAACAAAGGTTTCATTGGCATTACTGCGATACAGAAAGCAGGAAAACGTAAAAAGGAAGCACATTTCTATTCTGCGTAGATTGGAAGTATCCTCAAAAGTGTAACTGATACATGCTAACAACCTGCTACAAAGTTGTCTACGCGTAAATCTGAATAGATTGTTAAAGGCTGTGCACTCTGGTGGCTCAGGCGTTAAAGTTATACGCGACCTTTATGTTACATGTGGTCCTGGAATACATATGGTCCTGCAACATCCGGTGTACTCTGCATCTCTATGGGCAATTTGGTTCATGAAATATTATAAAACAGATAATTGTTCAGATAAGATAATGTTTTGGTACTTGAAAACCGGAGGGTACCTGCTCTGTCCGTCAAACGCTTAAATACGCTTCTCATGACCACACACGCGCGCGCACTCTCTCTCTCTCTCTCTCTCTCTCTCTCTCTCTCTCTCTCTCTCTCTCTCTCTCTCACTCACTCACGCACGAACGCACGCACGCGCGCAGAGAGAGAGAGAGAGAGAGAGAGAGAGAGAGAGAGAGAGAGAGAGAGAGAGAGAGATGATCAGAAACAAAATTTAAAATTGCTTGTTTTGTTGTTGTTGTTTGTTATCTTAAAGTTATTATTGCCCGTTTATTCTAGTTTTTCTGAGTTCTACGAACATTCATCTAGCAATTATCAGATACGACCCACTACCTTTTATAGAGGGTAAATTGTACTTCACAGTTTTGATTATACTTGAATGATACTCATTTGTGGAAAGTATCAATAAAATATTCATTATTATTCACTACGCCGGAATATAACGCAATCACAAGACACACTGAATACTTCCGATACTACACTGAATACAAATCTGAGAAGCAACAAATCTAGTCTTCGATTTAGGAAACTTCCTTTGTATATATCTTTCAACTTTATTCAGTTGTTTCTTAGGTTCAGAATTAAAAACAATTCTTGTCTGGTTTTGTGAAAACAATTCCTTTGCTATGTGTCACGAGAACGTCGACTGCGACTCGAATGTAATTTAATTTACACAGTAGTTTATAGACACGTTGAGGCACCACCGTTGCCAACAATACTCACTATAATAGTGTATGCGGCATTACATCGCTTAAGGTCGTCTTGTATATATTCGATTCAAGAAGCATTTATTCTGTCAAGTTATACTTTCGTTCATAAATTTTAAAAGATCAATGAGTTTATTTAAATGAATTATAAATTAATTAACACCTTATGTGGATCTAATCATATAACTGAATCTTAAAACGTACAATTTACTTAACAGTTATACAGTAAACATATACATCTGTTGTGAAAGTAGAACGTTCTTTTTACGAATAAAAAATTACTTCGTCTAACAAATCTTACATGGATATGCGTATGTGAATCGTCTTGATACATATACAGTAAAGCGAAGTACGGAAAACCTACAATAGATTTCTGCATTCAAATAAGCAATTATTATTTGCTATAAGAACTACTGGCGGTACGCCTTGGTCCTCTCTGGGACTTTTGAGACGAGGAATTTTATTTTATTTATTTATGTTTTTTTTAAGAACTACTGTTCTACATAAATGAAGAATGTATAGAAGATTTAGTGGATAACTCATTCTTCTGGGCTCCCCAGGAGGAATCCTTTGCGGACCCCCCTACTACCCTTTCTAAATTCATGCCATTGTTCCCTCTTGAATACTCACCCCTCATAACACCTGTGGCAGCTACTAAAATTGTATAACGTAAACAGAATACGTTCTGAATACTCTTTGCTTCTAAGCCTAGGCTAGTTTCATCGATTATTTCTATAAAGCCTAAAAAGATTTCATTAATTTTTAAGTTCTGGACCTTCCTGCTTCATCTTCAGAAATTGAGACGTAGGCCTATATGATTATTTGATCTTTTATGTTAATGTCTTGTACAATATCCATTGAGAAAAACTGAGCATATTCAATCTGTTTCAAAACAATATTTTCATATTTTTTTTAGATAAAAGCTAAATTAATTCATTTTGAATTTTGGGATTCATTTACTTCCCCTGTTCTTTGGACCATTGATTATCTCTTTTAAAAATGGATCGTATTGACTCAAAAGATTGATAATTCCTAAAACGTTTCCACTGTTGGACTGGACTATCTTCTCTTTATGGCTTCTAAAGGCTAAATTTGAAGCTGTCAATATTGAGTAACATTTACAACTCTCGCGTTAGCGTGTTCCAATCAAGCCTTACTATTCTTATTATCAATAGTCTAACTACTATCGACTAAATCATGTGAATAACGTCTTCTGTTTAAGATACTGTTTTTGGAAAGTAATATTTTTCTTCTATGTTTTCCTTAGCTAATACGCAAAATTCGGCCTGAATCCTATTATCTTCTCAGTTATTATCTATAAAATTTTCAAATGCCTACAATTTTGTGAAATTACGTACTAAATTGTTTGTAGCCGAGAAACGTTATAAGTTCCACTGTACTAAGTAAAGGTTATTTCTACTATGAGAGAACTATGAGCGTACTGTGTTAGAATCTTATTGGAGTGTAATTGGCCACTATGCCATTGAACCGACTTATAACTAGCCAACTTGTACTACAACTGAGTCAGGTCGGGTTGCATGGGAAAATGCAGGCGCCATAGGAGTGCTCATGTAATTGTATGCATAAATGTTGGTTGGCGAAAGCGTAGTGCATAAATGTTGATAGCTGACTGAGTTATAGAAGTCACGCGCGCGCGCGCGCACACACACACACACACACACACACACACATTTACAAGTACAGTATTCGCAGGTAAAGTATCCAATTTGTATTAGGTACTGCTTTTTATGCGTTAATATATAATTTGTTTTACCATATAAACTAAGAAAATGATAACACTGGTCAACAAAAAAATAAGAGTTGTCTCTTTCCTTTACCAATTCTAAATTGACATAAATGTAGTGAGACACCAGAATATGGCATCAGAATACTTAGGGTATATCTCGATGTCAAGATATGGAAAGTTATGTGCATAGCCTACATAAGTTTACTCCTACCATTAGATCCCGTATACATACTATGTCGAGCGTTTCCGTATGTGTGTCTTTTTTAAGTAAATTTCTGAGCATCTCTTGTCACATTCAGCAAGCACAGATGCGTTCCATTTGCTCCAATACCTTCTTTCCATCGCTGAAATGTCTTGGTGGAAGTGATCTCTGTACTCATCATCCACAATTCCTTGGAAAGTAGTCGAGATATGAATCAATGAAGAGTATTTTAATCGGTGAATTGCAACCTAATTCTCGATATGCTGTCAGAAGTTTATTAACAGCTACATCGTAATTTTCAGCTCCTCGATTACCCAAGAAGTTGTCAACGACAGATTTGAGGATTTCCAAACTGCTTTCTCATTCCCTGCAATTAAACGTTTTTTCCTTAAACAGCTCACGAATCTGCTGGATAACAAAGATTCCCTCTTTGATCTTAGCATCACTCAGAAATACCTGAAAGTTTCTCCTTCCTGATTCCATAGCCTTCACAAAATTTTCATTAGTCCGAGCTTAATACGTAAAAGGGGAAATGTGATTGTGTCACGTGCAACTGAGGGAGTGTACTGAATATTATTGTTTCCAGGTTCCACCAGTGTCCATTTAGGCTTATGTAGTGTGAAGATGTATTTCAGACTATATCACATGCACAGAAAGCAACAGTATTTGTATTGGTATACCTTAACTGCAATCCCAATGAGGTGGTAAATAACCTTAAGATCTGCCATTGATGGTCTTCATATTTAATTTTTTATAGAATCAGTTTAACATCTGCTTAGATCTTACTGTTGCCAATTCATTTTTTTGTTTAAAAATTATTTAACAAAATTGCAGTATTTCACTAACCGGAAAAGAAATTGCTCTTTTCGATGAAAATGTGACCTAAACAAAAGCTTTTAATGTCAGAATCGTTTTTAATACATCAAAATGAATAAAAATCGATTATTTTAAATGTTATATTTCATGTTGACCAATGTTTTCTTGGTTTATCTTTTTGTTAGAAGTGTTTTGTAATTTTGTGATGTCCAGTGCTTTTCTTTTCTTTTATTGTTTAGTATTACTGAAATACGAATTTCCGTCTATAGTACAGGTTAAAGCATTTTCCAGTGATAATCATCGGAACTTTTCTTTTTGTAAGAGAAATCTTCATAAGTCACTGGCAGTCCGTACGAGTCAAGTGTGTAGGATTCTACCCCATCATAAGCGTTAGGCTGCCAACCATCCCTCCCCTCTTCTTCGGCATGAAAGTTGTGCCCGGTATCTCATCTCCATCAGTTTTAAGCGTCCTCCCTGTTACCCCTCTCCTCCTTCTCGTTACAAATCATCACCGTATTCACAAATAGAAATATTTCATCCCACTTTGACTCGATACTTAACATACATGCTATACAATAACATACTATATTACTAGTATTCAGTGTCATCCCCGTTTCTGTTTCTAAGTTGTTGCGCATTCTTTCCCACCATGAGCGTTCAAACATTGTGTGTTCTGTGCTATCCACATCCTTGCAGTGTATACAAAACTCATCATCTGACCCGTAGATGGTATGTGTATACGTTCTGAAGGAGTCCCGTTAGACACTGTGTGATAAAATATTCCAGCTTCCTGTGCTTACAATTCATCAACTGTCTTATGCTACTTATTATGCTACGTATTAGGGACTTCTCCACTGCATTTGTGTTACATTTTCGTTACATTTTGCTTCAAATTTTTCTAACGTTTTCTCTTTGACTTCACTATTTAGTTCCACTTCGTATTTAGTAATGAACAAGTATACCTGCAGTATCTTCTCTGCAATAACTTGCAGCACCTAAGCAGATACTTTCCGATACGCAGGAACTACTTTGATCAACGTACTTCTCTATCTCCTAACATCCTAACAATTGCATTTCTATATTTGTCTAAATTCATAGCTCTCCCCCAAAATCTATGAGCCACACAGAATTAATGACTGTACTTAACAACACTCGAGTGGCATCCTCCTTTAAGTCCATCATAAAGTATTGTTACGAAGGTCACACCGATCGTCGTGTCGTTCACTGCAAACATAATTAATGACACCAATGAAGTTACTAATTTAAAACTTTAATTAGACGCAAACAGCAGTTATAAGTCAACAAAGCACTCTTACACAATAATTCAAGTTAAATTTGTCGAACAATAAGTGTCACATGTCACCTTATAATAGTTTTGCACTAATTAACACAATGATCATTTCTCAGTACACCTCAACAATCTCTGCTAACCGCACTGACAAAATCGCTGTTAAAGTTGTAACTGAACTGGGCCGCTTTGAAAGTCTAAATCCAGTGTAGAAATTCTAAATTCTACACCGACTTGCAGTGCAGCGAGCTAGCAGGTCTAGATGCCGGTAGGGTAGTCGAGTAACGTCTGGAAGGGGCGAGTAACATAATCTGTAAACATCTCCGCGACGTGCCAAAAGTCACGTAGGCACGTAGCGATGCGGTACTATTTACTTCCTCGGCGTAGCGTATATTTTATAGGAGGGGGGAGTCCAAGAATCGACCCCTGTGGTACTCCAGAATTTATCGCCACTTTCTCGTAATCATAGGAGATGGTCCAAGCAGGACTGCGCAAGCACCTGAACTCACTGAAAGCACTTTTTCTGACTTCATAATGCTACAGGGATCAGGAAGATTTTGGGGAAGTGTATTTACATCCTAATATAATAACTTACTTAATCATCACTATATCTTTTTAGTTATAAGTTGTAACATAATGTACAGCCAATGGCTAAATTATTAGGCTACTGATTAAGAAAAATAAAAATTGTCAGTTTCAGTTTAGTTCTTTGTTTCTTCACTTAGTTTAGATTTCACAACAGTTAAATAATCTAAGTTGTTTTGTAAGAAAAATACAACTTTTATCCTTACCATGTATCTTTGCAACATTGTGAGGGAGTTTACGTCCTGATAAAATATTTACATTACACTGCAGTTAGTTATGAGATTCCTGGATACCAGTCCTATTAAGAATGTAATGGATCTTTTAAAACATAGGAGAGAAAAACATTAATAAAATACAACTAGTTGGCAGAGTAACTGACACTAGGACTATAATAATTCTTTAAAGGAAACTAAATTAAACGTATGTCTACGAAAATCGAAAGTGTTATCAAGGTTAAAGTAAAATAAAAGTAATCATAAAACACAACAAAATTTATCTAATTAGATAAGTTTTTAATTACTTGAGCTTATGTCAATATAAATTTTTTGAATCTTTAATTCTGATTGTTTAAAGGAAATACAAAAACTGGAGAACTGGTAATTTTCAGTTTTTCGTGTGGTGACCAGGGACTGTAGTTTATTCGTACTTGTTGGACTAGATGGAGATGATGAACAAGCAGGAACCGTGGTAGTAGAATCTGGTGATAGCAACAAGCCTAGCAACGGTTATTAGTGAAAACTTAAACCCATTTATACATTTTAGGCAGGTATTATTTAAGACTACATCCCAGAGTTCATATTTGAGACACCGGTTAATATTACAATGTAAGGAATATTAAAAATATGTTCTAGAGCTCTTTACCGATATGCACTTTATGGAGAGCAAAGGCTGACAGGAGTCGGGCTGGGCTAAATGGGACAACGGTTGCCTTTTCTTCCTGAAACTGGGACACGATGTTACCATCTTGTAATCTGAAAAACACACACACACACACACACACACACACACACACACACACACACACACACACACACACACACACACACACACACACACACAAGAATTCATAGTAGCAGTTTTCTCCACAATAACATACCTCAAAAGATGTGAAATGATAATGGTGAGTAAAAAGGAATAAATTCAATTAATTTTAACATAAATGAAAAATTTATGTTTATATAAATGAAAAAAGTTTAATATTTAGAGAAAAATGAAAACAATATTTACATGTGAAATTACGAGAATAATTTTTTCAATTAGAGCATATCCTAATGGCAAATCTTAAGAACTTTATGTAATGCAATTGAACAGTAATGTAAGACGGTTAAGATGGTTAACCCGTTCCCGGTGATTTTAAGATGTTTGCTGTTAGTGTATTGAAAAATTTGAGTAACAGGAGTGGAAACATCCTCATTACAGCCCCTGACTTTGACTACCATGTTTCTGTCTTATGAAAGTCTTATGAAAGACGTTTTTGCAAAGCAGAGATATCACGCTGATGAAGAAGTACAAAATGCTGCGCCGGGAATGGTTATCGGTGTTATAGGAATTTTTCAGCAATGGCATGAAACTCGTGTCATGCCACGATAAGAGTTTAAATAAACTTGGTGATTTTGTAGAAAATTAGATCTTTAATTGTACTTTGAGACAAATAAAATAGTTTTCATAAGTATTCCACGTGTTGTTTTTTTGTGCTAGTTCAACTAACTTTTTGACTGCCCCTCGTATACATCAACATTAGTTTTACTTGAGGTGTCTGTACACAGTACTATAAATCTGTGCGTGCATCGCTAATTTTTTCTTAATTCAATTTGATTACATTTAATCTTGACTCAGTATTCCTATAATTTTTAAACCGTAACTGTTTGTATTATTAAATAATGATCAGTATATAAATTATTCCGATTAGCGCTTTCAAGCTTCACAGCTCATCGTCAGATCAGGAATAGGCAGAAAATATGTAATACCCAACCCTTCACCCCTCTACCCCACCCTGCTCACCCACAACAAACTAAAAATTAATGACCCTTCCCCACCCCCTAAACTCTGTCTCACCATCTCTACAGTTACATATTTTTCTAGTAAATTCCTTGTGTTTCAGTGTGTGTGTGTGTGTGTGTGTGTGTGTGTGTGTGTGTGTGCGTGTGCATCCCTTTAAACTACCCTCTTCCTCTCCACACACGTGGGTCAGTCACACACCCTTATTTTAAAACAACCAATTAGTACTATGAAATATAATTCTTAATCTTATCTATCTGCCCTCTCTCATTTACTTCTTAATCATGTTATAAAATATTTCTTCATTATCAAATTTAATTTTAATATTAATTAAATTGTCTAACCCTTTTTCTCTTTATTTCAATATTTCTAACTCCTCTCTAAGCTTCCTTTCAACTGTGTTATTTACTACTTTTACAATTTCGTATTCTTCCAAAGGATTAACAAACTTGTGGTTGTCTTCTATGAAATGTCTTGCATATAACGAATTGGTTGTTCTATTACCTTCTCCACGTTTGTGGTCAGACAACCTGCATGCGAATTTTCGTCCTGTCTCCCCTAGGTACACTTTGTTGCAGTCTTTACATTTTAATTTATAAATTCCGCTTTTCTGTAATACTGGAATTTTTTCTATATTCTTATTCCTTATCTTATCAAATACCGTTTCACATTTTTTAATAGCTATATCTACTTCATATTTATTAAAACATTTTATAATTTTTCTAGTATGTGAACCTATGTATGTCAATGACCCTGCATAATTCTTTTGTTCTGGTTCTATTTTAGCTTTTTGTATGTTGACCCTTTTCATAACTTTATCCACTATGTTGGTGCTATAATTATTATTCCTTACAATTCCCTTTATCATTTTTAACTCCCTATCTTTTGATTCGGTCTCTTTTAAACACTTCTGAGCTCTGTAACAAAAGGAATTGATTGCCGCCATTTTATATCTGTATGGGTGGTACGACTCTCTTGGTATAATTATATCAGAATACGACTCTTTCCTAAATATCCCAAACTGTAGTTTCTCATTATCTTTAATTTCTATGTTTAAATCTAAGTAATTTATTTGCTTACCTCCTATCTCCTCCTTAAATTGTAAGTTTTTATCCTTATTATTTACCTCCTTTATAAACTCATGCACTTCTTCTATGCTTCCTTCCCAAACTACTAATACATCATCAACGTATCTAGACCATAATTTTATATTGTCTTTATACTTAGTGGAAGTTATTAATTGCTTTTCAAAATCATTCATGTATATTTCAGCAAGAATAGGGGATAATGAAGACCCCATAGGTAAACCTTTTTTCTGTATATAAAACTTGTTATTAAACCTAAAATAGTTCTGATTTACACATTCTTTAATTACTTTCATCAACTGCTTTTTATACCTGTATTCTCCCATATTATTATCGTTTATTAACTTAATAACTTTATTTACTGTGATATTAGTAAACATGTCCTTAACATCCAGTGATATCAATTTTGTATTTACATTAATGCTAATATTTTCTAATTTTTCTATCAGTTTTATATTATTCTCTATGTTGTATTTTGTCCCAAATTCATATTTCTCTTTCAGTACTCTGCTAACTTCTTTTGATAGTTTATAAATAGGTGCATTAATAAAAGAAACAATCGGTCTAATTGGTTTTCCTTCTTTATGTATCTTAACCTGACTTTTAAAAGTTGGTGCTGTTGGATTACTTTCCAATAAATACTTTTTCTTATTTTCTTCTATAAATGTTATCTGTTTCATCATTTGTTTTATCCTTGACTGGTACTTACTTGTATAATCATACTTTATTTCCTCGTATGGTCCTTCCCTTATAAATTCTTCCGTTTTCTTTATGTATTCTTCCTTTCTCATTAGTACCATTGTATTTCCTTTATCCGCCTTCGTAACTATAATATCATTCTTCTTTATTTTATTCTTTAGTTTAGTTACAGTTGCTTTGATTTTTTGTTCATTCTTTGAATTATACAAACTTTTCTTAAATATTTTATCTACTACATTCCCTACTTCCCACCTTATTCTTTTTTTATCATTTTCATTTCCTAGATTTTGTATTATGCTTTCGCATTCAATAATCGTTTTTTATTGATTTAATTCTGGTGGCGGTGCGTATTTTAATCCTTTCGCTAACATTTCTTTTTCTTCCGTATTGAAATTTACCTCTGTAAGGTTTATTACTCTTTTTTCATAGTTATTCTTAGAGAGGTGTTCCTTTTTTACTTCGTTCTTTCTTATTAATTTATTTAACTTATCTACCATTTTTTTATTTTTCTTTTCCAATTTCTTTTCTATGTACCCTAAACCAAAATTATATAATATTTCTTCTAACTCTACATACGAGTATATTCTTAATAATTCTATGTGTCTGTCATATAATTCCCTATTATATCTATTGATTAAGCCGTAGAGTGACCTTATTTCCAGTTTTATCCACAACTTCTCGCTTTGTTCTTTTACTTTTTTGGCTACACTGTTCTTATTTTTAATTTTAACTTGAGCGTACTTTGGGATGACATTATTATCCAGACATTGTTTATTAAACCATATTTTACTTAAAACCCTCTTCAATTTAACTTTTAACTTAAGATATTTAAAAACTTTACTTACCTTATTGTTGTCGTTTATTACCTCATTGTTGTTGTCCATTACCTGTAGTCGATTGCACATCTTAACAGACGTTTAATGAAGAAATTTGTGTTAGTGGTTGAAATCACAATCAGAATGATCAATATTGCACACCACTAAGTGCAATATATATAGTGGTGTTTTTATATAGTGGTGTGCAATATTGTTCATTCTGATTGTGATTTCAACCACTAACACAAATTTCTTCATTGAACGTCTATTAAATAATGACAGGTAAAGTGATATGGAAACGATTACGCTTCATCCGGTCACTTTTACGCCAGGATGTTGTCTCAGGTACATTTCCACGATGTTTTCGTAACTCCCATTATCCATTATTATTTATAAATATTTTGGCTTTTGATATGAGATTCATATTAGTTGCCTATCTAAAGTTAATATTTTATAACAGTTTCATGTGATTATTTGAAGTTCTGACATTTAAGTTATAAATGCTTCATACTATAATGTAAATCTTTTAGCAAATATTATTAATTGCATAAATTAATTACTTTATAATTAATATAATTAATTGTGTTTATTGCTCAATCAATTAATTTAGATTCGGGCCACGCGTTGGTCGCCATTAATATAATGATATAAAGGTTATCCTTTATCATCTACAATAGATGTGTATAATTAAAATTGGTTATTACTTGATTATCTATGCCCCGCGTGTTGGGATGCCATTAATTACAATGTTATTATGTTAAACACTATGTGTTTTAATTAGTTAAATCGCTTAGTAAATTGATTTACTAACTAGCATAAAGGACAAAAGACTTAAGTAAATTAATCATGTTCTTAAAACTTTAACATGTAGGTTTTTTGTAATAATGAACGCATCTGTTAAATGTACTTAAACGACTAATTTATTTATTCATTACGTCATTTTATATTCATACACATAGAAAATCTGGTGTACCTGAAAATACATCACATAACACATATATCTTAAAATAACAAGTTCCAGCTTATAGGATGGCTGAAAAAGACATACATACATAAATCTTGATATACAATAATTTAAATAATAATTAATTAATTAATTAATGCGTTCATTAATTCCAGATAGTTTTTGCTTACTCGCTCATTAATTTTAACTTTAACTTTATTCAATTTATCAAATTTATATAAAACTCCCAGGGTAGGGATTCTTTGAAAGAGTCAGGACAGTAGTAGTTATTAAATTAATAGATAAATAAATCGTTACTTGGGATTAAGAATATCCGTTCATGGTCCAGCGGTGATTGATCTCTGTGTTGTTGTGAAGGCTGTAGAACACATCTTGTTGAATGATGTTGAATGCACTATCACTTGTACACATCCACGAGAACTCGCGTCATTTATAGTGTAGTGTAGATATGCTATTGCTTTCAGTGTCAGTTTGTGTATAACACTCTAAAATGAGTGTTGTATGTTCAATTCCGTAAAATTAATGTTGATATCCGTTCGTCACTGAAATTCACTCGACTTTGTATTGATGTATATACGATTATATTACTTGGTTGTTCATTTCGTTCAAGTGTTAAATCTTCTGTTGCATTTAATGTAATTCAGTAACACTGGCTAACTGTAAGTTTGTCTAATTTGTACAGTACACTAGTAATGTTTCGTGTATGTACCGAGATTGAATTGTGCCCTCAGATTCTTAATAATGTCAATGTTTACATTAGTTCGTTAAGTTGCACTTTGAGTTTATTTTACAGTTTGAAAATGCTAAGTCCGAATATTATAACATGGCGTTTTTACTATGACTGATATATTATACGAAACTTGATACTAAGCCCGATACTAAACAGAAGACTGACTGATACTCTCCTCTTCTCCACGTTAGCCAGTTAGTTTTATCAACTTGTCCCTACTCAAATTTTGTCTTGGGGTCTGTCCACGCCTTTTCTTACTTGTGATAGGTCAGCTCAATATTTTCTCAGAATATTTTGTCCCACTTCTCCAGTGTTTTTGGTTTCTGTTCAATGATTCGCTTTGGCTTTTGGTTACCATAGAAACTCTCCTCCCCACCGGTGTTCTTCGCAAGACTTTGTACTCTGATAGGTTGTCAGACATCCCCGGACTCTTTCCGATCGAACGATTACCCTGTTCGCAGAATTTCTAGCGATTATGCGCCTGTCAATCAATGTATTGTCTTGAGTCTTAAGCAAGGGCTGTCCTAACATCCTGGAGTATTGTTCAAGTTCTACACCCCTTTTTTGTAACTATTAATAACTTCTGACATACGTTGGCTGGTGAAGCCACCCCGAATTTCTAACCGTAAATTGTGTCTGTCACGTAAACGTTACCTCCAGCTGTGCAGCTTAACTCGAGTCTTTTCAACTATTTACTCCTTTCATTGTCTCTGTAAAGTGCAGCATGTCCAACTCCTGTGTAACATCCTGTCCCTTTTTTTGCAGTACCATCGTATTCTGACGTAACCCGAGCGGACGTTTGCCTTATTTCTCCGTACACGTGTGAGTGTCCTCGTCTGCTTTGTGTCGAATGTTGTGGGGTAATAATTTGTAACCAAGCTTCTCCTGTCATCTCGAACTTTCATATCTATTGTTGAGTAGAGCCTAACATCTTTCTATTGTCTGCTAGCGACGCCGGTTTGACATCTTCACATTAAGCCTTGTTTATTGCTTTGACTAGAAGTCGTTGACACAACTGCGTGTGAACCAAATCAGTCGAGAAGAAAATTTCAAAATTTTAAATTTTCGCTCGCTATAGCGTCCTCAATTTTGATTTGATGACGTGACCTCTGGGAACAATAAAATCCAAATTCTGCTCCCTGTACGTCGCCACACCCTGTCCATCTTCATCCGGGAAGAATATAGCATTTTGACCTACTTTTCGCAATTTGTTTTACAATTGGTGTACCCCCTTTTTGTTTTAATTGCATTCATGAATTTATTGCTAACTATCTGGAATGGTTGAACGTATTTAACATCAGCGAATCTACATATTAATTACATATAAGTGTCTTAAATCTTATTATAAAACAAGTTATAAATTCAATGCAAGGTTTTCACCCATTTAACTAAATGATTCATTTATCTTCTGAAATAATATCTATACAATATAATATTAAACAAATCAATATTAAACTCAATTGACCTAATGTAATGCCTGACGTATAGTATTAAAGAAAATCTTCTACAAAATAAATCTCATATAGTATAAGTAATCCTACTAATAATTTTACGTGTAAATTTTATTTATAATTCGATTGATAACTAACATATTTATTACTTTACTTTATCTCATCTATACCCATATCGTTTCATCAACTATATACATATACATAATATCTGAATAATGAGCATTTATTTCTTTCTAGCATCAATTCAGATCCCTACTCTATTCATTATACACATTCATGTTAACATGGCTTATTTGTAATATAATTATTAATTTTATATCACTTATTCACTTTTAAGTGTCCTTTTTGTTCACTTTGTCTCTGATAATTTATTGCTATTCATACAACTCAAGTTATTGTAACTAGAATGTTCTTTGCATTCGCTACGATACTTCATAATGAATATTAACTAAAGTTTTCACTTGTACTTATCATCTAACATATCATCAGTGTTCTATGAACTACATAGGTTCTTAAGTTATAATTGACGTTAGTTTATATGTTTTCATTGATTAAGCTAGCTTGAATGAGATTGACGCATCATTATCCCGAACTTAAATGACTTGTCTCATACAGCTAACTCACTAAGGTATGCCTTTCGACTTTCTCCCTGGTGTATTAAATTCTGTCCTTAGGTTCGTAATATTTCTTCATTTGTCTCACATTGAACTTCCCTCGGCTCTTGCTTTCGTCCTCACAGTCGACGAGGTGGTAGGTAGCATCCCCAAGAATTCGATGTACCTTATAAGATCCACAGTAAAGTTCGCAAAATTTGTCAATCCTTCTTTGGATCGCGTCTGACTGATAATAAGTTCTTATCAAAACCTTTTCACCAATCTGAAACTTATTAATGGTTTTGGATTCATTACATAGTTTAGCTTGCTTTTCTCTTTTCTCTTTCATTCTAACAAATATCTGGTTGTGATCAGCTCCTCCAACTCCAACAATGTCTTTGTCTAGATATTTTTCCCATACTCTATTCGGTTTTCTGCCGAGATGCGCCTCATAAGGTGTTACCTCAATGGTCTCATGGTACGTCTCGTTAATGCAGCTTTCGATAATCGTTACATAAGGCGACCACTTAGTATGTTGGTCACATACGAAGATTCTGAATAAATTCCCGAGCTGTCTATTAATCCTTTCAGCCAGATTTGCACATGGGTTTCTAATTGCGGTGTATTTTGGTTGAATGTTTAGCTCATTCAAGCCGTTCACCCATTTCTTTGACGTAAATTGCGTCCCATTGTCAGTGAGAATTGCTTTAGGTGTCCCAAATTCCTCACTATACTGTCTCACTCTTCTCAACGTGGTAGCGGTCGTTACTCTCCAAAGTGTAAACAGCCGTACGTACTTTGTGAAATTGTCAACAACAACAAACAAATATCTCACCCCAGCGGACAATATGGGTAGCGGTCCAAAATAGTCCGCGCTGACTAAGTCTCCCCTTCCTAACGGGATAATGGCCTTCGTTCCGCCGAATAATACCTTCTTACCCGAGTCTTTACATTTTTGACACACGTCACACGCCCTTACATAATTCCTCACTTTCTTCAACATTCTGTCTATCGTAAAATGTTCTTGCAACATTTTCGTACATTTCTTCGATCCCAGGTGCCCATACATCCTGTGTATTTCGGCGATTATTTCTCCGGATACACTGTTTGGTATGTACAGCTTCCATTCCTTCTTACGTTGTCTATATAACTTTTCGTTAACATATCTATAAAACTTACCTACTTCCTTACCTAAACATCCTTCATTTATCTTATCAATAATAGTCTTACGTTTAGTGTCTTCAAGTTGATATTTTCCAATATCCTTGATTATTTTGCTTACATTTTTATTCATCTTAATTACCATATGATTGATTAAATACTCGCACACATCATCGTTAATTTCCTCTAGCGTGGCGTCTCCTGGATTCCTGCTTAGAAGGTCGGCAACGATGTTGTCTTTGCCTTTGCAATGGACTATGTCAAACTTGTATTCCTGAATGCTTAAAATCCAGCGTGTTATTCGCGAATTATTTAGATGGCATTTGTTCATAAAGGTATTGACCTTATTATCCGTGATAACGGTTAAAGGTTGCCCTAGTATGTATATGCGGAATTTTTCCAGACATCTTACAATACTTAATAACTCTTTTTCAGTGGTGTAGTAATTTCTTTCTGCACCCTTGAATGTTTTGCTAGTAAATGCTACAACGGCGATTTTACCTTCCTCGTCCAGCTGATATAACTGCCCGCCGTATGCGAAGTTGCTGGCGTCGCATTGCATGTAGTATCTTTGGTTTACTCGAGGAAACTTTAAAATCACTGTCTCTATAAATAGTTCCTTCACTTGTTGGAAATATTTATTTTGTTCTGGTGTCCATACGACTTTATGTTCCTTCTTCAACAATTCAAGTAATGGTCGGGTCGTTTCGGCATATTTGTCCGTAAAACGGTTATAAAAATTTGTTAGGCCCAAGAAACCTTTTAGTTGCTTTTGGTTTCGAGGTGTTGGAAACTTCATAATCGCATCAATCTTCTCATCCGTCGCCTGGATTCCTTGCGTAGTTATACGGTATCCTAGGTATGCAATTTCTTGCCTAAAAAACTGTGATTTATCTAAATTTATAGTCAAGTTCGCTTTTCTTAGGTTAGTTAATAATAACTCCAAATGTGACAAGTGTGTTTCTAAGCTTTCGGAATAGCATAAGCAGTCGTCTACGTAAATGATGGTGTTTTTCTTAACTTCTTCCTCCAATACCATGTCCAATCCCCTGGTTAGTGCAGCAGAACTGGTACTCAGCCCAAACGGCGTAACTGTGAAGCGATAGTATTTGCCTTCATACATAAATGCGGTGACATTTCGGCATTCTGGCTTCAGTGGTACTTGCCAGAAACTACTTGTTAGATCGACGATGGATAAGTATTTCATTTCGCTACATCTGGCTAAAATATCATTTATTGGAGAAACTCCCTCGTAGTCCGGGATCGTCACGCTGTTCACATTCCTCGCATCCAGACATAATCGGACCCTTCCATCTTTCTTTATAACTGTGACAATCGGGTTGACGTAGGGGCTGTTGCATCGCTCGATGACCCCATACCGTAACATGCGACTTATCTCTTCATCCACCTTCCCTTTATACGCTAATGGGACTGGCCATCCTCTCTGGAAGTACGGTGTCCGGTCTGTTACACGGAACTCGTGAGCGTATCCTTCGATTCTTCCGGGGCATTCCCTGAATAAACTTTTATTTCTTACAAGAATTTCCTTAACATCATCAATATTCTTCCATCTCCGCAGTCAATGTTCTCCACCTTCTTGTCGATGTTTCGTATGATTTCTTCATCTCCATCCATGTCCATCACCTCCATATGCATTATTGGCACTGTGCACGCTGCTTCGTCAGCCTTTCCTTTTAATTCGATAACTCTTTTTCCCATATCAATAAGACATCTTGCTTCCTGTAGAAAACTAATTCCTAAAATGCATGGTTTTATAAGGTCTGGTATAATGAGGAACACACACTCATTCTTAATTCCATCAATATCTATGTCACATAATATCTGTTTCCTTATTAATTTCGATTTATTGCCTACCGCGCTAATTATTAAAGTGTTGGTCATTGGTAAGATTTCATAAGGTGCTATGTTCTGCTTATTTTGATTGAACCATGATTTCGATAATACATTAATTACGCTTCCGGTGTCAATTAATGCAGGCACCGTAATACCATTGTTGAATTTTATGATTACTTCTGGGCATTTTAATATTCGCTGGACAATCTCCTCGTCATCGTCGCATAATAGGCTAAGTCGTTTCTCAAATCAGGTAGTATTACATTAACGTTATTAGTTTGACAGGCATCCGAATTTTCGGCTATCTTCCTTACTGTAATAGTTGATTTTTTTTTTCTTCTTTTCGTGTTGTTCTCGGTTCATTGCCCGAAGTGGACGCGCCTTTATTAGTATATTCTATTGTGTTCACGGGCCGTCTCTCCTCAGCGCGGTGTTGCTGTGTGTGTGCGGGTGTTTTGTCAACCCACGTTCGCTTCTGCAACTCCGTTGCTTTGTTCGTGAAACTTTCACTCTCCTTACTGGGATTTCTTGTGTCGTTCGTTGCTACGTAACTCTGCTCTCTGTTGTTTCGCGTGTGAATTTGTGTATATTCCACAATTAGGGATTCAAAATGTGGAATCGTTGTAATTCCCCTCGTGACAACAGCGAGTTGGATTTCACGCCCAAAATGACGCGCGATCTTCCTAATCAACTGACGGTCCGTTAAAGTAGGCGTTAATTGTTTACTTTCCAATAATATCCGCTCTATATATGGGATTGCATTGATTGGGCCACGCCAATGAAACTTCCCATACTCGAGATGATCCCGGATGCTATCTTGCCGTTCCTGTCCCCAGTATTTTTGTTAAAATGCTTCTTTAAATCTTCAAAGTTGGATATTTGGCTTCATATAACTCTCCACCAAATTCCGGCGTCCATCTCTAAGTGTCTACCTATCCACTTAATATTATCAGTGGGGTAGTATAGCTCCTGTACCTCTGACAGCTCCTTAAGGAATTCCATGGGGAATCTGTCGGTACCGTTGTATTTGAGGTTGTTGTGGTTAGGTCCATTAATTCTGTTCACCGCGCCACACTCACCTTCCATTAACTGTCTCTGTAGTCTCTCCTGGTTCTCCTTTACCTTCGTTAAATAACCTCTCAATTCTTCTAATCGCGTAGTCTTTTCTTTAGTGGTTTCGTCCAACTTGTGTTCCGTTGAACGCTGTCTCCCGTCGACTTCTTCCAATTTCTGCGTCAAGTTGTTGTTCATTTCACCTTGTTCTTGCTGCTTCTGCCGTATGGTATCATGTATTTCGGCCTTCAACTCTTCATGTTTCTTATCAGCGTCCTTGACGTGAGCATCTATTTTATTGTGAATCTTTTTGACGGTTGTTTGGGTACTCTGGATCGCTACCTTCCATTCACGGCGGTCGGTTTCTCGTGCTTCTCGTATCTCTTCGTATTTCTTATTCGCGTCTTCTTTCAACTCTTTTACTGTATCTTCTTGTTTCTTTTGTACTTCATTGATCTTCTCTTCCCAGGCATGCTGATATTCTCGTAACTCAGACCGTATCTGCGTGAGCTGTTCCGCTGACTGTCGTTTCATCTCTTCCTTATGCTGGTCGAGCTTTTCATTTTGTTTTTCTATTTTATCGCTAATTAATCTACTATTTTCTTCTTGTTTCTCTAGCTTTTCGCTAATTAATCTACTATTTTCTTCTTGTTTCTCTAGCTTTTCCTTTTGCTTATCCAATTTTTTATTAATTACTTGATTACTTTCTTCTTGTTTCTCGCTCTGTTGTCGGGTAAAATCCATTAACATTTGTAGATTCACGTCTTCTGGTTTGGACGCTTGTCCTCGCGCCCTTTCCTCTTGACTCTCTACAGCGCTATTTGGGTTGTTAGGTGTGGTATCGTCTTCAGTGTTTACCATACCTAACTGGTTATTAATTTCGAATTCTACGCTATCGGAATTGCTAGCCATCTTTGCTTTCCTACGCGTAATCATTCAAGCTAGTTTATAACACTAATACTTATCTCTATTTCTTACTTTATGCTAATCTATCTACTTCTACTACTGCCTGATCTTTGCCAAACTTGTACGTATCAATTATATTTAATATTACGTATCATGCCGTGCGGTTGGGCGCCATTTATATATATAATGTAATTCTTTTTGCAAATCTTATTAATTGCATAAATTAATTACTTTATAATTAATATAATTAATTGTGTTTATTGCTCAATCGATTAATTTAGATTCGGGCCACCCGTTGGTCGCCATTAATATAATGATATAAAGGTTATCCTTTATCATCTACAATAGATGTGTATAATTAAAATTGGTTATTACTTGATTATCTATGCCCCGCGTGTTGGGATGCCATTAATTACAATGTTATTCTGTTAAACACTATGTGTTTTAATTAGTTAAATCGCTTAGTAAATTGATTTACTAACTAGCATAAAGGACAAAAGACTCTTAAGTAAATTAATCATGTTCTTCAAACTTTAACATGTAGGTTTTTTTGTAATAATGCACGCATCTGTTAAATGTACTTAAACGACTAATTTATTTATTCATTACGTCATTTTATATTCATACACATAGAAAATCTGGTGTACCTGAAAATACATCACATAACACATATATCTTAAAATAACAAGTTCCAGCTTATAGGATGGCTGAAAAAGACATACATACATAAATCTTTAAGAATTTAAGAATTTTAAGAATTTAAGAATTTAAGATTAAGAATATCCGTTCATGGTCCAGCGGTGATTGATCTCTGTGTTGTTGTGAAGGCTGTAGAACACATCTTGTTGAATGATGTTGAATGCACTATCACTTGTACACATCCACGAGAACTCGCGTCATTTATAGTGTAGTGTAGATATGCTATTGCTTTCAGTGTCAGTTTGTGTATAACATTCTAAAATGAGTGTTGTATGTTCAATTCCGTAAAATTAATGTTGATATCCGTTCGTCACTGAAATTCACTCGACTTTGTATTGATGTATATACGATTATATTACTTGGTTGTTCATTTCGTTCAAGTGTTAAATCTTCTGTTGCATTTAATGTAATTCAGTAACACTGGCTAACTGTAAGTTTGTCTAATTTGTACAGTACACTAGTAATGTTTCGTGTATGTACCGAGATTGAATTGTGCCCTCAGATTCTTAATAATGTCAATGTTTACATTAGTTCGTTAAGTTGCACTTTGAGTTTATTTTACAGTTTGAAAATGCTAAGTCCGAATATTATAACATGGCGTTTTTACTATGACTGATATATTATACGAAACTTGATACTAAGCCCGATACTAAACAGAAGACTGACTGATACTCTCCTCTTCTCCACGTTAGCCAGTTAGTTTTATCAACTTGTCCCTACTCAAATTTTGTCTTGGGGTCTGTCCACGCCTTTTCTTACTTGTGATAGGTCAGCTCAATATTTTCTCAGAATATTTTGTCCCACTTCTCCAGTGTTTTTGGTTTCTGTTCAATGATTCGCTTTGGCTTTTGGTTACCATAGAAACTCTCCTCCCCACCGGTGTTCTTCGCAAGACTTTGTACTCTGATAGGTTGTCAGACATCCCCGGACTCTTTCCGATCGAACGATTACCCTGTTCGCAGAATTTCTAGCGATTATGCGCCTGTCAATCAATGTATTGTCTTGAGTCTTAAGCAAGGGCTGTCCTAACATCCTGGAGTATTGTTCAAGTTCTACACCCCTTTTTTGTAACTATTAATAACTTCTGACATACGTTGGCTGGTGAAGCCACCCCGAATTTCTAACCGTAAATTGTGTCTGTCACGTAAACGTTACCTCCAGCTGTGCAGCTTAACTCGAGTCTTTTCAACTATTTACTCCTTTCATTGTCTCTGTAAAGTGCAGCATGTCCAACTCCTGTGTAACATCCTGTCCCTTTTTTTGCAGTACCATCGTATTCTGACGTAACCCGAGCGGACGTTTGCCTTATTTCTCCGTACACGTGTGAGTGTCCTCGTCTGCTTTGTGTCGAATGTTGTGGGGTAATAATTTGTAACCAAGCTTCTCCTGTCATCTCGAACTTTCATATCTATTGTTGAGTAGAGCCTAACATCTTTCTATTGTCTGCTAGCGACGCCGGTTTGACATCTTCACATTAAGCCTTGTTTATTGCTTTGACTAGAAGTCGTTGACACAACTGCGTGTGAACCAAATCAGTCGAGAAGAAAATTTCAAAATTTTAAATTTTCGCTTGCTATAATACTCTGAAAAAGGAATTTAATATTTTGATTTTTCTATCTTCTGATGTACTGTCTACAGTGGTGAAGAGTTGATATACGTAGTGTAACTAGTGATTGTAGATTAAAGTAAGGAAAAATAATTACTTAATTAGTATAAACTGATTTAAAGTAACGTTGAATAGTGAATAATGTAGAAATCACTTTGACTTGATTACGTGAAGTAAACACTATTTTTCAGCTGTAACTAGATATCAGACGGATATACGAAGAGTGCGGACAGTGGTACAGTTAATTAATAATGTTTTGTTTGTTAGTGTAGCATTATAAAAATGTTTACAATTGACTTATAAGGTTCACTGGTCTTAACCTATATGTTACGAAAATTTTCTTTCTCCAGTATCAATTATTATTTATTAATTGCACTATACTTCCCTTTAATTCGTATGGCATTTTATTTCACCACACGTCTAGAGTTTTATTTAGCATCAAATGCTATTAATTACTATTACTACACTACACTGTTATTTAAATGCACTTCACTTCGCGTTGACTAGGTTATCTGTATATCAACAGATGTCGCCGCACAGAACTATGGGTATAAAGATGGCGGATTTCTTGGCGCGGAGCGATAAACTTCACTCGTCGATTACTCTGGACAAACTGTGTCAAATTTCGTGTCTTCTTCGCCGTTCCCAGCGGCCTCCGCGGCGTGAATCTCGATTTTAATCGCTTTGATTGGTTAAAAATTGATGACATTACATTGTTTGAACACACTCCCTCGTCTACGAAATAATTATTTTGCTAAAAGCGTGCGTTTTTGGGTTTGAGAGTTCAAAAGTGACGCTCACCCATTGTGACCCCTCTTTCCCTTTATGTCTTTTTTTTTATGAGTATAAAAACAACTTAATTTATTTTAATATTTTTTTTTTTTTGAAAGAGAAGCCGCAAGTTAATTAGAACTAGGCCGAAGCCTAGAGAAGTAAAAATTATGCTGGGTCCAGTATGACGGGACTTGCAATAAAACTCAGCCGTAACAGAACGATAACAATTTATTTTATTTCATGCCCTGCTTTAATATTATTAAACTAGAACAACATGTGTGCCCAATCACAAGTATGAATAAAGGTAAAACATAACAAGTGTGTATAAATCTTAGGCATAACAAATGTGTATAAATATCAAGCACAACAAGTGTATATAAATCAGTGAACACATGTATATATAATTATAAAATTCTCTCACATCTCGTGGCTAGCTAGACACATAACAACACACACAGAACATAAGGTACACAAACTCACAATCACATTAATTTTAACACGCATGCCCCTGGAATGCACCCACCTACCAGGTAGAGTAACTACAATCTTATAACCCAGCAGTGATAAAATATACGCCCGTCGGCAACCCGTTCAGTAGAATTACATAAAGCCAAAACCCCAGGAAGGATGATAATAATTCATGAGGCATAAATAAAACCGGACCACCCATTTATCTAGCATTCCATTGATCAATGACCCATGATGAGCGTGTGAACCTTAAGTTCCTTTCACATCATTAAGTAAAATTGACAAAACTACATCACCTACTTTCAGACAGTGTTTATAAAATTCTAGACAGTTATTTGACTTCACAAAATTCCAAAAGGAATTAAATCTTTATGTACTTTAATAAACAGAAATTAATTGCTTGAGGCTTTACTATTTCAGAAGATTTTGACAATATATATAATTTACCCAAAAAAAGAAAATGATGAAAACATGTTTTATAGTCAAAAATTAAACAGCAAATCCTACAAGTGGGAAGTCAACCCATATGTGTTTGCCAGTTAGGAAAACAATCAGTTTAGCCCTTGTGCAAGGGGCAAAATCAGCTAAAATATTTCCATAACATTAGTAAATTATTTCTATTAGCCTCAAATGACTATATAAAATAATTAAAAGAAAAAGCATACAATAAGGTGGTTGTGCTCTGGCATCTGTGGGAGCGCGCCCACATGTAGTTGACAAAATTTGACAGGCCTTCAACCTGTCTGAGGTTGCACCAGCGTGTGTCAGCGAAAAACTAAGTCCCCTTTTGTAACCCCTGAAAACGTCCCCAAAAAAAACCCCGGAAAGCCCCAGCCCTTAAATGTGAAACCCATAGTCAAATTAAATTTAATACACAGCTGTTCCAGCCGGAACAGAGCTACTGAGCTGTAACATAAATTTGTAAAGAGTTAAATGAAAATGAGATGCAACTATAAAATGGTACAAGAGTAAAATATCACTGGCGCGCTCCCCCAGTGCAGCACACACTTACAGGCATTGCATTTAGTATTAAGTAAATGAGTTATAAAAATGTTTATGAATTTCAGTTGTAGTGTTCAGAGTCATGATCACTGCTCAACTTTCCGGTAGACAGTCTGTACACGTGGTCACATGGCTTCTAGGCTATTTACAGTAAACGGGCACACTGCCGGCCCGGCCCCAAAAAATGAAATAAATGCATGAATATCACCTTATAAGTGCTGGCGAGTGCAACATAGAAAATCAGTCTCCATCTCCCTCTTCGTATAAGATCTTGTACATGGTTCACAGCTTAGGCAGGTGTACAGCCATCAGCAAGCCAGAAAACCGGCTTAGTTCGAGAACCCTATGCATTCAAGTAAATTAGAGAACAGTCTATTAAAAATGTACACCCGAGTTAAGGTAATTAACCTCTTAACGGGCTGCCAGCTAACTCCCAATAAAAGCACAAAATTCATTAATTAAAGTTTTTACAACCAGCTTAAAGAGTCTAAAAATCAGCCATGGAATAAGTAATTTGCATAATGAACAGACCTTATTAAAATGTGGCTTAATATAAAGTGAACTGCACTCGGTCAACATGCTTCGACAAAAATTTGCAGGTTAAACGGCCATGTGGTAAGTGGTAATCGTTACTTGACCAAAAAAAATTTAACAGCAAGGCACTCACAGCATTAAGAATGTTTTACATTCAATTAAATTTCATACATAGAAGCTCTCACACTTAATTCTCTACTGTGAAGTTAATTAACAAACTCTGCGACAGTTTACTACATGCACAGACACAGTTCACGACCTGACTGCGCACCAAGTTTTTAGTCATTAATTTTTAATGTAGTACACTTTTACTATGACAATGACTCTTGAAAAACTTCTCGCACTATTACAGAAAATAATAAAAAGCATGGGCTATATACAGGGCGTTACGTAAAACAGTAAAGAATGAGTTTCTCTTAACATAACTTTGTCGGGTCGCACACACACACATCATTACGTATTTTATACGGTTGCATATAGTTATTAACTATTTATACATGTATGATTACTTATAAAGACAACTTAAGAATTCTTACCGGGAGTCAATTTACGCCTTAGCTTGGCATGTAGAAACAGCAAACTTCGTCGTAACGTCCGAAGAGAGAGACAGCCAGACCGGTGTATTTCTCCGTGGGGGCAGTGAGTTCAACTGGCCGTTAGCAGCAAAGCTAGACGACCCTTCAGCACGAGCTGCGCGCGCAACCTTAACTGCAGCGAGCAAAGTTCAGCCGCCCCTGCTCACTTTTACAAGCAGAATACGACTTTAACTAAAATTTTATTAACGGCCGGCTTTAGACCGGCACACCCCCACCCCGAAAGGGCAACCCGGTTGCCCCACTCAAAAACTCGGGAAAGTACCCTGCAGTGTACTCCCATCTTAAAACTCCGGTGGACATCGTGGGTAAGTTGGCCCGGTGGCACTTGCTCCCAGGAGAACAGCCATCCCCATGCGACCCTCTCCGCTATGCCAACCCCACGGGACCGCCCCAACACGTCACCCTCTCCGGTGACCATCACCTACTCCCACCGGTCCCACTCACATATTCGTCCGAAGACCCAACAAGGCATCTCACACCTTGATATGTGAGTGACCGAACTACTCCTCGTCCCTCACTTGGACCGACCACCCACATGTACCCACAAGGCATCTCCAACCTTGCCATATGGCTGGCCCACTTCCCTACACAAGGGCGGACGGCCCCGCTTAGCCAGACAGAGAGGACCGCACCAAGGGCACACGAACATTAATCCCATCATTTACTCATTCAAATACATCATAACTAGAGGGGGGTTTACTTTTCTACAGCACCTACTACACCTTTATCTCTCAACAAAAATAACACCAGGAAAACAACCGGAGAATGCGGCATGGCTCGGACCCTATAATGAACAACATCAAGATCACGAACTATTAACAACCAACAACAGCACACCATCACTCCATCTAACCTTAAACAGGGGAAACTGACGATCTCAAAGACCACGACCATCTCGAGGACCACAATCTACTGACTTCCTTATCGATAGTTTTTTTTTTTTTTTTTTTTTTTTTTTTTTTTTTTTTTTTTTTTTTTTTTTTTTTTTTTTTTTACTAAGAGGAGGGTAGGAAAATCGGGAAGATGAAACGGGGCAAGGATCATTAAAGGTCAATAGCTAGGACTAAAGGTAAGGACCTGGTTCCCTCCGAAATAAAGATGAATGGAGGAAACCAAGGCTCGCGTGGGCAGGAGCGCAACCCTGAAATAGATGAACACCACTGGGAGTGTGGGGAACATCTACCCGCTACCCGTTAACCTCTGCTTCTTACTTTTCTATGACGCACTTTAGGTATTCGCTCCTTTCGGACACCACTCTCTAAGAAATTATCTCGTGTTGAGCTGTACTGACTGGTTTCTTCTGAATCAGAATCAAGGCAACTTACCTCACTACTTTCACTCCGCTTTGGATTATGCTCGTCGTCTAACTCCTCTGCTACAATTTCTTCCTTTTCTACAATTTCCCCTCCTTCGTCCACATAATCCAAATCGACTTCCTGACACTGCACCTCCTCAGCATTTTCCCGTTGCTCCTCTGATCCCTCTTCAACCGCATCTTCCCTCAGCTCCTCACCAATTTCTTCATGACACTCATCGCCAGCCGCTTCACAAACTTCTTCACTAACCTCTTCTCCAATCTCATTTTCACTAACACATTTATCATCAACATCATCGCCACTACCACCATCTGAACATTGCACATCCTCGTCCTGCTCTAGTTGCTCACCTGGTCCACCTGAAACTTCCTCCCGTTCCTCGGAATCCTCAACACTACTTACAGAAGGCGTCTGCACATCTTCACACACTACATCACTCTCACTCACAAACTCTACAACGCTGCCACCAAATTTCTCCTCAACTTCTACCTCACTTGCGGCATGGACATCCCCTTGTCCATCCACAACCTCAGAAACACTCGCAGCCAGGACATCCCTGTGTCCCTCTGCAACTTCAGACTCTACAGTCTCCCTAACACCTACAACTATACTCACCTGCGCAGCATCTGCAGACCGCTCTTCTGACTCTTCTGTCGATTCCACTCCTTGACCACTTTCAGCAACCACAACGTCCTTAACATCTTCCACCCTGGAATCCAGCTGTCCAGGTTCATGTGCAATGACTAAATTAATTTCGACTGGCGATGGTGATGTTACAGGATCTGGATCCCTCACGAACCGAGATGTAAATACCGGAACAAATTCTGCGGCCTCTGGATTCAACCATGACGTCCTCTTTGAGTCCGGTAATTCAGTATTAACTGACGCGCTCTTATCCTCCTGTATTGTTCCTGCGAAGTCATTCCGCTCTTCTACTTCTGCTTCCTTTTCTTCATCTACTACTCTCTTGGGCACTTGTACTTCCTCTGGAACCTCCAAATCTTCCTTTTTCTCCAAATAAGAAGGACGCCTAACTACCGGCTCCCTACTTGCCGATGGTTGTTCCCCAACATAATTTCTTCTTCCCCTGTTAATTTCCTGTTTCTTTGTTTTCTGTGCTGTAGCTGTTGTTATCGTCTTCACACTTGCCACCCCCTTGTAACCTCCATCACTTCCGGAATATTCTGGCCTTCTAAGCGTCTCTTGGGTTCTCCTCCAACCACCATGTTTGTCCCTTTTGGCTCTTCCCGATGAACCACTGGAGTATTGGACATCGGTAGCCTCTTTTCCCCGGGACTCGTCAACCTCCTTGACCGTTCCTGAAAGCACACACAGTCGCTCAAGGTCCGCAAAACAACGCGGACGGTCCGCGAATGCCAAACGAGATCTCTCCTGGGGAGTCAGTCCTTCCAGAATCGCTTGTATAACTTCCGTCTCTGGCAACCCCAATCTTAACTCCCGGGCCGCTTTCCGTATATCGCGCACGAAGTCTCCTAACGCCTCTCCGTAGGCCTGTGGGCGATAGAATCTTTCCAACTCAAGCTTGGCGCGTCGTCGAATGGGTAGGAAGAAGTTCAACACCTCCCCATGGAAAGCATCAACACTGTCACCCCGACGCAGGGCCTTGGTGACCAGATCAGCCAACGTACTCCGGCAATACGGGTATATAAGATACAAGACCTCCCCATCGGACACCCCTGGGAAATCTGCCACCTGCAGGACCAGGTCCAAGAAAACCAACAGCTGATCCTCATCAAATCCATCCACCACCGGAAATTTCTGGAGAACGTCTGAAAGAGGGTGGGGCAATTTCTCGTAGCATATCCCCGCCAGAATTGCACAATTCAAAACAAACAATCCTAAAACAAATCCCCACTAAACACCTAACACAAACATAACCGACAAAAACATATTAACAAAAATCGGAAAAACTCAAGTACTGTCCTTCCTTTGAGTAGACCCCCGGGTTCTCTAGCGCTGCGGAAACCTGGCCTATTCTGAACCATGCACTCCACGACGGAAGGAGACAAGAGACAAGCAAGAATACAACACACATAACATCAAACAGCAACTCGACACACACGCCATACCAACACACAATTCACAACAACCAACTAACCATCAACTACAAGTCCTAATTCGGGAATTAAAAGTACTTTGACATCAACCGGACACAAGTCGGTTCCGGTACCGATTTCCGATCGGGCCATACCGCATCCCGTCAATATACCACGCTAAACACCGACCCTAATTAACATTCCATCTTCCAGGCCACGCTTAAGACTCCCCGGCCGTACAAGCTACCAAAAATTTTTTTTAAACACCATTAACCGCCTCAGTGGTGCGACCCGACTCACAAATTAAACAACTTATAACTAGCCTACACGGGCCTATATCAACTATGTCACAACAATCGCATTAATTGCAGTGTCTGCAACCCCCGTCACACAGCAGGACCCAAGGGTTCAAGCCTAGAATGAACCACGCTCTGAGCTACCATTTGTGACCCCTCTTTACCTTTATGTCTTTTTTTTTATGAGTATAAAAACAACTTAATTTATTTTAATATTTTTTTTTGTTTGAAAGAGAAGCCGCAAGTTAATTAGAACTAGGCCGAAGCCTAGAGAAGCAAAAATTATGCTGGGTCCAGTATGACGGGACTTGCAATAAAACTCAGCCGTAACAGAACGATAACAATTTATTTTATTTCATGCCCTGCTTTAATATTATTAAACTAGAACAACATGTGTGCCCAATCACAAGTATGAATAAAGGTAAAACATAACAAGTGTGTATAAATCTTAGGCATAACAAATGTGTATAAATATCAAGCACAACAAGTGTATATAAATCAGTGAACACATGTATATATAATTATAAAATTCTCTCCCATCTCGTGGCTAGCTAGACACATAACAACACACACAGAACATAAGGTACACAAACTCACAATCACATTAATTTTAACACGCATGCCCCTGGAATGCACCCACCTACCAGGTAGAGTAACTACAATCTTATAACCCAGCAGTGATAAAATATACGCCCGTCGGCAACCCGTTCAGTAGAATTACATAAAGCCAAAACCCCAGGAAGGATGATAATAATTCATGAGGCATAAATAAAACCGGACCACCCATTTATCTAGCATTCCATTGATCAATGACCCATGATGAGCGTGTGAACCTTAAGTTCCTTTCACATCATTAAGTAAAATTGACAAAACTACATCACCTACTTTCAGACAGTGTTTATAAAATTCTAGACAGTTATTTGACTTCACAAAATTCCAAAAGGAATTAAATCTTTATGTACTTTAATAAACAGAAATTAATTGCTTGAGGCTTTACTATTTCAGAAGATTTTGACAATATATATAATTTACCCAAAAAAAGAAAATGATGAAAACATGTTTTATAGTCAAAAATTAAACAGCAAATCCTACAAGTGGGAAGTCAACCCATATGTGTTTGCCAGTTAGGAAAACAATCAGTTTAGCCCTTGTGCAAGGGGCAAAATCAGCTAAAATATTTCCATAACATTAGTAAATTATTTCTATTAGCCTCAAATGACTATATAAAATAATTAAAAGAAAAAGCATACAATAAGGTGGTTGTGCTCTGGCATCTGTGGGAGCGCGCCCACATGTAGTTGACAAAATTTGACAGGCCTTCAACCTGTCTGAGGTTGCACCAGCGTGTGTCAGCGAAAAACTAAGTCCCCTTTTGTAACCCCTGAAAACGTCCCCAAAAAAAACCCCCGGAAAGCCCCCAGCCCTTAAATGTGAAACCCATAGTCAAATTAAATTTAATACACAGCTGTTCCAGCCGGAACAGAGCTACTGAGCTGTAACATAAATTTGTAAAGAGTTAAATGAAAATGAGATGCAACTATAAAATGGTACAAGAGTAAAATATCACTGGCGCGCTCCCCCAGTGCAGCACACACTTACAGGCATTGCATTTAGTATTAAGTAAATGAGTTATAAAAATGTTTATGAATTTCAGTTGTAGTGTTCAGAGTCATGATCACTGCTCAACTTTCCGGTAGACAGTCTGTACACGTGGTCACATGGCTTCTAGGCTATTTACAGTAAACGGGCACACTGCCGGCCCGGCCCCAAAAAATGAAATAAATGCATGAATATCACCTTATAAGTGCTGGCGAGTGCAACATAGAAAATCAGTCTCCATCTCCCTTTTCGTATAAGATCCTGTACATGGTTCACAGCTTAGGCAGGTGTACAGCCATCAGCAAGCCAGAAAACCGGCTTAGTTCGAGAACCCTATGCATTCAAGTAAATTAGAGAACAGTCTATTAAAAATGTACACCCGAGTTAAGGTAATTAACCTCTTAACGGGCTGCCAGCTAACTCCCAATAAAAGCACAATATTCATTAATTAAAGTTTTTACAACCAGCTTAAAGAGTCTAAAAATCAGCCATGGAATAAGTAATTTGCATAATGAACAGACCTTATTAAAATGTGGCTTAATATAAAGTGAACTGCACTCGGTCAACATGCTTCGACAAAAATTTGCAGGTTAAACGGCCATGTGGTAAGTGGTAATCGTTACTTGACCAAAAAAAATTTAACAGCAAGGCACTCACAGCATTAAGAATGTTTTACATTCAATTAAATTTCATACATAGAAGCTCTCACACTTAATTCTCTACTGTGAAGTTAATTAACAAACTCTGCGACAGTTTACTACATGCACAGACACAGTTCACGACCTGACTGCGCACCAAGTTTTTAGTCATTAATTTTTAATGTAGTACACTTTTACTATGACAATGACTCTTGAAAAACTTCTCGCACTATTACAGAAAATAATAAAAAGCATGGGCTATATACAGGGCGTTACGTAAAACAGTAAAGAATGAGTTTCTCTTAACATAACTTTGTCGGGTCGCACACACACACATCATTACGTATTTTATACGGTTGCATATAGTTATTAACTATTTATACATGTATGATTACTTATAAAGACAACTTAAGAATTCTTACCGGGAGTCAATTTACGCCTTAGCTTGGCATGTAGAAACAGCAAACTTCGTCGTAACGTCCGAAGAGAGAGACAGCCAGACCGGTGTATTTCTCCGTGGGGGCAGTGAGTTCAACTGGCCGTTAGCAGCAAAGCTAGACGACCCTTCAGCACGAGCTGCGCGCGCAACCTTAACTGCAGCGAGCAAAGTTCAGCCGCCCCTGCTCACTTTTACAAGCAGAATACGACTTTAACTAAAATTTTATTAACGGCCGGCTTTAGACCGGCACACCATTTTTCCAAAACTTATGAAATATTTTAAAACAGATATAAATTCCTTATAACACCTGGGATCTTTAATCCAGCTTTATAATCATTTGTCAAATGTCTTGCTGATTATTTCGATATCCCATTTGCCATAATTCTGTTTCTGAATAACAAAGATCATTTTTAGTACTTGTGTCTACTACAATGTTTCTTTATTAAATCTAATTTATAATCTTTCAAGTAACACTTTGTAACTATTAATACATAGTAGCACTAATATACAGTTCCTTTCTGTAGTTTAGTTACTAAATATTTACTGATTTGAAAATAAAACCTTAGTTTCAGGCCTAAGCTTCACTATGCATGAGTCATCATGCATTGCATTTAATTATTTTGACTTAAATGTTGCATCTTATTAGTGTGTATTAAATCAGGGGCGGATCCAGAAAGGAGTTTTGGGGGGGGGGGGAATTTCTGGGTAGGTAACTACAAATTATGAAAATGCGTCACATCTGTTAATGAATTAAACATTTAATCATAAAAAACTTACACGTATCACAAATATAGGAAGAAGAAAATTTTTTCAATGTAATATTCTCTTTTACAGTACAATTCTGTGCTTTCCCATTTTTTAAAATCTTTCAACCACTTCTTCTGGTTTTATTACAGTGTAATAATGAATGTGAAGTAACGCCAAGCCAATCAGTCTTTTTTCAAGCATTGTTGTTCGCAGCCAAGTTTTGATACATCGTAATGACGAGAAGGAACATTCAGCACTTGAATTCGTTACTGGTAAAGTACTGAAAATTTTCAGGAGCATGTGGATAGTAGGATATACGTCCTTATCACAGTCTTGTAGAGCCTCAAGAGGAGAGGTAGGAAGTTTTTCGATTCTTGCGTTTGTTTGTAGCTTCCATTTTTGTTGCCAGTGAGAGACTTCCCCTTTCAATTTTAAAAGTTGCATGTCTGTGCTCCCTTCCAGTATATTGCCAAATCTTTGGGTGAGGGAAATGAGAAGTTCTTTAACTTGAACAGAATCCAAGCTAATCACACTCTCAGGAAGCAGCAAAGTTAATTTGAAAGCATCTAGCACCCCTTGAGAAAAGCGCGTTTTTAGGTCCTCTGTGACAGTTTCTAGAAGAGGAATGTATGTAGAAACTCTATAATAATCCTGAATACCATCTACACTATGATTTTCTCGTTTTGTTTGTCTGCCACAAGCCCTGGGTTTTTTTTAGTTCGATATCTAACTTATCTGCCATCTGCTTTGCGCTCATGAATATTTCATTAAAATGTTCGTCTACCCCTCGCCGTCGATTTTCCAAAGCTGCAATCAATGAGTATACAACTTCCGATGCCTTTGCCAGGTCAATGGTTTCTTTTTGAAGGGTGACACTGAGCGGAAGTGTAAGTGATAAAATATCGGCAAGGCAGAATAGACCTATAATAAATTCACAGCTGCACAAAGCAGCGATAATAACTGACGCCTTTCCTGCCGTTTCCTTGTTCTTCCACTGGCTTATTTTCATCAAAGCCTCGACAATTTCTGGTAGACTTACAGTGAATTGAAGAACCGCATCATGTCTCTCCACCCACCTTGTTTTCGCAAAGCTGTACCAGTTTTTTGCCAAGAAAGTGAGCCAAAGCTGTGTTACGCTTTGGCCTTGAGACTTTGAAGAAAAGTGTTACTTCTCTTACTTCTCATTATGCTTGAAGCTTTTTCAATCAAAGCTATTTTCAACGATTTTGAACTGCTGTTGTTTAGCTTGTGAGAGAAGCAGGGCATCATGACAGCATTCTTGGCTTTCTTTTGTACTTCTTTCACCGCTCCATGCTCTCCAAGCATAACAGCACACCCATCAGTACCTATTGCCACACAGTTTTCCAATTTTAGGTTAATTTCCTTCATTTCCTTTAAAACTAATCGTCCCAATGAAGCTCCAGTCAACGAAAGTTCTTCAATTTCACTTTCGGTATTGTCAGCCACGGTATTTTGATAAGACTCTTCATCTTCTTCACACGTTTCAACAGCATATTCAAATTCCTGATCTTGATTAATTTCTTCGTCAATTCGCCAAATGCATCGGTGAATGTAACAAAGTTTTCTCTTATGCAAGGTTCATTGGAGGAATAGTCAACATATCGGAGGATAACACTCACTTGAGCTTTGCCTGATAAATCTGGAGTTTCATAAAAAATGACTGAATAATATCCAGAAACATCAACTCGATTCAAAATTTGTCCAAAATTTCTTTCCTGCAGCACTCAATCAGTTGATCCTGGACAGTTTTGCTGATATACGTTGCCCTTGATGAGGACGTTTTAAGATGGTTCTCAAGGTTTTTGTCCCCTGCGTCAACTCTAAATCTTAGCATCGCTCTAAAGTTACCTTCATTTTTTGTAGGGAGGGAAGCTGCCAAAATTGGTCCATCATCTCTATGTCCACGCAATGGTATATTTTGTTTACCCAGTAAAATTATCGTTTTAACAATGGGAATAAGCCTTTGTATATTCTCTTGTACCTGAGAAAGATGGCTTTCATCGAGAAGGTTTTTCACTTCTAATCTTGGGTTGTGATAGTTTCTAAGAAACTCTTTTCCTGAAGTTACTGCGTTCTTGTGATATATATTGCTACAATGTATATCGAGATCACTCTTTACCCCAGTTAGATTTTTGAAGTTAGTCAAAGGCTTTGTCACTAGGGCTCCCAAAGGCACATTTTTTTGGTAACCACCCTCATTGCGATTTATAAACCATGGGCAATATTTACAGTACATACCCCTCTTAACATCAGACAGGAGCAGCCAATCTTTGTATGCTTCCAAATGTTTGCTACTCACATAGTTTTTCACTTCTTTCCCTGACACAGTTCTGGTCGAAAATGGAAACTTATAACCATTTGGAGGAGTCCAGGGGTTCTCCAGCAAAATTCTCTTTGTGTGGTCATCAATAGTTTGACCAATGTAATGTCCCACATCGTTGGAAAACTCTGTTAGGATGGTTTCATCTTGAATATCTTCCTTATGCCAGTAGGGGTAAACTGACAGTTCTACCCCGGATGTGACGTCATATGGCGGGAAATTCAAAAATATAGGTGGTGGGGGTAAAAATCTGGTAGTCGGCTTTCGGTCATGTTGTGGGCGGTCAGTATAAAGTGGGGTTATGTGTGCGTTGATTGGTGTATACGTCGGCGACGTTGCCGCTTCGTGCATGTGTTATAGTGTACGGGTTTGTATATACAAGGTGTTTTTCAGGTCGGCCATGTTGTAAAATCGTCGTGGTCGGCGTTGCCAACTTGTGCTGGTTAATCGCCGTAGTCGACTCTTGCGTGTGTTATAGTGTACGGGTTTTGTATATGAACGGCGCTGCGGGCGATGGTCGATGCGGTGTATTGTTGGCAACGGCGTGTCTATGTGTAGTCCATGTTGATGACGTGTCGGTCGTTGATTGGTCGTAATTTGAAACGGCGTGTTTGTCGTGTCGAACTGTATCGCAAGTCCGTGTAGTGATCCGGTTCGCCGTTCGCCGGCCGCCGTCGGGTTGATCTGCTGTCGGACGCCGTCTGCCGCCGACGGCGAATGGCGAACGGCGAACGGCGAACGGGTTCATGAGGCTGCGTCGTGATCCGGTCGGTGCTGTTCGCCGTTCGCCGGCCGCCGTCGAACGGGTTACGCGGTGATCCGGTTCGTCGTCGAGGATTGGTCTGTGTGTCGGATATTCTGATTGATATGTAATTTTCTATAGGTAAGTAAATATATATACAGATTGTAAAAATACGTTCGCACCAACCTGTTGGTCTAGGGCTTGCTATAGCGGGCCCTACATTTGTTGTTGTAAGAAACACACATGATTAATAGGGACAAGTGGCAGTTGGCTTCCGCTGAGATTTATTGTGGAACGCACACACACACACACACACACACACACACACACACACACACACACACACACACACACACACACACACACACACACACACACGCATCATGCATGGAAAAGGAAAGTTGAAAATAAACACTTAAGCAATTACAGATACACTCATGTATTTATTTACATGGACACATCTTATTTACAAAATATTTACAAAAACATAAATTAAAAAGTACATACATTTTTAAATATATATACAAAAAAACTATTGTGCACGCTCATTATAGACACATATTATTTACAAAAACATAAATTAAAAAATAAATACATTTTTGAATATTTACAAAAACATAAATTAAAAAATAATTACATTTTTAAATATATATATATATATATACATAAAAAACTGTTGTGCACGTTCATCTGTAAGAAAAGAAAGAAAGAGTATTAGTGACGCACAGTTGATGCGAGTAGGATGGTTTAGAATAACCTTTATGAGTACTGTAACATACCTCAAAAATGCATACGTCTGTAGAATTCACGTTTCGGCTTCCCGAACGCGTAGAATCGACATTGCGGACATCTCGGTTCCGCCCCCTCCGACGCCATGGTTCGAAACCAGTTGACTATGCACCTAGAATGGAATGTGTGGGTGCACGGCAACCCGAGGAGCCTCTCCCCATCCGTGTATGGAGCTAGACACGCACCACATGTGGCGTGTGGTAGCATACCCTGGATGGGGCAGTCCTCTCCACGGGTCCAACACCACGTTGGTAATGACCTTCTAAATAATATCATCATCAACGTGGGGTTGTAGTTGTTGTGCACCCTTGGTGTCATAACGTCAATGATTTCAAACAACGGTAATCTTTGTTGTGGTTCCCGTTGTTGTGGCTGCGGCTGAGGCTGCGGCTGCGGCAGCGGCTGCGGCTGTGGGTGATGTCTACAATGCAGCGGATGGTGTATGCAATTTGGGCGAGTGGTGCTTATCCGCTGCGGTTGATGCTGTGACAACGGTTGCGGCTCATGCTGCGGTGTCCGAGGTCGTAGTGGTTGATGCTGCGGCTGTGGGTGCGGTTGAATGTCACTGTGTGGCAGAATATAAATAAAAAGATAAAAACGTGTACAGACATGGAAAAAAAATATATATACGCATAAGAAGATGACTTACACATCGCAGTTTGGGCGAGTGCTTATCCACTGCGGTTGATGATACGACAACGGTTGCGGCTCGTGCTGCAGTAGAGGCTGCGGTGTCTGAGGTCTTATTGGACGATGCTGCGGTTGTGGGTGCGGTTGAATGTCACTGTGTGGCAGAATATAAATAAAAAGATAAAAACGTGTACAGTCATGGAAAAAAAAATATGTACGCATAAGAAGATGACTTACATACTGACGTCGATTATGGAAATCGTTGATGATGAGTTGTTAAATACTTCATCATCATCAAAAAAATCTTGGTGACTGTCATCATCATCATCATCATCATCACTATCATCACAAAGATTGACGAGCCTCTCATCAAATTCCACATCGTCCATGTGCATAAAGACACCGCTGACAGTGTCACCACTGTATCCGCTAGATTCATCATTACTGGAAAAAAGAAGTACAAATTTAATATCGAACGTAAACACAACAGTACAACGGAATGTTAATGAAAACGGTCGTACCGACTCGTGCCGGGTTCAGGAGATGCAGGAGTTCTGCTGGCAGCAGTAGTTGGAGCGACAGCATCACTGAAAAAAATAAGTATAAATTTAACACCCAATGCAAACGTAATAGTGCAATAGTTTGTTAATGAAAACGGACTTACCGACTCGTGTCGGGTTGAGGAGACGCTGGGCTCGTGCTGACAGCAGCGGGTGGACCATCAGAATCACTGAAAATAAAAAATATATATATAAATTTAACGTCTACTGTAATCGTAATAGTATAAAAGATTGACAATGAAAACTCACTTACCCACTCGTCCCGGGTTGAAGAGATGTAGGACTCGTGGTTGCCAGCAACGCACGTTGTATCCGTTGTGAACTACAAAAAAAACAATAAGTCAGCCGAATGGAATATATTGTTTACTCTCATTAATACATAAAAAAAGGTGTACTTACTATCTTACACGCCGCTGCTCCTCTTGTATATGGTGTTTGCATACACGTCCTCGTCCGTTATTATGCATTCTGTAAAATGTAATGAATTATGTATATCAATTAGTAAAAGAACATAATAAAGTGTGTGTGTGTGTGTGTGTGTGTGTATTGCTGAAATTAAACAGAAAATACAGTAAGTACTTACATGCAAGATGTAAAACAAACTGAATATGATAATGGTAGCGACAAAAATCTTATATATATATGCATTTGCTCGGTGGGAGTCTGCTACAGACATGCTCCCCCCTATCATAACGTTCACAAGGTCAGACAACATCTTGTTGTTTAAAATTAAACGCATATTCCCCCTCTGTCTCGGCGGGAGTCGATTACATCACCAGCGGCTCGCGTCCGGTTTCACAAGGTTAAACTGACGTCATCTAGTCGCCTACCTCCCCACACTTGCACTGTGTGAATTGTATTAAATAATTTTTATACATGAAATACGAGTTTATTCTTACCATGAGTTACTGATCCGTATACCTCCGCCTCTTCACTTCATTGTTAGGACCAGCATTGTCGTCGGATATCGTGCGTTTACGCGTTCTGTAGTGTACGCGAGCGTAGTTACGCCGTCGTCCAGTACATACCTCTTATCGTCATAAGGTGACAGGGAAAGTTTCGTTATACGTTGCGTGTACAGCTTATGACGATCGCTTCGTATACACTCGGCAGAGGTGAAAACAGTACGACTATCGAAAAGACACTCGCTGTACAATCGATGACGTAACCTATTTTTTATTGCCGTCCTTGGCACACCTTTCGCCACCTTTTTGTCGGTGCGGTCGGACAATAGGAGCGAGTAACATTTCGCTCTGAGTCCGACAAATTCCCTGATGGGTTTCCCGTGGGTTTCATCCTTGAACTTCCCCACGACCTTTTTGTTGTCGTCGCTATGACAAGGATGATCCACGGGATAGTCCGACGTGTCGAAAAGGTGGAGATCCTCTTTCATATCAGCGTACACATTATCAGTCCGTATGCTGTAAAGTAAACTGTCTGTATCAGTCATCAGTAATGTCAATCGTTGTCCGTACTTGGCGACAGCGTACCGATAATGAAAGTCGTACATTATTAGTTTGCTGACGTCGAGTACTGTGAAGCCGACGTACACCGGACGGGAAAGGAATATCGTCCTGTTTCGTAAGGCCAGTCCGACCAAGTCATCGGTATAGCGGACCATACGCTTTAGTCGTGGATTGGAAACCAGTTTCTGCAGCCGTTGTTCGTTAGAGACTAGTTGGAAGTCTATTCGTTTCCTCACGTTCTCCAGCGATTTAGCATAGACGGCGTTGACCATCAGTTTGAAAAAATCCTTTTCAAAACTGTTTGTGGCTGCCGCTCTCTTTTGCGTGTTGAAATCGATAAACGGTTTCATCCACGCTCTCTGTTTAAAACTCAACACCCTATGGATCGCTTTCAATTCTAGTCCAAGACTCAGATACAACTTTAAATTTCGAAAATGGAGAACGTATTTTTGTTTGTCGTCCAAAGTCGTCAGCAACTTGCGAACGGACGACGAAGGCGTTTCCGATCCGCTAAACCCTTTTGTATAGTGCAGACGTGTGTGGAGTCGGTGAGAGTATGGTGAAAGCTTGTCGGGATTGACGCAGGAACGGACGGGCGCCAGTGGATAATCAGAGTGGAGGTCGTGAAGTTCACGTGGATAGTGTAGGTCGACTTCGAGTATGTAGCCTGTGTCACTGTAATCGCTCAGAGTACGCACATCCAGTGAGTCGATCTCGTTACGATCAAGCCATCTGAAGTCGGCGTAAGGGAGCGGTTGTGACATGGCTGCACCGTAAAGGTTGTTGCAGTCAGTGTACAGTATGAAAGAGGTCGGCTTTGAAGCATCGTACTGATCGATGATTAGCGGGTTGTTGGCCTTGGCATGGCGGTTGGGTACCATGCTAACGCCGCCGCGAACAGACGATTCGATAAAGAGATGCTGATCTATATCCGTCAACAGCTCCAGTTGCACACAGCTCATCTTCAACATCGCGTGCCAAGCGACGCCAGGAAGCGAGTAAAGATGAGCCGAATCGATCTGGTAGTACCGCATGGCCATCTCACGGAACGCCTCGAAGACGTCAGCCAGCAGCAGTACATCTGTTTTCAGATACAGATCGTGATATTCACCCAGCGTACGGATTCCGAAAGTCCGCCACACGTTCTGCGCGTGAGCGTAATCTTCGTCCGACACAGGTGATTCACTCAGCCTGTTGAAAAAGTGTTCACGTGCAGGCAGACGTGTTTCGTCGAACTTCTTGCTACCTGTCATATAATCGTAAGGGTAGACGCCCTTACGTAAGAGTAGCTCGAAGTGTTCTTCGAAACATTGCTTCGTTAAAGCGAAATCTGCACCGCTCGCGCGCAAGTTTCCAACCAGCATGTCCAAGGACGTGTTCAAAAATTGAAGCGTGTCTACGAAACGCAGGGCACCCAACGAGACCGATACGAAGCGTTCACTAGTGGTAGCGATACAAGCGAGATTGTCGTATTTGCCCAACCCTTGTACCAAGTGATGCGCATCGTAACCTCGTAAGTTATGGAAAAAGACGGGTATGTGTCGGGGAGTCTTGAAGTTGAGGTTACAGACGTTGTGCGCTACGCCCAGGTATTGACCGGTCAGATGACAGTGGTTGCGCATCTTGTCGTCGTCAGTCAGAGGTTTTCCACAGAGATGCCATACGACGGTATTCGCGAAAGATAACACGTCATGCTCACTCATAGTCATAGGCACGATGGAATGTATGATTCTGAAGAGTTCACGCTCTTCGACGACCAGTCTATCGAGAAAGGTCTCTACCACGTTCTCACCGTGATAAACGACCTGAGGTTTGAGAATTTTACGCTCGTGGTCGACTATGAGGTAGGAGAAACCTGAAGGAAGGTGTAACGACTCCGTTGTGGTGGACGATGTGTGAGGAGGAGCGTCGCAGCGATGGCAAGGGACGATAAAAGATTCAAAGTCTGCGTATATCGCGAAAGGGACCTTGTGACAGTAGGTGTAATTTTTGAAACACATCACTTTCTCCTCCTCCTTCACAGGTAAACGAATTCTCTGTTCACCGTACGGTGAACAGTGGGGGACGTGTTCGGTAAGGAGCCGTTCTTCGTAGAACCTGTGCAGACAGTAATCGCAATAGAAAGAACGCCCGTCGTGTTTGGTTAGTGAAGACAATAAGCGACTCATATTTTTTACTAAACAGTAATGTTTTCGGTCGTTAGTGGTAAGAAGTAATAGATTAACGTGATGTCGTCTACCAATGGAAGGAGTTATTCTTAACGGGTAAATTTCATTGTCTTCGTATCCGAAAACATTTATAGAAATGTCAGAATTGTCTCGTTCGAATTTCACAAAGTCGCATAGACGGGTGGGATAAGTTATACCGGAAGTGATAATACTGTGGAAATGTGATTTGTATTTCGATACACGATCGTTGTGCGAGTGTTGAGGAAACAGTGCGGCCAATACTGACCATACGAAACACATTTGATCGCCCGTATTGTTCACGTTGATGATGGATTTAGTACGAGACAATTCGGGGGGTGTACGGATGAAACTGGAGGCGGCCAGCGGTTGGTACCGTGAGAGAACGAGTTCTAAAGAGACGATGTGGTCCAACACCCAACCGCTACCCTCGCGCGTGAATTTATAAATTGATTCAATGATTTTTTCGTACGAAGCTTCTAAACGATCCGGCAATATGTCTTGGTCACCGATCAGCGTCGTATGACATCGTCCATGAAAATAGGCTTCAGTCGTCACTTCTTCGTCCTCGTCTGTGTCAGCGTTTACTATGTACTTGACAAATCTCGCTTTAACCGTTATATGCCACTTTATACTAAGCAATCGTGTCAGTTCGTTTAGAATGTCCGTACGTAACGTATCGTGCATTTCATCGAAAAAGGTTATGACATCGTTGACACATTCTTCGTCCTCCGTAACAGCCGTGTAAACGTACGATATCAACGCGCCACGCAACGAATGTTTACGAGCAACAGCAAACGACTGCATTCTTGGTTCAATTAACTACAACAACAACAAAAAACTTGAAACGATAAAAGCAAAACAATTACTTGCTCGCTTGAGGAACAATGTAAGACTGATATGAAGTTAGAAATTAATCACCACTTTATATGCACCACGTGAAACTTAGTCTGCACGAGACTCGCAGGTTAACTACAAAGTGAACGTGAACAGCGATCCCCTCTCCGCTTACACTTCAGGCTGCGCACGCAGCTATCCGCTCCCACTACCATGGTTTATTTCATAACGCTCCTAAAAACTATTAGTGATAGCAATCCCCCACTACCGAGTGCGCGCGCAGCTCTCCCCCCACTGGTTGCGCGCGCAGTTATCCTCGCTAAAGTGGAATGTACCGAAGTAAACGAGCATTCTAGCTTCAGATATGGACGAATACGCACATTCTTTTACAAAACGTCTGAAGAGCTATTACAACATCAAACGTCGTGGGCATATTAAAATTTACGTTCCTATATACCCGCATGAGAACGTGAAATTGTACGATCTGGCTAAAGCCGGGTTCTTTTACGAAGGCGACGGTGATGTTGTAAGATGTTGGTGTATGCAAAATAAGAATTATGAATTGGGAGGTGGGCGACAATCCCACCCAAGTCCATAAGGCATCAATGTCCACATGTAATTTCGTCCGCGAGTGGTTGTAGAAGTCAACGCAGACGCACACAAAAAAACGGCTCTTTTCAGAGCCGGCATAAACTCACATACAAACCCATTTGGGTAGTACTAGAAGTACTATGTGTTAGTACTACTACTACTAAACGACACTAGCCAGTCCAAAGTCTGAGTGATGGTGCCCATGATTAAAAAAAAAACAATATGCGTATACACTTTAAATATCGTGTAGATGTCGAAGCACGTATCACTTGCTTCACAGATCATCGACACGATGGACGTCTATCGATACAACGATGGGAAACATTTCGTGATAACAAAACCCTCGCAAAGCGCGATACGATCCAACTTGTGTTCCATGTATTTTGTGAAGAAAAAACGATTTTGCGGCAACTACTGTACACGTTACAAGTTCGGTGTTGATAGATATCACGGACGTTGTTGCCATCACATTAAAAAACGTACCAGTGATCTGCCACCTATCGTGCTGTTGATGATAGTCTCCGATCGTATACACAACAAATCACGGTTGGCTTGAATTTATCGAAGAGTGCGAACGAAACAACGTACCGATAGAACTCGTGGTTTACGAAAAGAGTATGTTCAAGTGTACCGTACGTCATGGATGGAATTTTCTTTCACGTTTCCGCCCGATTCCCGAACTGTATCGTGCCGTTCAACGCGTGCACGGTTTACACGATTCGCACGGACGGATGAACTACGCAACGGTGTACACGGACATGCTCGCATATGGAAGTTCGATCCCTCACGCTTCGTGTTGCATTGTCATTACGGAGCGCACTATTCCGATACGTACACCTATTGAAATATACAGAAGCGCGACAGCGATAGCGCCAAAGTGCGCACTAGATCCTAGCTACAACGTAAGTTTTGACGTGCACTGCCCGCCGTCCTCGTTACCGACACTAGCGAGAGGGAAGCAGTTCGCGATAGTGAACAACAAGGCGCAAGGATTGTTTTCGGTACCCTTTCCGAAGGAGGCGTTGCCTACGCTTCGCGAGTATTGTGAATACTTCGATCTGCAGTATTCGCACGAACAAGGGTACATGGTGAAAGACCGACGTTTGTACAAACAGTGGCAGCGGTGCACCGGTGCTATGGCTGACGAATTTTGGTTGTTGAACTCGTACCTGATACGCCTGCACTTGGAGTCACGAAGTCAGCGCCCGATCGCTGAACTCAAAGCTAAACACATGTGCGAGCGCCTATCCGAGAACGATAACGTCATAGTCGCGGAAATGCACGAGTATCGCGACAACGTTATACGTAGCGTCGTATTCAAAGACATGAATTCCGTCAAGACCGTACGAGCGTTGGACACGAAACAACATACGCTCATGAAATATTACAGCGGAATGGGTCTCGTGCGTAATGGGTGTATGAATATCCGTTTAGCTCACGTTTTAACGTACTTGCGCAATCACAAGAAGAACGCGCTGTTCTTCCGTTCAGTCGAGATGATATAATTGGGTGTGGCGTGGTGGCGTCGCGACAGTCATGTGATGGAAGGCAGTCGTACCAGAACGGTACCAACGAGAGTTACGTTCAGCACAGAGCGGACGGTTTACGACGTGCCAGCGTATTGTGAATCACGGTTTGCAACGCGACGACATGAGAATGAAACAACGAGCGAAGAACGTACAGCAGACCGTTCGCAAGACTATCGCGTCGGAGTTGCACAGACCAGTAAGACGGAATTTTCCGAGACGAGCGGTCGAGTTGAAGGGACTTCACGACTTGTACCAAGCGGACCTGGTAGAGATGATACCGCACGCGAAGGTGAACAAGGGATTCAAGTACCTCATGACGATGATTAACGCGTTTAGCAAGTACGCGTACGCAGTTCCGTTAAAAACAAAGACGGGTGTAGAGGTCGCACGAGCTCTGGAACCGATTCTGCGCGCTAATAAAATGAAATATCTTCAGACGGACAACGGGAAAGAGTACTACAACAGCGTCGTACAAACGTTGCTGAGGAGATATGGTGTCACACTGTATTCTACGTATAGTGAGAAAAAGGCGTCCATCGTGGAACGCTTCAACCGTACGTTGAAAACTCACATGTATCGTGCGTTCAGCGAACAAGGTCATTACCGTTGGTTGGATATGTTACCGGAACTGGTCAGAGTGTACAACGACAGCGTGCACAGAACGATCGGAATGAAACCATGTCAGGTGAACGAATCCAACGAACGCACGGTGCTACGACGGATTCACAAGAACACAGCGAGAAGCATCGACTATAAACAACCAAAGTTCAAAGTAGGCGATCGAGTGCGTATAAGCAAATACAAAATGACGTTCGCCAAAGGATACATGCCTAACTGGACGAACGAGATATTCCATGTTCACACGGTACGTACCGCCAGCGTACCCGTCACTTATTCGTTAAAGGATCATACGGGAGAAGTGTTGAAAGGTGGTTTTTACGAACACGAAATCAGTAAATCGAGCGTTGGTGACGTGTACTTGGTAGAAAAGATCGTACAACGTAAAGGGGATCGTGTGAAAGTCAGGTGGTTAGGATTCGATGGTAAACACGATTCGTGGATACCCAAGAAGAACTTGCTATAACAAGGAATTGGCTTGCGGAATAGAACCAGTATGCGTCGGTGCGTTACGATGACAACATGCGCGCTGTGTACGGTGTGAAAGACGTTGTGTCGCATCCTGGCTACGATGTGTACGTCGTGAACACGCCCGAGAACGAGATCGAGCGCATGCGCAGGATATTAACAGTACACGAGTATTGGCAACGGGTTACTAATCGTGTGACGAGATTCCGACTCAGCGAAATAGTACCTAGAGGCACCGGATTCGATCACTACAAAGAATGTGTTTGGTCGGATCCGAACTGTGAAACGGGTCCTGACACTTGTGTGTGCAGTTACATATCCGTCGATTGTACCAACATAGTGCGAATATTAACTAGACTTTGGACGGAACAAAATGAAAATATTACAACAAGCGCACAGACTAAAAATAAAGGACGTGGACTATTCGAAATTGTGTGGCGATGGTGGTGGCGGTGGTTGTGGCAGAAAAAAACGTAAGCACGGACGTCTTCTGCCCGATACCGTACGTTCGATCATCTGCGGACCTTCCGCGTGCGGGAAGACTAACGTCATGTTCAACCTATTGTTCGATGTGAACGGGTTGAGATTCGCGAACCTGTACGTGTTTTCTAAATCATTGTTTCAACCCAAATATCAGAAGTTGGAGACCCTGATGACACGACTTTCCAACGAAGGAATGGGTTATCACGCGTACAACGATAACGATGAGGTACCCCCTCCTGACGAGGTCGATCCCAATTCTATTATTGTGTTCGACGATGTGTCTTGTGAAAGACAACACAACATACGCAAGTATTTCGCTATGGGACGACACAGTGGAGTGGACGCGTTTTACCTGTGTCAGACGTACAGCCAAGTGCCGAAACAGTTGGTACGCGACAACGCCAATCTAATAGTGTTGTTCAAACAGGACGATCTCAACTTGAAGCACGTGTACAACGATCACAACATGGACATGAAATACGACACGTTTAAGAACGTGTGCGCTGAAGCGTGGAAAGATCGTTACGGGTTTCTCGTCGTGGACAAGGATTCTTCTATCGACATCGGTAGGTACAGAGCTGGTTTCGATCGTTTCATAGTAGTCACGTCTAACGATTAACAGCTGTTCACCAAAAAAATTGTCGAGCGTACGGGTAAATACAAGTGTCCCGCTGTCAGCGACGTTAGTCGACGTACCGACGTTTATCGAGATGGACGAAAAGAAGAAACGATTAGCCCACGATATCGACACGATCAGCGATGACATACGGAAGAAATACCGTGCGTTAAAACACGGTATTCGTGAAGAGGAAGCAACTTTATCCAAAAGTTACAAACCGATACTGGGAACCGTTACAAACTATTTCGCAAGCGTTGGTTGAAAAAAAACATAAAACAACAAACGAAAAGTCGACGAAAAAGATGAAGCGTGAGGAGGAGGAGGAGGAGGCGGTGGAAGAGGAGGATCTGATGGGTGCGAGTAGTAAGATCGATATAGGAACACCGCTCCGTCACCGATCGACACCACGTTTCCTGAAAACTCCCGTGATAGCCGAAACATCGGACGAGGACGACGACGACGAGGACGACGACGACGAGGACGATCCTAGTCTCAACATCGAAAAAATGTTAGACACACCAGAAGGAAGGCGTGAAGCGCGTAGATATTTTCTGTCCAAATACGACAGCGCATCGTTAGCGAACAAGTACATGCGCATGATCGTGTCGGCCGAACGTGATCGTCTGATGGACTATACATACGGTGTAAGAAACAAAAATGTAAAATGGATGATCGGTGATTCACCGTTTGAAATCGAAACGGACGATACGATCCTCATCAACGGTAAACGATATAAAGGCACACCGGGTCTATACGAACTCGTGTTCATGAAGGACCCTAACGAAAACATTTACAACGAGACGGATATGAAGGCGTACAAAGATATACTACGCGCCACCAACGCGCACAAGCATTATTATTTAGCGAACGCTCAGGTAAAGGCGAACAGAGGTGTAAAGTATAAACGGATAATATCAAAGCTGTTCCCACCGAAACGTACAGGACACGGGTATAATACCGACAGAACGTATATGGTAGCGTCGAAAAAAAAAGACAAAATCGATTACGTGCACTGGGACGATCCGAATGAACTGGTGGACAGATTGCGAGTGTTGATAGCGTCACAGCGCGCTGGAAACGGTGAGCACACGAACGAAATCGTTTCAATAGTAGAAGAACTACGTGAAGCTGACATCATCGTATAAATTAGACGGGTATACGACGACTACCGTCATTAGCAACAGCATCGAGACACGATTCACACATGTATACCACGCTAGTGTTTATTATCGCGTCCACGAGAGTCGTCGCATCGTCCTTCGAGAGTAATAACGCGAACGATATAGACTTCGCTATCGATTACTTGACGCGTTACGGATATGTGCCCGACGATAGTTTACAAGACACAGACAACGCCACCGTCGACGGCGGCGTTATTACGTCCTACCTGCGGACGTTTCAAGAGAATTACAATTTAACCGTAAACGGAGAATTGAACAACGAAACGATGAATCTGATGCAGGCGCGGAGATGTGGTAACAAAGATTTTGCGTCGTACACCTTACGAACGCCTTGGACCAAGAGACGACTGTCGTGGCGGTTCGTTCACGGTACCGCTGACGCTATAAAAGCGACACGACAAGCGTTCGCTATATGGCGGAAACATTCAAATTTGGAATTCGAATATCGACCCAACGACATAAATGTGGACATAGCCATCGCTATGAGATATTTTAAACACAGGTGTCTGACCTCCAAGTGTACGATCTGCGGGTACGATTTGGACGGACGGGGAGGTATACTCGCACACGCTTACTACCCGCCCGATCTACCTTACAACACTTCCGAAATACATATGGACTACTACGAATCGTGGAATTATACGAACGCAACCGAAATACCGGACGATCAGACCAGTTTTCTACAGGTGCTAACGCACGAAATCGGACACGCGTTAGGACTGGCTCATTCCCTCGAGAAGGAATCGATCATGTACCCTTTCTACGTACCGCGCTCGGATGGACCGTTCGACCTGAGAGACGACGATATAAGAGGCATTCAGCACTTGTACGGGAAGCCGTCGATCGCTATGGCGACGACGACGACGACGACTACGACGACGACGACGACGACGACGACGAGGTCGATGACGAACGACACCTTCCGGACGACGACGGATTTATGTCGACTAAAGAATGTTAATCAATTTTTAATAATCAACAGACACGTATATATAGTGCACGATAACTTTTTGTGGACAATGGACCTCGAGTCGAAGCGTCCGGGTGGTGGTGGGAGTCCGCTTCTGTTGACGGATTGGTTGACGTTCTTACCGTTAACGTTCACCAAAGTTTCGGCGATGTACCAGAGACCGCGCTCCGAAGAAGTGGTGCTCTTCGTAGACGGATACGTGTACATGTTCGATATACACAGTCTACAGCCGGTGAACGGGTATCCAAAAGCGATCACGACTCTCGGTGTTCGCACGCTGACAAAAATAAACGCTGCGATACACACCTACACAGGACGTACATTTCTGCTGTATAACGATATGTATTACGGTGAGATAGACGAGTGCTCGTTCATGATCAAGAAACACGGATACGTTAAAGATCGCTTTGTCGGCTTACCTGAAGCCGTTGATAGCGCGTTTCGATATACCGACGGAAAGATTTATTTCTTCAAAGACGCACGTGTATACGTGTACGATGAATTTCTAAACACGATCGTGAAAGGAAAACATACCGACGGACTCTCCGTCGTCGGAATAAAATGTATAGACAGTACGATCGTATCAAAACTAATCGATTTATTACGTGAATACGTATAAATTCTGCGTACGATGGTCGACACGCATCATTAACGAGATGAGCGTTGACAAGTTCGGCAGACACCAGAGCGCCGTCAGAGTCCAAAGGGAGACGCGACGCAGTCTGCGGGAGGATATCGGAATCGCGATGACAGAGGACGGACACTTCGACGTAGCGGGGAAAAAATACACAACTTGGGCGAACCGCATGATGGTAAGGATGCCGTTCCACTGCGGTTCGTGCAAGACCACTGTCTGGTCGTCGATCCGTCAACGCAAGGTTCCTCGAGAATAGACGTGAAAGGTAGTAAGCTCATCAACGTCGGCGCTCCCATCGATCTCACGGATGCTGTCAACAAGCAGTATGTAGACTACACGTGTTTGCGTTTCACGACGGTACCGAACAAGAAGAACGGCACCGTCATCGATGCGCGGGACCATCGCATACAGTCTCTGAGAGACCCGATTCGTGCGAGAGACGCTGCGACCAAAGTATACGTGGACGCAAAGATCATACCGAAGGATACGAACTCTAACCTAATGGTCGGCAACGTGCGGATAACGCAGTTAGCGTCGCCTGTCAACAACAAAGACGCTGTAAACTTGGAATTTTTGAACCAGCATACAATCACAACGGTAAACGACTCTTATTTAAACGCGCAAGGAAAGACTGTTCTGAACGTCGGTGACGGTGGCACACGGCCCACAGACGCTGTGAACGTGCGTCAATTGGAGGACACGAAGCGGTACGCGAAGAGCGAAACGTACAAACTCGCAAAAGTGTTCCAACACCGTTGGGAGAAAGTGGTATCGTATATCTATAAATTGCATACGCACGCAGCGCGTACTTCACTCGGCGCAGAAGAGGCAGAGTTACTACTCACGAGCAAGGCGGAGACGAGCAAATTGATTAGCGATCTTGACAAGTCCTTCGACAAAAAGGACGAGAACGATTGGAGATCTCTTTATCGACAGCAGGCGAAACAGTAGACATGTACGAACTTCGTAGTCGTGTTGATAAAAAAAAGGGGCGTGGTCTCATAGGAAAAATAGTTAAAAGCGCGGTACCATTCGTCACAAAGTCAGTACCTACACTGATCAATCGAGCGGTGGAGGTATTACCTGTAGAACTACATCTGCCCGGCTACAGATTATGCGGACCCGGAACGAAACTAGAGGAGAGATTGGCTCGTGGTGATCGAGGAATCAACGAGTTGGACGAAGCCTGTCGCGAACACGATATCGCCTACTCCAAGTATAAGGACAACGAACGAAGACGCGTAGCCGATCGCGTGCTAGCCGGCAAGGCGTGGGAACGAGTGAAAGCTTTGAATTCAGGCATCAGCGAAAGAGCGTACGCGGCGGCCGTAGCGGCAGCGATGAAAGCGAAATCGGCGTTAGGTAGCGGACTATGCTGTGGTGGTGTGCGTAAAAGGCGTCGTCGCACCGGTCGACGCAAGTCGGTTCGACGCACGATAATCAAGAGAAGGAGGAGGACGACAGGGACGGGACGACGAAGACGGACCGGTGGTGGTGGTAAAAGGGCTTCGGTACTATACCTTCGTCCGTACCGAAAAAACTAATCGAAATACCCGTGCACCCGTTGTCCGATGGAGATCTGTACGAGTACGCGAAACGATTGCGCGTACCTCATTTCAGAGGCGTGTACATGCGCGACGCGCTTCCTCGCTCACCGTGGGAGAACGAAAGCGCGATCGTGAATCTGGACGACGCTACCGGACCGGGCACGCACTGGGTATGCTACAAGAAGCGTGGTGACGGAGTCACGTACTTTGATGGATTCGGCAATCTACGCCCTCCCGTCGAGCTAATACGGTACTTTGGATCGTACGTGAACGACGTTCGTTACAATTACGCGCGTAAACAACCGCCGGACACGGTCATCTGCGGACATTTATGTTTGGATTTTTTGACATCAAACGATCAGTAAACGACAAGATGTCTTCGCTTACGGTCACCGTCACGGGTACGGATCCAAGCGCACTGGTTTGTGACTTTTTTCCACCGCTCGAACTGACGGACGGTGAATGGTATGCAGGACTGCTGGACTTTACCACGTACAACTCTATACCGAACGTGGAAAGCGGAAGAAACAACGTCTTTCCTGTACTAAAGGGTCCACGTAAAACGCTAGAACTCATCAAAATACCGACCGGTGCGTACGAAATCAGTGATATCGAAACGTACCTGAAGAAAGAGCTATCAGACCCGAAATTTACTCTACGCCCTAACAACAACACGTTAAAATGTGAACTTTATTGCTCATACGAGATCGATTTCGAACGTACAGAACACGGAATCGGTACCATGTTGGGTTTTTCCAAGAACCGCAAGTTAGAAGCGTATATATTACACACGTCGGACACACCAGTAAACACTAACAAAGTGAACGTTTTGGAGATAAGGTGTAACGTCGTACAAGGTTCATACAAGGCGGGACGAAACGACCATATACGGCACTCGTTCTACCCGACTGTCGAGCCTGGATTCAAGATAGTCGAAACGCCTGCCAACGTCATTTATCTTCCGCTTAACGTACTACACTTGTGTAACGTTACAGTGTCCGTACACGATCAGGACGGTGATATTGTGAATTTTCGTGACGAAGTTATCACCGCGCGTATACATTTGAAACGCGCGTAGTAATCATGGGATTTTATTTCAACGATACCGCTTTACCTACAGCATCGGTGACGAAGAGCGGTGGTACGCACAAGATAAAAGTGGACGACACTTTTGGACAGAGTATCAGTAGACGTACGTCGTTGACGCGATTAACAACGGCTAACCGACGCCACCTGATTTCACAAGGATTCAAACTCAAGAAAAACAAGTAATATGGCGGACAGTGGTATCGTCTTATCGGTCGAACGACGACCGTTTTTTGAAGACAACATAACACATTACGAATATCATCCTCATGCACCATACGCGTCGACGTCGCGATACGGAAATAACGATGAGATACGTATACCTATCCTGCAACAGGAAGTCTTCACTTTACCGATGGAAAGTTTCCTGTACGTTGAAGGCAAGTTGAGCAAGAAGACCGACAGCACCGATACTGTGAACGTGAAAATGGTCAACAACGCGATCGCATTTCTCTTCGAAGAAATCCGATACGAACTGGCCGGTGTGGAAGTGGATCGTACCAAGAGCGTTGGCATCGCATCCACTATTAAAACCATGCTATCCGTTGGTATGCATGACGTGGTTTCGATGAAAAACGCCGGTTGGGTTGCCCCCACGGCTAACGAGCTAACACCTTCCGGTAAAAACGGTGAATTCAACTTTTGCATACCATTGAGGATGCTGATGGGATTCGCTGAGGATTTCACGCACGTCATATTAAACATGAAACAGGAACTGATACTGTTGCGCACTTCCACTGACGTTAACGCACTGTTCTCGCCCACGGATACGTCAGCTAATGCCGATATAGAACTGACCAAAATCTCTTGGATGATTCCGTTCGTGTACGTGAACAACGAAGTACGGATACGGCTGTTGGACATCGTACGCAAGGATTTACCGCTTTTCTTACCGTTTCGCAGTTGGGAACTCCACGAGTACCCGGCTTTACCTTCAACTGACAGACAGACTTGGACGGTAAAAACAACGACACAACTGGAGAAACCACGGTACGTGATACTCACGTTCCAGACCGCTAGAAAGAACGATCTGAAGAAACACGCGGAAAAATTCGATCACTGCAAGGTGACCAACGCAAGACTCTTTCTGAACGACAAATACTACCCGTACGATAACCTGAACCTGGATATCGATAATGGACGTTACGCTCTGCTGTACGACATGTATACAAGATTTCAGAAATCGTACTATCATAGAACTCAACCCAACGTACTTCTAGCACCGACCGAGCTCATAACGAAAGCACCGCTATTCGTCTTCGATTGTAGCAGACAGGACGGTCGCTCAAGTCGTCACCGGTCGACGTCAGATTAGAATTCGAGTCATCGACCAATTTCCCCCCTCAGACCGCGGCCTACTGCTTGATACTGCACGATTCGCTCAACGTCTACACTCCGCTGTCCAACACGGTGCGCAGACACAATTAAACTCACTCTGTATATTATTGTTTTTTTGCTGTAAATATTATGTTGCTTTTTACAATATTATGTGTGTGTGTATTTCATGTATGTGTTTTTTTTATATTAAAAGATGTAATCAATTTTCATGTATTTTATTTTCTTAATACCTGTAACCTCCCTCTTTCCGAACGGTGGGAGAGGGAAACGTCTCCCCTCCTATTCTTCGCTCAGTGTTTCATCAGCGCGAGTCGTGAGAGGACGTGCACGATGCTTTCGTACGATCACAAGGATGACGATAACGATCGCAACGAAAACCGCTATTTCAGACAGTGCGGTGAAGCGATGACGATTAAGTCCGTATCTCCGGACGACAAAGAAGTGCAGATCGCACTGATTAAAAAAATCATATCCCCTTATCCGCGTTACAGAAACATTAAAGACCGTTTAAAGAGTTTTAAAGATTGGCCGATATCGTTGACGATAACGCCTAAAGAACTAGCCGAAGCGGGTTTCTTTTACAACGGATGCAACGATAGAGTAATATGTTTTTGCTGTGGAGGCGGTTTAAACAAATGGGAGCGAGGAGAAAACGCTTGGACGGAACACGCACGTCATTTCCCCGTGTGCTCTTACGTAATGTTAGTGAAAGATAAAAAATTCATCCTAAAGGCATTGGGTATCATTACCGAACCGGAAGCAGCAGCAGGAGCAGCAGCAACAGCAGTGGCAGCAGAGAACGGACAAAGCACCGACTCGATCAAAGAGAATAACAAAAAAGAACAGGAAGCAGCAGCAGCAGTGGCAGCAGAGAACGGACAAAGCACCGACTCGATCAAAGAGAATAAAAAAGAAGAAGAAGGGGGTCCGGATCGGGATACGATGTGCAAAGTTTGTTACGCACACATTGTTGAAGTCGTACTTATTCCCTGTCGTCATTTTGTCATATGTGTGAATTGCGCCATCACTCTAAATCAGTGTCCCGTATGTAGAGCCACATACACCGCTTATATGAGAGCGTATTTCTAGTTCGTTTTCATGCGCTGAGAACGTCTAAACAACGTGCAGTCAGAAAACGAACAGCAAATTCATACTCGCGCTTACCGACTGTTAATACAAAAGCAAGAACGTTTCGTCTAATGCATGAAATAAACCAGTAAAAATAGTTTAAAAAACAATGCTGCTGCTGTGACGGAAGTGTTTATAAATAAACGATATCTCACTACTTCCTCAGTGTTTCGGAAGGGCGTGTCGAGAACGAACGCATGGAGCTGTTGACTTCGTACGAGTACAGACGATGCAGTGACTTAACGAACGCAGTACTGTACCCTGTAGATCTTTTTGTATACAACGTTTTGACGCAAGAATTTGTTGCACTGATTCGTGACGTGGAGACAAGGTACAAAGTAAACGTTCCGAAAAAATTCTTTACGGACGTTTCACAACATACAACGTGTCTGTTTCGCGAGACGGACGGATCGGCAGCGTTCCTAGTAGCGCCGAACACATTGTTTGTAACGAAAAAAGATGGCAGTCGACGAGCTAGCAGTCATACTTGACTTTCACTGTTTCGTGGACGATAACGGAAACGAACTCGTCAAGGAACTGGCCGTTATGGATGTCACCGCATTTACCAGCAGACATTGGATATTTGCACCACCAGTGGACACGAACGTTTCGAATCACAAACACATGAGGACGAACCGATGGTTAACGGAGCATTATCACGGACTAGAGTGGAGGGACGGGGAGACATCGTACGAACATCTTGTGCCGATATTAGTAAAATACACGTTTCCTTTGAACTATGTGTTCGTAAAAGGTTTACAGAAAAAAAGATTTCTGGAAAAGCGTATCGTGCATTACAATATTATAAATTTAGAAGATTTCGGTTGTCCTAAACTCGAACAATTACGTCCGATGCACGGAACAGCATGTTTCGCGCACCGTTTATTTCCAGAAATATGTACAAATAATAGAGTGCACGCTTTACGCGAGTGGGTTATATCGGATTTTAGACTCATCAGTAGGTTTCTTGTAAATTATTAACATTTTTGTTTTTATTTAGCATCATTTCGCTTGCATAAAAATTACTGCCTTCACACCAGAATTCGATTACATCACCCTGTCTAGACGCATAAAAAACTAGTGCCGCCGTCTGGTCGTCTTTCCCCTTCCGCGCTCGACAGGAATCAATGACATCACTCTGTCTAGACGTATAAAAAAATAGCGGCATCTTTCGCTTGCATAAAAATTACTGCCTTCATGTCAGAATAAGATTACATAACCCTGTCTAGACGCATACAAAATTAGTGCCGTCGTCTGGTCGCCTACCCCCTTCCGCTCTCAGCAGGAGTCGATTACAACACCTTGTCTAGACAGATAAAAAAATAATTGCCGACTGGTTGCCTCCTCCCACCCACCGAACATGACGTGTGAAAGCGGCTTTCATCCTGTTTCACATGGTTAATAATAACAGTTTACTTCTCGTTGTCTGGTTCCCCTTCCCTTGCGCTGTCTGGTTTCCCCCTCCTCAACAGCCTCCCTACTTATAACGACGCAAACGAGCGTTATTTAATTCAGACCTTGACAGAGACGCAAGCGAATAGTGATTCTTCTTCATTAGAAATGGCTTCATTCGTTGCTAAGTTCGCGGACATTAGTGCTATACAATATAGGAAAATTAAAGAACTAGTAATGGGTGTAAAATATCCCATAGTTCAACTTCAAAACGTAGACAGTAAATACGGAAATGCTGTACTCGCTACTATCCAGGACTATACGGACGATAAATTGAAATATCGTGTTTATCTTCCAAGGAGATACGCAGGCGTTTGGGAAGACGATGAGTTAAAACATTTAGCACCGAACTCACTATATCTCGTTTACCGTGGAGAAAAAAAACAGGGCCTACGTGGTGGACATTTTAATGTAATACTGGATGGACATCTTATGAAGTAACAAGTATATTTGTATGTCATAATGTACACATTATTAAATTTGTAATATATATAGCGCTTACATGTAATTCATTTGTTTTAATTACAATTCAGTGTGTGTATGTATGTGTGTGCATAATATGTATTTTAACTTGAATGCAACCATAAACTTGTAATACAGTGTGATTACATATATTTCTTAATTGTACAAAATTGACAATGTACAGGTGTTTACATATTATGTATTTTAACTTGTAATTAGTATGCATACATATATTTCTTAATTATACACAATTGAAAATGTACACGTGTTTACATATTATATATTTTAACTTGTAAGTAGTGTGCATACACGTATTTCTTTTATTTTAATTATATGCAATTGTCAATTCAATTCATTGTGTGTGTGTGTGTGTGTGTTTAAATATTTTAACTTGTAATATATTGTGTGTGTGTGTGTGTGTGTGTGTGTGCGTGTGTGTGTGTGTGCATAATATGTATTTTAACTTGAATGCAATCATAAACTTGTAATATAGTGTGATTACATATATTTCTTAATTGTACAAAATTGACAATGTACAGGTGTTTACATATTATGTATTTTAACTTGTAATTAGTATGCATACATGTATTTCTTAATTATACACAATTGAAAATGTACATGTGTTTACATATTATGTATTTTAACTTGTAAGTAGTGTGCATACACGTATTTATTTTATTTTAATTATATGCAATTGTCAATTCAATTCATTGTGTGTGTGTGTGTGTGTGTGTGTGTGTTTAAATATTTTAACTTGTAATATATTGTGCTTATTGATAAAATTAAACGATATTATCTTAACATTTCATTGTATTTAATTTCAAAAAATCCTTTGAACTAACAGTACATTTAATCATATTTTAAATAACAGTAAAACACTCAATCTACAAGCCTGAACGGTCGTTGCGCACCGACCGTTATTACATACATTCAATTAAAAAAAAAATCAAATTTATATTAAAATAATTGCATAATGGTAATATATTACAGAAACTAAAGAATAATTTTAAAGCAACTTACCCTGTACGAGATATTCTGTCTTTCACCGATGATGTCAAAGCAGAATCCAACGATGGTATGTACTTCAACAGATCAAATCTTTCGGCTTTTTATACATCGCTGAACCCCGCTTAAGGAAATGAAGATATGCAGTCATGAACAATAAAAAAGTTAACGACTCAGGAAGGCAGATGTTTAGAGACCTGTTTGCCTAACCACGCCCGTGAACAAGGTCGACCACTACCGAATATCAGCTAACGCCCAGACGTCCTTACTACCACAATATATAATTAAATTCCTTTTTTATACAAAATAATTGTCAACTCCGAACAGACACTTATTACATACCCCGTCACAATAATACAAATGATAATAATTTTTTTAAATTTAAGTTTTCAATTGTGTTTATTTACAATTATCCTTTTTCCGTTCATGATGAGTGAATTGTTTTTTTTGTACGAAATAATTTTCACCACTGAACATACACTTATTACATACCCAACACATTAATATTAATAATAATAATTTTTTTAAATAATTTTTCATGCATAGTATGCATTCTACAATTTATACAAGTAAAGGTCATCATTCATATCTTTACAACGATGCCGAACACTTTGTTTTTTACTCACCACCGACACACAGACCAATCCTCGACGACGAACCGGATCACCGCGTAACCCGTTTGACGCTCGCCGGCCGCCGACGGCGGCCGGCGAACGGCGAACGGCACCGACCGGATCACGACGCAGCCTCACGAACCCGTTCGCCGTTCGCCGTTCGCCGTTCGCCATTCGCCGTCGGCGGCGGATGGCGTCCGACAGCAGATCAACCCGACGGCGGCCGGCGAACGGCGAACCGGATCACTACACGGACTTGCGATACAGTTCGACACGACAAACACGCCGTTTCAAATTACGACCAATCAACGACCGACACGTCATCAACATGGACTACACATAGACACGCCGTTGCCAAAAATACACCGCATCGACCATCGCCCGCAGCGCCGTTCATATACAAAACCCGTACACTATAACACACGCAAGAGTCGACTACGGCGATTAACCAGCACAAGTTGGCAACGCCGACCACGACGATTTTACAACATTGCCGACCGGAAAAACACCTTGCATATACAAACCCGTACACTATAACACATGCACGAAGCGGCAACGTCGCCGACGTATACACCAATCAACGCACACATAACCCCACTTTATACTGACCGCCCACAACATGACCGAAGCCGACTACCAGATTTTTACCCCCACCACCTATATTTTTGAATTTCCCGCCATATGACGTCACATCCGGGGTAGAACTGTCAGTTTACCCCTACTTATGCCTTGAAGTAGATGGGCGACTTACAACGATGGGATGGGTGCTTAATATTCTCCTACTTTCTGGGTCAGATCTACAGGCCTGATCAAAGGGCTCACTAGACGCCGAACACTTCAAGTCACACATTTGCTGAGGCGAAAGATTGTCATCTTCTCGTTTCTTCTTCGCTGGTACAACAAAAGACGATATCAAACTCTGTCGACAAGCCTGAATAACAAATAAAAAACAAAATAATATTTTCGTGTGGGTGTGTATATATATATATATATATATATATATATTAGAGATGGGTTCTCGATACTCGATACCTTGATACTCAAGAGGTATCAGTATCGATCGATACCCCTGATTATGAGTTTGATACGTTTTCGATACTTTATTAATACAACAATTTTTAATTAATATTTTCACAAGTAGCACATCTTATAGTGGTCGCAAGAAAGTAGAAACACTTTTGCAAGTGCTTAAATAGCCGGTGGCAAGTAATTGGGTGCGCCTCTAAGCGGCCCGGTCCCATAATAAAAGCGGCCCTTTCTTATAGTTTTGCAGATGGTTTTGAAAGGTGTGGCAACAGTATGTCTGAGCTCCAAAATTCTTTAAAATCACGTTCAAATGCAATAAAACGTGCTGAATTGCAGTTTGAAGTGGATATTTCCGAAGTTCGGACCGAACGTGCTATTACATTTATTTCTAGCATATGAATTTCACTTTTCGACGATATGGGAAAAACCATTCTCCGCCTACAATAAAATTCTGACTAATAATAATAGAGAATTTTGGCAAAAAATATCATGTGATGAGTGATCTGTTAAACTATCCAATCACAAGTAAATTATTGGATCAGTACGGTAGTTTAGCATGAAGGTTGATTTTACATTATTAGTCAGTCTGTTAGTAGTCATCAGTCAGTTGTTACATTCAAGTGGCAGAGGACAGTGCGTTTCGTGGTCTATTTAACAGAAGGGTCAAAACACCGAAATGTGCTTATAAGCCGTTTTGTTTCTAAACAAACCTATACGGAAATTTTCGGAATTTTAATCTTCTGAAAAAATGTATTTATTTTAAACGTTCGAAATATGTCTTACTCCGAAAATGTGTTTCTATTTCGTGAACTCTACCTTTTCCGGATACTCAGAATCGTCTGCCATCTCGCCGCGACCCAGTGTTTGTTTATATAGCGATTGCAGTATATTGCATGAGGTTATCGTTATAATTTACGCAACTCAATATTACCTAAATAAGTAGTAGATTGTTAAATCTAGCTTTTGTTTTCGCTCAGTCGCCTGTCTTTATTTTTTCCGAGTATATGACGTGTAGCTCGAAACACTTGAAGAACTCTCTGTAGGCAGCAGAATTCGTGATCGATGTGTATATACGTTTCTTCAAAGATAATTGAGATAGCGAGAACTCGTTTTAAAATTCGTTTTATAATAAAAACGATTTTTTTTTTGTTACATGTGAATTATGTACTATAATCTACACCAAAATGCCACATAAATATACTTTGCTGAAGATGATGAGATCAGATTTTTGATGTACAACATTCTTCCTTTAAAGAAGTGGCGATACATTAAGGTATCGATACTTGAGGACCGATACTTTTTAGGGATCGTTACTTTCAGTTCCATAACTTACTAGTAATTTATAACGTATTCATACTTTTCTTCTTACCATTAGAAGTGATCATCCAATCTAGGTACGATGACGATGATTACTTTGAACTTTGCTTTAGACTTCACAATAAAAGAATACACTAATCAAAAGGCCAAGACTCCACACGGTACGCGACTGCAATACTTCACGTCATACAGACAACACGGTCGGTTCAGGGTTGCCAACTCAACTACGCGCACATTATGTTCCTTGCTGCCACCGTTAAAGTAAAATTTAATTTTATTGACGTCACACTACTGATTTGTGTTAATAATTATTAATGTTTACATTTTTCGTGCTAACACTTGTATACCGGTACTTATTTTTTTTTACCTATTCGCTATTGATATTTCAAGATGGCCGACACAGGAGTAGCGGTGAATTCTTTTCGAACTGTTTCCGAATTCTATATGAATACTAATACAGTACTGATATATCCGAACTCGTATCGAATTCGGTATGCCGACTAGGCTGATCAGCTTCAAATTGCAGTTACAGTTAAAAAATTTGAAATACAGTTTTTGACTATTCTTAAACGGCGTTTTCGAATATTTTAAAATTAAAAACTAAGCTTGTCAGAAAAAAATAAAATAACTTTTTCTCAATAGAGTTGTGGAAAATGTTTTTTTAAGATTTTGGGGGGGGGGAATTTCCCGTATATAATTTCCCCCCGTGGATCCGCGCCTGATTAAATAGTCACACTTAAACTTAAACAATCATAGCAACTTTTGGTTAACTTTGTTTGGATTCATTGATGCCATTTCTAATGTATTTTGTTATTAATAAACCTATGACTTGTTACATAGGCCTGCATCCTGTTATTTATTCTTATATCTATATAAATATATTTTTATTCAGTTAATATTTTGTTCATAATTATTGTTATTGCCTATTAGTAAGTATTATAACAGGTGGTTTTACCTTTATATACTTTCTTGCCTCAATTATATGAATATGCACAAGGCTCCTGTAGGCCTATGAATCTATCAGTTAGTTTTACTTGTGATAATACAATTATTTATTCTCACTAATTGTTACTGTCTTATACTTATGGTTAATTACATGGTTCAACTTCTTGTGAAATTAATTTTGTCCAAGAGAGGCCTTTTTTCTTACATTTTATCATGAAATTCACATAATTTTGGTGTACAGTTAGGCATCATGGTAATTACTCTTAATACTAAGTAATACATGGTTTAGTAAGTTATTATATTATTCTAAATTGAACATCTTATTTACTAACAAGTTTTACAATACATTTTCTTGTTTGACATTCTACATTGTTTGTAACTACGATTAGTGAACTTGCATTTTCACTGCCATTGGTCATGTTCATTTAATATATTATTAATAATCGATTAATCAGTATAAATATTATTTGGTTTCTTCACCAATAGTTAGTCCTTTATATACTGATCATTTAAAGACTATTTACAGATAGTTACACTTTGTACATTTGTTGTTATTAACCATACACTATGTGTACTTTTACAATTTGTCATATGCTTGATGTTGTTTTACATTATTTTCATTAATTATGATATCTAATTGATCTACTTTCTGTATCAGAATTGTCTTTAGCTATTTTAGGTTCACTTGAGTATTACATCCATTGGCTTTACATGATTTTTACTCTTTATTTTTTACTTGTTAGTGTAAATTCTTTACTGGCTAAGTTAGGTTGAATATTGTTGACACCTTCTGATTACAATCAGTTTACATGTTTGCATTTCACAATTTATTTTATACATTTTAGATTATTCATAAATAATATCATTTATTATTCATTATTCTGAATGTCATTGTTCATTAATTCTTATAATTTAAATACATTTATCAACTATTCAGTTGTCTTTTCATTGTCATTGGGTAACATAAAATGATTTTTTTTTGTACCTCCCATATAATCTTTTGTTTTTATTTTTAACACTAGTTTATTATTTACAATCATTTGGTCATTATTTCACTCTCCTACCTGTTGTTATATATCTTTTATTTAAATTAAGTTTCATTTAATGTCATGGTTAAGTCATTAAATAGGGTTTGTATGTTGTTTTTATTTTTTATTAATTATTTTTCTCAATCAAAACACTATTTTCTACTCTCGTCAGTTGTTATATTCTCTTCACTATTTATTTCTGTACCTCGGAGGGATACAACACTATATCCATTTTCATAACTTTACAGGAGAGGAGTTTTAAACTTTTTTTCAACAAAAAGTGTTATTGGCACAGCTATTTATTGAGATGTTGAAACAATATTTTACCAGAACATTCTACTTATTGTTATTTACATCATGCAGTTGTTATAAAATAAAAAAAAAACCTTTTTTACGGTTTTTTTTTACTTTTTAATGGACATGGTGTTGTATCCCTCTAATAAAGTTATTGTACTATAAGACCTAATGTGGGATATTCAATAACAACCACAATACTATTTGACTTACAAAATGTATTTAACTATTTTATTTATAATTCTCTTTACAAATACAAATAATACATCTATGTATTCAACCAAAATGGTATTTTAGATGCAAAAAACTCAGTCATCATCAGGTAAGTCTCCTTCAGGGTACTCACTAGTGGTATTACTAGTATGCTTTAAGTTTTTATAAAAATCATGGCAAACTGTAGGAACATATGGTAGTAATGCCAATAGATCATTATACTTTTGTTGTGATATTGGTATTGGACTTTGTGTTACCAGTTGCAAATCATTTGGCAATGTAAGGTGTCGCCTTCGAAACCTAACAAGGTCAATCTCCTGGTTTTCATTTGCAAAATTACTTTTCAAAAACAGAGTTCCCATGCTGTTCTGTTTTACTTGCAGTTGAACACAGGTTGACAAAAGAACTTGTTCTTTGTTGACATCTTTTTTTCTGTTAATAAAGGGCGGATTTTCACATATTTTGACATCGTACAAAGACCTAAAATTTTTAAAATCTTCCAGTTCCATATTATGCACAGTATATTTCATTGAGGTTTGTCTGACTAACTGCTGCCAATCCCAGGGCGTTAGAATTGTCATGTTGTTAAGTTTTTTTCTCTTCCGCTCTATCAGCGCATGGACAGTATCCGCCTCCATATGCGTGTGGCCCTTTAGTAGAAACTTTTGAGTGATGATTTTTACTTGAGGATACTTATTGAGTATCCAAAAGAAACACATAATAAGACTAATATTCTTATTCTGGCCGTAACAATTATCCGACCACAGAATGATTTCTTCAATGTCACTGCCAGGAATGACGGTATCTGCCCATTTCAGTAATGCAGATCCGATTTCATTTCCGCCACGAGCTCCTTTGGATTCGTCCCACATAATACAATGGACTGACGAATCAGAAGAATCAAAAAGGGTGTAATTCAACGTCCAAAGTTTTCTCTTGTAAAAGCTTATGCAATTTGTTATAAGGGGTGACGGCAAACATTTTTGAAGATCACCCGTTAATACCTTAAGGGTATTGTTAGCCCTTTTGGTGTCCTCGCTTTTTAAATCATACCTTAATTTAGATTCATCCAGATGTGCATTATGGTCTTCCTCAATAGAATTTTTTTCATCTAGAGTCAAATTATTTTTTAATTTTGCTTGAAAATAATCACATGTATCACACGTGTCTATTTCTGGTGGTTTGAAATTCAACTTGAATTTTTTGTTGAACACATCGTAGTAGAGCCATTTTTTAGCTATTAATAAAGGGTTGAAATCATTTTCATTACAATCCTCTACATACAGTTCATACATTTTCTCTATGTTCAGGTGCGGACCCAAATACTTCATATCACTCTTTTCCCTAGTGTAATGACTGCTATAATTTGGGAAGGAAGAGATGTGTCTTACTACACTTTCAACAGTGTCATCATGTGTTTTATTGACGGGAGTTTGCTTACCCCTTTGATCGGTTTTTACAATTCCACCTGGTTCAATATTTTTCAAAACATTAACTACCACGGTGTTTGATATAGATAGTGTATTTAAAAACATAAGTTTACATACTCTAGTTCGTATGCCTTTTACTGTAAAATAATATTGTAGAGTATTTTGTTTTGACTTATTGGAGGCAAGGTCTCGTTTTCTTGAACGGACAGTACTATGCTTCTCTACACATGAAACAATGAATTGCCGTTTTGTGTCATTTCCCTTCTCCTGACTCCAGTATGCATTAAAGATCTCCTGTCTGTCACTTTGTAATAATTTTTCAGAACATTTCAGTCTGCAAGAACAAGGAGGTTTAATAATTCTGGCAGGGACAACTTTACCCTTTTTACTAATATATTCTTCACCTGCAGAATATTTACGTTTCTGAATATTACATGCCCATTCACTGGTATGAACGACACGTTTTTTACCTATCTGAGTAGAAATAGATTTATTTTTCAGTTTTCTCCTTACGCCTACTGTTCCTTGCAAATCTAGGCCTACTTGATTTCCTGCAATATTGTCATTGTCGCTGCTTAAAAATAAGTCTTCCTCAAGTAAACGTAGCTCATGTCCATTTGAGTTTGTTTTAGCACTAGTTTTATTTCTACTGACCTCATTTTGTATTTCATTAAATACAGGGACATCATCACTGGAATCCGTTTCAGAGCTTGGCGGTTCATAATTTTTGTCCCGATCAGAGTCATCATCATCTTCGTCGAAACTCAAGTCATCTCCATTATCCTCTTCATTTTCAACATCCTTGCTGTTTGTATGATTTGGTTCTGAAATAAAACAAGTCTTATAATATTACATGTAAAAAATAATATTTTGAAGTTTAGGTTCATAACAAAACATTACATTAACTATTTGTGGTTATGTATATCACATTAAAAATAATGAGCTAAACAGTAGCTTACCTGTAGTAGAATCTTTTTTAGAACTTTTCAGTAGTTCCAGAATCTTTCTCCCACGAGAATTATGGTTCATTATTCTTACTATTACTAAAAAAGAGCAAATATTATGACTTAAAATACATCCAACTATGTAAACTCATCAGAACTGTCAAAAGTACTCTTAGTTCACTAACAATCCGCCAGGCTGTGTAGAGGTATACACCACTATGTCCAGTAGTAATTCACATGCTTCAGAAGGATAAAACACCAAGTCCACATGGTGTTCTATCCCTCTAAATGAAAGTGGACTTGGTGTTGTTTTAAAACATGCTATATCCAGTTCTAACTGGTTTTGGACATAGTGCTCTATTCCTCTAAGAAATATGAGAAAAGCTGATTTTAACTCTGTAATAAAGTCAATATGGAAAAAAATGGACATAGTGTTGTATCCCTCCGAGGTACAGATTTATTCTCTTGGTTGAGTTAAGTCAATTCTTCCCTATTTAAAACTTATTTGTTTAACATCATTCCCTTAATTTTTATTTTATAGATGTTTCAGTTTCCTTCTCACTACCTGATCTATTGGGTATGTTGGGTCAATATTGGTCTAGTTTATTGTCAGTTGTCGTCATTTCTTTCATAGTCAATTATATTTATTAATGATGATTTCTTTACTCTTCTCAGTTAGTTCGTAATTTGGTCTACTTCCTTCTTCAAAGTTTAAGAATGGTTGTTCTGGTAGCATTGGATTGATCAATAATGTTACTTGTTGATGTTTGTGTTATGTTGATGATATGTACTGTTACAATATATAAAGTTGGTGACCTCCGCTTTTTTTTTAAATGTAACATTTATACGTGTGTGTAGTAAGTAACCTTATGAATACTGAAATTATTGTATTTAAAACTTTAAATTGAATCCCGAGTCAGTGATAATAAATTTACAATTCAATTTGTTTACTACTTTATTTTTATTTAACATTATTTTACAATTAGAACATTTATTTTGGTGTTCTTACTAATATTCGTTTCATTGAAATGTTTTTGCTCATCATCTTCACAGTAAATTAAAAAGTTTTATTTACAGTGTATAATTCTATATCGCAAATAAAACTTTGCAATTTACTCCAGAGTAGTTCAACGAAATGTATTAATAAATAAAATATAATAAATGCTCACATAGTAAAATAATATTATAAAAAATATAATTATTTATACAAATGCAAGAAAAGTGGAGTAACAATTTTATATAAATTTCTGTAAAATAGGCCTATGTATTTTTGTACTCTGTTCACAGGATGTGTATTCATATGCAGTTTGCTGGCTACGTATCATTAACTAATGTTCAGAAACGTTTGTGAAAATAACAAATCAGATATACGAGTCGTCTGTTTTGCAGTGTATACAGTAAGGTGAACATGCCTGACTGTATGTTATTGTAGCCAGTGAAGACATCGGATAAGAGTAGAATAATGTAGACGGTGTAAGGCGCAACAAACGTCTATTGGCTATTCGCGTCACACATACAGTTGTTATAGTAAATTCTATAGTAATAGTAATAGTCTATTAATAATTCTTTTTTTAACTTTAGGGTGTTATGTTTGGTGTTGAGGCGACGCATAGACACTACTATTCAACAGTTCACGGCGCAATAGACACTGGGCGGAGAGAAGCCAACAGAGTGCTTAACTTGATAAATAACAAGAACTAATACATCGGCTGCGCTGAACAAGGTACTGTTGATGTGATGCTGCATGTGATGGAGATCTTAACATGGAATATAATGTTATGGAATACGTTTATTGTGTCTGTTATACAATACCTGTTTCTACACAATCAAGTAATTAACTCGTCAAATGGAAGATTTAAATTGTAACTTCAGATTTGTCTCCCCCAACACACACACACACACACACACACACACACACACACACACACACACACACACACACACACACACACACACACACACACACACACACACACACACACACACACACACACACACACACACACACACACACACACACACACACACACACACACACACACACCCACACCCACACCCACCCACACACACACACACACACACACACACACACACACACACGGTGTCAGTGGCATCTCTTCTTACTGTTGGTTGCTGACGTCTATATGTTCAGCATAACTTCCCGGTATGCGCAGGTGCCACTACAAAATAAAGAAAAAACGGTAGTGTTTTTAAACGGAAGACGGCTAACGTGATCGTCATTCTGGAACTGGCCAGTAATCGATCGATCGGCTTCCTGCCCGCTCCGTACAACTTCGGGAACAAGACCAACTCGAAAGGCTGCATGTGACAATCTCCAAACAATTCGGTTTTCGGAAGTCGCACGGCTCCAATCGGTACCATTGCCAAAGCTGGCTTCCAGGGCAAACAGACAACTTCATTCTTTCTCAACGGTAATAAGGCTTTTCACCATCTGTGCCCTTTAAAGACGCCAAGATGTCCATCTGCTAGACTATTAATTTCTCCGAAACCGCAGCTCCCGAATTAGAACAAACTACGCTTTCTTTTGGGAGAGGCGAACTACCGCAGGGTCATACTAGCGTTGTGGGCCTTCTCCTTCTTTAGATGTTATCGATGACCCTTCCCGATTTCTGTAGTAATACCGTCTATATTTACATATAGGAAGACGGTTTCTACAAGTAAATTATGCATTTATCTAGCTGTAGCGGCAAATCGATGCGTGCCTTGATTAAGGCGCTAACCTGGAGGTTGCCGTCAACGACTCTAAAACTCTAGTAACGCTGCGATAATCTTCTCATACAGACGAAAGCAGCGCCGTCAGCTAAACGATTTTGAATACACCAACGACGTTAAGCTGTGACCACCTAAAGTATCCAGAGCTGTGTCTCTTATATTTCATGAGATAACGTATTAATCCTAAAGTGAGTAATATGGTAATTTTCTACCCGCCCCCACCACTTAATGTGCTTGATTTTATGAAGGCCAGTTTCACCTATAGTATTAATTCTGGTAGTTGACCAGAATTGTTAAAACACACACACACACACACACACACACACACACACACACACACACACACACACAGATACTGTAATACTACAGTAACACATAAATTATGTGAAAGTACATTTAAGAATAATTTTGAAACGGTACTATACTAGCGTAATAGGTAGATCGCACATTCACTGATCTGTAACTACCAGAATTTATCTGCTAGACGTCTCGAAAGATGGGTTGTTGGATAGCCGAATGATCACTGTTTGGACAGTTCCGGAATAATAGAAATGTGGACTGGGAAGCGTACGCCTCTGACTACTATTATGAACAATACGTCAGGGTAGGCATTGATTGCAGGTGATAATGGGTAGGGTGAGTCGGGCTAAGGGTCGTGTAAACATACCTATGTAAACGGTGACCATTTCGGCTATATTCTAGTGGTTGTCTGAGAGTACAAACAATTCCGGTCAGAGGCCATAACGGTCTCCAGGTCGTTAGTCAGGCGCCACTGGCTTGTATCTGTTCAGAGGCGATGCTTGAGGGCACTGAACTTTCTTTCTGAAGTTTCATAGCTAGAACAGACCAGGCTTAGTTCTCTTTTCTGTCAGAACGACAGCTTTTCTGTCAGAGTGAGAGCTGACTGTTTGGCTGTACTCGGAGCGGCTGCGCAATTTTGTCCAGATGATTCATGTGAATTTGACACCCCCGGTTGTTGGTAACACATAGCCCGCATCACATTATGCAAAGCAGATCACAGTATCAGCTACCAATTGCATGAAGTGCTCTCGTACACACGTCTGATTTAGGCAGGCAAGTAACAGCAGGCGAAGTTGCTGTGGGCAAACCGTTGACACAGGTAACGTTGCGAGATCTTGCCTCAGGGCTTAAAGTTGACGCTGTGCCCTGATAACGACTAGAGCTCTAGCACAAGGATTCGTCTTCATCCATCAGCAGCCTGATTGTGGTGTATAAACGAATCACGGACACTTAATATATCGAAGACAACCTGCGGTAGGACTGATCGTTGAGACCGTGAGACTACGGGTTTTACTCGGCCACAGCAATGTGCAGCTGCGTAATCTTACATACTAATTTAGTACACGTGGTCGTGTTAACACGCTGCAATCTGGATCCGCAGCGAACGAGTTATCGATTATCTTGACGCATTTACAACATTAAAAAAAAACAGATATCAATCATATTTAACAAGTAATGTTATATGGGTAATGTTATATGAACAAGTTAGCAGTTTTGCTGTATCAATCAGCGTTTTCTACGCTTATTGAGACTACAGACATAAGAAAGTTATACATTCCAAATCATAAAGAATCTAGAAACTTTAAACATTTTTATATCAGAATTGTTGTTACCTTACTGTACCCTTTTTTTTAAGTTATACGAGAACTGAGTTACCAAAACGATGAGATATAATCCACGTGTCTATTTATAGAGTGTAAACAACTGCACTTTGTAATTCTGATAATTTTTAATGACAAATTCTACGATAAAGGTTTCATAAAATATTACATCACATTTTAATGAACTGTGTACATAAAAATCAATATGTGTGTTAGTAAATAAACTGACAAGGATATTTAAAAATCAGATAAAATGTTACTGCTGCTAAGAGACGATAACTGGGTGCTATATGTACACGGAAGCGAAGGTCGGTGTAGCGTACAACAGTCTGTACGTTCTCTACGATGTGGTCAGTTCTGTTAGGTCTGACGCTGTTCTTCGCTACGTCTACTACAGTGGAAGATGAGGGCAATCACGGGGCAACTCAGTAAGTACAAAATTAAAGTGCATCTAAATAAGTCTTATCTACAAACTGCTGAACTTTTTATAACAAAATTCTGAGAAACAAGGAATTTAGAATACACACGCTCCCTTTGAAGCATAAGTGGAGCTTCAAACGTTATTCAGTAACTTTATTATAACAAAAAAATCAATTTTTTTAGATTAGGGGACATAAAGTTTTGGGGTTGCATCAGTTCTGTCAGTACAGTTTACCTAATTAACATCACTTCAAAAAATGCCCACGACAACGTTGGTTTGAACCGATGGTTAGGCCTAACATTTATCGGCGAAAAATGCGCTGTGATTGTGTACATCCATTGTATATACTGTGTATGGTGTGCACTGACAGCATTTACAGTATTGCTGTATATACCACTGAAGTAGAAACTAACTTCAGATAATACATTAAGTTGTAAAGTTAATTAACGGAATTAAAATAAGTGCATTTGTTCATACCTGAATGTAATACTTTTTATTGAGGAGATGTGACCCGTCTCCTTAGATACTGATAATTAATTACTATTGGTTGTTAAAAAAATATTTACTCCTACTTTACAATGGCAAGACAAGCATACAAAATTACGATTCTTTAGCTTGTTAAAAAATTTCGGAGATGGTCTCAACCCCCCCTCCCCCTAAAACGCTTTCACCTAAGCCTATATAGTTCTTATTGCACTTGTGAATTTATTATGTAGTTGAACGGTTTCTAAATGAGCTGGAATGAATCTAAAACTAATATTGACAATACTTTGCGGTTTTACTTAAAGGAAACAATTCATATATATGTATGTGTGTGTGTGTGTTTGTATATTGTATACAATACCACATATAATATATATTGTGTTATATACAAACACCTCCCACACATGTGAGTATTTATGTATAAAAACATCTCCTACACAAACATACAGTATACACACGCATGCAGGCTGGCTTTAAAGTTTGGTTTTATTGGTATTTAGGTGTAATAGGCGTTTATTTAGCCTCACACTATTAGTTAAATTAATAAATATTTGCGATTTAATTTAATAAAATGATTTCGAAACAACCAAGTAGTCTATATATGTACGTTGTATTATATGAAAACTTGCTTCGTATATGCTCATATACGTTTGTGTGTGTATTGAGAACATATTATACACTTTTTATATCAATTGCTGTTAGGCCTATATCTATTGTCTACGGGTAGACAGCATGTTTATAATAATAATAATAATAATAAAAATAAAAAACACTTTTTTCACAAAAAACACGTTCATACGCAGTATGTGCAGAAAATAGCATATCGATACGTTGAGCTGAAAAATAACAAAAGTCCCTACGTGACTCTTGGCAGGTGGGAGAGCAAGAGCTGTTTCCAAACACTGCAGAATTACTACGTAACGCTCTACTCTTCCAGACGTTACTCGACAATTTTACCGGCATCGAGTCACTACATTGCTATGCGGCGGAGGTAAAATACTGGTTTTTGACGCGGCCAAGTTCAGTTACACCTAGCGATACTGCAAGTGCGGATCGAAGTGATTCAAATTTGTTGCTTTTCAATGGGAAGTGCTTATTGTGTTAATTAGCGCGAAACTGTAATAAGATGACATTTATTGTTATGCGTTGGACACATTTAACTTGAATTACTGTATAATAGTGCCTTTATTGATTTTTAACTGTCGTTTCTTTCTAATTAAACTTTTAATTAGTGTTAACTAAAGTTTTAAACTTTTCATCTGGTGTCAGTTATTCTGTTTCCACAGTACAACACGACGATCTATGTGACCGTCGTAACAGAAGTCCCCACTTTTAAACAGTGGAAACAGAGGACACTCCGTATGCGCGGAAATTGATTTACACTAATGGATACCAGTTACATGATGGAAATATCCAAACGCTGCTATTGCAAACGGAGGAACGACGACTGGAGGCAGAAAAAGCAGAGAAACGACGACGATAGAAAGCAGAAGAATCAGAGAAACGACAGGATGAGAAACAAGGACAAGCAGAAAAACGACAAAGAAACGAACGTAAGCGGGAAGCAGAAGAAGAAGAGAAGAGAACGACAAAAAAAAACACTCTCGCTGGAAACACAGGAATAGCAGAACACCCTGTTCCTGTAGTTGGAGGAACGACAAAAAGAAGAACGAAAGCAGGAGGCAGAGGGACGTTTGCGTGAAACAGAAGACATAAAAGCAAAAGCAATTTCAAGAGCATACTACTGCAGAATTGGGTCTCCTACGTGGTGACTTGAGTGAATTACTCGGTGATACGCATGGTAAAGAGGTAATATTGCCTTCAGTAGAAAAATGTGTCTTAAATATAAAACACACAATGTCAACTAAATTATCTGCAGTAGAAGGCTCAATTGCAAACATGAACGAGCATATTCAAAGTGAAGTCGAGCAGATAATAAAAATACAGCCGGACGTTTCAAACAAATTGCTGAACAGAGTACCAATGATAAAGACAGAAAATGACATAGAAAATAAGACACTAGAGAGTCACTTTTCCTGCAGTTCGGACAGTTCACGTCAAGGTCTCGACATTTGATGGAAGCACCACTGGACGACGTAGGCCTACATTCGGCAATTTGAAGCCGCTACATTCGCAACTCAGCTTCACTCGTTTAGCTTTTTAAAAGGACCTGCGGCAGACCTCTTCACTCGTTTGGCTTTTTAAAAGGACCTGCGGCAGACCTGTTATGAAAAGCCACCTGATAACCAGAAGAACTACGACAAATTGATAAAAGCTCTGCTCTAGAATTATGGTATGGTGATAATCATTTGCGCAATGTGTACTGCACTCAGTTGAAAGCGAACGACAGCATTCTATGGAGATTGTCCAAGAGTTTGGATCAAGTATCGACAGACTGATTAGACTATCCTATCTTGAAGTACCAGAGGATTTTCGAATGAGGTTTGGAATGCAGATATTTATTTATGGCGTCAGAGATAGTTAACTTCAGCAAATGTTACGTATGGCAAGACACCAAAATAACTCAGAAGCTCTTGTTCGTGCCTTCAAGTTTGAAGATGCCAAGTCAGCGTCCTGCTAGAGTTTATGTCATCACACTGTTGTCAGAATATTCCAGTATCACATTGTCATTACAATGTGGTCAGAAAACTAACAATTCAAAGGGTCAAGAGCGCTACAACGATTTGAACGATGGGAAAGAGACAGAAAACCGAAGTGTTACAAATGTGGGAAACATGGACATTTCTTGGGATATTGTTGGAAGAATAAAATACAGAGAGAGAGAGAGAGAGAGAGAGAGAGAGAGAGAGGAGCTGAACATACAAATTGGAGAAATAAAGCTCCAGAACAGCACTCAGTTTCCACGCTTTATAAGAGCAGTGGAAACTTGATTGTTAATGGATTTGCTGAAGGTAAGACCATTTGCAGTTGACACGGACGCTATGGTGTCCATTGTCCGTCCTGAGTTAGTCAGCCACCGCCAGCCTCAATTTAGCTCGTGTACCATACAGACTGTGACTGGAATTCCCGGCAAAATGTTAGGAAATGTAGACGTATGTGTGGGTGTCTTCGAGTGTAGCCACCAAATGCTCGTTACAGACATTATCGATGAAGTGATTCTTGGCACGGACGGGGGTTGTTGTGGACTTGGTCAATAGAAGATAAAATTTTATATGGCAAAAATCACAGGGTCCGCCAACCATTCGGTCAAGCAAGTAGCAATAGCCGAAAAATAAGTCAACAGCTGTGGAGAAGAGGAACCCTTTTTGTTAGATTATGAAACGGAAGAAGAACTAGCAGATGAAGTACCAATTTGTATGGCACTGAAGAGGTGATTGGAAAACCAACTATGGTTGTCGAGGAAATCCTCTTGCTGTTCCTGGACTAACAGAAGCACTAGAGGGAGAAACCGCTGAAGTGAACGTTACGCAAGAGGTTGTTGGAGAGAACCAAGCAGACAGAGATCAGCATATACCATTATTCCTAATGGCATATAGGCCATCAATACACGATACAACCGGCATGACTAGCGTTCGGGCGGGGGATTCGTCTTCCTGGCGACATGTTCGGATCACCCGACTTAGTTCCAAGAGCCGTAGAATTATTCTTCCCAGTTAGAGAATTGGCTGCAAGAAATGAATCGTTTGGTAAGAGGGCGGCTGAAGATAGCCAGTGACAAAATTAAAACGCGTATGATATTCACAGCAATAATGTGTGTTTAGTAAGAGGGCAGGTTTGGTTACACAACCCATAGCGCCGTCGTGGTCGTCCCCCGAAACTTCATACTAACTGGGAAGGTCCTTACACAACAAGAGCCAGTGATGTACAACAAGATCGGTGGCACCGTCGCAACAATATGTATAGATCTTTACAACTGTGTACAACGTATGGCTTCACGCTACTGCCATCATTTCACATGTTTAATTAAATTTTAAATGTTTTAAACTTTATTTTAAAATACATGAAACCGTTAGTAGGCCTATGGTACAGTAAGACATATAGGCTATTCTCTACGATTCTTAGCAAGGGAGTAACGTCCATTATCGCTTGACACAATTGTGATAAAATAAAAATTTTTGTTACCCAAATTTTCAGCACGCAAAATGATTATCTGGTTTATCAATTTGTTAATACTGTTTTACAATTCTCTGATGTCTACTACCTTTGTTGAATTCTGTTGTTAGTATTTTTAATAGAATTAAATTACTCAAAATACGACTTTTCGTTTTTAGCGCAAGTGGAAGTCATTATGCAGTGATAATAATCGGAGCTGGTCCAAGTGGCATTGCGGCAGCAGCTGAACTCTTGAGAAACAATTTTTCTGACTTTGTAATACTGGAAGCATCGGGAAGAATTGGAGGAAGAGTATATACAGCTGAATTTGGTATTCACTTATAGGAGTTATTATATGATCAACAATAAAACCAATGCATTAAGTTGTTACAGTTTCCTTTTACTCGGTGGGAGGGGGGGTGGACGATAACCGATATATACGACAGCAGTACAAGGTGTAGTGACCGTTGGAAATAGTATTAATTACCGATATAGTTGATGCGATGGTTAGTACTGAAAACGTAAATGTAATAAATGTATTCGTACATTTTAGACACATACTACTTAAGCCTGTTGGAGAGTGTGCATTTTTAATTGTAATTTTATTAAAATACTAGTTTTCTCTACAGCTTTACTATTATATAAATATTCGGTGTAGAAAAGTTGTCATTTAAATAGAACCCGTATCAGAGAATATCTAATCCTCCTTCGCCTGTGTACCCCCAAATAAGTAGGTAACAAATAGACTGTAATATAGACTCTATTACGTCATACGATTCGCTAGTGTATGAAACAACACATGTTACTTAGATTTGTAAAATCACATATATAATTAATTTTTCAAATACATTTTTAAAATTAAATTATTTGTAATTTATATGACCTCATGTAACTTTAGGTGACCTTGTGTAACTCTTTGGTAGTATTAAAAAAAACACACACAGAGCAACAGTTTATACCTCTTCCTCCATTATTAAGGATACCGTACGTCGTTAAAAAAAATGTATGAGTGGGAACCGTAATTAGGAATAAAACTGATTGTGTTGATATAGTCCTAATTCATAGACAGTGGTTGATATTTACAGGTAAATTCAAATGATTGGTATTAGCAGTTTGAGTACAGTAACGATGTATAGTAAGCCAGTAATATAGTTCGTCAGTAGCTATGTCAGATATTCGAAACAACTGGTAAATGGTGGAACAATGTGTAACGTTAATTAACCTTAATCTGTGTTAGAGTAATATTATACTCTGACATGTTCACATTTTTAAAAGATTTGATTTTCATAATATTTTTTTTCATAGAACTAATGTTCCAGTGACAGAAGTCCAAACCTATTTAAAAAAGGATTGTATATAATCTCTATTTTTGACCCCGTGATATAATAGTATAGGCTAAGCCTGCAAGCCTGTCACCATGCTTGTAACAATAATAGTCGAACTCGACTGAGCCAAAGCTTTCACGCACGTTCGAACGTGTAACGTAATGTATCGAGCGGCATTCTGTTTTACATTTTCTTTCCATTGTCTCGTGTAAACGTTTATACAGCGATTTAAGCAATTTACAACCGATTGTGGTTTATGAAATTATGTTTCGATGGTAATAGTATAATAGAAATCTTTTTTTATCTCTAAGCCTAGCCAAGAAGCATATTTTACCATTTATTTCCATTTTACTTCCTTTGCGTCAAAGTAGTGCCACTTTGTTAGGCAAACATCAGATGAATGAAGCGTACAGGTTTTGAGATTTACCAATACCGGTAAGGCCTCTGAGACTAGGCCGCGTTAATTTCTGGAGTAAGTTCAAATACACAGACTCGTATAGTACATCATCATAAGGTACATCAACATCAGTTTTTCAAGACTTTCTGTACATATTTCAATAAAGCCTAGCATACAGCTCACGTTATTCTAACACAGATGGATTATATTTCATACACACTTAAATTATTATGTAAGAACTGACTAAAATCTGTAAAACTAATTATTATAGGCCTACAGGTTATCTGCTTGATGTACTGAAAAACACTTAGTAATGAGAAAAATTTCGGAAATGGTTGTATATAATGCAGGTTTATGGGGTAAGAAAATCAAAATTTATGGCAGGCTTTAGGATGTACTAATAACAACTATAAAATATGTAAAGGTCATTAATGTAAAGGTCACCCTACTTGCTAGTTAAAGTTGTTAACGTAGAATATTAAAGTATGTTTTTTTAAATATATTGCCGACTATATTTTAGATGGTACAGTAATTTTGTGAAATACAAAATTGCAAAATAGTTCTGAATTTTATTTTGCTCTCTTAGTCCTAGATTTGTTCGGTTTTTATTTTTAGGCGACAGTATTATTGAGTATGGAGCACAATTTGTTCATGGCGAGAAAGGGAACTCCATGTTTCAGATGGCCAGTCCTCATAACATTCTTGTGTCGTTTATTAGACGTATCAACAACACTTATTTCTACAACAGTTCCGGTCTTATGGATAAAGATGTCGTTGTGGAACTGCTTGCGACCTGCGAGAGTATTACATATGACATTGATCCTAGTGAGTTTAATGGAACAGCAATGGATTATTTAAGAAAGAAGTAAGCTACAAAGTAAAGTAATAGAATAGAATTGATATGAATGTCTGTAACAATTGTTCTGGCTGCCCCCTATAAATTTTATTCTATAAATCCAAAGAAATATACTCGAAGTACTATACGATGAACTAACAACCTATGCCAGTAGCATAATGGAGAATACAGCTGTAGGCCTACTAGTCTGAAGCGCGTTTATAGGTTAGATAGCTTTATAACATTCTAGAGTGTACGTATCACGTACTAAAGAACACACCAACTGATATCATTACCATCAATCATAAAAATCATAAATCGTAATGTGTATAAAAATAGTAAGAGCTCATACACTGAATACAACTTTTGCCAGGGAAACCGTTATGTAAATGGACACTGAACACAAAACCGTATTCCTAATACTTTAAAACCTACAAACCAAACAAACATTTAGAATCCCGCACATAAATATACCGATTCAGACTGGAAGGGTTACATTAACTCAATGTATTTCATACTAAACTAGCAATATTTTTTCTAACATCTTTTACCTTTTTTTATGTTTGTAATCCACGTTTAGATTTCTTTTTCTGACACTTAGTCGCATAGGTAACACCTATTTTTCCATCGTTCTTCGTGCTTTTGTAATTTTATTAGTGTTATCTTTCATAAACGCTCATACCTGTGGTATAAGTAAGGTAAATAAATATATACAGTTACAGTATCCCGATGAGGTAATATGCGCTTATTAATATCTTAGTCTTTAGTTTCTGTGAAGATCCTTTTTAAAATGTGTTCCTGATCTTTCATAACACCGCCCATATCAACCACGGTTACCGCCCAGAATAGTTATGAAAAAAATGGGATGAACTAGAAATTGACCTGTAACCAGAGTGAACTCAGATAAAAAAGTCTGCAGTTTTAGGATATTAATATTGTTGTCTATCAACACAATTCAGCTATTTATTGAATTAAAATCTGTGGGGACTTAATGTCGAATCCGCAAGAAAGATAATATTCAAGCCTCGGTTGGTGAATTTTGTTCAAGTCTAAAACATTTCTGCATAAAACTAATACATTTTTATATAATAAACTGTCGTTATTTGTTGAATTGCATAAAGTATCATGAATGTTATAAATTACTTTATACTCGTAGACATTTGCGTCTTCTCGGCGTGGGGAATTTTGTGAATATGATATGGCTATGTTGTGACTATGATATGGCTATGTTCGAATTGTTTGTGTTTTGGCCTGTCGAGGGTGTTTTGAACACGGAGAATGCAGAACACACGCGCGCCCGCTTTATTGGTTAAATTGTAAGTCAAACGTCTATTTCAATATAGGCCTATGAGAATTTATCTAAAACAAAAATTTTTTAAATCTTCCGTAAATATAAGAACTGTTTTGACAAGTATCAAATTATTTTCTGCATATCAGGGCTAATAGTATCTAGGAATAATCGATTTCTGTAATATTTATTTTTCATATTATTTGCCCAAACTGTAAGTAGATGAAGACTATAAGCAAATTTAATTCAATAGGTTTTCACGATTCTGTTTTTTTTTACAATTTTCATTTTGTAAAAGACGGATCATAATTGTATATCACCTTTAGGTACGATGCGTTTATCTCTGCGCGAGGATTAGATCCCGTAACTGCAAGTAGTGTTTTAGAACTGTGTGTAAAATACGAAAACTTAAATGTTGGTACGGACACTTTGGCACAGATTGGTCTACAAGAATACACCGTGGGGTGGGATTGTGAAGGAAATAAGGCCATTAGCTGGGCTACAAATGGCTACCGCACTGTGTTTGACTTGCTCACTGTAAGTGAATATATATATAGTAATATTAAGTAATACAGTCACTTAATTTCCATTGTCACATACACTACACAGTCACCTGTACAGAAGGCCTACCATTAAATAATTATAGATATAATTGTGCAGTCGTTGACGTTAAAGCGATCAAATTGAACTCTCCTTGTATATCTGTTTCTTCTGTCGGTAACAGGATAATTGTCTTAGAAGGTTAACTTCATAACGGACACACACACACACACACACACATACATATATAATGAGGAGGCTGCAGTATGTTGTTGTAACACTTGTTGAAGTAACAAACATCAGCTTATCTGATTAGACATTACCTTGTCGCTACATTAGATTCCATCCATCCATTTTGTTCGTTTCTGACGATTGTCTTCGCAGACACAGTAGCTGATATATAAATCCTAATCTTGGATATTTGCTTATCATTAAGTGAATGCCTCCAATTTCTTTTTCCTGAAACTAAATGTCGGAGGATACACGCTTATATGCTTACAATAGACCGGCTGGTGATCTCATCGTTTCTCACGCTCTTAAATTGTCATTTTGCTTTGGAGATTTTATTTCGATAGACTGAAAAAATAAAAATATATCTGTCAAAAAACTGACGACATTATCAAGAAAAGCTGTGTATTCATTGTATTAAAATTCATTTAAATTAGCAGGTTCAGTATACTTATCTTTTAATAAAGAATACATTTTATCAAAATATATCGAAAGAAAACCTTTTAACTTAATAATTATAATCAAAAAATAATTTGTCAAAATCGAAAATTTGAATAAGACTAACTATAATTACTGTGTGGATTTTAATTCATTATGTACATGCTACTTCAACATATAAATTCCAAGTCATCACCATCATCTTCTTAACGGTTATAGGCTTTAGCGGCCTCTTCCTATTCCACAGTCTACTTTTTCTTAGGTCTACCAACTTTTCTTCTGCCTCTAGGGTTGTAATCTTACGCCATCTTCGGTATTCTACTTTCTTCCATTCTACTGATGTGTTGTTACGAGGCTACTATTTGGAATTGTGAGTTGTTGATTGAGACCACCGTATAGGGCAACCAACTTACATTTGGATTAAGTTTAAATTCCAAGTACTTAATATAAATTCAAATTGATCGTATACGATACTGAACATATGTGACGTGTCTTTTAAAAATGAGAGTTTTAACAAGTGATACGGAACTTTTTAAGTGAGAGTTCCATACCACATAAGAGAATGTGTGTTGTAAAAAAAAAAATGAAGTAATAAGTAATATGGTTTTCTATGTACAGGGTAAATACCCGAACCCAGAGAACGAATTACCCCTTGTAAACAAAACACTACTGAGTAAACACGTCACTGCCATAGACTGGAGTGCAGATAAAGTGCGACTGGACTGTGAAGACGGTACAACATTCACTGCGGATTACGTTATAGTGACGTCATCACTGGGATATCTGAAGAAACACTACAAGACGCTGTTTAATCCAGAGCTTCCTGCCAATAAAGTGGCTGCAATTCAGGTAATTTTGAGTAACTCAAAGGGTTCTCGTGCGTTGTTCATGTGAGTATTTAAAATTCTAATTAGATAGATCTTGTAGCAAAAGCAATTAAGAAGGACGTATTATATTAATGTGTATTATTTTCAGTCATTAGGTTTTGGTACGGTGGACAAGGTATTCCTAATGTTCTCTGAAGCGCGGTGGCACAATGATACACATTGTTTCGAATTACTGTGGAGTGACAATGACAAGGAAATGTACTATAACTCCACAAGTTATACATCTTAAAAAATAATTTACACATGACAATTTATAAAGTTATTTTAAATGCAAAACTATGGCAATTGAGTCACAAAGTACGCTACACGCGTAGCAGCTGATCCTATAACTGCTGCTACTATTACCGCTGTCACCACCACGAGCTCTGCTTATAATTATTATTATTAACATGTTACAATATTATATTTGACATAAATTTCGCTCTATGCTTCCTAACGCCACCTTGTGTTTTAATCAAAATAATTATAAATTGGGAATCAATTTTCACTTTTGAGCTCGTCAATCGTCAAGTGTAGTTTGAGATATTTTAATAACTGCTAATTAATTTTTGTTGAGTCAAGTTAGGTACAATTTAGATAGTTACGATTCCCCTTACTATATGTATTTCTAAATATGTAGAAGTATCCGTAAATAAAATAAAAGTTTTGAATGGCTTACATAACGATTTACCTTCATTATAAACATTTAACTACCCATAGCTGACCAGGCCAAGCCCATAATACTAAAATTTGTTCAGATTTGACTGTCATGAACGTTAACAAAACCACCTCTACATTACAGATACTGGTATAATGACAGAAACCAAACAATAAGTGCTAACATTATTGTGTTCAGGGTAAGTGGCCTGCTGACTTTGCTGGCTTCTACTTTGTAGAGAATCAGCCTCGCGTGTTGTGCGGTTGGATAGGCGGAAGCGCAGCGAGGGAAATGGAAACAAAGAATGACACCGAGGTAGTGAACGCTACTATGGACTTGCTACGAAGGTTTCTTGGCAAAGACTACAGAATCCCCGACCCGGAAGCTATGACCAGGTGGGACAAATTTAATTCCGTTTGTTTTGCAGAACATTTTAGGTGTTTTTATGCGTATAACTGGTCTTCAAAACACCAATCACCAGCGAATGCGTGTACTTTATCATTATTTTTATATTACTAGACTCAAGCCGCTGATTAAGCCACTCAGACGTTTGATATAGCCTATACGGTGGGAATAAAGCATCTGTAAGAACCTCCGCTAAACACGTTACAGGAATTCTTTCACATCACCATAGTAACGTCCTGTAACGGTACTGTTTTGCCACGTTCTTACCCACATAAACACGTAGTCAGTTTTGTACCGTGCAGCTCTCGGTAAATGTAAAGCTTCACGTATAAAGTTGGCAACGTCGCAGCAAAATGTTAGAGTCGCTTACTGAACGGCTCGAGTATTGTCGTATCTCCTCAAACAGAAACAACAATTTCACGTCACTATAGCAAATATGGACTCCTATAGCCAACATTTGGTCTGATGTGAAGTCTGATGTGCAAGTTTATATTATTGTTCTTGGTTATGTTGTAGTGTGGTTTATAAAAGATTGTATGTGTGTGCGCGCGTGCATGTGTGTGTGTGTGTGTGTGTGTGTTTTATATGAGCAGTGTGACGATGGGAGCGTGGGTAAGTAGACTGAATCGAAAGTACAATAAATTAACAATATTCAGATTCGGTGTGGACCTTTCATACGAAGCAACCACGCTTTCAACCGATGGCCATGTGATGATCAGGATAATCCTAGAGAGCCACAAGTGAAAATCGCGTAAGAGGGGCTCACGATACGAAACTAGGGAGCCATAGAGAAAAATTAATTGCATCACAGACTGTTATACAGATATTTATAGAATACAGCGCACGCCTTTTTTGTTTTCCATTTAAGGAAATGGTTCATCAATAGCGTCCAAGCAACACATAGGACTAATGTTTATATTTTTACTTTCTTAATATCTTTGATTACTTCAGACGTTTTCTCCAAGGTTTGCGATTCCCAGCTTTCCCAGCTACGGGTTACTGTCGTCGTTCTGAGTTTTGAAATTTCCAGTTTATTTTTCTAACCGGTTGATGATCTAGGTCATCGATAATCTTCCACATCGTCAGGTGATGATACATAAAGCTTGCAAACAGTTATGTGAAAATCCCGTTTTACCTTATCCTGTACTTAGAGTTATTTTTAGTAATAATATCTCTTCCAAAAAAAGACAGTAGGAAGCCTATGATTCACTAGTGTGCTCTTAAAAATACGGCATTTCCCGACTCTGTCTGTGAGCACCAATCAGATTGCACCGTTAGTAAAATAAGATTACCGTTTTGACGCAGCGTTGCCACAATTGGTATTCATCAATCGCAGCGGAACCGACCCGTCATATCGACGTCACTCTGCTGTCGGTGTAGCCATTGTTTAACAATGCGCAGAAATATGTTAACAACGTAATTGCAATAATGTAAGATAACAAATTAATTACGACTGATAACAGTTGCTTTGATGCCGATGGTTAATAGTTTAAATAAGAATGTTGTAGGCTATATAATCCAGCGTTTGATTTTTATTGCTTCGGAACAAAACTGCTTCCATGTACTATCAGTATTTGTGTTCATTGCCTTCATTTTTATGTAAAATAACTTTGCAGTATAAAGCAGTTTATAATCATGTGAATTTGCTTTAACAGGCAGATCGTTGCAACTGTGTACTTACACAGTGTATAGCCTACAATATAAAGTTTTACGTACACAACATAAGGCATTAGAACTATTATGAGAAAAATGCAGATACGTTTAACGTTTACCTTTGTAATAAGATAGATGTTTCAAGATCACCACAGATTTCAACGTTGGATACAATCGTGTTTCATTCAGATTTAATTCATTTAGATTTAATTAACATTCATTTCATGTTTAATTATCAGATTTACCACTCATACCTTTAAAACTATAAGAAAATTTGACTTTTACCAGTTAATCTTAAACTACATAAAAATAATTTTACTTGATAGTTTACTTCTTAGCGGAAACTTGACGTTTTCATAATTCTGCATCTCATGGAACTACAGTGCATTGTTAATACTGTCACTATATATTTGACTACTCTTGTATCAAATATGCATGTTGCATCAGTGCCACTGAATACCTATTTAAATTAAATAGGTAGTTGATAACAATCAACTCTCAATACGTTATACATCATTGAATTGTTGAAAATCTCAATAATATTCAATGATGATCTGACAACCAACAACAGTTTCCTTAGAATGAGGACTGTGGGAGAGATGTAAATTTTATATAATGAGGGTATCAATGAATTCATTCGGTTTATGATCGATCCGGTAGCTGCACCAAGAAATCAAAATAATAAAAGTAGGCCTACACATTTTTCCGAACGCGTTACCACTTTGTTTTGAATTTCAGTACTACACTATAGACGTACATTATTACTTGTCATTGGTTTCTACACAACATTAGATAGGATGGATAACAGACTGCACGGAGCGTGTTTCTGAATCAGCATAAGCATTAGTATTTAGGTGCACACCTAGCGTTTAGGTACACACCTATACAGAGCATTGTGTAACTAGGCCGCACGGATTGTGCACAGGCTAATTTTCTTATTTTCATTCTTTTACGGCTGGATCTGTTGCACTTCTGCTGTACTGTACTTCTGCGGTAGTCGTTTCTCAGTCCTCTCTTTTTTTTTTGCAGCAATAATGAACTAGCTCGGTTTCGTTGATAACAGACAGAGAATGAATCGGTACGTGATATTTTTTGATTGGCAGGGGCTTGACCAGTCACGTCGCACATTTGTTGCTATTGGTCGCAAACTCTGGTATCGTTAATTGCCGGGTCCTGTAGCAGATATTTGACAGCTTCTTTCTTCTCCTTAGCGTCCGACCAAGTGTTCATGCTTTCTTATCTCTTCTTCCTGTGATAAAAATTCAAATTAGTTTAAGTTTTTCACGTACAGAACTTTTGTTTGGCTTGTAGGTCTGTTGTTGTTTCTTAAGCCACAAGTTTCGGTTACACTTGCAGTCTTTCTTTACTGGCTGTCTTGACTTTGCCACTGACAGTGGTGAACTCGCGAACATAACTAGGCATTCGGCAGCTCAGGGTAGCCACTGAGTCAGTTTTCAATTATTTATTTCTACGGTTCTAATTTTAAGCATCATGAGTAACATAATACTGTAGCCCTAATATCAGTTAAGACTTATTTATTTATTCTGTACTGTTGGTGCGACTGATGGACTCCATCGCAGCTAGAAAATGGGTTCCTTTAAACTTGGACAGTTGCCGAACCGGTACACCCGTGCGCCTGCACATACAAATTACGATGTCATCCAGTGGGTGAACTGCAAGGCCTTTAGTAAAGAATAGTAAGGAAGAAGAAACGGCGGTGGGAACGACTTACCAGCTTTTCAGCTTAAGCGACTGTTGTATATGAAAGACGGCGAAGTAACACGACACAGGTACTTACGAGCATCACTTATAAATGTTAAGTATTGACGATAATCTGATCGTGTCTGGTAGTCGTGGTCGTGGTCGAATTCGAAAGAACTATCGACCTGCTCCTAATGTAACGTATCGAGATGCTCCACATCAGCTCGATCTGGTTTATCTTGAACGGACGAGGCAGCTTGCGCTTATACGATTATAGCCTATATACCATTGCATTCTGCGTTTACACACTGCTTAATCAGATATAACGAATAAAACAAATGTGACCTTACATTTGCACACATTATTCTGCCGGTCTACGAATCTACTGCTAAGAGCAGGCCTATCACAAGATACATTTCAGTCGGATTAGACAGATAATCCTACCTTTTTTATTGCACCCATTATCTAAGGTCACAAGGCACTCTGCACACCGTTATCCTATTTTGTTATTTGTGGTGCAGTTTAATGAGAGCAGTGTGCGGAGCCATTTATCAGTGTCTGTACACATTGACCTACAAGATTACTTACTCGTTTCTGTATTGTAAACAGATGGAAATTACGATTTTTGTTATTTTTATTATAATTTTATGACACTGTTTTCAAATACGCGATATTTAAAGACATGTATATTAAGTATAGAGATTACTGTGTGTGTTTAGATAATTAATATTGATAGTTACATAAATAAAATACATTAGGAAATTGCAGTAGTTATTATACGTATGTCGTTGCATCCCTTAAGTCCAGGCACACACTGACTTACGAGGAAATGGGTGTTTAGACTGCAGAATATGAGTGTTTGTATGTTCGGTTTAAATTTTTGTATCGAATCATATTGTTTACAGATCAACGTGGTCTACAAACCCGTTTGTGTTAGGATCTTACAGTTCTCTAAGTTTGGCGAGTGAGAGGCTGAACGTATCTGCAGCAGACCTGGCCGCACCGCTGTTGAAGGATAGCAATACAACGGTACGACAGCAGTTTAACGAGATTAAACACGAATTTATGATCTTACAGAATCATTTATCAGTGTTATCAGTTAGAAATAATAGTACCAATACCTTCTGTAGTGGTAAGGACTATGTGAACTTTGAAATTGTTTTAGGGAGTTCTGTTACTGAAATATAACATTTATAGGCTTATGTGATTTAATCAACTATCTCTCGAAAAACACTGATATTTACATTAACTACAAAACTTAATAAATTTGAAATAAATCCTGTTAGCACGATAAAAAAATTTCTATTAAATCTCTGTAGGCCTATTTGTGTTGCACTCGGTTTAACTTTTGTTAAGTGCAATTTACTTACCCCTTATCGCTAACTAATGTTCTGAAACTTATGTGAAACGGAAAAGCCAAACGTATAAATTTTTCTCATGAATATTACCGATTATAAGTTACAGAGGCCAGTGAAGGACATTGTTGAGAACTGATTCTGAGTAGCAATTTTATATAGACTCTATTTTTATACATTTAATTTTATAAGCTCTATTCGGTGGTAAGACACAAAGAACGACTCTCTCGGTCAGTTATTCTGTTGTACCTATAGTTTTCCTTGTAAATTACTCTAATACCTCTGTTGCTAATACACGTTTGTAACTTTAGGGTGTCCTGTTTGCTGGTGAGGCGACGCATAGCCACTACTTTTCAACAGTTCACGGAGCAATCGATACCGGACGGAGAGAAGCCAACAGAGTGCTTAGCTTGATAAGAGACAAGAATTAATACATCAACGAGTCAATGTTATACAGTGGTGTGTAATGGAAGTTGTAACATGGAATGTAATGAAAGAGCTTTTGAATATATTTATTGCGTTAGTAATACAGTAGACCCTATCTGTCGCCACAGAATCACATAATTAAATCATTAAACGATTAGTTTTAAGTCGTAACTTCAAATGTTTCCCTTCCTTACACCGCAAACACACACTCTCACACTCTTCTTTACTGTTGATTGTTACTGCTCAACGTTTCGTTATGTGTGTTGATGAAGTTTCCAGGTCTAGTGCACACGAGTGTCACATGTCAGCAAGGAGAATCTTCATTCGTTCGAGTGAAATTATTCGCTATATTCAAAATATTATAAAGTTATAGGCTATGTCATTATATCATTATCTGAAGGTAATATGCATTATAGCTTATGTTTAGATTAATTGTCTTAAAATTTTTAGTATTATTAATGTAATGGTTTCAAGCCAAATACGGCAAACATTAGTTGAGTTTAAATGAAATCTTAGATTACTAACTTTAAATAAGAAAATATGTATATTTGATGAAAGACAAGATTTTGTAGTATGAGGCTTTTAAACAGATGATTAATCGGAAACATTAATAAAGCGACGTATTTGCCTGCATGATACCTGTTGTATTTTCTTCGATTAATGTCATATCTTTTTTTAGTTTAAATCACACCAGGCGTCCTCAGTGGCTCGATCATCTGAATCACTTCGACATTTCATCATGCAGTGGCGTAACTACGGCGAAGGGATGAGAGGGATCACTCCCCCCCCCATTGAGCTATTAAAAAGTTCTTAAAAATTCAATAATCACTTAACGTAGGGCTATTTCTAACCCAGCTGCGTGTGTTAAAATAAAGCTTATAAATAACTGAAAAAATAAAAATTATTATAATATTTATAAATTAATCAAATAGTTTTCTTACTCATGATAATCAATCAACATCTGACAAATAACGTACGTATCTGCAGCCTTAGATAAAACAACATGCATGCGCCAGGAAACGAAGGCAAAGGCTATTAATCTACCTTAATCTTTTTCGTTCAGAAACATTTCCCCTTACAGGGTTGTCTATGTCATTACTCCTCTAGACGTCTGATACCTCTGTGGTACATCAAACCTCGATTTTACATAAAAAATAAAGTAATTTAACACAAACCATAAGCTTACTACAACATTCTTGGGACTACATCCTGACATTAAACTGCGTTGGGGTAATAAAACCGGGTTTATCAAAATATCATAAAAAGGCTCGTTTCCACAAGATTGATTAAGAATAGAAATTTAGAATTGATGTTATTCCAAATGACACGAGTTCTGTTATCTTTAATTTGAATAACAATTAATCAAGATAAAATATTTTGAATTCAGATCTTTCCATATATTTTTAAACCTTATATATCTCGTTGCTTTACTCAAAAACTTTGGAACGCAAAGAATTATTAATAAAATTAGGCGGGGGGGGGCTATTGTTTGAGGCTATTTTTAAAACTAAGTTAGGACTGAGACTATTTTTCAAACCTTCAGATAGTCTCATCCCCCTTCAGAAGCTAATCTTACCTCCCCCCCCCCCAAGTGGATCTTAGTTACGCCTCTGCGTCGTAGAATGCGTGAAATATTTGAACATTTTGTTCAGAGAAATAAATAGGCCTAAGTGAGTCATAAACCACAATCGGAGCTGATTATTAATAGTAAGAACCACTAAAACTTACGGAAGAGGAACCTCCGTCGAAGAAACGACAAACAGTCAAAAAATAAAGGAGCTATAGATCCTATTAGTTATATACTCAGCGGATGCCGTCCTTCAATTACGCCGTCAACGGCTTAGTTGGTTTTTTGCCGTTTTAAACTAAATAGTAAATGGACTTTCGCATTATCTATGATTTACTAAAGTATTGTAGCACTACCAAAATCTACATTGCTAAAGGCTACAATTAATAAACCATAATATGAATAGCACAGAAATAGAAACAATTACTATTATTATTATTAAGTAAAAAAGAGGTAAACAGAACCCAGCCATTATAGTTAAAGAATAGAGAATCGACTGAGTGAATACAGTAAAAGAGAGAAGTCCCAAATTGAAAGAAAAAGGTATAACAAACTAACACACCATACATACTAAATGACATGACAATGACAACAAACTAGACTTAAATTAAACACTACCCAGATAGACTAGGAGCAGGAAATAGAAGTAATATAACAAACAAGAAGTACAATACAACATTGTAGTAGAACTAATGTATGTTAAATAGATGTAATTAAAAGTAACTAATGTAATGTAATCAAAGGTAGAATAAAAATAACAGTGTCAAGGCGGAAAATAGTGAATCATAATAAGTATTAATCCCACAGACAATATGGTGAGGAGGAATACCAAATATAAGTAAAGACAGACCAAAATGGACTGTGAACAAAAAAAAAAAAGAATATTGTTATTTATTAAACAGATTAACAGTTGTTTAAAAGTGTGTGTTGAGGATTATTTGAATCTTGAGTCATGAAGACTTGACTTTAAGTTAAGATGTTTGTTTTATTTTAATGAATTAATGTTATTAGAAGGTAAGGAATGTATTGAGGTCAGATAATAGCATCCCAAAATGCCACATCAATTAATCATAAGGTCTTAAATCACCAAAAATATTTATTAAGTCACACATAAAGGTCATGAGGGGTATCAAATTGTTTGTAATTTTACGAGGAAAAACAAGATGTAAATTATGTTAAGCATAAATAAGTGATAATTAAGGAGTAATTTGGAGTGTAAGATATAAAAATAATGTATTCTTAATAACCAGGGTCATGTGACCTCTGAACCTAACAGAATGGACCAATAGGGGTTATAGAATTTTGGGCAAGCTAGTCGAAAAAAGAAGAAAATAAAAACACTTTATTGTTAGCCACGAGAGAGATCAGTTTAATTCTGTGCGACTAGAAGTGACAAAAATATAAAAAGGAATCTAATCCGAGAAAGGAAGAAAATTTTATAAAAAGAAAATAATATAAAAAAATATAATTAAATCTAATATTGAAGGAAGATATAACTAAAGTACGAAAAAACAAACGAAAAGAAGAAACAATAAAACTAATTATAAAAAGTGAAGTATTCCTACAGTTGACTAACTTATATATGCTCTTGGAGTTCATTGTGCGAGATAGGATATCTTGCCTAAATACCCTAAAAATATTCCTGTTTTGTACTAAGCAGTGTGTCCAGCAGTAACTTCCTTACTCTGAGTGTACTGAGAAACATCATACTGTGTCCGCAAAGTATTCTTACGTGTAACTAACAATAAAGAAGAAATTATTCTTATTTAGTCTATTCTCAGAACGAACGGTCATATGGTGATTTACTGCTAAAGTTAACAGTGCTGAGTAGTAAAATCCGTTTAATACACGTACAGTGTATTGTTATAGGCTATAGTTCCAAGAAAAATAGACTACAATAATGCGGATAAGGTTGATGTTAGTTCTTTGTATTTTATTATGAGAGATGTTTCAAGGCGAGATGACGATTAACGAGCGATATGACGATACACGCTCCCCGCGCGCCCACACACACACGCGCGCGCGCGCGCGCGATAGAAAATGGCGGACGATGTGTTTGCTTGTGCTCTTGAAAACTTAGTGAGTGTGACGGAGAAGAGTGGTAATTTACGGAATGATTTAAGGAGAGACATCTTGGAGTCGGTGAGTACGCTTAGAAACGTTTTTGCAGATGTTATGAATGTTTTGGAAGAGAAAGGGAAGGCAATTAACGTTTTGGAATGTGAGGTTAAGAAAATGGAAACGGAAAGAGTATCTTTTATGAAGGAATTGTCGGTGCGTTGGTCAAACTCCAAAGCTTTACTCTGACGTTGCGCGTAGTAGGGAGAAGGGTTCAAATAAGAAATTTAAAGTTGTCGTTAAATCTAAATTTAACGAATCGGCTGAATCAGTTAAAGCTGTTTTAAAATAAAAAATTAATCCACTACAAATGAAAGTGGGAATAGGGGCTGTAAGGTCGTTTAGAGACGGTAGAGTTGTTATAGAATCTGGTAGTAAAAATGATATTGACATTATTACCAATGGTATTAATGAGGCATGCGGAAGTATTTTGGAAGCATCGGTCCCTAAACTACGTAATCCCGAAATGATTTGTACAATATACCGGATGATATTTCCATAGAAAATGCTCGGGATGTTATTATAATGCAAAACTTTGAATTAAATCTACATGAAGAATACTTGCGACCTAAGCTTGTTTTTAAAAATAAACGACAGATAAGGAATCTTGTAGTTGAAGTTAGTCCCCAAACACGACAAAAGCTTTTAAGTAATAGGTTAAAAATCGGGTGGCAATTATGCAACGTGGATGATTATTTGGTTGCTAAGCGATGTTTTAAATGTAGTGGGTATAACCATAAAGCTCAGGAGTGCAGAGGGGATCTTACATGCCCCTTGTGTGCTGGAGACCATAAATAAGCTGAGTGAATGTACAGCATCAACTAATGAGTTTAAATGTATCAATTGTATTAATTACAATAAGCGTATAAAGGATAATAAGGTTAATGAGCGTCATTCGTCCTTCGATAAGAGCTGTTTCTGTTTGCAACAACTGATAAGGAACTATAAACAGAACATTGATTATAATTAATGCCATTTCTACGGACTGCTAATGCAAGGTCAACACATCTAGATAAGAACAACATAATTCGATGCTTGCAGATCAATTTACAGCATTCCAGACAGGCAACAGATAACATTGTTGATATAATACGACAACAAAGGGTGGACGTTTTGTTTATTCAAGAACCATATGTTATTTCAAATAACGTTGTCGGGATACCAAGGAATTGTAGAACGTTTACTGCTGGTACGGGTAGACAGAGAGCCGCAGTTGTAATTATGAATGATCGAATTACATGTTTAATGATTAACCAACTATCAGGTGAAGATACTGTCGTTTTACATATAATTTATGGTGGTCAGAACTTTTATTTGGCGAGCATGTATTTTGGTATGCATGATAATGTCGGAATTAATATTAATAAAATTGAAAGTGTTCTTAGTTTTGGAATGGGAAATGGCGTTTTGATTGCTGTCGATAGTAACGCCAGGTCAACAATGTGGCATGATTTGTTAACCAATAGAAGAGGTAGGGCGATACAAGAATTTTTGATGGGGAATCAACTGTTTTTAATGAATGATGAAAGTAATTTTACAACTTTTGAATCACGGAATGGTAAAAGTAATATTGATTTAACTATAGTTAATAATCAGCTGGTTTCTCTAGTTAAGGACTGGAAGATCAGTGAAGAAGAGAGCTGTTCGGACCATAGAACTATTACTTTCAATATAGTATATGGAAATTATGATATTGCGGAATTTCAGTATCAGGGGTTGCGATATGTCTTCCATGAAGGTAACTATGAAGCTTTTGATCGGAATTTGCTTCAAGAAATACTAAAAAATTTTATGTTTCTACGTGCAATAATGATTTAGGAAGTCTGGACATTATATTACAGTATAAGGTTTCGGAGGTACAAGATATGGATCAAGTCGTGAAAAAATTTGAGGATACCATAAAAACAGCATGTGACAAGTCTTTTAAGAAGCGTACAACATTACAGAAGACTGATGGAGGCAGATCGGTTCCGTGGTGATCAGATACACTCACAGTCATGCGTAAAAGAATTAATGCATTAAGAAGAAGATACCAAAGGACTAGAAACGACAATGTCCTGAGAGAATGTCGGAAAATGTACTACTTTGAGGAAAAGAAGAAGTATCAATCAAGTATTAGAAGAGAAAAATACATTCTTGGAAACAATATTGTAATTTAACAACATCAGTGAATCCCTGGAATGCGGTTTATCGCTTGGCAGCTGGAAAAATGAGAAAGTGTTCCACTTTAACAACTTTGCAAAAACCGGATGGCTCCTTCACAACTGATTTGGAAGATACTATGAATTGTATGTAGGAATACTTTATTCCCGTGGATGACGGCATAATGGATAATGAGTATCATAGGCATATTAGGAATCAGATTAAGGATCCAATAAGTGTACAAGATGACAGAGAGTTTTCACAGGAAGAAGTTTTGCGAGTTTTGGAAAACATGAACCCTCAGAAGTGTCCTGGTGAGGATGGAATAACAAGTGGCATTTTATTGCGGGTTTTTATGAAATATCCTCGGTTTGTAACAGCAATCTATAATGAGTGTCTGAGAAGAGGTGACTTTCCTAAGTTATGGAAAAGAGCAAAAATAGTACCAATAGTTAAGCCGGGCAGGGAGAACAGTACTGAAGTTTCGAAGTTTCGCCCTATCAGTTTATTGACTGTAGGAGCGAAAGTATTGGAAAAACTACTTATAAACAGAATTATGCACCACGTGTTTTCTAATGATTTAATGCAGTCTAATCAGTATGGATTTACACCCCAGAAAAGTACAGTGGCTGCAGCTATGGCAGTTAAAGAATTTGTTGAAAGATGTTTGGTGGATAAAGGGGTTGTTGTTCTCGTTAGTCTTGATGTCCAGGGCGCTTTTGATGCAGCGTGGTGGCCGTGTATTTTGAATAGTCTTAAACAATTCGAATGTCCTAGGAACTTGTATTGTCTCTCACAAAGTTACTTTGGTGGACGAACGGCAATTCTATCTACTCACAATACATCAATGGAGAGGGATGTCAGTAAAGGTTGTCCTCAGGGATCTTGTTGTGGGCCAGGATTTTGGAACATACAGTATAACTCGTTGCTGAATTTATACTTCACTAAACGTACAAAAGTTATAGCTTTTGCAGGTGATTTAATTGTGTTAACAAGTGGAAAGTCTCTCTTAGAAGCTGAAAATATGCCAATTTAGAGATGGCCAAAATTTCAAAGTGGGCTACAAATAACAAAGTTTCTTTTAACGATCAAAAATAAAAAATACTCTTGATTTCTCGTAAAAGACTTCAGAATTCAGAATTAAGCATTTACCTTAATTCTAAACTTCAACAAGTTAATAAGTTAAAATATTTGGGTTTCATTATTGACACAAAATTCAATTTTAATGAGCATATCCAGTATGTGGTCGAGAGGTGTACAAAACTGATTCATATGTTATCAAGATCTGCAAAATTAAACTGGGGGTTGGGACATGAGGCACTTAAAACAATATATAAGGGGGCAATTCTCCCCTTTTATCATATGGAGTACCCGTATGGATAGACGCATTAGAAAGGAAAAGTAACCAGATGAAGTTCAAAAGAGTGCAACGTCTCATCAATATTAAAATTGCGAAGGCTTTCTGTACAGTGTTGCATGAAGCTCTATGCATTTTAACAGGACTGACTCCAATAATAATAAAGTTGAGAGAGATCGTTAGTGCTTACAGAGTTGCTAGAGGTTGTGATGGTGCTAATATTTTGATGGACACAGTAATTCCGTTCAAGGAATGGCCTCATCCGGCAGATACAGTTATTATAAACTCGAGCCATGAAAGTAAACTATACACAGTACAAACATATACAGATGGCAGTAAGCACAACAATGGGGTTGGGTCGGGTATAGCCTTGATTGTTAATGGTGAACTCAAATATGAGATGCAGTATAAGCTGGGTGTTGGGTGCTCTAATAATCAGGCCGAGCAATTGGCAGTCTTGAAGGCCCTGGAAAAGATAGCTGAATTAAATTACATTATAACTAATTTGAGAACGGCAGCTGTTTACACTGACAGCAGAGTAACTCTGGACTCATTTAGGAGCTCGAGGAATCATAACTACTTGATAGAAGAAATAAGGAATAAGTTAAGAAGTTGAAAGGCGGACAATTGGTCAATTGATTTTGGTTGGGTTAGGGCACATGTGGGTATTTATGGTAATGAACTGGCTAACAATCTGGCTAAAGAAGCTGCGTCCAGTAGCAGTAGGCTATGGTGTGCTATGAACGAATACCAAAAAGTGTAATGATTAACAAATTCCGTGAGGTGAGCCTAATGGAGTGGCAAGGTGAGTGGGAACAAACATCAAATGGAATGCTGACTACTGTCGGATTTTTTATTATGGATACTCGATTTTAAGCGTTAATTACAAGTGAACCTGTAGTCTACTTAAAAACTAGTTACATCAAAGTTTGCGCGTTTAATTTTGTGTTGATCTGTGTAAGAAACATATTTTTTTAAGGGTGATTTAAATTTTGTTTCGCGGTTAGAGTAAAAAAGTCCATGTTTTTTTGTGTTTTTCAAGAAACCGCTGTCTTTGAAATTATATAAATTAAAAACCCTAGGTCCGATCATAACTAAATTTTTGTACAGTATGGGCACAAGTGTTTTCAATGCACTACTTAAATTACAAAATTGTTTTGCCATCCAAAAAAAGTTGTTATCAGTTTTGTGAAACAACGTTTTCTCGGTACAGGATAGTCGTACAAAGGCAGACTTGGTCTTGTTTTGAAGCTCTTGATCGTGGTTATCAAAATCCACAACTGCTGCAAACATACATTGAGATGCCGATTTTATACAGAGTGATATTCATGCAAGGGTGTGTGTGCGCTGGACCGTGTGTAAGCGGGCCTTCCGGCGGCGAAAGCGGGTGCCGTGTTGCCAAGTTCAATCACGTACGAGTAGGCAGCTTATTGCAGGGGTTTTGTTTGTTGTTTTTCTATGATGACCAGTTTATTATAAAAAAATGAAATAATTTTATGTGCTAGCAAATATTTATTTAGCACGACTATTGTGACGATTTAAATATATAAAAAAAATTAATAATAAAAATATAAAAAAAAACGAAAGTAAGTAAGTACTTTAAATCGCACGATTAAACCAAATACCCCTGAACTAACTCATAATAGTAATGAGAATTGAATTAAGAAAATCTAACTAAATAAGTAATTAAAAATTCTGAATGTAAAAGTTAAGAATAATACAGTTAACCCTTTAGTAAAATTATCATGCGTTGACCTGCCTATTCCGGACACAACGTGCATACCGAACCGGCAGTAAATTAGAAATATCTGTAAATCATAATGTAAATAATTAATAATTTGAAGTCACAAGTAGTAGTTATAATAATCCCTGTAAACTAGATAAGTCTAGTTTATTTATTGTGTCTTACTATAAGAATGTATTTTAAATAAAGAGTTGGAACTATATTATGGCGGAGTACTCACTCCGCGTCGTTGCAATCTACCTGTTGTAACAATGCAAGAGTTACGACGCGGCGTTCAGACTGTAAACACCTCCAAGCGAGGGCTCTTCAGAAAATGTTTGTTTTTTTTTAAATTTTAATTGAGTGTTAGCTTCAACTAAAAGCGTGGAGAGCTAGTTATATATATATATATATATATATATATATATATAAGATGTAGTGAGGAATTTGTTAAAGAAATGTGGTAATGTAAGAAAAAAAAGAACTCGTATATAAGGTGATGTCTCAAGTTAATTAAAAAACGAACACTCGAATATTGTTCGGGTGATGTAATTCAGATAGTAATGTAAAAGAAGAAGATGCAAACTCCAGTACTACGCTGCCAGTAAATATGTGACGTGCACAACTGCAGATACGGACGACTACCACCTAAACAACACTTACCAGAACCGCCGAGGATTAGCCCGACGTCACGCAGCATAACATCCATCTCATAATTAATACACCTAGAGGACTTTCACCGGAAACACGACCCAGATGACTACCCCGACTACCAGAGTATCGAGGATTCACTCCCCAGGACACGGACAGCAAAAGCGTATTTAAGAGGTGACTCGGTGGCTTGTCTACCGAGAATTATGTACATTTAAAATATAAGTTTTCATACATGCCAGAGACCTTTTAAAAGACAATAATCATCTCTAAGCATTAAGTTTTAAAAGAAATGTAACCAGTAATTTCTAAAATCATACGTTGTAACATTAATCTTGAGATATAGGTTTTTTATCGCTTAACTAAATAATACCATTCTTCAAATGGTGTTCATGTAACAAGGCAACCTGCTTGATAAGTAAAGTAAATTTCAGACGTCTTTACTAGATTTAAAGAGACTCGGATCCGAGGTAAAATACATGATCAGTTTGATCCTTTGTTTTACAGAAAACCCTTTTTAACTATTTCAGTAAGAAAAATTTTTATGTAATGGGATCAATATATATCATTTGTTAATAAAGAGATGTCATCTTATTACATATTGAAGTGAATGCATAAATCAGTGAATATACCTTCCCTTGTGTCCTATAATTATAGTAATTATTATTGTGTTGATTTTCAGTTTGTTACAACGTAGGCAGCCTGTATAATTGGCTAGCGTCAATTATCACGAGTTCCCTGGATTTATAACGTAGCCCGAAACGTTATACTATGTTCTAGTCAGTGTGTTTGGAATAACTTGACTGTGCGGTTTAAGCTTGAGTCCAATCACAAATAAAAACATTAGTGTTTCCCGTACTCTTTGCTGGTTTCTTTAAGCAACACAGATACACCCGAAATGTTTTTTTGTAAACTACAAGAGGTAGTAGGTGTGCGTTATTTAACTTTTAAAACAGGGAACCCGTTACTGTTAATTTTTGTTCATTGTTCATATCCGATAAAATTTTTTAAATCATACAGAAAAATAAGAGTTTATTGTCGGTTGAATATTCGCATTTGAAAACATTGTCTAAACGATTCCATTTACGGTAGAAACGAAATCGTTTCTATATGACCGCATGACTCAAAGAAAGCCACGCTATAGTACCTAAACGTCGCGTCCGTCAGTGAACGTCATGTTGTATTTCTTTTCTCAGGAGACGATTTTCTTTCTACTACTCTACTGGTTTTTAATTCCGTTACTCCGTCGAGTCACGGCCTTGCTTTATTCCCTTTATTTTCTTTTCATTTCCTTTTATTTACGCTGTTTGTTGCCGCCACTACGTTATCGATTTTCAGTTGAATTTTGAAAATATTTGAAATTATATGGACGTATCTATAGCTACTTCATAAATTCTTTAGTTATTCTATTTTCTTCGTTTAGTTGTTACAGTTAGTCTTTGCTGGAAGTATTAATCATGAATCAGTACAGAACGAAAAAAGCGTTAAGTTTATCGTCAGAAAAATATGAGGCCCTAGCTGTATATACCAGACGTTAAAGACTGCATAAAACAAGAATAAAGACTGGTTTTCTCAAAGCAGTATTATGGCTAAAATAAAAAGGGAGAGAGAAAAAATTTTAAACTATTGTAATATCAATGACATTATGCATACGCTATTTGGCAAGTCTTTGAATAGTGAAAAAAAAACAAGTTAAGTCGTTTTCGAAAACAGAGCAGTCTTGATGAGCATTCTGGAACTCAGAGACCGTAATCTTCCGTAACCGGTTCATCCGAAATTCTAAATTAAGTATACGGCTTCTTCCGTTTCTGTTAGTGAAGTAATCAAACCAACTACTTTAATAGTCTCATATGCCATAATTTCTAATTAGTGTCTATCATCCTTTAAAGTCCTGCTGACGTTCTCCCCTCTTCACGTATGTTTGTCTGCAGATTCGATAAATACTCGTAACGGTAAATCCAGAGATTCCTCTCAATATCTCTGCATGTACAACATGTGTTATGTACTCCACATCTCACGAATGAGACATCTTAATGATGGATCTGAGCAGTTAAGAAAGAAAGTATTACTGGTCGTAATAAGACTCGCTTGTTTCTCAACGCCTTTCTAAAATATAGTGCTCGGATAAAAACTAATGTTTTTCTTGTGATTGGACTCAAGCTTAAACCGCACAGTCAAGTTATTCCAAACACACTGACTAGAACATAGTCGTGCTAAATAAATATTTGCTAGCACATAAAATTATTTCATTTTTTTATAATAAACTGGTCATCATAAAAAAACAACAACAAAACCCCTGCAATAAGCTGCCTACTCGTACGTGATTGAACTTGGCAACACGGCACCCGCTTTCGCCGCCAGAAGGCCCGCTTACACATGGTCCAGCGCACACACACCCTTGCATGAAATATCACTCTGTATAAAATCGGCATCTCAATGTATGTTTGCAGCAGTTATGGATTTTGATAACCATGATTAAGAGCTTCAAAAGAAGACCAAGTCTGCCTTTGTACGACTATCCTGTACCGAGAAAACGTTGTTTCACAAAACTGATAACTTTTTTTTGGATCACAAAACAATTTTGTAATTTAAGTGCATTGAAAACACTTGTGCCCATACTGTACAAAAATGTAATTATGCTCGGACCAAGGGGTTTTAATTTATATAATTTCAAAGACAGCGGTTTCTTGAAAAACACAAAACAACATGGACTTTTTTACTCTAACCGCGAAAAAAAATTTAAATCAACCTTAAAAAAATATGTTTCTTACACAGATCAACGCAAAATTAAACGCGCAAAAATTTGATGTAACTAGTTTTTAAGTAGACCTACAGGTTCACTTGTAATTAACGCTTAAACTCGAGTATCCATAATAAAAAATCCGACAGTAAGTTGTTTTTCCTTAGTGTGAAGCACAGACTGTCCTCAAGGTTTGCACTGTCTCCTAATTTTACCACAATGGTGACTGGTCATGGCAGGCTTAGAGCCTACTACTATCGTTTCAAAATAAAAGATGATCTAATATGTGTCTGTAACGACGGTGACCAAACAGTGGAACATTTGTTATATGAGTGCAATACGTTGACTGAAGAAAGACGGGTTTTCAAAAATAGTGTACTAAGGAGTGGTGGACGATGGCCTTCAAAAATAGAAGTGAATTGACTTAGAAATATGTTAGACAGTTTATTAAATATGTTAATAACATTGATTTTGATTCTTTGTAGTGTTTATTGTTATTGTGCTTGTCTATCTATTTTGGATCATTGTATGCGTTTATTATTATTAATTAATTTACATATTGATTGAACAGCTTCATCACGCATACATACATACATACAGTTTTAACATGTTAATAACGTAGTACTAATTCATTGTATCATTGTAATTGATTGATTTTAATTTTCTTGTTTATTTTGAAAATTTGTAATTGTTGTTTTGTTGTTGTAATGATGGAGTTGTCTTTATATGTATTGAGAATTAGCTTGTAATAAGTTTATATATAGCATGTAGTATTACTTTATTTGTAATGGACCATGCTGATAAAACAAAGGTATTAAACACACGCGCGCGCGCGCGCGCGCACTTGCGAACAGCTAAACATAAACAAAATAGTATCCATACGTAATGTACATTTGTATATTGTACGTTGTTTTTAAATCTTCGTTTTGGTTCCTATTGTCCACAATCAACACGTTTGACAAACCCGTTTATTAGGATCTCATAGTTTTCTAAGTTAGGAAACTGAAAGGCTGAACGACATACCTGGAGGGTGGCACCGAAACAGTAAGTAACCCTATAATACAGCAGTACAATGGAGTCATGTATACTACTTTGACTTGTAACTGATGACGATTACATTCAAACCTATTAAATTTTTAATGTTATTATTAAATATTACGGAAATGATCATAAATTATATTTCCATTCCGTGTATTGTGGTGCATCAATTGTTAACACACTGTACACCTATACCTCTTTTGCTGTATAGCTAACGACTGTACGGGCTTTTGAATTATGTTAATGCGTCTTGGTTGTGTAGATATAGTATTTACCTGTCTACTGAGCAATACCTTTCTGAAAAGGAGATACTCTCTTTATTCATACAAATTACAGTACATGGGCTTTAGCGCTGAGGATGAACGGATGAACTATAATTAGCGAATAATTTCAGGTAAATTTTCTGACTACGTTAAATTTATATCAGTAAAATGTGAAGATGTCCAGTTAAATATTTTCCTTTGAAAACGTTTTCGTCGCTTCTGAGACCGATATGACGAATAAGGCAGGACTCTCACAGTGATTGGGAAACGACTTACCTCTGTCGGTCTTTCCCGATACTTGTACATTTGTTATAGTTATTATATTAATATGTTTAACATTTTGTTATTTTGTAACTTTAGAGTCTTCTGTTTGCTGGTAAGGCGACGCATAGCCACTAGTGTTCAACAGTTCACGGAGCAATCAGCAGCCACCGGAATGAAACCAACAGAGCCCTTAAGTTGGTAAATGATACGATCTAATCCATCGAAAGAACTGATCATATTATGGCGTGTAATGGAGGTCATTAGGCCTATATGGAATATAATAAGAGAGTTTGTGGAACAGAGTTGTTGCGTTGTCATGCAATACCCGTTGTCACAGAATCAAGTAATCCCCTCTTAAAGCATTAACTCATATAATTATTAATTTTAATACAACTAGTTTACGTCGTCGTTACTGTCAATTAACTGTTACTGCAAATAAAATTTCCAATAGAAACGCTGTTTGATTATTAAATTATTTATCTTAGAAATTTTCATCAATTGTTTGTGGTTAAACTGAATCAGATGTAGGTAAAATAAACTCTACAGTGTAATGGTCAATATAGCAGGTAATTATTAAGTATACCAGGTAAATTTAAGATAAATAACTTAAAGAATATTATTTACAAGATTATGTTTTTCAAGTTTCTAATTATATGTACTGCTAAAAAATAAATGAATACAAATGGTAAGAACTGTGGTAATGAAACAAACTATTCTCTCTCTCTCTCTCTCTCTCTCTCTAGCGCGCGCGCGCGCGCACACACACACACACACATGTAAAATCCTTGTACGAAGGAAACCGAGCGACCGAATAATAAGGTTTGTAAAATACCTTTGGGTCCGTCTATTATACATAGATGATTCTCTTTTGAAGTAACTTACTGTTTGTGATATATGTTATACTGTTCTATTATATTTTGATATCTGTCATAGGCTATATTAACTTTCTTAGTTTTTTCTAGAAAAGCTGTAAGAACTGTCACAGCAGATTTAAACGAAAGAGGTGTCATGAACTGGAAGAGCATAACCAATGTTAGAGAATTAATTGGGAGACGAACAATGCTCTGGTCCTAGGACGATTCTTAAAAGCAAGAATGGAAAATATTTATTATAAATGTCTTCGCAACATTTTAACTTCCCGCCAATAAAGTTTTATTTTGGGGTAAAAAAGATGTTTCTGACAAAATGGGAAAGAAAAAAATTTAAAGAAAGAGAAAGCGGGATATATAGTAACAATAACAAACGGTTAGAAACGTTGGTGGAAGAATTGTTACGAGTGAGAGCAGCATTGAGAGCAGGTCCCCATTACAAAAGTGTAAATAGCGTTTAACAAGGTAACGTGTTTTGCTATATTTACTGGCATGATTTCAAAATAATCTTGAATAATAATTAACAAGACATATCGTTAATTAAATTTAATAATTATTTTTATAATTAATAACTTGACTTCCGTATCACGTACCGTGTTTAATGAAGTCAATATTTATAGATAAATAAATAGAACGTCAGTGTATAAGAGACTGAGATATGTCAGTTATCAGTTATTTAGACTATAAACTATTGAAAATTTAAAACTAGTAAAAGATAATGTAAGACGATCACTAGACTTTAATGAAATAATAAATCTTTAGATAAACAATTAATTCGGAGCGTAACACGCTTAGTCAATGTCACGTAAACATATTTTATAGACGAACATGAAATCTTAATTCACAGATAATTAGGGTAAACTAGAAACAGACAGTAACTCTGACCGGTTTTGCTTTTATGAAGTATGCATTAAATTTGGTTATTACTTATCTCTGTAACAGGGATTCAGATATATGATATTTTTGCAATTTTTACAGATCAAAATCACTTGTTTTTAAGATTTATTAAGATGTTATTACTAGGGAAAAGTAATAATAAATATATCTAAATAATAAATATTTAAATAAATATTTTTATATGTAAGTAAATACTTTTCATACTTACGATAATAATTAAATATTTTTCATGAATAGGTTATTAACACTTATTGTAACGACGGTCTGGTGATCGTCGTATCGTACAGTGGAAAACAAAATGCAAGATGATTTTCTGTCTGTCAGAAATTTGTTTTGGTTGTGTTTTCATGAACTGCTCGACTTCACTTTTAATTTGTTCTCTTATGTTTGTAATTGAGGCTTCCACTGCAGATATTTTTTCTGTCATTGTTTGTTCTATATTTGATACAGATTTTTCGACTGTAGACAATCTTACCTCTTGACCATTTAGATCACAGCGTAATTCTCCTAAGTCACCACGTAGGAGGCCCAACTCTGCGGTAGTATGTTCTTGCAATTCTTTTTGCATAGCTTCAAAAAGAGCTTCCACTTCATCTGCTTCCTGATTACGTGTTTCATCCTGTAGTTTTCCGCTTCTTCCGCCTCCTGTCTGCGTTTTTCATCCTGTCGTTTTTCTGCTTCTTCAGCCTCCTGCGTGCCTTTTCTCATCCTGTCGTTTCTCCGTCTACAACAGCAGCGCCTGTAAATATTCCATCATCTAACTGGCATCCATTGTTTACCGATTAATTACAAATTACACAGTCTTGTACAAGTGTCCACTGTTTCCACTGTTAACGGTTCTATCGCACTTCTGACCCACTGTTACGACGGTCTAACTGATCGTCGTATGGTACAGTGGAAAACAAAATACAAAACACCAATGAAGACACTAAAAACCAGTTTTAATTATCACAAATAAACAGTTTGTAATCAACAAGATAGTCTCTTACAACAAATCAAATAAAAATTGTTCACACGCAATAATAATGTCAGCGAGTATAAAACACAATTGTATTACAATTGTCCCGCACAAATATAAAACACATAACACTTCACCACAATACTTCGAACCGCACTGAAATATATCGCCACTAAAACTGAAAACTGAGCGTCGCTGAGTACTTGTATTTATACCTCGCCGAAAATCCAAAACCATTCATACTACGTATCAGCGATACACTAGAACGTAATTGACTGCGGCCTTAACACAGTGCGCGCGGCTGGCGAAGTCTAGAAAAGTCTCGCTAACGCATGTTGAGATCACGTACGCACACAACATTACAGCCGGATTCCATTGGAACATCCGAGAAACACGTAGAATATTTTGTCATGCTGTAACACTTTTTCCGCATTACGTAACCTCCCCCTCCTTAAGCCTGTTCGTCCAGAACTGGCAACCCGTCTCTGAAGTAATACTTGGCCAGCCGATGTACATAGCTGGTCTACTTGCGAAAGATAATTCTCCGGTTCTTCGAATTCAGTCTCGTGTGATCCGAACATCAAGTTCCCAGGAATATGAGTCTTCCGCTCAACCACTAGTTTTGCGGTAATCACTCCCGTTGCGTCATGTACTAATTACCTATACGCCATTAGCTGGTCCAAGTCTGATTGGTTCTCGTCAACAACCTCTTGCGTGACTTCATCTTCAGCATCGTTTTCCCCGTTCCATTAAATCAGGAACAAGCAAGAGTCTTGTCTCGACACCCATAGTTGGCTTTCCAATCACTTCTTTTGTCGTTACATTTATTTGTACTTCCTCTGCTAGTTCTTCCTCCATTTCCGTTTGCAATACGAAGGGTGCCTCTTGACCAGACCTGTTGATTTTTTCTTCGGCCAATGCCACTTGCTTAATCGAATGGTTGATTGACCCTAAATAGAATGTTTTCTCATGCTGTAACACTTTCTCCGCATTACGTAACATTTAACATTTCAATGTTTGTTTCTCAGGAATAACCTTCACGTGCCTTACGCAGTGTTGATACCGGCTTAGGTACTCAGACGGCGACAGTTGTTTCGTTTGAGAACAAGACACAATTCGGGCTTCCTCAATATTAAAATAATTTATCTTTATTTTAACAGTTTTAAAATATGGATTACTTTTCGTTTGTATTTTGTGCTGAATATTATTATCGTGTAATAATTAACACAAACAGAGGAAAACCTTTTAATGTTGTGTGTGTCGTTACTCAACAGAGGCTCAGTTAAGTCGGTTTATTCCCGTGGTTTTACAACCGATGTTAATGCAGACGAGGGCTCACGTAATGTGGTTAGAAATTCTTTTGGAAGTTCGGACCCGTATGTATTAATACCACTCGTATGAAAGTCAAACAAAAAAAAGTATCCTTAAAAAAAATCACAAACGGCCTCTGATTTTGTAACTCTATAGTTTTCAATCTTTATATAAACTTTATATAAAGTTTATATAAAACTTTATAGTTTACAATCGGGAAAAGCATTTTCGTACTATTTACACTTGCAAGTGTTTGTGTTAATTGGATCTACTGTTGTCGATTTATCAAATAGTATAAGACTCCTGCCGATCAGTAATAACGTATTGCAACTCTGGTTTACGATCAACTCACGGACGCAGCGTTCTTTAAGCAAACGCGAACTGGCAAACAGGTTCGCCAACAGTCGTTATGTACACATACTGAATTCATTGTTTTTGTTTAACCCTGTTATCTCCTGTGTAAAAATATTTAAAACTTATTATTGTTTGTGTGTTAACGATTATTTGCTTGTAATAAGAACAGAGCGTTTGATTGTCTTCATCTGCCATTATATTTTATAATTTCTTGCACTAACTAATTTGCTTTTGAAAGTAAATACCGACTTGGCACGGTTGTCGCTTCGCAGATTGGTATTCACATAAAATATTCGTGTGTTTAGTAACCAGAAAGAAGTTCTCCGCTTTCTTAATGGTAAATTTTTATTATTTCCATGTTCCATAAGGAAATGAAAGTATGGTCATGGCGAAAAAATCGTGTTCGAGATAACGGCTGATTCTGATTGTACTACCCTCAAAACATGAAGAAAAGTCATTTTTCGAAAAGTGTGTGTGTCTACGTGTAGAATTTTTTCTATGGCAAACAACAGCCGCAAATTCAAACAGAATCAAATAATATTTTGCAAACATTCGTGAATTGTAGAGGACTCAAGGCCCATTGTTATTGGTGAAGATCCGTTAAGGGAAAGGGGTAGTTTACTAGCAACGTTTTATGTTTTAACAAGGGTAATTTTTTCTATGACGAACGATAACTGCCGCACATTAAAACAGAAACAAACAATTTTTTGCATACGTTTCTGAATTGTAGAGGACGCAAGGCCTTTTGATTTTGGTGATGATCGGTTAAGGGAAAGGGGTAGTTTACCAGTAACGTTTTATGTTTTACAAGGGTAATTTTAATTCCATGTTCCATAAGGAAATGGAAGTATGGTCATGACGAAAAAAATCGTGTTCGAGATAACGGCTGATTCTGATTGTACTACCCTCAAAACATGAAGAAAAATCATTTTTCGAAAGGTGTCTGTCTGTCTTTCTGTGTAGAAAGTTTTCTATGGCAAACGATAACAGCCGCAAATTCAAACAGAATCATCTAATTTTTTGCATACATCCCTCAATTGTAGAGTACTCAAGGCCTATTGAGTTTGGTGAAGATCGGTTAAGAGAAAGGGGTAGTTTACTAGCAACCTTTTATGTTTTAACAAGGGTAATTTTTTATATGACGAACGATAACTGCCGTAAATTCAAACATAATCGAATAGTTTTTTGCATACGTTCCTAAATTGCAGAGGACGCAAGGTTTATTGATTTTGGTGAAGATTGGTTAAGGGAAAGGAGTAGTTTACCTGCAACGTTTTATGTGTTAACAAGCGTAATTTTTTCTATGACGAAGGATAACTGCCGCACATTCAAACAGAATCAAATAAATTTTTGCATACGTTCCTGAATTATAGAGGAATCAATTCCTGTTGATTTTGGTGAAGATCGGTTAAGGGAAAGGGGTAGTTTACCAGCAACGTGTTATGTTTTAACAAGGGTAAATTTTTATGACGAACGATAACTGCTGTAAATTCAAACAGAATCAAATAATTTTTTACATATGTGCCTGAGTTGTATGGGACTCATGCCTATTGATTTTGGTGAAGATCGGTTACGGGGAAAGGGTAGTTTACCTGCAACGTTTTATGTGTTAACAAGGGTAAAGTACTTAATTTTGAAAATAAAGTATCCTGATAAGAAGATCATAATAATCCACTGTAGAAACGTAGATGAAAAATCTATAAAAAAAGAGGCTAGTTGAACGGGGTGGGGGTAATTTTCTATAAATGAAAATTATAGTTGAAGGGCGAGGCGATAATTTTTACTTCCATGTTCCTTAAGGAGCGCTCCGAAGTCACTCATGGACCGTCAGCATCTTGCAGAGGGTTCATTCCCTAAAGACGAAAAGTCTGTCTATGAATCGTTCCTCTGTAAACACGTGCAGTTACACTACCCAGCGATCCACAGGAAGCAAATCGCTATCCACGCTGGACACTTTTTCGGCTTGCACGCGTTATGTTGGTATGGGTTTCGGCACTTACCATTTAAAAAGCGTGCAAATGTAAGAAAATAAACATGAGTGAGGCCAGAAATAACGCGAATTTTGTGTGTGTGTGTGTGTGTGTTCCCTGCCTTTTTATTGCGGTAGTCATAATAATAAAATGGAAACGTAAACATTACATAACTGAGATATGCTTGCCTGCCACGAACGATATATTATTTTATACGTGTATATTAACTTATACATAATTTACATTAAAATAAAAAAATTATAATTTTATTGCCTGGCAACAAAATTATTTTATTTTTAACAATTACCATTGTTTCAAAAAGTTTAAATGAGTTTTCAAGTACTTTACTGTTGTTAAAACGTAAAAGGTTGCTGGTAAACTACCCCTTCCCCTTAACCGATCTTCACCAAAATCGAAAGTCCTTGAGATCTCTACAATTCAGGGATGTATGCAGAAAATTATTTGATCCTGTTTTAATTTGCGGCTATTATCGTTTGCCATAGAAAATTACCTTTGATAAAAAAACGTTGCAGGTAAACTACCCCTTCCCCTTAACTGATCTTCACCAAAAACAATAAACCTTGAGTACTCTACAAACCAGGACTGTATGCAGAAACTTATTTGATTCTGTTTGAATTTGCGGCTGTTATCGTTTGCCATAGGAAATACCCTTGTTAAAAAAACGTTGCAGGTAAACTACCCCTTTCCCTTAACCGATCTTCACCAAAAACAATAGATCTTGAGAACTCTACAATTTAGGGCTGTATGCAAATAATCGTTTGATTCTGTTTGAATTTGCGGCTGTTATCGTTTGCCAAAAAAAAAATTACCCTTGATAAAAAAAACCGTTGCAGGTAAACTACCCATTTCCCTCAACCGATCTTCACCAAAAACAATAGGTCGTGACTACTCTACAATTCAGGGCTGTATGTAAAAAAGTATTTGATTCTGTTTGAATTTGCGGCTCTTATCGTTTGCCATTCTAAATACCCTTGTTAAAAAATAATACGTTGTAGGTAAACTACCCCTTTCCCTTAACCGATCTTCAACAAAATCAACAGACCTTGATTTCTGTATAACTCAAAAAGGTATGCAAAAGGGTAGTTGATTCTGTTTGAATTTGCGGCTGTTTTCGTTTGCCATAGGAAACATGGAAGTAAAAATTACCCTTGATAAAAACAAATGTTGCCGGTAAACTACCCCTTTCCCTTAACCGATCTTCACCAAAAACAATAGGTCTTGAGAACTCTACAATTTAGGGCTGTATGCAAATAATCGTTTGATTCTGTTTGAATTTGCGGCTGTTATCGTTTGCCAAAAAAAAAATTACCCTTGATAAGAAAAACGTTGCCGGTAAACTACCCCTTCCCGTTAACCGATCTTCACCAAAAACAACAGATCTTGAGTACTCTACAAATCAGGGCTGTATGCAAAACATTATTTGATTCTGTTTACATTTGCGGCTTTTATCGTTTGCCATAGAAAATACCCTTGTTAAAATATAAAATGTTGCTGGTAAACTACCACTTTCCCTTAACCGATCTTCACCAAAACCAATCGGTCTTGAGAACTCTACAAATCAGGACTGTATGCAAAAAATTATTTGATTCTGTTTGAATTTGCGGCTGTTATCGTTTGCCAAAAAAAAAAATCTATAGACACACAGACACACAGACAGATAGACACACAGACACTTTTCGAAAAATGACTTTTTTCATGTTTTGAGTGTAGTACAATCAGAATCTGCAATAATCTCGAACACGATTTTTTTTTGCCATCACCATACTTCCATTTCCTTAAGGAACATGGAAGTAAAATGATGTTCACTGCAAATTATACGGTTTACAACATACATTCTGTTAGACAACAAAAGTGCTGCTGCATGCTACAAAAACGTACACACCCACCATCTGCGAATAATATTTAAACAAAAGGTGCAACGCAACCCTTCATATGCCAGCAAAATTGTTTAAAATTATCAATAACTTCATTACATGTATTTCGTCCGTTACAAACAACAAAAGATTTATTTATGTTGTTTTACAGCGGAAACATTGTGTCATCAGCAAATGAAAGCTTCGACTATATAAACGAACGGTAGGAGAGACATTAAAGGTTTCCTCAATGCGTAGAAGTCGCCGTTAATTGTTAATGATTGATGATAGGCCTACCGAAACGGATTCTGATGACAGGTTCTGATTTTCAAGTACTTACAAACATCTTCCCATGGTAAACATGATAAATACATTTTTGCATACTAACATTGCATACCGAAATATTATTAATTATATTGTTACGGTAAACCGCTTTCTTTAATAAGACCTAAAATAATCACTATGTTTTTATCACTAGAAATCTGTGCCGGTCTTTAGGCGAGCTAATAAAATTAAATGTTGGTAGTATCTGCTAAAGAACACAAGATATCGTCAAAACAAGTAACATAAATTTATTGAATGAAAAGTATAATGTTTTAATTTATAATCAATTTAATTTAAGTTAATTCGTGATAGGCCTATGTCATTTGACTCTTTTATGTCAACTGTTTCAACTATATGTTTGTTTTTAATAGAAATTTTCTTCTAATGTTTAATTTTATTAACTCACCTGAAGACGACAACAGATTTCTAGTGATCAAAGCGTATTCTGTATTATTAAAGATGGCGTTTGACCAAAGTATAATTAATACTAATTTGTCGTATGGAATGTTAGTTTTATAGATTGTATAAACATACTTAAATGTTTCACAAATATTTTAAAAATTGCGACGAACATTATAAAGTCATCAAAATACATTTTAAAAGTACAAAGTATTGAGCGATGGATTACTTACAAAAGAGAAATTAACAATTGGATTCAGTTTTGATGACTACATGTGAACGAAAACAATTATGTCAATGCTTCATCGTCGTCCGTTGCTGGCATACGTCCATTAATACAGTCTCCTCTGTATCTTCGAATACTTTCACAATTTCAACTCTTGTTTTATGCCTTGCGTCGGTTTTACAACACATTACCCTATTGTCTTGCGAGACGTGCTGTTTATGAGCAATCTGTCAGTTTATATCCGTGACAACAACAATCGTTCCTCTCGTAGTTTGTACTCCTGAACCTTCTTATTCCAGACCCTTGTCTAAACTTTGTACTTCCTTGTGTCTGAAATATCGCTTTCAAGTAAGTTAACATTTATTTGACCGTTTTTGCTAGAACCTGTGTTTTATGTAACTGCTGTACGTATTGGCAGAATAGGAAAGGTAATGGGTAGCAAAATTACTTCGACAGCATGTAGTATGTAACCGAATATTATGTGAAAACCGTTACTTGTTGTATAATAATCTACTGCAACAATGAAATTTGCAAAAAAAGTTGCGTTTATGGTATGTGTACAATTTTAACAATAGCAACGGATACAGTTGTTTGTGGCAGAGTTGTATAGCCTACAATCATGCAGCACGTGCACCACCGTGTTGAATACTGTTTTATTTACATAAAGAAAAGAACAGTTGTTTTAATTGTACTTGTAAACATTGAATTGAGAGAGTATAATATTTTCTCTGATTTTAGGTTTAACAGTTGTAATTAGACTAATTAAGAACATATTTTCTTGTGTAAACTAATAGGTAATAATAAATAGGCGATATATATATTTTTTAAGTTAAATAGGTTTGTTGGATTGTTTTATGAAACTGCAGTCAGCAACAGTCGATTTGTGTTCTTTTTATTTTATTTGTTCATAACAATGCGGAATAATATAAACGCATTTTTAAGGAAATAAACCTCATAAAAGTGTATAATTAATTTTGTAAGACTACAAAAGCTCCGTCAGTACATGTAATCGTCCGTGAATCTTCTTTAAATGAAAAATACGAGAGATAGATACAGGGCTGGGTCTGGGGTCGATGCATACCGTGTGGAGTGATCCTGTATTGTCGACGACGGGGATTTGAGTGATTAATTGACTCTGTTGGGGTAAACAATGCCCCTTCTATCAATACTACACTTTGAGGTGCTTTAATGTTTTTATATACAGTATTGTAATCAAGCACTGCTTAGTTAGTACCTATAAAACTTAATGCAATATTGAATATACTGTACATTATTCTACACGCATTAAAGAGTCTGTAATAGACTATTATTTAGAATTATAAGTAATTTATAAACTATCAATATTACATTAATATCTAGGTGCTTAAATTAATCAATACCCTTACTTTTGGCGACGACTGTCTTTTAAGAAGTAATTAAAAGTTAATGTAGTTAAAAGTTAATTTCGATCATAGAAATTGTGAAAGCACTAATTAAAAAATATGTTTCTATAATAAAAAAAGGTCGAAATGTTTATAAGTGAAGGAGAGTTATGTATAGAAAGTATTTCTTCATAATATAGTGTAGGGACGTGGTTAAGTTCGGTAGGGAGGGCAAATCATAATATCTATTATAATGTATCATTTTCACAGTTAGTGAGGTTTGGTAGGGGGCAAATCATAATATCTATTATAATGTATCATTTCCACAGTTAGTGAGGTTAAAAATACATTATTACTACTAATCCTAATTTTTTTCTATGTATATAATAGAAGAAGTTTATAGGTTAAGTGCGGCTGTTATATTTTACGGTAGTTGCAACCAACTACTCCTGATCCTCCTATCCACTCTACACACCCCTCTCACACAAACCCCATTCTTGTTCGAATTTGCACATTTTCCAGGAATGGATAGTGCTGGGATTGATGTGATTTCTGTGATTGTGATTCCAGGGCTAGAGATCATGATCCGGCCTTTCCGACGATATGCGTTGCGTTACGCTGTGCTACTGGTTAGCTGTCTGAGACCAGACCACCGGTTACGTCGGCCACCATATCTGTGCAGAATTAAGGCTCCCCTACACAGAAGCGATACTGTGATTGTGATTCCAATGACTTATTTCAAGAGATAAAATCAATTCAACCCGATTCAGGGAAAAGTGCAAGTGTACATTTAAAAAAATAATTTATCATCATCTTTTCCAAATCTAATCATTGTTATTCGAATATTTCTCACATTCCCGGTTATAGTGGCAACTGGCGAACGTTCATTTTCTAAACTAAGAAATTTTAAAAAACTATTTACTGTCTTCCATTATTCAAGAAAGATTATCAGCTCTAGCTACTCTATCCATAGAATATGAAATGTGTGAGGCAATCAATTTGAGCAATGTTATTAAAACATTTTCTGGAACCAAAGTGCGAAAAGCGCTCTTTTAATAAACTATAGTGTTATAAAAACTCTGAAAAGACGATCGCGCAAATAAACTATTATATTTTTCAACACTTCAACACTTCTACGAGCACATCTTCCACTTCTATCATGTAAGTACTCATTTAAATAAGTTTTTAAAAAATATATTTATTTTTTGTCAATTTTACTTTTTACGTCTGTATCAATTTTTAATTAAAATAATATTAAATAGTGTGGCAAAATAGGGATATGAAAAGTATATTCAGGAGGGTGGCAACGGTAAAACTGCACACGGGCGGTAAGCACCCTATCGGCGGCCCTGTCCTTTTTTATAAAGAGTGGACTGATAAAAGTAGAACTTCTTTCTAAGAAGACGAATCCATGCTATCTACCGAGCGGTCTACCGAGCTGGCCTGGAAATACCGAAGCGATATACCGAGTAAAAAATGTCCACGGTCCTCGGATATGCGGCACGTGTGTTGTGGCCTTCATTTACCGCAATGTATAATAAGATATCGTCCCGACTTGCGTATGGCCTCTGTGTGGGAGTCTTTAGGGGTGTCATATCGAAACGGAAAGTGCGTTACCTTCCCACAGAAAAGATGAACCATTTTCTGCTCGCTGATGCCAATGAGCGGAGAGCGAGAATTTTTCCTACAATTCCGTACAATGCTGGTCGTTTAAAAGTTAGCCATTGGACTAGATAGCAGTAAAGAGGGGATTTTGGGGGAATGCGTTTGCGCTTCGTAGTTCTTAATGATCCTAATTATATTTTCTGTAAGAGATGTGTAAGTGTAATATACAAGTATATGCACGATATTCTTCCGGGAGGAGTGCTGAATTAATTAACACAGTGTAGCATCAAAGTAATTACCACATTGTAAGAGGTTAAACAATTATTTTGAATATGTAAAGGTGTTATGTATGTAAAGAAAACCCATAATTAAGTTAAGACTGTCAACGTTAAAAATTAAAAAAAATTATTAATTGTAAAAATCAATATATCCATTTGAAACAATTTAATTATAAACTAATCTAAAAAACAAACTAACTAATATTGGAAAAGGGTTCTAAATATTCTTCTTCCTCGTGGATACACTCAGAGAACTGTAACTTCTTCCTGAATTTAAAAGAGAAACAGACATGTTTGAAACAAAATTTATGAAACTTGTATTGATATAATTTGCAAAAGTATTATTATAGTCATAAAGTAGGTTAGTGTTTTATGTAGTTTTACTAGCAAAAATAATACAAATTAATCCTCAGTGTTCATCAAGTATCTTATATCTGTCTGACAAGTGAGTCGTCTAGTTTCAAAACCAGATACATCCACTTTTATCACATTTTTTTTGCATTTCCCTATACTCTATTACCTTCTATATGTCCCTATCTACTTCACAAGTTTCTAAAACAGATACATCCTTATTAAAGCTGGAGTTGAAATTGCTGGTTAGTTGAAAAACCAGCGCTCCTACAATAAAGTTTTTGCGAAAATTTCCCAAAATTTATATTTTTCTGATGAATCTGATTTTGAAACTAAACGACTCAAGTAAAGCTTACATGTAATTGCTACTACTATAATGTTTGTTTTATCTTTTTATTAGTAATTAAAATATCACATACACTTTAATGAGCAAATCCTATATAGTGCATACTACTTTTTCTACAATGATAGAATACTATAATGTTAAAAAAACACAATAAATTAGATAATATTTTTGAGGAAATAATTTAGGACATCTGAATTAGAGGGTAGTGCCACTAAGGATACTGAAGTAGATATTTTTAGGCTGTCAATATTTTTAGGCAGATTTTTACAAAATAACTATTTGGAGTAACAAGACTTTTAATTCTGTAAGGTATTAGCTTATGTTTTAAGGAAAGTAACGAGACTTGCAATGTCTCACAACATACAGATACATTACACACAATTAATTAAATTTAATATTTGTTGCGATAATTGTTTATACGAAAAAAGTATTCTCCAATATTACGCTGACCAGCAAACATAGGTAAGTGAGTTGCCATTAGTAGTGTGTAATCCGGGCAGGAAGTTTTGTGCGACAGTAAAATTTATTACAGCCATGTTGGCATACAACAGTTTTTATTGTTATAAGTGAAGAGTTCGAAACTATTGTTTTGTTTGCACTGTACATGTAAATGCTACCGCATTGTACTGTAGAATGCAGGGCAATCTCAGCGTTTTTGCTGTGACGTCCTGGTGGAAACGGTAATAAAACTGGAAGCAGCAAGAGTTCTCAGCAGTTGTTACTTGCAAACCATTAAGCAACTTTTATTTACGATGCGTTGAATTTACTTCAAACATTTATTTCTAATTTTATTTTACTAGATTTGAAACTGAAAAGATATTTTTCATTGTCAAGAATTTTTAATTAACAAACATATATGTGATTTATATGGTTTAAAGGTTAGTATATGAAATCATAATATAGGAAACAATACAAATTCTAGAGGGAAACTATGAACTGGGGCATATGGAATGTTAGAGGATTAAAGGGAAAAGAAGTAGAGCTAGTGAAGGAAATTAAAAAACTAAAACTAGATATATTAGCAGTTACTGAAACCAAAAAGAAGGCTAGAGGTATGGAGCAAATCATAGAAGGATATAATATATTTTGATCAGGAGTAAAATATACAGCAGTGGCACAAGCCGGTGTGGCAATAATAGTAAAGCCAGAATATATGAAAAAAATTGTAGAGATGAAAGAAGTAAACGATAGGATATTTACCTTAGTATTAATAATGGATAAACAAAAATATCATATAATAGTAGTATATGCACCAAACAACAACGCATCAGCAGAGGAAAAAACACAATTTTTTGAAGAAGTTCAAAAAGAAATAGATGCAACAGAAAATAATAGTATAATGGCCATGGGGGATCTAAATGGCAGAGTGGGAAATGATAACACGGGAATAGAAAATTGGCTAGAAAGAGAGGGGGAAAACATGAAAAATAATAATGGAAGAAGAATACTTGATTTGTGTATGGAAAATGATTTAGTTATCGGAAACACAAAATTTACACGTAAGGATATACATAAATTTACGAGGGAAGAAAGAAATAGAAAAGAACGATCCATCATAGATTATTATCTAATACATAGGGAAATATGGAAGTATGTAAAGGACATAAAGGTTATGAGAAGTGCAGAAATAGGGAGTGACCACTATCTAGTCAAAATGATATATAACGTAATGCAAGAAGAAATCAAAGATAAAAAAAGAAAAATAATAAAAGAAAAAATTAAAGTGTATAAACTTAAAGAATGCGTAACAAGGGAAAATTATCATAAAAAACTAGAAAAATTCCAGAAGAAAACAGTATACCAAAATTTGGAAGAAAGATGGGAGAATTATAAATCAAGCCTCAAAGAAGCAGCGAAAGTTAGTTGTGGGGTAGCAAAAATAGGAAATGTGGCTACAAAGAGGACAGCACGGTGAACAAAAGAGATAGAAAAAGCAGTAAAGGGAAAGAAAAAAGCGTGGAAAACGTATCTGAACAATAAGACACAAGATAACTATGACAAATATAAGACAGGAAGAATAAAAGTTAAAAACCAAATAAAAACGAGCAAGGAAAAACATGGACAGACTTCAGGAATAAACTTACAGAAACATATAATGAAAACCAGAAATTATTCTACAGCACATTGAAACAAATGAGGAAACCCAAAACGAATATACTACAAAATTTAAAGGACAAAAATGGAAATATCCTGATGGAAGAGACAAGTATTATGGAAAGATGGAGATATTTTAAAGATTTATTAGAGGAAAACGAAAACAAAGATAACGTTGAAGAGGAAGAAGAAGAAAAAAGAGAAGATACTGAAAACATGGAACAACAAGAGAATCAATTACAAGAAAAGGAAATAACAAGAGAAGAATTCAGTGAGGCAATGGAGAAAATGAAATTAGGGAAAGCACCAGGACATGATGAAATAACAACAGAAATGATTAAATACGCAAACATGGAGAGAAAGGAGGAACTCCTAAACATTTTTAACCAAGCATTGAAAGAAAGGAAGGTCCCACTTGACTGGCAAATAGGAATTATCGCGCCTATATACGAAAATGGAGACAGTAAAGAATGTTCTAATTATAGAGCCATTCCTTTAGGGAGCACGGTAGGATAACTGTACGGGAGGATTCTAGAAAGCAGGTTAAGGAAAAAAGTAGAGCACACCTTGGAAGAAAGCCAAAGTGGGTTCAGAAAAAAGAGAGGAACAGTTGACCAAATCTTCATAGTAAGACAGTTATGTGAGAAAGCTGCCAAAGTGGGAAGACAAATACATGCATGTTTTGTGGACATGGAGAAGGCGTTCGATACTATACGAAGGAAGGACGTATGGAACATATTGAAGAGGAAGGGAGTAGAACAACAGCTTATTCAAGGTATAAAAAGCCTATACGAAAACACCGTCAATGACGTAAGAGTAAGAAATGAGGCATCAAAACTTTCACTAGAAAAATAGGTTTAAGGCAGGGGTGTATTTTAAGCCCCCTGCTATTCAACCTGGTGTTGGATGATGTTGTCAAAAAATGTAAAGAAAGTATGAGTAAATATAGAATAGGATACTGGAATATGAAGATAAAAACAATAACAGAATTATGCTACGCAGACGATTTAATAATTATAGGAGAAACAGAAAAACAGTTAGAATAACATAAAGGTATTTAATGAAGAACTTAGAAAGAAAAACATGAAGATTAATATACAGAAGACTAAAACTATGGTAATAGAAAATTCAGAAGAGAAACACAGTATAGAACTTGATGGAAAATATTTAGAACAATAAAAAGTTATAAATATCTGGGAGTAGTGATTAACAGCAAAGGGAATTTAGAGGAAGAAATAAATGAAAGAGTAGCGAAAACAGGAAGATTATTCAATAGTATTAAATCAAGTTTCCTGGATAAAAAAGAAATACCCACTAGGATAAAAACAGAAATAGTCAGAAAAATCATGAAGCCAGTATTAACTTACGGAAGCAAGACATGGACAACAAATGAGATAATAAAAAGCAAGCTAACTAGTATTGAAATGAGATTTCTTCGAAAAATAGAAGGGAAGACAAAACGAGATAGAATTCGAAATGAAATATTGAAAACGTATCAAAATAACGGTTACATAAAAAATAATATAATACGTCAAATGAAAGAGTACCATAAGCATATTTCATCAAGCATGGAAGAAGGAACAGAAGTATGAAAATCAAAGGTGTATCTATAAATGAATAGTATTAAAGCAACTCAACGAAGAAGAAAGAAGAGTCATAAGAATATATCATCGAGTAGAAAGAAGAAAGAGAGAATACAATGAATCGATATAATACGTTAGCATCTAGGCCCAATAGATCAAAATAGTGAGGGGATATGCCGAAAGTGACTATCATCATAAGGAAGAGACATATCAAATGCAATTATCATAGTGAGAAAATAGACTAATTTGTCATAATAGTGAGATAAATATAAGACAATGATTATCATAATAGTGAGTGAAAATGTGGAAGAATATAACTATGTTAAATGAACATGAGTTATCACAAATAGGGAGTAACCAAGAAAAGCATCACAAATGACAAACAACTAACATGAAGAAGAAACAGTTGAATAACCAGAAGAAGAAGAAGAAGAAGAAGAAGAAGAAGAAGAAGAAGAAGAAGAAGAAGAAGAAGAAGAAGAAGAAGAAGAAGAAGAAGAAGAAGAAGAAGAAGAAGAAGAAGAAGAAATGTACCATGAAGAATGAAGATTATGTATGACCAGAACAAGACAATCCACAAAACATTCCCAAAATATGGAAAGCACCACAATTAATATAATAACCAGAATAAGAGTAATGATTATAAGATTAGTAGTAATAAAAAACTACCTATCAAAGAAGGACATAGCGAAACCAGTATAATAAAAAACCAAGTGTTGAACCTTAATAAGAGATCACAAACAATAACAGTGAATACTTTATATAAGTGCAACAATAAATAATGTAATAACACTAACCCCAAATAAGCAACACAGACAATATTAGTGAAGTGTTTATAACTGAGGGAAGTGAATAAAGATTAATAAGTGAAAAGATCAACGGTTATCAAGTGAAATACACAAACAATTAGTGTACCAATTGTAATCCAAGATTGTAAAACCACAAATATACTCAGTAAGACCACCAATTTAATGATACTGAAAAGAGAAATAATTGCTCAAAGAGATCAATGATAAAAGCTTTATAATCCTTGATATGGAATGTGCCTGAATGTCATAGTAACACAGGACAAAATGTAGATAAATGTTAAAGCCAATAAGTAGTAAACAAACTAAGTTGTTGAAAAGAAACAAATCAATGCATACAAGCCAAGATACAACCTACCAAAATGTGTAACATAGTTAGATAAAAAACCAAGTATTATTGTATAAACATATAGTGTAAAATGTGTACAACATGTGCAAAACATAGTAATAAACAATTATAGTAGCATGCCATAATGACATGACAGTATTTAAGATGAATACTGAATAAAGTAAGAAGCATATTGTTGCCAAGTAAGTGACACATAACCTCACCTGAACTGGACCTACAACATAAAATCATACACAATAATTAGATAAAGTAGTTATCAATAATTGTTTCATACAGAGACCAAATAAGAATAAATGTGTAAAACAATGAATACCATATGAACTGAAAGACACAACTATATGAGTTAGATTATTTATAATAACAATAAACCAATTAGACAGAATCCCATGTGACCATAGAGTTAATCAAAAAACCTTAACAAAACTTGTAAAGAGAGAGTAAGAAAGTTTACCAATTGTTAGAGGAATGTTCAATACAACTATGAGAATACCTTACAATCATTGTACAAGTAATTTAATAACTGGAATTTAATAAACTAACTAACTGTAATCATAGGACTAGGTGTAAACAACCATCATACAGTAACTTAAAGAAATTTCAGCTAACAAAAAGTTAGAAATAGAAATAATCAAAGAAAATCTGTCTGAAGAATTGGGAGTCAAAATCGGTGAAACAAACAAAAGATAGATGAACTGAACGAGAAAATCAATAAGGAAATTGAAGCAGTGAAAAGCGATAACGAGAAGATATGGCAACAGATGGCTGATAATAGCGACAGAACTGAAGAAATCGCAAGAACGACCATAGAAACAATAGATAAGAAGTTTGAAGAAAACCTAGAAGCAACGGAGGAGAGGATGGCAGTGATGGCGACAGAAATCCAGGGAGAGATGTCTGACGTACGACGAGAATGTGAAATTAACAAACAGGAAATTGTGCAAACTAAGACGGATATCAACAACCGTATAGACATCCTCGAAGAGACCCGTAATAAACAAATGGAGGTAGTAGAGCGTAAACAAGCAGAAATGGTAGTCGCACACACCACACTAGGGGAGAAGTGTGGAGAGATGAAAACAACAGTAGACGCGGTAAAGAACCAGGTAGATAACGACAGAGAACAAATAACGGAACGGCAACAAAGAGAATTCAACGACCTCAGGGACGAGATGAACCGTCTGAGAACATACCCAAGTGTAATAGCAGGATTACCACACCTGGATGGACGGGAGAACATAGATTTCCGAGCATATAAGAAAAATCCGCTCGAATTCTTGGAGAGAGTGGAGGAGGTACTGAACCGCAATAAAGAGAACCGATGGACGATAATAAAAGGAATGCTCGACGAGTACTTCAGAAATGTTTTTGACAATTGGTGGACGGCAACCAGACATGAAGTAAATAGCTACGCAGCGTTCAAGGTGGCATTTAAAATGAAATACTGGTCAGAATCCACCCAAAACATAATAAGAGACGATATAAGTAATGGCAGGTACGACCCCAACGGCGGACAATCTATGACAACATATTTTTTAGGAAAAATTTGCCTAGCGAGGAATTTGGAGCCAGCAATACCGGAGGAGTGCCTGGTAACTAAACTGGCATACCACTTCAATCAAGTTGTATCTCAGGGAAGATTAAATGCACAAATAAAAACCGTACAAGGGATGTCCGCACTCCTGGAAAACCACGAGAGGGAGCGGTACTACCAAAGGAACCGTCAGGGACAAGGACAACAGTATGGCCGGGGTGGACCGGGTAATAATAATCCTCATAACAACAATGATAGGCCCAACTATAGAAGGAACTTCAATAACCCGACGCGGTTCAATAATAATCAGAATCCCAGACAAAATAACAGTGGTGACAATACCAACCATAACGACTGGGGAAATCAAAATAACCCTAGGCCAAATAGATACCAGGGAAATAATAATTATCGACCAAATAACAATTATTACCGGCCGTATAATAACAACCCCCATAATAATAATAATTATAGACAAAACAATGGAAATAACGGTGGTAATAACTTCAGAAGGGTACACTACGCTAATGCCAGTAGAGGTGGCAATAGTAGACCGTACTACCAGGGTCGCCGGAGTTACCACAGTAATAACAGTCGGAGCAACAGCGAGGGAGAAGATCACGAATCTGGATATCGCACTAACAGGAGTCACAGTAGCGAAGATAATCGGCGAGTACCAGGAAATACGGAAGTTTATCATAACGGGAATGGACCAGGATCCCAAGAACAGAGTGCATCCAACTCATCAGACAGGCACCCAGATAATGGTGACCTGCCTTTAAATGGGCAACGGCAGTGAAAACCGCGACATCACCCTCACTGAACCGGTCTATTGAGTCTAACGTATCAGGAAACACAACGGAATCAATTGTAATTCTCCAGAATAATTACTTAAAAAATATTCGCAAAGATTTAATGGAAGAAAAAGAAAATAACGTCGATGACACCGTTAATAGCGAAATCGCCTATATATCAGTTAATGTCAACGGGATCAAAGCGACGGCCATGATAGATACAGGGGTCAATGTATCATTAATTGATAGAGTGGAGTTAAACCGGATTCAAACAGGGAATAAAACAATAATACCGACGTTGCCGATAAACAATATTATCTTAATTGGAGCAACGGGTCGGCAGAATAAAACTATCCGGAACCAAGTGCAATTAGAGATATCAAGCAACGGCGAAACCATCCCAATGATTTTCTTAGTAGCGAGTGGGCTACCCTTTACCTTGTTAATCGGCTGCGACATATTAAGGAAATATGCAGCCATTATCGATATGAACAGAGCCAAGGTATCCTTAAAATCAGGTGACATTAGATGGACAGCAGAGTTGATCGAAAACAGGAAGACACCTCCTGAACACATCATATACTACATCCGGGAAGGTCACGACCAGATGGAACAAATGTCGATCAATGGAGAGATTCATCAGAACGGAGGAGAAACGTTGTGGATGGAAAAGCTAGAAGAAATTAAGAAATTCAAAACAGCTAGAGTTGACAGGATTCTAACAGATGGACAGATAGCAAAATTAATCCAAATTTATAACAGATACAGGCATGTATTTTCGGATACGCCAGGGAAAGTGAAAAATTTCCAGTGCGAAATAAAGTTCAAAGAACAAACTGAATTCAAAAGAAAATCTTACCCTATAGCTTTTTCGCTAAAAGAAGCAGTCCGATTAGAAATACAACGGTTAATAGAAAACGATATCATTGAACTAAGTAACTCCCCGTACACCAATCCAATTGTAGCCGTACCAAAGAAAATGGCGCAGTAAGGATTTGTTTAGACGCCAGGGAGATAAACAAAGCCATAATAAATGACAGGACGTCGCCTGGAGAAATCGACGAGATCCTTAAGAAATTCCATGGCATAAGGTACATCAGTATATGGGACACGGTGTGTGGGTATTGGCAGGTGGAATTACACCCCAACAGCAGAAAGTATACGGCCTTTATTTTTGAAGGGCGCAACTACCAATTTAAAAGGTTACCCTTCGGCCTGGTAAATTCCGTAGCAGTCTTCGTGAAATGTATGGATGAAATCTTAGGCCAGAATACACTCCAATTCACTACAGTGTATGTTGATGATTTGCTCATTACCTCCAACAACTGGGAGGAACACTGCAACAGGGTGGCACAAGTATTGCAAAAATTGGATGAGAACAATATCACATTAAAATTGGAGAAATCCAAACTCATAGGAAATGAAGTGGAATTTCTGGGCTTTAATTTGTCTGAAACTGGCATAACCCCAGCACTAGAAAAGATGGAAGCGATACAGCGCTTTCCTGTACCAAAAAACAAGAAACAGTTGCAATCGTTTCTTGGGATTTGCAATTATTACAGAAAATTTCAAAATAATTATTCGGAGTTGACATCTAAGTTTTCCCAACAATTGTCAGCAAAAGATAAGTGGAGATGGGGACCTGAACAGGACACAACATTTGAGATGATAAAAAAGAAGTTCCTCAAAACCGTAATGTTACATCACCCAAACTTTAACAAAAATTTTTACATGAATTGCGATGCAAGTGATGTAAGTCTGGGATCCATCTTATATCAAGAAGACGAGGAAGGCAACCATCAAGTGATCAGTTTTGCTAGCAGGACACTCAACAAGTGTGAGCGCAACTATCACACTACGGAGAAGGAACTCCTTAGTATAGTGTTCGCTTGCGAAAAATTCAGAACATATATTTTGGGATACCCAATCACAGTGCGTACGGACCACAAATCAATATCATTCTTAAAAAACTGCAGATTAAAGCATGGCAGACTGACGAGATGGACACTAACGCTCCAAGAGTACAACATACATTGGGAATACGTCCCTGGTAAAAACAACATAGCTGCAGACGTGTTGTCCAGAGTAAACATACAGGCCCAAACCTTTGAAGGAGAAAAGGAGACCATCGCTAAAGTTTACCATATTTTGAAAAGCAGATCCGAATTGGGAGACATACTAACCAATATACAAATCAACCAGCAAAACGATCCCAAAATCAGCCATATAATACAGAGATTGACAGAACAAGACGAAAGAGTTGTTCCATATTATTGTATCCATGATAATTTATTGTTCACTAAAACCAAACAATCCAATGATCAATGGAAAATATTAATACCTAAAATTATTGAAAAAGAAATTGCAATTGACTACCATATAAGATATGGACATATGGGGGCCATAAAAGTGGTCAAAGCGTTAAAAGAGCATGTATACTTTAAGGATATGAATCGTAGAGTCAGAAAGTACTTACAACATTGTCATCTGTGTCAGCTAGTTAAATGCAACAATGAAAAGAAAGAAGGAGTGATGATACCCATTACATCTACAAGAAAACTAGAGAAGGTGTTTGTGGATATTTGTGGACCATTTCCACGCAGTGGCGGCAGACACCAGTACAAATACATAGTGATAATTTTCGATCACTACACAAAATTCACTAAACTCTACGCCATAAATAGGGCAACGACAAGCAAGATTTTAGAAATTATCACATTAAAATACATCCCAGAGATCGGAAAACCCCAGTCCGTAGTCACGGACCATGGAACGCAATTTAGGGGCCGAAAATGGCGGGATACTTTGATAGACCAAGGTGTGAAAACATATAAGACATCGGTATATCACCCTAACAGCAACCCGGCCGAAAGAGTCTTGAGGGAGGTAGGCAGAATCTTAAGAACATACTGCTACACACAACAGAGGAGATGGGAAGAATACTTATCCCCAGCCGAAGATTTCATAAACTTAGCTTGTCACCAGTCAACTAATGAAACACCCTATACTGGTATGTTTGAACGAAGACCACCCCGAGAAATAACAGAAATAATTAATTTTCCACAAGGAAGCAAATATGAATTTAACAAAGCAAAATTTTATAACAATGCAGTTGAGCGAGCTGACAAACTCAGACTCAAGTATAAAAAGTCACAGCCTAAGATCATAACATACGAAGTGGGAGATAAAGTGCTATTAAAAAACAAAGAACTCCCAAGTGCTATAGAAGGAATTGCTAAAAAATTGTTACTGCTATACACAGGCCCATATACTGTTACCAAAAATAATATGAACAATACATACGAAATACAAGATCCTGTAACGAAGAAAATTAAAGGTAATTATAATCAGACTTCCATGAAACGATATATTGAGGATTGAATAATGCAAAAAGATGGAATATTATAATGGAAATTATTTAATGTTGATACTAAGTACGAAATGCAAATTTTAACTGTAAGAATAAATGTTGACAAGATATTAATATTATGATATAAAAGTGTAATCCAAAGATATAATGTAAAATGTGAAGAAAATTGTAGTTTACCCGTACTAATATAAAAAAGAAGATATACGAGACAGACACACACCACCTATGGCACGAAAAAAAAAAGTTTCCAACAGCCAGTCAACTAGTAAAATACCATCTTACCCGTACAAATATAAGAATTCATACGAGGCGGAGAAATAACATCTACGGCATAACAAAATAATATTTCCAAGAGCCAGTCAACTAGTAAAATACCATCTTACCCGTACAAATATAAGAATTCATACGAGGCGGACAAATAACATCTACGGCATAACAAAATAATATTTCCAAGAGCCAGTCAACAGTAATTTACCATCTTACCCGTACTACTAATGATTAGAAAGAAAAAAGAAGATATACGAGAACGACAAGTAACACCTTTGGCACATATTAAAATTCCAAGAGCCAGTCAACTAGTAAAATACCATCTTACCCGTACAAATAAAGATAAGAAAGAAATATACAAGATGATATACAGAAAAAGCAACATAAGAAGTTGGAGAAATGGAAGTAAGTAAATATTATTGATATGAACAAATATATGATACCCAAACACAAGGCAAAAAACCAAAAGAGAGCCTATACTAAATGGAATGTAACACAAAGACGTGAATCATGAAGATGAAGAAGATTATGAAGTGACGTTCAATGTAATACCAAGAGAAAAGATTAATTGATGACAAAGAAGAATGAAAAATAATATACTAACGAAGGAGATCATGTGAAAATACCAGTGATGAAATGTAAACAATCTATCCCAGTAAAATGTGAAGAATTAAGTTAAGATGAATCAAGAAGAAGAGAATATAATAATGTATAAACCGCAGATGCGTGAGATAACCCCAAGGATATTTATTATTTGTCGAAAGAACGACTACTTTATATTTTGAGATGAATTAACTGATGAATGATTCCAGCAATCGTTTATATTATTGACAGAGATGATGTACCTCTGAATTTATTGATGTTAGTATGGCCAGCAGAGATGTATGCCACAGTGGGCCACTCTGAACTGCACCAGCTAAAATTATGTTAGGGAATTAGGGAATTAAATAAACAAGGGAGATAATTATATGGAAAGAAAAATGATTATGATTCAAATAGAAGAGAATGAAGGGATATAAGAAGAACATGAGAGTCAACTTGGAAAAATACAACAATTGATGAATTCTTCAGAAAATAAGTATACGAATTCAGAATTAATCAATTCTTATAGGAAGGCATATGTAACGTATCAAAATAACGGTTACATAAAAAATAATACAATACGTCAAATGAAAGAGTACCATAAGCATATTTCATCAAGCATGGAAAAAGGAACAGAAGTATGAAAATCAAAGGTGTATCTATAAATGAATAGTATTAAAGCAACCCAACGAAGAAGAAAGAAGAGTCATAAGAATATATCATCGAGTAGAAAGAAGAAAGAGAGAATACAATGAATCGATATAATACGTCAGCATCTAGGCCCAATAGATCAAAATAGTGAGGGGATATGCCGAAAGTGACTATCATCATAAGGAAGAGACATATCAAATGCAATTATCATAGTGAGAAAATAGACTAATTTGTCATAATAGTGAGATAAATATAAGACAATGATTATCATAATAGTGAGTGAAAATGTGGAAGAATATAACTATGTTAAATGAACATGAGTTATCACAAATAGGGAGTAACCAAGAAAAGCATCACAAATGACAAACAATTAACATGAAGAAGAAACAGTTGAATAACCAGAAGAAGAAGAAGAAGAAGAAGAAGAAGAAGAAGAAGAAGAAGAAGAAGAAGAAGAAGAAGAAGAAGAAGAAGAAATGTACCATGAAGAATGAAGATTATGTATGACCAGAACAAGACAATCCACAAAACATTCCCAAAATATGGAAAGCACCACAATTAATATAATAACCAGAATAAGAGTAATGATTATAAGATTAGTAGTAATAAAAAACTACCTATCAAAGAAGGACATAGCGAAACCAGTATAATAAAAAACCAAGTGTTGAACCTTAATAAGAGATCACAAACAATAACAGTGAATACTTTATATAAGTGCAACAATAAATAATGTAATAACACTAACCCCAAATAAGCAACACAGACAATATTAGTGAAGTGTTTATAACTGAGGGAAGTGAATAAAGATTAATAAGTGAAAAGATCAACGGTTATCAAGTAAAATACACAAACAATTAGTATACCAATTGTAATCCAAGATTGTAAAACCACAAATATACTCAGTAAGACCACCAATTTAATGATACTGAAAAGAGAAATAATTGCTCAAAGAGATCAATGATAAAAGCTTTATAATCCTTGATATGGAATGTGCCTGAATGTCATAGTAACACAGGACAAAATGTAGATAAATGTTAAAGCCAATAAGTAGTAAACAAACTAAGTTGTTGAAAAGAAACAAATCAATGCATACAAGCCAAGATACAACCTACCAAAATGTGTAACATAGTTAGATAAAAAACCAAGTATTATTGTATAAACATATAGTGTAAAATGTGTACAACATGTGCAAAACATAGTAATAAACAATTATAGTAGCATGCCATAATGACATGACAGTATTTAAGATGAATACTGAATAAAGTAAGAAGCATATTGTTGCCAAGTAAGTGACACATAACCTCACCTGAACTGGACCTACAACATAAAATCATACACAATAATTAGATAAAGTAGTTATCAATAATTGTTTCATACAGAGACCAAATAAGAATAAATGTGTAAAACAATGAATACCATATGAACTGAAAGACACAGCTATATGAGTCAGATTATTTATAATAACAATAAACCAATTAGACAGAATCCCATGTGACCATAGAGTTAATCAAAAAACCTTAACAAAACTTGTAAAGAGAGAGTAAGAAAGTTTACCAATAGTTAGAGGAATGTTCAATACAACTATGAGAATACCTCACAATCATTGTACAAGTAATTTAATAACTGGAATTTAATAAACTAACTAACTGTAATCATAGGACTAGGTGTAAAAAACCATCATAACTTAAAGAAATTTCAGCTAACAAAAAGTTAGTAAGTCCACTAAACAGACCATGTACAACATTTGTACACAATTTAATTATCAACAATGCATATAATATGTGGTAAAAATAACTAAATAAGAGTGACAGAATGGCGATATAAGAGCATAATGTATTTTAAACAATGTTAGATATGTAAATAAGATAACATTTGCCGAAATAAAGTATTAGCAAATGTATGTAAGTGTATCAAATAACATTATAGTACCAAAGATATGTAGTAGCATAAGGAATAATGGTGATGTAAGCAAATATAAACATTTGGACATAGATGGCTTGTACGCCATTGGTACATTTTGCTTAAATCACAAATATGTTAATATTATGTATTAGAGTATAAGAGAAATGGACTCCAGACGTTGTAACGTACCAAATTGGCAGTTACATAAAATAACTATCTAATACGTCAAATAAAAGGATATCATGAAAATATTTCATCGTGCATATAAGAAGGAACAGGAGAATATAAATAAAGTGTGTACCTACGAACGAATATTATTGAAACTACCCAACGAAGGAGAAGGAAGAATAATAAGGATATCATCGAGTATAACAAAGAGAAAAAAAATACCAACGAGCCAATATAATACGTTAGAATCCAGGCCCAATAGATCCAAAATAGTGAGGGGATATGACGAAGATAATTATGAAAATAAAAAGGAGACGGATCAAGTACAATCACTATGGTGATAAAATAAACGAATTTGTTTATTAGTGTGAAATAATATGGGACAATGAATACCATAACCACGAATAAAAATATGGAAGAGTATGACAATATTAAGGGACATGGATTATTACACATAATGTATAACCAAGGAGTATACCGACAGTGAGGAACAACTAACCAGAAGAAGAAAAGAAGAAGAAGAGGAAAAGAAATGTACCATGAAGAATGAAGATTATGTATGAACAGTACAAGACATCAACATTCACAAGATATACAAGGAATTAAAATCAATATTGTGAACAGAAGAAGTATGATGATTATTCAAATACCAATAACAGAGAAACCAGTGTTGAGCATAATTAAGTGATCACAAACAATGACAGTGAGTGCTTAATGTAAGTGTAACAACCTGTGATATGATAACCATTTTACCCCAAGTAAACAACATAAACAATACCAGTGAAAATGTTTATAACGGAGCAAAGTGATTAACCATTATAAGTGAAAGAATCCACGATTAACTAGTGAAATGCACAGACAATTAGTGTAACAAGTTTAATCCAGATTGTAAAATCACATAGATAATCAATAAGACCACCAAAAAATATGAGACAGAACAGTAAATTAATTGTTCATAGGGATTAATAATAGAAGCTTTTGAATTGTGAAAAATATCCGGGCTGTTTGGCCGTGGTCCATGGTTAAAAACGAAACCAAACGTTTCGGCAGCTCCACTGGCTGCCATCATCAGTGGAATAAGATTTCTGCACTTGGGGTGTCTACGTGCAGGCCCACAGTACTGTGGTATAGACTAAAGCTGTCCTGCCATGCTACCTGTACATATAAATTCAACAAAGTCCCACGTACAGGTAAAAATGACACCATCAACCAATCACAACAGAGATGGTATATGATTGGCTCGCACCAAGATACGCCATTATGTGACTCACTTGTTTTCCAAGAAATACTGTGGGGAAGGCTGCTGATTTCCCACGATGCTACCTGTGCTAATTGTTTACTAATTGCAACCCCCGCACAGGTAAGTACAGCATCACCGGCCAATCAGAAACAAGAAGGTGTGTGAGAGGTTCGCATCGCGCCATGCCATAATGTACTTAATGAGATGCTTTCGCCCCGTCGTTCATATCAACGCGTACCTGTTGCCGATCATTACCTACGCTCTTCCCGTCTGGGGTTACCTCGCAACCGTTCATAAAAGAAGGTTGTAAAGCGTTCTCGATAGAGGGCTTCGGCTAGCGGCCAAAGTCCCCTATCGGTTTTCTTCTCGTCTCCTGAGAAGAGGACTCGGTGTCCGCTCCTTGGATGACACCGCAAGACGACTTGCACGTAAATTTTACGTCCGAGCTGCGAGGACCCAGACAAACCCACTCATAGCTGGCCTTGGCAAGTACCGAATACGTCCAGGTGAATCTTGGAAACGGCCTCGACAAATACTGTACTAGTCGACCTAGTACGAGCATGTCGTTGTAGCGACCAATAAAAATTAATTAATCAATATTCCGTCTGGACAGGACCACTAGGCAGGAGCCCCTACCGGAGGCTCGGTACTAGGATACCATTGGGTCGTCTCACGACGCGCAACCCAACAGCTCTGACCTGGCCGTCGTTCATAGCGATCGCAGCATGCTTCTGAATCAAGACGGACTCCATATGAAGACGAGGGAAGTAATCACTCACTGCCGACAAGAGTTTCGTCTCATCGAAACGGATCCGATGGTCGGCATTGGCGAGCGCGTGTTCGGCCACGGCAGACTTCTCCGGCTGTCCCAGTCTACAGTAACGGCTATGTTCACCCACGCGTGTGCGGACGCTGCGCTTCGTGGTACCAATGTACACCTGGCCGCATGAGCAGGGAACTCCGTACACACCGCACGATGACAGCGGGTCTCGGACATCCTTCGTCGGCCTCAAGAACTGGTGTATCTTCTTTGTCGGCTTGAATGCTGGCCTCACACCGTGCCGACTGAGCAGCCTACCAATGCGGTCCGTCACCCCATGAATGTAGGGCAACGCCGCGAAACCGACGGTCTCACGTGAATCCACTTCCGGCCTGGCTGTTCTTCTCGGCCGGACCGCACGTCTCACCTCCCCGACGGAATACCCATTGGCCTGCAGCGCTAGTTCGAGGTGGCGCAGCTCATCATCGAGGTACCGGGGCTCGCATATCCTCCTAGCCCGGTCCACCAAGGTCTTCAACACCGCCCTCTTCTGGCTGGGATGGTGGTTCGACTGTTTATGGAGATAGCGGTTAGTGTGCGTCGGTTTTCTATAAACTTTATGTCCGAGGCTGCCATCGGTCCTTCTAAGGACCAACACGTCCAGAAAAGCCAGCTGATTGTCGGTCTCCCTCTCGACGGTAAACTGTATCCGTGGGTGAACCTGATTGAGATGTGCCAGGAACCTGCCGAGTTCTTCCTCACCATGGCTCCAGATAACAAATGTGTCATCAACATGCCGGAACCAGCACCTCGGCTTCAGCGGAAAAGATGTAATTGCCCGCTGTTCAAACCGTTCCATATAAAAGTTCGCCACCACAGGACTGAGTGGACTCCCCATGGCCACACCATCAATCATTTCAAAGAACTCACCCCCGTACTGAAAATATGTAGTTTTCAGAACATGCCGGAAAAGCGCTGTAATGTCTGCCGGAAAAAGGTTAGCTAAGTGGCCAAGGACATCATCTACGGGCACCATGGTGAACAACGAAACCACGTCAAAGCTGACCATTATGTCTCCAGGCTGCAACGACAACCCACCGAGCCTTTCGAGAAAGTGTGTTGAATCCTTGACATATGACTCCGTACCACCTATATGTGGCCGGAGAAGTTCGGTCAAGTGTTTAGCGAGATGGTAGGTTGGAGATCCTATGGCGCTGACGATGGGTCTGAGCGGGACGTCCGGCTTGTGGATTTTGGGGAGCCCATAAAGCCTAGGTGGAAGGGCTTCCGAACACCGGACGGCAGCCTTCACATCAGGCTCCAAGGAAGACCGCTTAACCAGAAAATCGGTCCTTTTTAGGACCACTGCGGTCGGATCTCTTCGCAGTTTTTTGTAGTTTTCAAATGGGTAGCGCTGCAGGCCAATGGGTATTCCGTCGGGGAGGTGAGACGTGCGGTCCGGCCGAGAAGAACAGCCAGGCCGGAAGTGGATTCACGTGAGACTGTCGGTTTCGCGGCGTTGCCCTACATTCATGGGGTGACGGACCGCATTGGTAGGATGCTCAGTCGGCACGGTGTGAGGCCAGTATTCAAGCCGACAAAGAAGATACACCAGTTCTTGCGGCCGACGAAGGATGTCCGAGACCCGCTGTCATCGTGCGGTGTGTACGGAGTTCCCTGCTCATGCGGCCAGGTGTACATTGGTACCACGAAGCGCAGCGTCCGCACACGCGTGGGTGAACATAGCCGTTACTGTAGACTGGGACAGCCGGAGAAGTCTGCCGTGGCCGAACACGCGCTCGCCAATGCCGACCATCGGATCCGTTTCGATGAGACGAAACTCTTGTCGGCGGTGAGTGATTACTTCCCTCGTCTTCATATGGAGTCCGTCTTGATTCAGAAGCATGCTGCGATCGCTATGAATCGACGGGGCGAAAGCATCTCATTAAGTACATTATGGCATGGCGCGATGCGAGCCTCTCACACACCTTCTTGTTTCTGATTGGCCGGTGATGCTGTACTTACCTGTGCGGGGGTTGCAATTAGTAAACAATTAGCACAGGTAGCATCGCGGGAAATCAGCAGCCTTCCCCACAGTATTTCTTGGAAAACAATTGAGTCACATAATGGCGTATCTTGGTGCGAGCCAATCATATACCATCTCTGTTGTGATTGGTTGATGGTGTCATTTTTACCTGTACGTGGGACTTTGTTGAATTTATATGTACAGGTAGCATGGCAGGACAGCTTTAGTCTATACCACAGTACTGTGGGCCTGCACGTAGACACCCCAATTGCAGAAATCTTATTCCACTGATGATGGCAGCCAGTGGAGCTGCCGAAACGTTTGGTTTTGTTTTTAACCATGGACCACGGCCAAACAGCCCGGATATTTTTCACAATTCAAGTGACACCGGCCGTGAAAGCCTAAGGAATAATTTAATAGAAGCTTTGTAAGCCCGAATATGAAATGTGCCTGAATGCCATAGCAAGACAGGACACAATGTAAATGAATACCAGCACAAGTAATAGCAAATATGCTAGTTTGTTATGTATAAACCAATCAATGTACCAAAAACTAGGTGCAACCCACCAAAATATGTAACATTATTAGACTAAGAATACCTGTGTTATTGTTTCAACAAATAGTGTAAAAATGTGTATAAGTTAATAATAAACCATTGTAGTAGAATGCCATAATGAGATGGAAATAGTTGAGTTAAATACTGCATAAAAGTATGTAGAGCATTGTTGTCAGACAACTGACACATAACCTCACAAGGATTGAACCTATAACATAAAATCATGTACATTAGTTAAACCAAGCAATTATCCACAATTGTTTCAACCAGAATATAGCTAAGAATATTAATGCAAACCAATGAATACCATATGTACTGAAGAACACAGCAATTGAATCAGATTGAATATACTATTATAAAGTTAAATGGACAGAATCCCAATGTGACAAGAGAGTTAGTCAAAAAAAACATTATCAAAACTTATCAAAAGAATGTGACAATTGTTACCAGTAGTTAGAGAAATGTCTAATACTGCTATGAGAACACTTCACAAATGTAATACTAGTAGTTTAATAATTAAAATATTATAAACTAACTAACTGCAATTGTAAAACCAGATGTAAATAAACACCATGCTATAACTTAGAGAGCTTTCAGATAACGAAGACTTAATGAATACATTGAACCAACAATGTACAACAATTGTACACTATTTTAATTACTAACATTATATCCCATGTGTACTAAAATAACTAGATAAGTGACAAAATGGAAGGATGAGAACAGAAAGTATTTTGATAATACTATAAGTATATACAAAATAACATTTTTTAGCAGAATAAAGTATGAACAAATGTAAATAAATGTACATATTAGTGTTAGGATGTCAAACATATGTAGTAGAATAAGGAATGATGGCGTTACCAGTGAATATAAACAATCGAACATGGTTGCTATAGACGCCATTAACAGATTTTGTTTAAACTATAAATATAACCATTTTATGTACTAACATGAAGGAGAAATGGACTCAAAATGTTTAGTAATAAGTATTACAGTGTAATTATAACGAAATATGGTGAAAAAGACTTATTTATGTTAAGAGTCACCATATTAGTTTTCAAGATGACCAAGTGAATTAATAATAGACGGATTTAGTGCTTGTTTAGACTTAAAATAAAGCCACAAGTGTCCGCGATTTAATGCCACTATCCAAATGACGATATGACCAAAGATAAGAAACTTATGACCATTATAAGTTTTTCAATCATTTTGAGTATCCATGCATACGTCACAAATAATCTCGAACCCACGCTTAGAGTTGTCAAAAATTAAAAGTTTTATTTGACCAAAGTGTTTTGGGGTTGAGAGTTTGACCTTTTGAACCAATCAAATAGCTTAAAATGACCAGACGAGAAAGAGACGCTTTAGCGAAATGTATCATTCGTTCTGCATCACTCACGGCGAGAGGTCTATGCCGAAAGTCATCAAAATATTTTTGAAATGTGCGCGTCACCTACATTAGTATACAAACAAACATTAACCTGTACACAACACCACATTACCGAGTGTCCAGTGAATTAAGTGAACAGTGAATTAACACGACCAGTGTATAATAAGGGTCATGTTTTGTGAATATAATCAGGGAGTACAGTATTTTAATTATTTTAAAGAAAATAATAAAAGAAATAATTCTCGTTGATGAACGAAAATTATTGTTTGGACTACACTAGTCATAACGCTTGAGTGCGTTTAATAATCAATGATGGACAATTATCAGAATTTAATAAACTAGTTGTAGCACAATCCAAGGACAATAATTAATTCAAAAAATAATTATGTTATATTTTTAAAATAAGTGGGAAAGGCGGAATTAAATTTAGATACCGCTCATCATTAAGCAATATAGTCGCTTACTTGACTAAAACTTTTGAGTTAATAAATAATTATTTTCTTGTGCAAATACTTTCACGTCTAATAATTACACATCAAACGATTTATAAATAAAATGTTTGTAACTATATCATTAAGGATTTTATAAACAACATTACTTATTCTAAATAATCACTTACGTGTTACTAGGAAACTAACCTAGAACCGAAGAATATATTTTTGTCACAAAGAAACAATTCTGTTCTTGAATGATTTTAATGAGATGAAAGCAATAATAAGAGTTTTTTTCTTTAGTTTTTTTCTCTTCCCAGTACATGGTTCTGCTAATTAATGAATAAATAATAATAATATTTTTAACCGAGCAACGCTCAAAGCATGGTTCTACCTTAACTGCTATATACTCTTGCATAACGTACGATAGTACGATATTATCGGTTATTGTACCGAGTTTAATAATTTTAAATTTTTGTTCTTTTGTTATAATAATGTATAAGTAAATACTATTATTCAAACTCACATCTTTGTATCTGGTATCATGTGTCTTCAAAGAACTCACTAAATTGGTAATATAATTAAATAAAGTGAACCTAACCTCGTTCACAATAATATTGTACCTTACAACAGTGTTACCAGCCTTGAGATACAGAGATCTCAGTATTTGTTTAAATTTGTTATTGTTATAAAATATCTTATTAATTGTTTTAAAAGAGTTTACTGAATTTATTCATTGTCAATAATCCTCATTTTATTATCATTGGAATCAGAGTTTTACTTTCTATAAAATAGAAGCAGTAATTTAATTTTTGTTTTATAAACAGTTCTCTCATAAGGTGGTGGTAGTATTTGAATTACTGATATAATTCAACTTACAACAGAATATTTGATTTATTTTATTGTTTATGTGCATTCTTTTCGGTATTCAAAAGGAATACCTATGTATGTATGTCAAGTGTGTTTACAGTAAAAGAAGTCGCCACCGAGAATAGTGAAGACATCCACGGATGGTAAGTGGGGAGGTTAACACAGTGAAGTGATAGCAAGCCTAATACTCTTTTAAATCATAAACTTTTAAACGTGAACACTAATTCCAATTTTAATAATAATCATCAACAATAACATCATATCTACATATACTCGACATTCGTTGTATTGTTACAACGTTTAATCATAAGCATTAAGATATAATTACACCAAAATATAGTGGAAAAAACTTATTTTTATTAAGAGCCACTATATGAATTTTAGATAAAGTGAAGTGAGTTATTAATGGACGGAATTATTACTTGTTTGGACTTAAATTAAAGACACAAGTATCCGCAAAACAATGCAACTATCCAAATGACAATCAGACTATTAATAAGGAACTTATGAATATTGTAAGATTTTCTGTCATTTCCGATTGGAAAGGAACGCGTCATAGCTGAGTCTCGAACCCAAAGCATAGACGCTAAAAATTAAAATTTTAATTTAACAAAGGCATTTGGGGTAGAGAGTACCGCCTTCTAAGCCAATAGGATGATCTGATTTTACCAGACGAGAGCAGAAGCTTTGATGAGAGGAACTAATTGTCTTCCAGCCACCGATGCGAGCGGAGCCTGCGGCAGTCCTCTAGGAAAATATTTTAAAATGTGCGCGAATAAGAGTATATAGCCATAACTAACCTCAACTGAACACCAATTTTTATCGAGTGACAGTGTTGTGAGTGATACAGTGAATTAATAAAAACATGGCCAGTGTATAATAAAAGCCATGTTAAGTGAAAAGATGCAGGGAGTATTATACGTCAACAATTTTTAAAATAAAATGACAAAATAATATTCATTGGTTAACGAAAATTATAGTCGACTACGCTAGCCAAGCAAACACACTATGCATGGTTAGCTAGCAAACGATGAATTATTATCAGGTTAAATGAATAAAAGTTCTCGTCTGATTTAATGATGATATTTAATCAAAATATTTTTATATTCATGTTAGAAAAATAATAATAGAAGCGGAAATAATAATTTATACCGCAAACCATTACTTGTAAAATATAGTCGCTTGTTTGACTACGATTTCAGCAGTACTTGGAAAACAATAATATAATATGCGAGAACAATCATTACTGTTAATTATACATCTTATTACAACAAATAATGTGTTTGTGAAGATAGTATTAAGATTTTTATAATATTAATTATCCTATTTGTAAACTTACTCTCATATATAGGTAAACTAACCTATAACCAACACGCATTTGTTTGCCAACAGAGAGTCACTTCTGTCATGAATAATAAGCTTGGGAATAGACTCGATAATAAGAGTTTTTCGTTTTTTTATCAATTCCAGTTCATAATAATAATAATTAAACCAGTAACATTGTTTTAATAGTGTAACGTTAATAAAACGTGTACACAGCTTTTAGCACCAGAATGCAGCACACCTGCCGTACGATAGTACGATAATTTGAATATCGTATTGAGGTTAATGTTTTTAATTTTTTTGTCTTTTTAATCATAATATATGAATAAATATTGTTGTTTAATAAAACATCTTAGTATCTTGCATCATGTACATTCAAAGGATTCATGAAATTTGGTAAAGCTTATAACCAAAATAAACATAACCTAAGTTACCATATTATTGGACATTGTACCAGTGTTACCAGCCCTGAGCTGAAGAAGTTTCAGAAATTAATTAACTTTGTTGTTTTTAAAAATTATTAGTAATTGTTTTAAAAGGGATTTTACTGAATTTCACTAATGTTAATAAACACCTCAATTTGTTACCAGTGAACAGAGAGTCTTTATTTCTATTAAATAGGTACAAATAATTTACATTTTAGAAACAATTGTTTCACAAGGTGGCGGCAATATTCAAGCGGTCAATATTTGAATATTCAATTCACAATTGAATATCATTGTTATTTTGTTTAATGTGTATATGCCAATATCCAGGCAAAGTATTTTGTGTGTTATCAATGTATTTCCAGTGAGATAGGACAACTCATTAAGAAGATCGAAGACGTTCACGGATGGTAAGTGGGGAGGTGAATACAGCAAGATATCAGTGATTATAATCCTTTTCAAACATAAACATTAATTTAAATTTAAACATTACTAATTCTATCAAATACTAAACAACACTAATCATCGATGTTTACATTACAACGTGAGGAGTGAAGAAGAGTCTACTACTAAATAAAATTTTAACTAAAAATAAAATACAACACTAACTAATCTACCCATTCAAAAGTTGTTTTGTAACAATATTTAGGAAAAAGTTAGATATTGTTCCTGTAGCAATAACAGTAGAACAAGCACAACTTAGATGGCTGGGACATGTAATGATGATGGGGGAGGAAAGATTGGTAAAGCAAGTGTTTGAATCCAGAGAAACAGGTAAAAGAAAGAGAGGACGACCGAGAAAGCTCTGGAAGGATGAAGCCCGCACAGCTGCAGAAAGAAGAGGAGTAAAATGGGAGAAAATAAAGGAGCTCGCAGGAGATAGAAAGAAATGGAAGGATATGTGGAAAAAGACGACTTCCGAGGACTCAACTACAACACAGCTTTACACCGAAAGGTAGAAAAGCTAAGGATTAAGTAAGTAAGTAAAATTCTAGATAGAAAGACCGCATTTAGAACAAAAACAGCAACTTGTAGGAGTATACGAATAATCGGTGTCGACTGCAGTAATTTATACGTGCACCACACCATCCGAAAAAAGATGGAAAGAAGAAGAATATCTATGCAAAGATGGAGACATCAAGTTAGTGAAGAAAGGACACAACAAGTCATTGCTAATACAACAACAAAAATAGAGAAAACGCTCTAGACATTTGGAAAAAACGACGATAAATATATCCTGGAAATTCATTCCTCTATGTTTTTGACTGTGTAAAAAAAAGCACATTCCTGAAAATTAAAAATGTCTACTGTCGTTAATCGCAACATATCTACACTATTGGACAACCACTTTTACAGGTATACAGTGACTTTCGACAGGTAAGCCAACCGATAGGATCAAACACTCTAAGGACCAAAGCTCCAAGTGCGAACTAATGAAAATAACGTAAGACAACCTATGGACAACCAACACATCGAAATAGAATGTGCACGATCTGCTTTGTCCAGCTGTAGTGTTCGTTTGGAAGTTGATTTCCAATGGAGAAAATGTCTTTGTCTGCTGTTTTACAAACAGGACCTTTAGCCACCACTAGCTTCTGCCCCTCTTCGCCGGAACTGTACTGATAAGTGACAGCAAGATTTGGAGCCACTACAGCAAGACTGTCTCACTGTCAGAAGTGTTCGCTTCTGTCTTTCCTTTCTGTACCGTTCAAGTTTCTCTAGATAGTATTATCTCAGCTGACATTCTAAAATTGCTTTAGGCTTCTTCGGATCAAGTGTCTGGCTGATACCCACTGAAGGTAAGAAGTTGTATCCACCTCTTCCCTAAGACAATTATACGGCGTTTCAAGTCGCATGGCACCTGAGGGATTAGGAAACCCTTACTAACACACAGACACACAGACACACACACACACAAACGGAGCTGGCCGCATGCCTGGGGTATGAGTCATCTACTGAGGCGTCCATTACGTAACTGCAACTTTTATAATATGAATTTTTTAACAAACGAGCTTAGCATATTTGTAATCTCCATAAAATTTTAAAGAAAAAGACAACAAACGTGACGTGGTTGTGATATATTTTAGATGCACACCAAAGTCTATCTTTTTTAAGTAGTCCAATTTATGCGTTTGCTTTAGAAATCCCTAAAATACTCATATTTACTCCAATTATGTGTTGTTTTCTCACACTTTCACGGAGATTAAAAAAATTATAGTTTAATTTGGATTGTAAGCTAAATTAAAACTTTTATAGTTTTGAATTGGACCGCATACCTGAACCGCCCGGGTCGTCCCTGGCCTGGCCGGGCCGGTTGTGAGTGCGCGTGCGAGAGTAAGCTTAGGTGCCATCCGGTATGGAACATCCTGTAGTCCCTGCCTACATTGCAGTGTGACCAAATTAGCCAGCCTAAATGAACGCGTACCAGTTATCCGGAACAATGATCCTTCCTTCCTTGTGGAAAGTCACCGATTGCCGCTAGTGTGACCGATAATGGTCCACCCGTGACGCACTTTAGGGATGCCTGATTACCCTCTTCTCCGATTGAGAACTCCTTGCCCAAGCCCAAACAGACTATTCTCGATAATGATTCGGGTACACCCAGTGAAGAAATCGAAGAGGTTATGGTCTCGGCTATGATCGTGAACGTGGTTTCCTTTGCTCCCCAACAGGACCGGAGCCTGCCGTTGTGGAGGTTCCAATGCTATTCACGTTCTGATGCGCAACGTAGCTCGCTAGACGGTTAAAACTGTCGTTGGAGAGATCCATATTCATCAGCAGGTTAGAAGTTTCACTTAATCAGTGATTCCAGAAGCACAACTTACATCGAATTACTTATATCAAATACCTGTCCCACGTGAAACGAGTCTGGACGTGCCCACACACTCTCGTGACCTAGGTCCCTCTATGATTGTACACTCTAGACTGCACTTACAAGTCCTTAGCAGTGCATGAATACAGTTTACGATGTCTATTTATTAAAAAATAAATAAATAATACTGTATACGTAATACATTTGATATAAGATTACAAAATATCTGACGCCATAATATTAAAATTTATATTATGTAGTTTTGAGCTTTTAAATTTATTTAAAACTATTTCACCACTGGAACTATTTAAAAATAATACGAATCATATAGCGTTTGTTTCTTTTAAATCCTTTCAGCTACTCTCAATCTAACAGGTTGAATTTGTAATGAAAATGTGTTTAAACTTCAATAAATTCGAAACTACGTAATCGGTTGTAATGGAACAAACATTAAAATTTTACTTTCCAGTTCACAAACTAACATTTAATATATTGAATAATTAATCTTATATATTATTCTGTATATCATACCAAATAATTAAACTAAATTTAAGTCTATGTACGTAATGTTTCTTGAGGTGTAAACAAGCTATTTTATAAAAGTTTCTGTAATTAGGGAATGTTGGCTTAAGTTACTTTACAATTATGGAGTACTGAATACACAAAGGTAAACGTTAGCAGAAGATTAGTAAAATCAAATGTTTCTATTTGGCTGAAATTCATAGTTTCGATTCGACTAAGGCCACCGTTACAAACAAATTCGCACTTACAAACAACAGAAATAGTCTCTGTTTGTCATGTGTCGCACGTAAGAACTCACTTTAAAAAACGTGAGTAGATAGAAAAATAAAGGGATTTTGTAAGTTTTAATGGAACTGGCAGAATATCTTATATTGTTTAGAAGTCTGACACAAACAGATGTGTTATGTTTCGGATAATTAAGTAAAGATAGAGCGAGAGCGTATTTTTGTGCTACTCTCGATAACAAAAACATGTTATTGTGTTGTTTAAATTTGTTATTTACTTGGACTTAAAAATTAGTAATTATAGAATATTCAAGCAAATACCAAACTGTGTTTACGTATATACAAACATTCATTTATCGTTTTTTTCCAGACATTCTAGAGGCGTATGTTTGTGTGTATGTGTGATGGATTTTGATATCTCGGAAAATAACGTAAGGTTAGGAAACAATAAATAATCTTATAATTACAGTTGTCACAGTTTATAAAAAGTATAAAGCAGAACATTGAAAATGCTGACCAACGATAACTTGGTTATCAATGCATATATATATATGCAGACAATCAGTATAGTCCATAGATCATTCACGATGTGGTCAGTTGTATTGGGTCTGACGCTTTTCGCTTCCTCTTGTGTTCCGAGAAATCTAGCAGAGTAAGTATTAATTAATAAACGATAAAATTATTTAGTTCTGCATTAATTGTCTCTACATTAATTCAAGTAAATATTATTAAACATTTAATTAGGAAAGTTGTATTAGTTGTTATAATCACAAACAGAATTAACATTGATGCACACTACTATAGAGTAATTTATCGGAATAATTTTTCTATAATGGTGTGCAACAGTGTTAATTCTGTTTATTATTAAACAAATAATTCCATATAAATACACACTCAAACAATACATAAAACGTTAATTAGAAGTGGGCGTGATTTCAAAACATTTGTCTTCACAGATCAACAGACAAAATATTTAATCAGACAACTGAAATTGATCGAACTTCAGTCTTAGAAACTAGTAAGAAACAATATCGATAAACAATTTATTCTACAAAAAAATTATAACCATTTTAGCTAAATTAAAAACCGATTGCCAATTAATTTGGGTTTTTTGTTTAGTGGTGTTGACTTCCAATCAGCAATTTGTTTATGTTATGCACGCGAGCGAGTTTCAGTTGTGAATGTGATGAAGTGGGGGCTTTCCGCCTCACATTAAGTAACACGTGTTAATTAGTAGCAATCTATTATATATAAAGTATAAGGGTCTGTGTTAAGTCAATACGAACCTTCTCACGGACAACAGCGAGAAACTTGCCGATTCTTGACTTTCAGTACATTACGTTCTTACGTATTTCACTGTAAAATCCCTTGTGTGGTTACAGTAATAGTTAAATACACTAACAGTTTCAAACAGAATTATCACTGTTGCACACCACTATAAAAAATTATTCCAGTTAGCGCTTTCAAGCTTTACAGCTCATCGTCAGATCGGAAATAACAAATAATATAACCAAGTGATAATAATAACACAAATAGTTCATTATGTCTACTTTAAGTCGTACTGTACTACTCGTAATTATCATAAATAAATTCAGAACGTTTTGTAATAAAAAATGAAATCTGTGCAAAGACATCCAAGAGTTAGAAACCAAGTACCCACGTAAGTCTATTGCACTAACAGTTTTTGATATTTATTGGTAACGGTTTGACTATGAAACTTCGACGGTTGAAGCACGTCAGTGGTTTGCGCCAGGAAGTTTAGAGCCACCGTGAAATGGCGGTCTCGGCTCTTTGTTAACTAGTTTCGGCCTCGGGCCCTCCCAAGTAGAAGTTGGATGTATAAGTATAATTTATATAGCCGTTATTCATGCTGTTTAATAAGTGGCAAGAATTATGAAGCCATATTTTGAGTACAGTTAACGATTCGCGGGCAATAAATGTTAGCTCCAAGTGAAAGGAGCTATGCTGTACTGGCTGTACTGAGGTGGAGATTTTAGGAAATGAATAAGGGTCTAATGAAAACAACCTAATTTTGGTACCAACTGTAGCAAACAGTGTGCGTACATTAGTTACGGATTGTATCTTAATGTTGTAGGATACCTGGTATGAAAGGAGATTTGTAAATACTCTGGTTTATATCTTTACTTACCATTCCATTTTCTTGAAACATTGATTGGAATCTCACAGTTCTTCTGAACTAATAACTCTACTACTGGATACTATATTTTATCTGAAGCTTGTGAATATTTGGAATATAAGTGTATAAATATGTAAATGACACCGATGTAACTTTTATTGTTTCAGTTCGAGTGAAAATCACCACTCAGTTGTAATAGTGGGAGCTGGGGCGAGCGGGATCGCAGCGGCAGCTGATCTGTTGAAACTTGGATTCAATGATTTTGTAATACTGGAAGGTTCTGACAGAATCGGAGGAAGAATACTTACCGTCGCATTTGGTAATCTGCAGACTGTACTATATTACCTCACTGTCATTACAAAGCGTTATGTTTGACAGTTCAGTCAATGTTATTGGTAATCTGCAGACTGTACTATATTACCTCACTGCCATTACAAAGCTTTATGTTTGACAGTTCAGTCAATGTTATTGGTAATCTGCAGACTGTACTATATTACCTCACTGCCATTACAAAGCTTATGTTTGACAGTTCAGTCAGTATTATTGGTAATCTGCAGACTGTACTATATTACCTCACTGCCATTACAAAGCTTATGTTTGACAGTTCAGTCAATGTTATTGGTAATCTGCAGACTGTACTATATTACCTCACTGCCATTACAAAGCTTTATGTTTGACAGTTCAGTCAATGTTATTGGTAATCTGCAGACTATACTATATTACCTCACTCCCATTACAAAGCTTTATGTTTGACAGTTCAGTCAATGTTATTGGTAATCTGCAGAATGTACTATATTACCTCACTGCCATTACAAAGCTTATGTTTGACAGTTCAGTCAATGTTATTGGTAATCTGCAGACTGTACTATATTACTTCACTGCCATTACAAAGCTTATGTTTGACAGTTCAGTCAATGTTATTGGTAATCTGCAGACTGTACTATATTACCTCACTGCCATTACAAATCTTATGTTTGACAGTTCAGTCAATGTTATTGGTAATCTGCAGACTGTACTATATTACCTCACTGCCATTACAAAGCTTTATGTTTGACAGTTCAGTTAATGTTAATTACGGAAATCAGTTCTGTCTTATAGTTAGTAATCATTAGACTGATTAGAAGCAATATTTCCTTTTGCTTGTATGTAAACAAGAGGTACAATCATACCTCTTAAAGGTCTGAGAGTATCTGTTTTCATAAACAATAAGCAAGAATTTTATGATCGATAAAAAACGTGTCTGTAAAAAAAAGGGTAGTTATCAGAAGGTCGTCTGAAATAATTAAAATAGCGTATTAAAATTTCACGTCAGAAAGGTCAAACTTTTGAATACGCGTGTTTATGTTTTCACATTAAAATCATTTTTATTGCTTGCATAATAGAACAACGTTATACAAAGATAATTAATTACAGCAGGCAGTTTGTTCAACGTCAATACACTATTATCAGGGTTATTTCCAATATAAAATTGGAACATTTTCAGACAACCTTTAGTATTAACTGTGGCTCTGTGACTACCCGAAAATACCGTTGCGAGATAAACAGCCCGTCAGGTCAGCTACCCTGTGTCGCTTCAGTTTGATTGCTGCGACAGGTAAAAAACGCGATCTTATTTCGTATGCAGTCATTGATACCTTTGGAAGTAATGATAAAAAATAAGTGGCACGCCGTTGAGCAACAATTCTTTAATTATTCGTTCATAACCGCCATTAATTGCCGGTTGTAATTACAAAGAATATTTGTTTATTTATATATATTTATTAAGTAGATATGAGTTCCAGTTTTCAACTCTGACTCTGATTGTCGACAACCACTGTCGTCCTTGTTTAAGAAACTGTTTAATTTTTATCCGATTATATATTTTTAAACGTATGGATGTCATAAGCAGACGGGCTGTTTCTCTCTCTCTCTCTCTCTCTCTCTCTCTCTCTCTCTCTCTCTCTCTCTCTCTCTCTCTCTCTCTCTCTCTCTCTCCTCTCTCTCTCTCTCTCTCTCTCTCTCTCTCTCTCTCTCTCTCTCTCTCTCTTGTATCTGCAGCTCATTCCTTTGAAGATGTTATGGGCATTTCATGTAGTACTTCACGTAGCAATAGTAGGGAAAATTAATAATGTTACATTGCTTTTGATACTCGTTAGAAATTAAGCAAAGAAATTAAGCAATTCTTTCTCTGTCGTCGTCATTGTCCCATTCCTTCAGCGGTGAGCATCTGCCTTTTTTCTGCCACCTGTCGCTATTTAGTGACACAGTACACTCCACAGATAAGTTTCTGCGAGTTTCTTTTGAGATATTATAACTCATTTTAGTGCCTGTATTTGATGTATTGACAGAAAAGTTCTGGATCATTACAGATATACTTACTTTTAGTTAGGTAAGTACACAATACACACACACACACACACACACATACGCTTATGTATTATGCATTCAAGGTTTATGAGTTCTATAATTGGTAAATCACGCGTCCAACTGAAACCGTAAGCAGGTCGAACCGTATTGTTATCAACTTACGCTCTAAATAACGACGTCCTTCCGGCTGTCCGATTAATTTTATTCCGATTAATAGTAAACTTTGCTAATTCATTTTCATAAATATTAATTTCATTATGTATTCAATTATTTTAATGTGGAAGTCTACAACATGCTAAAATTATTTATTATTATTTACACGATACACGTACACTTTTGTTAGAATGAATTAGCATGAGAAGGAGGAAATACCAAATGCCAAAACATAATTCTCTGCGCCCTAATTTAGAACAAGAAATCTCGTACTAAATCTCTGACTTATCAGTCATTTAACTTACTTATCAAAGAAATAGGATTAGGAAAAATTTAATAAATGTTGAAGTAGAAGTAGTTTATGTATGCAGTAGTTGCAGTACGTATTGTGCCGGTGCAAAGGTATTGCCCCGGCGAGTTTATATTATCGCGCCGTGACGTCGTAGCATAAGACAGCCAAAGTCGTAATTATCTAAGTAAATGCCGCGCTGGCGAACGGTGACGCGATTCAGGGCGCAGCTACTGTCTCGCGGCGATATTATAGAGTGGGCGGTTAATCAGCTGATTGACCGATTGCTACAGGCTAGTTTTCCGTGGCCTCGTGTTTTAAAGAAACCATCTCTCATTTTTCATCTTACCCTCGACTGTATCGTTTCGGGACTGGCGGCATGATTTTCCTGTATTCGTAATTCTACTAGCATGGAAGCCTAATTCTAAAGCGTCCCAGGGTTCTCGGACAAGCCGATGAAGGGGTGTCGGAGGATGACCATCCATCTGCCATCCTCTCGTGCAGAGAAAAGCATCTAGCTCCTCGACGCCGCCAGTCACGAACAGCCCACAGATGAGGATGCAGCTCCAGAAAGTAACCCTTAGTGTCATCAGATAAGGATCAGAACCACATCCCCGGATAAAACTAAAGTTGGAAAACGCAGGTGGGATTTTTCTGTATTATATCATTTCTTCTGACATCTACTACTTTCCTCCAGTTTAATCTGCAGAAGCCATGTGAAAACAGACTTATAAATTGTAAAATCATGAAACATTAACCTGTAAAGTTTGGTGTGAACATGCATTAAGCATGTGTGAAACTGTAGTCTGGTTTTGTAAGATAGGATCCCATACTGAATTGATTGTGATTTTACATTATTCATATATTTTTGATAAACTAATGTAAAGGAGGAATACACACACACACACACACACACACACACACACACACACACACACACACACACACACACACACATATATCTGAGTGAGTAACTTAAATTCAGTCACATGTACACTGTTTAAATATAGCTGGGTATGAGCGGGTGATACGAGTCCCCTTATATAGCTTTCCACCTTACATAATCTAGTGGGATAGATGATTAATCTCCATATTTCGGGGAAATGAATCTTAAAACGGGTTTAATGAATTCTTAATTCTGTCCTGATGATTTTTTCCTGAGCACACCGACACTGGAGCTGGGTTCATTATGAATTACTGTTATCACACTTTACAAGGGGGCATTGGGTTAATTTTGGATTAATTGATGTTACACTTTGGGGATATATTGATGTGGTGTTACCAGCAAAGGGGTTTCACCCAAGATAGTTACTGGAATTAATTGTGGGTATTATGTGTATGTTAATGTGTTGTGGTATATGTATGTGTGTGTATATTTTTCTCAAGGGGGTTAATAATGTATAACTGTATAGTAGCACAGGTGTGAACGGTTAAATGAGCTGCCCGATCCAATGCATTGGTACTTAAGAGATCTGATGATTTCTATAATATCTTATAAATAATTGGTGTATAAATAATAATATCTTATAAATAATTGGTGTCATGTTGTATCTGCATATCTCTAAGCATGTTAGTCAACTTAAATGTCTGTATGAGTTGCAACCTCAGAGTATTCAACAATCAGATTCGAGTGTACTCAATTACTGTATAGATATGCAGATTTGTGAATGTAAGAGAAAAATTAAAGCCATTTTACTATCAGCAACTGTTCTGTATTCATGAGATTTTAATAACTGAATTCCATTCAATGGATTAGCTATTTGTATGGGTTGCAACTTAAGGAATCAATAACAGCTTAAAAGATTATAATTGTTATACAATCTCAAATTTATAATTTTTATAAATTTATAAAAGAAACAGAAACACCAATAAATAAGAAATTTATTATTGTTATATGGGTATTTCATTCTGCAAGTCCTGTCACCACAACCAGTAGACATGTTTCAAATGGTAGCTTGGGTTCCAGCACATTTTATGCTTCCTCTAGGTTGAGTGCCTAGTCTTAAATATTAAGTTTAAAAAAAAAATTACAAAACTTATACAAAATATGGGGGAGGTTGCAGTATGTATGCAGAAGTATTTAACGGTAACGCCTAATGATGTGAAATCTTTGTATACTCAGTAAAGTAACAAAACACAAGCATATAGTCAAGTATATGAGACAAAGTACGTTTAGACATAACAATCGGACAACAGTCCCCGATAACGGTGTTGCTTTATAAAATGATGAAATTTACTATTTAAAAATTTAATATTTTGTCTGCCTGTTTCTGAGTTTCCGTTGTAGTTATAACAAATCAACATTGAACGCAGAAACGGTTGTTACGTGTTCAACATGGAAGTTCTGGGAACAATAAAGCGCTGACAAGTCACAAATAATTAATTACAATTCATTACAAATTATTTGACAATTACAAATAACAAAGTCTATGTTTGTTCCAGAAGTTAAGGAAAGCCTGGTAATTGATTTCTTGTAATAAACAGAGTTCAGTGGACGTATTCCAAATCTTCTTACATGTTTCCAGGTGATGATGTTATCGACTTGGGCACGGAGGATGTTAACGGCGAAGAAGGAAACTCGGTATACCAAATGGCTAAACCGTATAACCTTCTTAAGCCAATTGAGAACTTCGAAAGCGGACTGCATTATTACAATAGCTCTGGTCATCCAATGAATAAAACGGTCGTTTCGGAAATATTTGATTACTGCAAGCTGATAATGACGGAGATTGATCCAATGACCAGCGGGAACGTATATGATTATTATGTAAAGAAGTAAGTAATGGATTGGAGTAAACAGTTAAGCTACTAGTTTATGCATGAGATTGTGTCTCGTACCATGCTTTTTTGTTTCATGCTACTAACTTCTGTGTTCAACATTTTTACAATAGGCCTAGGCACACAACTTGGCTTCGTATTTTATATTTTTCCAGTATTATTTGTCTGTGACTCTGTAATTGCAAAGAATCAGACTTAACCCTTTAAAACAATCGCTGTTGTTTTTTAGAGACTAATTCGAATATTAGTAATGTTTTCCTGTTAGTATACAAATTTTGGAAGAAGAGACGAGAGTGGAATGTTTTCACGAAAGAACGTTAATAATAATTTTGTGGTTTCTTTCTTTATTAATTATTTCCAAAGATTGCGAGACTGATTTATTTTAAATTAGCGTATTATAAAACTTTTAATATTTAGTGAATTTTAGATTGAAATTGTTTGACAAAATAATTGGTTTTAAAAAGTTGTATAACTTTTAAACACTAATAATTTCTTTTATTTTTGTAAATAATAGGTTTATTTTTGGGTAATAAGCTTAAATCAATCTATAGGAGCTGGTCTATGAGCTGGTATCAATAGATAGATAGCCATTTTAAAATATATTAATATGTTTATTGTAGTGTATATTATTTTATATTGTTCAAGGGAATTTAATATGTACATGTGTGAAGCTCAATATATACACTTGCAAACTATCAAAAACCCATGATTTGGAGTTGGGTTTTTAGAAAAATAATGCAATCAACATTATTTAACGCACAACACAATTTAACAGGAAAACTGACGTATTCCTGCACATGAAGGTCTTTGAATATATTAGCACCTGTGCTATGTTGTGGGTTTCTTGTATTTCCGGAGCCAAAGGCTCAGTCATTTCCTGGTAGTATCGTTTCTTTAGTTTATATTAATAAACAACATTCTAATTTATCGATGGTTATGGTTTAAAATTTTATATATAATTTATGTTAATAAGAGTTGTACTTGTAGTCTTCTTCTTCTTTTCCGTCAATTCTGCAGTTGCCAATCTGGTGTCTTCATTTGTGTAGCCGTCTCTCGTCTTGCCTTCGTGACACATGCAGTTACCGGTTTTACCTGTTACTTGCATACTGTCCATACCAGTACTTACTCTAGAGTTCATAAATAATCTAAATTTAATTGTCTTAACCATTCTTAATAATTAAAAAAAATATTTACACCACATAGGCTTAGTTGTTTTTCAGTACTATACAGCCTATATGGCAAGACGGGTAGATTCGGAAGGCATTATAGAGTACTGAATAGAACTCAAATGTTAACGGTTTGGGGGGTATTATCAAGGAAGCTTACAGAGTCTCTTAAGTCGCTCAAATCGACAATACACGAAAGTCGATAAGTTAGTATAAAAAGTATTTAAAAAATCTTTACTGAACAGGCGGACACATATTGTAAGCTTATTTCTTATGAACAAGAGAGGAGAACTTAAACAGTATCATTTTAAATATTAATTGTACATATATAAATAGTAGTTTTAATTTGATATGATTACTTAAAAAGATACACTTTTGACCTTTTTTTTTAAATAGTTAGGTTAAAAATAAATTATAAAAGGTGGCAAATTGGTGCGAATGCGTGAATGTTGTGTGTGCGCGTGCGTGTGTGTGTGGGGGGAGAGACAGACAGACAGAGAGACAGAGAAGGAAAGAGAAAGAACTGTGTGTGTAGGTAGGTAGAAGTTGTAGTACACAATTTGAATGTTGTGATCTAATTGTCACTTATTTAGTGATCTGGTGAATGTTACATGGTGTAAGACAAGTGATAAATGGTGTATAGGTAACCTATCTGGAATTTGTGCAGATACAACGCTTACGTTTCCCGCAGGGGAATAGATCCTGAACTCGCAAAAAATGTTTTACATGCCTGTATGCAGTTTGAAAACGCAAACCAAGGTTCAGACTCATTGTCAGACTTGGGAGTACGTGGACAGAGCGAGTACTGGGAATGTGAGGGAGAAGAGTACCAAGTTTGGACTAAGAATGGTTGTCGCACCGTGATCGACTTGTTAACTGTAAGTAATAGAGAACACCGTTGACTTGTTCTCTATGTACGTATGTAACCTTCTGGTTGTTCAAATCATTAAATAGAATTTCATAAGCAGTAATCAAATTGTTCCAGTGACAAATTTACTGTTTACACACAAAATACATTTTCGTAATAGAGTTTCAGATACAAAAATGAAAATTAAATTGACTTAAATTTTTATTCATATCTACAGTAATAGTTATGTTAGGCATTTACGTAATTTAGTAGGATAGAGATTACATTCTTATACGTAATTTAGTCTCTAGAGTTAGCGACTCATGACTCGCCAATGAAGTAATGCCTTCGTTAATTTTTAATATTAATTTAAGAAATTGTAACTTGAATTTAAAGTGACGTAAATATAAAATATTGTACTAGATACCGGTCCTCTTATATATACATAATGAAGTTTGTGTATATGTGCACGCGCGCGCGAACCTATACCAATGTAGTTATACTTTTTTAGGTTAAACTATGGGATAGCATAGTTTAAGTGTGTTCGATTGGGATATGAGATCTTCCATAAGCATACTGAAATTTACTTAATAAACAATGGATGTTTTCCTTTTTACAGGGTAAATACCCAAACCCACAGGATGAATTACCCGTTGTAAACAAAACACTACTGAGTAAACACGTCACTACCATAGACTGGAGTGCAGATAAAGTGCGACTGGACTGTGAAGACGGTACAACATACAGTGCCGATTATGTTATAGTGACGTCATCATTGGGATATCTGAAGAAACACTACAAGACGCTGTTCAGCCCTGAGCTTCCTGCCAATAAAGCGGCCGCAATACAGGTAAAATAATAAGCAAGAAGTAAATGCAATGGCGCACACACACACGCGCGCGCGCGCACACACACATAACTTTCGTAAGCGCGTGCACACAGGTTGATTAATTATACTTATGTGAATAAAGTAACCTACATAATGAGTCTAAGTTTGTTTAACACCTAGTCACTGGAACTGAAAGTATATTGTGTTCAGTCTTTAGGTTACGGAAGCGTGGAGGCCGTTTTCCTTTTGTTTCCCAACCGGTGGTGGCACAAGGACACATTCGGCTTTGAATTCGTTTGGAGCGACAGTGCAAACACGCCTACTCTGGCTCACACGTAAGTTATTTTCTAGTGTAACTGCGAGCGTTATTGTAGAAACACGTAGATCTTAGATACATTGACTAACGTGTACAACTCAGCTTTTTATGTGACCTGTTATATCTCATCAGTTGAATCACTCCGTGCAGAAAGGGCTTCAGTCCTTAAACCCAATTTTTTGGAAAAATGAGAAAAAGTGTTTTGTGACTTCTCCCGTGTAACAAAAATTCTGAAAAAAATCATACATATTTTCTAATGTATGAGTAAGTGTCCTGTAAAACATTTTACGCTCTATCATCAAAAATCACAGAGAAAAAAATTATTGAATTTAGTGGACTAAAGCCCTTTCTGTTTGTAATTTGAAAAGAGTTGTGATTTTTACATTTTCTTTGGCTTAATGACTGTCTTTGGGATTTTTATATTCTTTTTTTGGTTACATTTGACGAATAAATAATAACAATAAAATTTAAACTTTAAGTAATAAACAAGCTTTTATTCACAAAACATTATAGGAAATAATTTTACAATAATAAAAATTGTAATTCAATCATCTTGTTCTTCATTGGCTTCCTCTTCTTCACGTGTTGGCCAACAATTGACTATTGTGTTGTAAAATTCTGCATATTCATTAGGTATGTAAGGTAGAAGTTTTGAAATATCTTTTATTTTGGCTGATTTGATGGAAATTCGTCCTCCAGAATATGCTTGTGGAGGTGGAAAACTGTGAATACTTTTCCCCGAATAACCTAACCTGAATGTGTGAGTCACTATACTTTCAATAAATTGACTGCCAATTATACACCCTTTTAACTCGTGATTATACTTAAAATGCATTAATGAACTTATTCCAAAACGTACCTTGTCTTGTCGTTTCACTGTTCTAGAAATTGTTTCCTCAGATTTACGTTTTTTTGTAGAAATGAGGCCACCAACTCTTAAAGTTTAAGATTTCACTAGATTGTACAACTTTCACCTCAAATTTTCCAAGTCTGCAACTAGTTTTAATAATTTCAGTATCTTCATCTATCCCATAGATTCTGTCATGTGATCTAAGGCTCCTCTTTATCAATGAAAAGTCCCTGTCACAGGGCAGGTATGAATGACCCCTCACTGGAAAGTAATGCTCAATCTTTTTAAACCGTTTTGAATCGGTAAGGGCTAACAAAAACCTAGAGAGGGCATGGTTTTTATTCTGCCCACCACAGTTGTCTGAATACAAATGCAGTTCTTCGATTTCTGGGGCTGCACTTTTTATGTAATCATACAGGAACGAGCAAACCTCGTTTGGTCCCTTTTTGCCCACACCCTCGTGATAAACATATAACTTCGCTGCATTTGTCTTTACATTGTGTATACAAAATACATTGGTAGTCAGTTGCCTTAAGTAAAAGGTCTCCTGAACAGGAATTACTGGTAACTGGATATTCTGCATAAAATCTATTGCGATTGCAAGTACATTGGGTTGGTCTTTTCTTTGAATTTCATTTTTGAGCATATCGTAAAATTTTTTTGCCCTTCTTTTATGTATAAGTAGCTCATCCAAAGCACACCTTTTTGCTTTGTCATTAACATGAGAATTCCTTATTTTTAAGTTAAGTTCCTCACACACACAACATGTGTCTACCTGAGGACATCCAAATGACAAGGAGTAGTTGTCTTTAAAAAATTGTATGTAGGTCTGGTAGCTGCACTTAATTCCTGGATGTTTCTCCAGAAATATTTTATGCATTTTTTCACATTAAGTCTGGAATCCAAGAATCTGTATGTCCTACCAGAGTAATGGGATTCTTTCACCGGAAAGCTTTCAATATGTTGCCTTATAACTTCACGAGATTCGGGTGGCAAGGCATTTCTACTAGGATTTTTTCCACGTCTGTCACAAGGGCTTTGTCCCAACAATGCTAGCTTTCACAGTCTCTTTACTCGTTTATCAGTTATAGCTAAGAGAGATAAAAATGCTTTGTAACATACCTCCTTAGTTCATTACCAACATAAATGAAATATGAAAATGTTTTATCCACATGCCGTGTTCCCTCACTGTTCCGTGGTCGATGACGTTGAACATCATTACTTTCTATTAAGCCTTGAATAAATAGATCCTGCTGATCTTTTGAAGGAAGGTCATGTACACGTTGTAAAATGTCAAACTGTTCTTCTTCACTGATGTTATCAAAACATTTCAACCTCTTACATCTGAAACATAAAAAATACCCATAGATAGCCAAATTTTTATAAAAAATATTTTTCATATAACTACAAAATAAACAGTAGAAAGAATGAAACACGCGTGCCTAGCTATCAAGGAACACGTCAGCGCTCTAGCCTCTTGACCAATCAGACAGGCAGTTACGCCACTTTCATATCATTATTACAGTTACAACACTAGGTATTGCTAACAAACTGTTACTAATGCTAGTATTTACAAAAGTTAATTTAATTATTATAAAATTATAGTAACATTATAGGTTATTTACCTGCAAGATTCTCCTGTGGTTTTAGATGGTACTTGTTGTCCTTTGTAATTTGTGAACTCTTCACCCCTTAATCTGGCAATCTTAGTCTTGTTTCTTTTCCATTCCGTAGGAGTTTTCTTCTTTTTCTTACTTGATTTCTTAATAACGGCATCTTCTTGATTATAATCACTGTCTTCGTCCATGATTTCACAAAAGATGTGCTAGCTAACTGGTTGAATACAAAACAAGCACAGCTGACAGGTAACTAGTCAGCTGAGAGGTGATGACAATTTCCAACAGTGATGCCAACACAATTCCGTGCAGAAAGGTCTTCAGTCCAGGACTGAAGCCCTATCTGCTTGGAACAGAATACAATACATCCTTCTTACACATAACCTAGTAATAGATATATAGCCCTTTTTGCATGGAATTGTAGATCTATCTTCCATATTAAAGAAAATGTACACAACTCAATTTGGAAAAAAATGGACTGAAGCCCTTTCTGCATGGAGCGATTCAGTTACACTTTGCTTTTTTTAACTAGGGTAGTTAGACGTATACAGGTACATTCATTTGGGGGGAGAGTGTAGAGACTAATTCATGCCACAACACTAAACAATTATAGGTGAATATCAACCATGAACCAGGCATCTAACGCTGAAACACGCTATTATAAATAGTTTTACAAAAATCCTGTCTATGCACTTTTAAATTTCTGGATTCGTCCACTTATCACGAAGACTTAAATGCCCCATACACCTTCGTGCATTGCATGGTAGCCTACGTGGTGAGCCCACACACTGGAAAAGTAGTTGGTCTCGTGGCGTGCCAGATACGATCCCAATGTGTACGGTTTGAGGTGTATATGTGTGTACGATATCTTGTTAATAGTGTGTAATTGAATTTACAGCTGAATTTATACAGGAATGTTGCGAAGAGTGCGGACAGTGGTACAGTCTGATATCTGAGAAGGGTAAACCGTGAAGTCAGGAACATTTGACATGCGATGAGTCACATACCAGGACACAAAACGTACCTATTGGCGTAACGTAAAAACAAGTTAATCGTGGGTGATCACACACACACACACACACGCGCGCGCGCGCGCACTTGAAACGTTTTACCTAGCTAAAAATTACATACAATGCCTGTAGTTACATATACATACAAGACTAAATTCAGTACACATAGTTTTATAAGACGAAATAAGCATTAGACACAAGAGAAGAGCACAATATGAACATTTCACCGAATTATAAAACGTTGAGTAGGCCTATGTTAGTATTTTGTAAAAGGTGACTTAGCAATGTTGTGTCTATAACAAGGAAGTGAGTACCTGTAGGTGCTTTGTAAAAGTAATATGTTTCCACTTAGCTAAATTCAAATATCAACAAACTTGTGTGTTTTGGAGTATGAAATGCTTCGTGTATATGTTACAATTCGTCGAAAACATAGTAATACAAAGTTATCAGTCCCACTAAATCTGCTGAGTAAGTAAAAACAATAACAGGCTAGGATGTGAATGATCGTGTGTGGGCGAGTGGGTGCGCGCGCACGCGTAGAAATAGGCTATTCGTCCAGAACAGAAGACAAAATCTTAATGCAACAATTACTTAATGCAACAACGATTCACTTAATTACGTAATTACATATATTTAGCTGTTGTTCCACCCACTTAGGCAATGTTTTCTTTACTGCTGTTAACTAAAATAGTTGAGAATCCCTGGTAACACATTCTTTGTATTTCGTTATTCTACCATCTCTTTGAGAATAGCCTAATAGGTTGACACAATTGTCAGAATTTAACAATAAGTTTTGTGAAACTACCAAGCGTTTATAGATTAAAAATTTTTTTTATTAAGGTAAGTCAACACTCTTTACAATGAATAAACAGTTTTTCGTTTTTAACTGACAATTCGTATTGCTAGTATTTTTTATAGGCACCTGAAACATTTTTTTCAGGTACTAGTATTTTTATATTAGTACCTGAAAAACTAGAAATTATAGACAAGCTGGTTAAGGATACACGGTTTATCGTTACTCCACTGGTTATTGTTACTGCTTTCATTACAATATGGCAAAAAGTGAATATCTATGTCGACCGTTATCCTTCTCAAACATTAGCGTGGATAATCGAGAGTTGTTCGTATTCCAATAAATCCTGTCAATAAAATGGCACTTCAGCCAGGTGTGTTATGGCTTATAAATAGACATTTTAATTATCCTTTTTTATTCTGTGTCGAAATATTCTGGATATTATGAGCAATAGAAAACAACTACAGATTTTTGCGAAAATGTAAAATCTTTAGGCTATCTAAAGATAGCCTAAACAGTTATTTGTAGGCAGCCTCCTTCATGTTCTTGTTACAATAGATTTTACTTTTTACCCGACATAAACAGGCTTCAATAAACGTCGGGAGAAAGTGAACAGACAGAAACGATGCCGAGTCACTTATGATTACACTACTACAGTCCACACAGATCACAGCTTTGAACATAACCTAAAAGCGCTTCACTCCGGCACGTGGCGCGTGGCGAGCCCACACACCTTCGTGCTTTGCACGCCGTGCCAAAAAAATCAAGCTCGTCTTGATCGCCTTCGTGTCATGCAATGAACGCCGTGCAAAGCACGATGGAACCCATACACTGGTATTTTTCCTTCGTGCATTGCACGTTCATGCATTGCTGGCGTGCAATGCACGAAGGTGTATGGGCACCTTTAGGTATGTCAGACGGTTTGGTTGTGAGACTGATAACTGTTATACACTTGAACACACGTATTTTACATCTGATGCTTGAATGAACTTGCACTGCGCAACTCTCAGTCACCCTGTCAGTGACAGAAAGCAGTAATGAACACAGGGTTCAATACGTCACAAACAATGTGTAAAACAACTCGTTTATGTATAATTAATTTTAATTGTAAGGATAGTAATTTTAAATTTAAATACATTTTTACTACAACTCACATCAAATATAGACAATTTCCACGTTGAACATCGATGCAAGAGTCAACTCGTTTGTCATCTGTGTTTGATGAAACTTTCCGAGAGTTTGCAACATTGATACTGAAGATATTTTTTTTCTTATATTTTCAGTTCACCCAAAGTTGTTAGTGAAGACTCTTTCAGATGTTCCTCCCCAAAATGTACGGTGACCGTGCAAGCGACATTCCGTGGTCACCAAAGTGTTCACATAACATTTGTTGTGGCATTCAGGAGCATCATCTTGCCGTAACCTACATTTTTCCTCTTCACCTTCTGACAAGGATATAAAGTTTGTAATAATTTGCGTATAACGTTCGGCATTTAATGTTTCCGTTGGGCCTGATCACAATTCATCATGAAATTGCAAACCATACACCAATTTTTGGTAATTGTAAGGTTTTTCATGAAAAAGGTGAAGATTGTCATAACCCCATACACCGTTATTTTGGGTGCTAATGTATCAGAAAAGATGAAACCGTTCTTCAGTGAAAGTTGTGTAAAGCATCAACACAAAAACTTTACGGTCGACTTCTACTGTAGCCTTCGCTACAGTACCTGTTTCATGTTTTCTTCACAATACACGAGAAATTGTAAATTTATTTTTTACTCGGCAGTCAGTAAAATTGTCCATAAAAACATTATAGCATTGTGAATATAACTGACTGATTAGATAATGCTCCACAATAAATAAATTCTTAAACTGTGTAAACAACACGATAGTTGTGAAGCAAGGGAACTACCGCTACCAAAGAACATACGACTTGTCACGTGATTTAAGTGAGTCGATCTTCCGCTTGAAGTCTAAAAAAAAAGCTCCTGGCATCAAGAACTTACGATCATACTGTCGGTTTTAGTTTTGAGTTGCGTGTCGCCCTATAGTTTATTATAAGAAACACGTTCCGTCAAACAGATACAACGTATGTACCGTAGTGATAGTTTCACAGAATGTTTTATGCTTCAGTTGTATGGTAACCTACGTTTGTAAGACCAAAATATCGGTATGGAGAACCATACATGACTTCCATGTTCTAAGATTTATATTTAAAATCATTTACGAAATGAAATGTTTCCATAGAAACTACTTATTTCCCCTTATTGCTTCAGCCTTAAACCACAGTACTGTGGTCACTAACGTATACCACCTCACGTTTTCGCACTCAATTTTCACTGATGATGGCAGTCGACGGCACTGCCGAAACGTCTGGTTTTGCAGAAAACATTGGACTACGGCCAAACAGCCCGGGAAGGAATTTTAACAACAAACTACTACTTTGTTGCCGATAACGTAGTACACATATAAAAATTATCCCCTCCCCCTTCAACTATAATTTTCATTTATAGAAAATTACCCCCACCCCGTTCAACTAGCCTCTTCATTTATAGATATTTCATCTACGTTTCTACAGTGGATTATTTTAAGATCTTCATATCAGGATACTTTACTCGTGTTATAACAAAAAATGTTTCGGGTAAACTACCCTTTCACCGTAACCGATCTCCACCAAAATCAACAGGCCGTGAGTCTTCTACAACTCAGGCATATATGTAAAAAATTATTTGATTCTGTTTGAATTTACGGAAGTTATCGTTCGTCATGGAAATATTTCTCTTGTTACAACATAAAATGTTGCAGGTAAACGACCCCTTTCCCTTAACCGATCTTCCCCTTTCTCTTAACTGATCTTCACCAAAATCAATAGGTCGTGAGTCCTCTACAATTCAGTGACGCATGTAAAACATTATTTGATTCTGTTTGAATGTGCGGCAGTTATCGTTCGTCATAGAAACAATTACTCTTGTTAAAACATTAAAGGTGGCAGGTAAACTACCCCTTTCCCTTTCCCTTAACCGATCTTCACCAACATCAACAGGCCTTCAGTCTTTTACAATTGATGAAGGTATGCAAAAAAAATATTTGATTCTGTTTGAATGTGCGGCAGTTATCGTTCGTCAAAGAAAAAATTACCGTTGTTAAAACATAAAATGTTGCAGGTAAACTACACCTTTCCCTTAACCGATCTTCACCAAAAACAATAGGTCTTGAGAACTCTATAATTCAGCGCTATATGAAAAATATTATTTGATTCTGTTTGAATTTGCGGCTGTTTTCGTTTGCCATAGAAACAAATTACCCTTGATTAAAAAAAAAACGTTGCTGGTAAACTACTCCTTTCCCTTAACCGATCTTCACCAAAATCAACAGACATTGTTTTATCTGTATCTCAGGAAGGTATGCAAAACATTGTTTTATTCTGATGTAATTTACGGCAGTTATCATTCGTCATAGAAAAAATTACCCATGTTAAAACATAAAACGTTGCAGGTAACCTACCCCTTTCCCTAAACCGATCTTCAACAAAAACAATAGGTCATGAGAACTCTACAATTCAGGGCTGTATGCAAAACATTATTTGATTCTGTTTGAATTTACTGCTGTTATCGTTTGCCATAGAAAATACCCTTGTTAAAACATAAAACGTTGCAGGTAAACTACCCCTTTTCCTTAACCGATCTTCACCAAAAACAATAGGTCTTGAGAACTCTATAATTCAGGGCTATATAAAAAATATTATTTGATTCTGTTTGAATTTGCGGCTGTTTTCGTTTGCCATAGAAACAAATTACCCTTGATTAAAAAAAAAAAACGTTGCTGGTAAACTACTCCTTTCCCTTAACCGATCTTCACCAAAAACAATAGGTCTTGAGTACTCTACAAATCAGAGCTGTATGCAAAAAGTTATTTGATTCTGTTTGAATTTGCGGCTGTTATCGTTTGCCATAAAAAGAATCTACAGACACACACAGACACTTTTCGAAAAATGACTTTTTTTCATGTTTTGAGTGTAGTACATTCAGAATCTGCAATAATCTCGAACACGATTTTTTTTACCATCACCATACTTCCATTTCCTTAAGGAACATGGAAGTAAAAAGAAAAACAAACAAAATGTAAGAAGTACTAAAAAGTAAGATTATTGTTTTATTTGAAACATGTTGGTTGTTTAGGGTAACTGGACTACCGAACTCACCGGCTGCTACTCTGTTACGAATCAGCCTCGCATGCTGAATGGCTGGATAGGTGGACACGGAGCTAGAGAAGAAGTGACGAAGAGTGACGCTGAAGTTACAACAGCCGTTATGGGTTTGCTGAGGAAATTTTTGGGACAGGACTACAATATCCCTGAGGCAGAAGCTGTTAGAAGGTCAGTTATTACTTATTACAAATAATTTAATTTCAAATATACGTTTATTAGTGATACACGAAAACCATTTGTCCGTAACGTCCGTGTTAACGAGGTATCAGCTATGAGTGTAGGCAATAGATGTGTTTACACAGTCATACATATATGTATAACATATATATTTACAGTTTGTCTTAATTAAATACGTACGATGTAAGAATGTGTAAACGGTATAAACATCTTAATTAGTTGTGGTATATAAGCATGTGTACAAATAATGTGTGAAACTGCAGTTGACAACAGAAAATAATCGTAATTGTGAAATGTATTGAGAATTCTACAAATAAATAATAACTACTTATAATAGAATACTCTTACTTTCCTCATGAATTCCAGCTGAACTGTACTTTCTTTTTGCTTTTTTTTTTAATAAATCAACTATGCTCTGTATGACGATGGTTGGGTGTGGACCCTTAGCCTACCTGCTGCCTCTCCCCCATTGTAATACTTCCGCCCGGAAGTATGAAACACCCGGAAGTTGTGAGTCCAGTATGAAACAATTTTTTTTGCCTCGCCCAATACTGGTAAAATTTTGTTATATTTGAAATCAGCGAAATAATACGATGAAAATGACACTAAACACGACTAAGGAATATTAAAAATTGGGCGTTATAAAGCACTATGCACTGAAGATGTGTATTAATGTAGTTGTTCAGCTTTTACCTTGAAACACCTTGAAATGTAATATTTTTTAGTCGTGTTTGGTGTCATTTTCATCGTATTATTTCGCTGATTTCAAATATAACAAAATTTTACCAGTATTGGGGGAGGCAAAAAAAAATTGTTTCATACTGGACACACAGTGAGGTGACTCACGCGGCAATTAGCTGCTGTCGAGCCCGGGCGGAAGTATTACAATGGGGGGAGAGGCAGCAGGTAAGCCAAGGGTCCACACGCCAACCATCGTCATAGAGAGCTTAACTCTTTGAATTTTACAGATGTCTCTCTCTCTCTTTTTTATTAATCGACTGAAATGATAAAAAATTTTAGTAGCTATTTTATGCCTTAACAAAAGCACTAATATTACTACTAATTACTCTTTTAATCCTCGTACGCGAAGGTAAATGAGCGTGAAAAATACTATTTCTGACGCTATGATAGGCCAGCTAATGATTGTCCGTTGGATAACACACAGTAAAACATATTGACGACGCTACCAACTGTAACTGTCTAGATATCTGTATTTGTGTTTGTTTGCGTCAAATGCATGTAGCTGTTAGTAGTATGTAAAAGCAGAATCAACCCTTGCTTTAGTATATGGGTACAACTAAACTATCTGTAATAAATTAAGGAGATAATAGTTTTTCTCTCACCTTCCGGTAACACACACGCGCGCGCGCACCCCCTACACACAAAACATACATACGAAAGATATCTTAACGTAGTGATTTTAATTTTGAAATTTGTAACGTGTTTGTGATTTGCTTTTAGATCGAAGTGGGTGACAGATCCTTTTGCATTAGGCTCGTACAGTTACATGAGTTTGGACAGCGAGAGACAGAACGCATCGTTCGCCGACCTAGCAGAGCCGCTGCTGAACAAAGACAAGAAAACGGTAAGCACCAGTGTGGTTTCGTTAAACAAACATTAAATTTATGTCACCTTAGTTGTGCCTACGATCTAAGCTACATGGTCAGAAAGCTGCATGAAGAATACACAAAAATGGGATTGGAAATAAACATAAAACCATACATGACTTCCATATTCTAAGATTTATATTTAAAATCATTTTCGAAATGAAATATTACCATAGAAACTACTTCTTTCTACTTACTGCTTCAGCCTTAACCACAGTACTGTGGTCACTAACGTATACCACCTCACGTTATCGCACTCGATTTTCACTGATGATGGAAGTCGATGGCATTGCCGAAATGTCTGGTTTTGTAGAAAACATTGGACTACGGCCAAATATCCCGGGAAGGAATTTTAACAAAAACTACTTCTTTGTTGCCGATAACGTTGTACACATATATATCAGTGGCGAAGTTACATGGAGGCAATTGAGGCAATGCCTACCCTAAAAAATTCTGTAGAATAAAAATTATAAATACGTATGAACTACATAACGTAAAGATTATACATTGTTACTGCGACTGTCAAATTTATTAAACCGAAACGTGCTTTATTGAGCGACCGCTAGATGGTGACAGGTGAGATTCGGCATAGTTCGTTTAAAGCGAATGAGGCAACCTGAACTTGCCTCAGCGTTTTTTGTATACATCGTATGTAAGCAATGTAGCGGTGTGATAGGGAAGTGTAGGGAGGGGGGATTGTCCCGCGCTGTACACATAGAGCGTTGAGGCATGCCTCACTTCTGTGGTCCAAACAGTTAAGTTAAAGCGCCTGTGTTGTTTCTAAGTGTTTATTTTATGCGGTTATTAAAAGTGTCACTGTTATTCCGCTGAACTAACAGATGATCAAGATTGTTATTTGAATTATTTGTAACATTAAACATATATATAGAAACTAATCAAGTTTAAAAATTTGAAGTTCAATCAGTTGTATTATTGTGTATGACTAATACAAGGATTGTTCAATAGAAACACGTATAGAGCTGTAAAGCATTTTTTATTTAACGATTTTAAAAGAAGTCTCCAATAACATTAAGACATGAGTTCCACTGTTGCGCTAACCTGTAGATTCTCTGCTAGTAAAATTCTTACGGCTGTTTGTGGAACCATTCGGTTACAGCAAACTCTACCTCAGCGTCCGATTTGAACCACCGTCCTTTTAGTGATTCCTTAAAAAAAATTTAAGATAAGATTTTTGCCTACCCATTCATTAACTACTAGCTTCGCCAGTAAGCAAATTGATGTCCATTTTTTCGGCTTGCACGCGTTATGTTGGTGTGGGTTTCGGCACTTTCCATTTAAAAAGCGTGCAAACGTAAGAAAATAAACATGAGTGAGGCCAGAAATAACGTGAATTGTGTGTGTGTGTGTGTGTGTTTGTGTCTTACCTGCCTTTTTATTGCCGTATTAAATGAAAAATATATTACATTAAAATGAAAAAATTTTAATTTTATTGCCTGGCAACAAAATTATTTTATTTTTAACAATTACCATTGTTTCAAAAAGTTTAAATAAATTTTCAAGTACTTTACTCTTGTTAAAACGTAAAAGGTTGCAGGTAAACTACCCCTTCCCCTTAACCGATCTTCACCGAAATCGAAAGTCCTTGAGACCTCTACAATTCAGGGATGTATGCAAAACATTATTTGATTCTGTTTGAATTTGCGGCTGTTATCGTTTGCCATAGAAAATACGCTTGATAAAAAAACGTTGCTGGTAAACTACCCCTTCCCCTTAACCGATCTTCACCAAAAACAATAGATCTTGAGTACTCTACAAATCAGGACTGTATGCAAAACATTATTTGATTCTGTTTGAATTTGCGGCTGTTATCGTTTGCCATAGAAAATACCCTTGTTAAAAAAACGTTGCAGGTAAACTACCCCTTTCCCTCAACCGATCTTCACCAAAAACAATAGGTCTTGAGAACTCTACAATTTAGGGCTGTATGCAAATAATCGTTTGATTTTGTTTGAATTTGCGGCTGTTATCGTTTGCCATAGAAAATACCCTTGTTAAAACATAAAACGTTACAGGTAAACTACCCCTTTCCCTTAACCGATCTTCACCAAAAACAATAGGTCTTGAAAACTCTACAATTCAGGGCTGTATACGAAACATTATTTAATTCTGTTTGAATTTGCGGCTGTTATCGTTTGCCAAAAAAAAAAATTTCCCTTGATAAAAAAAACCGTTGCAGGTAAACTACCCCTTTCCCTGAACCGATCTTCACCAAAAACAATAGGTCGTGAGTACTCTACAAATCAGGGCTGTATGCAAAAAATTATTTGATTCTGTTTGAATTTGCGGCAGTTATCGTTTGCCATAGAAAAAAAATCTACAGACAGACACATAGACAGACAGACACAAACACAGACACTTTTCGGAAAACGACTTTTTTTCATGTTTTGAGTGTAGTAGAATCAGAATCTGCAATAATCTCGAACACGATTTTTTTTGCCATCACCATACTTCCATTCCTTAAGGAATATGGAAGTAAAAAGACTGAATACTTGGCAATTGGAGATGAAGAAACAACGGATTTAGAAGTAGACGAAAATGTTAAAATTGGAGGAACAGACAAATTCAAGTACCTAGGATTCACACTGAGTAAACAAGGCACAACGGAAGAGGAAATAAAAAGTAGATTAGGGCAGACTAGAACAGGGCTTAGACAATTACACAGTGTTATATGGGACAAAAATATTAGAAAAAGCACAAAAAAAGATATTTCAGACCATAGTCCAAAGCGTTATGATGTATGCAGCAGAAGTATGGGTTAAAAAGAATGAAAGAAAGATTCTTGCAACAGAGATGGAATATTGGAGGAGGTGCTGTGGAATAACGAGAGCAGACCGAATAACAAACGAGGAGATCAGAAGAAGAATGGAAGCGAAAAGAAGTGTAATTGACTACATCGAAGAAAAAAGATTGGTGTGGTACAGTCATGTCCGGAGAACCCAAAATAGGCGGATCAACAAAGTGACGGAATGGAGTCCATTAGGAAGGAGAAGAAGGGGAAGACCGAGAAGATCTTGGAGGGACGAAGTGGATGAATCTATGCAACGTATAGGACTTGAGGAAGGACAATGGGAACATCGGGAGAATTGGAAAGCCAGGTTGAAGGAAGGGAGACGGCACTAGCTGTAGCAACCCTATTATATATTGTAACGTTACAACAATTCTACAAATATATTACCATGTACTCAATGCAACTAAATATGTATTACACCGGCCAGGTCGCAGGATTTGTTTCTCTCGTTGCGTTAAGTATACTGTATGTAGTTGCACAATAATTAAATAGTTTTTAAAGAGGAGTGAGATGTTGTTGACATGAAATAAATCATTTAAAATCGTTTCAAATAATCATTCTCTAAGATTTATTGATTAACAGGAAAAAATATTTCAATATTAAAATTTCAAATATTAGACACACAAATATTTACCTTTATAAGTTTTACACATATACTGTAACCTGCAACGCTATTCATAACATACCACACAAATAAACACCCATATAATCTTATTGACTAAACAACATGTTAAACAAGTTATTTAAATTCTTTTTATTCCTATGTGTCTGAAATTAACTCAACTTTTAAATACTGATAGCAACTCAGTTACAAACAAAATAAGATTAAGTTTCAAGAATGAATTTATTGTTGCTATAAACAAAAATAAATTAATCTACCATTTACTTCCAATCTATTATGGACTTATACTGACACACCCAAAAATACTAAAAAAGATTATTATTTCTTTACTAGATTTGCTTGTTACCTTACTCTCTTATCTAAGTATTATTTAATCTTAAAACACTAATTATTATATTCATATTTAAGTTCTTTTTCGAGAGCTTTCTTCACAATAAAATATAATTGTTTTTGTATCACCTGCGTATATCGCCGTTACCGTTGCGTGTGTGTGTCCAGAATCCTGAGACTATGATGATGATGATGACTATGCTGATGCGGTGTTTGTTGTCTCTAAATACGATGTTTTTGGTGATGCTTCAGAATTCCTTCTTACGTCTTGGTGTGAGTGTGGGTAGTGTGCGTGTGTGTCCAGAAGTCCATCGGCAAACGGGCAGCGTAACGTCCTGTAGATTTGTTGAGTCCGAGTGTGTGATCGCCCAAAATTGCCAGTGGTATTTATACTGGTGGCGATTTGACAGGAATATTCCTGTATTTATTAATAAATACAGGAATGTATTTTTTAAATTTATTTTTATTAATTCCTGTATTAATAAATACTTATTAAATTTTTTTTTCAAGCAGAGGAATAATGCAACGATACAGCCATATGCTGTATTGGGCATTGATTTAAATAAATATAAAATTTGTAGAATTATTATAAGTTAGAGGTAAATGGACAGGTCTGAGATTGTAAAAATATTTCATTGTTATATTAGGGGAGAAATTAACCTGTTTCGACAGGCAAGGAACACCTGCTCGATTGTATGTGTGTTACGAGTGTATCTTGTGTGTGTTAGTGATGTATGTACAGACAGGAATCTCAGATACCCTCCCCAAGTAATTAGTAAAATAATTATTTTCATTCACTATGTGAAAACTAATTAGTGTATAAACAAACCAAAGGCACCAAAGTGTGTGTAAAATTTATAGTTATCCCCAGTGAGAAAATGACGTTAATAGGACACATTACGCGGAGACAGTGCGAAATAAATGTGCCAAAAATACGCAAATTACCCTAAGACGCTCAAATTAATAGAGTGAGTGCTTAATCAAATTAGCTATGATTTGTGCTATCTCGATTCCGTACAAACCATTGCTATTTGCTAAAAAGTGCAAAGATATGAAAAGGTTCGGGAGTGGGGGCTAGCATGTGATCTGCAGGTATCAACAAGATGATTTCGGAGCCAACAGGTGCGGAATCTCGAGAGGGTATAAATTAAGGGTTCGACTGAAAACCCTTCTATTTATTTCAAGACACAGTTGCAGTCGGACATGCTGTCCGTTGGCAGAACAGTTTTTAATTTATTATAAGTCTCATTGACGAACGAATAAGACGTTCAATAATTATGTTGACAATATTTCGGAAAGCGTAAAGTACCGGGACCGTTTAAGTCTACAAAGAATATCTACGGAGAAGCTACAAGAGCGACGAGGGATGCTGGACGTTAGGAGATGTTTTTTGACGCCTAACCGACGATTGAGATCCACCTTGCAGCAGATAGCAATTCTCTGAGACGGACCACACACTGCTGGAGAACGACGTTGGACTCTGGACATATCCAGGACCACGCCAAGCCAGGAGTAACGGAAACCCAACTCTCGACAACGCTGGACCCCGTCAATAAGTCGTAAGATCATCAAAACTCGAGGTGACATGCATAATGCATTTATAAATGATTTTTTTAAAAGAGCTCATAAAGACTATATAAAAAGACAATAAATTAAAACAAAGAAAAAAGTTTATAATTAGAAATGATATATTCGAATCTTAGATAAATGTTTAGTCGTAAGAATGAGCGATCGCATATAAAGAAATAAGAAAAAAAGAGTTTAAATTTGAGATAGTATATTTTTGTTTATCAAAGTAAATAATTACATTGATTTGATATTTGCATTGTGGAAAAGAATAATTTAAATTTTGAATATAAAACAAATGCCAGTCTAAAAGTAATTAATATAATTTTAAATTTAATTTTTAAACATTGGTATAGACTGAGCAAGTTGAGGTCAGATCTGAATTAAAAGAATTCAATTCAAATTACATTTTAATTTTATTTGTTTTAGTAAATCAAATTGAATAAATGTCTACATTAAGATTATTAACATGTCTAGATATAAGAGTGTTTTAAATGTGTGTAACACCGTATAGTTTAAGAGATAAACACTTAATAATGAGTGATATCTTGATCGAAGATTATTAACGATGTTTCATTATTTATAAGGCTTGATAAAACAATAAATATGAATTTTTAAATACTCATAAATCTAATACTCTTATTATAGTTACACCTGGCATTGTTATAATTACTTACAACCTGCATATATAATTGTGTTGTTATATAATTTTGTTGCCAGTTAACTTGGGGCTATACAAGTTAAAAATACATTTAAATTTGTTCACAATTTATGTATATGTATCGTTGTATCAAATGGCGCTCCAAGATCGTGGGGCTCCTCAAACACAAATAAATTTATATTTGCAAAAATAGTACCGTATCTGAGCTGGGCATTTGACAAACGTGTTACAAAAGTGTTATAATAAACATCAATGTTACATTAAAATGTTAAAGTGTTACATTAACGACTGACAAAAGCGTTATTTTTCTGCAATTATTGTAGCTCGTGCGTTTCATAAAGCTGTTTGAGCTTAGCTTAACTGTACTGTATTCACCGTCTATCTACGTTCTGCTATAAGTATAAGGTTTATGGGTAAAGGTAGCCTAACATTCCTTTTGCTTTCTGATTACGCTGTGCCTTTATAGGTATTTGATAATTATGACGTAGTGTGACATTTCCTAATCATACGTATTTACATTAAAATTATATTGAAATGATCAAAATATAGTTTAATATCCATTAAAGCTAATATCAATTAGATTGATTAATAATAATGATAATAGTTGGATGCTTGGACATTTTGCTAATTAACGTTGTGTGTTTCTTTTAGGGTGTTCTGTTTGCCGGAGAAGCGACTCACAGCCACTACTTTTCCACGCTACACGGCGCAATCGACACCGGTCGCAGAGAAGCCAACAGAGTGCTTTACTTAATAAATGAGAGTTCATAACAGACGGACGTCTGTATGTCATGTATTAATGTAAATAACATTTACTAATCACTTTGTTTGATTAGTAATATACCATCTAAGACTATGTTAATTATATAGTTTTACAGTCTACCGTTTGTAACAGTTCTGTAGTATAACGTACCTCGTCACAGAATCATATAAATAATTCAGTCATCGTCAGTGAACACAGTATTGTGTATCAGCATCAGGTGTCATACAGGTTTTACAATATTGTATAGGCCTACTTGTCGCCATCTTTTGACGATATGAAAGATCTAATACAAGTAATTGCTAAACAAAGAACGGGTATTATGTTATTGTGTAGAATTAGCAAACGAAAAACAAAAATATTATTAAAAGCACTACTACCATTGCTAGTATTACGTCGCAGCAGCCGTGGTTTTCCGCAATTTCTCCATCAATCATCTCTAACTGATCAGTTGCAGTAGCTTTCCTACTCAAATGATAAATATGAGTATTATACGAGGAGGTATGTATGAGGCGGACATGTTTTGCTTAATGCGATCCTAGTATTTGCGTGTACTCGAGGTCACTGAGCGTAGAATGGTACCATCTCCACTCAGAATAATAATTATTATCCTGATTCCCTGCAAAGAATTATACAAAAATTTAAAAATTAAAACAAAACCTAAAAAAATTGATACCTTCTTGAAGAAACTATTAATTAGTACAATCGTGAGCTACAAGCATCGAAAGTTGGTTACACATCGGTGCGGGTAATTGCAAAAGGAAGCCATTCGTCAGCTGTGAAATAATTTGTGAAACAGATTTGCTTTTCTATTTAATTGCCGTACTTTTATGAATAATCGACTTCTGTTAATATTATTAATATGTTTTATTTTATCTTTATTTCAATATAACAAATACAATCAGCTTCAAATCGTAACGTAGATAATAAAAATATAAAATCGTATACTAATAAAAGGTATTTTTGTCTCTATATTGGAAAACAGCAATTTAGTTGTAAGCTTCGTAACAGGAAATACTTTTCTTAACTTTTCTTTACACGTGTTTCTGATTAAGCTCCTAACATAACTTTTGTCATAAGTCATGTGGTTTCTCAACCACGAATTTGCCAACCGCGGAGGTTCTGAAGAACCTAATTCTCACGGTCGGCATTAATCCTTTGCGATGTTGTATAAGATCGTCGGAAGGCATATATAATGTGATAAGACTAGACGGAGCAGTAATACGGAAGAAGCACGAGTGATGTAAATGCAGTAACACAGAGCACTGGGTACATGAGCCAGCACGTAGGCCTACGGTGTGTATACATGGGGTTGTCTCAGTGCCAGTATTTCAATATATTACTGCCAGCTGTTAATAGGACGTCTTAATGTTCTGCTAGTATTGAGAAAACACTTATTTTTTCCTGAATTCTGAATTAAATTAACATCTTCTTAGCACTAAAATCTAAGTTTAGCGATAGGAACTTGTTACAGTTGTACTGTTTAGTACACTGTTTGTGTTGAGAATATTCTTTTGAAACTATAAATTAAAAACAGCTTGTCGGCTTTCCGGTTGTTGTACAAAGAAAAGTAAGATTATGTTAGTTTGGGAATTTCGTTTTGAATTTCTAAGCCTGAATGTCAATATACATTATATTACACAATTTTAATTGACTCAAGATGTGTCTGTGAATTGGAGGAAACCAGGTGACGTGAAACTTCAGTATAGTTCGTTAGGAAGCGATGTATTTTAAAAATTCAAGGAACACTGATGTCAACATTACCAAAACGTGGATATGATAATTTTACATTATTCATGATAAATCAAATTAACCTGTTTCTATTAGGCCCCATATCGCTTGTTCATGATTCTTTTATTCTTCAAAATAATTTGAACTTCCAAGCGTCTGTAACACAAGCATTTAATTAATTCGTGTATAATCTCCTTAGTACACTCTGCAGTGACTGTAATGATCATTTTCTAAATATACTTCAAGTAATTATATAGTCCAAAAAATGATTTTGAATGATTGTGTAGAGCGTAGTCATGATCATTTTTGCAGTTTACAAGACAAGTAAAGACAATTTAACAACCATCTTGTTACTTGATAAATTTACTAAATGGATATAATATCTATTCCAGTAATTTATGTAAGAGATAACAGAGCTCCGTAACAGTAATGGATTGCTTTCAGGGACAAGGCCGACTATGTAAAACGTATGACTGAGGTCAATACATACCTACCCTCAGCTCTTATATTAATTTAAAAAGAAGTACGATCACTTTTCGTTTGATTTAATTTGAGTTGAAAACTTGGATACGATAGTCCTAATTACTAAATTAGTCTATCCGAAAGATAAACTGAAGGCACGTGTGATGTGGATGTGTTTTAGTGTTACGTAACGCTGTAAAGGCTTTTGCATTTCACAATGTTGGAACGATAATATAAAGCCGTCTGTAGGGTCGTGCGGCTCCACGTATAAAGTCACGCGTCACACGTATTAATACAAAACCTGGATGGATGACCACACTCTAACTCGGTGCCCAGATCCTCTATGCTCGTAAGAGTAGGTAGAGAATAAAGAGTAGATGCAGAATGATAATAATGAAAGCAACAAAAGAGTGAAAGGGATCGATTAATAAAAGCACACGGACATACAGACAGATGGTTCTCATGGTGTCTTAGCACCTGCAATGGTGCGCGTTGTCTTGGTCGCGGTCCAATAACCGTCAGTTAATTTTGGTGCTGAAAAATTGTTTTCAGTACGAGGCGATAGGCCGCGGTCTCGTTAAGGTACCTGACAGACTATTGGCGCTCGCAAAGAGGCTCGGGACACAACCTCGTCAGCACAGACAAGACAACCTCCAATTTTCTTTTTTCACTTTCAGCTGAGACGCAGCTGAGGCCGCTTTAGCAGGATTTTCTAGTTGCCTGATGGTAGTAGCACCACTGTCTAATTCCACATCTGAGTGACGGCACCAGTGCTCCCACTGGAGTTGATCGACCAAAGCTGGCGTAGGAAGTAGGTGTGCGGCCACCATAAAACATTATCCGCTTTCAGTGGTATACCGTGGCCAAAACCGACGGCTTTTGTAATGAGACCGGGACACGACCTGGCAGACACCAAGGCCTGGTCGACAGCACAGACAAGGCAGATGGGTAATTTAGGATTATGAAGTTAAGCCAGGCGTGAGATAGAGGATTTGTAGAGGGACATTGTCTGGGGCATTTTAAAACAGCGGATCACGAGACACATATAGGAATGTTCTAATGTACTAAAACATAGGAGCAGCAACGAGAAAAGTATATACACGTTTTACTGTTTAAGGGATGAGACATGTTTTCACGTTTTAATGTTTCTTCTACGTACCTGATGATGTAGTTATTCTTCAAGTGTTAAAGCATTTAACAAGTATTAAAGTTAATTAATAAACGAAATGTTTGCGAGTTTCTATAGTAATGAAAACTGTGCAGTTCTACACGTTTTCTTTTTGACTTTGTAAGTCATAATAAACTAAATTAAAATTAAAATTTTTAGAATGAAAAGGACTTCATTGGCCACCCTTGGTACCCGGTATTCAGCCAAGTCTAGGCAAAGAAGGGTGAGTGTCTCTATACATATGCGCGCGAAAGCACGGCTGATCATGGTTGTTTCTTTCTTTAGCACGGTGAATTTCTGTTTACAGGCACGCCACAGAAAGAAACTAAAAATTTCCGGTAAGAACAGATTTAGAGCAGCTGTACGGCAAGTTATAGAAAACAGACCATGGTTAGAAGAAGAAGACATATACGAAAATGGAGATATAGGCGATGACATACAAAAAAACATCAGATTAATTGGGCAGCCGAAGAAACGAGAACTTCTGTCGCTGCGGGTAAACTTATACGTATCTATAGCTTAACGTATACAGTAGTATTGTTTAAATTATACCGCTGTTCGTCGTTTGCACAGTACTACGTTCTAGTGACGTATCTAGAATTTGGCTTTGGGGCGGAGAAGACAATACAAATTAAGACTAATCACTTAATTAAGAATATTACGATGTTCAAAGTGGTTGAAAAGTGCGTGGTAAACATCCTGAAATCAATCCCATTAAAGTAAAGACACATTTGAAACATCGTTTACAAAATATTTGCCGTCGTTTTACGTCGGTAACTACGGTTTAAATAAAAAAAAAACTAAACCAAGAAAATGTTATGCATCAAAAAGGTATACAATTTGAAAGTGTTTTAAATATAATTTCTACTCGCCTTGATTTTTTGGCCATTTAGTCACGAACGTTTCACTGAAACGTCATTACATACGTACAGCAAAGGCAGTCCATTAATTTTGATTCGTTTGTTATACTTAAATAGTTTTTCAAGTACCACAATATAAAAAAATAACCTTTCTGGCATGCATGAATTAACAATGTTGCAATATTGCCATAATTTTGCAGTTGTCTATGTACGGATGAATACATTCCTTTTTTACAATAGCTTACATCTTCTATGGCATGATCTTTCTGATGCTTTCTTTCGTTTCTTAACATTTTCTAGTCCCTCAAGTTTAATTTGTTTTAGTTTACTGTACCATATATTTATTTCACCGTTTAACTGCTAACTATTAAAGGCTTTAATGTCATCTTATATGGGTGAAATAAAGAATCGCCTTTATTGTTTACCTTCACGTCTTTCATCAAGTAAAACATCAAAAAAAGGTAAACCGTTCCTTGTCTTGAACAACGAAATAGTCAGTGAACGAGATAAAGTACCCCTCCTAAAATACATTTCTAGGGATCCATGAGAAACATTGTCCCATTACTGTTTAGTGTTTAGGATTCCAAAAATATTCTTAGGATTCATATTCGGATGACTTCTTTAATGCAAATAGCTTCAACTGTTCGTCTGAGAACTCTTACTCACTGTTATCTCTAAGCCTTTGAATTTCACTGACAGTATGCTCAGCGTAATTAACTATATCAACACAATTAATCATAGAAAAATCAATTTTTTACATTCTGGATATTGTTTTAGTGGGATATTGTAAAAAAATACATTTATTATAATGTGTAATGTTAAAACTAATTCACATTTGTAAATGGAGCAATGGGTTAAATTTGCATTAGTTACAGTCTAGTTATCATGCCAGGTGCGCAGAATTATGGCGCTGAATCCAGCATGTAGGACTTATCTGTTTAAGCTTTTTTGACCAGAGCTCAGAAAACTTATTCAAGACAGCCTGATGCCATCTGTTGAAAAAAATCATAAAGTTTTCCTACTGTGCCATGCAGTTTTTGATTAACATTGATGAAAAGGAATAAAATATAGCAAAACTTAAAAATTGGCTACTACAATTAGCGTATAGTGCATTTGGTGCTTCGTTTTTTTACGAATTTCTAAACCTAACTATATATAAGTACAAGTTATTGCCGATGCAACGCCCTACCATTGCCCACAAAGGTACTGTATATTCATTCCAGATTCTTTCAGTTTTTTCATAATTACATCATTATACCTTTGCTAGATATATCACAGAACAGTATGAATTGAAGGAAATAGAAAATCCTCTCGCATAGTCAAAGTTTAATCAACTCATCTAGCACACAATGATAACTGTTCTGTAAGCTGCTGTCTCGTCAGATAAGACTGAAAAACACTTAGCGTCATTTATTATAGTCATTAGTTTATCTAAAATTATGTTATTGCGTGCAGAAATAATATAATTCTTGGAGGGGAGGTAGGCCTACAAAGTAAGTCTTGTCGCATGAGAACGAATCTATTGCCTACTGCTGCATAACGTTATGATTTATTTTCCTTTATTTCATTATTTCAAACGAGTATGCGAGTGGTGTGTAATAAGTAGGGAACGGATTATTAGGTAAATAAATATTTGTATAGGTGATTAAATATTTTTCATATTTACATAATTAATTAAATATTTTTCATAAATAGATTATTAACACCTATTTTTAATTTTCAATGTTAAGTTTTTCGGGAACAATCTCCAGGTGCCTTACGCAGTGTTGTATAATAACAGTGTAACTTCGACGTGATTAACTTTTACAAGAGAATGAGTCTTTATGTTTTAGTTTACTCAGTTACAAAAAAACCGCATTTCCTAGTGCTTTATATTTCTGTCCACGTAGAAATTATATCAGACTACTGTAAGCACTTGATAGGTATACTCGCTATGGCTGTTACTTAAGTATAAACATACAAAAAATTTGTTTCCTTATTCCTACAGAAAGGATTAAGTAACCCGACTGGCAACTCAGTAATACTCTCGGAAATTTTTGTAACCAGTGACGTAGTCACAGAGAAGGGTGGGAGACGATTGTTCAATTTTCATTTGCTAAACCAGACAATTTCCTTATGTGTTGTTGTTGTTGTTGTTGTTGTTGTTGTACATGAGTTCTCGTATTACACGATAATGTTCTTGTCGCGTCGTGTACGGTGCTCGCCAGAATGCCGAAGGTAAAATGTAGTGAATGTGCCCGGTTACAGCAGTATGTTAAAGAATTTAAAGGTACCTGTATATTCACTTCAGATGGAAAGATACTGTGTTGCCAGCCTTGTGGAAAATCCATAAAAGCGGATCAACGATCGCAAGTTACGAAACATCTATCCGGCAGCAACATGTCGCTGTGGCTTCACGTTCTAGTCTGAAACAAGTGGTTTTAGGTGATAAGGACCCCCCCCCCACCCGAAATTGATACACGTTACCTGTGTTGTTCATGCTCTACACAGACTGTGTGAGACTATCCGATCCTTGTATCCTAATGTGAACTGATTAGTATCAAATGGAAGGAAAGTGTTTGTTAAATTCCCTAGAGAATTGATCTTTACAAAAACTAAAATCCTAACCTCCCATTACCACCAGCATCCATTGTCATTTGCTGAGGGACTTAAGTTATATTGTGCAGATAATACTGATAGTCTTAAATCAGTTGTTGACGAATCTGAAAAAGATAAAGCTTCATCAATAAAGATCCTTCAAAATCTGTTAAAAGACAGAAGTGTAAGAAACAAGTTGGCGTGTATTTCTCCTAATTTGAGTTTCTTGTGCGATTATATAAAGAAACTCAAAAAAAAACAACAAATCTCTGAACAGAAACAAAACAAAAATACTTTTTGTTGAAAGCAAAATCAATTCTCTCATAGGATCAAAAATGGAAACCATAAAATATAAATTCAAAGTCATGTTTGGGAAAACACTGAATTTGAAATTCGTAAGTTGTCCAAGTAGATACTGAAAACGTAAGTGTAAGTGATGTTCCCCTTTTTCAGTATGCCAGACTGACGTTATGTGATGTAGAAAGGCACTTTTTTCAATATCGAGCTTTGTTTGTGATAATTGGCGGAGATTTGTAATAGACAATTTAGAAATTCCGGTTATTGTGTACTGCAACTCCTGTTACAACCTGTTTGATTATGTTATGCTAAAAGAAAATAATTTTAACTTTTTAAAAAATATTTTTTTAGTTTTTTAGCACATAAAAAATAAATACTTTCAGTTTTTTACACCTAAAAATCCGTTCCCTAGTAATAAGTCTGTTTGTATATTCAAAAACGAGTTACTACTACATTAGCGTACTAAGCTGGAAAAAATAAACAGCCTTATAAATTAAGAGATTAACGACGACTGGGGGTTGCGCGAGTCGCGAGTTGTGAAGTGTCCCGAGTCTCAGTTAGGACTCCTGCCACTGGGTCATTTTGAGTTAATTATTGTAACCCCTCCTTAATTTATAAATGTTTAAGAAAATCTGGTTTGACTATAATAATTAAAAAATACAAGTTACAACCTTTATGTGACATGAACAGCCTGTATGAATTTTGTGACATTATAATTTATAAATGTTTAAGAAAATCTGGTTTGACTATAATAATTAAAAAATACAAGTTACAACCTTTATGTGACATGAACAGCCTGTATGAATTTTGTGACATTATAATTTATAAATGTTTAAGAAAATCTGGTTTGACTATAATAATTAAAAAATACAAGTTACAACCTTTATGTGACATGAACAGCCTGTATGAATTTTGTGACATTATAATTTATAAATGTTTAAGAAAATCTGGTTTGACCTGGCAGCCGGCATGTTACTGAGCATGACCGGACATAAGTTAACATGTGCATGGGGCCTGCATAGATCTGCACCCAAAAGCTGTCTACACAAGGTCTAATGAGAGGACCGGACTGAAACTGAATAAGAAAACTTCCAACCCTTCTATGACCCAAAACATAATTTTAAATATGTTTTAAAACCGTAATTACAATAGATAACCGAACAGGGATTATAACTGAACCAGACCAGCCGGTCAGGCCCATCCCGTCACAAACAGCACCCACCTACTGAAATTTCGGTTCCCCAAATACTTAAACAACCCCCTTACAGTATCCGAGTAACAAATGTGGTGCATGGAATTTAATGAGCCTCGGACACATGCCAGCCCCCGGGCGTACAATTAATGCCGAATCTAAGTACACTCTATACATAAAGTTCCCAAAATCCGCGTACAAATTCTGTCCCGTTGGACCTGAGCCCAATTAAGACGTCATGAAGATGTAAAATGTCATAGTGTGTCACAAAATACAACTCGAGTTTTATGGATTGTTAACTACACAAATAGGTGGCTTCTATGTAGGCCAAATAAGAATAAAACTGGTTGAATATCACCTTATTTAAATGAAGTGGATTTCCAGGTGTTCAGGGGTCAGTGAGTCAGACGTTTAGGTGATGGGGTTTTGCTGAGGCATGGTGATCTTGCCCTTCCTTCCGACGGGTGAAGTCGAGAGCCTTCTGGTAAGTTCAGGAGCAGATGAACATGCCTGGGCCGGATCCTCGACTGGCACGGTGGCCCTAAGGATAAATGATAATTAGATAGATGACCAAACACTTATTTTCAAAGCATAAGTCACACGCACCCTCGATTGAACCAGTCCGGACAAAATCGAACAGGCACCCCTGATCTGTTAAAAGATAACATCTTCTCTTTTGTATCACACCAAAATTCTCACAGACGCTCTAAAATCAATTTATAAGTTTCAGTTTACTAATTATGCCTACGTGAGCAAAAGTTTGACACACCATAACCTGTTCAGTGTTGTACACGGCCACGCTGCTAATGCATTTGAAACATTGAAGTTCCCCGAAATTACACAATTTTTACTCCACTAATGCGATGGGCAATTGCTGTATATTAATTACAATATAAATTAATTAAATAAGAGTTTAAATAAATTAAAATTACATGACACTGAATACTTTAATTTCGCGCCACGTGGTGTGCATATTTAAAAGCTATCCATTTTCATCCACTCACATAACGCTCAAATTCACATTTTATTTTACTCCGTCCATAATATACATTCTAAATTTACTTACCGTAGATCTGGACGAGTTTATCTAGCCATAGGAATAGAAAAATATGACAATTCGAAGAACTTCAGCTCCGTCGGACAGGATCAGCTGCATACGCGGCGGTTACCCAAAGTCGACTAAATTGAGCCCGCCAGCATAGCGCGGAGGCACCGCAATACGCACATTTTCCACAACAAAATGCGCTGGCATGTACAACGACCCAACGGTATAGCGAATTTACGCCGTTGAATTAAGATACAGCTAACAATTTAATTATTGACGCCGTAACAATTTCGCGTCTGACATAAAATGATTATTTTTATATATATTGAATTTTATTATGTAAGCGCCGGTTCGCAGGCAAAGCGGCACACCCCCACCCCAAAAGGGCAACCCGGTTGCCTCACACTTGAACTCAGGGGTACCCTGCAGTGTACCCCTATATTGTCTTCTAAACCCAAAAGACCGGAAAATCTCATCAGTGACTGCCCTCAGGACTGAAACTCTCATCACCACTGCGACCATCCCCACGGGACCGCCCCAACACGTCACCCTCTCTGGTGACCACCATCTACTTCTACTGGTGCCACTCACATACCCGTCCGAAGACCCAAACAAGGTATCACTAACCTTGGTATGTGAGTGACCATACTACATCTCTCGTCCACCCCTTGGACCGACCAGCCATATACACCAACACAAGGCATCACCATCCTTGCCATATGGCTGGCCCACATCCCTACACTAGGGCGGACGGCCCCGCTTAGCCAGACAGAGAAGACCGCATCGAGGGCACGCGAACATCAATCCCATCATTTACTCGTTCGAATACACCATAACTAGAGGGGGTTTACTTCTCTACAGCACCTTCTACACAACTCTCTCTCTCTCAACGAAAAGAAACACCAAGGAAATCAACCGAGGAATGCGGCAGGGCCATTTGACAATAAAGTTCAATCTCAATAATAGATCAGCTGATGAACAAACCAGGTAGACCGTGAAATCGACATATCAAACATAGAACAGTTACATGAGACAAGGACGGGTTTATCAGATTACGAAAACGACAACAATTACATTCCACCCTGCAGACGGCTATCCACGGCTCAGAGTCCAACTCGCCCAGATAACATAATTTACAACGGTACAGCTGGTTATAAGTTACTAGGTCAATATCTAGACTCCCCATAAAACGACAAACAACGTATTATTTATGCTCTTATACACCAACCTAGTCACAACTCTTCCAACTAAATTCTTTTCTAACTCCTTTTTGATATTTTTTTCTTTTTCTTTTTCTTTTTCCTAATTTTTTTTTAAGGGGAGGGGTAGGAAAATCGGGAAGATGAAAGGGGAAAGGATCATTGAAGGTCAATAGCTAGGACTAAGGGTAAGGACATGGCTCCCTCCGGAAATAAGGATGAATGGAGGAAACCAAGGCTCGCGTGGGCAGGGACGCAACCCTGAAGTAGACGAACACCACTGGGACTGTGGGGAACATCTACCCGCTACCCGTTACCCGCTTCTTCTCACATTTCTATGACGGACTTTATGTATTCGTTCCTTCTGGACACCACTCTCTGAGAAATTATCTCATGTTGAGCTTTACTGATTTGTTTCTTCGGAATCAGGATCAAGGCAACTTACATCACTACTTTCACTCCGCTTTTGATTATCCTCATCATCTAACTCCTCTGCTTCTCTTTCTTCCAACCCTTCCTTTTCTACTTCTTCCTCATCCTTTTCTACCATTTCCCCTTCTTCGTCCCCATAATCCAAATCACAATCACGACACTGCACATCCTCACCATCTTCCAGTTGCTCCTCTGATCCATCTTCAACAGCATCTTCACCCAGCTCCTCACCAATTTCTTCTCTCCAACCTCGCCACCAGCTCCCTCACAAACGTCTTCACCAACCTCTTCTCCAATCTCATTTTCATCAACACATTCATCTTCAACATCATCGCCATCACGTCCACTACCACCATCCGAACACTGCACATCTTCATCATCCTCTAGTTGCTCCTCTGGTCCACCCGAAACTTCTTTCCGTTCCTCAGAACTCTCAGGCCTACATACAGAAGGCGTCTGCACATCTTCACACACTACATCATTCTCACTCGCACACTTCACAACGCTGCCGCTAAATTCATCCTCAACTTCTACCTCGTCTCCTCCAAACACCTCATCTACCTCATCTCCTTCAACCACACTTGCAGCATGGACATCCCCGTATCCATCCGCAACCTCAGAAACTTCAGTCTCCCTAACCTCTATAACTATACTTCCCTGTGCAGCATCTGCAGACCGCTCTTCTGCATCTTCCTCTTCATCTTCACCTTCTTCATACACTACTCTATCAGGCACTGGTAATTCATCTGGAACGTCTAAGATTTCCTGTTTTTCCAAATAGGCATAAAGGTTTGCTACAGGATCCCTACTTGCCGATGGTTGTTCACTAATATAACTTCTCCTTCCAATGTTAATTCCATATTTATTTGTTTTCTCTTCTGTAACTGTTGTTACCGTCTTCTCACTTCCCACCCCCTTGTAGCTTTCATTACTTCCGGAATATTAAGTTTTTCTTACAGTTTCTTGTGTTCTCCACCAACCCCCATGTTTGTCTTTTTTAGCTATTCCTAACAAACCACTTGAGTATTGGACATCTTTACCAGCTCTTCTCCGGGACTCATCATTCGCTTGGACCCTTCTGGCATGCGCACACCACCGGTCCAGATCCGCAAAACAACGTGGAGGATCTGCGAAGACCAGCCGGGATCTCTCTTGGGGAGTCAGCCCTTCTCGTATTACCTGTATTACTTCCGTCTCGGGCAACCCCAACCTTAATACCCAGGCAGCTTTCCGCATATCGTGCACGAAGTCCCCCAACGCCTGTAGGCCTGTAGGCGATAGAATAATTTAAACTTCAGATGGTCACGTCGTCGATGGGGTATGAGGAAGTCAAACACTTCCCCATGGAAAGCGTCGACACTGCCGCCCCGACGCAGAGTGTTGGTGACCAGCCCTGCCAATGAACCCCGGCAATACGGGTATATAAGGGACAAGAGGTCCCCATCGGACACCCCCGGGAAATCTGCCAACTGCAGGACCAGGTCCAAGAAGACCAGCAACCTGTCCTCATCTACTCCATCCACCATCGGAAGTTTCTGGAGAACTCCGGAAATGGGGTGGGGCAATCTCTGATAGCATACCGCCGCCAGAATTACACAATGCACAATACACAACAATAAAACATAAATCTTAACAAAATACCTAACACCAACATAACTTACAAAAACAGAAAAACTCGAGTACTCTGCCTTCCTTCGAGCAGACTGCGGCCCCCCCCAAAACAACCCCCTTACAGTATCCGAGTAACAAAATGTGGTGCATGGAATTTAATGAGCCTCGAACACATGCCAGCCCCCGGGCGTACAATTAATGCCGAATCTAAGAACACTCTTTACATAAAGTTCCCAAACTCCGCGTACAAATTCTGTCCCGTTGGACTTGAGCCCAATTAAGACGTCATGAAGATGTAAAATGTCATAGTGTGTCACAAAATACAACTCGAGTTTTATGGATTGTTAACTGCACTAATAGGTGGCTTCTATGTAGGCCAAATAAGAATAAAACTGGTTGAATATCACCTTATTTAAATGAAGTGGATTTCCAGGTGTTCAGGGGTCAGTGAGTCAGACGTCTAGGTGATGGGGTTTTGCTGAGGCATGGTGATCTTGCCCTTCCTTCCGACGGGTGAAGTCGAGAGCCTTCTGGTAAGTTCAGGAGCAGATGGACATGCCTGGGCCGGATCCTCGACTGGCACGGAGGCCCTAAGGATAAATGATAATTAGATAGATGACCAAACACTTATTTTCATAGCATAACTCACACGCACCCTCGATTGAACCAGTCCGGACAAAATCGAATAGGCACCCCTGATCTGTTAAAAGATAACATCTTCTCTTTTGTATCACACCAAAATTCTCACAGACGCCCTAAAATCAATTTATAAGTTTCAGTTTACTAATTATGCCTACGTGAGCAAACGTTTGACACACCATAACCTGTTCAGTGTTGTACACGGCCACGCTGCTAATGCATTTGAAACATTGAAGTTCCCCGAAATTACACAATTTTTACTCCACTAATGCGATGGGCAATTGCTGTATATTAATTACAATATAAATTAATTAAATAAGAGTTTAAATAAATTAAAATTACATGACACTGAATACTTAAAGTTCGCGCCACGTGGTGTGCATATTTAAAAGCTATCCATTTTCATCCACTCACATAACGCTCAAATTCACATTTTATTTTACGCCATCCATAATATACATTCTAAATTTACTTACCGCAGATCTGGACGAGTTTATCTAGCCATAGGAATAGAAAAATACGACAATTAAAAGAACTTCAGCTCCGTCGGACAGGATCAGCTGCACACGCGGCGGTTATCCAAAGTCGACTAAATTGAGCCCGCCAGCATAGCGCGGAGGCACCGCAATACGCACATTTTCCACAACAGAATGCACTGGCATGTACAACGGCCCAACGGTATAACGGATTTACGCCGTTAAATTAAGATACAGTTAACAATTTAATTATTGACGCCGTAACAATTTCGCGTCTGACATAAAATGATTTTTATATATATTGAATTTTATTATGTAAGCGCCGGTTCGCAGGCAAACCGGCACATTATTTTCCTAATTGTGGAGGGCCTGAAGCGATGGTGGATTATACCACTGGGGCTAGTAAACGGGGTCGCTTCCAGGACTCACCTAATCGCGGAGTGTAGTTACCAAGTTCGGCAATGAGGGAATTGTGGGTCACACGTGCTGATCGAACATAGAATCTACGCGCCAGGCGTCTCACGGTGTCTTCTAAAGAGCGAACACCGAGTCCTCTCCTCAAAAGACGAGAAGAGTACCTCTGGGGGACTTTACACGCGAGTTTAAGTCCCCGGTCGAGAACGCGCTGGAGCGCTGATCTATGACATCGAGCAAGGTATCCCCAAACAGGACAGGCATAGGTAATCACGGGCAACACGTACGAGTTGACGATGAGCTTACCAAGCCGGGGGGTCATTGGCGGATTAGATAGCACGGGCCAAAGTCTAATGAGCTGCGCCGAAGCGCGTTAACGGATATACTGTATATGGGTTCGCCAGGTGAGTCGGGAGTCCACGTGGAGCCCGACGTACTTGACGCTATTGGTCCAGAGCACCTCGACGGGGCTTACTTTAAGCGGCCGAGGCCGCTAGCGTTTGCGTGAGAATATTACCGCGGCACTCTTGGAAGCGTTGACGGCAACTCTCCAGTCATCGCCCCACCCAACGTACGCGTCGATTTGGCGCTGGAGCTTGATTGCCGTTATAACTTGCGTTCGGCTCTGAGGCAAAAGCCGCAGCGTCGTCCGCGAACAGCGACAATCTTACTCCAGGAACTCGGGGCGTGTCGTTAAGAAACAGCGAGAACAGGAGAGGCCCAAGTACACTTCCCTGAGGGACACCAGCGGTAATACGCCTCTCCGAAGAGAGAACGTGGTCTACTCTCACTCGGAAGCTACAGTCTCGCAGAAAGCTGCCGATCAAGTGAACGTAGCAAACTGGGAGAAGGACTTTAGTTTGTAAAGGACACCCTCGTGCCACACGAAAGCCGAACTGTTCGGGGATCAGCACGTCCAGTCTTTCTAGATGATCGCGGATCCTACGCTGGATCAAACGCTCGAAAACCTTAGACGTCGCGGACAAGAGGCTGATGGGTCTGAGGTTTTCCGCGCGAGAAGAATCCTTTCCCGGCTTGGGTATCACTATAACTGTAGCCGTTTTCCATTTCGCCGGAAAGTAGGCCAGTCTGAGACAGACATTGAACAGATCAGAGAGGAATCGTATTCCTCGCTCCGGAAGGCGGTGGAGTGGGGAATTCATGACTCCGTCAGGGCCAGGCGCCTTCCGGGGCTTGAGCTGAACTATCTTCTCAGAGACCTCCTCCGGCGAGATGGGCTCCGGCTGGACTGTGATACCGGCCTACAGAAAGCGCTCTACCTCGCGGCAGATTCGCTCAGTGAAGGCTGGGTTCTTGGATGGGTTGGGAGCGAACTGACTCTCGAAACTGTCAGCCAAGAACTCTGCCTTCTCGAGGGGGCGTCCAAGGGTTTGTCTGCTGTGTCTTTCCAGTGCGGGGAGAGTCGTGCCTTTACGCTTTCCCGTTAGGCCACTGGGAATCCACCAGACATTACGGTTCTCGGCAGGGCCATCCATCTGCGCTACAGCTAGCTCCCCGTTGCGTCTACGGAGCGCCAGCATGTCGCGACGCAACTTGCCGGTCGCTCTGATAAACGCAGCCTTGTCGGCCGGGTCACGAGTCCTCTGCCAGCGTCACCGGAGGCGCTTCCTCTCGCAAGCGAGCTGAGATACCTCTTCGGGGATCCGCTGATAGTTGGGCTTGAGCCCTGGCTTCATCCGGGAGGACTCGTGACCCGGCTTTCTACCGCCGAGACTACGGCTGTGTCGAATAAGGCAACTGCCTCGTCGACATGCTGGGTAGTGTCGAGTGATATACGCTCAGTTAGGCGGCGACTGAACGCCGGGCCAAAGCGTTCCCACTCGATTACCCGCCGCTCGTCGCGGACTACTACAGAGTGCTGGGTAGCTAGATGCACACTGATGGGGCAATGGTCCGAGGACAGTTCCGAATTGACGGAGACGTAGACCGGGCAATTAACGCTCCTGACTGCAGCAATGTCCAGTACGTCAGGGCGGGAGTTAGCCCTCGGGGGATAGTAAGTAGGCCCGGTAGGGCCCATGACTGTGACCCGAGCCGCATCAGCGTACCTGCGTAAGCGGGCCCCGTTTGGGTTCACCAAGAGGCTCCCTCAATCAGGATGCTTACAGTTCAGGTCGCCCGCCAGGACTACCCTCTTGTGTGCGACAAAGACGGCCTCCAGATCGTTCGACAGGAGCTCCGTTTGTGGAGGCTTGTATGCGGAAACCACGAGTAAACCGCCGAGAGCACCATGGAGCTCAACCGCGGTGCACTCGAGGTTCCGCCGCTGAGGCAGGACAACGCGGTGATGGCGAAGAGACGCCTTAACCGCGATGGCGGTGCCCCCTCCTGCGCGACCCGACCGGTCGTCCCGGTAGCACACGTAGTTGGGTAATCGGAATGACGATGAGGGGTCAGGTGCGTCTCACCAAGAAGAAGCACATCTGGCTTGTGACGGGCAACGAACTCTAAGAGCTCAGAATGCTGGAAAACGAGACCGTTGGCGTTCTACGCCACGAGCTCGAGGTCTCGCTTGAGGGATTGCCGTGGTTGTCCGTTGTTCATAACCGACCAATAACACGGCAGGCTACCACCAAGAGGAGGAACTTGTCTTGGGGCGAGGCTGTTGCCAACCGTTCGTTGATGTTGCGGAAAGTTTGGGCTACTTTCTGCAAGTCGTAGCTTGCCAGAAAGTCGGAGACGACGGCGAGATCATCGGTAGATGATTGTGGAGAACGCTTGGCGGCAGCTGCATAGCAGCGGCGGGGCGAGGCGGTGGAAGCCTTGGGGGCAGTTTCTGGAGCGGGTGGTCGCTCTGGCTTTTGGCGGACAGGCTCGGGTCCAGTGGCAGGTAAAGGCTGGCCCGTGTTCTTGGCCTGAGGTCTTTTATCTTTCTTGCCTGATCTGGGGTAGCGAGGCTTGGGTGGCGGCGGCAGTGGAGGATCAAGTTCCTCGTCATCCTGCGGCAACGGGACTTTAGCATACGTGGGTGTCTCGCGTTCCGGTTCCGAGGGCGCGATTTCAGGTGTGGCCTGTTTAGTTTTGTAGACCCCGTCGAGGTGCCCTGGACCAATAGCGTCAAGTACCTCGGGCTCCACGTGGACTCCCGACTCACGTGACTAACCCGTACTCACTGGACTAGGTGGTTTCGGAACCGGAGTAGAACTTGGGCCTGGTTTCCGTGCCACAGGCTAAGAGACTTTGGCCGATGTTACTGGCTGAACAGCATGTCGAGGTTTAGGCTGGACCGGCTTTACTAATTTGTCCAGCTGCTCTTTGTAAATAGGACAGCGCCTGTTATTTGCAGCATGGGCGCCTCCACAGTTTATGCAGTACCTGTGATTGTCAGGAACAGCGCAGGCCTGCGTTAAGTGGTCGAGCCCGCATCGGACGCAGGTCGGCGTTTTCCGACAAGCAAAGCTGCTGTGGCCGTACCTCTGAGACCTGTGGCATTGGGAAATCTTCCCGGTCTGACGGCAGGGCTCTACGCTAACGCAGAGCCCGAACAGCCGTTTCAACTCTAATAGGGCCTGGGTGGGTTCGCCCTTCTCTACCTGGAGGTTGATTAGAGGCAGGGGTTGATTAGAGGCGAGCCGTAGGTAGTATACAACCGAGAGGCTGCCACAACCTTGTACCCCGCGTCGCGCAATTCGTCTAGAACGACCTGCGGATCGGCCTGTATGTCTAGCCCCCGAAGAACGAGGGCTACAGGCTTGATGCGGTTTACAGTATAAGTGTGGAACTGGAACGATTCTTGTTCCAGCCACTGGATTACTCCGAAGTGTTCGGATGCGCTGCGGCAGGTAACGCGTACAGTCTCACTCGCTTGGAGCTTGACAGAATCGTTATCTGCCAGCGCAACACCTTACGGAGTCGGCGACTAAAGCCGATGATGTCCTTGATGTTCGTGACGAAAATCGGCGGGATCCTTACTTCGGAGGTGCGGCTAGGCGCAACCTCAGCGGAGGCTTGGAATGCCGTCGAGTTCGTAGCCGAACTTAAGGAAGCCAGTGAGGGAGACTTCCATTAGTTGAGTCTGTATCTGAATATGATACTGTACACAGGTAACAAAGCGGGGTTGTGCTTTTATCTGATGCAGGCGGAGTGGGGAGGAACGGATCTTGGCCAATCAGTGTCTACTAACTATTGGCAGTTGTCACACTAAACTACCACACGTGGCCAGGCGTTCAGCGCTACCGGTTAGAGCTGTTGCACTATGTGGCAACGCCTTTCTCTCGTAAAGCCACAACTCTGATCCTATTTCTGTTTTATTCAGCGTATAAGGATAGAAATGCTGTTGTTTTAATACTCAGATAGCACAATAAGTGTAGGGCTTAACATATATAGGCTTTGTCTAGAGTATTAATGGAACTGTAAATAAACATACGGAGGTATACACGAATATAATATGGCGTTATGTTTATGTACGTGCGCGCGTGTGTATTGAACATACTTTTAATACGGCCAATTTGCGTACGTAACCAAGTCGTAGAATTTGAGCTCATTCCCGTTACATTCAAAAACTACATAACATAATAAACATATTGGACAGACATAAGAGTATCGTGAAATAAAAAGTTATATTAAATTGTAAAAAAAAATAAAATTATTTTTTGTTAATAAACAAGAAAATAAAATTTTAATATGTGATCTTCTTATAAGTATGAGTATTCATAGAATAATCAAAATATGAATATTTATTAAAGATTAGATGTGCAAGTAAGAACATAACATTAACTTACAATTGAAATCAAAAAGAATTAATTTGCATTAGGTGACTGATTAAAAACAAAAAAAATCATACAATTTAATTAATCAGATTTCAACATTTTGTGCTCGTATGAAAGCTCACGCTACAAGAAAACAATCTGCACCCACATAATTATTTAAATACCTGACATGTTATACGCTCAATCAAATTACTCAACTTCCAGTCTTTTTATTTTTTTGCATCAATTATTTACAAATTCATATTAACTATTTACAACATTACGTTCTATAATTATTTACGTACTTTGAACTCATTGTCTCTGTTTTCCTTTTCTCTCCTTTTTTATTGTAGTAATCGTACCAGACCATTGACACCTCATGCTCCTGATTGCTTTTCAGCATTGTGTGTGTGTGTGTGTTTTTCCAGTGGTTGCCCATGTTGATTCTCCAGTTGCGTTGCGTGTGTGAGTTCTCCAGCCTCGACCAGATGTCCTGACGCAACATTCAGGTGGCGAGGTTTCAGTACCGTGAAAGCGACAATGGCGGTCTCGCCTCGCCTCGATGAACAGACTGCCAATGTTCGCACGGTTAGCCAGTGTTTTATTTTATGTAGAGTATGCCGCTCCATTCTTGTTAAAGACTAGTTTCAAGCAGTCCTTGACAGACCTGGAACTGTCAAAGATTGTTAGAAGTTCGGTGTCACTTATAATAAATTATAAATTATTCACGTTGTATGTAGTTTGTACAGTTATTAACATATTGATGTATTTATTTATTTTAACTGATTTATTACTGTTTACACTACCTACCAATATTTTTTATTACTCCGCAGTTATGTTATTATCGGAGTAATCAATAAGTAATTAGTCAATTATGTTCATTATACACGAAAAAGTGTCTGGGGCTGCTAAAAATTGTGCACTAAAGATGATTCATTCTTAGACTGGGTACGATATAAACAAAACCATGGTGTTAGTAGTTAAATTGGATTGATGACAAGATTGGCCGCATCACTACACTATCCGCTATAGAACTAATTAGCAGTAGTCCCGTAGCATACGCCATACTCCGTACGCCATACTAGCATACTCCATACTATGGAGCGGCCACCGTAAAGTAACGCGATTGTACAGTTTGGTACGCCAAGTGTTATGCAGTTCGTCTACGTTACTGTGAATTCTATAAAACGTATTAAATAAAGATTAAATTTTAACCTACAATGTTCATTTAGAAGTTTCAATCATGTTGTCAACTCCAGACAATCAAATATAACTTGCACACAAATCGTAAAATTCTATATGGAGCGGGGATAAAATTATACGTTTAAATGAGTTTACTATGTCGTGCGAAAAATTATCAACACTTGTGGCTAAAGTTATTGAACAAACTCGCATTGAAATTTACAGGTATATTAGTATACAGTGTCCATAACACCCGGAACAAAATAAGAAAAACTCAAAAGAAAAAGAAAAATTTATTAAGGAGAAAGCGTGAACGAACTGTTGGATAAGTAAATAACGCATAAATAACACTAAAATTTTGGATTTTTAAGAGCTGACTAGATTTATCTGAATAAAAAAAGTGGGGAGTTAGCAGAAAAAAGTTAAAATAATTAAAAAATTAAATAATTGGTATTAGAAAGTAGTGTCGTATTGATGTTAACCTATCACAGCCTCTAACTTCTGTTTTCTAAATAATATCTGGCAAATGGTGTAGTAGTTTTTAAGTAAGTGAAAAAATATTAATTTTTATTAAATCTATGAAATTTTAGCCTTTTATAATTAGCTAATATCTTTAAAACGAATACAAATTTTATATTGTATATAGCTATATAGTTAATTTACACATTAACTATGTTGTAGAGGACCATACAGTATTAAGATTACACCCATAGGCCTATATGTTGAATACAATAAATTTCATGTGGAGTCCAAGTTAATGCAGAACATTCAAACGTAAGAGCAGATTAGTGGGATGATTACATTAATCACTTTATACTGGTCACATTATGCAGGGAGAAAATAATCTGTAAAATCTTGCAGTTGTTACTGATAGTTAATTAATAAATTTTAATGATGACGAATTAATTACGAAATTAGAATAGGAATGAGGTATAGACGGAAGTGAACCACTATAAAAACTGTTACGTTTACGTCGCAAATACCATCAGTTTATCATTTAATTATTCCCTTCTGAATTATGTTTACGTGTGAAGTGATTAAAAATATATAAGCCTAAGCTATCCTTTGTTTAATTAGATTCAACATAACTATTCAATATAACTAAGCTATAAAGTAAGTGGTATTTACTTCTTGAGTTATGTTTTTATTCGTTAAGTTGCAAATGTCCGTTTTGTATTACTCGGGTTTGTTCATGACAGTGAGAATTATTATAATAATAATAATTATTATTATTATAATGACGATGATGTTGATGGTTGGAAAACCAATACTGACACTGTACTTTTGAACTCGTAGATGACTTAGACTGCCCATAACAAAATCAGTGACACCATATATTTTTGATTTCAAACTTCATCGGCAGATAAATAAGAACAAAAGATTTACAGACGTTTGATTACACCGGTTTTAACGTATATCAGCGACGCAGAGGTAATGACTAAAAGCAACGTGGAAGTACTTTTGAAAGGTCTAAGAAAAAAATCATGAAAAATTTAGGCCTACGGGGGACTGATGATGGAACTTATCGCGTTAGAGTGAACCATGAATTCCAACATCTAATGAAGGAAAAAAATATTGTAAAGCTAACAAAATCATAGCGGCTAAGTCCAGTTTAGGCATATATAGGACGACTATGCAAGGAAATCTTGAAGTGGACACTGATACATGAAAGGCTAAAACTGAGACCAAAATAGAGGTGGACGGTTGATGTAACAGAAGACCTTGAGAGCACGGAAGACAGAAATTGTAGAAGGAAAATACACGATACAGTGGAATGGAAACACCACAGTCCACATAGGTTGAAGTGTCGAGAAATAGAAGGAGGAATATTCTAGTTTGTATGAACAATGTTACATTAATTAGTATCAGGGGTGTTGTTAAGGAGAAAATTTTTGTTAATTCGATTTTTTTAGTTTTAGAACTGTTCAAAATTATATTGCACTGCCGAAGATTTTCCTAATTTGATAGTATAGGCTTATGTGTTTTTCGTCTGACGTCAACCATGAACTCACGAAACCTACTTCATGTAAATATTTCAATATTGTTAATTAAATAAGGATTTTGCGAGCAAATAAGAGTGTTCTTGAAGAAGTAAGGAGACATGAGTTAAGAAAACCCAGCTACAAGGAAAGTAGATGGAAGTTAAATATTTTTGTATTTAGGCACGTACAACTTTGTAGATAAACTCTTAGAGACTTAAGATTTTAAAAATGATGTTCGTGTCTCAGCATTGTTTATACTAAATAAAAAAAGACTGAAGGCTACTGTGAAATAGTTAGTATCTTTCCAAAAAGAAGTTAAATTGTGTATAAAATAAAGCAATTCCTTAAAAAAACACTAATTAGAGTATTCTTTTATCACTGTGTTCTTAATTGGTTCATACATTATGTATTTAACTTTCAGAGGAAGAGTTAACTGAGAAGCTCCATTTCATTAACACGGGACAGGCCTTCATGACCTTGTCCCCTGAATCTTCTTGATCAAGTGTCATAGAAGAAATATGTTCCAAGTGATTGTACTGGTAGAAGAGCTTCTCAACAGAATCAGTGCATAGAAGTGTCGTGTTTTATTTATCAGTTTTTAAGGCGTGTTATCCTATATATATTAACAGGTGTAACATACAGTGAAACCAGAATGCTTTACATATATAGGCTATACTTAATGTTTTGTAAAACTCAACTATATAGAATCACAGTATTAAAATCAAACTGGGGCTTCACAGCTATTTATTACTTAAAAACTGCTGTTATTTGTTACTTTGTAACTCGTGTCAAAAAAAAAACGAAAAAAATTGCGTGTTACACATTGATTAGACTTATGTAAACAAAACGAAATGACGAATAAAGTAATTTGTAGTGATATCCTTCTGACAATTTTCACGAAATAAAAATTGTTGAATAATTAAACTTTACTGTTTTAATGAACTAAAATGTTAAACAATGTTTTATTTTTTAATAGGAAAAAGCCATCTTACGGAGAAATGCAAAATTTCGTACTGACGAAGAAAAAGAGAGACTGCACAAAGTAATCGGACATTTGAAATGTTTCCGTAGATATCCTGAGGTAAATGGTTGTACTTTCATTACTTTTTTTCAAAAGGCGTCACTCTGAAACAGACGTGATTTATGTAGATTTGTTCCATCAGCCAAATTGTGATGTTCAAACTCATTAGTATTGTTAGTTTCAGGCTTTGATATTGTCATGGCAATAGGGCATTTCTACGTCATTAGTGTCTACTGCTAATGGCATAGGAACGGAATAGGAACACCCACAACTAATTGAACAATGCACGTTGATAAGCTCAGTTTATCATCACATTTACAATCTACGCTAAATGTGATTTTTGATTCAATCCTGTCTGTAAACAAAATCCCCCATTATTAATATTAATAGATAATGTTATTGTATTGGACTGGAATAGTCTCCGTCAATAATGACCATACAGTAGTCAAAAATGTAAAATATCGGTATGGAGAACCATATATGACTTACATGTTCTAAGATTTATATTTAAAATCATATTCGAAATGAAATATTTCCATAGAAACTACTTCTTTCTACTTATTGCTTCAGCCTTAACCACAGTACTGTGGTCACTAACGTATACCACCTCACGTTTTCGCACTCGATTTTCACTGATGATAGCAGTCGATGGCACTGCCGAAAAGTCTGGTTTTGCAGAAAACATTGGACTACGGCTAAACAGCCCGGGAAAGAATTTTAACAAAGAACTACTTCTTTGTTGCCGATAACGTAGTACACATACAAAATTCTCCCCTACCCCTTCAACTATAATTTTCATTTATAGAAAATTACCCCCACTCCGTTCACCTAACCTCTTTATTTATAGATATTTCATCTACGTTTCTACAGTGGATTATTATGAGCTTCTTATAAAGATACATTATTTATCAAAATTAAGTACTATACTCTTGTTAAAACATAAAACGTTGCAGGTAAACTACCCGTTTCTCTAAACCGATCTTCACCAAAATCAATAGACCTTCAGTCCTCTACAATGTAGGGATGCATGCAAAAAAATATTTAATTCTGTTTCAATTTGCGGCAGTTATCGTTCCTCATGAAAACATTTGTCTTGTTACAACATAACATGTTTCAGGTAAACTATCCCTTTCCCTTTACCGATCTTCACCAAAATCAACAGGCCTTGAGCTCTCTACAATTTAGGAAGGTATGCAAAAAAATATTTGATTTTCTTTGAATTTACGGCAGTCATCGTTCGTCATAGAAAAAATTACCCTTGTTAAAACATAAAACGTTGCAGGTAAACTACCCCTTTCTCTAAACCGATCTTCACCAAAATTAATAGACTTTCAGTCCTCTACAATTCAGAAAATTACCCCCACCTCGTTCACCTAACCTCTTCATTTATAGATATTTCATCTACGTTTCTACAGTGGATTATTATGAGCTTCTTATAAAGATACATTATTTATCAAAATTAAGTACTATACTCTTGTTAAAACATAAAACGTTGCACGTAAACTACCCGTTTCTCTAAACCGATCTTCACCAAAATCAATAGACCTTCAGTCCTCTACAATGTAGGGATGCATGCAAAAAAATATTTAATTCTGTTTCAATTTGCGGCAGTTATCGTTCCTCATGAAAACATTTGTCTTGTTACAACATAACATGTTTCAGGTAAACTATCCCTTTCCCTTTACCGATCTTCACCAAAATCAACAGGCCTTGAGCTCTCTACAATTTAGGAAGGTATGCAAAAAAATATTTGATTTTCTTTGAATTTACGGCAGTCATCGTTCGTCATAGAAAAAATTACCCTTGTTAAAACATAAAACGTTGCTGGTAAACTACCCCTTTCCCTTAACCGATCTTCAACAAAATCAACAGACATTGAGTTCTGTTTAATTCAAAAAGGTATGCAAAAACGTAGTTGATTCTGTTTGAATTTATGACAGTTATAGTTCGTCATATAAAAAATTACCCTTGTTAAAACATAAAATGTTGCCGGTAAACTACCCCTTTCCCTTAACCGATCTTCACCAAAACCAACAGGTCTTGAGAACTCTACAATTCAGCGCTGTATGCAAAACATTATTTGATTCTGTTTGAATTTGCGGCTGTTATCGTTTGCCATAGAAAATACCCATGTTAAAATATAAAACGTTGCAGGTAAACTACCCCTTTCCCTTAACCGATCTTCAACAAAATCAACAGACCTTGAGTCCTGTATAATTCAAAAAGGTTTGCAAAAGAGTAGTTGATTCTGTTTGAATTTATGACAGTTATCGTTCGTCATATAAAAAATTACCCTTGTTAAAACATAAAGTGTTGCAGGTAAACTACCCTATTCCCTTAACCGATCTTCACCAAAACCAACAGGTCTTGAGAACTCTACAATTTCGGGCTGTATGCAAAACATTATTTGATTCTGTTTGAATTTGCGGCTGTTATCGTTTGCCATAGAAAAAAATTACCCCTGATAAAAAAACGTTGCTGGTAAACTACCCCTTTCCCTTAACCGATCTTTACCAAAAACAATAGGTCTTGAGTACTCTACAATTCAGGGCTGTATGCAAAAAATTATTTGATTCTGTTTGAATTTGCGGCTCTTATCGTTTGCCATAGAAAATACCCTAGCTAAAATATAAAACGTAGCTGGTAAACTACCCCTTTCCCTTAACCGATCTTCAACAAAATCAACAGACCTTGATTTATGTATAATTCAAAAAGGTATGCAAAGGAGTAGTTGTTTCTGTTTGAATTTATGGCAGTTATCGTTCGTCATAAAAAAAAAATTACCATTGTTAAAACATAAAATGTTGCAGGTAAACTACTCTATTCCCTAAACCGATCGTCACCAAGACCTACAGGTCTTGAGAACTCTACAATTCAGGGCTGTATGCAAAACATTATTTGATTCTCTTTGAATTTGCGGCTGTTATCGTTTGCCATATAAAAAATTACACTTGATAAAAAAACGTTGCTGGTAAACTACCCCTTTCCCTTAACCGATCTTCACCAAAAACAGCAGGTCTTGAGTACTCTACAATTCAGGGCTGTATGCAAAAGTTATCCTGTTAGAAACGATAATAAAAACTGGAAACAACATCTCATGTAGCCTATATTATGCAAGGGAGCTCTTTGACAGTTGTTACTTGCAAACTATTAGACAAATATTTATTTCGAATTTTATTTAAATATATTTGGAAATGACAAGATATTTCTTAATTCTTAAATAACAACCTTATTCAAAATTTAATGAACGTTAGTGTCCGTGTAGTCAATTTTGTAAAATGTAAAACGCTGAATAAAGTTATACTATTATTTCGTACAGGAAGTTACCAAAAAGCTGGTAGGCACCACATACTTCCTGTTCTACGGACCCAATCGTGTGATAGTGAAGCAAGGTCGAGAAGCTACGTTCTTAGGATTTATCCTGAAAGGCAGGGTGATTGCGTACGAAACAAGGGATGATCCACGTCTTGGCAAGACAATCACGGAAATCCTTCAGTATTTCGAACCTGGAGACACGTTCGGGGAGATACCTTTGCTTTACAACATACCTCGTTCTTACACTATTGTAACAGAGAGTAAGTTCTTCATTGCGTATAAATATTGGTTCCATAATAGTGATAATGTGGTGGCAAAACTGAATAATGTACGTAAAGTTATATCCGTTTGAACCACATTAATACACCTAGTCTACTATTAATGTAAAATTACTTTATTATTATTGAGTTGAACGAATGGCCATTTCAGTTTTAAATTCATTTAAAAAATAAAATATATTTACTGTCTAAGTAAATTATATCAAAACAAGTACATAAAGTACATGCAAAATTAAAATTTCATAAAACACTCTAAAAGGAAATAACGAATTGTGTTATTCGTTAATTTAATAGAATTTCAACAGACCTAACCTGTCAAGAAATTTGTCCTATACGAGTGTGGCGGATTCGTCTAAAACAATTATGCTGTCTGTTGTTTTTCTGCTGTCTTTTAGGATGTAAATAATATATATAAACCTTTATTCTTCCAGATTTCATATTTTATTATTTATCTCATAGGCTATATTTTATATAGAAATGTGTCTTGACATAATAGCAGAATTAGGATTACCTGTTACTCGCCTGTTAATAAATAATTTACGAATTTATTATCATTATATGTAAAATTTAATTAGAATACACTTTTCTATTTTAGCTACTCTTTGGTGTAGTTATTTTGCTTATTTTATCTTTCAGGGTTTTTGGTTAAGATACTGTATTAAGTAAGCCTACAGTTAAGATACTGTAAGTATGACCTACACGAGCATCCTGCATCCTGCCTGGATTAGACAGGCACATCCCTAGACTGCGGCTTGTCGACGCTGGGGTTGCAATCTGCGTCTGCCATCGCAGACAGACAGCTCAGTGTACAAACATAACACGTCAGCACCTGCTTTGCCGTCTCGGCTGGGCTGAAACTCAGAGCATAGGAAACCGCGAGCTGTACAACACCTAATTGCGTTCTGAATTCCCTTAGACGTTGCAAGGCAGTCTTCGCGATTTTTTATGTGGTCTTTCTTTCACGAAATGTTCTTACGGGCTCCGTACTTTTTTCCGCATCATTCAAAGGATTATCTTTATTATTATATATGTAAATGGCGCCCAACCGCACGGCATGATACGTAATATTAAATATAATTGATACGTACAAGTTTGGCAAAGATCAGGCAGTAGTAGATAGATTAGCATAAAGTAAGAAGTAGGGATAAGTGTTAGTGTTATAAACTAGCTTGAATGATTACGCGTAGGAAAGCAAAGATGGCCAGCAATTCCGATAGCGTAGAATTTGAAATTAATAACCAGTTAGGTATGGTAAATACTGAAGAAGATACCGCACCTAGCGACCCAAATAGCGCTGTAGAAAGTCAAGAGGAAAGGGCGCGAGGACAAGCGTCCAAACCAGAAGAAGTGAATCTACAAATGTTAATGGATTTTATCCGACAACAGAGCGAGAAACAAGAAGAAAATAGTAGATTAATTAGCGAAAAGCTAGAGAAACAAGAAGAAAATAGTAGATTAATTAGCGAAAAGCTCGACCAGCATAAGGAAGAGATGAAACGACAGTCAGCGGAACAGCTCACGCAGATACGGTCTGAGTTACGAGAATACCAGCGTACCTGGGAAGAGAAGATCAATGAATTACAAAAGAAACAAGAAGATGCAGTAAAAGAGTTGAAAGAAGACGCGAATAAGAATTACGAAGATATACGGGAAGCAAGAGAGACCGACCGCCAGGAATGGAAGGTAGCGATCCAGAGCACCCAAACAACCGTTAAAAAATTCACAATAAAATTGATGCTCACGTCAAAGACGCTAATAAGAAACATGAAGAGTTAAAGGCCGAAATACATGATACCATACGGCAGAAGCAGCAAGAACAAGGTGAAACGAACAACAACATAATGCAGAAATTGGAAGAAGTCGGCGGGAGACAGCGTTCAACGGAACAAAAGTTGGACGAAACCACTAAAGAAAAGACTACGCGAATAGAAGAATTGAGATGTCATTTAACGAAGGTAAAGGAGAACCAGGAGATACTACGAAGACAGTTAATGGAAGGTGAGTGTGGCACGGTGATCAGAATTAATGGACCTAACCACAACGACCTCAAATACAACGGTACCGACAGATACCCCATGGAATTCCTTAAGGAGCTGTCACAGGTACAGGAGCTATACTACCCCACTGATAATATTAAGTGGATAGGTAGACACTTAGAGATGGACGCCGGAATTTGGTGGAGAGTTATACGAAGCCAAATATCCAACTTTGAAGAATTTAAAGAAGCATTTTCACAAAAATACTGGGGACAAGAACGACAAGATAGCATCCGTGATCATCTCGAGTATGGGAAGTTTTATTGGCGTGGCCAAATCAGTGCAATCCAGTATATAGAACGGATACTATTGGAAAGTAGACAATTAACGCCTACTTTAACTGACCGCCAGTTAATTAAGAAGATTGCGCGTCATTTTGGACGGGAAATCCAGCTCGCTGTTATCACGAGGGGAATTACAACGATTCCAAATTTTTAATCACTGATTGTGGAATACACAAATTCACTCGCAGAACAATAGAGAGCCGAGTTACGGAGCAACAACGGAGTAGGAAATTCCACTAGAGAAAGTGAGAGTTACCCGAACAAAGGAATAGGGGTGCAGAAGCGAACGTGGGGTGAGAAAACGCCCGCACGCACACAGCAACACCGCGCTGGGGAGAGGCAGCACATTAACACAATAGAGTATACTAATAAAGGCGCGTCCACTTCGGGCAATGAACCGAAAACGGCACGACAAGAAAAAAAATCAACAAATGCAGTAAGGGAGATAGCCGTTAAATCAGATACCTGTCAAACCAATAACGTCAATGTAATAGATATAGATGGGATTTTAGAATGAGTGTGTGTTCCTCGTTATACCAGACCTTATAAAACCATGCATTTTAGGAATTAGTTTTCTCCAAGAAGCAGGATGTCTTATTGATATGGGAAAAAGAGTCATCCCAGTTAAGAGGAAAGGCTGACGAAGCAGCGTGCACAGTGCCAATAATGCATATGGAGGTGATGGGCATAGAAGAAGATGAAGAAATCATGCGAAACATCGACAAGAAGGTGGAGAGCATTGACTGCGGAGATGAAAGAATATTGATGATGTTAAGGGAGATTCTTGTCAGAAATAAAAGTTTATTCAGGGAGTGCCCCGGAAGAATCGAAGGATACCCTCACGAGTTCCAAGTAACAAACCGGACACCATACTTCCAGAGAGGATGGCCAGTCCCACTAGCGTACAAAGGGAAGGTGGATGAGGAGATAAGTCGCATGTTACGATATGGGGTCATCGAGCGATGCAACAGCCCCTACGTTAACCCACTTGTCACAGTTGTAAAGAAAGATGGAAGGGTCCGATTATGTCTGGATGCGAGGAAGGTGAACAGCGTGACGATCCCGGACTACGAGGGAGTTTCTCCAATAAACGATATTTTAGCCAGATGTAGCGAATTGAAATACTTATCCACCGTCGATCTAACAAGTAGTTTCTGGCAAGTACCACTGAAGCCAGAGTGCCGAAATTTCACCGCATTTATGTATGAGGGCAAATGCTATCGCTTCACAGTCACGCCGTTTGGGCTGAGTACCAGTTCTGCTGCACTAACTAGGGGATTGGATATGGTATTGGAGGAAGAAGTTAAGAAAAGCACCATAATTTATGTAGACGATTGCTTATGCTATTCCGAAAGTTTAGAAACACACTTGTCACATTTAGAATTATTATTAAATAACCTAAGAAAAGCGAACTTGACTATAAATTTAGAGAAATCACAGTTTTTTAGGCAAGAAATTGCATACCTAGGATACCGTATAACTACGCAAGGAATCCAGGCGACAGATGAGAAGATTAATGCAATTATGAAGTTTCCAACACCTCGAAACCAAAAGCAACTAAAAGGTTTCTTGGGCCTCACAAATTTTTATAACCATTTTACGGACAAATATGCCGAAACAACCCAACCACTACTTGAATTGTTGAAGAAAGGACATAAATTCGCATGGACACCAGAACTAAATAAATGTTTCCAACAAGTGAAGGAACTATTTATAGAGACAGTGATTTTGAAGTTTCCTCGAATAAACCAAAGATACTACATGCAATGCGACGCCAGCAACTTCGCATATGGCGGGCAGTTATATCAATTGGACGAGGAAGGTAAAATCGGCGTTATAGCATTCACTAGCAAAACATTCAAGGGTGCAGAAAGAAATTACTACACCACTGAAAAGGAGTTATTAAGTATTGTAAGATGTCTGGAAAAATTCCGCATATACATATTAGGGCAACCTTTAACCGTTATCACGGATAATAAGGCATTGACCTTTATGAACAAATGCCATCTAAATAATTCGCGAATAACACGCTGGATTTTAAGCATCCAGGAATACAAGTTTGACATAGTCCATTGCAAAGGCAAAGACAATATTGTTGCCGACCTTCTAAGTAGGAGACGCCACGCTAGAGGAAATTAACGATGATGTGTGCGAGTACTTAATCAATCACATGGTAATTAAGATGGACAAGAATGTAAGTAAAATTATCAAGGATATTGGAAAATATCAACTTGAAGACACTAAACTTAAGACTATTATTGATAAGATAAATGAAGGATGTTTAGATAAGGAAGTAGGTAAGTTTTATAGATATGTTAACGAAAAGTTATATAGACAACGTAAGAAGGAATGGAAGCTGTACATACCAAACAGTGTATCCGGAGAAATAATCGGCGAAATACACAGGATGTATGGGCACCTGGGATCGAAGAAATGTACGAAAATGTTGCAAGAACATTTTACGATAGACAAAATATTGAAGAAAGTGAGGAATTATATAAGGGCGTGTGACGTGTGTCAAAAATGTAAAGACACGAGTAACAGGGTCTTATTCGGCGGAACAAGGGCCATTGTCCCGTTAGGAAGGGGAGACTTAGTCAGCGCGGACTATTTTGGACCGCTACCCGTATCGTCCGCTGGGGTGAGATATTTGTTTGTTATTGTTGACAACTTCACAAAGTACGTACGGCTGTTTACACTTCGGAGAGCAACGACCGCTGCCACGTTGAGAAGAGTGAGACAGTATAGTGAGGAATTTGGGACACCTAAAGCAATTCTCACTGACAATGGGACGCAATTTACGTTAAAGAAATGGGTGAACAGCTTGAATGAGCTAAACATTCAACCAAGATACACCGCAATTAGAAACCCATGTGCAAATCTAGCCGAAAGGATTAATAGACAGCTCGGGAATTTATTCAAAATCTTCGTGTGTGACCAACATACTAAGGGGTCGCGTTATGTACCTATTATCGAAAGCTGCATTAACGAGACGTACCATGAGTCCATTGAGGTAACACCTTATGAGGCGCATCTCGGCAGAAAACCGACTAGAGTATGGGAAAAATATCTAGACAGACATTGTTGGAGTTGGTGGAGCTGATAACAACCAGATATTTGTGAGAATGAAAGAGAAAAGAGAGAAGCAAGCTAAATTATGTAATGAGACCAAAACCATTTCTAAATTCAAGATTGGTGAAAAGGTCTTGATAAGGACTTATTATCAGTCAGACGTGATCCAAAGAACGATTGACAAATTTTACGAACTTTACTGTGGGCCTTATAAAGTACATCGAATTCTTGGGGATGCTACCTACCAGCTCGTCGACTGTGAGGACGAAACCAAGATCCCAGGGAAATTCAATGTGAGGCAAATGAAGAAATATTACGAACCAAAGGACAGAATTTAATATACCAGGGAGAAAGTAGAAAAGCATACCTTAATGAGTTAGCTGTATGAGACAAGTCATTTAAGTTAGGGCTGATGACGCGTGAACATCATTCAAGCTAGCTTAATCAATGAAAACATGTAATCTAATGTCAATTGTAACTTAAGAACTTATGTAGTTCATAGAATATAACATGTCGAATAGAACACTGATGATGTGTTAGATGATAAGTACAAGTGAATACTTTAGTTAACATTCTTTATGAAGTATCATAGCGAATGCAAAGAACATTCTATTTAAAATAACTTGAGTTGAATGAATAGCAATAAATTATCAAAGACAAAATGAACAAAAAGGACACTTAGAAGTGAATAAGTGATGCAAATTAATGATTATATTGCAAATAAGCCATGTTAAGATAAATGTGTATAATGAATAGATTAAGGATCTGAATTGATGCTAGAATGAAGTAAATTACTCATTACTCAGAGATTATGTGTATGTATATAGTTGACAAAACGATATGGGTGTAGATAAGATAAAATAACGTAACAAATATGTTAGTTATCAATCGAATTATAAATAAATTTTACGGAACAAAAATTATTAGTAGGATTACTTATACTATATGAGATTCATTTTGTAGAAGATTTTCTTTATTACTATACGTAAAGCATTACATTAGGTCAATTGAATTTAATATTGACTTGTTTAGTGTTATATTGTATAGATATTCTTTCAGGAGTATAAATGTATCGATTAGTTTAATGGGTGAAAACCATCCATTGACTTTATAACTTGTTTTATAATAAGATTTAAAACACTTATAGGTAATTAATACGTAGATGCGTTGATGTTAAATACGTTCAACCATTCCAGATGGTTAGCAATAAATTCGTAAATGCAATTAAAACCAAAAGGGGGGTACACCAATTGTAAAACAAATTACGAAAAGTAGGTCAACATGCTATATTCCTCCCAGATGAAGATGGACATGGTGTGGCGACGAACAGGGCGCACAATTTGGATTCTATGGTTCCTAGAGGTCACGTCATCAAATCCAAATTGAGGACGCTATACGGTGTTATTATGCTAATTACGATGTGAATTAATTAGTTAGATCAATTATCAATTTTAATTACCAATTAGCATAATAGACAAGAGACTCTTTAGTAAATTAATCATATTCTTAAAAACTTTAACATGCGGGTTTTAGTAATAATGAACGCATTTGTTTAAATGTACTTAAAAGACTAATTTATTATTCATTACGTCAATTTATATTCATACACATAAAAAAGTATGCTGTACCTGTAAATACATCAAATAACACATACATCATTAAACAAGTTCTAGCTTATATGATAGCTGAAAAAGACATACATACATAAATCATGATATACAAAAATTCAAATAATAATTAATTAATGCGTTCATTAATTCCAGATAGTTTCGCTTACTTGTAACTTTAAATTTTTGTTAACTTATTTGTAACTTTAGATTTATTCTTTTATCAAATTTATTTAAAACCCCCAGGGTGGGGATTCTTTGAAAAAGTCAGGACAGTAGTAGTTACTAAATTAATGGATCAATAATTGTTACTTGAAATTAGAATATCCATTCATGGTCCAGCGGTGTTTGATCTCTTTGTTGTGGTGAAGGTTGAAGAACACATCTTGTTGAATAAAGTAGAATGCACTGTCACTTGTACACACACGTGAACTCGCGTCATTTATGGAGTAGTGTAGATATGATATTGCTTTCAATGTCAGTTTGTGTAAATCAGTTCGCCTTTTAATGTGTGATCATTATAACATGAGTGGTGTATGTTCATGCTCGCAATGTTAATGTCGATATCCGTTCATCACAGAAATTCACTTGACTTTGTGCTGATGTATATGCGTTTATACTACTTGGTTGATTAGTTCGTTCAAGTATTTAAATGTTCTGTTACATTTAATGTAATTCAGTAACACTGGCTAACTGTAGTTCTGTCTAAGTTGTACAGTACACTAGTAATGTTTCGTGTATGTACCGAGATTACATGATAGTTCGTTTGAGTCGCTCGAATTGTTCACTCAGATATTCCTAATAATGTTAATGCTTACTTTAAGTTCGTTAATTCGCACATTTTATAGTGTTGTGTTCGAGTATTACTTCCGGTCGCACTTTGTATCTTACAGTTTGAAATTACTAAGTCCGAATATTATAACATGGAGTTTTCACTAAGACTGATAACTTTTACAAGACTGAGCACAGTAATACCGACTCAAAATATATGTTCAAAAAGTGTAGTAAGACTGCTCTTCTCCGTGTTAGACAGTTAGTTTTATCAACTTGTCCCTACTCAAATTTTGTCTTAGGACCTGTCCACGCCTTTTCTTACTTGTGATAGGTCAACTCAATATTTTCTCAGAATATTTTGTCCCACTTCTCCAGGGTTTTTGGTTTCTGTTCAATGATTCGCTTTGACTTTTGGTTACCATAGACACTCTCCTCTCCACCGGTGTCTTCGCAAGACGTTGTACTCTGATAGGTTGTTAGACATCCCCAGATTTTTCCGTTCGGACGTTGATCCTTTTCGTAGAATTTCTGGTCGTTGCGCGCCTGTCGATCACTCATTTTTGTGGGACATACTCAATGTTGTTCCAACTTTACCCATCTGTTTCCCTGGTCATCTTGAAGTATTGTTCTATCTTACACCCCTTTTTTGTAGCTATTAATAGTTTCTGACATGCGTTGGCTGGTGAATCCACCCTGACTTTCTAACCGTAAATTGTGTCTGTCACGTAAACGTCATCTCCAGTTGTGCAGCTTCCTCGAGTCTTTTCAACTAGTTATTTCTTTCATTGTCTCTGTAAAGTGCAGCACGCTCAACTCCTTTGTAACATCCTGTCATTTTTGCAGTACCATCGTATTCTGACGTAACTCGAGCGGACGTTCGCCTTATTTCTCCGTACACGTGTGAGTGCCCTTGCCTGCTTTGTGTAGTTTGTTGTGGGGTAATAATTATTAGCCAAGCTTCTCCTGTCATCTTGAACTTTCATATCTATTGTTGCATTGAGTCTAACATCTTTCTATTGTCTGCTAGCGACGCTGGTTTGACATCTTCACATTAAGCCTTGTTTATTGCCTTAACTTGATGTCGTTGACACAACTGCGTGTGAACAAAATCAGTCGAGAAGAAAATTTGAAATTTTTAAATTTTCGCTCGCTATACATTATAGCACTTACATCACTATTACAACAACAGAATTTTACCCGCCAAATGCGACGAATGTATACAACACACTAGTTAGTATCGTTGTAATAGTAACTGTGAACGAAGTGAGAATATGAAACACTCTAGCCTCACTTTACTGTTAATCTCACTTCACGAATAGAGACGCACTGAGAAGGAATCGAAGAGGTGAAACACACTTGTCTCGCTCCACTACTGCCTCACTACTGCAGCATCCACGAATACGTAGGCTCACTGCTATTGGATAAAAATCCAATATAATTTTTATAGTTTATTGGTACATTGACATTTTTATTAAAATATAAGACTTTCTATACACTCTTTGACAAATAAGCTACTCGATTTTTTTTTTGTAAAATAAAGTAACAAAAAATTTCACTTAACTTTCTTCTTAAAACCTCTTATAAATCGCAGTTCGGGTAGGTAAAAAAGGTCCCACACACTTTCAGTATCTTATGGATCTGCCCTCCTAATCTTTTCTTCCTTTTGTTATAGATAGAACGTTGTGAAAAAAATAAATAAGTGTTGTGAAGCAGAAATAAAGAGCTATAGTAATATGAGCTGTGGAAATTGATATCCTTCTTTTGGTAGTTACAGAAAGCAATAACTTGTCAAATATTACATCGCGAAGAACATAACATGTGGCGTCCTGTACTTGGATCTGCTGTCAACACCGGGATATAGGCCTACTGTAGAAAGTGAACACGAAAACGCTCTGTAGGCTTTGTAGTGACGAAAACGAATCTCATACAGAGCTTGTAAGAACTCTCTGAATGTGAAATTAATTACAGAGTGGCTAACCGAAATTAGTAATTAGGTCGTAATGGCTACTGTATTATGTGTACAGTTTCATTAATTGGAATGCCTGTGTGCATGTTACATAAAACGAATATACTGTAATTAGATTGGTAGTAACATGTTTGGGTTTCAAGTATCTGCTAAATCAACTTTTTTTTAAATTATATTTGTTTTGTAATTATACTTATATTTTTAATTTTTTTGCTCTAATTTTTAAAAATTAAATTTGATTGATCTATTTTCCTTGGATGCAAAAATTTTTTTCAGGAGTAATAATTTTTCTCTATATACACGCCAAATCACTGTATGAATTTGGATATTGTATTTGTTTAAGGAAACTTCATTTAAAAGTGTGAGTGTTTTCAATTCTAATCATGTACTTCCAATTAATGACTTGATGTTGCTTTGATTTATTCCTGCCGTGTATCTGGGAAACCGGGTTTTGCGTAGGCCTATATCCATAATGGTCAGCCGAAGAAGGCTCAGAGTTCATGTACGTCATCTAATTTAAAAAAACTATTTTTAAGTTTCCCGTTTTTGTTACAGTAAAATAAAAATCATAACTCGTTGTCTATAATACTTTTGGTTGTATATTAGCGTTTATTACATAGAACTAACAGTTGTGCCCGGTGCAGCTGAGAAAACATCACAGTGCAATTACTATACGCAACAGTAAAACAACAGCATCGATAAATTCACATAGGGCATCTAAACTATTTTTATTGACTTAACCTCTCAATGTTACCAATTTCTATAATCACATATCGGACATGTTATTTTTCTACTTTTCGCAGTTACTCAAACTACAATTCTGATGTTTACAATCGCATGGTTTTCAGGAAGAAAAAGCAAGCCACACGTAAACAATCAACATTAACATAAACAATCACAACAATTAACTTGAAGTACCGTTGTGACGTAGTGTTGGGAATTGCACTGTATAAACAGTAACTGAATTAAATTGTATCCAAATGATTTGAAAATTGCAAAAAGTAGAACTTGGCTGTACTTTTGTTCAGGCTGATTGAAACGTTTCAAATGAAATCCGTAGTCCGTTTTTACACGTAGTCCGTATACACTGTAATTAATATCTCCACTTTAAATTAACGGAATAATAATTGATAATATTAAATAAATGTTATCTTTCTCAGATTCAAATTTTTTAAGAATTGCTAAGTAGACCCTACGTATGACAAATAAATGTGAGGGAAACTACAGTATTGTAATTCCAAGTTAAGAATCGTTCAGTCAAATCTGGTTTAACCTAACCATTTATACGCAAATCAAACCGAATGTGACGTTCACCGTGAGCTTGATCAAATTTGGTTAATCAATCAAATTATTCTTTAAATTAGCCAGAAGATTTTATTTGTTAAAAAACACTCTCAGTCGATTCGTAGTATATTAGTTTACACATATTAGACTACAATAATATGTAAACTATAAGCGTGAATTTGGAACTTGGAGCTTAGCCCAAGTAGTTAAAAAATTAGGCCTAATTGCTTTCGCGTGCGTGACGGCCTTCTGTCGCGTCGCACTGAGTTGGGAATTTATTTTAACATAATCATGTTTTTTAGGCTGGGGGTCATTCCACAAAAATCGTCATCGAAAAACTTAACGCTTCCACACTTTCGATTCCCCACAGTCTAGAAATTTGATATGTAAACGCATCAAGACAGAAATAATCGCTGCTGACATTGAGTTTAGCAAACGTTTTAGTGAGAATAAATTTGGTTTTACATGCTCTGTTTGTGATCGTCTGTGGTTTGGAAATGATTTACGTAATCCACATTATACGTTTCAAAAGCCTAAAAACATTATCATGCTTCGATGTTTCGGTTTCGTCGAAATTCTTTGAATGCTTAGGTGCATAAATAGAGAGAGAGAGAGAGAGAGAGAGAGAGAGAGAGAGAGAGAGAGAGAGAGAGAGAGAGTTTTACATCAAGTTCAAAATAAATACAGTTATGATTTACTTAGTGATACTTATACATATAATTCACTTCAATTTAACGTACTGAAACTTTTTAAATAAAAATGTTTACCTAAGCCTGATTGATAAATGATACCGGGCTATTAGTCCGTGATCTAAGGTCTACACGTGGAATTCCAGACGTTTCGGCAGTACGGAATAGTCTTTCAGCCCTGAATTGAGATCTTGTTTCCCGCACCACTGACGATGACTGTAGTACAGCCAGAACGTCTCCAACATCGCAAGGACGGCCTAATATCCGAGGAATGTTTAGGAACATCAACAACGGCTGTGAGAACTTACGTCTTTCAAAAATGTTTATCAGCTCTTTAATGGCTGATACAAAAAGAGAAACAAGTGGTTTGTAATAGCTAAAATATGACATAGCTAAGATATGACACTGTAGTTTCTAAATTGTCCAAGTATCGGGCAAATACTACGTCAATAGTAATTACCGACTTTGTTAAAAAAAATGCTGGATTATTATTCATTTTTAAAAAATGATCATCTTTGAACCATAAACGATCACAAATTTCACACGTAAATTCAAATGGATTATCGAAAAATGTTTTGTTGAATTCTTGGTGAACGCTGCGATTGTTTTTAAAATTTGTGTATGGTAGGCTTACTACAGATGAAGTTGAAGATACGATCGTTGATGGATTGACTATATTGGTGACATTATCCACCTGTGGTGTTTGGGCCGATGATACTGCAGAGTCTAACAGATGCCTTTTTAACGGCTTTTTGCCGCGCTCTGAATTCCCTTAGACGTTGCAAAGCAGTCTTCGGGGTTTTTTAGGCGGTCTTTGTACACTCTTTCTTTGAAGGAATGCACTTCTCGCGCTCCGTAATTAGTTTTTTTTTCGGCATCATTATTCGATATGATTACATCACTTACAACACTATTACAACAACAGAATTTTACCGGCCAAATGCGACGAATGTATACAGCACACTAGTTAGCATCGATGTAATAGTAACGGTAATCGAAACGAGAATATGAAACACGCTAGCCTCACTTTACTGTCAATCTCACTTCACAAATAGAGACTCACTGAGAAGGAAACGAAGAAGTGAAATACATTTACCTCAGTCCACTACTGACTCTCGAAATACGTTTACCTCACTCCACTACTGACTCGTCTACGAACATGACTTGCGGCTAGTGCAAAACAACTTCTCGCTAAGTCAACCTGATTCAGGCGAAGAACGGAGTATGGAGGGGTAATCCTATATCAACAGTATTGTTCACAACTGAATGAAAAATAAATTAATGAATTTATTAATAGGCGATACTAGAATCCCACTAATATTAGGCTATATTCATTCTTCTGTGTTATGCAGATGATAATAACAAATTATAATACTCATGAAGTTGGTAAATTACAATATCGTGTTATAACCTACAGAGCGGCTGATAGGCTATACAATAACTTTTTGTTTTGTGATTTCAGAGATGGTGGTACCTAATTAAAATGATTTTAACCTCACGGAACACTTTACATAAATTATAGAATACTATACTTCATTCAGAAATCACATGACACAGTGGGGTAGATAGAGAAGTACACTGCGTATGTGGGTTTTTCGCTCGTAAATACTGCGTGGCCTAAAAATTTAGTCGTCAAAAATGTTACAAGATTTTAATTTTTAATTTCTTGTACCGTAACAATCGTTATTCGCCTCCATTACACAAATTTTAAAATTGTTTTGGTCTATAAACAAAGCTGTAAAAAATCTAAACACAATATGTTTTACATTTCAAAAATGTATCGAAATTTAAGATGTACTCGTATTACTGTTGTTAACTGGTATAAATGTATACTTTTTACTTCGATTTGTAGCGGAGACATAAAGGCGACGGGATACTTATTTTGTATCTATACTATTCATATTTTTAAAAAAAGTATATGTAACTTCAAACTTAGTCTTATTTTATTTGAAAATGAATTTTTTCTGCTTTAAAAGGTAGGCCACTGGATGGATGAAAAAGATTTTTATCAATTACCATACCTAGAAAATAAAAAGATACTGTCAAGATAAAATTAGTTTTTAAGATATGAACATATTAAGACATTACTTTTTACTAACTGACATACATTAACACTATTCTGCACCAAATTAAACAAGAATTAAAAGCAGTAATTTATTAATTAGAAAAATTTAGGAATAAATATGATTTAATAAATTATATTTAATAATTTATATCAAAACATGTAAATTATTTTAATATTTTATAATAAATTATAATATTATAAATATATTATTTGTCGTACATAATAATTTATATTATTATAATAATTAAATTATGTAATAACACATATATTTATTTTGTTTATAACGTAGCAACGCAATATTCGATGTTCAGCAATGCTAAGTGCAATATTGTGATGTACTTTATAAACTGTAAGGAATAGGCGTACTTCGTAAGCTAGAAAAAAGCACCCCAACTAACCTCTAAGAGTATGCTAGTAAGTAATTGAACACAGAGAGGACGAATAACATACCGGTTTAAAAGTAAGCGGTAGAAGTTACGCGGTAACAGATACCAGGAACACGTACTTTGTAACCGTTCCTGCAGTCACTGTTACCGGCAACCGCTATTTGTAACGGTGATTTGTAAACGCTACTTTCAAATACTGGTTTAGCACGCCTTTAGTCGGAAGAGTGTCAATTTCACTCACATCTTTCTGACGGCACTTGTCAACTACCCTCCATCACCACTCATCGCCTGATACCGGGTTGACTTCACGCGCAGTTGCCTTGCACTAGACGCTTGTTGCGAACATACAAGATCACTGCTGCCCTCCCTCTTTCCCCTTTACCACATTATATGTCACCCATCTACGGCGTTTCACTTTTTCGTTTCATTCCAATTTCCAAATAGTGGACTCGCATTTGCACTAAAGAAGTTTCACTTCAAAATTTTGAATCCCACACCGGCTCGATGGTCCTCCAAGGTGTAAAATCCACACCTGTCATATTGGTGCAGAACATTCTAACACTAAATAATTATGAAATCTCAGTCCTAATACACTTTGGTCAGTGTATTATGTGACATAAAATGATCTATTTAACAATAATGAACAACTGTGATACGCCTATTCTTGAACTTAACTAATTAACAAATAAGGTATTGTATTTTAAATACATTCATATTTATATTGTGTTTTTCAAAATGACAAAACGTTTTCAGCTTTGTTACTTCTTAAGCATTTATCAAACGAATGAATGTAGATAAATTTTCCATATTACTTATTGTCATCAAAGATTGAAGCAGTAGATAAGAATTTATTGTCATTTTTAGGTTACAATATAATTAGGTAATTAGATATCACACAGAAATTTACATGAAAGTTGTAAGTGTTCAATTCCGATTCTTCGTATTATTTGAACTAGCAGCCATCCTTACTATTTCTTTTATGAAATTGCTAAACTGCTACAATTTAGCAGTCAGAGATGACGAAAAGCTTTGTCTGAACAAAAAATTGTAGCAGTTAGCAATTTCATAAAAGTAATTCCGATTCTGTTATCATACCGTTGCCTTAACAAAGGCTTCGTATTTACTGGAAGTTCTTATCTTCATAAATTTTGTCTGAAATAAATGTCATTACCAACAGGATACCTCTGTACGCCTAAACACATTTAGGTTTATTATTCAATGTAGACTCTCGCTCTACCGTATTCAGTTTAAAAACAAAACTTAGGTTCATAATTCTAGTATAATTTGTTGACCGCAAATTAGTAGAGTATGATAGAATCAACATGCGCTTGTAACAGAATTCATTTAAAAAAATAATTAATTGATATTTACCAATAGAATATTTGTTCAGCTATGAGAAAACTGAATAAGTTGCACCTGGCAGGAATTGCAACGTTATTTGCAGACATGAGAATTCCTTGTAGATTCGCCTTGAACTACTCTGTAGACGAAATTAGGATTATAATGAAGAAAGTTGTGTTAGTGGTTAAAATCACAAACAGAATTATCACTGTTGCACACCACTATAGAACAATTATTCCGATTAGCGCTTTCAAGCTTCTCAGCTCATCGTCAGACCGGTATCAGAATAATTAAACAGTGATAATTCTGTTTCAAATTATGATTAAAGCATAATGTTCTTACCCAATGAATACAATGCAAAATGTAAAAACAACCACCAGTTATAATCTTATGAAGATAAAATTTCTGTTTTTGCATAAACGCAAACGTGTGGGATTGCGCGCGCGTACACACTTGCTAAAACTATTTTAAAAATATTTTATAACATTTTGGAGGTTATTAATCTGCAGTTTTCTCAAACTCGTTTCTACTGTCGTCAAATACTTCAATTTCGATAGAATTTGTAAGCAAAAGAAATGTTATAAAATATTTATACTTTAATCTAGAATATCGGTTTGTGAATTGTTATTTGAAAGTAATTAACTGTTGAATGACCGAAGCGAGTTCTCAGATTAACTCGACCGACTGGAATTTGTCTGTCTATCTGGTGAATTACTCACGATAACGTTTGAATGAATCAACCGAATTTCGTAAAATTTAGCACGCACGTCCATACTTTTAACACACAGACCCCATTGTTTCTGACATTGATCCGTTCTTTGGAAGTAAGTAAGTGGGTGGAAGCAACAATTTGATTTGATGGAGCAAAATTTTGTAAGTGTCACTATAATCCCTGTGGGGTATCAGATAAAAGAGATATTCACCAAAATATGAATATAGTGTTCATTTTGGAAATTTAAAAATTTTTGGACGCCTGGACACAGAAATTGGATTAATATTTTGAAAAAATCGCAAAATTCCAATCTATATTATTAAGAAAATTTTTATAGAAATCTAGATGTAGTGTTCAGTTTAAAAATTGTAAGACACCAGGGCTCAATAAAGGGATGAAGAATTTGAAAAAGTTGAAACATTCCATGCCATTTATCAGGCTAAAGGGAATTTTAATCTAAATCCCAGTGTAGTGTTTATTCTAAAATTATTTTTGAATTTTTCTGCAGTGTCAGACACGTTGAGAAATTATAAGCCAATGAGAACGTAATGTGTGTGAAATAATTAAACATAATCAGTATAAATTGTTTACGCGTAAGAGTCACAGAAAGGTTTCTTGTAAAACGTCACACGTCAAGATATAGATATGACAAAATTTCAGATCCTCAAGAACACATTTAAGCTTAAAAAGTGACGAGGTAAAAACTCTAATATTTAAAGGTAATGTGTGTATAAATTAAGAGTTCATTATACAAGATTAAAATAAAGAAAAAATAAAAATAAAAATAAAATAAAAGTAACAAAATCAATAACACCTCAATGAAAGAACCAAAGTTCTCACGGCCGTAGCTATCAACATTACTATTAAAATTAACCGGGCTGTTATATCGGACTCAACTCAGTTATGAGTCTCAACGAGTTATGAGACTCAACTTAGCCCTACGCGGACGTACTACACCGCTGTCATGGACACGGCTGAAACGTTTGGCTTAAACAGTGTTGGATATCCTTAACCACGGCATAACAGCCCGGTTAATCGTATTAATACTACGTAACTTACAGTTAGCCACTTTATTTTGATAACAAAACCATAAATAATGTCTTTAAATCTAAAAATTCGATTCAATTTATGGTTATCTGACAATCATACAGTGAGCGTTTAAAATGTCCACGGTTAGAAAGCAAGGTTTACTGTTTGCGCAAGTTACGAGAAACCATACTTCACAGCAGCAGTTTAATTCCTCTGGGAAAATACCTTTAATTTATCATTTTGAGCAATGACTGCTGCTGAGTGTTTGGGCCTAACATTTTTGCGGTCTTATTACTTTCAAGTGTACAGTCCATTAATTACGGCGGGATTAACCGGCCAGAACGGATTTTCTTGTAGCACTTATGAAGTATCTGCTTCCACTGTAGATACAGTATAGATATTCTGTGGTATATCAGACCGTTTCATTAGAAGCACTTACAAGGTATAATAATCGAAAATTGCTCTCAGATCAGTAGATTCAGCAAAAGATTTTAACAAGTAGTCAAGTAAGAATTTTGATAACGCACGATATAAATGTTAGAATTAGAAGTGACTAACGTTTGAAAACCTGTTCTGTTTTTAAAACAGCAGATACATTTTACGAGTGTGTATACACGTAGTCTTCCTGTTATTTAATTTTATGTCCATGATCAGTAACGACTATATAAAACATGACTATGTCACCATTTTTATCATCACTGTAACTGCATTACCTGTATTGTAATTCACTTTCCCTTTATGAAACTGAAGCTTATTTTATCGTTTGTGTTCAGAAAATTCTTGAAGTAGCCCTAATACAAACTTTTGAATTCTTAAGCACTTCTTACATTTTGTCAATAATCACAGCATAAGGTTTCCTTATGTACTGACTATAATACGTGGCAAAACAAATAAATACTTATTTACAAGTAAATAAATTATTATATGCTCGTTTTTTATATATATACTAGGATTACGTTTCGGAGAATGGAATAGGTTTTTGATGTCTACGACATTTACCGCCTCGTAGATCCGGCAGAGCTCAAAACAAAATTTATTCACAACAGGAAACACACGTACCACAGTAAAATTACACAAACGTACAGAGTGAATATTAAATGTAAACATCAAATTAAATATATTTTCAGTAAATCCGTCTGTTTTGAATGTTTAAATCGAACATTTTGTTTGAAAAGCCATGATGTATTAACTCAATCGATAATATCGTGTTTATGTAACCTTTGTTTTAACACCCCCAGAGTAACGAATATATTGATCAAACAACTTACCGTGTCAAACTCGCTGTTCTGCATAGTTACTGTTTGAACTCCTTGTCACATATAATTATTTGTTATCGTTATTTTCATTATGTTTAAAAAAGCTGCTACAGAATTACTGGTGCTGAGGAAGGATGACTTCGCCAGAGTACTGCAGGCGTCTATGCAAAAGCAATGGGACGAAGTTCAAGAAGCATTGACACATTTCCCGTACTTCAGCGGCTGGCCAGAACTAGCTCGAAGAGAATGCTGTTTGGTATCAGAGATAATGAATTACGTAACTCAAGAAGTCATTCTAGGTAACTAAATAGAATCATTTGTTTATGACATGTGCTCACAGCCTGTGTTTGTAAATTAAATTTGATTAGAGAGTAGTAGGATGTAGAGACTGCATATTTCTTGTATCCAGTGCATATTGTATTTGTGTATAAACATAATTATTTGTTCTCAATGCCGGAGTCTGAGTACTCAAACTACTATTCACAAGCCACAGAACAGTACTGGTATTCCTAATCCCCATGTATACCATTGTTATTATTTGGTACCAATTTTATTTTTAATACTTTTCAGTTAATTCGTACAGAAAGAAGATACTACATATTTCTCTTGCCTTTCTTTATTTGTAATTTAATTTAAAATTTGTCCTTATACAGAATTTAACGATTTTATAATGTTCACTGAATATTATTGGAAATTATAAATAAATGTTTTGTGAACCGTGTTATTATGTGTAACGCGTTCCGAATCAGTGAAATGGTTTAATTAAATCTGTATGAAATGATAATCGGTCGCTCTCAAAAACTGATACATTTTATAACAAAATATAACTGTCGGCTGTGGTACTGTCCTGTGATGATGTATTCAGATAAGCGTGTCTGAACGTAACAGGTTACAAATATTTTGAATACGAATGTTTATTCTCACAAAAATCTACTCAGAGTTTTAAAATTAAAAATTTTCGCATTTTTTTTTGTATTGTTTAGGCGAAAATGTTGGAAAGAAGACATCTGCCCACTTTGTGCTGAGCGGCTCGGTTAGAATGCTGCAAAAACTGGTTTTGCGGAAGAAAGGGGGCAAATACGAACTAGACTCCGATCAACAATCGGACAGTAGGCCTAATGATGGAAATAACGTGCAATGTGTTTATATGCAACTGAGTATGTTTACAAAAGGCGGATGTTTTGGTCTAGGTACGTCATGTTCTTACCGTATGTTGTTCTTAAGTAGTTTAATGTTTATGCACATAATATTGCTGACTCCACGGTTTGCGATATGTAGCCTTACACATGAACGTAAAGTAGAATGGTGAGTCCAAGCACACATTAGCAGAGACTGTAGTAAGTAGTGTGTATTATATCTACTTGCATAGTAGATGTTAGTGGAGTGACTCAAGAAAATGATAAATTCAGGGATCTTGCTGTTTAATTTTATAAAGACATTTTATGAATTCTTTACATCTTAAAGTTTTGGAGTAAACCAACGTGAAGTAAAATATACAGAAGAGCGCTGATCACAAAATATTCTGTCTCGATTATGTGTTATTTAAATAAAAGTTAGTAAATCTTATGTCACTAGAAATCACTTTAATTATGCGTTCGTTTTCTTAATAAATCCTGTAAAAGTGAGCCCTTCTGAATATATAAAGGATGGAAGGGAAAAACGATGAGAGTGACTGAAACTTGATTTTGAGAAAATGAAAAAAGAAAGAATAAAACGCTCTGCTCCAGTTAACATCGATCTTAAATTTAATTTTATTACATCATTGTGTAGCTAGTACTAATGGTTATTAAACTTATACGATAATATTATAATTGAATATTTTATTTTTTGTATAATTTAAAAACGTATAGAAAGTACAAATTATTTTTGAGAAAAATGAAATAATCCAGCTTTCTTTTGAAAAAAGATGGAATAAAAACAAAACACTCAAAATCAATAGACCAAACCTAACAATAACAATGTGATCTACAACCTTTTAGTGGCTGAATGTGAGTGTGAATATTTTCAATCCCATCATTGGAAAGTTTATGTGGTCGATTAGCATCGCTTCCTTAAGCATCTTTTTTCACAATGCATTTACTTGTTAGCATGGACTGTAAGGTCTGCCACGATGCGGAGTTATTTCTATACGGAGCTGTATAGAAATAAGTGACTTATAACAAACTGGTACTTCTTTTACTTTGTTATTTTTAACCGTCCTAATTTTGTAAGAATATGAATAAGTGTGAAAATCTGCATCTTTTCTAGGCCTATGTCTTACTACACTCGAACAAGTAAGTAAGCCTCCAAGGTACAAGTTTTGTTCATTATAATCTGTTATTGTTAAACGTTTTAATTACGGATTTTCTGTCATCTCAATATTTTCAAACATACCAGTCGAGTGCAGTAACAATCTGGCCCTAACTCATGTGTTTTCCAGTAGGTGTTTATTTACATCACTTAAACTACCTAATATTATTGGTTTCTTTGGCGGAATATTCTTAGTGGATTCACTAACTTCTTCAATGTCTTCCATTTTATTATTATTTTTTTTTTTTATCGGCCATCTAAGGACCACATGGCAATTTCAATTCTTTACTCTTTGTTCTTTTCTTTTTCTCTAATATTATTTCATCTTTTCACTGTGTCTCTTCTTCCTGTCTTCAGTCCACTTTGAAACTACGTTTTTCTCTCTCCTACCCTGGACTCGTTCCATTTTTAACACTTTTGGCTGAAAAACTTCTGTTTCAATTGCTTCTTCTGCGTGTATATTATTTTTTTCTAAATCCTTTTGGATTTCTTTAATCCAATTTGATGTTGACTTCTTCCCCCACACATATTTGAAGATTTTCTTTGTCAACCAATTGTCGTCCATTCTATATAAATGTAAAAAAAAAATAGTCTTCTTTTTCTCATTGTTTCTGTTATATTTTCTATACTTTGATATATTTCATCATTACTTCTTAATTTCCAACCTTCTGAAGTTTTTTGTGGGCCTAATATTTTCCTAATAATTGTTTTTCCAACGTATATTTTATAATTCCTAATAAAATGTCTTCCAAGGAATGGAATAAGTAGCCTAACATAATAAAAAATTAAAGAACATGAATGTTATTAACTGTAAATTCATTTAAATACTTATAACTTTACGTATAGAACAGTAAACAATAACTTCAAAGCTAACCTGAAAACAGCTGTGTCAAATTAATAAACTAGTAGGCCTACAGTGTTACCACTGACCACGTGTTGGCCTTTCCCCCAAACCAGATGGACTGTCATCATTCTTCTCTAAAACACTGTTTATAAAATTGCATATACCTCTGGACTCTCATCGTTTTTAGCTCTTCTAATCTCACCAGACAAAAGCTTCCTACAAGATGCAACAGATGGAATCACCAGTATAGAAAATTAAATTTTTGGAATCTCACCGATTTTCCCTCCAACTTTTCATATTTTGAAAAACCAGATGTTATTACCCCTTCACACTTTAATTTAAGGATGTTGTCTTAAGAATATTCTAAACAAATTATCGCTCATATTAAGTAGGCCTACGTCATTTTTTTGTAAAATCACCAGTAAAATCTCATACTTTTGAATTGAAATCGACAAACAAATTACACAACGACAAATTAAAGACGACGGTTCAAGCCATAGACATTAGATAGAAGAGCCACGAGACAGACAACCCTGTTAAGGGAAGTATGGATGAATAGTTCAAGGTATAGATTAATATACTCTGCCTTCGCTTTCTGGCGCTTTGCGAAATTGTTTTTTAAGGCTATATATGTACAATATTTACCAGACGTTGAGCGATTGTCATTATTAAGAAAACTCTAATTTTATTTTATTAATATACAAATATTGCAATTCCTTTTATTTTTAAAATTATTATACGTTTTATTTTAACACAGGCAACAGGCTTACAAATAGGTCTACGTTATGTGATTACCGAATTTCGCTGTAATTTGTAATAGCTCTGGAGGAGGGATTGATCCCCTGATCCCCCGCAGTTAAGCCACTGGTAGATGTATTGGCAGAGAAGTAGAGAAGAATATGGCTTGTTTGGTAGGGAGAGGGATGTGTTGTGACCCCAGTATAGTGTTTAACCCTACCTCCACAAACTGTAGGTGAAGCGACAGATCAGTGAGGCATCATGAATAATGAGTGAATTTGAAAATTAGATATTTATGCGATTTTTAGAAAACAAGTTTTGTAAGATATTATGATGAAACATTATTTTCTTGTAATGTAGAATGCATGTAGCTCTAAGTGAATTAACAATTTTTAGATGCATATTCGTACATTTTAAAAAATGTTCGAAAACTATAGTAAAACAAAGTATAGGCTGTAATGCACGATTTTTACATTTTTTAATGTGTGTGTGTGTGTGTGTGTGTGTGTGTGTGTGTGTGTGTGTGTGTGTGTGTGTGTGTGTGTGTGTGTGTGAATTAGCCTTGTAATTTTATTGTAATTTTATTTGTTTGACCACTATAGAAATCAACAGAAACTTAAACCACAATAAAATATTTTTTGATACCCGCTGGCAGTAGGTCTACTGGATAGCCACTGTTTGAGTGAGATACTATGATCAATTTATAAACGGAAAAGCTATTTATAAAATTCTAAAAATAATTATCTATAATGAAACTACTAGTGATTTTATCCAGCAGTGTAAACAGTAGTGCTACCATGCTACGGTTTGGAAGGCTACTGGTTTTGTTTGGAAGTCACGTCTTCCTTCTGAAACTTGGGCTTCTCGCCACAAAACAGACCGTGATTGAATTTAACTTGTTAGTACTTTCCTCCCTTTGGAAACTCCCGTTTAAGTTTATTCTGAGTTGATTTGTAAGTACAATACGCTGTCATGATGTGGCCTACACAGTTTTACCCATACCAGTTTGTTCCGTCGGTTATACGGGCAGGTACGTTCTATACTGTACACATTATTATATATGGTTGCAGACGACCATGTAACTAACTCGGTGAGCTATAATAACTAACTGAATCTAACTAACGTTATAAACACACCACTGTTCAAACGTCTTCTGTACCTGTCCTTAACATGTGTACAATATTATACACGTAAGAATATGTGTAACACAAGTATAAGCAAACATTTTTTAAAATACACTAAACATTTATAGCAGCAACATTTATCTGACAAACATTGTGATAAATATCAATTATCATTGACAACCGGTGATTAATTTACATAATAATTTTGATTTCTAAAGAGAAGCGCTTTTACAGACTTTTTAAATTATAAAGTTTTATTGGGAAAAATTTTTATTTTCGATACTATATTAATGTTTACAAGCGTAAAATACCAACATACAGTATATTTTGCTAGTTAATGTCTGTGCAGTGAAATTTGGCTACTACAGAGCTGGTGTAATACTGTACATCTCAATAATAAAACTAATAATAACTTACAAATTTTGTCTGCTTTATGATATTTGATTTTTTTAAATTTGAACCGTTATTGCATAAAAATGAAAGTATATTTAAAACATTTTTTTAGCCTGGTTGAAAACTATTTTACAATTTGTCTTGATGACTACTACAAAATCAAAACTTGTTTAGGATATGAAATGGTGCTGAAAGTCTCTGATTGACTAAATAAACCTTCATACACTGATCAGTACATAGCCTAAACAAATAAACGCAAACGCAACTGTAAAATCCAACTTTTGTTTTGCGCTAATAAATCCGTTTTGTCAGATATATAGTCGTTACCTCACTGTTGTACGGTTATCGTATAACTGGATAGACTGACAGTGATGGAGACATCTCAAAATGAACAAGTTGTTTTAAAAATGCCAAGTCAAAAATTGTTATTGGTACAAACCCTTTAGTTACTCATGCAGTTACTGATGCAGTAGAAGTATTACAAAGTAACATATACGACTAAAAATCCAAACAGCTGTAAAGTTTGCTAAAATGTTTTGTTAATATTGAGGGGGGGGCGAGTAAGTGAATCAATCCGCTATCTTTCCAGTGGTAGGACCTATACTTGCGACTGATTATGTTAAACTTTTAAATTGAAATTTGTTGTTTCCCTTTCATTTCAACAGCGACACATGACGGTCGATTTGATTTTCTTTCGATAAAGTTCAATGCCAATTTTGTATGTTTTGAGAGTAAAACTATGTCTCTCGTCGTTAGTAATGTCCTCAAGCTCACTCTGTTACAGTGAATCTGTTCTGAGAGAAGTAAAAGCACTTATTTGGAATTAGCAGTATAGTGTTTTGGACATTTTGTAACACAATCTGTTTTAGCAGGACAGGTTTCCTCTAATTACAATATTTTTTTATTTCTATAATTTGACTGTATGGTTTACCTGAAGTAGTAATGCGTTCCGCTTTATGCTATATAATAAAGGCCCTTGCAAGAAAGAAAATATCATTGTTGTATTTTAGTTTGTATTCTGACATCATTGTTTGAACTTTGATAGATAAATAAGAATTTAATAAAGGTTTGATTTGTTAAGTTTGATAAGCTATCTGCGCTTAGACAAAGAGTGGCAACAATATTCACTAAGTGAATTACAAGGAATCCAGAGGGTCGTCTAAAAATTTGTAGCGTGTACTTTCATAAGGGTGCGAGCTTGTTTAAAATGTTTTACTCCACTAAACTGTTTACTTAATTTTTCAGGCGAAAACCTGAACGGAAGGTTGCTTGTGGCCGCATCTAATGTGAGGCTACTACGAATACCAATGTACCTCTTGAGACAGCAAAACGTAGCTAACATTTGGTTGAGAATAAAACAATTTCTGGATTCAAGAATACCGACAATCGAAGAACTGTTCCAGAGATTTGTCGAGGAGAAAGAGTGGGCTAAATACCGCAGAACGTTTTGTGATTCCTTGCTGAGGAAACAGATTCCAAACAACACCACCATTCACGACACACCGTATTACTGGAGAGTGAAGAAAATGGATCTAGATGAAGTCGGTATAGAAAAGGCCAGCAAAAGTACAAAAAGCCGGCAAATGACGAAACGCCCTAAGCAGACAACAGATTCGTCCAGAGCGAACGGTACCGAAACAAGAGGGAAGATTTCGATCCGAGTATCGAATGGTAATTCTGAGGACAGAGATGTCGTCAGTGTGACCCAAAACAATGGTTCTGACATTGTCACTACGCTCTCCGGTACTCCTGTAGTAAGCCACCCAGCTGATAACGCAGACCCATCAGACTCTAACAATTTAATATCATTTAAATAAAATTTTAATCTATCAACTTTTGACTGATATTTATGGTGAACAAATTACAGTTACGTACTTGGTGTTTACTTAAAATGAATCTATCAGTTTCCGATTTCTACTAAATGATTTATAATAACAGGATTTGGTTTAGTAACTGTTTTATAGTATTGCTATTGCTTCTATTGGTCTATTTTCTTCCTGTCATTTACTTCACTTAACAAAAGAAAACGCAACTAGTTGTCGATGGAATTAATTACTTTTGATTTTATTAATTATTTGAATTAATTATAAGGGTACAATGAAGTTATTAATAATGCGTAATGCACTGTTTCTGACTAAGGAACACTAATGTTTAGGTAACAATTTTGATAAAGTTTTTTATAAATCTGATAAATTTTGATTCTGGCAAATGTGGAAGTAGCACCGTTGTTTCAAATGACGCGGTTACAGATCTTTGTGAACGCGCGCGCGTGTGCGTATGTGATGTAATAAAAGAGTATGTGTGAGTTACACTGTGTGTCCTTTTTAAATGTCGTTTCCGTATGTCTTTGTGTGTGTGTATTTCTGTGTGTGCTCAACTGTGTTCTGACTCTTTCAAACAAAGGTTGACACTCTCTAAAGTTTCATTTTAAAATTAATGTTCTGTAGTCACAACACACACGTCATGATCTACATGAACATGTTCTACATGAACACGTCACGGACAACAGAATCAAAGATTTTACTGTTAATGTAGTTTAAAATTAAATATTAATGACGATATATACACTTATTTAGCGTAAAATTAATGTAATAAATACAAGTTATGAAATTATACAGTTTACATATAAATGAACAGCTTTGAATTGATAGCACAGTCACATAATAATTACATATCAATGATAATATTAAATTAAAATAAATTGTTAATTACATTTTTGAATCTAAAATTTTGGAATTGAACGTAAATCCCAAAGTGTGATTTTATCTAAGAAAAACACATTTATAAATCTACTTTAGGCATATACTCCACAAACGTACTGGTGTGAAACACCAATTGATTTTTTTTTTTTTATACTGTAATGAATTTTAATATCCAGAATCGTCGAAGATTAAATATTGTCACCGTTAAGGATAGAAAGGTGCTTCTGATTTAAATATGGAGAACATGTTGAAGCATGTTTTTAGGTCAAAAATACCGATACGTTTTCAGTTAATGTTAATGTATTATCAGTGGAGTTAGCCTACCTGAAAATTTCGAAAACGGAATTTTCTGGCTTGAGTAATTTTTTTGTGTTGACATATTTTGGGTATACCAGATACTTCACTCCTGAGTTTCTTACGTGGCTCAAGACCGGAACTCGCTGTTTTCACTTTTGAAAATGGCTTTTTTATTGTTCTTTTGTAGTAGTTTTTTCATATCTCGGCTTCTACATAGCGGATAAAAACAGAAATAAAGAAATTATTTTTACGTTACAGTTATTTTATTAAAATCCGAGGCGATTAGTATAATTCGGAGCACATATATAACATACTGGATAAAAAAAAAAAACAGTAAGTTATATACATGAAAATTACGAAAATATATAATACTTCAAAATGTACTGTAAGCTAAAATTAAACAGAACAACAGTCGAGTTCTAGTGTCCTATTCCCGTATACACAAATACCCGTATATATTTGTTTCAAATATTTGTTATAATTTGTAGGTCATTTTATGTACTTTACCACAGCTAAAGCAGATATTCTAAAACTGTAAAATTTAATTTTGTACCTTTTTTGTGTTGCGCATGCGGGTTTCACTCAAGCAAAACAGTACATACAGCACTTATTTATAAAAATGAGCAACTGTCTGGGTGTGTGTTAAACTATACGTGTATTGCCTTTGAAGAACCTGAGGAACGCCCAGTAGCATATACACCCAAGCAGGCGCTTATTTTTAAAAACGTGATAGTATACACAACTTTGCTTGAGTCAACCTCACATACGCAAGAAACGTAAAATCAAGTTTCATTAATGTTTATTATAATCAACTTAAAGTAAATAAAATTTCCTACGTTTAGAAAACAAAGTATTTGTATGTGATGACAGAACACGAGTAACCGACTAATTGATTTTCAAAAGAAATCGAGTTCTGTTGCCGTTCTATTTAAAATTTTTGCTAAAATTTTGGCATACACATTTGTCGCTATTAGAAATATATTTCTTGTAAATTTCATAAACTTGTATAATGTGCATGTTGTTATTATAGAATTTAAAATTGTTACCTTATTTGGTGTTTTTTTTTTAATTTTTGTTTAGGGTTTGTGGATGGTCTTTAGTGTTCTAACCGGCGGAGATATGTAAAACAAAAAAACATTAAGAAAAAATTTATTTTGTTTTGTTTTGAGCCGGCACGATGAAGCCAAGATATTAAAATAACTCCAGAAAGAACAATTAAAATACCCATTTATTAAAAAAATTGTGTTTCCTTGTTAGTCTCTGGTAGCGTTATGGAATGCAGCGGCGATATCCAGAATATGTTGAAAAAAAGTAGATTACTCCAGAGGATTCCCTTTTCCAAAATTTGGGGTATGTACACTCTACTACTATATATAACGTGTAAGTTTTCTATATAAAGAATCAGATTTTCTTTTGATGTGCATCCAAAACGATGCATTGTTAATGAACTAATTTTTTTACGTTTAATGGCAGAATTAATTTATTAACTTTAATAATAGTTGCTCTTTTATATATGAAAATTAAAAAATATATTAAGAAAACTTTATGTACAATACATTCTTATTTAACCTCCAGCGGCGACACTCCAACTCCTTTTCATTCTGTAGATGTCAAAAAGTACTAGAGAATTTTCGGAAGGCCACGATCTTCCGAAACCTAGAAAACGATAAATTACACTTTTTTATTATATTACTATGTTCTGTTACACCAGTGCTTACCAGTTTTGCCTCAAAGATCAATGAGATTAAATTTTCTCCTTTAGAAGGCTTACAAGAGGTAAAAGACAAACGAAGGACTCTCTTTGAATGAGGCGTGATCACTGGTAACATTTTTTTACTGTTCTAACGATGTAGATGAGAATTAAACGTGTACTCTTTATTATAGTTTATATATATATATATATATTTACTGTAATTTTTTGTTTATTTTTGTTGCATGATAATACTACCATTTTTTGCTGCCACCTGCTACCATAGTTAAATAGTTAATTGACCGATCCCATTCTAGTTATGTTGTTTTATTTAATTTTTTTTACATTATTCTGTTTTAAAAATTTTGTGTTGAAGTAATTCATTATTAGTGTGAGTGTTATAGTTCAAAAAACAGTAACATTTTAGAAACTATACTTGTTTCATTTCAGGAAAATTAGTAAAGTTTACTTTTTTGCAAAACGCAACGAAAGGAAAACAAAACAAAAAAGGTTTTAATTTTAAAATAAATTAAAATTGTAATTAAAATTTTTAACATATTAATTTTTACTGAGTAATTTTTAACATAAGCTTAGCAAATCACCTGAACCAATGATGTATAAGTCACATAATAATTCAAATATTTGTTTAAAAAATATGTTTAAATTAATGTTTGAAAGCTTGCTTTCTGCAGTAAGATATTAATTTGAGGCCAGTTATAACGTTTCAACAATTTAATTCTGAAAATATGAATTTCCAAGCTTAGTATTCAGAACATTAAGCTGTAGTCTTATAGCTTGCGTAACATGTTCAAGGTAAAATACTTAAGGAAGGCTGACTACGTTTCCGAAAGTCATCACTGTAAGAACCAGTGTATTTTATCAGTCAGTACCAGAAATTTTTGTTTTAATCCTAGGATTAGGCATCTCAGTTAGTGAAGCAGCGTTTCGCAACGGTTGCAGTCACCGTCTTTTACTGTCTGTACGTATTAGTTTGGTACCGATTTTTTAGTATTCGATTAATCAGGTTTATACATCTTAAAATCTGTTCTCCGTAACATGCAATGTTATGTAAAATTTCTATTATTTTCGTTTATGTAGGCGAAATATTACGGAGTCACGAAATTCTTCGGAATCTACACAATTTTTGTTATCTATCTATTACAACCAAAAATCTGGCTACTCGTCTAACCAGAATTTTAAAAATTATTAGATATTATTAAGCTTTTGTTTTATGAGTTTATGTGATATGGAGCTTTAAGCAGGCATGAGCGAACAGACTTCAATGTGTGTAAACTAATGGAAAAGTGAAGGAGGATAAGGTTACTACAGAAATCGGGTGAGAATATAAAAATTTTTAAATACATTATAGAGGAGTAAATATTTGCAGGCGTTAAGAGTGCATTGCATACTTAACTTTGCCGTAAGTAAGGCTTGAGTTACAGCACACTGACCAGCAACTACAATATTTGCAGGCGTTAAGCGTCCATTGCGTACTTAACTTTGCCGTAAGTAAGGCTTGAGTTACAGCACACTGACCAGCAACTACAATATTTGCAGGCGTTAAGAGTCCATTGCACACTTAACTTTGCCGTAAGTAAGGGTTGAGTTACAGCACACTGACCAGCAACTACAATAAAAATGTAGACACTTTGGTCCTTCTGTGGCCAAATTTTCCAGTTTTACAACAATTGTATTACATAATACTAAGGATACAGTTTGTGAACATGTTGTTCAAGTTGTTCAAGCCAAAACATGTAAAAACATGAAATTCGCCCTACAGTATATATTCAAAGGAATTTTTTGCACCCTTACTTTTCCGTTATTACCTACATAAAGTAGGTGGAATTTTTTTGATAGCCAGAACTCGAAACCAAGCGTTTCCAAAACTATACAATACTCTTTTTATTTTCATCAGGAGAAACATATTCTTAAGTTATTTCTGTTACTTCGTTTTGAAAAATATATATAAATACTGTATAGAATTTACGTATTTTTATATAGGCCTACTGATATGAGCAGTATTTAGTTACGCATATAACAATAAAAAATAAGTCTAAGAATTGAGATTTTTAAATAACTACAGAGTTTACTTTTTATGACATTTTGTTGTAAAAACATAGTATCAATTATAGTACACTTGTATTTTGCATTCAATCATGTACAAAGTGTAACACCATATAGGCCTAGTTTCTTTCTTAGACGCTAAGATTTTCATACCACAAGCGGTCTCTTCTATCCGGTCTTCTCTCTTCTACCATATACCATATCCGGTCTGACTTGTTTTTATTGCCAAATTTCAATTTACTTTTAATGTTACCATGAACTGTGTAAAATAAACAGTATCTAAGGAAATATCTAAATATGTTGAAAACAGAATTTTTGAATCTGAAATTGTTGCAGTTTCTTTTATAGTCAAAAATATTTCTTTTTAAAGATTTCTGTAACTCAGACTTACTTCAGATTATTTATTTTATGTACCGATTATATTTTATTAATTTATTTTAAATTCTAGCATTAAAACTAAACATGTAATCATTTTACATTTGGCTTTTATCAGAATAGGAAGGAATACTCAATAAAGTTAGGGTAGTTTCACAGTAAATAACATACACATTTATTGTTTATTACATACAGTTTAACAACAAGTCCAGTCATTGTTGTGTGATATGTTACAACTGCTTAACAACGAATTTGTTTAATTTTGTTATTTTATTGACGTCTGCACGCACACTTTATACGTTTTGCGTACACACACACACACACACACACACACACACACACACACACACACACACACACACACACACACACACACACACACACACACACACACACACACACACACACACACACACACACACACGTAGGAATATATTAATATGTACACAAAACATGTTTGTATGAATACGAACACGTATAAATGCATGCGTATCAAACTTCAGCGTTTAGAATTTCAAGTTTATCGACAATAAAAAAACATTCATAAACATATCTTTCAATGTTTACTATAAAAATTACAACTATAGTTTCGAACAAACAAACAACCTTATAGTGTTAATGTGCAAACGAAATTCAGTGTACAACAGTATTAATTTAAGTTTTTTAGAATTTATTCTAACTTATACGTTTTTGCTTATACTTTTTAAGATTTAGATAGTATAACCACTCATATTCAACTGACTCATTTTTTTTAGGACTTACGAGAGGTTGAAATGTACAATTATCGAATCGGACGCTAATAATCGTTGAATTTTAAGTAACGTTTCTTATTACTGTGCGATGGATGATTGTTATATCGTACTATGGTAATATACTGTCGAATATTAGGTTTTAAGGTCGTAAGGTATTAATTTAATGTTTTACTATGAGAAAAGCATGTGTGGCAGAAAGTGAGTAACTAATACTGCGTAAGTTAAATAACGCATTGTGGAAATGAATATTGATTGCTGCTATAGAGAGAGGGGGGAGAGAGAGATCTGTGTGTTAAAAGCAGATCTTGAAGTACAGTGTATTCCACACCAAAGTAGCAAGAAACCAAAAGAGCTGTGAAAAGTGAAACGAAACATTAACGGAAGAAGTGTAAGAGCAGGCTGATAGTCCAATGGGTGTTTGAATGTCTTTCTGAGTGTTGAAATAAAAATAAAAATTTTGAGCGCTTGTCGGTTACAAACGACGCCAGCGACTCCGCGCTCACGACTTTCCAGCTGCAATATAATTAACTGTATTGCCTCACCGTCTCAGTAGTTACCATTTCAAATCTCATATATACATAAGCTGTACTAAATAACATATAATCAGTATAGTAATAATCTTAGTGAGATCAGTATTTTTTATGGGTACTTTACTAACCATTGTTATGAAAGTAAAACAATATTTAAAAGCGTACGTTAATTCATAAATAATTTACGTAATTAATAATAAAATAACGGAAAACTATAAGCCCTGAAGTATATGTGTAGGTTTATATTTTTGTGACTAAAAATTGCAATTCGCCTTAACTCTTTTCGGTTTTGATTTATAGGATTCATCAGAAATCATAATATTTAGGATATGTAAGATAAGGGATTAATCGACAAATTAATATTGATTGACGTTTAATTAATCAAGGAGCATTTGCCTGGAACTGCAAAACAAAACGGGTATTTCTATTACTATTAAGTTTTACTTAATACGTTCGTAGTCATCATAAACGAAAAATTATTCTATTATCAGAACAAATTAGCTGATCGTAAATATGAAATTTGTGATACACTTTACCTTGAGGCTTTTTAATTTTCTTTTGTAGTTTACGATCAACGTATGTGTGCATGTAAAGTTTACCAAACTTTAAGCACTGTTGTCGCTCTTGGATTATTTCTTCCCACTCACCATTTACATTTTTATAGAAAGTTTGCACGTCAAAAAAAACAATTCAGTTAACGTGCTGTAGCTGGAAATCGTAAACATGAAAGTCGGCAATTTCGGTTGAACAATAATTATAAATTTGTTTCTGTCGATCCGTTATTGTTAGAAAAGTTATACGAATAATGTATTAAAATAACATTCTCTCAAACCAATCGAACTATCGTTATTACACTTACTTGGAGGGGAGGAAACAGCCTATATGCATTGTGGACACTGGCAACATACTTTTGTTATTCGTCTCTACTTATGCACATGCAAGGGCTTAAACATTATATACACATTTATATGTGTGTTACGTAATTTTGCAGATGAGAACATAAAGAAACTATCAGATAAGATTAACCTATATTAATTTAAAATGATTTACGAGAACCGTAACTGATTATAATACGCGCACGATGATAGTACTGGCCACATCGAATGATGTTAACCGATTGGATAATCAGCAACTTCCAGAACTGATGGTAACGATGGACTTCTAAGTCTGTAACTGAAACAACATTAATTTGTCAGGTAGCCTATGTAGGCAATGAAATCACTGATAGATCTGCACAGGTTAGATAGTCATGGTATTCTGGAAGTGTGACATGGTTTTAAGAAGAACTCGTCCAAACCAATAAGGGCGTCACAATTTGGGACGTCACTGCACAAAAATGACGTCACAAAATATTTCTATGATTATTCATTTAACTGTATTAAACTACATTTAATTAAGCAAAGAGCATTATTAAAATTAATTTATGTAGAAACCAAATTGTTTGGCCTTGACTTCATTCAATTCTGAATGTTTTCTCCTCCTCAACGTAAGTAGCAAACGGACAACTTCTTTAAGAACGGGCTTTGTAAATTTCCCAACCGAATGGTGATACTATATTTGTAAATGTAATTTTGATGTTTAATATTATTACTTCACTTACGACATGTTGTTAATGAGGCGAAAATATTTAATATTTCTGAATTACGATTAACAGTAAAATAAGACTTAATAAACTATACGTATCAGTATAATTTTAAGTGATACAAATAACAAATAATAACAGTAAATTTTAGTATTCTTGTCATTAATAAACAAAACATAATATCGTACACTGTATTAAAAAAATCGGCTCGGATTAGTGATATTTTAATTATTTATTAAATTATTTATTTAGGAAGTCTATTAATACGTTAAAATAAACATGCACACCTTTAGTAATTAAGAAGTACATAGAGTATAAGAGTTTCACGTTACTTTCACTTATTTGTAAATAAATTTCTCAGTTTTTAATACCAGTAACTGCAACTGACAATTATTTTTGCATTTACTAGCCTAATTACTTTAAAAATTAAACATCACATTTATAGCCAAATTTGATAGTGTTAAATAAGTATACAGATAGACAAGTAATATGGGACAACTAAAGTACTATAGTAAATTGTTGATTTCTTCAAACGGTTCACTGAGGCAGCCGTTTGCACATCGTTTCAATGAAACCGAAACACGTTATTCTATACACATTAACTGAAGTAACACATAACAGTTCATCTGTTTTCCCGGTAATTGTGTCACCGAGTTATTATAGAATTCTGATGATAAAATAATAGTTATTGGCCACTATTGATCGTCACTATAGCCGTATTTTCTAATAACATCGCCACATCGTGTGTGGCGAGTCCAAAAATTTTAGTTATAAACTATATGCCAAAACACTTATTAAGAAGCAATTCTTTTAATGTTTATAAATATATACTTAATCATTTCAGACAAACATTTAACATCCTGCACACGCTACTCTTTGGACAAATCAAAATTGTGTTTCAACGAGTTTGTTTCCATTAAGTTTATTTTTTATCAAAGTCATCTAAAATGTGAAGGAGGAAGGCAGAACCGTTTAAAAAAATAAACTATTCCCTAGTGTTACAATATATCTGTTTTTTTTTCTATAAAGTTTATAATATATGTATATATATCTCAACTGTAACTGTTACCTTGTTTACGTTCATGTACTTTTAAGTACTAAACAAATAATATATGTACTGCACAGTTTTACAGAATCTATATAGTTATTTTGAAGACACATTGAATTTTAATTATAATCACATTAATATTATTTGATTTATAAAAAAACTAATTTTAACTTCAGATTCTCTGCTGTTTCCACTACTTGGACCCAATAACAAACAAGTTAAGTCAATCTAAGGACACATATATATTTATGTAAATACATAGTTACAATACTTAACACATTCAGACAAAATTCTAGCACAAAGAATGCGTTGCATATCTAAAAAGTACAAACATATACACACAAAACTTTGGCACTGTCTTTAAATAGGTTCTTTTATTATTATTATTTTTTTTTTAATTAATCATTTCAACACGAGGCAGAACTGAGTAAAAAATAATAAGGTGCTATAGTTGAGACTGATATGCAAACGAAACTGTAAGTCCAGAACATATCTTATACTCGTTAACGCCACTTAACACATTACATTCCTTGTCAGCACTTAGTGCCCGCATACCCGAGGCAAATAACCGAAACCATGTGTTCGGTCTACCAAAAAATTTAAACTTTTATGGCCGGTGTGATGGTGATTGAATTTTTCGGGTTGCAGAGCAATTGTTCACATGTTTTGGCTACAGCTACAGCTCACGGTCCTCATTCTAAAGTGCAGACCAGGTCAGTCGTTGGAAGTGAAGAGTTCTAATGTTGAAGCGTCTGGCGTGTGGACCACGTCTCTGCAGCCCCAAAACGTTTAATCAAATACAGTATGTGCTCCACTGTACGCGTGCAAGTCAGATGTCGGTAAATATTGACGACCTTGAATTTTGACAGAATTAAAAACTACAGCAGTTTTGTGCCCAATATATTAATTTTGTCCCCCAAATTAATTTTGCTACCGATTAAGTAATAGAAGCTTAAATAAGTAATAGCTTAAATCTGCTACATTCTTACGAATGGAATATAATTTTTAATTTGTTAAAAACCAAAGATTATTAAAATTGAATTCAATTACCAGAGCTTTAGAATGCAGTCTAAATACCAAATATGAGTATCAATGAATTCACAAATAAATATCATTAAAGTGATGCTTTTTCATTGCCGTCAGTTAAGGAATTCTTCCTGAGAAGAGGAGATTGTTTAATCTCTTGCACACACAGGTAGAATAGTCTGTATTTAACGCACACAATAAAACTTGTAACAGTCTCATAACATTTCCTTCTCGTGTCTATTACGGTCGGGAAGAAGTAAGTAAAAGATGTGGTACATTAATACATTTTGGGTTTAGTTGACGGAGTGGAATCTATAACAAGAAAGCAACGACTGAAAAACAGCTTATGTAAGCTAAATAGGATCTCAGTTGCCTTTTCGCGTCAACGGTTTTATACAATTTAAATAGTTATTACATTTACACAAACACCTTAATTACAATTGTATTGACACTGTATAGAAAATGTAATACCAACACACTGATAATATCGTTGGATATTGAAACACCGGCACGTATTGACAGCGGAAACAAATCATTAACAAATTACAGTAACACATGTATTTCCTATATTACATCAATTAATTAGCTTAAGAAAGACATTGTGGTTAGGTTAACTAGGTCATTTAAACTTCACACCGTAATGTTACTTAATACTTATCATCTGAATGTGATACACGCACACGGACACGCATGAATAACAAGTAAACATAAATACTTTTAACAATAATTATGAAAATAACATGTAACAGTCTGTTTCTCGTGTGAGGTGGTGAGACAGCCCACTGCGGTGGTGTATTTCACGTCTTGGGTTAGCTGCACAATTCCCCTCTGTAGTAATAGGGTTTTAATTAAGTGTGTATTTGAGTGTGCGTACAAAATGTTTGACGGTAATTCACAAGTTGGTAAGTCTATAGGTTTACATTACCATCAGTCCTACACTATTTCCAAAGAAACAGTCGGTTGACGTTTTCGGGAATAGGTTTCACGTATTTGTTGTCGGCAACGATGCATGACAAGTTGCCCCTGACTGATGTGACGCGGTTGTAATAATACTGCCACTTGATTTGTTACCAAGTTGAGCGAAGACTTCATATTTATTTTTTTTACTTGTGGGTGATGCGACTGGAATTCTAATTGCAATTAAATTTTATTCGCTTCTCAGAAATTTTCGGAAAACTGTCGATAAAGTTGTAGATAACATCTACCACGTGCAAGTAACTCAGCTTAATGCATTAACTGAGATCATAATAGTACTTAAGGCTTATTATATAGATGGTGGGTAGTTTGAATGTGTCGGTTCAACATCAGAGAAGCGTGCACTTAACAATGGACACGGATGGAAGGAATGATATGAAATTAAAAGGCCAAAACGATTTGTCATAAAGATCAAGGAGGACAGAATGGATCTGCATATTATAAAGACAAGAAAAGGAAACTGGGTTGTCTACCAACAACGGGTTTTGAAGAGAACAGTGTGAGTTGGTGAGACAACCATGAGTCGTTTTCAAACCATTGCTGTGATGTAACTTTCATCTCGGGTTATACTCACAGTTACCCTCTGTAGTAAGTTTTACAAAAACAGGCGACAACAGAAGGCAGGCAGACACAAAAACAAAAGTAACCTGGTATATCATAACATATTTTTGAATAAAAACTGGAATTATTATGAAGAAGGGTATATACTAAAGGCACCACAGGTAGAAATGTTTTGGGAATAGACACTATGAAGTCGATGTAAGTAGCTTAAATAATATTGAGGACATCTTCGGTAATGCTAACGGAAATTAGTAAGATGGACTGTGGAAATAATAGAGCCATAAAGGATTACTCCAAAATTATTTTGTACGTATAGATCTTTAAGGAAAGGTATAAGACAAACAAAACAACATAAGGAAAGATACCGTTTTATTATGTTTCAATCGTGCACACGACTACCACAGTAGTCTATATCTGCTGTCTATAGGGTTAAATCAATAGCTGAAGAATCTCAAATTAAGCATTGATTGTACTAAACAAACTACATGTAATTTCATAATTATTAGGCTACAGCCATAAACATGCAAAAGTTTTCACATTCACATTTCCACACTCTCAAAAATATCATTGTAACAATTATATAAGTATAAATTTTTTAATATTTATAAAAAACAATTTTATGTATGAGTAAGCACGCAACATCAATTCAAAAACAACGTTCGGCCATTTTATATATTTAATCACAGCATTATTGTTTGACAGGCCTGTATGCCAGAATAACATTTAAAATATATTTATCATTGTCTGTTTATTAAATTATCAAATATGATTCCATATAGAGCTAGTTATTTGTACATATTGTAATAAATATCTCTTCTTCGTTCATATAAATATTCTTAGCTAGTTGTAGTTCATGTGTTTTAAAACCGTTAACGTCATGATGGTGTCTGGCGTAAACACGTAGTGGCCACAGGTAGAGCGTTTACGTCCATTTGGCGGACGAGTAGACGCCTCGTGGGGACCGTCAGATGGCGGAGTCAAATACTGACATTGATCTGGAAATATCTTCGTCGTTGGTGCAACATTCCAGAAACTCTTCTAAAGTCACAACACCGTCTTTGTTTCTGTCCATCTTCTAAAAACAGAAAAATTATGTGTGACTGACGTCAAGACGTTCATACAAATGTATATAAAACTCTCTCAGTCAATTTGCTTTTAGTCTTTATGTCTTTCTTACATAATTCTTGATGCAGCATAGTGTGTGTGTGTGTGTGTGTGTGTGTGTGTGTGTGTGTGTGTGTGTGTGTGTGTGTGTGTGTGTGTGTGTGTGTGTGTGTGTGTGTGTGTGTGTGTGTGTGTGTGTGTGTGTGTGTGTGTGTGTGTGTGTGTGTAAAAGAGAGATAGAAGAGAGAGGGGGAGGAGATAGAGTGTAGGAAAAGAGCTATGTGCGTAAATGGTTGGCTCTCGTGACTGCAGCTGCTCTGACGTCTTCATATTTCTGTTACGTCTCTTCTCCTTTTATTGAAACTACTTTTCAGAACTTAGGGTTTAAATATGCACCTCGTATGCATAACTGTTTGGCATACGAGGTGCAATCAATAAGTTTGTGCGATTTACCCTTCGCGAGAAGTGTTCGATAAAAAACATTCACATTGGTACAAGTATTTGTTTCAACTGGCTTAATTTTTAGCTACTATGAACGCATTTTTTAGACTTTACAGAAAACTGAGCAACGTGTGTTTTGTGTATTAAGCGATTCTGTAACATTTTACAGTTAACACACAAGAGGAAAGAACTTGCGTTAAATTTTGTGTAATCTATGAGACAGAGGACTTCAACATGGTGAAAATTGTTGCAGGAGGCTTTCATTGAATTTCGTATTTTTGAACGAATAGTTTAAAATGCATCCGAGATGGTCGTGAATCAGTTGAAGATGATGATTAGCAAGGTAAACATTGTGACATTGTGTTACATACATTTTTATCATTAATAAAGGTTATTGCATTCAATAAATAATTCTATTTAGGCACATTACACCACTTACATAGAGCTATTTGAAGAAAATGGCCAGATGTATGAAAGGATTATTTATGGAAATTGCACCATGATAATGGTGCTCATATAGGCCTATGATTCCATGTTAACAAAGATTTGACCAAAAACAACCTCCGTATTCTCTAAATGTTGTCTCTATGAGACTGTTATATATTTCCAAGAACGAAAACATCCATAAAGTTAATTTCTTGCGCTGCTGTTGAAAACGGAAAAAAATTCGCTGAGCCTGGCCAAGGTTTCACCAGCAAACGCACCCCGGAAATGATTTAGGAATTATAAAAACACTTGCCTAAATGTGTTAAATCCGATGGCTATTGAAGAGGAAAACATAAGTATAGACGAGTAAAGACATAATTTTCAAATAAACAAAAATTACAGGAACGTTTTGATCATACCTGGAACACTTACGTAATAGGCTAGCCAGGTATACAGGTCAGGTATAAGCCTACATTACAAATACATGTGGTTTCTTACTTCAAACTTGTGAACGTTTATGTTTTTAAAAATAAATATGTAAGTAGTGTGTATATATATATAATATGTACATATACGCAAGTAAATAAAAGTAAACGTGACGGAGTTCTTCTATAGGCAGTATATACATCTACTTCGGTTGTTTTAATGTGTGTGCTTTTTCTCACAATCAAATTTTTAAATCTTTACTATACAATACATCCAGACATCCAGTTATAATTATTTGCCAACAGGATATTACATACCACTTATAACAGAAAACAAATAATTTTAGTTTCTACATAGTCCTACGTTTCGGAATATCTTACTGGCAACGAATATGCACAATAAATTTTAAAAAATCATATACTTCGTCTGTATCGTGTGATTAAAACTGAAGACACGATACGGGTTTATTTTGTCTGCATAAGGAACATTTCTTGCTCTGATATTATCCGATCAGGTACAATGGTAATTTTAATTGTTACTTTGCAGAGGCAATTCAGTTGTCTGCATGGGGAAAAACGTGTACGTTTAACTTTCAGCTTTAACAAAGATACGTCATAAAGTGTGTTGAAATGTCTAACTTATGTTTCTAGAGTTGCTTTAAATATGCGGCAAATATGAGGCCGGAAGTGATTCGTGATTCAAGTTGGGCGTTAACTTGTAGCCGTTTCTTTGATTAGCGTATTAAAGTTAGTTTATTACCGCATTCTACAAATACTGTAATTGGTTTTGTAGTCCGAAGTAGAGCCAGTCAGCCAGTTAGACCTAGGTAAAGAAAATGTTTAATAAATATAAAGATGCAACCTAAATGATTAAGGATACCATGAGAAATCAGAAATCAGCTCGAGCCACAGTAAGACTGGTAATATTTTTGATGGAGCAATTAAAACAGCAAGACGTAAATGAACCGCCGAACAGCTCACACATAGTAAACACACAGCGATCATTGTATCCGTCTGAGTATGACAATGTTCTTATTTACATGCACGAGAGTCTTGTTCTTGTTGTTCGAATGTCTTTCATGTTCCCCGTCCGACCATTTCGATGGCCAATTCTTGGTGTATTTGGAACACTACGTTATTGAGAACTAGACAACGACCAGATTATATATTTATATAATCTTGCTGTTTTCTACTGTACGAGACTTACGTAAAGAGAAAAAAGGATGTCAATGGAAAAAAAAATCCAAGACAATCTACTGGACATTGACCAGGTATTTTTCGAACCTTTGAGAAATTTTGTCAGCATTTGTTAATTTTTAGCTTTCCTGGCTTTGTTAAAAAAAAAAAATTATTTCATGCATTTTGAATCAATACGAATAAATAAAACGTTCCTTCATGAACGTTTAAGCGAAGCAAATTAATAATAATATTTTTTGATGAAATCAAATCTTTTAAGCCAAATTCATCGAGTTGTGTGGAAGATACTTACTTGGAAGATTCTGTCAACTTTGGCAGCGACTGCACCTTCTTCAAGACTGGGCTCTGCAAACTTCCCCATCAGCTCGTAGACGGCAGACACAATATCTGTCATCTCTTCCCGTGTGATTCTTCCGTCACCGTTAATGTCGTACAAAGAAAACGTCCACCGCAGTTTTTCATCAAGGGAACCACGCGAGAGTGTGGATAGTCCTTGCACAAAATCCTAAAAGAAATAGCAATATTAATGACTGTAAATATTGTTTGCAAATGTTACCGACATCTACAATTTATATACACAAACATTTACTACTACATTGTTGTTTATTTAAATAAATTTCACAAAATTTTAAATATTAAGACGATAAGAGCTGTAGCTTGAACAGATTATGAAAAGGTCTCCGAGTCTAATACTGATGTAATTAAGAAAGGTTAAAAAAAGATAGACTAGCCAAACTTCTGTTCGTTATTACATGGTAAATGTTTGCATTACATTAATTTTTCTCTCTGCACTACAGGAATGCGTGTGTGTCTTCAGTACCATTATCCTGACGTTCTTTTTCACTGCCTTGTTTTACTTTGGTTCCCTTTATTACACTGACTACAAACACACACGAATACTTTCATCGTTTAGATTTATTCATTTTTATTTTTTTATTTATAAACAATATAACATTTAAAATTTTGTTTCGTTGTTTTAACAGACAGCAATAAATTTATTGCGACGCATTTCACAATCACAACCATTCACAAACCCTTATAATGACTGAAACTACGCTTCGTGGTCGCAAAAATACAATTGCTATACGATGAAATTACAAAACGTAGTGTAACAAATATCAAGGCGTATTTCCAGCACTTTTGTTGCACATAATCTTACACTAATGTACACATTACACACTACCTTAGGCGTCTGATTTCATGAAAATTAAAATTTTTTAATGGTAACTTCTGCCAAAAAAAATTGTACTCTGAATGTCTTTTCAACCATTAAAAAATACAATTTTTTTCAAATCAAACCATAACTATTTAGTGCTTCTGAATAATCTAATTTTTAATTAATGTTTGAAGAAATATTTTAATTAATAAACGAATCACAGTAAAAAGTTTTTGTTGAACGCGTAGAAAACGTTTAGTATAGGAAGACGTTTCAATTCAAATTGAATGACTTTGAATGATTTTTGTGTTTTATGCATATCAGGTTCACTTTTACGTATTTTTTTAAGCTTAAGGGAAATAATGATTTAGAGAAAGTTCTCTAAAAAGCTCAGATTTTTACGACTGGAGCTTAAGCTTCACAAATTTAACCTTCAGGATTTTTTTTAATATACACACGTATTTGGCTATAACAAAAAATATAAAAACTGCATTGTTATTTTCTTACAAACTCACTATAAAAAATTTTTTATAAAATTTTGTGTAAAACCGAAAATGATCAACATTGTTTCCTTTTAAAACACAAACTGTTAAACGCTTCAAATTATAAATATGATATTTTAAAGAAAGAACAACACACACACACACACATATTATAAGGACAAAAGATTTTTTTAAGAATGAAAATGAAAAAATAAATGAAAAAATTGTAAAAATTATATAGAATGAAAACAAACTAAGAAACTAAATTATTAACGTGTTAGACTCACTATTAACGTTGACCGATCCTCACTAACCATCCACTAAAACATTCATTTGTATTTACTGTTTTATATAAAGACTGTATAATAATTTAATAGCATAATTTGTAGACAAAAAAGTCATTTATGAACATCACCCGTAGAAATTTTATTTATATATGGACGCATTCGAAACACAATTTTCAGAAATTTTTTATTCATTAATATTTTAAACTTTACAAGGGAATAGTAGAAATTGAAACTCATGATATTATAGCTCTATGTACGTATACAAACACGTTATATAAACATGTTACACTATATTATATGTATGTGGCTAATATATAATTCAACTGTTCATAATAAAGTAGGCCTATGTCAATCAAGACACCAAAATCTAATAAAGTAACTAAAATCTTTCATTAATCAGAAGTATTTCTGGTCTCATTCTGTAGAATGCAAATCTGATACACTGTATTATTATGTGACGACGTTTGCAGTTTTATACAAATTAAGACTGTGACTGATAATTTGAAATATTGAAAGTAAATTTATAAAAATAATAACTGTAAATAACTATTAACGTTTAACTAAATTATCTCGCGCATAAAATTTACTCTACGATTTATAAAATTTAAGTTATAACACTGCGCATTGCTAGACGTTAAGTATAATATAATATAAAATTATAACAGTGACTAATACACTCAACAATGTTCGTTAAAGAAATGTTTTACTTATTGGTTCACTAAAAATGTTAATGAATTAAATATACATGAATATAAAATTATTATAAAAATAAACACAAATTTTAACTTAGTGAATATAAATACATTTTGAGAGTAAATGCTCTGATTAGTTATTTATAATAAAGAATGTTTAAAGAAGATCGTTAAAAAGACATTAGAAGATAAACAGCCGAGTTTGATAGTTTTAATTCTAATAAAAAAAGTTTAAATGCACATATAATTTGATGAATAATATACAAATAGTAAATTCACAAGTGGACTAAGCCAAATACTCATATATTTAAAACTCTAAATTTAATTTGCAACAAAGCTCCTTTACGTCTATTTGTAGATGTTCCTTTAATGGAAATGACTTCCGGTTGTCGAGTGAAGTAAGTTGTATTGTGACTTTCTCGTGGTAACGTTCTGTACGAAGTTACCTCGCTGTCAATTTTCAGTTACTTTAACTCATATAGGCCTACGTAAAAAGTGGTACCTAACGAAGTTTAAGAAAATCTGTTCAGAGAGTTTGCAATCATACCACGAAAAACGAAAAGCTGACTTGACTTGTGTTCTGAAAATAACACACGCTGACTGTACGAGTAACTGAAGTTTCTTCGGTCTTCTTTTGTCGGAAGTTTTTTAAAGTAATAGTCATCATATTACAAAAATTTCTTAGTTCATAAAACTTCTAAACATGTAATAGCACTGTAAATGTTTTATTTAAACAGTTTTGGGTATAATGGATTTCTTTACTAATCCTTGTACTACAGTTAAAGTTTAGAAACCAAAGTTTTGTTGTTAGAAATAAAAAAATGTTTGTAACCATATCAATGTTTGTTACACCTTGTTATTTTCACGTTTTCTTGGAAAATTAAATTACATTTTATTAAAGTTAACAATCACACCCGACCTGTGTCATGTCATCTCGACTTACGTCACTCCTGCCGGCGCACGCGGTTAATCATACAGTACAGTCAGCCTTTTGTACTATAAAATGAACTGTCGATACTCTTAAAAACAAAGAAAAACAACGTTTTTCAATAATAAGCTTCATTTTAAACTTCAAAGACAAAATTTTCTTTATTGTACTGATATTCTTAGAGAAAAAAGTAATAATGTTGTTGGTATATTACTATAAACGTTTTTTGGTATACTACAAACAAAGACAACAGAGGGTAACTTCACACCTAACAAAATGTTCATAATTTTCAAAATTCGCATTATTAACTTTCTTTCAATTATAAAATATTTTTTTAGGTTCAGGTTATAGGCCTATTAATGAACTATTCTTTTTGAAAGTAAGATTAACTCAAATAAATCATAATGCACTGGAAAACTGACATATTTCTTGACATCTGCTCGTACATATAGTTAAGCGATTAGCTCTGAACTCTTGCGTGTAATACTAGACGGTATTCTGTCAGTTTACAAGCGGTGCGTGTAATACCAGACGGTATTCTGTCAGTTTACAAGCGGTGCGTGTAATACCAGACGGTATTCTGTCAGTTTACAAGCGGTTTATCTTTTTAAGTTACCATGCATGTAACGACACATCTAGTTCTATCATTGTGATTAGTAATTGTTGCAGCAACTATATCCCTTAATGAATGTTTTTAACATTTCATTTTCAAAACTCCTAAAGTATCGTCATGACGTATGCGAGGTAGAATATTGATGAAGACCTGCGTCTGTATATCTAACTCATAATTATGTATTACAACTAATTCATAATTCATAGCTCATGACAGATTCCACTCATACACGACGTATTCAACAGGTCCCTCCTACGTCTGATAACATTGTCGTTAGTACTTCCGACCCAGTCACCTGACATCGACAAAGCACTACATATTAAATATCTACTTCTTGGTTCATTGTACTTCTCCGATCTTTTCCTTTCATGAATCCTTCGTCTTCAGTTTCTATAATCATGACTTCCCAAAATCCACACTCTCTACTTCCATTTCTTCGGTAACATGATTCAAGTATGTTTACTAGTTTAGTACATAGCTTACCTTCTACAATACTTGCATTTTCGTTCTTTTCCTCTAGTGATCACAGGAATATTTTTTCGATCTCTATCCAAAAGTTTTTCATAAACGATTTTCCACTTTTCATTTACCTTTTCCTATATTCTAAAGAATTGTGCTCAGGAAATTAAGTTTTTCGTTCTTGTTTTGTCTCTAAGTTTGTTCATCATATCTCTTTGTCATGTAATACTGCATTTTACTGTACATAACTATGTATAGCAGTTTTACTGGTATTAGTGTTAACACTCTTAATCATATTAGTCACATCTCCTGTTAGTTGCGTCTTTTTCTAATAATCATCCTAGGTATTTAGGAAACTGGGTAAAAACCTGGTTATCAATTTCGGTCATGTGTCATCAAGTATCAATTAGTTTTACTCTATCTTAACAAATTGAAAAGTTTACATTGCAAAAATGGTCTTGTAATCTACATATCGTTTATAACGGCATGTGACGTCAAATGTCGTAAAATGTATTTTTCTTACAACATGTATTTACCATGTAAAACTTGTGTTTGTGAAATGATTTATTTTTAATGTTGTAATTCACAGATTTCTTGACTAGAGTATTTGCAATATTACTGGAAGTCGGATATCGGTGTTATAGTACAAACTGACAACAGTATGCTGGTACAGTAGTATATTCGTAGCAGTATGATAATGCAAGAGCATTAAAGTAACTTGAAATAACATTGCTGATTTAAAACTGTTAAATTCATTAGCGTTTTTAACACTAAGACAAAATAAGTTTTCTCTTTACAAAACATTAATTCTAAAAACGTTAGCTAACTTTATATTTCCTCTCATGGTCGGGACCCCGTAAGTAAGTATTCAAGGAAAAATACAATTTGACTGTTGGCAATCAAGCCGAACAACGTATACAAGTGTTTTCATACTGATTTTAGTTCCGTGTCTGTCAGTTGGTATAAATTACTGAAATTGCAAACAGAAACACTAGATCTTTTCAGCACGGAATATGGTTAAAAACTACTTGTTTACATATTTTAAAAGACGTCAATTTAAATAAAAGGAATACTGGCCAACTGCCAGGTAGTACACCTCACAATATCCTTTATCCAAATATAAGAGTATTTTGATTGTCATAAAACATGTTTTACTACGATATTTTTGGAGATTCATCTTAGGGAATACGTGAAAAATTTAAAAATTTTTCGTTGTAACTACAAATCATAACCCGTACCTTAAATCTTCATACAAACGAGAAGACTACGTTGGTTAACCAATTGCAACTTCAGCAATTGGATTTAAAAAATTCGTTGACAGTTACTTATAAATAATAGTATTACTACTGGCAGATAACGAGTAGGCTAATTGTACCCGTCTCAGTTCAACAGTTAAGACGGGACTCTGTACTAGACTGTACCATTGCTTTCAACATATGTCAGTGCAAATTTACTGTTGGTGTGTTTGCAATTTATAGTCTCAAATTCATTTGAAGACAACGTTCATTTAACAATAAACATCCCGAACGATTATTCGATTTCAACAAACTGAACAATATTGGCTTCAGCGTAGTTGCATACGAGGCTATACGTTGATGTAAGCAGCGCACTCGCTACACCCTACCTCTGCTTCTAGGTCGCTTTCCGTTCGGTACAGCGCACTTCGCTACACCCTACCTCTGCTTCTAGGTCGCTTTCCGGTTCGGCACAGTTTTAAAGCTTCGTTCATGACTAATTATTCACTGTATGATAAGGCTGCATTTTTAGATATAATTTCGCATATCACCAATACAATTTTAGCCTTTCTTCTCACCTACGTTCAGGATTTTACAATTATGAATTGCAACTAAGGTTTAAGATTACCTTCGTTTTCCCTGCGGCATCTTAGTAATAAGGGCAACACATTATATTACTTCTTTGCTTAAATTTCCCATGTGCCAATAAACTAACGTATATCCGAAAGGTGATGTGGTGATGTTTGTTGCACTTCGGGGAAGTCATAAAACACTGGCAGCGCAGATCACGGTAACAAAGTGCAGTAACAACAGCTTGGTGTCAGGAGTGCAACAGTAACAAAATGGTTACAATTTACTTTTAACTTTAGATAGGGCGCCTTTCCTTACATTACTTTGGAGTTTTTTTTAAATTTTTAGGTCCCTTAAATTTACGTGGATTGCTACCACGGCCCTTATCATTACACGTTTCATCCTTTAATGATTATTCGTGTCAATTGCCACTTCATATATATTACAAATCTGATTGACAGTTCAGCAATTGTTACTCGTATTACTGCAGCTAGTAGTACGGATTCTTGTATAAATACCATGCTACCGCGTTTCACATAAATCTTCAAACAGCACATTAGCCTATTGCATAAATTTTTCTCTATTAAGGACCTGTGGCCCTAATAAAACTAAGCAATTTTGTAAATCCAATTGCGAACATATATTGCGAAGTAATTCCAATAAATCGAAAAGTTTCATTTTTGTAGAGGAAACGTACTCCAAATTTACAAACATATTTTCTTCATAAATAAATTTTGACAGCTACATTTTACCAGTCTGTTGTATCACAGTCGCGAAACATCAACGCGACACTAAGTTCGGGCGTGATCGTAAAGTCCAAGCCAGTTTACACGTAAAGTTTTAACGGTTATTGAACGAGCGAAATAGTTCTCAGTTTTAACTTGGGCGTCCGACACTATTCTGTGTGTCTGTCTGTCTATCTACTTGGGGGATGTCTCAATCTAGTGACCTGTCAATTTGAGTCCATCAACGGATATTTGTAAAAATTAGCACGAGTATTCATATTTTTATCACCCCCCATACACAACTTCTGTCCTTAAAATTGATCTCCTAAAAGTAGGGTACGGGAGGCAAAAATGTGAGGAGTCAACATTTTGAAAAACATCGCAAAAACCATGTCGGGTATCAGACGAAGGGGAAGTCTGGGCGGGGCGAGTACTGCAGCTCAGGAAGCTCACCATGTGACAATTTTCCGAAAAGTATGCACTTCGCTTCAATGATATCAACTGTACAATTTTTATGAATCATTGTGCAAAAGCGAAACTTTTAAAGCAACTACTGGTAGTTACGTAATTTCCTAGTTTAGCATATCATCCTCCATAGTAATAAGTTTTATTTACAGAATTTAAAAAAATATTGTCGACAAGAAAACTCCGAAGCAGAGTCGATTGATAGAAAGACCAGGAAATGTTTACACATGGCACACTGTATTCTGAACAGCTTCAGTAATAAATGTAATAATGCGACAATAAACTGCACAGTATGAAATTACATACCGAGTTTTAAAGCTGACGTCACATAACGGCGTTGTCGTAGCAACGGTTGGAGTTTCAGGCCCAACTTACCTTTCGTTTATCTTCACCGTGTGAGATATGTTTGCGCTCCGTAGAGTAAACATTCATTGCTGGTGCCTTGATTTGAACTACATCAATTACGTGTTGTTTGCATTAATTATGCATCGCATAATTGTTATTTTAATTATTAAAACAAATAATGATATCTATTGGGTAATGTCTCTCTCCGATGACTGTCTTGCTAACCACTGTAAGCATACCAGCGAGTTGTTAATGAATCTAATAATTTCCTTCGAGTACCGGAATCGATAGTGTTAACGTATTACTCAACCAGAGGGAAGCGACGTATATCTTGCCTTCAATCGACGTTATGAATTTGCTCAACTATAACTAGCAACTAAGTTCTTTTAGTTTAGAGCTCTGCCCTTCCAAAATTAATATTAAAACAGAATTAATCGGAATAAAAAATTACTGGAAATATGAGCGAAACGTGTGGGTTATAAGAACATTTAAAGCTCAAGATTTATAACGATATTTTTATAAAAATAATAAGCTCAATTAAGGACAATGGAGTTACGGGGTAAGTATACTGGCTTATATGTGTAGTAAAATAATTGTCAGTGGCTGGAGAATATAATATTCCTTGTGAACGCGCGTGACGAAGAAAGAGAGAGATAGATAGATAGATAGATAGAGAGAGAGAGAGAGAGAGAGAGAGAGAGAGAGAGAGAGAGAGAGAGAGAGAGAGAGAGAGAGAGAGAGAGAGAGATCTTGCCACTAGCAAAATGTGAAAAGGTTGATCAAATATATAGTAATACATTTCATGGTCTATCCGTCTTCATTTTGCAATCAAGTTTGCAAACTCGACTTAAGAATAAAAGAAAATATATTTATTAATGGCATTAATGGGCGTCAGGATGCAAGTGCTCTTGGCGCTGAATCGGTTTACTTTTATCAAGAGCACAGACGCGACGAGAAAATGTATTCTTTATAGATTATTTTGATAAACCATAGGTAGAAATAATTTTTTATTTTTTATTAATTCGATAACATTAGAACCGTCCGACGACAGGTTCTCATAAGAGTTTCTTGACTAACACGTTGTAATCACTTTATAATCACATTTTACTGATAGCAAATCTGATATTTCTTCCATTTTGTTGTTTCAACTTTTCACTACTATTATATAAAATTAAAGTCAAGTTTAGATAATCTTCCAATATAACTTATACTGGTACTGATGTGTGTGTGTGTGACAGAATGATGTAAAATTAAAAAGAATCCTAAATACTTAACCCTGACATTTTTCAAAGAGTTATTCACATAAACTATATTCTTATTTATATACAGAAACTGCCTGAGTTCGACTTTTTCCTATCACAACAATCGCAAGAAAATTGTCTGGTAAATTTAATTTATGGAAACTTCTTGAAATTCAAAGTTAAAACCCTGGCTAAATCTGTTTTCTGTTTTCCGTTTATGTTGTTAAAACGTGATTATTTTTATTAACCTTCTGCGTGGAAAACTAAAAATAATATATTTGGAAAAATATTTTTTTGTCCTCTTCTTGAACAGTCAATACTGTGAATTATTGTTATTGTGATTCAAATGAAAGACAACTAAAGTTAAAGTATCTCCAAATCAATATTTTGTAAATTAAAATATTAACAATAACGGGTGTGACATAGAACAGCAGTCCTCACAGGAAATAGCGATATCCTACGAGCTATATATCAAACTCTTAGGACAGAAAACATTCTTTCTGCTGTTTCAGAAAAAACTCGTCGGTGTAACACACTGAAGATCGTTTGTTGTTAGTTCGGACCTTTAATGTGTCAAACAAGAAATGTCAACAGGAATGCGGTATTTGCTATAAAATGTAATGTGACATTAACGTTTGCTTTTGTAGAAGTCAAGTCCTGACATTCCGGAGCTGAATAACGTTACTGCACGGAACGTATTTCTGTTTAAAACAATAACTAAAGGAAAACAGTTTTGATACAAATTTTAAAAAATAGTTCCTTGAGGAAAATGAGAAACGGTACAGGTCATACAGAAGCATGAATCCGTCATTACACAACTGAATCAGACAATTATAAACCTGTCCAACAGACAACTGTGCTCCATATATTATCTCTTTTAGTTACAATTAGTAGACTGTCAGTCGTTGTGTTTTCGTAGTCTATGACTCAATTCTGCCACTTTATTCAAAATATTTCTTTAATATGTTAACCTTTTGTGTATTGACACAATTTTTTAAATAGCGAAATAATTTTTAAATTTTCCACCAACGCCTAAAGGCTGTAGGGGGGTGTTCATAGATCTTCGGCTATAGATGACAACTTGCAATGGCCATGGTAGAGCGTACTTAAACTTTTACGAACGGACATTATTTTTTCTTGTTGCCAATAATTGTTCGGACTCGATTTAACTTAGAGAGGAGATCATTCTACAGCTCTTAAGGATCATTTGATTCTTGAAACAGCTCATGGATTTACTGATCGAGACGTAATGTTATTATTATTAAATTTTAATTTATTCGAACACCGAGTAAAGGTATTACAAAGGCATAACTTAATAGCAAATTTTACTTGCCAACCACTAGCCTTAAATTTAGACTCATAAAGGATAAAGAACCCTAAAGTTTTATATTCTTATGCCTACGAGTTAAGAAATTTGTTTGCCGTGTGCGTAGGTCGGTTTGCGTGGTGTGTAGATCGCCAGTGACGTAATAAAATTTTCTAGTGTTTTCTAGGCGCCTTCAACTACTAGATTATTCTCAACGCATTACTCATCTCGAACTCGGCGGGGTATAAACGCAAGCGGGCAACGGCCAGCCAGTCAGTCGCGCACCGCGAAGCGAAGTGATAAAGACGTGTTATTGGTCAGTTTGAATTTGCGATTTAGTGTGCGTTATAGGAGTTGTTGTTATAGTGACTTGCGGTTTAATGTAAAGTGATTATTCTGTGCTAACACCTGTAATTACTGACTTGCATTATTTATTGAGTGGTTTTGTTTATTTAAATTTCCATTAAAGTTGTAGTTAACGATTTTTCTGTATTTGGTTATTACATTTTCCACAATTCAAACACTATTAAAATGCATGTAGTATTACGCAATTATAACGGAGATTCTGTAAAAAAAAAATAAAAATATTGAACCACGACCGTCGTAACAAGATTTGCGGGTATCGGCGTAGGCGTGCTGCTTTATTTGCCGGTACATCCAGATAAAACGATATCAGCACATAAACTACGTAGATACAAATTTGCATTATGTAAAAAACAAGAAAGCCTACCTTTATTTTAAGCAGACGATGATATTGATAAAGCAGGAAGAGAGAAAATAAAGAAAAATGCGTCGCTTCCCAGGATCACAACTTGAAGTTGTAGCCTATTGAAGTAATATCTATTGAAGTAATATCGCTGACGGTCATAGCAACAGGTCTTGTAAAGAAAACCTGTTAATTTATCTAAGCTGCAACTAAACGCAAGAAATGTAACACTTAAGTTCCAAAATTAGTCATACTGGACTATGTCGAATTGTCTGAAAACAGTTAAATATGTGAGCATAAGCTGTGTGCTAGAGTTTGTCAGATATATCTTGTAACGTAGAATGACCGGTGATAATACGTAATAATAATAATAATAATAGTAGTAGTAGTAGCAGTAAACATCATCATCAAAATGTTTCATCACCTATAGTTTTTGTGTGGCAAACAATTTTTAAAACTTTTGATTTTAAAATTTTGGGTACATTGATTAATGCGGTGAGCATGCAAAATAACACTTTTCATTGTGCGTAGAATGTTTTATCATAAATAGGTTCAGCACTCTTTGCAAGAAAATAACTACAAACGTTTACTCAGCCAGTAGAGCTGTGCGGTGGTTCGCTGACATGTCACGATATGAACCGTGTAACTTATGTGCCATTATTATTCTGAGGTATACGAAGAGTGCGGACAACAAGAATGTTGGGAAGTGGGCGGACAGTGGTACATTCTGATACCTGAGGAGAGTAGACTGCTATGATGCTAACATGTGACATGAGAAATGTGAGGACACCACCTCGAAATAGGTGAAGAGACAGTGAACATTTTTTGGTTAGAACATACTACCATCATATCCAATGTACTGAGACTCTTTACGTATATGCAAACTGATTTCCATCACTCTTCTTAGGCACTGGACTGGCAAATATGATACTATTTTGGCGTGATTAAAATCAACTTTGAGCGTCTTTTTTTGTTACATTGTTGTATTCTTTATTTTTTAAATATTTTTTATTCATAATAAGTTTTGATTTTTTATCAGCTACAGTTTTAAGACACAAAAATTAAACACACTCACTCTCAAACACACACGCACACAAATTTTAACTCCTACTCCAAATTCAGAATGAAAGAAATAGCTTTTAAGCGCGATTTGACACCGCCTGTTTTTTTCACAATTTTGAACTGCTCTCTCCATCCTTTCGTCTACCTTGACGTAGCGTACTTTCTTTTCCTCTTTTTTCCTTCCACGTTCAATTCCATTCTCATATACATAGTCCTAGTGACCTCCTTTTTTTTTAAAAACATTGTACGACATCTTTCACATTGGATTTGGGAATCAGAAGAATGCTGTTGATTTTATGATGCAATCCCTCGACAGAGTTAGTTGTCTAATGTCGTATTTGGTAGCACATCCAGAGCGATAAAGGGATTTCTTCATTCTCCAATCATCGTTCTACAAAATAATCGAAAACCCCAGAGAGTTTCCCATTATCCAGTGCTTCAAAATGGATCTCGACGAATCCATCTTCTACAAGTTCTGGTTTAAAAAAGGTTAGAGCATGTGTAGTCTTGTGTAGTCTACATCTTTATGCGTAGTCTTACTTCTTGGTTTCCTCGGCAGTCACTGGTGAGACCAAGTTCCTGTACTCCTCCCCACAAACACTTCTTCATATTTAATTAATTGATGGATTACTAATTGATGGAATTAATTGAAAATTGTTTTATAACCAAAGTTATGTTGGTTCAAAGGAAAAAGTGTTCATTACATTGTTCTGAAAATGTCACTTTATTTAAAAGGTTTTAAGGCTTTTGTATTATTATGTTTTGATCAACAGGTAATTACCCGAATAGAGGGAAAATGGTGGTTCGTGCCACGATGAGGGGGTAGAGTGCATGATTTATGGCTCTGACGTCACCGATTCATGACGTCACTGGACGAGGCGGTGTGGTGGATAATGACGTTACAGAGGCCCTGGTAGTTGGCTTTTGCGTTTCTGGCAACGATGGGGGGGGTAGAGGGAATTAATTATGGCTCTGACGTCACTGGACGAGGCGATGTGGTAGTTGGTGTGACGATTTTAAAATAATGTTTAAATCGCACAAATAAAAAATTTCTTTCAATATATGTAAGAGTATTATCCACCCCTTACCTATGCCTAGTTTCATGCAACATGCAACAACGTGCAAATTGTCCCGTACCAACACGTTAAGAACGGTGTTATTTAGCTAATAATAATTATTATTTTAATTAAATAAAATACGTACAAAATAAATAAATAAATTCCTAATTCGTAACCAAAAGGTAAAATAATATATTACGACTTAATTAATAAACAATTAATATAACTTAAATGAACGAACTATTTTCTCAGTGCGTAAAACCGCGCCAGCTACTGACTCTTTGCCGCTAAACATTGCATTCTTTCGCCCGATAGACACCGAGATGTAAGGATGTAGCTGCTGTGTCGTGAACATACACATAGGTGTATACAGTTAAACAATATTTAATCAAGTTTATAATGAGTTCGATTTGACCTATGTAGTATAATAATAATAATAAAAACAAAATTATAATGTAGTGCGTGAAGAAATATGTAAAGAATAATAAAAAAATATCGGTATGGAGAACCATACATGTCTTCCATATTCTAAGATTTATATTTAAAATCGTTTTCAGCCAAACAGCTAGGGAAGGAATTTTAACAAAAAAATACTTCTTTGTTGCCAATAACGTAGTACACATATAAAAAAAATTATCCCCTCCCCCTTCAACTATAATTTTGATTTATAGAAAATTACCCCCAGCCCGTTCAACTAGCCTCTTTATTTATAGATATTTCATCTACGTTTCTACAGTGGATTATTAAGATCTTATCAGGATACTTTATCAAAATTAAGTACTTTACTCATGTTACAACAAAAAATGTTTCAGGCAAACTGCCCTTTCCCCGTAACCGATCTTCACCAAAATCAACAGACATTGAGTTCTCTATAGCTCAGGCACATATGTAAAAAATTATTTGATTCTGTTTGAATTTACGGCAGTTATGGTTCGTCATATAAAAAATTACCCATGTTAAAACATAAAACATGAGATTTATAAAACATATCTAAGATTTATATTTAAAATCATTTTTGAAATAAAATATTTTCATAGAACCTACTAACGCTGGGGAAATCTGAGGAGCCAATCAGAGTTGGGCCTACCTGTCACTCTGCTGAATTTGGTGGAAAGTTCACTGTCGTCAAAGTATCAGCCTTGACAGGGTCCTCTTTTTCTGCAAAATGGGAGAGGCTTGAGATGGAGTGAGTGACATGGTCCCCACCTCAATGAAGAACCCATTGTTTTATAAAAATATATTTAAATTTTGAAAACTGAAAATTCTTTTCTTGTTGTAAATATTTATATTTTATAATCAAAATTACTTTATTTTTGTTACCTGGCAACAAAATTATTTTATTTTCAACAATTACCATTGTTTCAAAAAGTTTAAATAAATTTTCAAGTACTTTACTCTTGTTAAAACGTAAAAGGTTGCAGGTAAACTACCCCTTCCCCTTAACCGATCTTCACCAAAATCTAAAAGCCTTGAGTCCTCTACAATTCACTGATGTATGCAAAAAATTATTTGATTCTGTTTGAATTTGCGGCTGTTATCGTTTGCCATAGAAAATACGCTTGATAAAAAACGTTGCAGGTAAACTACCCCTTCCCCTCAACCGATCTTCACCAAAAACAGCAGGTCTTGAGTACTCTACAAATCAGGGCTGTATGCAGAAAATTATTTGATTCTGTTTGAATTTGCGGCTGTTATCGTTTGCCATAGAAAATACCCTTGTTAAAAAAACGTTATAGGTAAACTACCCCTTTCCCTTAACCGATCTTCACCAAAAACAACAGGTCTTGAGAACTCTACAATTTAGAGCTGTATGCAAATAATATTTTGATTCTGTTTGAATTTGCGGCTGTTATCGTTTGCCATAGGAAATACCCTTGTTAAAACATAGAACGTTACAGGTAAACTACCCCTTTCCCTTAACCGATCTTCACCAAAAACAATAGGTCTTGAGAACTCTATAATTCAGGACTGTATGCGAAACATTATTTGATTCTGTTTGAATTTGCGGCAGTTATCGTTTGCCATAGAAGAAAAATCTACACACAGACACACAGACAGACAGACAGACACACAGACACACACACAGACACTTTTCGGAAAACGACTTTTTTTCATGTTTTGAGTGTAGTAGAATCAGAATCTGCAATAATCTCGAACACGATTTTTTTTGCCATCACCATACTTCCATTCCTTAAGGAATATGGAAGTAAAAAGGAAACTTAGCCGACACATCTCTTAGCAAACTGTAAGTGGTGAGAAATGTTACTTACCAGATTTTAGTGCTGACAAAATAAGAACTGTAACTAAAAGTAAAATGTAATTAACCGACTCCAAAAGAAGAAAACACAAACAGCAACCGGATGAACTTCTAGTACCAAAATCTAATCGTCTAGGAAGAGACTACCAGAAACAATCAACCTCATGGAACATCAAGAAGAACCGTGTATCCTTAGGAGAGGACTGAAGATGACCATCATGGACCCCACAGCATACACATGTTATATTCAGGTGATATAAAGACATAATATTTGTAACACAAATTCATTGTAAAACAACAAGACCAGTAACAAAAGAACAGTAAAAAACTTTTGATAATTTAAAGTTTAATATAAATATTTTTGTAATTACTGTAATGAAGTAGTAATGACCTTACGATGTTTAGATTTAAATTAATTTTAAAATTTACAACCAAAATTATTCTTCTAATAATTTGGTTGAAGTTGTAATAAAAACATAACAAGCTTGAAACCCGGATCCGTGGTACTTAAAACAATATCTTGCTGAATGATTTTGATATAAAAAGAATAAAAGGTAAATTTTCAAAATATTTAATGCAGAATTTTTTAGAATCTGAGTTTTAAAAGTAAAGTAAAGTATGAGAGATAAATATGTTAATAAAGAGATGTTTTTGCTAACACCCAACGAGTGAATAAATTTATACAATCCTTGCTTAATTCCTGAACAATAAAGTGTTATAATTTGTTAGTGATTAAGTTTTACTAACAACGGCAGCTAGTTCAATTAACAGGTAACAAATTGAACTGGTTCCCGACATTTGTGATATCTTAACAAGGGAGACGTCACAAAATTGCGCCACTCTGCTGATTTATATAAAAGGTTTGTAAGCATCGTGACGCATACAAAAGTGCGCCACTCTGTTTTGTAAAAATAATAATAATTGTGGATTGTGTTGTTGTATTAATTATATTGTATATTGTTATAATTCTTTAACAATAACTTTGACAAACATAAATTTATTCACTCTGAAATAAAAAAAATAAATGAGTAAAATTTTAATTAAGATATAATAATATTAGTATAGTGACATTGCCGTAATAAACAAGTCATCGCTGGTAAATATTCCATTCTAAACCTGTCGGTATGAACAAGCTAGTTCATGTTAAATACGTGTTGAGGAATGTAAACTCTCCCCTTTTGTATGCACGCATCTCATTCAAAACCTCCCCTCGCTAACCTAACAGACAATCCTAGACACGATCTTTTCCTGTTCTGAATTGTCCTACCTGTGTTACCACCCTATGCAAACAATGCATCCAGTGTTTGACCCCTCTTAGATAGTAAAAGCTAATTGTTTAAATGTAAATAAAGATTCCCCTTTGTGAAATTCCGCGTATCTCAGTAGAATAAGAAATTAGTGTTCAGATAGGATCTAAGGTCAAGTATGGGATTGGCTTTAGATTACTGTAGTAGAATTAAGAGATATAGGGATAAAGACGTAACACAGTCACAATGGCGCCGCACTGAAAAATTCTTTACAAGGGTTAAAGAAAGTTCTTTACAAGGGATAAAGAAAGCGCAGAAAGCTAACCAATATAGTTAGAGTATGCAATGTAACCAGTCGGGCCACTATATTGTGAAGTTACGGGAAACTAAGAGTAACAAATAGATTAATAAATAAGTAATGTTTATTTATATGTGAATAATAGTAAGGTAGATGTTAAGAAACGAGAGAAAGGGAATTTCACGAAAGGTAAAAATGTAATTGTGGTTATTAGATTTTCTATGATTACCCCCATTAACCCGTTTTCATCGTTAAGTGCAGGAGGATGTGACGATTTTAAAATAATGTTTAAATCGCACAAATAAAAAATTGCTTTCAATATATGTAAGAGTATTATCCACCCCTTACCTATGCCTAGTTTCATGCAACAACTTGCAAATTGTCCCGTACCAACACGTTAAGAACGGTGTTATTCAGCTAATAATAATAATTACCTTAATTAAATAAAATACGTACAAAACAAATAAAGAAATTCCTAATTCGTAACCATAAGGTAAAATAATATATTACGACTTAATTAATAAATAAATAATATAACTTAAATGAACGAACTATTTTCTCAGTGCGTAAAACCGCGCCAGCTACTGACCCCTTGCCGCTAAACATTGCATTCTTTCGCCCGATAGACACCGAGATGTAAGGATGTAGCTGCTGTGTCGTGAACATACACATAGGTGTATACAGTTAAACAATATTTAATCAAGTTTATAATGAGTTCAATTTGACCTATGTAGTATAATAATAATAATAAAAACAAAATTATAATGTAGTGCGTGAAGAAATATGTAAAGAATATTAAAAAAAAAAGGAAACTTAGCCGACACATCTCTTAGCAAACTGTACGTGGTGAGAAATGTTACTTACCAGATTTTAGTGCTGACAAAATAAGAACTGTAACTAAAAGTAAAATGTAATTAACCGACTCCAAAAGAAGAAAACACAAACAGCAACCGGATGAACTTCTAGTACCAAAATCTAATCGTCTAGGAAGAGACTACCAGAAACAATCAACCTCATGGAACATCAAGAAGAACCGTGTATCCTTAGGAGAGGACTGAAGATGACCATCATGGACCCCACAGCATACACATGTTATATTCAGGTGATATAAAGACATAATATTTGTAACACAAATTCATTGTAAAACAACAAGACCAGTAACAAAAGAACAGTAAAAAACTTTTGATAATTTAAAGTTTAATATAAATATTTTTGTAATTACTGTAATGAAGTAGTAATGACCTTACGATGTTTAGATTTAAATTAATTTTAAAATTTACAACCAAAATTATTCTTCTAATAATTTGGTTGAAGTTGTAATAAAAACATAACAAGCTTGAAACCCGGATCCGTGGTACTTAAAACAATATCTTGCTGAATGATTTTGATATAAAAAGAATAAAAGGTAAATTTTCAAAATATTTAATGCAGAATTTTTTAGAATCTGAGTTTTAAAAGTAAAGTAAAGTATGAGAGATAAATATGTTAATAAAGAGATGTTTTTGCTAACACCCAACGAGTGAATAAATTTATACAATCCTTGCTTAATTCCTGAACAATAAAGTGTTATAATTTGTTAGTGATTAAGTTTTACTAACAACGGCAGCTAGTTCAATTAACAGGTAACAAATTGAACTGGTTCCCGACATTTGTGATATCTTAACAAGGGAGACGTCACATTGGTTTGTATGACGTGTCGTCGGGTACCGTTACGCGAAATTTGGGCCAATGGGTACCTGACGGGTCATCGGACACCGTACCCGAAATTTGGTGATTAATGCCGTCCCGATGTTACAGATGAATGAAGGAGGACAGCAGCGGTTACGAATAAAAATAAATTATGGCCCCTCCGGGATTTCAAGCCGGCTCCTCCGGTACCCAAAACCGGTATGCAACCACTACACCAAGAAGCCGTTGTTGCTTAACCGTAGTTATTTCCTTACTTTATTTTTTTTTTAAATAATGGTATTATAACACATTATATCAGTCATATATAGTAAAACAGATATATACCCAATTTTAGTAAATAAAGATTTTATATCATTAGAAAAATGATTGATTATATCTCTCATATGTAGTAACCCACTGATAAGTAACTATTTGCAAGCATTTACTTTAAATTATATTGTGCATATCCTTGAACTTGAGTGCACTGATCCTTTGTATAAACCAATGCACTCCTCTGATCGTAGAACAACTCCTTTGTACAGATCAACGTTCTACATTGACAGTAAGTTTAAAAAATTGAACAGGACGTACTTGACCTTAGAGTCTTAGTACGTTAACATCCGTTGTACAGTATAAAAGGCGCGGTAACACTGTGCACCTATAACAGTGTACTAACTGCTACTTGTAGAATGTCGCACTAAAGGGAAGGTATGTTTTGATGATATACACATGTTACCATTATGAATGTAACTAATATTTGTTTTAATACACATTTCAGGTTGAATAATTAAATCAGTGTTATTATAAAACAGATGCATACATTTGAATATGTATTCGTTATACTAACAGTAGACGTGTGTGTCTTATATTACAGGTTATGTATAGAAAATTCGCTTTACAATGTGTCATGAAATGTAACTGTATAACCATATAATATTGCATTAGATATATGTTTGTCTTATGACGCTATTATATTACAGAATTTGTTTGTATGTAGATACTTCGCTTTATATTTACCAGGCGTTAAGAACATATAAATGTTTCTAGGAATAGATGTGTTGTCATTGAAAATACAATTATTCAAGCAGTTTGTGTGTCACTGAAATTGTTTTTAGTGTATAAAGTTTAAATAAATATACTTACTCCGGACTCGTCGGCACGCGGTGTGTGTGTGTGTGTGTGTGTGTGTGTGTCAATCAGCTCTGAAAACTGGTTTTTTGCAAGCGAGCTGTGAAGCCAGCCGGTCTGGTGTTGTGTTAAAGTTTATATAAATATATTTACTCCGGACTCGCCGGCACGAGGTGTGTGTGTGTGTGTGTGTGTGTGTGTGTGTGTGTGTGTGTGTGTCAATCAGCTCTGAAAACTGGTTTTGCATGCGAGCTGTGAACCCAGCCGGTCTGGTGTCGTGATACTCAAATTCCACTGTAATTTGATTTATCAAAATATTATCGCTTGACATTTATTGTCTAGTTGCGCGTGTGTACATTTTTTAAGGTATTAATTCTCATGTATTGTTGAAATTATAAGAATTATCCTAGAAGGTTTATTTATTTTTTCATGTACTTATAACCTTCGTATATGTTTGTAGTGAAATAGTGAAATGTGCCTTATTACGTTTATATGTATAAAAAGGCTTTGCTTGAAATTATAGTAAGTGCATTATTTTGTATTTAATGACATTATAGTAATATTGTGTAAGTAACAATGTATGTGCTGAAAGCGCACGATAGGAATTATCTTATTGTATTTGTATAAAGAGTATAATAATAGAAATAACAAAGGTCTTGGTTCATATATCAGTTTTAATAATATCGGAAAGCTTTTACAACCAAATCATAAGCTACAATTCTTCTTACTGTATGTATACACCTAGAGGTGGGACTGTGATTGCGATCACTGCTTCTAAGAACACTGCTCCATGGGTAGAGCAGTGAGCAGCTGTGATTGCTCTGTAAAGTTCCTGCTCTTGTCGCACTAGCGCTACTAACTATATGTATATTTTCAAATTGTCTTTCCGATATAAAAAATTTAATTTATAATAAAATTGAATATAAGCAATTTATTTAGATAAATATGACCTCGATTTCAGTAAAATTACAGACGACTAATACTTTAACTTTTTAAATTATTTATATTTATTTATTTATTTTAACACATCTAATAAATATGTATTTTGTTTTATTTAAAAGTGTTACCAATTTTTCAACGTTTGGAAATGAATTATTTGTTTTCTTTTATAATCTGCAATTTTATTTTTATAACAATGTGCCTAAAATTCATGTAATTGGAAAAAAAATAATAATAATTGAACTTAATTTTTTTTTGTAACGCAAAGTCATTTTTCAAACTATTACCTAAAAAACTGACATAAACAGTGATTAAACCACTGCTACTTTTCACTGCTACTTTTAAAGTTACTCTCTGTGATCACTGTTCTCGCAAAAGAGCAGCTAAGCCCATCTCTATATACACCGAAGGTTTATTTTTCTGCGAATCTAACCCCTTATAGGTTTTTTGGGGAATCAGTGACATATTTCATGCGTTATTGAATTTGACTGTGTTCCTATACAGATAAGTATGTATATTTAAGTATACACCAAAGGTTTACTTTTCTGTGAATGTAACACTACGAATCTAACCTGCTATACGTTTTTTAGCGAATCAGTGTAATATTTCATGCGTTATAGAATTTGTCTATGTGTTCCTATACAGATAAGTATGTATATTACTAATTGATTTGTATTTTAAGTGTACACCAAAGGTTTATTTTTCTGGGAATGGGACAAACTATTCGTTTTAAGTTGTATAATTATAAATAATAACAAAAACACGTATTAATTACCATTTTATTGATATAAATATTATTTTTAACTTTTAATAATTCAAAACATACAGCAGCCATAATCAGAAAAGTAACATACACTATACTTATTCATTCATGTATACATTTCATAAAATTCACAATAATACAATTTATTTACACTTACATAAAATTCACAATAACACAATTTATTTATAATTATTAACTTCTTATAAAATTTACGTTTACTGTTACAGTTACACGTTACAATTTAAGTTTACACTTACTGAAATTTAAACATAATATATTACCACACAATTCTATTTATACATCAAGGTGTGACAAATAAAACTTAAAAGTTCATAAATAATTACAATACATTTTATATATCTGTTATTCATGGTTTAAAAAAACAGTAATTATCAGGACACCAACAGACCCTGCCACAATTCTTACTGCCCCACCAACATATCTTATAACATTCCTCATTATAAAATTTTGGTGTACAGTTTGATGAATAACGTTTAAAATCGTGTTTCATATAATACATATTTCCAAACCACTTTTGTGTAGATAATACATGTCTATTGTAATGAATGTATTTTATATTGTGGTATTTGCAGTATATAATTGGAATTTCTATTAAGAACGGAAACAATGTGTAAAATTGTTTATTGAAGAATTCATTAAAAGCTTTCCTCATTTTTACGATATTTTTAGTAAACTTCGTACATTTCCAACGATACAGTTTATAATGATCATTTAACGGAATCTCAAACTGTTCATAGTTAACATGTGAATGTAATTTAATTAAATCACATTGACAATAAAGTCTTTTACCTTTAGGGCTATATCCAAATTTTCTATTCAGAACTTTTAGAGTAACGTTACATCCAACATATTCTCTTGTCTTGTTTCTTTTTCTGAAAAATGAAAATAAAATTTGATATATAAAACAAAAAGGTCATAATTACATTCAGGTTTTGTTCTCTCTCTCTCTCTCTCTTCCTCCCCATATCCATACTCTATTAAATTCACACTCACTTGCTACATGACAGTGTCTATTATATGGTGGTGTACGACATATATCACCCTCACACTCGCACAAACAATTCGCCTCAAAGCATCTGTTCGTCTCTCTGTAACTATAGAATAAAATCATTGTATATATACTTTTTAACCGTTTTTTCCATTACTAACGTGTACAAGGACCTGTACACGTCCGTATGGAGATCAAAGTGGTATTCCACAAAGTTAAACTTAAATTAAAAGCATATTACCCTACACCAACATATAGATATATAGTACGCATCTGTAAAGTGAAATTAAATTAAAAGCATATATGTGATCAAATTTTTTCTTGCACACACACACACACACACACACACACACACACACACACACACACACACACACACACACACACACACACACACACACACACACACACACACACACACACACACACACACACACACACACAATAACTTGATACAACCAGGTTTTGTTCTTCTCTCACCATACTCTATTTAACTTGTTACATCACAATGTCCTCACACAACGTATAACATAAAGCTTATTACCATACACTATCCATATTAATGTCTTGTTCAATTACTTTGTCTGAAAAAAAAAGAAGAAATTAATACACTGACATTTTTATACATATGTGTGTGTGTGTGTGTGTGTGTGTGTGTGTGTGTGTGTTTTTATTTATACGAGAAACATACTCACATAATCGATGTCCAGTTGGACGCTAGTTTTCTCGTTCGGTAGTGGGATGTGCGATGTGACGTAAAGTGACAGCACACACGGTTTGACTGCTTTCAGTTGATCTTCCGTGAATACGTCGGTCCATCTTTTTGGTAGATAAACGTAAAACCGATTCTCTTTTGCGGACAGGGCCCATCGTCTTCTAGGTCCATGAGAACAGACTCTCCAAATCTTGTGGATACGAATTTCATTTGTAAAATGTGATACTTCACGTTCATCTTTAAACTTGATAAGTCCCGTTTTGGGAGAAATTTCGGTACAGCTTTCGCGTTACTCACTATGGTTTCCATTGCGAGTACTGATGGCTGGCTAGGGAAACATTGGTGTATTTATTCTGTTCCCCCCGACCACTAGGACTAAGTTTCTTCCTTCCAAAGCGTCATCTCCTTCGGTCACGGCCGGTCATAGACTCCAGGCTACCAAGGCGTCGTGAACACCGGCTACGAAAGCGTTACCATGCCGACAACCCCCTGCCACCCATACCTCTGCTCCGTTTGAGCTCGCATCTGCGATGCCTCCGGCTACTAATGCGTTCCAACGCGTTGCCTACCTCTCGAACCGCACCCCGCACCACCTACTTCACCCAGAGCCCGCGAACGCAACGTCCGGTTTACCTTTCGCTCCGCATCCCGCACCCCACCATCAAACGCGTCGTCTACCTGTCGCTCCGCACCACCCACCGCCTACTTCACCTCGAGCCGAGAATGCAACGACCGGTGAACGATTCATTTACCTTTCGCACCCCACCCCGCACCACCTAAACCTGTCGCTCCCCACCCCGCACCGCCAACTTCACCACGAGCCCGCGAATGCAACGACATGTGAACGTATCGTTTACCTTTCTCTCCGCATCCCGCTTCGCCTACCTCTCGCTTCGCACCCCACACCACCTACTTCTCCTTGAGCCCGCCAATGCGACGACCGGTGAACGCATCGTTTATCTTTCGCTCCGCACTCGCCTACCTGTCCCTCCGCACCCCGCACCGTCAAAACCTGTCGCTCCGCACTCCTCACCACGTACTTCACCACGAGCCCGCGAATGCAACGACCGGTCAACGCATTGCCTCCGGCGGTGCACACAGAGCTTGCACTGCATCGTTTGTCAGCCAAGCGGATTCAGACTCAGTAGGTTGTATATATATTGGTCCGGCGAGCAGTTCCATCTCACAGTCTGCGATTGAAACGTGTATCTACCACAATGGATTTATCAGCTAGCAGTGAACAGCTCGCAATTCGAGGTAATGTAATTACCATTAGATTTATTTTTTCAGATAATACACTAAACATACAACCAATATTATCAGATTACAAAGACATAATTATTAATAGAATATCTACTGAAGCTTCTCTTTTGAATAATTATGGAAAATGGTACTTGGCAGAACGTTTCATTTAAAAAGCTTATTGACTCTGAAAGTATTACGTGCACGGCTATCTTTCGATCCCGTACACAACTGAAATCATTTTATGATGATATCGATGAACAGTATTTGACGCGTTGTGAAAAAATAATCGAAAGTGCGGAAAAATTCATACGTGACGGAAGCGGATGGGAATTGTAAACATACAAAATAAGAAATATGAAAAGTGTTTTTTATGGTCTGTGCTGGCTGCTATACAGCCAGTTGCGCATAACGCACATTTAGTTAATTACTATCGACCTTACGAAAATGATTTAAACATGGACGGGATTCCGTACCCTGTTGAAATAAATAAGATAAAGCGGTTCGAAAAATTGAATGAAGATATATCTGTCAACGTATTCGGGTATGAAAAAGAGGTATATCCGTTACGTATTACAGAATATCGTGGGAGGAAATATCATATTAATCTTCTAATTTAGTTTGGTCTAAGCACTACACACTACCACACTACTGCTTAATACGAAATCTATCTCGGATACTTGCGTCCTTGACGAGACATTGCGGTTCTTCGCCTTACTGTGACTATTGCTTGCATAGATTTTCTGATAGTAAAACGATAGATTCAACACGAAAGCGGCTTGAAGAACATCAGGTTTACTGTTCGCCTCATGGTGCACAAAAGGTAAAACTTCCTGCCGAATACGATAAATTGATGCATTTTAAAAATTTTACTTTATGCCACCGAGTACCTTATACGGTGTACGCGGATTTTGAATCGTTCGTTGTACCGATCGCGCAAACCACAGGAAATAATTGGTAAACGTGGCACACCATGTACCGGCTAGTTTTTGCTACCTGATTGTCGACTGGGAGGGAAAAGCTGTCTAGGAACCAGTACTGTATCGTGGTAAGAACGTAGTGGATACGTTCTTGAGTACGCTCTTAACCGACGTTTAGCGACTGGATAGAAAATTCTTGAACCCAATACCATGACGGAGGACGATGAGCGTGGTTTTCAAGACGCCACACAGTGTCATCTGTGTAAGAAACCGTTAACGGATGAGAAAGTACGTAACCACTGTCATGTAACGGGGCAATATTTAGGAGCTGCACACAATGCTTGCAATATCAATTTTAAAGTACCCACACACGTACCGGTATTTTTTCATAATTTAAGCGGTACGACTGTCATCATCTGATGCAAGCATTTGGAAAATATAAAGAAGAAGAAATGACGTGTATAGCAACTAGCAGCGAACGATACATCTCCGTTTCACTAGGACCCCTCAGGTTCCTCGATTCCATTCGATTTATGAACGAGTCTCTGGAAAAACGTGTCGGTAACCTTTCAAAAGATAAATTTAAAATTCTACATCAGTTTTACACGAACACTGTTGACTTACTGCTACGTAAGGATGTTTACCCTTAGGCCAGGCGCCCACAGAGGTGGCAAAATGCAAAGTGGCGGTGACGTGGCAGTGGTGATCGACGGACGGGTGGCGATAATTTTAAAGCGATGTGGCGGTGACGTGTCTTAACGCCAACAGGGTAGGCGGCTGTTGTTGTCACATCAGTCGCAATGTCGTCCTCCGAACCTATGTTTGGTACTGTGTGTTTTATATTTTAGTGTCTATGATTCACGGAAGTACTAATAACTATTTATTTGAACGGTAGTAAACCACAATTCAATGCGTCCGCTTCTGGAATCAAAGTGCATAATACTCATAACAAGATAATTAATAAAATTTAACGTTACAGAAACATAACTATAAAAACACAGTGGACGCAATTCACGAGGATGGCTTCGTATAATCAGCACTTTTTATACCGTTTGTGGTACCAAAAGCTGCATGTGGTGTGTGGTTCTAAACGGTAGCAAGTGTTGATGATACGAAACCATCCTTGGAAACGCGTCCACTGAAAGTACAGTGTTTTTAATTTATCACTGTGTAGGTTAAAACTTATTAATTATCTCGTTATAAATTAGTCATTTCAAGATGTAGTACGTAACAAGAATACATAGGTACACACAATTAAAGTAATTTTGATAGAAGAAAATATTAAAATTTTATTACACTATAGCCTACAGATTGTTCAAAATAAATTGCAGTACATGTTCACATGAAGAATATTTTTAAATGTTTTAAATTTGTATGTAGCACATTCTTGTAATATCCAACTATCATGTAACCGGCCCAACCATAATTTAAGGTACCTAATGTTAAGTAATATTAAGTAAGTGTTACATTTCCTTGCTCACTAGTAATATGGAGTGTGCGATGAGTGACTGTATTAGCCGGTTGATGCTGTTCGTACCCGGAAGCATGCGAAGTTCACGAACCAGGCGAGAAGTCTTGAAAGAAAACATTTGCTAGTGGTATTTCACCTAATATATTTCCTGCCATAATTAAAATTCCGATTTTAAAACGTCGCTTTTGCTCCTCCGTCATTTTTCTCATACCCGGTAATACGCACATTAAAAATGAACATTCTGCATCATCATATTTTCCCACTGTCTGTTTTTTGCGGAAAAATATTCCATTGCTGATCTGTTGACGTCTTGTAGCTATAGTAATTTATCAGAAACTTTTCGATATTTGTTTTTTGGGAGTTGCGAAGAGGCACGATTTATTTGTCTTGAACGGTGTTCTTCTCCTTCCTCTTATTTTTCTTCCTGATGAAGTGGTGCTACAGATTGACGTTCCGTTTGAATCTGGGGAGGATCCTCATCCGTAAAAGATGGCGTTTCGTGTAAGATCTCTTCACTCACTCTTTCGTCGTTTGCCTATATTATTCTTTTTTATGGTAAGCAATTGATGTGCATTGTACAAAAAGCAAAAGCAAGCACTGACGCAGTTTAACCTATAAGTATCAAGTTAATTTGAAAATAGATACGTACCATTCTCCGTGATTGCATTTGCTATTGCAATCCAAGCTTGATCTTGGGCTCTGGTACGGTGGTAATCCGGCGAGGTGTGGTCATATTAGTACGGATGCTGCTCAACGAATTGCACAAAATGAATTTTGAAATCCTGGTCGTCGCGCATGATTACACTTAATTATTTTTTATGATTATAATTATATATTTGTGATTATTAATTCTCGGCCTGTTTTGCGAATCACTCCGAAAACACAGTACAGAAACGGACGTGCACGTGGCGAAAATAGAACACGATGTAATCGAGTGGCGGAGACGTGGCGGATGTGAAGAGGACCAACGTGGCGGATGTGTGACTTCCTTTGGCGTCAGTCTATTTACTAACTAATGTTATTTATCCCAGCGACGTCACGCCTCCGCCACACCACGTCTGTGGGCGCCTCGCCTTACGATTACGTTACTAACGAAACAAAATTTGACGAGACACAGTTACCGTCGCGCGATAGTTTTACAACGTTTTGACAGAATTGTCTATAGAGGAGGAAGATTGCGCGCACGCTCAAGCGGTTTGGTCAGCATTCAACATGCGTACGTTTGGAGACTATCATGATCTTTATTTAAAAGCAGACGTACTTCTGTTAGCCGATGTATTTAAAAACTTTAGATACATGAGTCTCCAGTATTACGAAATCAATCCGTGCAACGTGTACACTGCTGCCGGATTGGCATGGAACGCAATGTTGAAAATGACCGGTGTGCGGTTAGAGTTACTGACCGACCTTGACCAACACCTGTACATAGAGAGCGGAATCCGTGGAGGTGCCGCGATGATTTCTAATAGATACGAAAAGGCCAACAACCCCTATGTACCGAATTATGACTCGAGTAAACCGAATAACTATTTGATGTACCTCGATTGTACCAACTTGTACGGAACGGCTATGACACAGTTTTTACCCCTATCAGATTTTCGTTGGTTGGAACGTAACGAGATTGATGCACTGGACGTGCAGGCGTTACGTGAAGACGATGAGACAGGTTATATATTTAATGTTGATCTAAAATATCCGCAACACCTACATGACCTACACACGGACTATCCTTTAGCACCTGAAAAACGTATTATTACATGATCTCACCGTACAGTTATTGGATGAAACTGCAAAATGATTTCGTTTGCGGTAACGGAAAAGTAGAAAAATTAATAACTTCTCTGGTGGTCAAGAAGAACTATATTGTACACTACAAAACGTTGAAACTCTACATCGAACTCGGTATGGATTTAATGGCAATACACCGTGTGTTATCGTTCACACAGAGCGCGTGGTTAAAACCTTTTATAGAATTTAACACAGCAAGACGGAAGGAATCGAGAAACGAATTCGAAAAAGACTTTTTTAAATTAATGAACAACGCACCCTACTGTAAATTATTAGAAAACGTACGGAAACGTGTTGACTTCAAATTGGTTGCTAACGAAAAAAAATTACACAAGTTAACAGCAAGCCCGAGATTACAACATTATTTTATATATAACGAAAATCTGGCAGGTGTCACGATGAAAAAAAGTGTATTACGTTGAATCGTTCTTTGTATATTGGCTTCTCTGTACTAGACATAAGTAAATTAATAATTATAATGTATAGGTTCCATTATAATTTCACAGTAAATACGTACGGTACGAGTGCACGGCTGTGCATGACGGACACCGATTCGTTACTATATAACATACAAACAGATGACGTCTACAAAGATATCGAGAAAAACCTTGAGCTTTTTGACACGTCCGAATATCCCACAACACATCCGTGCTACAGTATAGTCAACATGAAAAAGTTAGGTACCTTCAAAGATGAAACAAAAGAAGTACCAATACTTGAATTTGTTGGCTTACGTGCGAAGTGTTACTCTATCATTACGTTAAATGATCATGAGAAGAAGGTAGCGAAAGGTGTGCCACGTTCAGTCATCATAAATCAATTGAAACACCAACAATACAAGGAATTGTGTGAAGACACTGTGCCAGACCTATACTACGGCGCAAACTATCCGCAGTGAACAACACAACATATACACGAAAAAGATTATAAAATTATCGCTGTCACCGTACGATGACAAACTATATATTTTAGATGATGGTGAAAGGACACTAGCATATGGACATTACAAAATTCAACCTACACGTAATATAATTCAACAGGCACGAAAATCAGTTATTCGTACACCGGAACGTGACACTATAATATGCACTATCGCGGACCATACAGTGTTAGTAGCGATGGTACGCTTTAAGAAGTCGGTAAGTTTCAACGACAACGTGTTGGTGTATCTCGTACCGAAATTTTGTGATTCACGTTTCGGGTGGTATGAACGTCGTACGCAAAACCATAGCGAAGGCATTACACCGACCGGTGAGAAGGAACTTTCCCAGACGTGCGGTGGAGGTGAAGGGGTTACACGACCTGTACCAAGCGGATTTGGTGGAAATGATACCGCATGCCAAGTCGAACAAGGGGTACAAATACATGATGACTGTAATAAACCCGTTTACCAAGTTTGCGTATGCGATTCCCTTGAAAACGAAGACAGGCGTTTAAGTACCACATGCCCTGGAGCCGATACTCATCAAGCATAAAATGAAATACCTCCAAACGGATAACGGGAAAGAGTACTTTAACAGTACCGTACAAGCTTTACTAAAGAGATTCAACGTTAAACACTATTCAACGTACAGCGAGAAGAAAGCGTCCATCGTGGAGGGATTCAATCCTGCGCTAAAAACGCGCATGTACCGTGCGTTCAGCGAGCAAGGTCATTATCGGTGGTTGACTCTGTTGCCCAAGCTACTGCAGGAATACAACAGCAGCGTGCACAGAACGATAGGTATGAAGCCGTGTCAAGTAGACGAGAGTAACGAACGACTAGTGCTGAAAAGAATAAAAAGAAATACCGCACCGGAGAAAGTGAGTAAGAAACATAAGTTTAAAGTAGGTAATCGTGTACGTATCAGTAAATATAAAATCACATTCACTAAAGGTTACACACCAAGCTGGACGAACGAGATATACACCGTGCACAGAGTTCAACCGACCGTGCCGGTTACGTACTCGTTGAAAGATCACACGGGTGAAGTGTCGAAAGGCGGTTTCTACGAGCAAGAATTGAGTAAAACCAGCGTGGGCGATGTCTATCTCGTTGAGAAAATATTACGACTTAAAAGTGATCACGTGCGAGTGCGCTGGCTCGGCTTTGACGGTAAACACGATTCGTGGATACATAAAAAGATCTGATATAATAGCGTTACCACAGTATTTTGCCGAACGTAAACGAGTTAAGAAGAAGATTGTACAACAATAGATAAAGTTAAACGTTAAGAATGTAGACTCTACTAAGTATAAAGCTGAAGTCACTTATAATAAACACAGTCCACTGTTTCCGAACAAAGTTCGATGTATCGTGTGCGGAACAACGAACAGCGGAAAGTCAAACTTTGCCTTTAACAAGTTATTCGATCCAAACGGACTGCGATTTCAGAACTTGTACGTGTTCTCCAAATCATTGTTTCAACCGAAATACCGTATGTTGGAAGACGTTTTTAAAGCTCTCGCTGTCGATGAAATGATGTACTTCACGTACAGTAAAAACGATGAAGTACCGTCACCTCACGAAATCACGCCTAATTCTATCATGTTGTTCGACGATGTAGTATGCGAACGACAGAATAACATACGAAAATATTTTGCTATGGGACGGCATAGCGGCGTGGACACTTTGTACCTTTACCAGACGTACAGTCTGGTACCGAAGCAACTGGTGTGTGATAATGCCAATATCTTGGTTTTGTTCAGACAAGATGATCTCAATTTGCGTCACGTTTATAACGATCACGTTAACACAGACATGAAATACGAAGTGTTCAAAGCGATGTGCGCCGAAGCATGGAAGGATAGTTACGGATTCATAGTCATCAGCAAGGACTCACCGATAAACGCAGGTAGATACAGAGTGGGTTTTGATCGTTTTATACATAAATAGGATAGTTTGTGAGAGAAAGTCACCAGTGTCAAGATGGATGACAAGCAATTGACACAAGAAATCAATGCAATTAGCAACAACATAAGACAAAAGTATCGGGCGTTGAAACATGACCTCAGAGAGAGCGATGAACTATTAACGAGAACGTACAAACCTATTTTAGAACCATTAACCCAGATTTCATAAAAGTTGAATGTCTCCGGTGATAAAATTACAAAAAAGTTGAAGAGGAATATACGAAGACAGCTGTCGAGATGACACCACCACCACCACCATCACAACCTCGCTTCCTTAGAACGGAAGTGTTGGCACAAATACCTGATGTCGAAACACCGGACGTGACTCTTGAAGAGTTTTTAGCAAGACCCGAAGGCCGACACGAAACACAAGAATACGTTGAACAGTCTGTCAAAGGTCCGCTCGCGAGGAAATATTTACTAATGGTGTTATCTGACGATCGAGAAAAAAAATGCATCACACGTACGGTGTCCGTAACGTTAAAGACAACTGGATGGTGGGTAATTCGGTGTTAGAGATCAATCAAGACGATAGCTTTTACATAGCTGGAAAACGATACAGGGGCACACCGAGTCTCTACGAACTTATGTTTATGAAAGAACCCAACAAGAGCGTATACGATGAAAATGATTTAGCAGCGTACAAGTCTATACTGTCGGACACTAACGCTCATAAACATTATTATTTACCGGGTGCTAAGGTAAATACAAACAAAGGTGTCACGTACAGAGAGATAATGCCTCGATTGTTCCCGCCGCGCAGCGGACGTGGTATCGATTACGTACACTGGAACGATCCCAACGAACTGGTTGAACGGATGAGACTGCTGGTAAGTTCAAAACGCGCCGGTCACACCGGACACGACAACGAAATCGTCTCCGTAGTGAAGGAATTACGTAAAGCCAACATTATCGTATAAATTTTGTGAAAGCCGGCGTAACGACTCATTGTTGTCAATACTGTCGACATGTGCGGATTAGATTTGACGCCTGACTTTGAAGTCGAAAACGAGAGACTGAAAACCTTTACATTATGGCCTGTGCATTTCATCAGTCCGACCGTTATGGTTGCCTCAGGCTTTCATTACACAAATGAACTGGACAGGGTTCGATGTTAATTTGCGGTATAGAAATCTTTCGTTGGAAAGAGGGTGACGATCCGATGGTGTTACACACGCGATGGTCACCGCAGTGTCGTTACATAAAACGGTTAGCACACCTCTTGTAACGTGTAGTCGTACGATGGTTGTGGACAAGTTCGGGAGACATCAAAGCACCGTAAGCGTGCGACGAGAAACAAAAAGACAATTACGCGATAGTGTGGGATTCAAGATTACGGACGATGGGCACATAGATGTTGAAAACAAGAAGATACGAAATTTGGCTACTCCTGAAACCTTGTACGACGCTGTTCCACTGCATTTCGTTCAAGACTGGTGTCTGTTACTACCGGAGGAACATGACAACAGCGGCATCGATATGAACGGATATAGACTCCACAACGTTGATACTCCCTTAGATCACAAGGACGCAACAAACAAAGTGTACGTCGACGACACGTGCTTGTGTTACGCGAAATCAACGGACGGTGATCCAGTCATCGATGCACGCGATCACAACATGATATCGGTCAAAGAACCTACTCGGGATAACGATGCGTCAAACAAGTATTACGTAGACAAGAACGTGATACACAGGGATAAACGCAATAACTTGTTAATTGGACAGCATAGGATAATGCAAGTAGACCGGCCTCAATATGATAAACATGTAGTAAACTTAGAATTTATGAAGAATAATACGGTTAGTTTAAGACGTGACGCATTCAGTGCGAACGGAAAGAAAATAACGAACGTGACTAACGGTGTCGGTGATACGGACGCTGTGACTGTACGTCAACTGTACGACTTCAAAAGAGATACAAAGAGCGAGTTGTATAGTCGTCAAAATCTTTCAAATGCGTATGGAGAAAGTGATGTCATATATCATTAAAAATTGCATGCACAAACGGTACGCAGTTCATTAGACGGAAAAGAGTCTGAGTTAAACGCTCGTGACAATGCGGAGACGAGAAATTTTATAAAAGAACTCGATAAAGTGATAATCACTGACGACACTCTGTTTTAACAATGTATAAAAAAAGGAGGCGTGGTATCGTTGAAAACGTGTTTAAAAGCGTTGCACCAGCTGCTGTTTCATCAGTTATCAATCGAGCGGTCGAACTATATCTGCCGGGTTACAGATTCTGTGGACCGGGCACGAAACTCGAAGAAAGATTAGCGCGTGGTGATTGTGGAATCAACCAATTAGACGAAGACTGTCGCGAACACGACATCGCTTACGCTCAATACAAAGACAACTAAAGTAGACGCATTGCGGATCGTAAACTCGCGGAACAAGCGTGGGGACGGGTAAAGGCTTTGGATTCAGGTATCAGCGAACGAGCTTATGCGACAGCAGTTGCAGCGGCCATGAAAGCAAAATCAGCAATAGGAAGTGGCCGACATCGTAAAAATAAAAAGAATGTGAGTGGTGGTGGTCGTGGTGGGATGAGGAAGAAGAAGAGAACTGTCCGAACCACCAGGAAGAAGAAGAGAACTACGTCCGGATTGTATTTACGTCCGTACCAAAAAACTAATTCGCATACCGCTCCGCTCATTGTACGAAGATGAATTACGTTTATACGCAAAAAACTAAACATACCGTATTTTAGAGGTGTTTACATGCGCATCGCATTACCGGCTACAGCGCCGTGGAAGAACGAAAGTGTCATCGTGAATTTGGACGACGAGAGCGGACCGGGAACCCACTGGCTATGTTACAAGAAGCGTGGAAATCGAGTACACTATTTTGACGGGTTCGGTAATTTACGTCCACCTCTGGAGATGATGCAATATTTTGGCGATAGAGCCGACGTTCGTTACAACTACGAACGGAAGCAACCTCCTAACACGGTCATCTGTGGTCATTTATGTTTAGACTTTTTATCGTCTTCTGATCAGTAAACGTCAGCATGTCGACGCTAACGGTCACCGTGACGGGTACCGACGCTGCGAATCTCGTGTGTAACTTTTTCCCACCGCTTGAGTTATACGGTGAATGGTACGTTGGGTTAATGGATTTTACATCTTATAATTCAATACCAAACGTTATTGAAGGAAATAATAATGAATTTCCAGTAAAAATTTCCAATGACAAGTAGTCCGTCATCAAGTTGCCTACCGGCACCTACGAAATCAGTGATATCGAAACGTATCTGCAAAAACAGTTGGGTGAGAGAACAATCAGTTTACGTCCAAACAACAGCACGTTAAAGTGTGAACTTTACTGTAAGCACGACATCGACTTTTCGCACACACCAAACACTATTGCACGTATGTTGGGATTCAAGGAGAATCAACAGCTGGAAGCGTATAAAACACACGAGTCGAACGTACCCGTCGACATAATCAAAGTTAACACCGTTCACGTACAGTGCAATATCGTACAGGGTGCGTACAAGACCACGGCACACGTTGCATTCGTTTTATCCGACCGTGGCACCAGGTTTCAAAATAGTTGAAACGCCAAGAAACATAATATACTTACCGGTAAACGTGCAACGCGTTGACAACATCACTTTGTCTCTCGTCGATCAGGACGGGGATTTAGTCGATTTTTTAGCGGTGAAGTTATCACGATACGACTGCATCTGAAAATACGGGATTGTATTTCGGACAGACGTTACCTGTAAAAAGGAAGTATGTACGAAAGAAACATGGTAGTCGGTGTTCAACGTTGAAGCGAGTGATATCAAGGAACAAGCGTTTCTTGCTTTCACTTCGATTCAAATTATACGATTAAAATAATGTCGGGTGAAATTTTAGCTATCGAACGAGGAGCGGCTTTCGATAACAGAATCGTTGAGTTCGAATATCGTACGCACGCACCGTATGCTTCCACCCGATACGGCAACAACGATGAAATACGTATACCCATCCAAGAACAGGATGTTTTCACTTTACTGGCGGAGAGTTTTCTGTACATCGAAGGAACATTGACCAAGGTTAACGCTACCGACACAGCGTTGAACGTAAAATTAATCAACAATGCAATGGCTTTCTTGTTCGAGGAGATCCGTTATGAAGTGTGCGGTGTGGAAGTGGACCGTACGAAAAACGTTGGAATCACGAGCACGGTGAAATTGTTACTCTCGAGCAACGAGCACGAAAGAAAGCATCTGATCAAAGCAGGATGTGTGGCGTCAACCGACGAGTCGTTGACAATGCACGAGAGTACCGGTGATTTTACATTTTGTCTTCCGTTGAAAATGTTACTCGGTTTAAGCGAAGACTATACACGCATCATGCTGAACGTTAAGCAAGAATTGATTCTGTTGCGTACCTGTACCAATCAGAACGCAATGGTGCTAAAAGAGTCGGGTGCAACTGTTAACGGTAATCTCGTACTAAACAAAGTACACTGGAAGATGCCCTATGTGCGCGTGTCAAACAAGTACCACCTACCGCTATTGAAGCACATCGAGGAGGACCATGAACTGGTGATGCCGTTCCGCAGTTGGGAATTGCACGAGTATCCCGTTCTACCGACGACAAATCGACATTCGTGGACCTTGAAGACATCGTCACAGTTGGAAAAACCTCGGTACGTGATACTGATATTTCAGACGGACAGAAAGAACAATATAGCGAAAAACGCGTCCGAATTTGATCACTGCAATTTAACGAATGTCAGGCTCTTTCTGAACGATAAATACTATCCGTACGATAACCTGAACCAGGACCATCGATAAAGAACGTTATGCACTGTTCTACGACATGTATACACGTTTCCAAAAGTCATTCTACGACCGTCGCAACAGAACGCCTCTTTTGTCACCTAATGAATTTATAACGAAAGCACCGTTGTTTGTCATCGATTGTTCCAGACAAGAAGAACCAATCAAGTCGTCTCCCGTTGATGTGCGTTTAGAATTTGAGTCCAGTAAAACGTTTCCGGATAAAACCACCGCTTACGCTTTGATTATTCACGATAGGATAGTACAGTACACAGCGTTGTCGAATACTGTTCATCGTTTGTCATGAAAATTAGTTCTCCCCACCACATCAAGAAATCCTATCTTCTCCCACCACATGCGTGCATCGCTAAACGAGTCTCAGTCTATTTGCACGATGGAAGGTGACGCGAGCAACAGCAGCAATAGTGGCAGCTGTGAGTATAAAGACGATCACGTATATTTATTGCTTACGTACTCTATTAACTACAGCAAGTACATAACCGTTGGCCTGTTTAATGAAGTGAATTATTAACCGGGTGTCCTCTTCAGAAATAACAAAAGACAAATATTACTAGATTTTTCCGAATGGAATTACCTGTTGAACTTTTACAAACACAACACGCTATCATCTATGTTATTGTGCGAAGAAAATGAAGAACGTAGAAATGAAAAGAGTGTGATGAAAATGTGTAACTTTGGACAAATGTTTGTACGGATAAAAGATAGTGGTGACGAAAAATTCGTTTTTACCGAAGCCGAGTGGACACGGTTTGGTAGCTTACAGACGTTACTAACCAAATATCTCGTTCGCCTTTTTTATGATCAAGAACATTTCAAATCATACATTCATCAGGTGCTAACCAAGAAATGTTATGTACCACCCTCATTCTTTTTTCCCTCTTTTTTCACGATGAAACCTCTCGCCATGATCATCAGCTTACATTTGATCGTCTGTACGACGAAATGGTTATTCGAGGACAGGTGGGGGAAAATGTAGAAATACAAGATTACGTTGACGATACGAACACTTCGCTATGAACTCGAAGGCGATCGTTGTCGAGTTTCAAGCGTTTCGCGGTGTAAATAAGGAATACCTGTTAAAAGAATTCGTGGCAGTTGACATAACTACTGGAAGCTACGCCATTGTGTTATTTGCACCACCGTACGAACGTGTTCATTTGCACCCAAAAATTCGCAAAATCAACGAGTGGATAGATAACCACCATCATCGGATACGGTGGAACGATGGTAATGTACCGTACAAGGATTTGGTGCGCATCGTTTCACAAACCTGTTCCGATGTCTCGACTGTCTACACAAAAGGTTCAGAGAAGGCAACGTTTTTACGTCTGTACTACCCTTACGGTGAGGTTATTGATTTAGGTGACATCCAAGCACCAGCAGTTCCCAGCTCTTTTACGCCCACCGTGCAATGTCCTGTCCCTCATCAACCTGACACCACTCCTTTGTTTCATTGCGCACTGCGTAAGGCTTTGTTTTACACAGACTGGCTGCAACAACGCTGCCAGGTATCCAAAAGTTAACAAAAAATTGTTAGTGGGTTAATACTTAATATGTCTTACTTGTAGTACGGGAAAGTGTCAATTCAACAAAAGGAATCAGGTAATGTTGATATCACCATCGTATTACCCGATAGCAGAAAACGTTTTTAAAAAATTACACGTAAAATATTTAGTTAATTGCTATTACGTATCAAAACATTTTAGATATTTTGCTCGCCGACGATTAACACGTTTAAATAAGAGCGAGTGGAAATGTATTTCAAGAACATATAGTTTATTAACAGAAAATTTCATTAAAGAGTTCAAAGATAAAGTTATTTGGGAACATGTTTCTTTGTTTCAAGTGTTGACAGAACCCTTCATTAGAGAATTTCCAGATAAAGTATCCTGGATGTATATTTCTTTACAACAAAATTTAAGCGAGGAGTTTATTATCGAATTTCAACATAAACTTGATTGGTATGCTATTTCATGTTCACAGAATTGAAGCGAGGATTTCATTAGAAAATATAAAAATAATCTCGATTGGGATTGTATATCAAAATATCAAAAATTAAGTGAAAGGTTTATAAGAGAGTTCAAAGCCAGTGTTAACTGGCTTTATATCTCGCTAAGTCAAAAATTAAGCGAACAGTTTATTCACGAATACGAAAACAAAGTTAATTGGAATCTTATTTATTTAAAACAAAACCTAACCAAAAAACTTTATCAATGAATTCAAACATAAATTTAATCCAAATTATTTTAGCTTATAATTATACGCTGTGCAGCCATGTGTCACTTGTAAACTGCGATATGAGTCTCTTACTTTTAGGTACGAGAAAGTGTCAAAGGATGGAAGCAATTGTATTTTCTTCGTTGTACTATCCAGTAGCAACAACAACAATCTTCACATATTTAAATTTTATTTCTATGAAGCGAAATTTGAGTGAAGGATTTATCTGCGAATTTAAAGATAACGGAGCTCATATCATACTTTCAAGAGCTAAGCGATGATTTCCTTATTGAATTTCATGATAAAGTAAGTTGGAAATACGTTTTCTGCTAGAAAACTCACCCATTAAATTTTCTGGCATATATAATGCACTTGTCAGTCATTTATCACTGTGCAATGTTAACTACAATGCACAGTTATACATTATACACATACAATATATATATATATATACACACATACACACACATATATACGCATAATATATATATATATATACACACAATGTATGCATAGTTATATTTAGTTATACATACTGGTGGAATGGGTGCTTTAAATTTTGTCATTCATGATTATGTGACGGAGAATGAGTTGGCAGTGTTTGTTTACAGTACACCCAGCGTGCGTGATGCGCCTGACTACGTCACTGTCGCAGTAGAAATACTCATAAACGTAGTCAGGTACACCGAGCGGGTCACTGTCGCGGTAGATATACCTGTAAGCCTACCTCGGTGCGAATGGACCGTCTGCATGTGTTCAGTCTGCTTGTACGTCACTGTCGCGGTAGAAATACTCATAAACGACAACCAGACTGGTGATGTGTACAAACATGAAAACTCATCTCTGTAATAATCATAATGCTGCTTTTTCGTTTATGAAATAATAAAATTAAAAAAATAATAAATAAATAAATATATTATACATATAAAAAAAATAAATAAAAATAAAATAAAATATATATGCACGCACACACACACACACACACACACACACACACACACACACACAACCTTGCACAGTGTATATTTGTTTTATCTACCACTGTACGCGACAACCGTTATGTGTTAGGTAACGTGGAGTAGGCCTGTTTTACATCTCCGTAAAATGGGGGAACCACGTTAAAAAAAGCGTAGCGACTCTCGTTCGCCTCAGGCCGCTAGGGACTGACGAGAAGTAGAGGGTTTGACACTGGCCCAGTACGTTGCTCTCTGCTGTGACGTGACCTCACATGGAGAAACCAACTACCATGGCCTCTCTGATGTCATTAATCACCAAATTTCAGGTACGGTGTCCGATGGCCCGTCAGGTACCCGATACCCCAAATTTCACGTAACGGTACCCGATGACACGTCATACAAACCAACTACCATATCGCCTCGTCCAGTGACGTCAGAGCCATAAATCATTCCCTCTACTCTCCCCATCATTGCCAGAAACGTAGAAGCCAACTACCAGGGCCTCTGTGACGTCATTATCCACCACAGCGCCTCGTCCAGTGACGTCATGAATCGGTGACGTCAGAGCCATAAATCATGCCCTCTACCCCCCTCATCGTGGCGCTAACCACCATTTTCCCTCTACTTACCCGATTTGGATTCTCCAAGAATAAAACCTATTATGAGATGTTCAGTTGTGACAATCTTGTCCTACAAGAAATCCACCTAAATTTATTAATTTTATAAGATAAAGTTAGTCTAAAAAATGATATCTTTACGTTACAACACATTTTGTTACATAAGAAATTAATTATATTTAATTAATTAATTAACAGAGAAAAGACTTTCATAAGAATCCTAAAAAAACACCAATAGTAAGTTATAATTTACGATAGTAAAATACGGTAACATTTTTGAGGTTTGTTCGTTTTTTAAAATTGAAAAACTGAAAAATGAAAGACAAATTGAACCAGATTTGACGACAGCTACTAGAATGTTTTATTAGAGACTTGAATGCGATATATTACATTCTGCAGTTGTCGGGCTGAGATTAGCTGAAACCAATTAAACAGATAGACTGGTAGACTGATAGATAGATAGGCCTACTACTGGAAAAGCAAGTATTTTGATTTCAGTGTCCATTGAAAAAATGAGTATAATTTTCATCACACGAACGTTATGAGAAATAAAAATAAAGCTCATTATAATAACTCAAATTTAATAAGTGAAGCATTCAGAGGCTAACCCGATTATCTCCATTCAGAGTAAATAAGCAATATTTTCTTAACAAAATTTAAATTTAAATGTAAATTTTGATTTTTAGCTATTCTGTTTAAAAACTTCAATAAATTTAACATATTTTATGACTGAATACAAATTTTATATTTTTAAAATTAAAAAACAATTACGGATTTAATCAAATCTTTTGCCAACTAAAAGGTAATAAAAATCATCTGAGTTATTTGTATATAACATATTTTAGTACTGAAATGAAATCAAACTAATAAAAATAGAAGTGGGAAATACCATTTACAGTCACAAAACTTGAAAGTAATGTTAATTAGCACTTAGTCAGGCATTTATCATTTATTTAACTTCCAGTCTTTTCACTGTAAATGTAACGTTCGTCGTCATCAGCAGGCAGAAAAGAATTACCTCTTTCTTTTTCTACCTCCCTGTAGTCTCCATGATTTATAGATGGGATACATTTTAGCAGATCCATTATTTCTTTTTTTTAGTCATAGAAATGGCTTTGGCTGTACCGTAGACAAGATCTTGTTTAATATTGGCAGAGCCAATTTTACTTTCTTTTTGATGTAGATGAGTTCAAATGGCAAGTTCCATAAAGAATGTTAATTTGAACTTAATTTTAAATAGATTTTTTTGTGACCTCATTCACCTCAGTTTTAACCAGCTGACTGGATCGCCTTCCTCAGTCGTCTTTCTGTTTGCAACCATCTGTTATAGAACTTCTGTTAAAAGAAGGCCTTACGATTCATTTCAGTGAGACAGTACTTGTTCTTTTTACACTCGAGTATCATGTTATACCAGCCTTGTGGTTATAATATGTTGTTTTTGCCATTTTTAAATAAAAGTCTGAATCATTGGGTTGACAGCTATGACCTGACACTAGGAGTTTGATGTCAATTATTTTGTTTTGATTTCTTTCATTTCCAAAGAACAGAACTATTTTGAAATTACGACTACGTCCTGTACAGCAATTTGAGTGTGTGACAATATGTTTCATATTATTTGCGTGGACATAGTGTGACTTATTAGGCAAGCTGCAATTTCCTATGATCTTCGTGAGCACTGGAAAAACGTACGTAACAGCTAAGCTTTATGTTGTAAAGCTGTATTTTTGTCAGGGTTGTTAAAACATAGCAACAATTGAAGTAGTTAAGTTTAGAAATGCAAGTCAAAGTAAAAAAATAATAACGTCAGAGCACTTTTCTTCGTCTTCCTTTTAATTCTTCTCCAGCTTTTCTGGGGTGCAGGTTCCTTTCATATTCAATACCTTTTCTCTCTTCAGTGCTAGCCTGCAAGAGCTTAGTGTTCTGAATTTTGCAAAACTAGCTGGTATCTTTAACACGAGTCTTTTCTCCTTTACTGGGATTTTGTAACTTCCATCGCACCATGACGTGTCACACATTTTCATAAGAGTAAATCAAAATTTAAATATTTCATATTATGATTGTGGCCCGCGTGTAGGGACTACGTCCATAAGTTATCCATAATAATCAAGTAAAAGTGCATGGAAAGTATTTTGTTTAGACTTTAGTAGGTTACAGACTTGGGATTAACGATTAAACAAAATTAATTATTAAATTAATCGTTAAAATTTTTTAACTTATTAACTTGATCGTTAAATTTTAAAATGTTTAATTTTAATCATTAATCGTTAAAATTTTTTATTAACGGTTAAAAAACTAACTAGTTAATTTTTTTTTTCTTCCCAAGTGGTACAGTGTACTATATAGTCGTACTCTGTGGGTACAGTAGCCAAAATAGTTGTTGAAGTCAATGTTGGAGAAAGTTTGTTCTAAGTATTCCAAATTCTTTGGCAGACAACGGACTGGTTTTCCCCCCCATGGCACCGTTAGGTCTCCTTTGTCTGTTTGTTGTCAACGTCCGGGTGGCAAGGATGGTTTTCTGTCTTTTGTTGAATTATTTGCATTACTACCCCAGAGAAGTAGACTACAAATAATTTCTGTTTTGACATCTGAAATAGTGGGAATACAGGTGTTGCTAACGTACGTTTTAATAACAGGCTGAGATTTAAAACGAAATTGCTTTACATGTGCTGAATATTGCAAGCGTTCATTTGGTCACAAGAACCGCCAACATTTATCAGCTGCTAGGCGAGCGCGTCAAAAACGTTTAGCAGTGATTGGCTAGTTCAAATAACGCCAAATGTCACTCCTCCTACTACCCAGACATCACAGAGGAGGTTAATTTAAACAGATTTTCAACTCCAAAAATTTATCGTTCCTGTCCGTTCTCATATGCTTGTTGCCATTTTTATATTTGTGCAGTCAGCGTAGTGGTAATTGTTATTGTTGTGTTTCTACAGTTTTGTGTTGATTGTTTTGTGATAATTCCTAATCCAAATTTAGATTAGGACTAATCATCATGTTTGGGTATTAACTGAATCTATTAAACTCATTATTTTCAAGGCAACAGAATTTATTATTTTACTATTTTCAGTTTCAATCATTTCGAGTTTTGTAAATAGAGTAGTTTTTTGTTACGTAATGGTACTTTTGTTTTTTAACAAATTTATTATCCGTATCATTTATTATTTTTATATTAATATGGCATCGTCACATTAGCTACAAATTTCTAAATTTTATGAACATACTGAGAAAGTAGACGGTGTTAATTTTTTTTAAGTGCTTGATGTGTGTGCCCGAGGTCAAATATATTAAACTTCGCTGACTGTAGTGTCTAATTTGAGGACACACATAAAGGTAAGCAGATTAATCTATATATATAAAACTCAAAGTCTGAGGATTTATTTGTATTGAATACAAATCCACACCGTTACACCGTTGCCACCAAATTTTGGACAGATTATCTTTGACACAAAGCGAAAAACACTGTTTAGCTTGGAATTTGGTATTTGGCATTAGTGTTTTTCGTTGATTTTTTAAATCAACATTAGCATACAGAGTATGTACGTTAACTACTGTAAGTTAGCAGACCTCACTGCGTAGTGCGTAGTTGTTGATTAATCTGAATGACACCGAGTCGTTGCCCGACTTTAATTAATTATCGCCATTAATTGTTTTCTCAGTCCAGCAACTTTGGGTGAGCGTTTGTAAAAAAATCTCGTAAGTTCTACTGCTGTGTTCGCTTTTTCTTTCTCTCTTTTCTAAGGAAGCCGTCAATTAAAATTTGTGGTCAATTAATTTTTTAACTCGATGGAAGTCGATTGATTTGTCTATCAAAAATTCTTAATACATCGTTATTTTTAATTACCCAAAAAATGAAATGTCAAGTTTTTCTTCCGACACCACACCATTGTAACTCGTACAAAAACAAAATATTCTTCACATTTTTCACGACCGGAATTTGATATGTGTTCTCTTTTGCTTTATTTAGTTAGTGATCCGCTGTGGTCTAACCCAAGACAAATGGAATGTGGAAAAATAGAGTCTGCTCTACAGCGCTTACCAAATGTACAAAGCAATAAAGAATGCTGTATTAAATAGATTTAGAGCTTAGGCGATTTGGATTTTTCTGTTTGAAAGGTTACCCGAAGAGTGTTTTAATGTTTCTCGGTGACCCAGGCTTCGCGGAGACGCTTAACTAATACGTCCCACTGGCATTCACTTCACAAATGCCTGTTGTCTCGCCTTACGGCATCTTTACATTCACAACGTAGTGGATTCTGAGTTCACCTCGTACGTACCCGTTCCTCAACCTTTCCAACAAAGTATATTTCAACTTTCCGTAAGTAGCGTCAGAGATGGTGGTTTTGGGGAGAGGAGAGAGAGAGAGAGAGAGAGAGAGAGAGAGAGAGAGAGAGAGAGAGAGAGAGAGAGAGAGAGAGAGAGACAGACAGACAGACAGACAGACAGACAGAGAAAGACAGACAGAGAGTGAGAGAGAGGAGAGGAGAAAGGTGTAAAGCTACAGTAGTAAAAACCATGGGATTTTGATTGGAGGTGGCTACTGATAACGTACTTGAAAATAATGAAAGAGTATACTTTGTATGAAACAAAGAGTAGCCTTTTTCAATCCGCCTTGTGACTTCTTTTTAATATATAGATGACGTGTTTCAAAGCATATGCTTCAGCATTAGATCATACAATATCACTCTTAGGTTGTCATCGGTTAACAAGCAAAATCCTGTCAGCAATTGAAGTAGTTAAGTTTAGAAATGCAAGTCAAAGTAAAAAAATAATAATCGTCAAAGCACTTTTCTTCGTCTTCCTTTTAATTCTTCTCCAGCTTTGCACTGTATACCCGTCAGTAGGTGCGCACTTATTCACGTTTGATTGACCACATTGACTATAATCATGATTGGATATCCAGTTTAATGAAAGATGATCAAAATGTGTCGATTTAGTATAAAAACGACCGAAAGTGTTTAGCACAAACTATTCTACTTTTCATGTCTGCTATGTGTACACTAATTTTTGCATTATAGTAGCCCTAGACACTCATTCTGTACTTCACAGCTAAAACTCTGCTACTCATTCATACATTCGTTTGAAGATATATGACTGCATAGTAATGTGTTTTGATGTTTAGTGTCTCTGCAATAAATTCAACCCTGGTTGTATTTGCCCAATGTGAAAATACTCAGGTTGGAAAGTTTTACTACTCTGAGTGCCACGATCAAAACAACAAAGCATGTGTGTGCACCGCGAGCGCAACATGTGCGCGCGCGTGCCAGAGTGCATGCTGGAGTCGATGCAAGCCGCGCGCGTTCGCACTGACCCCCAACACGTAGACTGCAACGCAGGCCGTGTGTCCGCCAAACGGGTGTGTGTGAGTGTGATGCCCGTGCCTTAATCGTAGCAATCAAAACAGCAAAAAAACCCGTATTTCACAATGGGTAAACATTCCAGGACATGAATTTATTTGCAGAGACACGAACAGAATACATTTGTAATCGTTGTTAATTAGAATTAAAATAAATAATAAAATCATTAATTTCGTTCAATTGCTTAGAAACAGACAATTTATTGTTAACAATTACAACAATTAAAATTTAATAATAAAATATTTCGTAAAAGTCAAAAATTCGTGGTAAATACTCTCATTTTGAAGAAAACAAGAGGTAATCTTCATTTTATCTAAAATTCGTTAGATTTCAGAACTTAGAATTTTTTTCACGTCAAATTTTATATTATAAAAGTAATCAATAGAGTAGCCTAATTATTGTCTGTTCTATTAAGTCACTTAATACTATATCGCCCTGCAGGCACAGTACAATATCAGTAGTCAGTACTATGAACTGAAAAATGCAATAGACAAACGATATTAATTACCTGCTGCAATTAAAAACAATGTTAATATAAATTAATGATTAAAATAAAATCACCTCTGATTTTTATTATTAATGATTGAGTTTTTTAGTGCTATATATTTTGTCATTTTTTCTGCAAAGGGAATATTAATTAATTTTTTTAAAAAGCTTAATTTGTGGATTTATTTAACATGCTTTTAATTATTTCAACAGGCAATCCAGCTTGCTGAATAAAACAAAAAAAAAAAGAAAACATAAATCTTTAACTTTTAATCTGTTAATTTGATTTTAACTTTAACTTTAATCAGTTATGTTTTGCACCCATTAACTTTAACTTAAACTCAGTTAATTTTTGCGGGCACAAACTTTAACTTTAATAAGTTAAATACGTATTTTTATTAACTTCCCAAGTCAATATGTGTACAATTTATGTCCCAGCTTTTATGTGTACAATTTATAAATTATAATATAACACACACACACACACACACACACACACACACACACACACACACACACACACACACACACACACACACACACACACATATTGTAACGCGACGAAATGAAGGACCCAATAAACAATTAAATATGATGTAAATTTACCCTAATAAAATAATTTAACTATTTATGAAATAAATAAAATACCAAATGACCACAATGAGTACCATGCAATGGATAATCATAATGAATGTATTAAATGAATAAACAAAGAACTATGTATTAATGGTTAAGAGTGAGTGAAAAAAAATAAGTGAGAGTGGATAATTGCTAATTACAGAGAGGACTGTAACAATTAATAGCAATTTTCTAAGTGAACACTAGTGTACTAAACCAAACTAAATAATAAGTAAAGTTTATTTTAATAATGGTATCTATATCAAACTGTGTTTTATATTTTAAAGAATACTTATAAGCCTTGAGGTTAGTCACTAACTCTTTCACATAATGTGTAATTATACTAAAGAACAGTTAATGATAGACTAACATTGGGATTAAATATTAGTATTAAATATTAGGCAATTGTTGAAAGCCTAATTTTAATGTTTAGTGTTAATTAGAGTTTTAGCCATAAGGGCATAATATTGTTTTAATGTTTGTTTCATGTTTATGTTTGTATGTTATATCATGGAATAATTATAATTAACCTAAATGTAAAGGCCAACAGGCTACATAATGTTATAAATTGAAACAGTGTACAAAGGAAGTACCAAGATATAGGCCAATATTAACATAATATTATTGTTAATCTAACTAACAAATGGTCATATTACTATAAGTTAGTAAGAAATAGGAGAATTACTGTGATAGGCCTATGTTTAAATCTTGTTAACTACATTTTAAATAGATTATTGAATTGTAATGTAATTCAGTAAAGGTCAAACTGCTTAAAGACCTATAAAACAGAATTTTGTAAAGATAAAAAAATATCTATTAGGGCACTCACACAATCAAATGAGATATCAAAATGCTTGTCTTTCTATAAGGAAGATCAATTTGTAAATTAATTTAAGTCTAGTTAAATACTAAATAGGGAGTAATTTGGAGTACAAAATGTAAAAATTGTAAATTTTAAATAATCAGGGTCACATGACACTTGAACCCAACGGTATTGAACAATAGGAATTTAGTTAATTTTGGTCAAGCCAGTTAAAGGAAAAATAAAAATACATTATTCTATTGTTAGACACGACAGTATCCAGAACACCTCTGTGCAGCTACGAGCCACATAGTATAACGAAGAATCAAATCCAAGTGGAAGAAAAAGTATAAAATTTTATAAAACATAAAATCTAAATGAAAGAAGGAAGAAATGAAGATAATGTAAAATAATAAATAAAAGAACAAGAAAAAATAATATTTTAAAGAAAAGTGAATAAAAATTTCAACCAAAGAACTGGGTGAGACTTAACCTTTATAATACCACATTTGCAACTACACGACACCAAGATTAAGTTAACTAACACTTTTCTTCAATAAAACACTAGTGAAAAGAAAACACAATCTAATTTAAACACAGTGAACATTTTGTGCAATTTATTTTATTTGAGAAAAACCGGTGGTGAATACATTTCACACAGAATTGGTTTGACAACAAGCCGCCATTTTGAATATTTCTTTGAACACTGGGTAGACCCACAATGCATTGCGTTGCCAAACTGAACTGAACAAATATTTAGTTACACTTTATTAAAATTAATTTTATTTGTATTAGTCAATAAGAATTAAATAATTGTAATGTATAGTACTTTTTTGTGGACATTTCGAACTTCAATAACAGTCTAAAGAACCCCGAACTGAGATATTATATGAAAATAATTTAGAATCAAACTGAAAACAAAAATCGATACAGTCAATTAATAACTTCGACCTTCGAGTCGTTTAACTGAATTAATGAAAATAAAAATGTTAATAATTATTCCTAATTAATGGTGAATGAGTTTTATTTATAAGATAAGATAAAGTTAAAGGTTATTTTTTCGAGAAAAGAAGAGTGGAACAGTATTGGCGATTCGAACATCATCGTAAATAAAGGATCACGAAGATAACCTACAATAGGCAACTCGAACCTACAATCGAACGCGAAAATTGACAAGCATAGTCCTGCCGTACAAACGAAATAATTATTAATTTTTAAACCATTTGACAAATAAATAATTATTTTCTTTTTTTACAAAATAAATAAAGGAAGAGGGATTAAGGGATAATATTGCATTATTAAGCTGCGGCAATTAAGAATTGTTGATCGACGGGAGGTATAACGCCCTAACCCTACTTTACTTAATAATATTTTTTTTAATTTTTTGTATTTAACTTGATCCAACATTTATAAATCAACTTATTAAAAATAATATAAATAAATATTATTATAACAACATCGTCATCAAAGACACATACGCGAAATTCCAATATTTGAATTAAACGTTACAGATTGGCGCTTCCAACGCGAAGCGTAAACAACTTACAGTTTCCACTTCAACTTAATTCAACCATAAAAATACGAATTTTAAATACAACACTATACAACAGAAGAGGAACAGAATCTTTTTATTACAGATTGGCGTCCAGCAACGTGGGACGTTAAAAGAAAAAATATATTCCCATAGAACCAAGAAGAGGAGAGAAACGTTTTATTACAATATATATACTCGAACCAATACAAATCAATACAAAACAAGACACAATTTTCAAAGCACTCAACATCGAAAATACACAAAATACTAATACATACACCACAATCACACACAAAAATACCACTTTGAGATACCAGAAAGCAACAGGAGACCACAATGGCGACAGACCAACACATAGGTACTTCACTAGACGCAGAATCGCGAAGGCTGAGGATGAGAGCACAATAGCTCTCGAAACATGTTCCTAATAAGGAAAATAAAATATCTTGAGGTAATTTCAGTATAAATAATAAATATAATGTATATAATATTATGATATTATTTAATATAGTCTCTTCTGCAAGTAGTGTGATACGCTTTTGTCGTTTCAATACCTGACGCACGTTTCACTGAAATACATCAGAATCATAAAAGGTTTGTAAATCATGCGTCAGGAATTGAAACGACAACGTAATACACTACTTGTAGAAGAAACTATAATAGCGAATATTGAATAATAGCGTAATATTTTATAATTGCTGCAAGAAACTTTGAGTTACATATATAGAAAATTATATAAAGTATTTAAAATTTATATTTATATTACCTCAAGATGTTATTTTTCCTTATTTGAAACATGTTTCGAGAGCTCCCGTGCTCTCATCCTCAGCCTTCGCGATCTTGCGTCTGGTGAAGTATTTGTGTGTTGGCTGTATGCTATTAAGGTTTCTTGTTGGTCTCTGGTATTTTAAAGTTGTATTATTGTGTGTGATTGTGGTATATGTATTTGTATTTTGTGTATTTTCGATGTTGAGTGCTTTGAATATTGTGTCATGTTTTGTATTGATTTGTATTTGTTCACGTATTAGTTTGTTTTGTGTTTTATGTTTGTATATTTGTAAATTTTCCCAAATGTTCATTATGGTGCCTTTGTGTGGTATATGCTTTATTAGTGTCATATTGGTTATGTCTGGAAATTCATGTCCTGTGTTTATTGCATGTGTGGCTAAATTGGATCTATATATTTCTGTTTTTTTATGCGTTTAGGTGTTCAAAATAACGTTTATTCAGCTGTTTTTTTGTTTGTCCTATGTAACATTTATTGCAATCTTGGCATTCAATTTTGTATATACTGTTAGTTGTTGTATTATCTTTGTTGTGTGGGCTATTTAGTTTTTGTAAATTATTTTTATTAGTTTTGTATGCTATTTTTATATCTGTATTTTTAAATAGTTTTGTTAGCTTTGTCATTTTATTATTTATGTATGTGAATGTTGTTGTTTATTTTTTGTTGTTGTTATTATTTATGTGTTGTTCATTTTGATTAATTCTTAATTGTTCAGTTTTTATTTTATATTTGATTTTATTTTCTATTTTGTTTACAGTATTTTTATTGTATCCATTTTAATAACCAATTTGGTATATTATATTTCTTATTTTGTCAGTTTCTTGTTTGTTTATGGGAATTTTGTACATTCTGTTAAATAGCGAATAGAATGCTGCCATTTTATGTTGTGGTGGGTGGTCAGAATGGTTAGGTATAATGATGTTGGTAGAAGTTGGTTTTCTGTATATTGCATATTGTATGTGGTTGTTGTTTCTTGTGATGGTTATTTTGAACACCTAAACGCATACAAAAAACCAGAAATATATAAATCCAATTTAGCCACACATGCAATAAACACAGAACATGAATTTCCAGACATAACCAATATGACACTAATAAAACATATACCACACAAAGGCACCATAATGAACATTTGGGAAAATTTACAAATATACAAACATAAAACACAAAACAAACTAATACGTGAACAAATACAAATCAATACAAAACATGACACAATATTCAAAGCACTTAACATTGAAAATACACAAAATACAAATACATATACCACAATCACACACAATAATACAACTTTAAAATACCAGAGACCAACAAGAAACCTTAATAGCATCCAGGCAGCACACAAATACTTCACCAGACGCAAGATCGCGAAGGCTGAGGATGAGAGCACGGGAGCTCTCGAAACATGTTCCAAATAAGGAAAAATAACATCTTGAGGTAATAGAAATATACATTTTAAATACTTTATATATATATATATATCTCAAGAAACGAACTGTAGCAGAAAGTGATTGAAGAAAATTGTATATATATATAATTTTATTTTATTTTTTTCTGAAGTACACACCTTAAAATACTTTTCTACATAGTTTCCGTTACTGTTGAAGCACTTTTCGTAGCGGACCACCAGGCATTGTGTACCTTCGTCGTAGAAATTTCGTGCCTGTATTACAAATCACGTATTAGCAGTTAACTTGATACTGTCGGTGGGCACCAAGGAAGAATTTCTGATGGTTGAAAAGCTGATAGTCACTCGGTACAAGGTTTGGATTGTAAAGACGGATGATCAAATAGTTCGCTGTCGATGACTGCGAGGGGACGTTGCGTTGCAGTGGCAGTCTGTGAGCGGGAATTGTCATGAATCAACACAATATCCCGGGTAATCATCATACGTCACTTTTTCTGAATCGCACGACGCAATTTCATAAGCGTTTTGCAACAGACATCCGAGTAGGTTGTCAAGCCCTAACCCAAAACGTTCATAAGCAAAACCGCTTTTCTGTCCCAAAAGATCCATGACTTCACGAGAGTAAACCGTTGAATTGAATTTTTTTTTTGCGGGCGATGAAGTGCGCCTCCACGCCATGGATCTGATTCAGAGGTTGCGTGTGATACCCATGACTTGCTACCGGTGACTATACGGCTCACAAAGTCATCTGCTTGCTGGCTGAATAGTGTCAAAAAATGCCAATGCACTGTCCCACCGTTTCATTTCTGTTATTTCGTAAGCTTTTTTGGAAACCAGAGTACACACAATTTCCGGTAGTTACGTTTTTCGGACATAATTTCATACAGAACTGAACGTGAAGCATCCTGAAAATCCAGGGAGCGCGACGTAATAATGAATCGTTAATCTCTCTGTAATCTTCTCATCAACGGCCCGCATCATGTCGTCACGGTCTTCAGCTCTGTTCATCGTCGTGAACGTTTTCGCGTTCTTTGTTAGAAAGCCATACTCGTCTCCGTATCACCGAATTACTCATTGGTTGTTCTCCATAAACATAGCAAATTTGGCGATGAATTTCAGTTGGTTTAATACCTTTCGTATTCAAGAAAAGAATCGAACCTGATTTCACGTGCGGCGGGCGTCTTGTTTTCTTAGACATTATAAACACGTCCAGCGAAGCTTATTCAGTGCACAGTTATTTACAAATGGTGTTGTCTTGCCAACGAATCAACATCGCGACTGCACAGCGGGTTGCAGGTATCGATACCGCGGCAATATTTACTAACGGAACTTATTTTATGGATATCCCTTATGTATACAGCTGTGTGTGTGTGTGTGTGTGTGTGTGTGTGTGTGTGTGTGTGTGAGAGAGAGAGAGAGAGAGAGAGAGAGAGAGAGAGAGAGAGAGAGAGAGAGAGAGAGAGAGAGAGACTCTGGTAGAATTATAATACAAAACATATACACAATTTAAAAAATACCGCTTAAAAAATAAAAATATATAAGTTTGAATTAACTGTTGCACGCTGTGTAGATAGCACGCTTTCTCATGCATATCGTAAAGCATCGGGTCATGGCCGGCTCTAGTAGAAGGCTAGAATATTAAACGTGGCAACACTGGAACAAGCTGATTTTGAGGTGGACTAGACGATCTCTTAATTTATGTATTTCAATAATGAAATTGCGTCATTTTTAATTGCCGGTTAACAACAGTTTTATAATTCTTTGTTTTTTTGCAAATTAGAAGTTTATTATGTAAAAAAACTGTTATATTATTTAAGAAATATAATAATTAACTCATTTATATGATAACGAATTCAATAATTTGAACAAAATTAATTAATTAGGTCTAATACTAATTCACTAATTTCTTCAACTTAAACGTATAGTAGGCCTACTAAGTGCGCACAGACCTATAATTTAGGTTTAGCTATAAATAGACCTTCTAGTGATTTTAGTAATGCTACGAAATTAAATCAGAATCTAACATGTTCACTTTATTTATTTTATTACACAATTCTTATAGGCCTACTTAACATTATTCATTATTTACTTTTTAGATGATGAAAACTAACAATGCACTACTTTCAGACAATAATAACAATAAATGAAAAAATCAATGCTGGACTTTTATCATACGTATCATATATTCCATTTTAAGAAACGTTAATTACTTTGGGTTCAGAAATGACATTTGAAATGTCTTAGAACACCATTCAATTATAATAGTTGTGTCTCATAAATATTCATTACTGTCAACCAAACCAAAGGTCGAAAATTTGGTAAGAATAAAATAGGCTATGTACCTTACACATAAGTTCATAAAATCTTCGGATTTGAAGTTACTTTTACAACCAGGAACACATCACTTACGTGGCATTATCACTGACAAACCTACACTAAATGAATTATGTACAATTTATTGTTTCCGTCGATTAACGTTTTGTTATAAATTAATTTCGGAAGGTTATTGTGAGTTAAAAATTCTAACCACCTATTCTAGTTAAGCTTTATAAACACGTGCAAATTTTAGTCAAGTTATGTTTCAATAAGTACGTAGGTTGACCAACACGTGTTTGAAATCAACTTAAAAAAACACACAACAAACACGTGTTTGAAATCAACTTAAAAAAAGATACAATAAACACTAATAGGCCCCTAATACTGTGATATTATAAACTATAACATTAAACAGCAGTACTGCACTACAAAAATTGTCACTAACAACAAACTGTAACAAGACCTTTGTAAATTTTACTAGAAAGTTAACCGCTCACACGATTCACATCACATTCCACTCAACTGCCGCTTCAGTGTCAGACCCATCGTTGCCACGTTTAATATTCCGGCCTTCTACTAGAGCCGGCCATGATCTGGTACATACTATTCAGTTATTAGAAACAAGGAAAGCAATATTTCCTCAGAATAAATGTATATTGTAATGTACGTATACTGACAATACTTTGACATTTTTACCGATGTTATAAGTGTATCAGTGTTCAGTGTATCAGTGTATCAGTGTATAAGTGTATCAGTGTATAAGTGTATCAGTGTTCAGTGTATCAGTGTATCAGTGTTCAGTGTGCATTACAGAGGGTTTGCGCGTACCTGGATTATAACTTTCAAGATTTGCAGACTACATAATGTGTCCACATAAGGTCTGTAGTAGACCGGCGGATGAGAAAGCGTGTGCCGTGATTTAGTCATTTGTCCGGTAGCCTAGTACTAATAGGTTGTGTACCTTAAGTCCCAAGTTATAAATCTGTTATCAACTTAGTTGATATCCAGTGACAAAGACCTACGACAGCGTTTCAAATTCAATCCAAGCTACATTATTATCAGAGGTGCTGGTGAAGTGGTTTTGGTAAATGTTTTCAGAACTGATTTTGAGACGACGTGTCAGAAAAGGTAGTAGCGCGCATCCCGACGTCTCCTCGCCGCCGAGTTGCCGTTTACTCGTCCTGTTAAACGACAACCCCCTCCAGTAACCGCAACTCTGATTAAACTGTTTCTTTCGTTGTTGGTGACGTCAGGTAACTGATTGTCTTCAAGTTTTATAATCCAAGTTTTAATACAATACGTATACTTCTTTGTTGGTACCAATTAATTGAAGCTGGACAGACTGCCAATGTGAGCAGTGCGGCCAGTACTCTACTTCGACCGCCTATTGTTGCCCTAGGTCTTGTCTTATCCTAGGTATTCGTTTTCACAGGCTGAGTTGACCTGGGACTGAAAACGCGCCAGGGAATCGAATCCGGGACGTCTAGGTTAATAACTAAGTTTCATACCCTTGATAATAATCAACATTATCTTTCAAAATTCACTAAGTGATGTCTTCCAAAGTAACAGGTAAATTATACAAATTATACTTTCTCTACAAATTGTCTACCTAATTGCGTATACATAACACAGGTTTTTCTAATTTACTTTTCCAAACTAGGAAAAGTAAGAAATTCAAATTTACATACAACGCTCTCATGGTTGAAAGTCACAATAAAAAAAGACATAGTTTACAAAATTTTCTTTAAAAAAATAACGTCATAATAACGTAACCCACGCAGTTGACGAGAATTTTTAAAGAATTTACAACAATCATATTTTTAGTGCATAGTGTAACACGCATGCACGTCTAACAACATAAAACCCTTTTTAAAATTCAAAGCGCGCAAAATTTGAAGACAACGTTTAAAGATATGACTAATGTGCTGGGTAATTGTGTGTGTGTGTGTGTGTGTGGGGGGGGGTTGGAGCTTGTGGACTATGTTTTGTCGGTTGCGCGAAGCATGTTGCTAAGCGCAAATGATTTATCATGTAAGCTTTACACTATAGTATTAAGCTTTTCAAGATAGGGGTGATGTGATGTACCTGAGTGAGGGATACGCCCTTCTGTGCCTGGCATATACTAATTTTGTAGTCTGTCCCTCCCTTACAGTTGGCTATAAATTGTCTGTCGGAATAGTGATTACGGCTTGTAGATCGACGTTCTTGAGAATATTGGTGGGGATTTCACAATTCTTGCTAGCTCATTTACGCGTATTCAAACGTACTGCCTACTTATAGTAGCCCTATACTAGGTGCGAGCGCTTTTCATATGATATACGTGATATTATATATGTGATACTTATTATATATAAAAGTTGCTTGTGTAGATCGCATCGTGTTACATGGTAAGTCACAAAGTGCAGTGTGGATAAGATACATTTCTCCAACACATCAGTTTCATACACTTTTAATCTAGGCTATACTAATTTTATTTAAATGAATACTTCTTAGATCTACAACCCACATTGGCCCTTAGCCTACTCTGAGCGGCCATTTGCCTACTGTCTCCAGTCATCGTTGGCCTGTTTTCACAACCTTGTTTAATCTCTTCGCTTGACATTCATACATCCCAGTATGAGACACATCTCATTTGGCTTACGTACTATATACGTAATATATTAATTATATATATTAATAAAAATTATTGTTGTAAAAGTATTTATTTATGATGAAATTTATTGTTTATCTGAGAACAATAATAATACAGTTTTTATTATTAATATTACTATTAGTATTTTTAAAATGCTGCAACTTTTGTCCGTCTGTCGCTATTACTAAAGTTATATTTAGTTAATTTCACTAGTAGGCCTACTATGAGAGACAGGCCGACGAGCACAAACACCATACTAAGTGTGGATTAACGCATAGTGTTCATTGATCTGTGAGTAATGACAGATTACAACACAAAGCATCAATTATAATACGGTGATAGCGTACAATCCAAACTTAGTTAATAAATATGCTTCGAAAATTGTTCGACAAAAGTTTCTGGAACGCCTGGGTTTCGCATCATAATTCTTTCTTTCTGGTTTAGTTTTCTATAGAAGCGTTACAATACAGTTCCCCGACTTTTTTGTGTAAATCACGTTACTGGCAGTTCTGTATGTGTGTAATATAGGCAAAGTTTGTCGTGCAAACATCTCGGCCATGAACTGTTCTCACAATTGGCACCCACCAATAGCTTCTTTAGAAATGTACGTATTCAATTAACTATCATCTGGTTTTGATATAACGCAATTATAGAAGCGTAGAACTCGTGTTTCAAAAAGTTTTGTAATGGTGATTGTAGTCAGACATCTGCTTTTAAGGTGTGTTGGTAGACAGTATAATATTCCTTACCTGAAACAAGTTTTCACTGTGTTTTTATGGTATATTATTGTCCTAAGTGATTGGGTCATAAATAAAAAACGCGCTTTACTCTTTCAAAGTGTAGCTACCAATATTAACAGTACCCCCCCTCCAAGACAAGTTTCTAAGTTTCGTCTATTCGATACTGTACAATAAGCTGACTGTCTTAGTTACTCACTCTATCGCTAAAAATGTCTTCGTAGTTCCAAATTGTTTATAGTACAGTGACTATAATGACTTATTACTATGCCTTTTTATTATATACATTTACACTTCTTGCAACTTTCCCCAACGCAACATTAAATAGTTTAATTCCTAATTCAAAAAGTAAAAGTTATGTTGTTCGAACAATGATAAATTATTTACAAGAGCCCACTACGTTAGTGCACATTCCGCCTAAAGTTTAAATCTGCCTAGAGTTTGCATGTTGTATCAAAAGAGTTGCACTTGTAGAGTTTCCGTTCCTTTACGAAAGGTTCAACCAATAAACACCAGAAAGCCTGCTATCGGATACACTTTCGCATTTTCCTACTTTAGCCTCCTGGCCGTAATTTACATATCAGTTTGGATATCCGTTAGATGTATTAAACGTTAACACATACCGTTTGATATCTAGTTATGTTATCTAGTTATGTTCGTTGCAGACTTATTGATGCTATTGTTAAGCTATGATAACTACTGTATTCGTATCCTTTTATTATTTTCTTATTTTTCTTTCATGAATATAAAATAATTAACAATGATGAAAAGTGTTATTATTATTTAGTAATAATACATTATTTACAACATATACGTAGCATGGCGCGCCGACAGGGTACACACAGCGCCAGTATAGTAGGTCTAAAGATAGTAAATTTCAGGCGAGAAGGAAATATGTGAAAATAAATTATTATTCAGTTACTTAATAAATTGTATTAACCTTTCTGGTGATCTTAATAAAGTTAAAATTATTAAAAACTACTTGCTTTCCACAATGATACAAGACACACTTTCAAATCTTGCCATTATACTCGTATCAATAGAGTCAGTTATTTTAGATCAGCTTGATATAGGCCTATAACTATATTATTCGATAATTTTCATTAACGAAAGCCAGAAAAGTTCAATTCACTAAATGATTTTTCATTCTGTTTAAATATTATCTTACCAATTTCTTTACCAAATAATATTTGTACTATGTTCTTATTTTATATACTGAAACGATACAGTCATACGCTGTATTAGGCATTAATTTAAATAAATATAAATTTTGTATAATTTGTATAAGTTACGGGTAAATGGACAGGTCTGAGATTGCAAAAATATTTCATTGTTAGATTAGGGGAGAATTAACCTGTTTCGACACCCAGTGAACACCTGCTCAATTGTATGTGTGTTACACGTGTATCTTGTGTGTGTTAGTGATGCAGGCATAGACAGGAATCTCAGCAACCCGCCCCAAGTAATTAATAAAATAATTATTTTAATTCACTGTGCGAAAACTAATAAGTGTATGATCAAACCAAAGGCACCAAAGTGTGTGTACAATTTATAGTTATCCCCAGTGAAAAGATGACGTTAATAGAACACGTTATGCGAAGACAGTGGAAAATAAACGTGCTAAAAAATACGCAAATTACCCTAAGACGCTCAAATTAATATAGTGAGTGCTTAATCGAATTAGCTATGATTTGTGCTATCTCGATTCCGTGAAAAACATTGCTTTTTGCTAATAATTGCAAATAGATGAAAAGGCTCGGGAGTGGGGGCTGTCACGAGATATGCAGGTATCGACAGGACGATTTTGGAGCCGACTGGCGCGGAATCTCGAGAGGGTATAAATTAAGGGTTCGACCAAAAACCCTTCTCTTCATTTCAAGACACAGTTGCAGCCGGACATGCTGTCCGTCGGCAAAACAGTTTATTTTTTACAAGTCGCAGTAACAAACGAAATAACTTTCGTTAAATTCACGACAATATTACGGAAAAAGTAAATACCGCAATAGTAAGTCTACCAAGAGTATATATGGGAAAGCTGCTGTAGAGCGACGCTGGACTCTAGACGTATCCAGGACCACGCCAGGACAAGAGGAATGGAAAACTAACTCTGGACAACGCTGGGCCCCGGACAACAGTCGTAAAATCATCAGAAATCGAGGTGACATGCGTAATGCATTTTAAATGATTTGTAAAAAAAAAAGAGAGCTCATAAAGACGATTTCAAAAGACAGTAAATTAAAACAAAGAAAAGTTTATACTTAGTAATAATATGTTAAAATGTAAATAAATGTTTAGTCGTAAGAATGAGCGATCGCATATATATAAAGGCATTAATAAATGGAAGAGAATTTAAAGTAAAGAGAGTAGAGTTTATTATCAAAATAGATAGTAAAGTGAGTAGATATTTGAAGTATAGAAAGATTAATTTAAAGTTGAATATTAAAACAAGGCCAGTCAACAAGCAATTAATATAAATTTGAATTGAATTTTAAACGTTGGTATAGACTGAGCGAGTAGACGTCAGAACTGAGATAAGACAATTTATTTCAATATAAAAATATTTTGATTTTATAATAAACTAGCAAAATACCCGTGCTTCGTTACGGAGTTTCACGTTGTACGTAATTGTACAATTATTGCTCGCTTAATAGTATAGGATTAGATAGATTGTACAAATTCTCAACTCTTAGTTTGTCTATTTACATTCATAGCAACAGCTATTTATTATTTATTCCGAGAAAATCGTTAGAGCCGTTACCGAGACAAAAAAGGACATACATTTATTAATTAATTGAACTTCGAAATTTTCTCGACTATAATAACCTGCAAACAACGAAGTTTTTTTCAATTTAAAACAATGATAAAAAACTCAGGACTAAATGTATTCGGGGTTTCCAGTAAACTGAGATGTCAACCACTTCATTTACCAAGTATGCAAATCCCGCTATAAATTTCAGTATTTGGTTTTTTGCCCCTTAGGAGTGAAAGTTTTTAAAACCGTTTCTTAGTGAGCACCTAAGACCTATGATGAAGCTATGTTCAAAGTTTTATTGATATCCATTCAGTGGTTTCAGAGATATCGTGATCAGTGAGTCAGTCATTGGTATTTGGCTTATATAGATATCTATATCTAGCCGATTTACCCAGCGTTGCTCGGGTTCATAATTTATTCATAGGCTCATAGGCACCTATTCTTGTTCTAACGTTATATTACTTGTATACTGCATAATCTTCCTTATATTGTTACGTTCGCATTGTCACTGGAGGAATACTCCGTAGCGCACCTGTTTAAGAACATGTCATAAACTGTATTCTTATATCTGGAGAAGAATTCTGTTGCGGGTGATGCTCCTGCTCGATTTCTAACTCTGGGAGAGGGCGAACAGCTAAATTAGTTTTCTATAAAATGTCTACAGTACTTGCACGCGCTGCGTATTTAACTGTCGTTTTATAATTCATTGTGTTAATGTTGAAATAAGGCATTTGTTAAATTAGTGTCTCCTAAACTTATTCTAACAATACAATACCTCTATAGATTTCAGCTTATCAATTTTTAAATTCAAACTGAAGCAAGTGCATTTATATTGTCTGAACACTATGATCTGAATACATTCGCTATCAAAACTTTGTTTATTATACTCGCTTATAACTTACTTCGATCTTAACTTATCCACTTTTAAATTCAAACTGAAACAACTCTGAATTCACACACTATTAGGAAGTTTCTTAAGATGCATACACCACCTTTGATATCATAACCTATATCTTTATTAATAAGAACCGTGGACTCCGGCCCCGCCGTCTTTCGCGGGATCCGACCTAAGACTCCCCGGGTTCCGGGAATGAACACCGGGGAAGGCCCGTCGGACGGCTCCCGCGCTATTTCCTACGCGGGAGACTTCCACCGATTCTATGGTAACCAGAATCTATTCTATTGGGTTGCCATAGTAACGAGATCTAATAGTTTTTAAGACCCAAAGGACCCCTCAAAGGATCGTATCGAAAAAACACTTGCCCTATGTTGGTTCTCCCGTTGCGTAAAATATTTGTGCAAAGTTTGGTTGAAATCGGTCCAGTGGTTTAGGAGGAGATGTGGAAGACCCCAAAGGACCCACGAAGGATCGTATCGAAAAAACCTACCCTAAGATTGGTTCTCCCGTTGAGTAAAATATTTGTGCAAAGTTTGGTTGAAATCGGTCCAGTGGTATAGGAGGAGATGTGGAAGACCCCAAAGGAATCCCAACGAAGAAAACACTTATCCTATGTTGGTTCTTCCGTTGCGTAAAATATTTGTGCCAAGTTTGGTTGAAAACGGTCCAGTGGTTTAGGAGGAGATGTGGAAGGACCCAAAGAACCCCTCCAAATGGACCCCATCGAAAAAACAACTATCCTATGTTGGTTCTCCCGTCGCGTAAAATATTTGTGCCAAGTTTGGTTGAAATCGGTCCAGTGGTTTAGGAGGAGATGTGAAAGACCCCAAATAACCCCCAAAGGACCCCATCGAAAAAACACCTAACCTATGTTGGTTCTCCCGTTGCGTAAAATATTTGTGACAAGTTTGGTTGAAATCGGTCCAGTGGTTTAGGAGGAGATGTGGAAGACCCCAAAAGAACCCCCCAAAGGACACCATAGAAAAAACACCTATCCTATGTTGGTTCTCCCGTCGCGTAAAATATTTGTGCTAAGTTTGGTTGAAATCGGTCCAGTGGTTTAGGAGGAGATGTGGAACATACACACAATGAGGGGGTGGTTGCCCCTTAGGAGTGAAAGTTTTTAAAACCGTTTCTTAGTGAGCACCTAAGACCTATGATGAAGCTATGTTCAAAGTTTTATTGATATCCATTCAGTGGTTTCAGAGATATCGTGATCAGTGGGTCAGTCATTGGTATTTGGCTTATATAGATAGCTATATCTAGCCGATTTACCCAGCGTTGCTCGGGTTCATAATTTATTCATAGGCTCATAGGCACCTATTCTTGTTCTAACGTTATATTACTTGTATATTGTATAATCTTCCTTATATTGTTACGTTCGCATTCTCACTGGAGTAATACTGTGTAGCGCACCTGTTTAAGAACATGTCATAAACTGTATTCTTATATATGGAGAAGAATTCTGTTGCGTGTAATGCTCCTGCTCGATTTCTAACTCTGGGAGAGGGCGAACAGCTAAATTAGTTTTCAATAAAATGTCTACAGTACTTGCACGCGCTGCGTATTTACTGTCTTTTATAATTCATTGCGTTAATGTTGAAATAAGGCATTTGTTAAATTAGTGTCTCCTAAACTTATTCTAACAATACAATACCTCTATAGATTTCAGCTTATCAATTTTTAAATTCAAACTGAAGCAAGTGCATTTATATTGTCTGAACACTATGATCTGAATACATTTGCTATCAAAACTTTGTTTATTATACTCGCTTACAACTTACTTCGATCTTAATTTATCCATTTTTAAATTCAAACTGAAACAACTCTAAATTCACACACTATTAAGAAGTTTCTTAAGATGCATACACCACCGTTGTTATCATAACCTATATCTTTATTTATAAGAACCGTGGACTCCGGCCCCGCCGTCTTTCGCGGGATCCGACCTAAGACTCCCCGGGTTACGTGGATGAACTCCGCGGAAGGCCTGTCGGACGACTCCCGCGCGATTTCCTACGCGGGAGACTTCCACCGATGCTATGGTAACAAGAATCTATTCTATTGGGTTGCCATAGTAACCAGATCTAATAGTTGTTTAAGACCCAAAGGACCCCCCAGAGGATCTATCGAAAAAACACCTGTCCTATGTTGGTTCTCCCGTTGCGTAAAATATTTGTGCAAAGTTTGGTTGAAATCGGTCCAGTGGTTTAGAAGGAGATGTGGAAGACCCCAAAAGACCCCCCAAAGGATCGTATCGAAAAAACACTTGTCCTATGTTGGTTCTCCCGTTGCGTAAAATATTTGTGCCAAGTTTGGTTGAAGTCGGTCCAGTGGTTTAGGAGGAGATGTGGAAGACCCCAAAGGACCCCAACGAAGAAAACACTTATCCTATGTTGGTTCTTCCGTTGCGTAAAATATTTGTGCCAAGTTTGGTTGAAAACGGTCCAGTGGTTTAGGAGGAGATGTGGAAGGCCCCAAAGAACCCCCCCAAAGGACCCCATCGAAAAAACAACTATCCTATGTTGGTTCTCCCGTCGCGTAAAATATTTGTGCCAAGTTTGGTTGAAATCGGTCCAGTGGTTTAGGAGGAAATATGAAAGACCCCAAATGACCCCAAAGGACCCCATCGAAAAAACACCTATCCTATGTTGGTTCTCCCGTTGCGTAAAGTATTTGTGCCAAGTTTGGTTGAAATCGGTACAGTGGTTTATGAGGAGATGTGGAAGACCCCAAAAGAACCCCCCAAAGGACACCATAGAAAAAACACCTATCCTATGTCGGTTCTCCCGTCGCGTAAAATATTTGTGCTAAGTTTGGTTGAAATCGTTCCAGTGGTTTAGGAGGAGATGTGGAACATACATACAATGAGGGGGTGGTTGCCCCTTAGGAGTGAAAGTTTTTAAAACCGTTTCTTTGTGAGCACCTAAGACCTATGATGAAGCTATGTTCAAAGTTTTATTGATATCCATTCAGTGGTTTCAGAGATATCGTGATCAGTGGGTCAGTCATTGGTATTTGGCTTATATAGATATCTATATCTAGCCGATTTACCCAGCGTTGCTCGGGTTCATAATTTATTCATAGGCTCATAGGCACCTATTCTTGGTCTAACGTTATATTACTTGTATACTGTATAATCTTCCTTATATTGTTACGTTCGCATTGTCACTGGAGGAATACTCTGTAGCGCACCTGTTTAAGAACATGTCATAAACTGTATTCTTATATCTGGAGAAGAATTCTGTTGCGGGTGATGCTCCTGCTCGATTTCTAACTCTGGGAGAGGGCGAAAAGCTAAATTCGTTTTCAATAAAATGTCTACAGTACTTGCACACGCTGCGTATTTACTGTCTTCTATAATTCATTGCGTTAATGTTGAAATAAGGCATTTGTTAAATTAGTGTCTCCTAAACTTATTCTAACAATACAATACCTCTATAGATTTCAGCTTATCAATTTTTAAATTCAAACTGAAGCAAGTGCATTTATATTGTCTGAACACTATGATCTGAATACATTTGCTATCAAAACTTTGTTTATTATACTCGCTTACAACTTACTTCGATCTTAACTTATCCACTTTTAAATTCAAACTGAAACAACTCTGAATTCACACACTATTAAGAAGTTTCTTAAGATGCATACACCACCTTTGATATCATAACCTATATCTTTATTTATAAGAACCGTGGACTCCGGCCCCGCCGTCTTTCGCGGGATCCGACCTAAGACTCCCCGGGTTCCGTGGATGAACTCCGGGGAAGGCCCGTCGGACGACTCCCGCGCTATTTCCTACGCGGGAGACTTCCACCGATGCTATGGTAACCAGAATCTATTCTATTGTGTTGCCATAGTAACCAGATCTAATAGTTGTTTAAGACCCAAAGGACCCCTCAAAGGATCGTATCGAAAAAAAATCTTGCCCTATGTTGGTTCTCCCGTTGCGTAAAATATTTGTGCCAAGGTTGGTTGAAATCGGTCCAGTGGTTTAGGAGGAGACGTGGAAGGCCCCAAAGAACCCCCCCAAAGGACCCCATCGAAAAAACAACTATCCTATGTTGGTTCTCCCGTCGCGTAAAATATTTGTGCCAAGTTTGGTTGAAATCGGTCCAGTGGTTTAGGAGGATATGTGGAACATACATACATAGATACATACATACAATGGAGGGGGGTTTGCCCCTTAGGAGTGAAAGTTTTTAAAACCGTTTCTTAGTGAGCACCTAAGACCTGTGATGAAGCTATGTTCAAAGTTTCATTGATATCCATTCAGTAGTTTTTGCTCTACGTTGATTCTATGTCAGTCAGTCAGGCGAACTTTCCCCCCTTTTCCCCCCTTTAAAGATCGAATTTCCAAAAATTCTTTCTTAGCGGATACCTACTCCCTATGAGGAATCTACCTGCCAAATTTCAAGTTTGTAGCATTTATACTTTCTGAGATTTCGTGATTAATCAGTGAGTGGTATTTCGCTTTTATATATATAGACTAGCAAAATACAGTGCTTCGCTACGGAGTTTCACGTTGCACGTAATTGTACAATTATTGCTCGCTTAATAGTATAGGATTAGATAGATTGTACAAATTCTCAACTCTTAGTTTGTTTATTTACATTCATAGCAACAGCTATTTATTATTTATTTCGAGAAAATCGTTATAGCCGTTTCCGAGAAAAAAAAGGATATACATGTATTAATTAATTGAACTTCGAAATTTTCTCGACTGTAAGAACCTGCAAACAACAAAGTTTTTCAATTTAAAACAATGATTGAAAACTCAGAACTAAATTTATTCGGGGTTTCCAATAAACTGAGATGTCAACCACTTCATTTACAAAGTATTCAATTCCCGCGATAAATTACAATATTTGGTTTTTTGCCCCTTAGGAGTGAAAGTTTTTAAAACCGTTTCTTAGTGAGCACCTAAGACCTATTATGAAGCTACGTTCAAAGTTTCATTGATATCCATTCAGTGGTTTCAGAGATATCGTGATCAGTGAGTCAGTCAGTGGTATTTGGCTTATATAGATATCTATATCTAGCCGATTTACCCAGCGTTGCTCGGGTTCATAATTTATTCATAGGCTCATAGGCACCTATTCTTGTTCTAACGTTATATTACTTGTATATTGTATAATCTTCCTTATATTGTTACGTTCGCATTCTCACTGGAGTAATACTGTGTAGCGCACCTGTTTAAGAACATGTCATAAACTGTATTCTTATATATGGAGAAGAATTCTGTTGCGTGTAATGCTCCTGCTCGATTTCTAACTCTGGGAGAGGGCGAACAGCTAAATTAGTTTTCAATAAAATGTCTACAGTACTTGCACGCGCTGCGTATTTACTGTCTTTTATAATTCATTGCGTTAATGTTGAAATAAGGCATTTGTTAAATTAGTGTCTCCTAAACTTATTCTAACAATACAATACCTCTATAGATTTCAGCTTATCAATTTTTAAATTCAAACTGAAGCAAGTGCATTTATATTGTCTGAACACTATGATCTGAATACATTTGCTATCAAAACTTTGTTTATTATACTCGCTTACAACTTACTTCGATCTTAATTTATCCACTTTTAAATTCAAACTGAAACAACTCTGAATTCACACACTATTAAGAAGTTTCTTAAGATGCATACACCACCGTTGTTATCATAACCTATATCTTTATTTATAAGAACCGTGGACTCCGGCCCCGCCGTCTTTCGCGGGATCCGACCTAAGACTCCCCGGGTTACGTGGATGAACTCCGCGGAAGGCCTGTCGGACGACTCCCGCGCGATTTCCTACGCGGGAGACTTCCACCGATGCTATGGTAACAAGAATCTATTCTATTGGGTTGCCATAGTAACCAGATCTAATAGTTGTTTAAGACCCAAAGGACCCCGCAGAGGATCTATCGAAAAAACACCTGACCTATGTTGGTTCTCTCGTTGCGTAAAATATTTGTGCCAAGTTTGGTTGAAATCGGTCCAGTGGTTTAGAAGGAGATGTGGAAGACCCCAAAGGACCCACGAAGGATCGTATCGAAAAAACACTTGTCCTATGTTGGATCTCCCGTTGCGTAAAATATTTGTGCCAAGTTTAGTTGAAGTCGGTCCAGTGGTTTAGGAGGAGATGTGGGAGACCCCAAAGACACCCCAAAGGACCCCATCGAAAAAAACACCCATCCTATGTTGGTTCCCCCGTCGCGTAAAATATTTGTGCCAAGTTTGGTTGAAATCGATCCAGTGGTTTAGGCGGATATGTGGAACATACATACATAGATACATACATACAATGGAGGGGGGTTTGCCCCTTAGGAGTGAAAGTTTTTAAAACCGTTTCTTAGTGAGCACCTAAGACCTGTGATGAAGCTATGTTCAAAGTTTCATTGATATCCATTCAGTAGTTTTTGCTCTACGTTGATTCTATGTCAGTCAGTCAGGCGAACTTTCCCCCCTTTTCCCCCCTTTAAAGATCGAATTTCCAAAAATTCTTTCTTAGCAGATACCTACTCCCTATGAGGAATCTACCTGCCAAATTTCAAGTTTGTAGCATTTATACTTTCTGAGATTTCGTGATTAATCTGTGAGTGGTATTTCGCTTTTATATATATAGACTAGCAAAATACAGTGCTTCGCTACGGAGTTTCACGTTGCACGTAATTGTACAATTATTGCTCGCTTAATAGTATAGGATTAGATAGATTGTACAAATTCTCAACTCTTAGTTTGTTTATTAACATTCATAGCAACAGCTATTTATTATTTATTTCGAGAAAATCGTTAGAGCCGTTTCCGAGAAAAAAAAAGGACAAACATGTATTAATTGAACTTCGAAATTTTCTCGACTGTAAGAACCTGCAAACAACGAAGTTTTTCAATTTAAAACAATGATTAAAAACTCAGAACTAAATTTATTCAGGGTTTCCAATAAACTGAGATGTCAACCACTTCATTTACAAAGTATGCAATTACCGCGATAAATAACAATATTTGATTTTTTGCCCCTTAGGAGTGAAAGTTTTTAAAACCGTTTCTTAGAGAACACCTAAGACCTATTATGAAGCTACATTCAAAGTTTCATTGATATCCATTCAGTGGTTTCAGAGATATCGTGATCAGTGAGTCAGTCAGTGGTATTTGGCTTATACAGATATCTATATCTAGCCGATTTACCCAGCGTTGCTCGGGTTCATAATTTATTCATAGGCTCATAGGCACCTATTCTTGTTCTAACGTTAAATTACTTGTATATTGTATAATCTTCCTTATATTGTTACGTTCGCATTCTCACTGGAGTAATACTCTGTAGCGCACTTGTTTAAGAACATGTCATAAACTGTATTCTTATATATGGAGAAGAATTCTGTTTGCGTGTAATGCTCCTGCTCGATTTCTAACTCTGGGAGATGGCGAACAGCTAAATTAGTTTTCAATAAAATGTCTACAGTACTTGCACGTGCTGCGTATTTACTGTCTTCTATAATTCATTGCGTTAATGTTGAAATAAGGCATTTGTTAAATTAGTGTCTCCTAAACTTATTCTAACAATACAATACCTCTATAGATTTCAGCTTATCAATTTTTAAATTCAAACTGAAGCAAGTGCATTTATATTGTCTGAACACTATGACCTGAATACATTTGCTATCAAAACTTTGTTTTTTATACTCGCTTACAACTTACTTCGATCTTAACTTATCCACTTTTAAATTCAAACTGAAACAACTCTGAATTCACACACTATTAAGAAGTTTCTTAAGATGCATACACCACCTTTGATATCATAACCTATATCTTTATTTATAAGAACCGTGGACTCCGGCCCCGCCGTCTTTCGCGGGATCCGACCTTAGACTCCCCGGGTTCCGTGGATGAACTCCGGGGAAGGCACGTCGGACGACTCCCGCGCTATTTCCTACGCGGGAGACTTCCACCGATGCAATGGTAACCAGAATCTATTCTATTGGGTTGCCATAGTAACCAGATCTAATAGTTGTTTAAGACCCAAAGGACCCCTCAAAGGATCGTATCGAAAAAACACCTGTCCTATGTTGGTTCTCCCGTTGCGTAAAATATTTGTTCCAAGTTTGGTTGAAATCGGTCCAGTGCTTTAGAAGGAGATGTGGAAGACCCCAAAGGACCCCACAAAGGATCGTATCGAAAAAACACTTGTCCTATGTTGGTTCTCCCGTTGCGTAAACTATGTGTGCCACGTTTGGTGGAAGTCGGTCCAGTGGTTTAGGAGGAGATGTGGAAGAACCCAAAGACACCCCAAAGGACCCCATCGAAAAAAACACCTATCCTATGTTGGTTCTCCCGTCGCGTAAAATATTTGTGCCAAGTTTGGTTGAAATCGGTCCAGTGGTTTAGGAGGATATGTGGAACATACATACATAGATACATACATACAATGGAGGGGGGTTTGCCCCTTAGGAGTGAAAGTTTTTAAAACCGTTTCTTAGTGAGCACCTAAGACCTGTGATGAAGCTATGTTCAAAGTTTCATTGATATCCATTCAGTAGTTTTTGCTCTACGTTGATTCTATGTCAGTCAGTCAGGCGAACTTTCCCCCCTTTTCCCCCCTTTAAAGATCGAATTTCCAAAAATTCTTTCTTAGCGGATACCTACTCCCTATGAGGAATCTACCTGCCAAATTTCAAGTTTGTAGCATTTATACTTTCTGAGTTTTCGTGATTAATCTGTGAGTGGTATTTCGCTTTTATATATATAGACTAGCAAAGTACCCTTGCTTCGCTACGGAGTTTCACGTTGCACGTAATTGTACAATTATTGCTCGCTTAATAGTATAGGATTAGATAGATTGTACAAATTCTCAACTCTTAGTTTGTTTATTTACATTCATAGCAACAGCTATTTATTATTTATTTCGAGAAAATCGTTAGAGCCGTTTCCGAGAAAAAAAAAGGACAAACATGTATTAATTAATTGAACGTCGAAATTTTCTCGACTGTAAGAACCTGCAAACAACGAAGTTTTTCAATTTAAAACAATGATTAAAAACTCAGAACTAAATTTATTCGGGGTTTCCAATAAACTGAGATGTCAACCACTTCATTTACAAAGTATGCAATTCCCGCGATATATTACAATATTTGGTTTTTTGCCCCTTAGGAGTGAAAGTTTTTAAAACCGTTTCTTAGTGAGCACCTAAGACCTATTATGAAGCTACGTTCAAAGTTTCATTGATATCCATTCAGTGGTTTCAGAGATATCGTGATCAGTGAGTCAGTCAGTGGTATTTGGCTTATATAGATATTTATATCTAGCCGATTTACCCAGCGTTGCTCGGGTTCATAATTTATTCATAGGCTCATAGGCACCTATTCTTGTTCTAACGTTATATTACTTGTATATTGTATAATCTTCCTTATATTGTTACGTTCGCATTCTCACTGGAGTAATACTGTGTAGCGCACCTGTTTAAGAACATGTCATACACTGTATTCTTATATATGGAGAAGAATTCTGTTGCGTGTAATGCTCCTGCTCGATTTCTAACTCTGGGAGAGGGCGAACAGCTAAATTAGTTTTCAATAAAATGTCTACAGTACTTGCACGCGCTGCGTATTTACTGTCTTTTATAATTCACTAGCGAGTACCCGGCATGCGTTGCAATGCCACTCAAAGAAAGAAAGTGTTTGTATATATATAATATATAAAGACTTCGTTAGCGTGGTCTTCAATTTAATGCGATAATATATTTAGAACAGAATCTATTCCATTGGGTTGCCATAGTAACCAGATCTAATAAGTTAGTTTTTTAAGACTCCAAAGGACCCCCCAGAGGATCGTATCGAAAAAAACACCTGTCCTATGTTGGTTCTCCCGTTGCGTAAAATATTTGTGCCAAGTTTTGTTGAAATCGGTCCAGAGGTTTAGGAGGAGATGTGGAAGACCCCAAAGAACCCCCAAAAGAACCCCATCGAAAAAACACCTATCCTATGTTGGTTCTCCCTTTGCGTAAAATATTTTGTGCCAAGTTTGGTTGAAATCGGTCCAGTGGTTTAGGAGGAGATGTGGAAGACCCCAAAGGACCCCCGAAGTATCATATCGAAAAAACACATATCCTATGTTGGTTCTCCCGTTGCGTAAAATATTTGTGCCAAGTTTGGTTGAAATCAGTCCAGTGGTTTAGGAGGAGATGTGGAAGACCCCAAAGAACCCCCAAAAGAACCCCATTGAAAAAACACCTATCCTATGTTGGTTCTCCCTTTGCGTAAAATATTTGTGTCAAGTTTGGTTGAAATCGGTCCAGTGGTTTAGGAGGAGATGTGAAAGACCCCAAAAGGACCCCCCAAAGGATCATATCGAAAAAACACATATCCTATGTTGGTTCTCCCGTTGCGTAAAATATTTGTGCCAAGTTTGGTGGAAATCGGTCCAGTGGTTTAGGAGGAGATGTGGAAGACCCCAAAGGACCCCCCAATGGACCCCGCCGAAAAAAACACCTATCCTATGTTGGTTCTCCCGTTGCGTAAAATATTTGTGCCAAGTTTGGTTAAAATCGGTCCAGTGGTTTAGGAGGAGATGTGGAAGACCCCATAGGACCCCCCCAAAGGACCCCATCGAAAAAACACCTACCCTGTGTTGGTTCTCCCGTTGCATAAAATATTTGTGCCAAGTTTGGTTGAAATCGGTCCAGTGGTTTAGGAGGTGATGTGGAAGACCCCAAGAACCCCCCAAAGGACCCCATCGAAAAAAATTCATAAACCTTCGCGGGCGTGCGCACAACAAATCACCGAAGTTTCATCGCAATCGGATGAATGGTATAGGAACGCATACGGGACAAAGAAAGAAAGAAACAAACATTCATTTTTATAGATATAGATTGCGTTAATGTTGAAATAAGGCATTTGTTAAATTAGTGTCTCCTAAACTTATTCTAACAATACAATACCTCTATAGATTTCAGCTTATCAATTTTTAAATTCAAACTGAAGCAAGTGCATTTATATTGTCTGAACACTATGATCTGAATACATTTGCTATCAAAACTTTGTTTATTATACTCGCTTACAACTTACTTCGATCTTAATTTATCCACTTTTAAATTCAAAATGAAACAACTCTGAATTCACACACTATTAAGAAGTTTCTTAAGATGCATACACCACCGTTGTTATCATAACCTATATCTTTATTTATAAGAACCGTGGACTCCGGCCCCGCCGTCTTTCGCGGGATCCGACCTAAGACTCCCCGGGTTACGTGGATGAACTCCGCGGAAGGCCTGTCGGACGACTCCCGCGCGATTTCCTACGCGGGAGACTTCCACCGATGCTATGGTAACAAGAATCTATTCTATTGGGTTGCCATAGTAACCAGATCTAATAGTTGTTTAAGACCCAAAGGACCCCGCAGAGGATCTATCGAAAAAACACCTGACCTATGTTGGTTCTCTCGTTGCGTAAAATATTTGTGCCAAGTTTGGTTGAAATCGGTCCAGTGGTTTAGAAGGAGATGTGGAAGACCCCAAAGGACCCCCCAAAGGATCGTATCGAAAAAACGCTTGTCCTATGTTGGTTCTCCCGTTGCGTAAAATATTTGTGCCAAGTTTGGTTGAAGTCGGTCCAGTGGTTTAGGAGGAGATGTGGAAGACCCCAAAGACACCCCAAAGGACCCCATCGAAAAAAACACCTATCCTATGTTGGTTCTCCCGTCGCGTAAAATATTTGTGCCAAGTTTGGTTGAAATCGATCCAGTGGTTTAGGCGGATATGTGGAACATACATACATAGATACATACATACAATGGAGGGGGTTTGCCCCTTAGGAGTGAAAGTTTTTAAAACCGTTTCTTAGTGAGCACCTAAGATCTGTGATGAAGCTATGTTCAAAGTTTCATTGATATCCATTCAGTAGTTTTTGCTCTACGTTGATTCTATGTCAGTCAGTCAGGCGAACTTTCCCCCCTTTTCCCCCCTTTTAAGATCGAATTTCCAAAAATTCTTTCTTAGCAGATACCTACTCCCTATGAGGAATCTGCCTGCCAAATTTCAAGTTTGTAGCATTTATACTTTCTGAGATTTCGTGATTAATCTGTGAGTGGTATTTCGCTTTTATATATATAGACTAGCAAAATACAGTGCTTCGCTACGGAGTTTCACGTTGCACGTAATTGTACAATTATTGCTCGCTTAATAGTATAGGATTAGATAGATTGTACAAATTCTCAACTCTTAGTTTGTTTATTTACATTCATAGCAACAGCTATTTATTATTTATTTCGAGAAAATCGTTAGAGCCGTTTCCGAGAAAAAAAAAGGACAAACATGTATTAATTGAACTTCGAAATTTTCTCGACTGTAAGAACCTGCAAACAACGAAGTTTTTCAATTTAAAACAATGATTAAAAACTCAGAACTAAATTTATTCGGGGTTTCCAATAAACTGAGATGTCAACCACTTCATTTACAAAGTATGCAATTACCGCGATAAATAACAATATTTGATTTTTTGCCCCTTAGGAGTGAAAGTTTTTAAAACCGTTTCTTAGTGAGCACCTAAGACCTATTATGAAGCTACGTTCAAAGTTTCATTGATATCAATTCAGTGGTTTCAGAGATATCGTGATCAGTGAGCCAGTCAGTGGTATTTGGCTTATATAGATATCTATATCTAGCCGATTTACCCAGCGTTGCTCGGGTTCATAATTTATTCATAGGCTCATAGGCACCTATTCTTGTTCTAACGTTATATTACTTGTATATTGTATAATCTTCCTTATATTGTTACGTTCGCATTCTCACTGGAGTAATACTCTGTAGCGCACTTGTTTAAGAACATGTCATAAACTGTATTCTTATATATGGAGAAGAATTCTGTTTGCGTGTAATGCTCCTGCTCGATTTATAACTCTGGGAGAGGGCGAACAGCTAAATTAGTTTTCAATAAAATGTCTACAGTACTTGCACGCGCTGCGTATTTACTGTCTTTTATAATTCATTGCGTTAATGTTGAAATAAGGCATTTGTTAAATTAATGTCTCCTAAACTTATTCTAACAATACAATACCTCTATAGATTTCAGCTTATCAATTTTTAAATTCAACCTGAAGCAAGTGCATTTATATTGTCTGAACACTATGATCTGAATACATTTGCTATCAAAACTTTGTTTATTATACTCGCTTACAACTTACTTCGATCTTAAATTATCCACTTTTAAATTCACACTGAAACAACTCTGAATTCACACACTATTAAGAAGTTTCTTAAGATGCATACACCACCGTTGTTATCATAACCTATATCTTTATTTATAAGAACCGTGGACTCCGGCCCCGCCGTCTTTCGGGGGATCCGACCTAAGACTCCCCGGGTTCCGTGGATGAACTCCGGGGAAGGCCCGTCGGACGACTCCCGCGCTATTTCCTACGCGGGAGACTTCCACCGATGCTATGGTAACCAGAATCTATTCTATTGGGAAGCCATAGTAACCAGATCTAATAGTTGTTTAAGACCCAAAGGACCCCCCAGAGGATCTATCGAAAAAACACCTGTCCAATGTTGGTTCTCCCGTTGCGTAAAATATTTGTTCCAAGTTTGGTTGAAATCGGTCCAGTGCTTTAGAAGGAGATGTGGAAGACCCCAAAGGACCCCACAAAGGATCGTATCGAAAAAACACTTGTCCTATGTTGGTTCTCCCGTTGCGTAAACTATGTGTGCCACGTTTGGTGGAAGTCGGTCCAGTGGTTTAGGAGGAGATGTGGAAGACCCCAAAGACACCCCAAAGGACCCCATCGAAAAAAACACTTATCCTATGTTGGTTCTCCCGTCGCGTAAAATATTTGTGCCAAGTTTGGTTGAAATCGGTCCAGTGGTTTAGGAGGATATGTGGAACATACATACATAGATACATACATACAATGGAGGGGGGTTTGCCCCTTAGGAGTGAAAGTTTTTAAAACCGTTTCTTAGTGAGCACCTAAGACCTGTGATGAAGCTATGTTCAAAGTTTCATTGATATCCATTCAGTAGTTTTTGCTCTACGTTGATTCTATGTCAGTCAGTCAGGCGAACTTTCCCCCCTTTTCCCCCCTTTAAAGATCGAATTTCCAAATATTCTTTCTTAGCGGATACCTACTCCCTATGAGGAATCTACCTGCCAAATTTCAAGTTTGTAGCATTTATACTTTCTGAGATTTCGTGATTAATCAGTGAGTGGTATTTCGCTTTTATATATATAGACTAGCAAAATACAGTGCTTCGCTACGGAGTTTCACGTTGCACGTAATTGTACAATTATTGCTCGCTTAATAGTATAGGATTAGATAGATTGTACAAATTCTCAACTCTTAGTTTGTTTATTTACATTCATAGCAACAGCTATTTATTATTTATTTCGAGAAAATCGTTAGAGCCGTTTCCGAGAAAAAAAAAGGACAAACATGTATTAATTAATTGAACTTCGAAATTTTCTCGACTGTAAGAACCTGCAAACAACGAAGTTTTTCAATTTAAAACAATGATTAAAAACTCAGAACTAAATTTATTCGGGGTTTCCAATAAACTGAGATGTCAACCACTTCATTTACAAAGTATTCAATTCCCGCGATAAATTACAATATTTGGTTTTTTGCCCCTTAGGAGTGAAAGTTTTTAAAACCGTTTCTTAGTGAGCACCTAAGACCTATTATGAAGCTACGTTCAAAGTTTCATTGATATCCATTCAGTGGTTTCAGAGATATCGTGATCAGTGAGCCAGTCAGTGGTATTTGGCTTATATAGATATCTATATCTAGCCGATTTACCCAGCGTTGCTCGGGTTCATAATTTATTCATAGGCTCATACGCACCTATTCTTGTTCTAACGTTATATTACTTGTATATTGTATAATCTTCCTTATATTGTTACGTTCGCATTCTCACTGGAGTAATACTCTGTAGCGCACTTGTTTAAGAACATGTCATAAACTGTATTCTTATATATGGAGAAGAATTCTGTTGCGCGTGATCCTCCTGCTCGATTTCCAACTCTGGGAGAGGGCGAACAGCTAAATTAGTTTTCAATAAAATGTCTACAGTACTTGCACGCGCTGCGTATTTACTGTCTTTTATAATTCATTGCGTTAATGTTGAAATAAGGCATTTGTTAAATTAGTGTCTCCTAAACTTATTCTAACAATGCAATACCTCTATAGATTTCAGCTTATCAATTTTTAAGTTCAAACTGAAGCAAGTGCATTTATATTGTCTGAACACTATGATCTGAATACATTTGCTATCAAAACTTTGTTTATTATACTCGCTTACAACTTACTTCGATCTTAACTTATCCACTTTTAAATTCAAACTGAAACAACTCTGAATTCACACACTATTAAGAAGTTTCTTAAGATGCATACACCACCTTTGATATCATAACCTATATCTTTATTTATAAGAACCGTGGACTATGGCCCCGCCGTCTTTCGCGGGATCCGACCTAAGACTCCCAGGGTTCCGTGGATGAACTCCGGGGAAGGCCCGTCGGACGACTCCCGCGCTATTTCCTACGCGGGTTCTCCCGTTGCGTAAAATATTTGTGCCAAGGTTGGTTGAAATCGGTCCAGTGATTTAGGAGGAGATATGGAAGACCCCAAAGGACCCACGAAGGATCGTATCGAAAAAACCTACCCTAAGATTGGTTCTCCCGTTGAGTAAAATATTTGTGCCAAGTTTGGTTGAAATCGGTCCAGTGGTTTAGGAGGAGATGTGGAACATACATACAATGAGGGGGTGGTTGCTCCTTAGGAGTGAAAGTTTTTAAAACCGTTTCTTAGTGAGCACCTAAGACCTATGATGAAGCTATGTTCAAAGTTTCATTGATATCCATTCAGTAGTTTTTGATATCTTTATTTATAAGAACCGTGGACTCCGGCCCCGCTGTCTTTCGCGGGATCCGACCTAAGACTCCCCGGGTTCCGTGGATGAACTCCGGGGAAGGCCTGTCGGACGACTCCCGCGCGATTTCCTACTCCGGGAGACTTCCACCGATGCTATGGTAACAAGAATCTATTCTATTGGGTTGCCATAGTAACCAGATCTAATAGTTGTTTAAGACCCAAAGGACCCCCCAGAGGATCTATCGAAAAAACACCTGTCCTATGTTGGTTCTCCATTTGCGTAAAATATTTGTGCCAAGTTTGGTTGAAATCGGTCCAGTGGTTTAGAAGGAGATGTGGAAGACCCCAAAGGACCCCCCAAAGGATCGTATCGAAAAAACACTTGTCCTATGTTGGTTCTCCCGTTGCGTAAAATATTTGTGCCAAGTTTGGTTGAAGTCGGTCCAGTGGTTTAGGAGGAGATGTGGAAGACCCCAAAGACACACCAAAGGACCCCATCGAAAAAAACACCTATCCTATGTTGGTTCTCCCGTCGCGTAAAATATTTGTGTCAAGTTTGGTTGAAATCGGTCCAGTGGTTTAGGAGGATATGTGGAACATACATACATAGATACATACATACAATGGCGGGGGGTTTGCCCCTTAGGAGTGAAAGTTTTTAAAACCGTTTCTTAGTGAGCACCTAAGACCTATGATGAAGCTATGTTCAAAGTTTCATTGATATCCATTCAGTAGTTTTTGCTCTACGTTGATTCTATGTCAGTCAGTCAGGCAAACTTTCCCCCCCTTTTTCCCCCTTTAAAGGTCGAATTTCCAAAAATTCCTTCTTAGCGGATACCTACTCCCTATGAGGAATCTACCTGCCAAATTTCAAGTTTGTAGCATTTATACTTTCTGAGATTTCGTGATTAATCAGTGAGTGGTATTTCGCTTTTATATATATAGATTAATAAACCAATTATTTAACATGTCTAGATATAAGATTATGTACATGTTTAGATATAAGAGATTTTTTTAAATATGTGTAATGTTGCATATCATAAGATATAAACATTTAATAATGAGCAATATCGTGACCGACAATTATTAATGATGTTTATGAATATTTATAATAATGAATAAATAATAAATATGAGTTTTAAATACTGATAAATAAAAATACTCTTATTATAAATACACCTGGTATAATTATACAACCTGCATGAATTACTGTATATCGAATTTACATATAAATTCGTTGTATAAGTTTGTATCCCTTGAACGTGAGGCCTGACATGCCCACATGTATATGTAAGTATATGTAACGTTGTATAATTTTGGCGCTCAAGATCGTGGGGCTCCACAAATTGAAATTATATAAAAAATTTGTTGTATAATTTTGGCGCACATGAACGTGTGGCCCGATCTCCACCATTTAACTATTAGAATTTTGTAGTTAAATGGGTGCTCTAAAAATAAAGGTGTTTTAAATGAAAAATATATTATATGTAATAATTATTTATATTAAACATGAACACTATGTTATGTTAATTGTTGCGTACTAAAACACAATTGGCGCTCAACAAAATAAACAGGTGTAATTGTAACATGAGTAAATAAAAATAAATAAATAATAACAGTTCAACGACAAATAAATAAAAGCTTGCATACTGTTCACTAATAATAATAAATTATAAATAAATATTTAAATACAAAATAATTCAACATGACGACTCCAGGAAACTTATATATGGAGGCCTTTCGAAAAATGATGTGGGCGGGCCATGATGGACGAAGTAGTTACAAAACAGACAGAAAATTTGAATGCTAAACTTAAAGAACAAACAGAAAGTTTAGAAAACAAATTAGAACAACAGACTGAAAATTTTAATAATAAATTAGAACAACAGACTGAAAATTTTAAACAGGACACCATAAAACTACGGAGAGTCTAAAAGAATTAACAGAAAAGGTTGGTGATACCAACTCACATATTGAGACTATCACAGAAAATGTATGTGAAAGAATTGTTAAGCAAATGGAACAAATATGTGAAATGATGGTTTCTGAACAAATTTTAATTGTAATTGAAAGTAAGAGAGAACAGACTTGCATAATTACTGATGATAATTCTAAAACAATAATTAACTCTAAGGAAGAATGTAAAATACATTTAATTAAACAAACGTACCTTGCTAGCGGAAGTATCCAAAGTAGTGGTTACGCTCACACACAAATAAAACAAGTTAAAAAGGTAACACGATTGAAACAAATCACACGCGACAAGGGTACGCACAGTAAGTATCGATTGAACGATAATCATAATGATAATCACAATAAATATAAAAACTACAGAGGTTATCATAAACGGCGAATGAAAAAACAGTCGACAGCTGTTTATATAGGCTTCAAACGGACTGACCTTACACAATGCATTAGTGACGAGAGAATTATGGAACGTACTGAGAGAGGAGAGAGAGGTTATTCGTCGCAGCTAAGAAACAAATTCATGCCGTACAAACAGGTGAGTTACGCAATGACGTCAGATGAGCTCACAGCCGCTATGTTACAATGGGACGTTAACACAATGAGGGTGCGAGACGGAAATAACTGTACATGTCGGCTAATATACGACAACGGCGACTACACGTCATAATACAATGAAGTTCCTGTTGACGGACCCAAAGCAATTGTTATAATGGTGAGGGGTGGAAATCAAACGACACCGCACTTAATGCTCTATAGAAATGAATAATTATTATTAAAAGAAAAATATTGCTGTTAATTATTATTAATAAGAAAAGGAGTTAATTAATAAGAATAATATGTGTAAAAAGATTAAAGAATTAATAATAGAAAGAATGTTATGTTGTAAGAATTGGTAAGGAATGTTATTATTGATGTTGTTATTAATATGAAGAAAGGATTAGAGAGGAGAAATCAATGTTAATTGTCAGAATGGCTGATCAAGCGAAATCTTCATACCTGAGTGGAAAGGCAAGGACACAGAAGATAGCGATAGTGAAAGTCAAGGGCAGAGATTATTTAGAGCTCCAAATACTACGATTAAAACATCGAGTAGAGTTAAGCACATAAAGTCTGGATATAGACGTGTTTCTAAGGTAGTCATCTGTAGCCGATAATGACACACTACGAAGCTAACGAAAAAGGTGTATTTCAGAAAGTAATGGTAAGGATGAAGAAAATTATTAGCGATCAGAAAGGTAATAGTAAAGAAATGTAATAATATTAGGTAATGAAGGTTAATGTATTGTATAAGATTAATGTAAGAAATGTTAATGTATTGTATAAGTAATGTTCATGTTAAGAAAAGAGTTAAGAAACGAAGGTAAGAATGTATGAGTAAGGAAATGTAAAATGTCAGATTGAAGAATGGCATAATATGTTAAGATGCAAAATGTTTACCAGTGCAAGAATGCAAACTCGTGTAGGATGTGCTACACGTAAAAAAACTATATAAATAGGTCGATGGGACCAGATTAAAGGAGAACTATAAAAAAAATTTAGCTACGTATGAATAATGAGAAGAGAGAGTAAGAGTGGAACAATGCCACTGAATGAGTACAAGGTCAACGCACCGATCAGCTGTATAATGGGGGGTGAATATTGAATACCACCACGGTGAACGTTAGACTGACTTACTCATTATTATGTGTTTGTTTTACCGATGTATAAACTTAAGTTAAGTTAATATAACATGATTATATTTGTTTAGAACAAATAGACAAAAAATTTAATAAATAAATATTTATTAAATTTTTTTCAGGCAGAGGAATAATGCAACGATACAGCCATACGCTGTATTAGGCATTAATTTAAATAAATATAAATTTTGTATAATTTGTATAAGTTACGGGTAAATGGACAGGTCTGAGATTGCAAAAATGTTTCATTGTTAGATTAGAGGAGCAATTAACCTGTTCCGACACGCAGTGAACACCTGCTCAATTGTATGTGTGTTACACGTGTATCTTGTGTGTGTTAGTGATGCAGGCATAGACAGGAATCTCAGCAACCCGCCCCAAGTAATTAATAAAATAATTATTTTAATTCACTGTGCGAAAACTAATTAGTGTATGATCAAACCAAAGGCACCAAAGTGTGTGTAAAATTTATAGTTATTCCCAGTGAAAAGATGACGTTAATAGAACACGTTATGCGAAGACAGTGGAGAATAAACGTGCCAAAAAATACGCAAATAACCCTAAGACGCTCAAATTAATATAGTGAGTGCTTAATAAAATTAGCTAAAATTTGTGCTATCTCGATTCCGTGAAAAACATTGCTATTTGCTAATAATTGCAAATAGATGAAAAGGTTCGGGAGTGGGGGCTGTCACGAGATATGCAGGTATCGACAGGACGATTTTGGAGCCGACTGGCGCGGAATCTCGAGAGGGTATAAATTAAGGGTTCGACCAAAAACCCTTCTCTTCATTTCAAGACACAGTTGCAGCCGGACATGCTGTCCGTCGGCAAAACAGTTTATTTTTTACAAGTCGCAGTAACAAACGAAATAACTTTCGTTAAATTCACGACAATATTACGGAAAAAGTAAATACCGCAATAGTAAGTCTACCAAGAGTATATACGGGAAAGCTGCTGTAGAGCGACGCTGGACTCTAGACGTATCCAGGACCACGCCAGGACAAGAGTAATGGAAAACTAACTCTGGACAACGCTGGGCCCCGGACAACAGTCGTAAAATCATCAGAAATCGAGGTGACATGCGTAATGCATTTTAAATGATTTGTAAAAAAAAAAAAGAGAGCTCATAAAGACGATTTCAAAAGACAGTAAATTAAAACAAAGAAAAGTGTATACTTAGTAATAATATGTTAAAATGTAAATAAATGTTTAGTCGTAAGAATGAGCGATCGCATATATATAAAAGCATTAATAAATGGAAGAGAATTTAAAGTAAAGAGAGTAGAGTTTATTATCAAAATAGATAGTAAAGTGAGTAGATATTTGAAGTATAGAAAGATTAATTTAAAGTTGAATATTAAAACAAGGCCAGTCTACAAGCAATTAATATAAATTTGAATTGAATTTTAAACGTTGGTATAGACTGAGCGAGTAGAGGTCAGATCTGAGATAATCCTTTCAGATCTGATCGATCATCCTTTATTATTATTCATGAGATTATTACGATGTTGCTAACGTATTTCACTAAAAGTGAAAATTATTATTTATTTAAGAAATCTTAATAACAAACAATTACTACTATTGTATTATTAGTAAAATAACACGCTTTTTTGTGTTGCAATCAGCAAAACTAAAGTTACATTTAATGTCCTTAACTAGGAGAAGATAAGCTGACTGTTGTGTATGAGCGCGCGCGCGCGCACACACACACACACACACACACACAGATATGTACATTAATCCACAGTACTTATTACTCTGAGAGTAACAACAGATTGCAATACAAACCGTCAGGTACAATACGGCGACGCCATACATTCTAAGCGTGGTTATTAAATATGGTTCAACAATTGTTTCAGAATACACCCTAAACGGATATTCACTTGTCTAGACCAGGATGAGGGAACAGGAAATTTTGTCTCAAGTACTTCCTGTCTACATGATCTCAATCTCTCTATCTCTCTGAGTTTGTTTTTCTTTAGCGTATCTCTCGATTGCACGTTCGCACTCCTTCTAGCGCGCGCGCACACACACACACACACACACACACACATTTATCTGTGTCTGATATTTTATTAAAACTTTATGTGGACAATTATATGCACACTTACACATATCTTCCATAGACAGTCAGTCTTTTGTTAATTTTCACAATTTAAGATTCACGCGATTAATAATGCTGAGAATGCTTTATCTACTGCTTTCGGCTAACCACATTATTTAATGTTTGCAAACACTCAGTATCCCTTTCCATATGCGTGGCCCTCATTAATTATAGGTAATAGTCTATCTAACATGAATATCGGTTTGAGAAATAAATTTAGCCCAGTAAGTTTCAGTATTAAAATATATTGTTCATGTACACTCATAGCAACATTATATTTGGTCCTAGAAATTTGTATTATTTTATGTTCGTTGTCTCTTTAGATAAATATTACAGACATGTTATTTCTAATGTAGTGTTGTGATTATCTCCTTGTCTTACTTTCTGAGACCTTTTTCCTAATGACAACGATCCATCATACCTAACTTTCAGTAGCCACATTATCATATTCGATTTAACTTCAAGAACAATTTCATGCTACAATTTAATATTTTTGTCCTATAATAAATACATTTAAACTGTGTAACTAATTCTATTACCTCTCTTTCTTTTAACTAATTTTGTCAAGTCTACAAACGCTTCACAAGGCGTAGTGTTAATGCAACAATCTAACAATCTATAATATTTAAAGACGGCGTCTATAAATTGTCACATGCATGTCTTGAATTCGATACGTTGTTTTTTTATTGTTACAAATAAGGTGTTAATGTTGTTTTTTGTTAACAGTAACGTTAATTTTCTAAAAGCTACGTATAACCAACCATTAACTTCCTTTTTCCTAGAGAAGTAATTTATTACCTCTAGCCTTTGACTGTAGCAAAGCTGTAACTTTAGCCATTAGAGTTATCGTGATATTTTCAACAAGTCGCCATCACGTTATTACAAATCCTGGAGAGAAACTCTCCAGCAAACTAAATGTTTACATCTTTACAAAATTTCTGTCTCCTTTGTAGTTCTTGTTATAGTAAATATGTTTTAAATCTTTCCTCCCTCTAGAACATTCTATTAAAAGGTATCTCTTTCATAACTGAAGCGTCAAGTTATAATCCTATCATTTCCCTATGAATAACTTGCAGTCCTGTTCTCCTATTTGTTACTTACACAAACAGCGGCCAAGGTACACTGTTCCATGTTCCACAAATAACTTCCCTACCCTTTTTTCAATTATACTCGTACATCACACTATTACAACCCATAGCTAGATAATGGCTTGCTCTGAAACGTTATTCACTTATATCCGATGTCAGTGTGAACATTTACATACATATCACATGTATTAGGTATGTGTTAGATGTAAACTTATACATACCTAGACGTTAGAACAGTTAAATACTTTTTTTGCACTTGACTTGTATAACACCATTGCCCTCTAATAGATTATACTCTACAGGAGCTTTAATTAACAGAAATCGGTCTCTGCTACATTTTAACAATTTCATAAAATCGGATGTTGTTTAATTTCCATATCATCGTGTTGATGTATCGGAATTTAAAAATGGGATTTCTACTGCTTAAACGGGTTTAAAAAAACGAATCAGATGTTTTGAACTAAGTATTAGGTAGAATAAGGTCATGTGTGGACCTTAGGACGAATCATGTGAAATCAAATTACTAAATTTAAAGGTAATTTTTTTTAATCAAATATACTGCATGTATTCAGGTTTGTAGTTTTTTAAATAAAGTCTGATAAGATAATACTTTGTGTTTTTTTTTCTGTCAGGACATTTCGGATAGGCTGGTATTTTTTGTATGGTAATCACAGTATTTTATTATTTCTGGGCAAATGTCAATCCAGAAATCGCACAAAATAAACAAACATAATTTTGGTTAATTTATACTGAGATTGGTTTTTGAAAAGCTATATCAGCTCAGTTAGATATTTCTTTGTGTATCGAATAAAAATACACGAGCATGTTCCTAGTTACAGTACACGCTTACGTGCAGATACACACAGTCGCTTATAATTGCATTGATTTTTATAATTTTGCCGAAAATTAGTAACAAATAAAAATACTGTAAGCTTATTAGTTTTTTCTTTTGGTTTTTCAAAAAGTTCTAATTCGTTAAATATAATTTTATGTACTAAGAGTGAGAAATAAGTATAGAAATACAATAGAAAAAGTAGTGCTCCAGGAGTTTACACGATCGACTACAGTGGTTGCTATTGCCGAATGCTGTACAATGATGTGACTGAACGAAAAACACTGACGAGGTGTAAGTCAAAATTTATTTCGTTGTGAATATCTATTCCCTCATGCTACTAGGTATTTAATGTCAAACCAATTCTAGTTTTTCCCGAAAGCTAACATAAAAATGACAATGTATTCAACGGTGGGTCGTCGTTTAAAAACAAAGAAAAGGCTCTCAGGAACGTATTACTTTCCCTACAACGAAAATTGAGAACCGCTATTTATGTGCGTCTTATTGGATTGTGTGTTTCATTTACTTTATAAAGCAAGTTCTTAAAGTTATAACACTTGACACGGTCAGTGCAGTGCCATTGTTTTTACAATAAAACATATGTGGCAAAACTTCGCAGTTGCATAACCAGGCAGCAGAATCATACATCGCTTAACTGAAATTTCTAGTAAAACTACCTTTGTTTTTATATTCTTTCTGCTTTTGAGTTATTATAGTCCTTGCCTTGGTGGTCCTAGCTCTTTCGATTTTAACTTGGTGTAAAAATCAAAAGGAATTTAAAAAATTTTTTAAACAGTTCGTTTTTCACTAATGTAATTTACCTACAGAAACAATACGGTAATAATAAACTGCAACACTACAAAACATGGTCATACACAACACATCAAACCATCCAACGCAACACAAACATGCTGCATTCAACAATATGCTCCATAGACTCACAAAAATACCACTGAGTAAACAAGATTATAAAGAAGAACTCAACACAATCAAATACATAGCAATAAAAAACGGTTATAACCCTGAATTAATAAACAAACTACACAGACACATCCTAAACAAAAACAACAAAACAAAAAATACCAACAACACACAACCAAATAAACAAACTTACATCATACTCACATACTACAACTCCAACACACACAAAATCGCCAACACATTCAGGAAACACAATATTACAAAATAGCTTACAGAACCAACAATACCATCAAAAAACACATCAACGATACAAACACGCACATAGACAGATACAACAAAACAGGGGTATACAAATTAAAATGCAACGATTGTAATAATTTCTATATAGGCCAAACGGGAAGATCTTTTTCTTCAAGATTTTCTGAACACCTAAAAGCTTTATCCAATAACAACATACACTCCGCGTTCGCCACACACATACAGACAAAAAACCACAGCTACACCAACATAAAAAACAATCTTGAGATCCTACACTACTTACCTAAAAGTCGAAAACTTAACATCGAAGAACAATAGGAAATATACAAACACTACACAATACAACCAAACAACATACTTAACGACCAATTACACTTTAAATCACACGCACTCTTTGACACAATAATACACAAAACATACAATACTTCGGAATCTCGCGCCAACCCCCTTCCACCTCCACACCCCCCACGCAACCTACCAACTAGAAAAAACCGTTATAAGTTCCGGACATTCAGTATCATACCTCGCTGAAGAAGGCGAACATCACGCTGAAACGTCGTACGAGGAAAATTAACAAAGTAAGACTACTAATTGCATCAACATAAAAGCGTCTTATTAACTTTAATAATTATACATCTTACTGACGTCAATAATTTAATAACAAATTAATTTAATTAACATCTACAACTTTTTCAATTTTCTGTTGTAGCTCCGATTACTTAAAAAAAATATATTTTGTTTAACAAGTTTTCCAGTTTAATGTAGTAAATTTTTTTTTTATAAAACGCATTTTTAAGTAATTCAACATATTAAATAGAATGGTCGATTCAGAAAAAGTCGGATGAGATTTTGTTAATTTATCCTAAAATAGCAACCTGATATTATTTTATATTTAATTTCAGTTATTACTGGAGGAAAATACTGCCTCTTGATTCAGCCCAACCGGGACAAACTTGCCTTCATAGTTGTTTCTCTTCGCTCACCTTCTTTTAATTGAATACTCACTATTCGGGTCAGTTGGTACTTTCGATTACCAGTTTGAAATATAATCTGAGTACGTTGCTAGTGTATGACTTCAGACTTGCCATTTAGCTAACGGCTGTTATTCTTAAAAGAATAATATCTTGAGAAAATATAATCTGACGGCCGTATTAGTTTTGTATATAAACAACTAATTAGACTTTTCTTTTAACGGTTAACGTTTCAGAAACGGTTGCAGTCCATGATGGAGTGCATAACATATCCGTGGTATTCACAGCATATTCAAATTTTTACAAGGCTCGATGTTTGCCCAAAACACACGACGGTCTTTAATACGAAGATCTTTCCATGGTCTTAATACGCTAATACGAAGTTCGCAAAGCGGTGTTACTATTGGAATGTTAATACAGTCAAGAAGTAGGCCTTATTGTCCTTCAACAAAAAACAGATCTGTCCTCTCGTAATTTGATTAGGATTTTGGCACGACCGCTAAGGCTCAGATTTCATACATATGGGATCTATGTCTTCTACAAATTCTGCCTACTCCATTTATGTTCACGTGTCTCTACCGTTCGTGTTAGAATTCTACGTAAACCATTTCCCGCTGATGAGGAACTACGTTCCTTTCTATAATGCCTGTAGAGATTTACTAAAATATAACGTGCTGAAAGTGAGCACATTATTATGACACAGCTTTGAATACTATACCTATTTGTAACGCCTTCTGCAAACAGACAATGTGTTGTTCGTTACTTTGCATTGCAAACAAGTGGTAGTAACACAGTAATATTTTTATATGTAAATTCCTGTTCACGATGTTACATAAATAATTTATTAAAATCCAGTACTCGTGTTGTTTAAAGCAACTGAGACTGTGAACTAACTCAGTTTTGTACCGCTTTTCTGTTGAGCTCCGATTACTGAAACAAAATATTTTGTTAAACAAGTTTTCCAGTTTACATAGCGGGTTAGAATTAATAAATATAGCTGACGGGAGATATACAAATTAGTGATAATACTTTATATCCCTCACGTTACCGATAGAACCTGCCACGCCCGATTCGAAATGGTGCTCTTCACTTCTGATATTTCGTCAGGATCATAGACAGCAAACCAATCAGCGTTAGTTTACCCAAGCTGTTTTATTGCAGGTGCGTACAAACAGAAGAGAACTACGTTATCGATAGGGACAGCGATCGATTACACGCGTTACGTCAGGCTACCAATAAATAAGCAACTTTCTATCTCGAGTACAACGTATATTTACTTACTTTCTTACTTTTGTAAAAGGTTTGAGCGTGTTCCCAGAGTGTGGAGACGATATTATGGTGATAATAATTCAGCTTGAATTGTTCGTGTCTGTGTGTGAGCCCTCAGATTATGAAAGATCTGTAACGAACAGAGTTGTCACACTTGAGATTACATACATGGCATACGAGCTGCGTTCAATAGCAATCTACCCGACCTTTTAGCTTAAATGTAATCAGGTATATTACATTAAAAAAAATCTAAATAGAATATTTAAAACCCGTTAATCTCGTACTGCACAAAACGAGTGGAGCTGGGTTGGAAACAGTCTTTGTTCAATAAAACGTCAACATGTCATAACAGTGCTACTGCTACCGGTAATGAAAACAGTACGACTGAGTGATTAAACAGCGCGGATGTCATCGGCACGTACACCGCTTTGCGCTTTCACTCACTTTGATCTCTGGCTACACATAATTATTTTAGTTAATACTAATGCAGAGAACACACAACAGTTTTATTCATTATGGTACAATAATTTACTAAACATTTTACTTACTAAAAACATTTTTGTACTTCGTTTGCTGTATGTGAAATACAAAGAGGAGCAGGTAGTAATGTAATATGTTCACAGTAAGTAAGTGCGTACGAATATTCACTTGCGATTCGGTCCAGACTGGCTTTAACAGTACACAAAGAAAATCCCCTTTAATCCGCATGCACATACACACACTACGAATATCTACTGTATGTACGCCTACAGGACGCTGTGCAGTTCACCGGATCAAGGTACGGGCATCTAGTAATATTCCTACCTTTGTTGCTGTTAATAATTTCTATTTTTACCTCCTTTGTTGTTCTTAAATAGGTATTACAGTTGTAAAATTATGAATTCCTAGAAAACATAGGAACATTTTAGACGTTGTAGGCTAATAGATTAGCTCAGGAGTACGTTTTATAGGCTTCAGGCAACAATTTACTTAATTATAAATGTGTTTAAGTATATCAATGGCTACAATAAAGACGACTAAAAAAGATCACATTCATAAAATTGTTATAACACTTATCAGTCAAATGTAGTTCTTCCTTAAAAGTTGTCTGGCTGGTCATTTTCTCAATTTACGAGTCTACTGACTCCCACTTCTTTATAACATCTAAATTTACGGTTAAAAAATCCAAAATAAAAGAAGATACTCTTAGCAACATACGATATACTTTCAACTGCGATACTTTCTTTTCTAATAAGAATAACACAAAGGTTAATAGTATGTTCACTATAGTTGTTGATTATGAAGTAACAATAGAATTCAGTTCTCTGTGCTAGCATAAGAATTTTTAAGATGTCAATATTATATGCCCAACTTGCCAGTCGCTTGGTTCTGGACAAGTCCTTTCGGTATCTTCATCATTCTAAATCCTCGTCTATAAGACGCGACAGATACTGATAGGTGATTAAAAATGATACTAACAACATTGGAATTGAGGCTGCACACTGGAAAGTATCTAAGCGAGTATTAAAATTACGTTTGCACGTTAGTAAAATAGAGACCCTGTGACAGCTTCACCCCGTGTTCTAAAAGACGTAACTAGATATGAATGGGCAACGACATGGAAAATAAAAGTTAACGAGAAGGAACCGACACATGCAACATTCACTTTGCATCTTCAAACTGCCCAAAAAAATTTCAGTAACTTTGCCCCAGTCTAATGTAATGAAATAAGTGGGACTGCACCTTTACTAGAGACTAGGAGAATTATGTAAATGCAAAACAAATGCAGATAAACTGAAACGCAAAGAAATGCATTGGTTTCTGGCGAGGAATTCACAGTTATCCATAGTTAATAAACTGCTGGTTTATAAAACAATGTTTAAACCCCATAGGATTTGGGGATCTGGCTTAAAATCTAACATTGCAATTCTGCAACAATTTCAGTCCAAAATGCTAAAAATCTATTGAATCCAGCAAGATATAATCTACTCTGTGATGCATGAGGATACAAAAAATTTCAACTAGAAACTATACAAACTAAAAAATAATTAGTTCTGGTTATATACTCGTTAGACAGTAGTGGTAGTGTCAATAGACGTGAGAGATATTCAGTTTTGGATATTTAATTTTAGATTTAGTTTATATTTACAGTTTTTTATAACAATCGCTTATTTTAAGATCTTATTAAATTTAATCAATAGTACGACAATCTTTCTTTGAGTGCATTCATATATGAGTTGAGCCACTGGGCTTAGTCCATTCGTGTGAAGTTCATTCTGCACATTACATTTACTGCTGAAGTGCAGGTCATGTATATTACTTGTAATAAAAATGTTGCAAGTGAAAATCTGAAAATACGTAAGGTAATAGTACACTCCGGTGGTGAAGTCGGTTGGTATTAAAGATTCGTAATTACCTCTTGTAACCTTATTCATGGAAAACATCGCAATAAGATTTCAAAATTTGAATTATAAACATGGTTTTGAATATATGTTTATCAAATATACAGGAAGTTATTTACATTTAACGTTTGTATGTGTGCATTTGTGCAAATCAAGAATGTTTTTATTTCAGTAAAACAGAACTGCGTCTATATACTGTGTCTGTTTAGACTTCCAGTGCGTGCGTGCGCTGTGTGTGTGTGATTGTGTGTTAGTGTGTGTCCAACTTGTCAACATACAATAATGAATTATCAGCAACCAGGCCTGTCAACTAACGTTCAACCTGTTCCTACAGTCCACTCAGGAACTTCAGTACCTCCAATGTCGCAAAATGCCCCTCAATCCTATAACAGTCAGCCAGGCAGAAATGTTAATGTTGATTTCACACAACACGGATCCCACAGCTGGCAGATGGTGAAAAAACGAAAAAGAAGTCGTCAATCTTCAGAAAACACATCTGAAACACCCACTCAGCTTAATGACCACAATAGATTTACGGTGTTACCTATAGATGACCCTGATGACGTCCAACCTACTCAAGTCTTAGCTCAGCCGAAAGTACCTAGACCTCCTCCTGTATACCTTCATGGTATCGTCAATTACAGTGAAATGATCAATAATCTTACAGCAATTTTGGAATCAGAACAGTACAGTACTAAATCGTTCGACGACAATACGGTGAAAATCAACACTTTTGCACCTGATTCTTACAGAAAATTAATTCGTCACCTCGAGGACGAAAAAATTATTTACCATACTTATCAAATTAAAGACCAGCGAGCATACCGGGTTGTCATAAGAAACATTCATCCTAGCATCGGTGTACACTTTATTAAAGAAGCACTAAAAGAAAAAGGACACTCGGTCAGAAACATAATCAACGTTCGACACAGAGTCGAGAAAACACCCCTCCCTCTCTTCTTTGTTGATCTTCAACCTGCAGCAAACAATAAACAAATATATAGCCTAAGGTCTTTAGGTAACATGCAGATTGCTGTAGAACCACCTCGGAGAAAAAACTTTATCATACAGTGCACTCGTTGTCAGTCATACGGTCACAGTAAGACGTATTGTAGGAAACCTTTCCAGTGTGTCAAGTGCGGAGGTGAACACAACTCCGCAACTTGTTCCAAATCTAAGGATACACCAGCCACATGTGCATTATGTGATGGTCCTCATACAGCTAATTATAAGGGCTGTGAAGTTTATCAAAACCTGCAGGCCAGAAAAAGCCCCGTACGAAACTCCACACCTAGGAGAACCCCTTCAACGTTTAGGACTATGAACACGGAACAGAACATGAATACCCGTAACGTCTCTTCTCCTACTTACGCTCAAATTGCAGGACTACCGCAACACTCAGAATCATCGCCCCCTTATGACAGCAATCTCAAACAGACAGCAAATGAGGACATCACTCTTTCACACTTCCTGACAAAATTCGAGACTATGTTCAGTCAACTCATGCAGCAAAATAGCGTCATGCTTAATCTCCTTACAACACTTGTCAATAAACTTTCTAATTAATAATGAATAACAATTACAGGATTGGATTATGGAACGCCAATGGACTCTCTCAACGCACCCTAGAACTCAAAGCTTTTCTTCTTGAAAACAGACTAGACGTAATGCTTATATCTGAGACACACTTCACAGACAGAAGCCATATTAGGATTCCAGGCTTTACTGTTTATGATACCCAACATCCGGACGGGACAGCTCGTGGCGGAACCGCTCTGTTAATCCGAAACAATATAAAACATTATCTCTTCTCTAACGTCAAAACTGCTCACCTACAGGCGACCAACGTTTTAATTGAAGATCAAAGAGGCCCTCTAATTGTTTCTGCAGTCTACTGTCCCCCAAAACACAGAATCAATGAAACTGACTTCAGCTCTTTTCTTGGAACTCTTGGAGCACGTTTTTTGGTGGGAGGTGACTTTAACGCAAAACACCCGCAATGGGGTTCGAGATTAGCTAATCCAAGAGGTAGAATTTTATATAACGTCATTAGACAAGAATCCCTGTCCTTTCTGTCCACTGGTCAACCAATCTATTGGCCTTCTGACACAAATAAAATACCTGACCTAATTGATTTCTTCTTAATACGAGGCTTGTCTCATAAATACTACAAAGTTGAATCTTGCCTTGATTTGTCCTCTGACCACACTCCAATTATTGCCACTATTAGCAATACTATAATTGAGTCTGAAAGTCTACCAACACTCACAAATCGTCTTACTGACTGGGATTACTTTAGAGAGCTTGTAAATTATAATATCTCGCTAGAACTTCCACTCCACACGCCTGCTGAATTGGATGCGGCTGTAAATTCTCTCACCAGTACTTTTCAAAAATCAGCCTGGGAAGCTACACCTTGCAATACAGCGAAGAATAAGCACTTGAACCTTCCTCTGGTTATCCGGAAGAAATTAGCTGAGAAGCGTAAATTGCGACGAATTTGGCAGCATACTCATCATCCGGATGATAAAAGAAAGTGGAATTCCGCGGCTAGACAACTTAAACGATTGCTGGAAAATCTAAAGAATGAAGGGATTCAGGATTATCTAGAAAATCTGTCACCAAATGAAAGTACTGATTATTCTCTGTGGAAGGCTACTAAACGATTAAAAAGGCCACTATTACAAATACCACCAATACATAAACCAGATGGTAGCTGGGCGCGCAGCAATACAGAGAAATCCCAGGTTTTTGCCGAACATTTGGTCAACGTTTTTCAACCTGAATCCAGCAAGAACGTCTCTTTCGATGAAGAGGTACAAAGATACTTACACTCCCCGCTCCAAATGACTCTACCTATTAAGCCTTTTAAAGTTAAGGAAATCAAGGAAATAATCCTGTATAATTTGAAAAGTAAAAAGGCTCCCGGCATTGATTTGCTATCGGGGAAAGTTCTAAAGGAGCTGCCTCACAAAGGCATTGTACTAATAACATACATTTTCAATGCCATACTCAGACTCGAATACTTTCCTCTTCTCTGGAAATCGGCTCAAGTTATCATGGTCTTAAAACCTGGTAAAAACCCTCAAGAGCCCTCTTCTTATCGACCCATAAGCCTTCTACCGATACTTGGTAAGATCTTTGAAAAGCTGTTTGTAAAACGACTTATGCCAACAATTGTAGAAAACAACCTAATTCCGGATCACCAATTTGGTTTTCGAGAAAAGCACTCTACGGTAGATCAAATACACAGACTAACAAATGTTATCAATAAATCGCTGGAATCGAAGATGTTCTGCTCAGGTGTGTTTCTCTACGTTTCCCAGGCATTTGACAAAGTCTGGCATCTTGGACTCTTATATAAAATAAAGAAAAATCTGCCACATAATTGTTACCGTATCTTACATTCCTACTTAGTGGGCAGAGTGTTTCAAGTCAAGTACTCCGATGCTACTTCTCCTCTATTACCAGTGGGGTCGGGTGTTCCGCAGGGTAGTGTCCTGGGTCCTCTGCTCAACCTCCTGTTCACCTCGGACTTACCGTCAGCAAGTGAAACCACTGTTGCTACCTACGCCGATGACACAGCGATCCTAGCGACACACTCCGATCCCTCAATAGCATCTCTTATACTACAAGAATCATTAAACAGCGTTCAGTTATGGCTTGATAAATGGCACATAAAAATCAATTCATCCAAGTCAGTACACGTTACCTTCACCACACGTAAGGCAAACTGCCCTCCAGTAACAATTAACGGTCAACCAGTACCGCAAGCTGAAAGTGCTAAGTACCTTGGGATGCATCTGGACAGGAGACTAACATGGAAAAAACATATAACATCTAAGAAGCTTCAACTTAATCACAAGGTCAGAAACATCTATTGGCTTATAGGCAGACAATCACGGTTAAGTCTCGTCAACAAACTCTTGATCTATAAAGCCGTGCTTAAACCGGTATGGACTTATGGTATACAACTTTGGGGTACTGCAAGTACAAGTAATATTGAGATTATCCAGCGCTTTCAGTCCAAAACACTTAGATCAATAGTCGACGCTCCTTGGTTTGTCTCAAATAACTCTATACACCGCGACCTCAAAGTTTCAACCGTGAAAGAAGAAATCATGCGCCTCTGCAGGACTCACATCTCCAAACTAGAACAGCATCCCAACCACCTGGCAATTAACTTGTTAGACAACAGTGAAGATATTTATAGACTAAAAAGACACAAACTATTAGACTTACCATTCAGGTTTAACTCATAATGTATTCTCTGTATTTTCTGTAGTGTACTGTCTGTGATATCTGTTCTGTATGTTTTTGTATTCGTGCCATTCATACGTGTTAATGTCAACCTGTATATGTGCCTTATGGGCCCAGTGTTTAATGTTTGAACTTATTGTATCATGCCAGCAGGAAGTGATAGTGACTTTTGTTCATTTGTTTACATGTTTTTATCATTTAGTTTTGTATTTTGTTACCTCTTTAATCTATTATCAAAACAAGAAGAGCTGTCAATGGTCAGCTCTTCATAATCCTGTGTGTGTTGTCAGCCAATTTGTTAAATGTTCGCTCAGTCGAACAGCTTACAGATCTCCAATAAATTAAAAAAAAAAGAAAAAAAAAGAAATCTGGAACGAGCTAATTAGTAGCACTGTTGCAGCTTACTTGTGTTATGAATCATTTTCATCTGTTAGTCCGCAGTCTGGTGCCAGCGAATAATATACGTAGCCTACATATCGGTACTGACGTTTAGTTTGTATCAACAGAGAATTGTATAATTTAATACATGTTTAAGTATAAAAAACACGTGTTGTGTTTGCAAAACATTCTCAGTATTTCTGTTGGTATCTATACCCGTGTATATTTATATTAGTATATTTTTGTATACGATTACGATGATAAATGTACAACAGAAATACACGCACAGGTGTGATTGCAAGTCGTTCTACTAAATATTAAAGGCTGACCGCTGACTCAAGACTGCACTGGTTCACGTCATCTTTGGCTCGCCTCATGTAGTTCATATTTACTACCATCTAGTGGTACAAACTGTTCAAAATTTAATGTTACATTTCACAGGCAAAAATATACAGGAAGAAGTCAGTGCGGTGACCAGGAAGAGAACTGATGTCTCAGAGAAAATGATGACTTGTATGGAAAGATGACTTGAGTGAAGGTTGTATCCCAGCCGTGTATTTGACTTTATGAAACAAGAACATTTATAAGATTTTCTTGACGTGGTTAATAATTTATTTTTAGTTTCCAAACAAAAGATATGCTCACATTTATACACTTACATAAATTCAAGGAGGTTCCGTGTGTTCACAAAAACTCTCACCTACATACCTAGATTAGATTCAAGGAGAAAATATTGTTCTTATGGGAAAAAACATTGACGTTTTTAGGTAAGATACTAATAGATAATCTATAATATTTATACAAGAATATTATGTCATTTTAACAGTGCAAAATCACTAGCGGTTGCTTGAAAGAGAAAAACGAAAGTGTAAACTACACCTAATATGTGCTTTCGATATCTAGGAATGTAAATATATTTAAGTGGATTTCTGATATTAAAATTTAACAATTTTCGTATATTTACATATAAATTTAACTGCTTTTGTAGCAGTTATTAAAAACAGTTATTTTACTTTTTAAAAAGTGCAGTACGTATTATTTCACAGATAATTCATTATTCATCAGTATAGTAGGCCTATCTACTTTCCCTTTTGCTCATGAAACAACTACATTGAACAATAGACCTATAGAATGCAACGACCAATTGTATTTGCTTTTTGCATCTTTACAGTATCAAGGACACATTAATTTTTACACGCCGCGAGCGCGTGCGTACGTGCGTGTGTGTTGTATTTGTACGCGCATTCGCGTTGTGAGATAAACGTCTGTAGCCTATTTTAAATCAAAAAGTAGTACTTTAACAAGTTTAAAGCCCACGTAAATAGACATTTGAATGTTCTTAAAATTATGTTGTTTTGGTAACAATTGCAGTTACACAGATAATTGCAATAAAATATTACTGAAATCGTAGTAGAATACCAAACGCCACAATAAACATGGTAGTACTTTTGTAGAAACAACCGTGTTTGTTGATAGTAACATTAAGTAAAAGTAGAGAATTTTAAACAGTGTCAGAAGAATTTGTCTTAAATCTAAGCGATAAATACATATTTATCTGTAACGTTTAAAATACATACAAACGTATTGTCAATGCGTGAGTGTGTCACAGCACACTCAGTTCGAGGCCGGTAGAGTAATTTTCTTGTATCTGGTGTACAGACTTTAAACACACCACACCACGTTACAAAACGACACGCCACAACAGGCACTGAATATGATCTGAGATGCATTCATGTTTTAGGAGAAAAAGGAACAAAACAAGTACAGGATAAGAAGAAACGAGTCAGAAATTCAGGTTGTAATCCAGTGAGATATATCGGATCGGTTGTATTATTACAACCATCTAAACCATGTAATGCATGTAAATGTGTGGGTAACACAAAAATAATTAATACATATTTACAGATGGTGATGATGGTGTGTTTACAGTTGGGTAAGCATTTAACGCGGAGCCGGGAGCGGCAGCGGGAGCATGACACGACTTTATACTTAGAGCGCAGTACGGTATAGGCCTATATTTGTAACCGGTCTATAGTTGGAAGGCCAGACTGTTAGTAACACTTAATTAAACGGCCTAATTTCACGTTGATACCAAATACGTTATGTTACGTAACCAACACAGCGGCTCACGTCACACCCCTTAATTTGGTGACTACACCGTACGAGCTTTGAGTTACAAAACTAAAGTGATTATGTAAAGAAAGTTTAATTTGTATACGCGTATAAATCGTAACGGCAGAAAGCCATGAGGTATATACACATTCTATTCTGTAAATAGAATAAAAAGGTTACCTAATTAAAATATTCTCCTGTAATTTACTACAACGCAAATTTCAGTTACCTACCAATTGACCGTTTGTAGCATTCTTTTATATTATTAAAATAAAATACAATTATATTATCATTTCACTACTGCATTATTAATACTATCAGTAAATTTTATTGGTAAGTTATATACCATCCAGATCTAGATGTTAGAAGGTAGTACATTTTTATTTTAAATATTTTTAATGTTGTACAAATCATAATGAAAAAAAACAAAGAAAAAACTGATTTTACTAACACAATTAGTTACTTTTTATACTAATTTGTTTTTGTTTACACTAATAAAAAAAATTGAAACACAATTCTTGACGATAACATATTTTTTATACTTTAACCTCCAATATATTTACATTTTTTTTTAACTGAAGACGAGACGAGACTATAGATGTTGAACGTGTCGCTGTTAATTTCCTTATTATGTTTCTGTTTATTGTAAGTATCCATTTACAATTTAAAATGTGAATTTATAATAAAATAAAAAGCAATCCAACCACATCCAATATCAGTTGCACGGTCGTCATGAGACGTAACAAGCATTTTCTTTTACGTGCTGGTTGAGTGTGTTCAGTTGGAACTTGTTAAGTTGTAGTGAGAACGTTCAGTCTAACTTGGCACTTTGTTAGATTCCACCTTTGACAATTGTTTTACTTGACTTTGCATCCTTAGAGAATTAATTGAAACAGTGTGTAGGCGGTTTGGTACACAACAGAATGCAGTGGGATGAAGTCATGGCAAAAAGGAGTGTGCCTAGAAAACGTGAGAGAATATTGCTGACAATAGACAACTGACGTAAAAAATATCTGACACACACAACTGTACTTATATAAATGATAACATAATCCACCAAATATTTTTACATTGCCAGCAAATATAATCATAAAATTCTGTTATGTTACAATAATGTTGAGATTATATTAAAAAATCAATTTTTTGAATTTTACGAGCTACGTACACGTACAATAAAATCGTAGCGTTAAACGAAAGACATGTCACCAGACAATTGTGTATAGCGCAGAATATTGCGTAAAAAGGTAAACATTTTGAACACGTATAAAATTAAAATTGTTATTAAAATTAAAAATGTGAATTTTGAGAGACAATTTTAATGGTATAAATGTAAACCTCATATAACTATTGGCATGTACGCCAAACAATTGTAATTAATATGTATACATTTAGGGGTATATAAAACATGAATAACAAGAAATGCACACACAATATTATAATAAGCCTTACTGTGTCAGTTTGGGACATAAAGAAAACTAATTTGAATAGAATGATATAATGTAGAGTTAGATATATAGATTGTGTAAAAATTGTGTAAAATAATATAAAGGGTATTTTTAGGATCTCATTCTAAAGGAAGAAGAAAAAAATGTGTTGTTAATAGTAATAAACAATATATAAAGAAGCAGTAGTATCATTATAGCTTCGCTGTTAAAGTACAGGATTATTCGAAAAGAATCAACCGATTTCATAACGCAATATTTTATTGAGGAAAATTAAGTAAAAATTCCAACCAAATCACAAGTATTTTACTCATAATCAAGTTTTATTTCCTGTCTTACAAGTGTTCAACGTGGCCAGCACTTGCAGCACGGACAACATCAAAGCGATATGAGAATTCTTACCAGACGTGTAGCAACATATCACGATCCACTGAGTTGATCGCTGTTGTTATTCGGTGTTTAAGGTCATCGAGGTGGGTAGTAGGAAGAATCATCGAGGTAGCATTGGAAGAAAAACTCTAGCTTTTCCATATCCCCATAAGAAAAAAATCATATCATATACGGTGAGATCTGGAGATCTCGCAGGCTAAGCACAAAGAGCAAGGTCTTGTACCCCCTTCCGACCAATCCATCGTTGGGGTACTTTTTCATTGAAAAAAGCTCGAACGATCTGTTGCCAATTGGGCGATTCTCCATCGTGTTGCAAAATGAACTCATCTAAATATGCTTACAGTATCGGGAAGAGCCAACGCTCATGTAGCAGCCATTCAAAGCTTAGAAACCTCCTCTGTCAAGTGGTCAATGACTCATTCTATGACATTGCTTGAGAACTGAAAAATTGCGTCATGAAATCATTCATTCATTCTTTTTGAACACTTGTAAGACAGGAAATAAAACTTGATTATTTGTAGAATATAATATGTGATTTGGTTGGAATTTTGTATTACTTTCCCTTAATAGAATATTGCATTATGAAATCGGTTCATTCTTTTTGAATAACCCCGTAACCTTGAAGAGAATGGACGTATTTTACTTTCTATCCGGGAAAATAAGTGAAAGACAACTGCATATTGTACAGAACATAAAAACAGCAGAAACACTAAATATCTTCAAGTGAAGTCAAATAACATTAACAAATACTTAAATATCGTCACTGATAAACTATTTCCTACATAATAAAACCCATGTTGTAACGAGCTGCCAGACCTACACATAAGGTAACATACCGCAAGACACCTTATCTCTGAACACAGATATCGTTGTAATGGTAACAACATACTATTGCTACTATCCTCTGGCAGCCATGAAACCACGTTTTAGGGTTTCTACGTGTACTACAGGTCTAAACTAGGTGCGGGCGCGAAAAAAACGCTAAACGTTTTTGCAAAAACAAATTTTAGGAACACAGACACGTAAAAGATCGCGTTTTTAAAATTGTACGTGTATTATGGGACCAAACCAGGCTAGGACGCGAACCGTAGCAGAAACGGTAACCAACTAAATTTGTGATTTACCATTCAGGACTTTCAGTGTGTATCAGAAGCCACTGACAAAGCAAGGACTTTTACTGGAAATTACTTTATATTTTTACGACATTACAGAACAATCTACGTGTTTCTCGAATGTTCCAGTGGAATCCGGCTGTAATGTGTGTGCGTACGTGATTTTCAACGCGTTAGCTAGACTGTACCAGAAGTCGCGCGGCCGCGCGCATTGTGTGCAAAGCCACAACCAATTACGTTCTGGTGTTTTCTAGTAGCGTTGTTAATGCGTAATATGGATGTTTCTGGATTTTCGGCGGGGTATAGATACAAGTTCTCAGCGACGCTCACTTTCAGTTTGAGTTGCGATCTATTGGAGTGCGGTTTGTAGTATTGTGGCGAAGTGTTATATGTTTTATAATTGTGCGGGACAATTGTGTTTTATATTAGTAGACATTTTTATTGCGTGTGAACAATTTTTATTTGATTTGTTGTAAGAGACTATCTTGTTGATTACAAACTGTTTAATTGTGATAATTAAAGCTGGTGATTTAATTGTGACTTAATTGGTGTCTTGTATTTTGATTTCCACTGTACCATACGACGATCAGTAGAATTACTTACAATATTTTAGAAACCGTTAACGGTACCCAACTCAAATTTAGGCGGGTTCCTACATGCTGCTTGCGGATTACTATACAGGGCACCCGTTGTGCATCAGGACAGTAATGACAGTAAACTATTAGAGCATAAAAGTCCGCTTGCAGAAGTTCTATTCATATGTATTAAAAGGGTTGTCTTTGTCTACGACTAAACCATGAAATAAGGTTAGAATAGGAAATAAGTTTGTTCGTAACAAACAAATTTCAACAAAGTGTTTACAACTGCCTGTTAAAATATTAAAACTCTACCTTTAAAATTAATTAAAAATTAAAAACACTGACCTCACTACTTACCAACTGACCACACTTTATTCTAACCACCAAATCATAACAATTTTAAACAATAAAAATTGTTTAGCTGGCTTTTTGTTATAATTACATTTCATAATATTGTATGGGCTTGTAACATACTTAACATAAGTTGCAAAACCGTTTTGGTTAGTGGTCTTCACGCTTTTATTAAAAAGTGGCAATGAGATAATTAATAGGATAGGAAGTATACAATTCACTTATAGCTATTACTACATTTTTGTTGGGAGCAGGGAGCTCACAAAACCTGAGGAAAACGTCAAATTAGTGGGTAAATTAGTTTAAAAATAACTTTGCTTAAAAATAACTTTCTAACGGTTTTATTAAACTGGAACTTCAACAACTAAAGTTATACAAATCATAACCAATACAAATCAAGACCATCTCTATGTTATTAAAACAACTGCAATGTTATTCTAGCATTAATTACGTATTATTAGCCTCCAATTATTACTTACTAATTGTGAAGCTTAACTGTCATTTATTGAAGCATAGTAATGCCCTGAATATTTTGTCTGGCGTTCCCGTATGTAAAAGAAAGAACGTAAATCAGTCAACAGTAGTTAAAATTCTGAGATAAATTGTAAACGAAAGTCATCTGTATTTGATATGGCACAAAAGTGATCAGCTGTTGCCACTCATGGACTGTTCTTTGTCCACATTCTGCTGATAAAACTTGTTGGTTTGATCAGCTGTGAAGACTTTAGGTGATATGTTACACTACACTATAGAAACATCGTTTACTGAAGGCTGGTGGTGTTTCACGCATCTTGAGAAGCTTTAGACTGATAACGAGGAGAGTTATACAACTTGTGTTTAGTACAGAGTAATGGCAAATCTCATACAGAGTGAACAAGCTATGAATAAACTGTTTATACGACAAGCAAAATATCAGAAGCTTCCAAAGTGAATGCGGTGGTTAGTGGTTAGTCATCCTAACTGAAAGATATCGAATTATTTCAATCAGCGGGCGTGAGAGTGTACGAAAAGATGTTCTGAATACTTCTTATAGAATAAAACTAAATTAATATTGCCTTGGGTTTCCTTGTTAAGTGTGGGTGTTCGAAGGAAAACCTGTCACGCTTACAAATCACAGAATCGTAATGGTATGTTTTACGATGACGTATAAAATGTGAGTGGAAACGGGTGAACGGGTAGCGTCCTTGGATGGCATCAATTGCACCAGAATAAATTGAAACAGTGCAATGATAGATTGAAACAATTTGTAGCCGGCGTGGCGCTCGCGCTTGTTGCGATGCCACTATGTAAGAAGTAAATGGAAAAACGTTTCTTATAAACTGATTTTAATGGATTCTGTTAAACACGTTAAACTTTCGTAGTTGTTTTTTATAGGTCTCATACAAGAGAGGAGTCACACCAGTGACAAGCACTTTGACCTACACAACTACGACTAGCTGTTCAGGTCACGCGAGTAACCCATCTGTATGTATCACGTCAGTTGATTCCGTATCGTAAACAACCCCCCTTAATACCACTTTCAGATAGGCAAATTTTTATTAGCACAGTTCTTTGGTGGTAAGATAAAATGGCTCGCACACTATACAGGACAAATATCCAGAAAGCACATCTCATTCTTATCATTGCCAGTTTGCTATTAATTTCTGTAAAAATCTACACTTTTACTGGTTAATAAATTAGAAACATTAATTTACTCATTTCAAGAATATAACCTAGTTAAGTATTAACACAAAAAGCGAAAATTTTTTTCGGGGCTCCATATTTGCCAGAATGCATATCTGAGACAGGGAACATTAAATGACAAGTAACAATGGTCTCAATGTTAGCTTTTGGCTTAATCGAACGTCAGCGTACGCTCATACACAATCTCGGCTACTTTCGCTTCCCTCGTTTCGAACATTCTGATCATCAGAAAACTGTACTGTGCAGTTTAGAGCTAGTTTAAAGATAACACTGTTGTACAAAACATTGCAACGTAAGTGTGGAAACTTAACGGAAGTTCTTGGTTTAACTAACGTTGGCAGTTTAGCATTTTATTGCCATGAGCAGATGTACAAGTGGTCAACATATTGTACTGGCTAATGATGTGATGCATTAACTAACATTTGACTAAGTTTACGAGGACATAGAAAGTAAGGAAGTCAATAAAACTTTAAAGACGAAAAGAAATAATTGAAATAGTTTGAGCAGCTTTTATCGCCTTTTTTTATGTAGGCAATTGGTATGTAAGAAAAATTATGCTAGATATAATTTGTCCTACGAATACCAAGGAACCTGTCTAGGAAGAAAATAACGTGTGACTAATTAAATGACTATAGAAACTAAAAGAACGAAAAAGGCTTTGCATTGCCCTAGTCTGGTAGTCTCGTCCCTTATGCACACCGACGACATGCTTTCGTGGACAGTGTGTTTTATTGTGGTGCAATGTTAAGACGTAACAATATTTACTCACTGGTTGTTTACGATTTTCAATTTATGCGTTTGACTGCTAATTGTAAATAGTGCATACTGGATTATTATTATATCTGCGCTAAAAGAAACTAGAAAACTTTATTGAACTGATGTAATTGCTTTTCTCTGGTCAGTAAGTCTGAAAGCCTTAGGTAAATATTTCAAGCACTTTGACAGTCAATACTTGGGGAGAGTTTCTTCAGCGAAACAAACATACAATTCTTTTGCAACAAACACAATGGCCACCAACGCCTTGACTATGAGGAATTCTATTGTCTTTACTTTACTATCTCTACTGTTTGTTATAATCTCAGACTAATGGTAGGCACACGAGTCAATAACCTGATATATTGTATATCAATTAATGGTACAAAAGTGTTGTGATAGTAAAATAGCTCAATACTTTGTCGAAATCAGGCCTGATCAACCTGAGTATTGTTATCATTGTTGTGCATGCAAACAATGTCGATATCTAGAGCACAGCTGTTACGATCTACCCAACCGGTCCGTTCTTATCAGCAGCTGATAAGACCCCAACTCGGTAGGAAGCCTAACTATGTAGGAACCCAAGATTGTGGCAGTCTTGAAATGAGTCATTGCAGGTCAAGTTCGCCTACTACTGAGAGTCAACGTTTTGAGCGCTGCAGTACAACCCTTTTCTCGACGTGAGGATCTATGCACTTAGCCAAGTGCGAAAAGGTAAGGCAGTTTACCGAAAATATCTTAATCTATTTTCCATTGCGGGAAAAGCGAGTGTAAATTGTTCCAAATTATAACTTTATGTACTTGTTTAAACTTTGCCAATCATGTATGGACGCACTGTTTGTCAACCTCACAGTGTAATGTGCTCACAGAATATCTCAAGCCAATTAATTGAATTATTATTATATTTACATTTTAACTTCAACTTATTAATAAATTATTTGTAACTAAAAGCTTAATTTATGCTTAATATCGTAAGTGTGAGACGGCACATTCTCCCTCAATTGAGAAGCACAATATCTTGTCTTTACGTGAAAGTGTATTCCTCATTTGTACAAAGTAAACTTTTAATATTGTAATATATCTGTAGAAAGTAATTTTGTAATTAGTATTCCCTATAATTTAATATCGTTGTAAATAATGTTAATCAAAAGGTAACAATTACATTGTGAACCTTGAGTTCAGTAGGAGTAGCGACGAAAGGCACGATCAAGTAGGCAGTGCCGCCACAGCTGTTGTAACTAAAGCTAACAGCGACGTAATTACCGGGCTGTGGTGAGAAATTTAATGTAAATATTGTAGTTCGAATTGTCTTTGACCAGATAATGTATTGTTTATTTCATATCACACTTTATTTAAAGCAATTTCATAACTAAACCATAAATTTTATCGTATTATATTATTTGAATGATATAAACACTTGGTCACCAAATATTATAGCTAGGGTTTCGAAACAATGAATAGTAGTTAAATACAATGGTTTGAATTTCATGCAAAATACTTTATTGTGGACAAGCGTATAGCGAATCTATGCAGCTAAATAAATTATTGAATTAAATTATATTATTATAAATTATTATATTTATTACTCAGTTCATATTCCTGACCAATTATAATTAAAAGTTGTTGATAATGTGAAATTTTTGTTAACTGTAAATGTATTACTAATTAAGGGGTAACTTTTCCATGTTTAGAAATTTACCTTTGAAGTTTTGAGTGTAAATTTAGTAACTTGCTTTTGTACTTTGAATATTTAATTGTATTTCGAATATTTTGGTAGATAAACTTGGTGAAATAAAAAAAAAATGTAAAACACATTATAGTGAATGAATTAGGGTTGAATGTTTGCATAGGAAGATGTTATATGCACAGTACTATTGTTTAATGAATGTACAGGGTTTTAATTTTGATTCCTGAACTGTCTGGGACCCTGATTGCTGTTACTTTGGAGCATTTTCACACCTGGGGCTTGGTGCTGTCATCTGGAGACTTCTTTCCGCCGCCGTGGATTTCCGCATTCCGCCGCCGCGTTCCGCGACCGACCTGGACTTCCGATACGCTTACTGTTCGATTGTGCGTGCATTACGCGGAGAACTTGTGGTGAGTGTATCTTTTCCTTGATTAATTTCCTAAACTGTGCCACGACGGGTGTTTCGACACGGACTTGCGGAGAGTTACTCTTCGAGAGATTATCACTTCTGCGCCACAAAAATACTGTATATATTAGTATAGCGTATTACATAAGTTATTTAGATTTAAGTTGTTGTCAGTTTAAACATTTATTATTATTGCGGCATCAGCTAATGATATACAGTCATTTACTCTCATTCTTATTTGGAGATACAAGCAAAACTTAATAAAATAGAATATGATTTCTAATTTTGTATATTTTGTATACCTTACATGATTGGTATAGTAAATTTGAGCAAACTGCCTTATCAAGTGGTTTAGTGGTCGACCTTATTGGGACGGGATTGAATCTCCGTGTTCGCCCGTTGGTTTTCCCTGCACGGAGTGGCGCCCTTAAAAAAAAAAAAAAAGAAAAAAAACTATATATAAGTGAATTGGATTTCTGGTTACTACTCACACTTCTTGATACTGACATAGGTGGTGTTAATATCTATCAAGGAACCCCACCCCCTTCTCCACTAGCTAGCCTGGGTAAATTCGGTGGGTAGCAAATGGCGCCCAACGTGGTGCCCTTCTCTCTGGTGAAGACATCTATATCCGTAACATCTGAGATAAATCTATACCAATTGTGTTGGAATTTTTTCCAGGGTTATTTTATGCTTGAAATCTTTGAATTCTTTATAGATTTTTTATTGTAAATGTTTTGAGTTTTGATAATTTTGAAATATCTATTGGGACTGTATTTAGCTGTAGAATTGCGATCCACCTTAAAGCTACATTTTGTAAAGTTGAACTTGGACATTTGTTATCAGATTTTTGGGTAATAACTTGTCATTGGCTTGATATATAGCCAGCCATTGGTTTTGTGTATAACTTATGAGCATTTCTCCTTCTTCGTTAAATTTGGTTGCTACTTTAAATATGTCTGCCTACAAGTTGAGAAAAGTGGAAGTTGCGTATGAGCTCAAGATCCGAGGCCTTTCAACTGATGGTTCGGCTAATGATCTTAGTAAACGGTTGATGCAGGCGATGTCGAAAAACACTCCAATAAATGAGGCTTCCGTCAATTCACTTCAATTTGATGAAGAGCTGGAAGAGTGTACTTTAATTTTAGATGACTTGGAGGACCTAGTACAACAATATGAGGGAAACTTCAAAGATGACGAATATCAGAGGATAGTGGCGAGGCTGTGGCATCTCTACCCTCGAGTTTAACGCATTCCGATTCCAGATGCTGAGGACACCCAAGAAGAGGGACCGCAGGAGAAGAGGATGGAGCTACAACGCAAGGTGAAGAGTCTATTGGATTCTTTTGTCACACCTAAAGTGGAGAAACCGAAGATAGGTGAAGGACCAGCCAGAACTACAGCTACTCAAGAGACTCTACCAATTGAAGAAGCCTCGGTTGCTGGTCACAGTAAGAAGCCATCACTGGGACCCAGCGCTCTCCCTTTGGCGAAACCAGTTGATACTACAAACCGGCACAACGGCACACCGTCTGAACTTGTACTAGCCAACCAGGATAGACCCCAACTGATCCAGCAATCTCAGAGCTTGGCAGCAAACACAAAAACTGTTCCCGTGTACAAGTGGGGACTAAGATTTGATGGTCAGGGTGGTCAAAGTGTGGGTGCTTTTCCTGAGAGAGTAGAAGAGGTTCGTAGAGCTAGGGGCATAACCCATGAAGAACTCTTTAAATCAGCTGTTGATTTATTTGCTGGACAAGCATTGGTTTGGTATAGGTCAACCATATCTAGGGTTAAATCGTGGAACGAATTATGTCAGGAGATGAGAATTGATTTTAGAACTCCTGACTATGACTTTAGGTTGCAGCAAGAGATATTTAATCGCCTCCAGGGAGAACGGGAGTCAATCGATATGTTTATTGCTGCCATGGAGGGGTTGTATAGCAGACTGTTTAAACATTTATTATTATTGCGGCATCAGCTAATGATATACAGTCATTTACTCTCATTCTTATTTGGAGATACAAGCAAAACTTAATAAAATAGAATATGATTTCTAGTTTTGTATATTTTGTATACCTTACATGACTGGTATAGTAAATTTGAGCAAACTGCCTTATCAAGTGGTTTAGTGGTCGACCTTATTGGGACGGGATTGAATCTCCGTGTTCGTCCGTTGGTTTTCCCTGCACGGAGTGGCGCCCTTAAAAAAAAAAAAGAAAAAACTATATATAAGTGAATCGGATTTCTGGTTACCACTCACACTTCTTGATACTGACATAGGTGGTGTTAATATCTATCAAGGAACCCCACCCCCTTCTCCACTAGCTAGCCTGGGTAAATTCGGTGGGTAGCAGCGTATGAACAATAGGAAGAGGAATACATTGAAGGTTATGCTTTTTTTGGCAACGATATTTCACGTGGTATTACACTTCAGAGGTAAATGAAATTATAAAAAACTTCTTTCCATTCAGTCCTAATATCGCTTAGTAACATTCATTTCGTAAGCAAACTGAACTATAAAGTGCACCGTATTTTGTAAAGTAAATTTTAAATGATAAATATGTTTGAATGTTTATAAAAACGAAAATAAAGTAAGTAAATCTTTTTTTTAATAATTGAAATAAGAAAAACACACTTTTCAAAAGGGTTCAATTACTGGAGTGTTCTTATCAAGTATTTATTTGTCACTTTTTTTTTTTTATAGTATGCAGATGTTTCCACAAGAAGCTTGTATTACGCATCATGTAGTGTCATAAGAATTACGGACTGTAGGTCTCAAAACTACGAAAAGAGACTGAAACAAATTTTGCACACAACTTACAAAGCCTGATTATAAGAGTAATTTGAACATACGTACTGGCAAAATCAAATTGTCGTCGAATTTAAACGTATGATTATTTCTTATAAATTACATTTATGTGAGCATACGATTTGTTTTACTTAAGCGCTGTGAAGCAGTAAAGGATTAATCATAAAGCCAAAGTGGCATTTGATAAGGTAGGTCAGTGCCACATAATTGATCACTTCAGCAGACACACAGTCAACACAGACACAGACTGCAGCTCAGCACCAACGTACACTGTTTACAACCCAACAACTTACTGTTTCTAAAATAATAAATTAACGTTGAAAATGTTTTATCAAAATAATTTATTTTTGTTGTTGTTAATTATAAATTCCAAAATAATTTATTAAATTTTTCGGATAGTAACTTACGCATTGTTTTAAATTGAAACTAAAGTTAAATTGATATAAAGAGTTAAAATTATAATACAAACGGCTACTGGAGCATCGGCGTTAATTTAATTACATAATATTATAATACCGGATGTTAATATGATAATGAAAAACTAAATAAGTAAGTAATGGTAGATTCTGTTGAGTGAGGTTGGCCTGAAAGTCCGAGTCCGTGACATTGCAGTGTAGTAGCATCTGTGTGACGCCCTAAATTGGAAACTAACGACACAGACACGTGTTTGGCGTCAGGAAACGTACACGTAAAGTATATGGCAACTGAAAGTTTAACACTACACATCTAATACTTCCTGTAAATGCGATTGTAACCTTAAAATTTCAATTACTATTACATTTTGACCATCGTTATTTAATGTTTTTATATTAACAGATAACGTTAAATATACATACATAAACTAATAAGATAATATGTGAAACATTTGAACAATATGATTTCAAAAGCGTATTATGGTTTTTGGTGTGACCGTTACGTTATTGTGTGTTTACAGATATATTGGGAAATAGGCTACTGAATTCATAATAATTATTAACGACGAGAATACACTATAGACAAGGAACAGAATAATTAATAATGACAATAACGACTAAAATAGCAGGAAATTATGCTAAACGATGTGTGTTTAGATAACATCTGTTCAATATTACTATTCTTTTGATTCTCTGTGGGACATCTGCAATAAGTAAAGTAGTCAACCAGTATTATAAATTCATTTTTCTTAAGGGTTTAGGTTTATTAGGACAACTAATACTTGTTCCTGTCTGTAAATATGACAGTTTTTTTTAATATTTTATAAACTGAAATTTTTGTGTAGAAAAAATACAAATTCTATTTAATTTTACTAAAAATCTTTCCAGTTTCCAATACTATCCGTTTTGCAAATTTTTCGTTTTCAGAGTTTTCTAAAAAAATAGTTTAACAAGATTTCCTTGAATAAGCATACAATTAATTTAAATGAAGAAACGTAATGACAAATTCTTTAGGTTAAGTATGTTAAACCTTCCAGATCAACTGTTTTATAGTAAAATAAGTAAGTCGAAAACCATTAACAAAATTATGTCTTCTTGTAAGTTTTCAAGCAACTGAAATGCGGTTGGTTTGTGTCGTCTCACCAAATGTATAGGCTTAAGCTTAACCACAAGAACTTCTGACTAATTTCCGTATAGTACACAGAAAGGAATTTATGTAGTTAAATTTGCACAAAGAAAAAGTTGTTTAAGAATCTTAAGAATAACATTATTTAAACATTATGTATTTATTGCAATGCAAGTTTTTAAACTAATAAATATTTTAATTAATTTTACAAAAACAAAACGTATATTGGACTCAAACTACCAAAACAAATTGAACCCAGTTAGGAAAATGCTGTTAGCACTAAAGTAGGTCTGTGCAGACCACTGTAATATTAGTTAACTGAAATGCTTATAAATATGTATAGTTCTCAAACTAATCCAAATTAAGTTCTTAACCAGAAGACAGCATACACTAAACTCATTGTAGAACTGAGCAATGTAAATATTACATGTCTTGGAAATACTAAATATGTAAATACTAAAGTGTCTTGTTCACAGTGTTGCATAGAAAATGTGGGTTTGTTCAAACTAGTAAAGAAACGGATCACAAAAGGATAAACATACAACCATTTTCACATGTATAATGTCGAAAATACTATTTACGTTTGTGTTCCAGTTAAACGGTGATAGCAAATTATCTTCACCCGTCACAATTCATGAAACAAAGTGTGTTTAATAGAGTGTGTTGAAATAGAGGCAAGTTCTATGAAACTAATTAACGAAGAGATCGGAGGAAAACACGGGGACAGGCAACGTTTACAATTCAAAATAATTTTAGTTACGTTCCGAAGTTACGTGTAGTTTTAGTTAATTTAGTTTCTCTCCTGTGCTCCTGTGTCCAGAAAGAGAACCTCTAATACTGGACGGTCTCTGCAGTAACCGAGCAGCTTACACAAGAATAGCGTTTCCGCCAAGTAACCGTTTGATTTCTTTAGTATGTTCTTTATTCTCATAGTGGTTAGAAATCTGTGCATTGTATTGTAGTTAGTAAACCTTGTAGATCTCCATCGTGTAGAATGCTATCACGGCCATTAATATCCATTAATTCCAGATTTAAATGTTCTTGTAACATTTTCTCTGAAGTATTTTAGTTTATAACACAATCATTATCAGTGACTCCCCTTTGTTACATGCTGTAGTACATTGGGTTTCGTTATTATTGACGTTGTGCCCTGTACATCTACAGGCACATTTGTATGACACAGCTTACATTCTTGCTCCCAACTGTAGACGAATTGTATGGTCATATGTATTGGAAGCTGGCAGGATTAAAAATTGCAATCAATGTTGCATTAGATACATATTTTATTTATTGTGTCCGGTGTTAGTCAAACTGTAGGCTATAGGCTGACGGAACACTGCACCGATAGAGACGTGTAAGCCTATGTTATTTGTTATTAATGACTGCTCTATTGTAATGTCAGTCGGCATTACCGAGTGGATTATGGTGGCGGTGGTGCTGGCGTGTGCTCGATACCGTTCTCGTGACATAATCCAAGGAGACGCTTTGAGGTTACGTAATGTGTTGCATGATTTAGGGATTTTGATAACTAGGCGACGTCTTTTGAGATTTGGTCCCTTATTCAACTAATGGGTGTGAAGAAACGAAGCAATAAAATACTATTGTTGAGTACGGTCCGTGTAAACTGAGGACAAATAAAGAGAATGAATTCACACACAAGTAGGTGCTCTGCACTCAGCAGTTGTTACTACATCTTCACGTTCACTTACGTTGCATATTAATGCACTGCCCATCCCGTATGTATTACCATCCATGTAATTAAATCAGTTACTACAAAGGCGGTATTAAGGACGGTAAATCGGGGATGATGTTGAATCCGTCCAAAACGTTTTTAATAATCAAACGCGTGTAATGCGTGTGATCGTTAATTACTGCCACAATAGAAAAACAAATTAATTAAATATTCCATTGCTTTCCACGTTTTTTTAATGAAAACAATTAATTACATAATTAATATTTTACCGCAATATGACACACCTATTTCTTTGTACGAGTTGTAACTACTCGAGGTTTTATAAAGATAACGCAGTTACCTCTCGTCGCCGTCACCAATACAGCGTGTAAAATACTCGTATTACTGTGCTATATTATATATATATATCTATTAAAACTCATTAATTTAAATGTTTTAAGCGCATATTCATTGAACGCTATGTTACAGACGGTACCCTTCCAGAAGCATAACGACTAGAAAGCAATAATGTTGCAACAATATCGATATGAAGGTAAATTTTAATTTTCGTGCCCGAATTGCAATTAAAGTAAAGAGACTTTTATTGCTGCGAACTTATTTGTCCTCAGCACAATAATAAACGGGTGACATTTAATAATTATAAATTTAATAATGTTGTAAACGGTTTATTCACGGATAACAAGTGGCAGCGAGGAGACTGTGTGGTATCGACAATGTCTCTGCAACACGAGATAGGAAATGTGTCGTGTCGTGAGGATTAGTACTCGTACGCTGCTGAAACGTTTTTTATTAATTGTCCCCGTTCACTGTGCACTACGATATTTTAGATCATGCAGGTGTTACAAACGACCCGGATTTTCTCACTTCGTACACATATCGCTGTGCATTTGCTGGGGATTACGACTATCAGTTTAAATGCTAACTAAACTGAGTGTAGTGCAAAAATGTTTTATATTGTTGTCTGATGTTTATTGTGTGTGTGTTTTGTGTTTGGTTTGTTTCAATTATCCACAAAACGGTTGATAGTTAGAAAACGCTTTGTCGTTGTTTAATACTACGTAGATAAACATTAAGTCCTAATAAAAAAGTACTTTACTGAAAAGAAAATTAAACCGGTGTAGATACAAGAAAAAATAAAATCCGTAAGAGATTACAAGAGACAGTTAGCGTTGCGTGTATTCTCAGAGCTCGCCGGAGAGGTAACACAAAATGAGTTTCAAACGTAACAACTTAGTCCAGTGAATACATCTAAACGCGCTCTACGTTATTCGCTTTTGCTCAATTTTTGAAATAAAATATCCGTTTTCCAATACTTCTAAGCCGACATGGATAAGCAGAATTTCGGGTATTGTGCACACTGCACATCCTTTGAATTACTTTCTCTTTTCGTACTTTATGATTTGGTTTATCACGTCCAGACGTTATAAATAATTTATCCATCGTTATTACGCTGGTTTGGTTTTCTTTAACGGTGACTGTGTAAAATTCCATTTTCCACTACTACTTTTTTATTTCAGATTAAAAAAAAACAGACTTATGCCTACTTCCAATTTAAAGCGCGCGCGCTCACAACCGCGCGCACACACATCTAATAGTTTGCTAACTTGTGTTGTGATAGGGTGTGCATATTGGGCTGTGTGTGTGTGCCTGTCTGTATACGCGTGTGTAAGGGAGAGCGAGGAGAAAGAAAAAATATAAGACAGGCAAAAATTATGATTTCGCTATAAAACTCTTTTTATATAGAAAAAATAATATTACAATGGCTTATACAGTATATTTTTGGAGGGGGGGTGAAAGTCTACGTTTAACTTTAAATGTTTATGTTGAAACCCCACCACTTTACAATAAGATAAACGTTTTCTATAAACTGAAATAAACAAATTTGTATTAAAATGTATATAAAGGTCTCTTATTAAAAAAAATCATAACAGTTTTTGTTGTACATCATTTTGATGAACCCGTTTTCGACCTTGGTAACAAATCCCAGGGAAACAAGGTGCTGCAGTTGGATGTGAGTACTTGACTTTGTCAGGCCCGAAGTACAATACCCACTTTTCGGTACTACGGTGTTGTGAGCAAACAGAGTATCGAATTTTGTGAATATTACATGAATTATTAAATCATATTTTTGTTACTGTCATTTTTCATGCCTATCACTATTCTCTTTGATTAGTTGTCCGGTATTCTGTAGTTCACTACTGTTCCATAGCGCAAACACAGTTGGTATAGTACTCCAGTTTTTTCTTCTTATTAGAATACGATAATTCCTACCACAAACAATTCAGCCTATACAGTTTACGAGAACAGTTTAACGACTGATTTCTTAAATTTCAGTTAGTTAGTTCAAAACGTGAATCTTATATGCACTTTGTCTCAGCAACGGTCATATTATAAGATGTAAGTGACCAGGGGACTAAACGGTTGTTTGTGTATTCATTTTCTATGCAGGTATAATAACCAAGAATTTTTTCGATGGTCTTGTATGACGTGCTTCAAATATAAGTACAAGTCAGTCATTCTCGAAGGCATTTTCTGTGATGTTACACCGAATTGTTCAATAATTGAATCTCTACCAGATATAGAGTAAAGTAATTCATTTTAAGGATTTTGTTAGTATTCTTTCTACATAAATATGAAAAACTTGATTCTCTGTATATTTTTTAGAGGTTTTTGTAAAAGGTATTAAATTTTTGGCATTGATCAAATTTTTGAACGAGCAAAGCAAGTTCTTAGTTTTGACTCGACCGTATCGAGTATTTGTCTGTCTGTCTATCTATTTGGGGCATGTCTCAGATAACTTTTGAACGCATCGACCAATTGTTGTAAAACTTGGCATGCCTGTCCATATTTGGACGTCAGAGGCCAAAAAGTGGGAGAAAGATTTTATAATTTCGCAAAATTCATGTGGAGTATCAAATTAAAGAGAATATCAAATTAAAAAATTAATGTATAATTGTTTATTATTATTAAAGAAATATTAGAAAAATAGGAATTTTTGTAATTTTTTCTGTAATTGAAAAATTATCTAATATCGAAATGTATGTATAACAAATGTACTTCGTTCAAAACATCGAGCGAGTTCTGCTGCTCAGGGTGGATATTAATTTAAATTTATTAGGCGAAATTCCATCATCATGAATTTTGTCGACGTGGATCCGTTATTGCATTGTTTCTCGTTTTAGGTTAAATAGGTAAAAAAAGAGAAAATATTCGATTGCCACAAGTAGAAAGCTAAGAGATTCAGATCTACGTTAATACAAACTGTTGTCATTATCATGATGAGAGGAATATGCCTGTGAACTGCGGTAGAAACTTCCTGAAATATTCTGTAATTTATATTTAGATTATATTTTAGTTTAAATTGGTTTATATAAATTCTATAATATAAATATATGGTAAATTGAATTTGTTATTTTACAACAAGTATAATTCATATACAGCGAAGAAATATATTATTTTTCCATAACGCATAGCAACGTAACGCAAATATTTTTCTATCTACAGCAATCATGTTTCTTGCTACGTAGAAATCACATACTCTCATACTTCACGTGGAAATAAAATTTAAACTAACGTCTATCTCTGCAATATATTATAATATGTAAAAAGCAAATGAACAAAGATTAATTAAATTTTTAATTACAAACGAGTGTGTGCATGTAGGCCTATACATACATATTGGATTTGAAGTATTCGTTTTTACGTATTTTTCGTCACCCAACTGGTCTTGTGCAAACAAGGTGCTTTTAAGGTATTATATTATAATATAATAAAAACATATATATTATATTCAAACACAGTACAAAACAACAAACATGCATGGGTAACTACTGAAATTTTCCAAGATTATTTGCACTGCCTAGATGACAAGATGGGCTCTCTTAATAAGACAATTTTACTTTTTAATTACAGCTCACCCTACAACAGTGTCCACGAGAATACAAAAGTTGTATTTTCCCCTGCAAACTGTAGGCTACTTGTGAGCTACAGCCATTAAACCTTGGTATAATTTTTAATTTCACGGTAGCCTACACTATAAGAAGATGGTGCAAAATTACCTGGCTTTTTAGATAGAGGCCAAGACGTACAAAATTTCAAACTTTCCATACTTGATACTATACACTACATAGCAGTTGCTAGGGGGCGTGTAAAAGTAGAAACAGTAGGAAACTGTTTCTGCGAGGCAGGCTTTTTTGATCAGTTCTCATCAACTTCTCTAAATGAAAATATTTAAAATAATGTCTATCAGGAGATGTGGAACAAAATGTCAGTTGGCATTACGTTTGAAGACTACGTAAATGCTAATCAGAATCTGGAAACTGCTACAGTTCAAACAATTGAAAATCTGGAAACTATTGCAGTTCAACTGGAAAATGGAAACCAACAGTTCAAACCACTGAAGATCATCAAAATCGAGAACAAGACAGCAGTGATGAATGACAGAAAAGTGAAGAAATTCTGGCAGCACCAAATATGATTGATGCCATAGCTGGGCTCTCTGCAGTCAAAAAGGTGTTTATACAGTCTAGAAGAAGATGATACCCAATATGAGATGACGTTCACAAATTAGAGAAAAGGATTTTTATAGCATTGTCTGACTCACCAGAACGTTTATTAGCATTATTCTTGTGTCCAAAAGTTACTTTTTATTCCACATTGCCCGATTATTCTATATTACCCGAAGTTCTTTTATATATAAATGGCTCACAGTTATAATCAAGAGGTTGCTAAGAATTTACATTATTTTGTTACCACAGTTAACAAGCGTACATAGGCCTACCTATGTTAAATTTATGTGAACGTTCCATATCGATTTTCGTAAATTCTTCCAATCCCTTAAGAGACTTAGAGCTCTTTTAATTTGGTAATATCATTCGTGTTGTATTACAACAACCGGTGAAATATAATAATGATTCTAAGAATATTAAAGCAGTCTTACTTCCAAAATTTTCAAACACTCGTGGAGTGTTTCTCGTATACTTGATATCACCAGTAACAAAACTGTTGCTATAGAGTTATTTATTATATAAATAACTGTTATGAGTTATTTATTAAATTAGGCGTACGGGAAAAGGCGGAAATAGTCTTCTAGGACAGTGTACAAAATATATTTCACCAAATGGAAAAACAAAACAACACCGAACCATTTACAACCTAAACTTTTTCAAAATTTAAATAGCATGCACAAAATTCAAAAATCGTTTTGAAAACAAAATCGTTTCCAAAAGCGGCATTTATTGTCGGCATTACTATCAAGACAACGCCTAATAGCAGGCTCTATAATATCGTATGACGTCAGCACAAGTCGACGGATAGTGTGCTTAGAGCTTATACGTTACGGTTGGTTATTCTTGTGTTATATTTTTGTTTGTTCAACTATTTTGTGTTGGAAACCTGTTTGGTGTTTTTTGTGACAAGTGATTAAATATCATAATTTTCGTTTGTTGCGAGTATTCAGCTTACAAAAGCCAGACATCTTTACTGCTGTTTTTGGTAAGGTGAGTAACAGATGTCTTACTTCGTATTTTGTTAATTAATAATGATCATAATGATTAATTCTGGTTTTATTATTTTTTAGTTTATACTCTTTAATACTTTACCATTATACTCGTAGTTAATGGTAATATTAGGTATATTAGGTAATGGTAATATTAGGTATATTAGGTAACGGTAATATTAGGTAATATTAATAATAGACGTTTACAGTCAATCTAAGTATCTGAAAACGTAAAACATCGATTTAGTTGACAATACTGTTGCTCATATCTCGAATCGATCTTGACGTAAATGTATCATAGCAATTACCGGGACTTTACTGGTCTTCCAGTGGCAGTCTGTAAAGTACAGAATATTAATTACACTGAAGGCCGCTCGCCATATGAGGGCGCACAATGTACTCCGAAACTCCGTGTTACTTGAAACTGAGATCGAGTTTTCTTGAATGAATCAATTAACGAACACATGCCTCTATATTTCTGTACTGTTGAAACTTTATACTATTCAGATACCTTGCTCTTGCAGTTAGTAGACGTAGTCTACATTCTCTCACCGATCTCTAATTAATTGCGTTACAGAAATCAGCTTAAAGATTTCCCCACGTTCATGGCAAATTAGGCGTCTTCATCCAACATTTCGAACGTTGACGAGATGTGGGGCTTTCAGACATTTATTGTTGACTATTGTATTATGTCGCCTTTCTTATTTATAGCCAAGATCCATTAGAGAATTTTTTTTATTAACTAACCTTTTTGTAAATGTTTTCCGACTCGGCATCTTCAAACTGAAATGCGTGAAGATGCTTACATTAGGCCCACATAGCACTTTCACTGTGACATACCGTATTTAAGGCTTACTGTAGTTCACAGTCTCTATCTACCTATCACAGTTTCACGATCTATAAAACTGCACAGAAAACATTTCTGTTAGAACCATTGAATTTTATTAGAATTATTGCCATTAATATTAGACACGTTGTTATTATTATACACTATTAATATTATACTGTTATTAATTTTAGTAGTGGATAACACATACACAGAATTAATCATATTTTCTTGCTTTTGAAGTTGAAGTCTTCAACAGTTAGTACTTTTCACTTGTACCAACGTATTTTAGAATTTGATTTTTTTTTCAGAAAACAGTTATGAGCCAGTTATTTATTTACCAGCCTGAGTTTTAACTTCTACCTTACTTTTGTCGTTAGACCATTTAATTTTCACAGTCGAATGTATGTGAAAATTAAATTTAATATTTGTTCTTTCTATGTTGTAGTTGTGAGACCGTACCAGGAATAAAGGAAATCTAATAACTTTTCATGATTATTTTTTCTTTATATTCTTCTATTTTCTTATCCTCATCATCAAAGCAAAAACTCATACTTCACAATGTTTAAAATTTAGGGAAATCGGCGTCCTGGGAGTATATTTCTGGGACACTGGTACAATCGTTTACACGAATCTCGGATTTCTAGCACAATTGGCAGCCTTAGTTACGACAGTATCAGTCGCATTTACGTAATTTTATTTACGAATTATATAATTAGATTTGACGTTACCAGAAGGATTACTCACCAAACACAAATTAAAATAAATCGCGTCCGACATATCATAATCATATTCATAGTGTATATTCCACTCTAAGTTTCAGTAGTCAACTTTCATTAATTCGTTCATTTGTTCTTATTTTCGTCAATAGTCTTAGGACTGGTTTTGTTACCATTTTACATGTACCTGTAGTGCGTACGCGCGCGCTTGAGTGTGTGTGTTTACAGTTTCTCATAGCTATTATACGGTGATCTTCATGGTTCCGAACGGTGAATTGCTATGCAGGGATATAACTGGCTGATTACCCATCGCCTTGTGAGAAGAGAGTCACTGTATAAAAGCCAGATAGCCTACTATTTTTCCTACAGTGGAAGTCAACACAAGCTGCGTGGCATAGCGTGCCTACCACGACAACCCACACTTTTATTAATTTATTTATTTGTGTCGGTCCAGAACAATTAAAACGAACAACAGACACATACAGACTCATTTACAAGAAGAGAAAACACAGAATAATACCCTTAATACACGACCGTTTTATCTGGATAAATAATCTGTTACTCATTTCCAGCTCTTAATTGATCTGAGAATATTTTTATGAAAAGTAAAAACTATGCTCAGGACAAACTATTAGTCATTCGGCGGTCTTTCAGTTTGACAATTAATGTTTAGTAAAAAAATAAAATAACTTCAAAATTAGGTAAACTTACCTCAAAACTGAGGAGGCCACTGCGGTCCTGGTCCAAAGTGTTGAACACATAGTGTGCGTACTGGCTAGTGTTAGCTGAAACACCATCAAATCAAGGTCAACTTAAACACATCGTATCTGACACAACACGTACACAGATCATAACTGTATTCAGACATGAAGGTTTAAAATGGGTTTCTGGATAAATTTTGACACGTTGAGCTCTGGTTAGCGCACGTTTGATCAAATTGTAGTTATCGAACTATAAGTACAAATAGCAAGTTGATATGGCTTCAGGTAGCATAAATTGCGTGCTAAATTAATAAGATGAATCGTGTTTATTCGTGTTACGTGATACGTGTCTATGACTGCAGTATCTGGGTGTGCACGATACAAACGTTAGGTGTAAAATGTTATTCAGCTTATCACACTGTCGAGTCGCGCCACGCAGAACTCAATACATAAGATATTATGTATCTGTGTTTGTGCTTAACATTTCATTACTTGTATTGTATTACATATAGTAATTATTACTATTACTATACCTGGGATATCTAATAAGTCAAGAATTTGTAGAGCAAAATTTTAAAGATATTGAAACACATTTATGTTATTTATGTTTTAATTATTTCCGTATTCTTCATTTATTATAATAGACGCATGATAGTGTTTAAGTATTTTCAAGTAGTTTCCTTGAGAAAAGAATTTAAGGCAGTTATTAGTTAGCAATAATTACTAGCATGCTATTTAAATGTTCAGAATAACGACGCAGCAACGAGACTGTTATACTGATGTTATACGATTAAGTCAATACAGCTAGATATGGCATTTCAGAAAGAATCAAGCCGTATTTATAATCGACTAAACGTGTTTATAACCATAGCAAATGCGATAATTCCACCCACTGAATTATGGATTTTACCCAAGAATAAATCCTCTGAAGATAAAAATATACTACATTCAATACGGTCTACTCTCTGGCGTAACCGCCAAAATAAATCTTGAAGGGTTTAAAAAATCAGTTTTTTGTCATTACATCCAAAACCTTTACGTTTACGGAAACAAACATAAGAATTCAAACGTTAAGTTTCTGAATTTTCCAGAAGAGCTAAGGTTGATGATTTTCCAAAAGACTTTAAATATAACGGAAATCAACACGTCAACACGAATAGTAGTTTTTTTAATATGTAAGCTTAGATTTTTTGTATTTTTTAAATTTATTTTTTTGACTTTTAAATTCAATTTGTTTATAAATGAGCCTATGTAAAGAAGGTTTCTTGTGAAGTTGAAAATTTTTTCAAGTTCATGCTGTTTGTTTCCTTTTCACTACTTAATTGAAAGTGGTGTTTAATGTTCGTTTAATGTAGTTACATGAAAAAAGACGCACACGGTCAAAAAATTGATAGGGAAATTATTCAACAAAATTTGATATTTCGAGTTTGCTAGCGCGCATGCGTTACACACACATTTGCGTGAAATAAAATTACACGAATTCGCGAATTTGTGGCCATTTCGTCCAAACATATCGTTTGTAGAGAGGACCATGAGCATCAGCATTGAATAACCAAATGAACTGTACTCCCACGGACTTTACTACATCTTGACTGAAATTCTAAAGTTGTGATTGGTCGGCTGCTTATTTCTGCTCTACAAAAACCTAATTTGTATGAAGAAATTACAATTAATCCTGTAAACGTCTGCTTATTCTGGTCAAGAATTGTTATGGACCAGCAGAGAAACCATATAAAATTGTATATTCTTTTTATGGGTTTTCAATTATTAGTCATATATAGGATTAAAAAAACACAAACACATATTCACAAAAGTGAATATTACACTTAATTATAGCAAATCGTTTTTAATAATATGAACAACGTTCTTGTCCAAGCCCCATCTTGAAATCTTAATAAGGGCGCTATAAGTTTTTCTAATTAGCGTGTACGTGACATGCGCACAGGCGCACTCGACTTCGTAACCCGAACTTCGATACATACATTTCCGTGTATCGCACTACATATGTGTACTTAAAATACCTTATAAGTCTAAATCACAAATTTCCTTACAACCTAGTACTGTACTAGAGCTTAACCTGCTACTGTGCATCATATATTCTCTTATTATTATCGTATGGCTGATATACATACCAGTGAAATATTTGCAATGGGACTTATGGGACACACACACACACACGCACACATATATTGTAACGAAAATATTCTATTTCTCCGTTTTTTAATTGATTATTATTTATTTATTAACCTTATTTACGTTACCTTTAATATAACGCCCCGCGTTGGAAGCGCCAATTTGAATAAAAAATTCTAATGCTCCGTTTTATGATAATAAAATTTACTTATTATAAATTGTACTATGGATGTTGAGTTTTCGTAAATTGAAATGAATTAAAGATAAATTAGTTTTACGCCCCGCGTTTGTTGCGTCAATGTGTAACGTATAACTCTCTGTCTGGTTATATTTTAATTATTTATTTTTTATTTAAAGAAAAATAATTGTTATTTGTTGATGGTTTTGAAAATAATTGTAAAATTGGTTTGTACGGCGGGACTAGGCTTGTCAACATTTACTTTCGCATTCGATTGTAGTATCGAGTTGCCTATTGTAGGTTATCTTCTTGATCCTTTATTTACGATGAAGTTCGAATCGCCAATACTGTTTCACTCTTCTTTTCTCGAATAAATAACCTTTAACTTTATCTTATCCTATAAATAAAACTCATTCAACATTAATCAGGAATTATTATTAACATTTTTATTTTCATTAATTCATTTAAACGACTCTAAGGTATAAGTTAATAATTGACTGTATCGATTCTTGCCTTCAGTTTAATTCTAAATTATTTTCATATAATATCTCAGTTCGGGGTTCTTTAGACTGTTATTAAAGTTCAAAATGTCCACAACGAAGTACTACACATTACAATTATTTAATTCTTATGGTCTAATACAAATAAAATTAATTTTAATAAAGTGTAATGAATTATTTGTTCAGTTCAGTTTGCTAACGCAATGCATCATGGGCCTACCCAGAGTTCAAAGGGACATTTCAAGATGGCGGCTTGTTGTTAAAAAAAATTAGTGTGGAATGTATTCACAAACAGTTTTATCAAATAAAATAAATTGCACAAAATGTTCACTCTGTTTTAATTAGATTTTGTTTTCTTTTCACTTATGTTCTATTGAAGAAAAGTGTTAGTTGAGTTAATCTTGGTGTCGTGTAGTTGTAAATATGGTATTATAAAGGTTAAGTTTCACCCAGTTCTATGGTTGAAATTAATTATTCACTTTTATAAAATATTACTCTCACTTGTTCTTCTTTTATTTATTTATTTTATATTATCTTCAGTTCTTCCTTATTTCATTTAGATTTTAGGTTTTACACAATTTTATACGTTTTCTTCTACTCGGATTTGATTCTTTGTTATACTTTATGGCTCATAGCAGCACAGAGGTGTTCTGAATCCTTTCGTGTCTAACAATAGAATCATGTATTTTTCTTTTTCCTTCAACTGGCTTGACCAAAATTAACTAAATTCCTATTGGTCAATACCATTGGGTTCAAGTGTCATGTGACCCTGATTATTTAAAATTTACAATTTTACATTTTATACTCCCAATTACTCCCTATTTAGTAGTTAATAAACCTTAAATTAGGTAACATAATGATATTCCTAATAAAAATACAAACATTTTGACACCTCACATGATACATGTGAGTGCTCTAATAGTTAATTTAGGAATTTACAAAATCCTATCTTATAGATCATTACATATAAGTTCTGACACTTCCCAAATTATATTACAATTATATTAAACTATTAAAATGTTGTTGTTAATTACGGCCTATTTTGGTATTTATATCACTTCTTATTAATTTACAATAATGTGGTTGTTTACTTTAGATTTACAATAATTTGTATGTAAAGCAGCATGATCACTGTTCCACACCATGTAACGTCACAGAACGTTCCATAAAGGAAACCATTTACATAGCAATTTATCATAAGAAGAGAGTGAGGTGGACAGTATCGAACCAAGTAGCCCTAAAAAATTTTGTAATATTGTCTAATAATTATTACTACTAACATGAAAAAACGACCAGACTGTGACTAACACACAAACCCCATATATATTATTAAAGTGAATAACAGTGAAAAAACCATAAGATACTATGAGAGAGACAAATAATATCAGGATCAACCAAAATGGAGTCATTAATTATTAACTTTAGTAACTCTGAATAGAGTATAAAGAACTATTTATTGTGAATGAATGGACATGATCCATTATTATATTATGTAATGTAAATAAAATAAATGTATTAAATGACTTAAATACATTATTAGAAAGAATCTAAGTTAAAATAAAAACTATATAATTGTTATGACAAAAAATATTAATGTGTTGGATTTGAGACCAAACACTATGATTTCATGTAAAAATTAATTATTATCAAATTGAAATAAAAACTATATATAATTGTCAAGCAGACAAAAATGAACAATTTATCTTAGATAAGAAAACTGTCAAATGAATAAAAGTCAGTCAGAATAGCCAAAAACATTACTAACTAAAAACATGTGGTAGGCATATAATATTGTATGATTTATGGTTTTAGTGTTGCCAAAATGCAACCAAATTGCATTAGAAAGTTGAAATATAATATAAAGTGACTATACTAATATATTTGACTAACTTTAACATTGTAATAGTCGAGTTAGAAAAATATTTAGCTATACCATGTATGGCTGGGACCAATCAACCAATAAAAAAATTGTCATATCTGGCTAAATATTTACAAAATGTTGACAAAAATAAAAGAGAATGGTACAATACTTCAGTATACCTTAAAAACGAACAAACTCAGTTGAAAATAAGATCAATTATGAAAGAATTTAACTTATAAGAGTGAGATTTGTCACACTATGAAAAAAGGACATCTCAGACCAACCAATATGATGCTATGTTATCCTGTAATACAGATAATATGTGTAAAGAGTAACCAGGTATCACAAAAGACAGACAATATAATAAACTCTGAGTGTACACTAGTGAAATACTATATATGTTAAAGAAAGAGACTAATTATTGTGTCATAACATTGACAACAACATAGGCCATGGACATGGGCCATGTAAAATTGAAATTATGTGTGTATTATATATGTTAAAATTTGTTTGTTTTGTTATAGGAAGATAGTAATATTATGTGTTCATGTTATGGAAGAAACATAATAGTTTCACAACAATTTTTTGTTCTAAAAAATTGAATTTCAATGACAACAACCCAAGGTGAGAGTTGTATATTGTGTTACTTATTAGAGTTAATTTATTTAAAAACCAATCATAATTAGTATCACTAGATTCAGTTGAAAACAGAGAATCTAAATGTAATAATGGCATGCAAATTGTGAGTACTAATGTAAAACTGTTTGACAAATACCAGAGTATTTTTTGAAATATCCTTAGTGTGAAGAATAAGAAATTTGTTCTAAAAGCTTCGACGGAAATTAAATTTGTTCCATGACATTCCATTTCGTTATTCTCGAACAATCTAGAAGGAAATTTTACACAAATATACCGGAAGTCAATGAAATCAATCAGCCTGAATTAGTATAAAAGAGAGACCAAATTCGACCCAAAAAACACTTGAAGCTTGAAATCCGGAACAGACGCATCACCCACGACACTGATCAACGCAGTCAAGGCGAAACCGAAGGCGAGAAATCGACACAAGACCCGAAGAAAGGCTTTTCCCGTACATTGACAAACAGACTGACTTAACCTCTACAAGAATCTACGCCGATGTGTTGCTGAAATAGAGGAGCAACACGGCACATTTTAATAGAAATCACGCAGCCAGAACGTCAACGGCCCAGGAGGGACCGAAATTTTAAATAGAGAACCAATTCTACTGTGTTCGCAAAGACAAACTAACTTGACAACAAAAACTCCCATAACGTATTACATACACAAAGCCTTTCTCGCTACTGCAAGGGTATCAGCGCTGCGACGGCCAATTTGGTAACCAACGCGAAACAGCTGACCTGTAAGCGGCGGGATCTGAGCGAAATTCTACTGCCAAACCGTTTCACAAAAAGTGCGGAAATTGTAAATGATCGCAATTTTGACTTAAAATAAATTCAGTGCACACATGAAGAGGCGAGATTGAAAAACTACCAGAGAGGAGTGTCCAGTGCGAGATTAATTAACCAGTGGAACGTGAGTTATTAAAATTAAAGTCATTTTTTACCTGGTTACATTTTGTCACACAGTTGTACTACACATGCCACACACACCTTCAAATCACTTAATTTTTCTTGTAAAGCATCTTATTGATATGTCTTGGTAGTTCAAAGGAGTCACGTCCTGAGAGTAAAGATTTTTTCACGTATTAAACTCATGCTTTTCAACTGAGTAAAAAATTGAAAATACTAGCCGATACTTGATTGGAGAAATAAAATTGTCAATACTAATAATAACTTATGAATTTTTTTGTAACTCTGCAATTTTATAATTTTTTCATGAATGTTAGTCCTTCAGACGATTTTTTTTTTAAGAATCATTAAACTTACCTTATTTTTTCAAACTAAACTGACTTGTTTACATTTTTCCATAGAAGTAAGATTTAAAAATTTTAATTTCTTTAATAATCACATTTCTTTCTTGGAACAAACGATTCCAAGTGGCGCCCACAAAAAACATAGTATTAAGTTGTGTTACAGGACTACATCACCGCAAAGGATCCAGTCACCGGTAAGTAACTAAAAGTGCGCGGAGGTAACGCCCGACATTTTACAACACATAACAACCCATACACACTGTGCTATTTGTTATAACTTGACGACTCCAACGTGAGGTTGTTGAAGAAGACTATACAAATACCAAATACCAAAAAGAAAAGAGTAGGTTATAAATTGGCGCCCCACGTTGGGCGCCAATTTATAACAAAAGGAAATAGTGTAAATGTGTTGTTCGTGTTGTAAACTGTCGGGCGTTACCTCCGCGCACTTTTTGGTACTTACCGGTGACTGGATCCTTTGCGGTGATGTAGTCCTGTAACACAACTTAATACTATGTTTTTTGTGGGCGCCACTTGGAATCGTTTGTTCCAAGAAAGAAATGTGATTATTAAAGAAATTAAAATTTTTAAATCTTACTTCTATGGAAAAATGTAAACAAGTCAGTTTAGTTTGAAAAAATAAGGTAAGTTTAATGATTCTTAAAAAAAAAATCGTCTGAAGGACTAACATTCATGAAAAAATTATAAAATTGCAGAGTTACAAAAAAATTCATAAGTTATTATTAGTATTGACAATTTTATTTCTCCAATCAAGTATCGGCTAGTATTTTCAATTTTTTACTCAGTTGAAAAGCATGAGTTTAATACGTGAAAAAATCTTTACTCTCAGGACGTGACTCCTTTGAACTACCAAGACATATCAATAAGATGCTTTACAAGAAAAATTAAGTGATTTGAAGGTGTGTGTGGCATGTGTAGTACAACTGTGTGACAAAATGTAACCAGGTAAAAAATGACTTTAATTTTGATAACTCACGTTCCACTGGTTAATTAATCTCGCACTGGACACTCCTCTCTGGTAGTTTTTCAATCTCGCCTCTTCATGTGTGCACTGAATTTATTTTAAGTCAAAATTGCGATCATTTACAATTTCCGCACTTTTTGTGAAACGGTTTGGCAGTAGAATTTCGCTCGGATCCCGCCGCTTACAGGTCAGCTGTTTCGCGTTGGTTACCAAATTGGCCGTCGCAGCGCTGATACCCTTGCAGTAGCGAGAAAGGCTTTGTGTATGTAATACGTTATGGGAGTTTTTGTTGTCAAGTTAGTTTGTCTTTGCGAACACAGTAGAATTGGTTCTCTATTTAAAATTTCGGTCCCTCCTGGGCCGTTGACGTTTTGGCTGCGTGATTTCTATTAAAATGTGCCGTGTTGCTCCTCTATTTCAGCAACACATTGGCGTAGATTCTTGTAGAGGTTAAGTCAGTCTGTTTGTCAATGTACGGGAAAAGCCTTTCTTCGGGTCTTGTGTCGATTTCTCGCCTTCGGTTTCGCCTTGACTGCGTTGATCAGTGTCGTGGGTGATGCGTCTGTTCCGGATTTCAAGCTTCAAGTGTTTTTTGGGTCGAATTTGGTCTCTCTTTTATACTAATTCAGGCTGATTGATTTCATTGACTTCCGGTATATTTGTGTAAAATTTCCTTCTAGATTGTTCGAGAATAACGAAATGGAATGTCATGGAACAAATTTAATTTCCGTCGAAGCTTTTAGAACAAATTTCTTATTCTTCACACTAAGGATATTTCAAAAAATACTCTGGTATTTGTCAAACAGTTTTACATTAGTACTCACAATTTGCATGTCATTATTACATTTAGATTCTCTGTTTTCAACTGAATCTAGTGATACTAATTATGATTGGTTTTTAAATAAATTAACTCTAATAAGTAACACAATATACAACTCTCACCTTGGGTTGTTGTCATTGAAATTCAATTTTTTAGAACAAAAAATTGTTGTGAAACTATTATGTTTCTTCCATAACATGAACACATAATATTACTATCTTCCTATAACAAAACAAACAAATTTTAACATATATAATACACAGATAATTTCAATTTTACATGGCCCATGTCCATGGCCTATGTTGTTGTCAATGTTATGACACAATAATTAGTCTCTTTCTTTAACATATATAGTATTTCACTAGTGTACACTCAGAGTTTATTATATTGTCTGTCTTTTGTGATACCTGGTTACTCTTTACACATATTATCTGTATTACAGGATAACATAGCATCATATTGGTTGGTCTGAGATGTCCTTTTTTCATAGTGTGACAAATCTCACTCTTATAAGTTAAATTCTTTCATAATTGATCTTATTTTCAACTGAGTTTGTTCGTTTTTAAGGTATACTGAAGTATTGTACCACTCTCTTTTATTTTTGCCAACATTTTGTAAATATTTAGCCAGATATGACTATTTTTTGTACTGGTTGATTGGCCCCAGCCATACATGGTATAGGTAACTATTTTGCTAACTCGACTATTACAATGTCAAAGTTAGTCAAATATATTAGTATAGTCGCTTTATATTATTTTTCAACTTTCTAATGCAAATTGGTTGCATTTTGGCAACATTAAAACCATAAATCACACAATATTATATGCCTACCACATGTTTTTAGTTAGTACTGTTTTTGGCTATTCTGACTGACTTTTATTCATTTGACAGTTTTCTTTATCTAAGATAAATTGTTCATTTTTGTCTACTTGACAATTACATATAGTTTTTATTTCAATTTGATAATAATTAATTTTTACATGAAATCATAGTGTTTGGTCTCAAATCCAACACATTAATATTTTTTGTCATAACAATTATATAATTTTTATTTTAACTTAGATTCTTTCTAATAATGTATTTAAGTCATTTAATACATTTATTTTATTTACATTACATAATATAATAATGGATCATGTCCATTCATTCACAATAAATAGTTCTTTATACTCTATTCAGAGTTACTAATCTCAATAATTAATGACTTCATTTTGGTTGATCCTGATATTATTTGTCTCTCTCATAGTATCTTATGGTTTTTTCACTGTTATTCACTTTAATAATATATATGGGGTTTGTGTGTTAGTCACAGTCTGGTCGTTTTTTCATGTTAGTAGTAATAATTATTAGACAATATTACAAAATTTTTTAGGGCTACTTGGGTTCGATACTGTCCACCTCACTCTCTTCTTATGATAAATTGCTATGTAAATGGTTTCCTTTATGGAACGTTCTGTGACGTTACAACCACTATATAAAAATTATCCCGATTAGCGCTTTCAAGCTTCATAGCTCATCGTCAGATCGGAATTGAACGAAAATAATGTGAAAACACCCTTCACCCCCATCTCACCCCACCCTGCTCACACACAACAAGCTATAATTCAAATTTGAATTTGAATATTTTCTTTCAATTCCGATCTGACGTTGAGCTGTGAAGCTTGAAAGCGCTAATCGGGATAATTTTTATATAGTGGTGTGCAACAGTGATCATTCTGCTTGTGATTTCAACCGCTAACACAACTTTCTTCATTAAATTTTTATGTAGACATGGGCCTATCACTTAATACTTCTTCATAGTACAATGTCTCAATTTATAACCTTATGTAGCCTGTTGGCCTTTTACATTTTTGGTTTTATAATTATTCCATGATATAACATAAAAACATAAACATGAAACAGATATTAAAACCATATTATGTCCTTATGGCTAAAATTCTAGTTAACACTAAACAATAACGAATTATTGTATAAAACATGTTACATAATTTATACAACAATAATAATTTGTATTTGTATAACTTGTAGAACTATTTTGTTTAATAACTTCTTATTACTATAAACAAGTTTGGTGTATTATTTGTAATGAAGCCAACGATAGCATTTTCCCTTTAATGAACATTACTAAAAAAGTAGGGAATCGTTAGTAACAAATATTAAAACTTAAACTCTATGAACATTAAACAATTGACTTAAACTACTACTAATGTTACCCTTTAGTTCTTTACCTATTGAAACCTTGAAATAAATGGTTACTCCTAAAGTACCTATATTGAATACCAGTCCCTTCACACTCTACATTTTCTTTTTATGTAAGCACACATTGTTTTTGGTTTGTTGTGATTGTATTCTGTTCACTATACACTGCCACTAATACTCACAGTCCTATCTGTATATTTAGTGATTATTATATCACAATTATCTTTGCACTTTATAACTGATCACATATAATCATTAATAATATAAATAGTTATTTCTTACTAATTTAACATACAGTTTATTTTATCCTACATTGCATTGTACCCATTGTGGTCATTTGGTATTTTATTCATTTAATAAATATGTAAATTATTTCATTTATTTTATTATGGTATTTTATATTAGAGTTCTAATCGTATATTGGGTCTTCCATTTCGTCGCGTTACAATATATATATATATATATATATATATATATATAGTGCTACGTTCGTTGAAATGAAAGATAATTACATAAAGCTCTTGGAAACTTGTACACGTTTCACGACTAGTCCAGCGCATACCGAGCCAGCAGGGCGGTCAAGGTCTGGCTTTGACATAGTCTCCAAACTGTTCTAGCTCTTCGTGCTACGCCGGGACGTCTCTGGAACCTCTGCGGGGTAGGGTCTATATATAAGTGTCTCTGGCAGGCTTAGCAGTCAGTTACACTTGGAGATTTTAGAAGTACCGTTTGCAGTATGATTGGTGCGGGTTATTGAAAAGTGGTTATTGTGTTGATTAATGCAAAACTACTAAGGTGACATTTATTATTGGGCAAATTTAACTCGAATTATTTTATAAGAACGCCTTGTTGATTTTTTAATTGTTGTTTGTGACTAATTAAAGTTGGTGATTAGTGACTTCATTAGTGTATGTTATTCTGTTAGCACTATAGTCACGACGATCCGGTGTGATCGTCGTAACAATATACTTACAATATAATAGAATTTGCGCGCGCGCGCGCACGCACGCACGCACACACACACACAGCCATGAGCGCGTGCGTGCTTCCAAAAAAAATTTTGTTGCTTCCAGAAATATGTTTCAACAATTGGTGGAAAATATGTTTTGGGAAAATTTTCAATGATTTTTTTTCTATTTACTTGCGTTTAACGTGAAACGTGTTAGAAAAAATGCCAAGTGACATAACGATGGTAATCAAAATTGACAAAGTTTCTTCAATATAAGTTTTCTGTTTCATGTTTCCATGTAAAATAAAATGGGAAAGAGTTCGATTAAAAATTAAGGACTTATGTTATAAAAATGCTGTCGAAAAAGGCTCACAATATGTTATATATCTGTCGATAAAATCGTGAAAAAGTCTACCCAGAAACACTGTTCACCCAGAACATACCTTTTCATATCCTTCCGATACCCTTCCCGAAAATGTTTTGCAACATTCTATTTGTGCTGTTCTATAAGTTTTGTATTACGTTCCATATAATATAGAGGTTCTATAAAAAAAGTTTATGGACAGTGTATCATCACAAATTGGATGAAATGTACTATAATGATTGGAATGTGAATAACAAACGTCCATTTCTAGTATTTAACGAAGATACTGTTTCAGAGTAATGTACATACACAATTACTACAGAGGATGTCAATTGAGTGTCTATCTTCAGCTATATGTTAAAAAGTGTGTGTGTGTGTGTCTGTGTATGTGCGCGCGCGCGCGCGTGTGTGTCTGTGTGTGTAAGTGGGTTGGCATTACAATTTATTGCGTTTCGCTGGAACACCAACAGACCTATAAAGTAGAACTCGTGCACGCACCATGTACTACGGACTGTTTGTTACCAAATGCGTGTACTTCAAGCATCATATTTTGACCCCGTTATTGACTGAGGATGTGCGGCTTTATGACTGTATTGATATTGTTAAATTCAGTGATATTTTCAGTTTTCAAGACTTCGACTTATAGATTTACGTTAACCATTGTATAGTTAATGACCACATTTAATCTGCTTTCATTATTGTTATCTTGTCGTGTTCCGTTCAGTAACTAATTTTGTTTGTATCACTTGTTGTTCTATAAGAAATGTTACAGACTGCACTAGTTTCAATACATTTGAGTGTAGCAGGCCAGTTGTTACTAGCTAAATATGTAATGGACAAGCATTTGAAGTATCGAAGTACCAAGTGAAACGATCTGTTTTATAAAATTGACACAAAATATAAAACAAAAAAAAACTGTAAAATTAAACAACTGTTTGTATTGGCTCATACATCCCAGGGATTGTATTCGAGTACCTATCACTCATTGTCATTCTATACCCTTCGTGATTTTGTTACACATTCCGATACCTAAATAATGTTTTCTTGTAGATTAAACGTTTAGGCCTCATTTTAGTTTGTATCATTGTTTTCACCAAGTCTCTTATTGGTTTCTCCTCCTTCTTCGGGCAAAGACTGGAGTTATGCCGCTCCGAGAGTAAGAAAATTACAAATGGCATCTTTTCTTTTGAATACCAGTGTTTAGACTACCAACTAGTCCATACAGAAAAGCGGGTCTTTTGCGTTATACGACCACAAAGCATTGGCATTTGCATTTTGTTCATCTTTCATTAAACTGAGTATAGTTCTCAGAATTTGCTATCTCTGTTTACTGATTAGTTAAAAGCTGTGTCCAGTCTCGCCTCTGTGTGTGTGTGTGTGTGATTTATACGAGTTGATTATAGAAACAAAAGCGAGTAATGGTAAAGGCAGTCAGCGGGTCTTTTCTGTTTTGTAACAATATCATAATAGTGAAAACTTACCAAAATAATGATGTAGATCAGCATAGAAGACTTTGAAGTAGTTTTATATTTTATATATTTACCATTACGTAAACCGACGGTCGTCCTACACTGTGTTTTATCACATCTCCACCTACAAATTTTTTCAGACAAGCTGAAGAGTCATTTCATGACCATTCGCACAGTATCGTCTTTTGTGTAAAACACCTTTGTCCTTCAAAAACTGCACTCCCTTCTCATTACTACTTATTTCCCGCACTAAATGAAATAAAGACATGTTGCTGAACGCACCGACAAGACAGGAATGACCTACGACTACAGACGGTGGAGCGATAAGATAACTTATAATTATTCTTGTATAGTGTACGACAGTCTGTAAATGAGAGAATACCATTTTAACTAATCAGTAAACAGAGACAGCAAATTCTGAGAACTATACTCAGTTTAATGAAAGATGAACAAAAGGCCAATGCCAATGCTTTGTGGTCGTATAACGCAAAAGACCCAGAAAAGCCAATGACGAAAGTTGAAGAACGAAGGAATTCCTTTGGTATGATTTTTTTTATACGGTTTATGTGAACATATCGTGCATTAATTATAACCATTTCTCCTTTATAAATTCTATTTATTTGTTTAATTGTACTTATGTTTATTTTTCTCTGTTTATTCGTCATATAACTACAAGCATATAGTTTATTAATTCACAAATAATGAAATAAATTAAAAGGAATTAGTCACCTAAATATAATTAGAGGCATTATTCACAGTTAATTGTATCGACTTTCTCGAACAGAAATTAAATTTTGATCGATGAATATCTTGTTTCACTGTTCATAACAGGTGATTCCATTGTACTAAGAAATCAATGCATGTACTAAGAAAGATCAACATTAGTGAAACAAAAAGGAGAACGATAACGATATAAATAAATATAACGCAATTTAATTATAAATAAATGATTATGTAAAGGATTTACACATCTTATCCTATGTTGGGAAGTACATTTTGTTTTGCTTTTGATTACGAAATATTTTACTTCTTTTAAGTTACCTATGAATAATTGATTATATAAATATTTTTCCGTGAGATAGACAGTTCTCGCGATCTCACTGGGTGAAATTAACCTATATCAATTTCTACCATTAAAATGTCAGATCGATAAAGGCAGAACATATGCCTACTCTATGCAAATGCAACATAAGGATTACAAAAAACGATGTTTCAACGCACATTACCATGATCACAGATCCGTGAGATCGACAGTTTAGATAAGTGTTTATGATTAAACGCACGGTTAACTGTCCTGACAGTGTCGGACGTAGTTCTCGGATCACACACACACACACACACACACACACACACACACACACACACACACACACACACACACACTTATGTATGAAAGTAGGAATGTTTAGTATAGACATCCATACGATCATTATTATGATTACAAATGTTATTACACCCATTATAAGTTTATAACTACCGTGTATTGTTTTTTTACAAATATATTTTTTATGAAAAATAATAGAGATAAATATCATCATTTATAACCATGAATATCTTATAACGATCGTTTTACTTTAATGTAATATTTAGTTGGGATGTTAAACCATGTTGATATGGGAGTGATGAAATGAAGGTTTGAGCAACCTTGTTTCACAGATTTCTGTTGTACTCTTCATCGACAAACTGACAAAATTTCTTCAGCGATTAGTCTTAGAATACTATATCTGTTGAGAATTGTTGAGCTGACTTGTCATCTACGACCTTGTTGTAACTTTACGAATGAGTGCTCCACATATGAAGATGAACAAGATGTTCTTCAGCTGTGCGTACAGGACTGCATGATCAGCGGAACGCAGCTCCATGGGACTGCTGGAAAGTAAGGCTACAATTGGCCTTTAGGGAGCTTCGTTAATTTCTGTTTACCACTGGCTAACGTAACTATAAATAACGCGATAAATTCCTGAGAATACTATAGTTTGTTGATTCTAAATTTTCTTTGGCTATCCCGAAATCGATCGTAACACTTACAAAATATTGATAGTTTCAGTTTGCGTGATTCCCTAATCATTTGAAGGTTCCCTAGATAGATTCGTCTATCTAGACAGATCTCTAGATAGATTCCCAGGAATTTCAGATAGGTCGTCAGACAGCAAATTCCGTACTATATTCCAGCTGTAAATTGAATTGTTGTAATTTTAAGACCTAACGAGTTAACCGGCTTGATGTATGCCAATTGCGCTAGAATGATTCGTCACAACTGTGAACTTGTAGGCCTCCAGACATTTTGTTTTACCAAAAGGGGGCCAAAGGAGTCCTCTCCCATCATAAATACCTGTTGATGACGGAAATACGTGCACTGTAAGCTTCAGTCCTTCCGTGTCCATTTTTTCCTTCTGTGAAGACAGAGGGCAATCCTACATCGCTAACATGCGTTAAGGATAGGCCTCAATGGAAGATGTAAATCTGGCCTAACCATAATGGGAGCAAAAACAGCAGTAGAACGGGAATCTTTTCGTTTGGTCATCTTCCCATTTGAACCTATAGTTATTCTTCAGGATGCTACTGTATTGAAGAAGTCATTAATGAAGCCTCGATAGCATCCTGATATAGGCTACCTGTTTGAGAGAACAGATCTGATTTGAGGTAGGGAATCTGTAATGGATGAGACGCTGCCAAAGTTTATATTCAAGTCATTAGCGTTACTAGGTAGCACAATTATAGCAGCTCGAAACGACCAAACTCTCATTTCTCTTAAACTAATTTCAATCCCGCTTTCCTGAACCCTACAGTATCTTTAAATGTATCTGAAAGTCTAGAATCCAGGTAATGGTATTGGACAGAAGACTCACTGAAGATGACTGCCACAGGTGCAGTCAAGCCGTTTGGCTTTACAAAAAGAGGACCACAAACCAAACAGCCCGGAAAGTAATTTTACTGAAGATGACTCCGTCCGTGAAAGCTTCAATGTTATGATAAATCAATATTACTTCTAGCAAGAAGTAGTTAGTGTCATAATATGTCTTCATAGGGTATTATTCCTCTTGTACAACGACAATATCAAGTCAAATTTTTCTCTTGGAATTTCTTAATTTCTTTAAATTTCTTAATCCCCTGTACTGATTCTAAAATTTATGAACATTTTTTACGCCCAATGATTTTGATTTACCACATGTAACGATCGGAAGAGAAAATATCGACCAACTTTTCTTATGTAATAAGACATACTTTTGAGGTGTAGTGAATTTATGAAAAGTAAAATAATTAAATACTGTGTATAGCTAAGGAAATAAACGTAAACCACGACCGTCAAAGGGACTGCAGTCGTAAATCGCAAACATACTAATGGCAAATTCGTGTGCCTGTTCAGGCGTCCGTCAATATTTTGTATACAATGCCTCTACACGCATACTCGAAAAGAGGATTTCATCATATATACTTATATAGCGTACATCATATACATTCATGTGTGTTTATAACTCTTCTGAAAAACGTTTTTGGTGTACCTTTTGTTGAAATATTGTCACTCTGACGACTCGATTCGATTACCAAGTCTCCAATGTATAACGCACTAGCGACTGTTCCACTGGCTTACTGCTTACTCCAGTGGAATTTAGGATAACGCTAGAATTAATTTCCAAAACCATTAAATATCACTAAACTAATATCACCTTAGTTATATATGACACAACGTTGTGAAAAATCAATCTAAATCAATAGATGCATAGAAAAAGTATGTTGTACTAAATTATACAATAAGCGTGGCGGGAAAGGAGAGAAAGAATTGTGGTAAAAATTAACTAATTTAATTAAGATAGTTGTGTTAGTGGTTATAATCACAAACAGAATTATCACTGTGGCACACCACTAAAGAAAAATTATTCCGATTAGCGCTTTCAAGCTTCAAGCTTAGAGTGGTATGCATCAGTGATAATTCTGTTTAAAAATTAACTAATATTAAAGCATATTTTAGCAATGGATAAATATTTTATCATCTATGCTTTTCCATAAGCGCTTAATCGACTTAGTAACCGGCTGCATAACATTCAGTTTATCTAAGAGGAACATGAGTATTATACCAGCGAGAGTTTAAGAAATTCAGTGACTTATAGCAAAACATCTTATTTTACAACAGATTTTTGTACAAACTGTCAAAACTAACAGTAAAATTAATTTCAGATTAGTCTTCCAAAGTATGGCAGGCAAATGTTTATATATAAAAAAGTGTTACAACGTCTACAAATCACTGCAGAACAGAATTGGTTCCACAATACAGGTTAATACAAGTAACCCTACCGAACAAATGTTGTCTGTATTCACCAGAAAATTGTAGAAAACGTTCTCTTCATTAACGTATTAAAAACATTCGAAACAGAAATAATATTATTCAGCTGTAACTTATTCTTGAAAACCTGTTGAATCTTGACTGGGTGTATAAGACGTAGGCATCGTCCACTTAAACGATCAAAGGGAAAATAATATTTGCGTAATTATAATGAGTTGATTATGTATGAAGTATGAAAAGCATAGAAATTGAAGATAAAACTATCATAAGTAATATAATCATTTGTTAGTTATACATAAAAATATTAAATGTATATACTTGAACTGAACTGTAGTTACATTATTGTCGATACAAATTGAAAGGTAATTATTTAACAGCTACGAATATCTAAACTGGATAATACTGTGAAATGTTTGTATGATTACGTAATATATCCTGTGTGGGGTGCAGGTAGTGAGAGTTACCACTTACCTCCTTGTGGGAAAAACTTTGAGTAAATTCCCTTGAATGTATCTTCTCTGACTACTCCCGTCGGACACTCGGCTTTGAAACCGCGATATATCCTTTTCAGTTCGGCCTCTGTAAACCGCGTCGCCCTGCACAACGCTTCCAAGCTGTCTGGTCTGTATCTCGGTGGCGTCTCTAAGTCTTCGAACTCGGAATCTGTATCAACAACATTAAATGTGTGCAATACAAAACTGTCTTGTTGTAACTGAAACAGTGGAAACGAACAGTAAAAGTACTGTAGTTACAGTGCACGAGCTGAAGATAGTTATATGACTCGTACTAAAGGTGCATTTTGTATGATTAATGTTATTATAGATATTCTGTGAACACTTTTAAAATGAAATAACACCTAACGTTTTTCAATCGGTCTTTATATAGAAAGAAGTTTACTTAGAACTACAAACAATGATTTGATTTGGTAATTCATTTTCATGAATTTATTAAGAAATATTTAATTTTTAACATACATGAATTTTATAATAATTTATCATATTTACTAAAGAAATAAAACGTATTAAGAATTATAAACCATACGTTAATCAATATTATCGAATGTAGGGAAGTCAGTAGTTTAATATGCTATATCAATTGTTACTGCATCGTCTCCCATTCAAATGCGGATCCCAAACCAAAGTGATTTCTTAAAATGGAATGTTATATCTCTCCCTTAGGAATATTACTAAAGTATTTAAGTATCATTTTTTATTATTTTCGATTAAGTTTTGAAAATCGTAATGCATTGCTGTTTGTAACAAAGAGTTTACAATACCGCGATACTCTATTACTTATTTGATCATTATTACTGTTCTCATTATCCGATTGACTGCATTTATTTCCATAACCTTTATCAATATCGTCACTACTCTTGTACAGATAAACAGATGAGAGAATGAGAAACTCATTTTTACAGGCCTCAGAGTATTATCAACACAGGTTTTTACATTAGGCTAGAGTTATTATTCACGGATAGAGCAATGAGAAGAGAAAACAGACTCCAAGACGCTAGGATTAGTAATGGTAGTTAATCGGTACTATCGGCTATAACAAAGAGGATTTCCTGACTTTAAATATTTGTGCACAAGGAACGATAATAGCTGGAATGAGATATACTTCCTCAACAAAGCTAAGGTGTTCATTTTGTTTGCATCACTTTAACAGGGAGTTCACTGTTTCGCTAGTACTATGAGAATGTTAAATCTCACTTATTTTTCTGTGGTAATACGGATAAACATTAAATATGCTTAAAGCACAAAATTAATATGTTTATTATTTGACTCGTAAGTCTTATCTCTGACATAACATGTTTTATAAGATCGTTTACATAAATTCGATTAATAGCAATATGAATCTTTTGAAAACAATAAAGTTATTAATGAAGAAATTTGTGTTAGTGGTTGAAATCACAATCAGAATGATCAATATTGCACACCACTATATAAAAATTATTCCGATTAGCGCTTTCAAGCTTCACAGCTCATCGTCAGATCAGGAATAGACAGGAAATAGCTACTAGATATTTCCTGTCTATTCCTGATCTGACGATGAGCTGTGAAGCTTGAAAGCCCTAATCGGAATAATTTTTATATAGTGGTGTGCAATATTGATCATTCTGATAATAAAGTTATTGTCAGATATCCTGGCTGTTAATAGAAAAAGGAAACACACTTCATTTCACACATTTTTGTGTCCAGAAAACAAAAATGAGTTTTACTACTTGATTTACAGCTTTACAGTTTTACCTTATGGTTACCAAACTTAAGATAACGTGACTGTAAAAATTCTTTACTTCATTGATTACAATTTGTACCAGAAGAAATGGGATTAAGTGACACTATGCTCTTGTTCACGAAAGACATTTTCTATTTTCCAATTCAGAAAGATTGTTGTATACTGCTAACTTTGATAAGTTATCTGTTGCAAACCTCTTTTATTTCTAATTTCTACTCAATCTATTCAATTATTGTCTGGTCTACTCGACCAGACAGAACTTCCAACTACTGTCTGATCGATCAGTCAAATTCTCTGTAATTTTATTAATTGTCTACAAAATATTTTCATAATTTTAAAACTTTGTAAATAAGATAATAGTTATAGTTCTAAAATATAAGCTAGCTTAATTCGTAATTTATAAGCTATATGGAATACTTTTTAGGTTTAGACATACAATTGTCACATTCTATCGATCGGTAATATGCATAACTGATCTTCTGCCTGTCTTTTAGACAAAAAAGATGATAAAATTATCATATTTATCATTTCATATTTTGAACACAACGCTAAGAAAAAGCGGACAATAAAATCTGAAAATCAAGCAAAACAAACCGACATTAAACATTAAAACCATGACGAGCAGAGGAAATCTAATAACAAAAGTACAGTGCAACTAACTGCACTGTCAATGTGCACAGACTACATTGTTTATACGATAAAACATTTCACCAATTTTGTTTGTAAATGATATTTTGTTTACTAACGATACTGATGCAGCATAACTGATTTTTTCCGGAAAATGTACATTAAGGAAAATTAATTTAAAACCAAAGGAATTATTTTCAATGTATTATTAAATTATTCTGAACTATGCAAGAATTATAAATGAATGTTTGATATCAAAGGTATGAAATGAATCACAAACTGTAAATTTCTGCTAGCAGTTTTCTATTCTGTCTAGATAAATATTTTCTGCCCAGTGTAATTTTACAACTGTGTATACAGTTATCACATTATGTTTAACAATCAAACACTGTGTGACGGTTTACTTGTCACGAAACGTCTTTGTTTTGTTCTTTATACATCATTTTCCTTATTATCTGTGCGTAATAAACTTATAATGAAAAGTAAATTATATACAGGATTTTTGTAATGAATTTTTTCTACATAAATTCATGTTTCAATATTATTGTATGATATTCTACTTTAACATTTCAGTTTTGATTTCTTAAAATTAAACGTGATGTTAACAGACTATTATGATTGTTATATACAAATATAATATTCGTGACTACGAGAAACAAAATATTGACTTAAAAATTGGTTTACAAATAAAAGTAAACTATATTTTTCCATTTCAAATATCGAATGTTACAATAACATTTGTCTCATTTTCTATAAAATATGCAAACGAATATACAAATAAGTAAAAATATTTGTCAGTAGCAAACCTAATGCCAATTTGACGCCGGTCCATGCTTGTTTGACGAAATTGAAGAGTCGTTTGTAGAACGAGAGCGATGTAGGCCGTCTTCTGCGGCGATGCGATGAGGAGGCGTTGCCACCCTCGGCCGCTGGACCCAGGGGGCTGCACGACTCGGCACGCTCTATCGTGGTCCCCTGTCCGCCCCCAGACCACTCTGATACACACATTCTACTCTAATAACACTGATATCTATAAAAACCATAATACTCCACGACTATATTGTTACACCAGAACGGTGTCACCAATCTTAACCTTCCATTACTTACTTTTAAATTTTCAATCACTCAGATTTTTACATATGCGCGTGTTGTACTTAGTGAGTGGTTTGAGTTACTCCAAGGCGTCAGAGGGAACCTTTATGTTGTTACAAAATTACACTAGCTTTTTGATAATAAAAATATATATTTTTTTAAATTTAACTGGTGTGTTACATTTTATGTTCGTTACAATATCCATTGCACTGATCGGATTTTATATTAAAATTTGAAAACACAATGAAAAAATATTTGAAATCTGTATTATTATCTGCAGCAAAGCACTTTCACATTGTATGGTTCATATTAAGAACCTTCAGAGCCACAAACGTTCACTTGCACATTCCATTAGTTTGAGAAATAATTCGCGACATAGCCATAATTAGCAAACGCAGGATTCTGGTCGGCTGTCGGTTGCTCTCCTGGTGACACCTGAAGTGAAAAAACATTGCCAAAATCAGTTCTTCAGTTAAGCTACATAAAAGTAGTTTCGTACGTTATAACTTCTACTACATAAACTGGTTTATCTATTAACGTTTAAAGGGAATAACATTTTAGAAAATAGTGCATGTTGTTGATAGCGTTAATAAAATCATTTAATTCCTTTTTTATCTACAGCTACATTCAACACAAAAACAAATTTGACATTCTACGCCGATACAAGAGTCGACATCGCTGTCAGATGTAGTTAGTGGTAAGTACAACAGTAAAACCAACAACGAGAAGTTACATACACGGTGTTACAAAAACTCTGCTAGTAGCTTGAATTAGCTTCTTAATATCGTTACGTTAGTAATTTTGTATATTTATAAAATAGATCTTACGTTTTCCATATGTATATGCTTTATATATCTTCTTGTAATAAGCTTATTACTGCGTTCAGAGCTTATAATGTTTGAAACAACATGTACGTACTAAGCGTCAACAAAAAGTAATGAGACTTTTATATATAAAATTCATATCTGATCACATTATTCTTGTATATATTTTTATTATTAATTATATATATATATAACATTTATATATTTATAATATACAATGTATATTATACTTATTTATATTATATATGTATAATATATATTATAATATTTATAATATATAGGCCTATATATTTACATATTGATTTACATACAAGCCATTAATCTCTTTCAGTATAGGTTCCTTCTGTATATACACGGTGTGTCCAAAATTCTTACCATTTCAATTACCGTTCTCTGGAAATTTTTATTAATAAAGTTGTGTTAGTCGTTATAATCACAAACAGAAATAACACTGTTGCACAACAATGTAGATAAAAATTGCCGATTTTTAATTATAGTGGTGCGCAACTGTGTTATTCTGTCTGTAGCTGGTCTGTCGCATTTTCCGTTATGTCTTTCGCATCTTGAAAACGGTGACCTTTGAGTGTCATCCTTGTATTTGGACATAGGAAGAAATGGTACGAAGATAGGTCTAGTAAGTTTGGAGGTTAACAATTGTAACACTGTTTTCCGGTTCAACATACTTATTTTTATTAGTTTTAACACCAAACGTTTCGTCCATACTACGATGAGGCATCCTCATAGGTTCGGCAAACGTTGAAAGTAATAGAAAGACGTCAGAGGTTTGTTGAACCGGAACTATGGACTATGGAACTTGAACGAACAAGAGACTATGGATGGACTGCTGGGGTGTCGCGTTTGGCTAAAATCTATTAGTAGTTTGTATATTATACTATGTTATGGAGTAGTTTCACGATAACCGTATCCAGCTGCCTATGTTTGGATCCGAAGTCTTTTTCTGCGCAGAACATCTCGGAAACGGCAGAGAACTCCAGCATATTACTGCTTCATTATCGTTTGTTTTGTTGGAGAATACTCATGACGAATAATGCCCTCGTAATCGAAACACGGTCTGTATCGCATTCACGTGCCTGTGGACCCCCACCGCGAGGGGCTGCGGAGCTATGGACTCACGTTTTACCTACCATCAGTCATTACTGATTAAGTCGTCACATTCTAACAAATTAAGGGTGATCTATTTTCGATGTTCCTTTTCACAATGAACTGTCACAGTGGTCAGAACTTATCAACATGAGATGCTGAAAACGTTGCTAAGCTCTCTTATTGTCAGATGGAGACTTATTCGGCCGGCTTTGCGATTCTTTTAGATTATTTCATCATTGTGGGTTGTCGAAGGACGTCCTTCACGTTCATCACTCGTTCATCCTTCTTTAAAACTTTTAAACCACTCAAAAAACGTGCACGTGACATTCTCTCATTATAACAGTATTATGACATTAGTATTAACGTAATATTATAACATTATAACCATACAGAATACCTATTACAGCGACTTCTCTGTCACAACTACAACTTCCTATAAACTCGCAATAAAATCAGTCTCGATACTTTTTGTTCACGCCTCGTATACTACAGGACTGCAAATTGACTTTGTTACAGTTGCTTCATTACTGTTTGTTGTTAAATAAAGTGTTATTTATTAGCTATGAATCTGTTTTATAGCATATATATACATTGGCTAGGTTTTCTTCATATAATACTCTATGGAAGCGTTCAGAAAATGAGACTAATTTTATTCGTTAAGCTGCATCGTTGCTTACAAACGCATAGAGTGAGAACGGTACTCGCTAACGTATCTCAGTGAATGACGCAGTGACGATCAGTTTAAACCACGCATCAGTTATTTTATAGTTGGTTATACGATTCAAAAAACAAAACAGTAGTACTTAGTAGTAGTGATTACTGCTCTCTAGCCACCTGAAACGATGCACACACACACACTATAGATAACACAAAACTGGGGTATTGCAAATTAACGAAAAGTATTCGCGCAGTATAACTGATCACAAATGTTCATTTGCGATGTCATGAGTTCCGGACTTTTCAGCTTTACAAAAGCTGCTTTTAAATATAACGGCTATAGCAGTCGTCACTGTATGTCTTTAATTACAGCATTGCACTATTAGTATTACTGTTAATTAATAGTAAAATTAATCTGTTAATATTAAAACGATTAATTAAACTCTATGAAGGGAACGTTAGCCAACAAAAATGCACGAAGAGTGGTCATTATTGTGACAATAATAATACCGCGTGTAGAAACAAAATTTTTAAACAATAAACTGATTAATACTGGGTTACTAATTGTAAATTATTATAACACTGTGTATAACACACGTTTACCAAACGTTACCGTACAGCCTATCGGGTAGACGCGTGTGTAAGTTACGAAGTACTGACTTAGAAATGTTCGACTTAATTTGAATGTACGTCTAACGCACAGAAATAATATGTAGGCCTTTCAAACGATTAACACCAGGATTTCTCGAGAAGAAATGGAACATCATAACAAAGACCTTGATGTTATGTAGAATTTATTCCAAAATATTAATTTCATATTAACTTATAAAAACTCACACTTCGAAATTAGTTACACGATGTGTGCTACAAAACAGTAAAATTCTTGTCTTATGCCAGCATATTTACAGCGAATATCAACGCATATTTACAGCCGTTTATGGATGTAGGCCTTTGTTGAGATTACCGTTGCAATATTCCACTGTCTGAAGAGTTACCTGAACGTTAAACTGAATAAGTGAACGGTACCTGAAACACGAGGTATTCTCGGTAGGAAATGGTTTTATCACAAGGAACAACAGGTGTGCGCTTCGGTTACGATTAATTGATATGGTTGACACTTATTAATTTGATTTAAAAATTCGTTTTTAATTATTTTTAATAGGAAACCTGTTAATTATAACCACGAAATTTATCATACGGGAAAAGGTGTGTATAAATTATTTTAATGTTGCTTATCTAAAAGCAAACAGCATGCTGAAATAGAAATGCACGAACGCCGTAAGTCTTCATTGTTATAAGCACGAACGTTATAAATGGCATTTATCAAGTTTGTACTTTAGAAATTTACATCCTCGTTCGACAAGGAAATCAGAAAATTTACAACAGATTCATGTCTGACTACAGTTGTAAACGGACTTATCTTTGTTTTAAAATAGAAACAAAGCGCTGATTGTGCATCGTTCCAAAAGTATTTCTGGAGAAACAAGCAAGTGTTGGTTTTCAACAAGTAGTAACGGCTGACTGTTGGCCCCTGGCAGCAGGTTCATTGAACGCCACCGAGCAATAATAGATTCTATTGTAGACAATCTAAAAATGTTGTATTTGATTAAGTGGAAATTTAACGATCTTATATTGCGGCGATAAAGACGGTGTCGGAGACGAGGTACACAAAACTGAAGATACGGAAGATACGACTTCGTTAGAGTAGGCCTCTGTTTTCAGTGCAGTTGTGAAACCAAGTAATATAAAAATCATACCAAGAATTAGGAAACTTTTTATAAATTCTTACCTGATACCACTAAATTAATAATACTGATTAACAGAACTATGTGTCAAAGCGAAAAAAAAGATAGTTTTTACCACCACAGTTGTGGTGACTCCAGCTTTATATACACGCACTTTATAAATGTAAATACATTATTTCCTGAAAAATAAGACCCCCCCTTATGTTAGAATGATCTAAAATGTGGGGGTCTTGTATTCGTGTCGAATCTGAGAAGGGAATATAAGGAGACAGGAAATAAAAATAAGAACAGAGTAATAGTTACCGGCGATTATTAAAACAAATTCGGTTAAACGCAAATTTAATAGCACCGCGATCTTCAAACCATCTAATGTAACACTCAAAAATTAGGGTAAACCTCAAAAAAAAATTCACCTCAAAATATAGGGTGTCTGTAATTTTTATGTTAGGCTAACTTTAATTCTATTACAGTACTACGTTTTATATATCGACTGCAGTAAACAATGAAGGCAGAACGATGGTTGTACTGAATGACGTCGGTAGCTGACACAATCTGACCTACACGCGCGCACCCCCCCCCCTACACACAAGAGTCATGGGATGTCATGCTCCGTTTTGCTATTTCGCTGTTTGTCAATTACCACAACGCACGCTGAGGTGACGTTACGTCGCTCCCTCAAGAACGTTCGGGAACAGGCCTCCCTCACGGTTTAGGAGTGCGCAGGGAAACGAAAATGTAGTGACTACGATGCGGCTGAGACAACAGCTCCCGTGACTGCCTCTCGAGTTTATCTCAGGGACGACGTAGGCGCGGCAATAGAAAGTAAACCAGTGTAGTCTACCTAGTACCGCTCAGAAAACCCAGGCTCGCGATGTAGTTGGACCCAGCCGATTTTTCTTGGCCGCTAGAGTCTAAGGCAATACAAGTTGGCCAAGATGGATTACTACCACTACGACTACTAATAAACGTACTGTCGTTTGACGTATTGGTAGAAGTGAGAACCCAAAGGAACCAGTCCTGTTAGTAACAATTTAAGTTTGTACTTCCGATTCTGCAGATAGTAAGAAGCAAACATGGAAGCAATTTTACTTTACATTTTTAAAATTAAAACACGCAATTATGACAGAGAATAATGTTACGCTTGGTTCCACTTAAAACGATTGACAATTTGAGTTCATTCTATAAGTATACTGAGAGTTTGTCTACATTCAGGTTCTGTGATGTGGTTAATTGTTTACATACCCATTGTATGTAGACTGTGTGTCAGAAAAGCTGATACACTAGAACTCTCTTTACCGACCCCCTAATAACCGAGGTCTCTCTTGATCGAGCTGTCCATCTTGGGTTCTTTTTTACAATGAGTGAAAGTAATTCAGATTGCATTGTATCTACTGGGGGTTTTCAAACCAGTGATTGTGAGCCAATTACTCATGTTTCATATTTATGAAATGTTTCAACTTACGATATTAACCCTCGATGGCCATGTTAGCGGCACTGGAACAAATAGGTGACGTCACGTCCCTTTGGCACCGTACGAGACTGACGTCACAGTCCTGTAGTTGATCGTCATTCAAAGTTAACACACAAACAATGACAAGACCTACAAAAGAAGTTACTTTTTAAAATAAAAATAAGTATTTTAAAACGTTTATTTGTATTGTGTTTCGTCGTGTATTTAACTAAAGATTCTGTATATAGATTAGATTACGTAAAGGTAGATAACATTCTCCTTTTTCCAATTTTGTACATATTCTTAGCTTAGTTTCTTTTATTTTAGGTCCATTATTTTGAGTGTTTTCTAGTTTTACTTTATGCTTCCAATTAGCTCGGTTAAATAAGCCCAATGTAACGAAAAATCATACAACTCTGTTGCTTATAAATTGACTCTAATTACTCCAATTAACCTACAATTCAATTAAGATGAGAATCATATCTGCGGGACCTTTTGGTGTAAAAATTGTACTTTTTGACTGTGACGCTCGCGAAACAAATTATGACTGTGATACACAAGGTATTTGGGCGGTGGTTGCTCGGGAGTCTTTTCTACAGTCTTGGAAAGTAAATCATACGAAGACAGCAGAGAAATCGCTAAACGTGATGCGTCAGGTATAGGCCTATACAAAAACGTATTGGAACGCGACTAAGAAGGCTGAAAAGTGAAATGGAAAGAAAAAGCTGAAAAACAATGAAGTTATCTGTGGCAAAGAAAGACTGGAGGAAATGAATCAGTTGCAGAGGCATGTGACAAGCAGGACACAGCAAATTATGTAAAAAAAAGGGAAAGGCTAGTTCACCATCTCTCAAACAGATGAAAAGCCTTAACATTAAGCCTTATACATGGTCATATAAAAACCATGTATAAATTTAGTGAACCCAAAGCAAACAATGTAGGCCTACGCACATAAATCTAAAGAAGACTCGCTAAAACGACGTCTGTATGGAAAATCATAACGCAATCGAAAATGTCTGCAGCAATAGCAATAATAGCACTGACTCCCAAAAATGTCTTAGTGGATTACTTGGTCCCCCAAAACTTAGTAATAATATGCGCTACTTTGTACGAAGAGTCTACAGTTTGTCGAATTATGATACAGTGCGCCATCAGCCACGAAATAAAATTAATTAGGTTAAGTAACATTTACCGTACAAGTGAGAGGAAGTTAATGTCGCCATTTGTTTACAAAACAGGCGACATGTTAACTCAACGTTAATGGAAACGTAATCCTACCCTTTTTTGAAATTTAAAATTATATACTCTTTTCAATAAACTCCTTACACGCGCACACACACACACACACACACACACACACACACACACACACACACACACACACATTTTTCAACCAAAAATGATCTTTGTGAAATATGTTGTTTTCTTCTACAGCGTAGACAATTTGAGACAACGTTATTTAGTCTCGTTGAAATGTATTCCAATACACGAGCGCGTCGTTAGCCTTGCCTTCAAATCGTTGCTCATGCACAACACTGTACACATTTGGAACAATTTACGTTGACACTACTGAACCAAGGCGCTTGTCGTCAACAGTGCTTCTCCTTCTAACGTTACTGGTTATAGTTTGTTGTAGATAACAGAAATTATAAAGGGCAATGGAGAGATTAGTCTCCTTTAGATAGTCATAGTCGTGGAGGACAGTTACAAGCGCATCGCCCTTTCACCAGCTTTCCTCAATGAATTCAGCGGATAGCCAAGTAGTCCTTGCCTCCGATTTGAGAGCTCTCCGCTGCTCAGAATCGTATAGCAGCAAGTTCCCGAACGTCCTTCTGAGCAGCAAATTACCCAAAAGCGCGGCACCGTAAAATCTTGTCGTTCATCCCGGACAACACAATATCATTTCAGGTGCAAAGTCGCCGTCGACTCTCTCTCTTTCTCTCTCCGTCAATGTAGCTATAAAGATTTACGCCACAACAGTGTTCATAAATGAGAACAACATAACCTTACGTTTTATCCGTACGAGTCCGTACGAGTTTATCTGTATCCGTACGAGTTATTATAATGATAAATCAAATTAGAGATCTAAAATATTTGTATAGAAAAAATATGTTTATATACGTATGTTGGATTTTAAATTGTAAATACTCAAACAACCTGGAAAGAACTTTATATTTAAATTCGAAATAAGTACGGTACATTTAGTTGCCTTCGAAATGACCTGTAACAATTAAGAGAAAATAATGATGACATGTGAAACCAGCATGACAATGTTGTGCACATTGAGTATGAAGTGCCTAAAGACTTCAGAGTTAATGGTATCCACGACCATTCGTTGTCAGGAATAACCACCCTTTGTGCGTGCCATGTTCACGCGTGTTTCGCATAATAGGTAGGACAAGTGCATTAGGCAGATTCAGTTAGAGGACAGGTAACATTTTAATTTAACAGAAGGGGTGACTTGCCTGGTGTTTACGAGTTGGACGTGGCGGCTGCGTTTCCCCTTCAAACTAAAGTTCGGTCTGACTTTCTGGGTGGTAGTATACTGTAGCTATAAAATGACAGGTATGCCACTCGCGGGCCCTTTTGGGTCAACGTGCTCACACTCTTCTTTATGTATATTCTCAGTCATTCTAGGAACGCTTCTACTCCAATGTGTTCTGTTTACAGGACGGACTACATCATACAGCATTATCTATTCAGTGTGTATGCCTTGGGGAGGGGGACAGTCGAGTCGGGTTCATACAAAATAAAAATCGAGTTAAGAGTGTTCAACATTATTATGTTTAAAGTGGTTAAAAAATGTGTGATAACATCCTGAAAACAATCCCATTAAAGTAAACAGTAATTACACAATACAAATACGCGTTATTTACAAAATAATTAGTGACTGAATTGATTTTCCTATATTTTATATTTCAAAGTATACTCAAATGCTGTGTAATAAACCTGTTTGTACATATTAAATGACCAACTACACTTTACATCACATGTACTATTTGACACAATCATACAGAAACCTAACTATATTTTGAATCCTAGCTAATCACTAGCTGGAAGAAACTAACAAACTAACCTACAAACTAAGAGATTAACAAAATTCATCAACTTTTTTCGACCCTCTGGGGGGGTCCGTTCATCTCCTCCATAAATACGTCCCTGTTATCTATTTCATGTCAATAATGTTGTCATTTCGTATAAAAAATTGTCGCTTATTCATTGCTTTTGTTTGGAACGTTTACAGGTGGAGAGATGTGATTGCTACCAACACGTGGTAGTTGGTAATAAGCGAGCATATAAGAATATTGGACACAATAAATCCACTCGAAAAGCTTCAAGCAAAAGAGCAAACTAACTCCGGCAGTAAAATATTTTTCCTTATTATTAGGTAAATGCCAGTGTCTATAATATTACTTTTATAAAACGGATAATACTGAACGAACACGTGTAGACTTGATCGTTCATGATGTTAAACAAATACCTTTGTAAACAGGCTTGCGTTGAAATACATGTAACAAAATTAGAATCTGCTTTGATCTCTTTTTAAAAACATCGTGCAATGTTTATTAATTTAAAAGTATGTGAAAGTTGTATGACAATTCACAATATCAGACAAATGAATTTAGTGTATTAATATGGAAACGTTTTTGACCTGTGTCTATGTTGTGTGTTGAACTATACTGGTTTACTGGGATTTTCTCAGTTGCGGCCTCACTACTAATTCCGTAGTGTTGTTGAAAATTGTCCCAACAGATTGAAAATCCATTTACGTGGATTACCGTCTAAGTCCAGCGTGACTACATCCGAGCAGATAACCGATTAAACTGAAAAAATTTGTTTTTACGTGTCAGTCACCCCTTCTGTTAAATTAAAATGTTACCTGTCCTCTAACTGAATCTGCCTAATGCACTTGTCTTACCTATTATGCGAAACACGCGTGAACATGGCACGCACAAAGGGTGGTTATTCCTGACAACGAATGGTCGTGGATACCATTAACTCTGAAGTCTTTAGGCACTTCATACTCAATGTGCACAACATTGTCATGCTGGTTTCACATGTCATCATTATTTTCTCTTAATTGTTACAGGTCATTTCGAAGGCAACTAAATGTACCGTACTTATTTCGAATTTAAATATAAAGTTCTTTCCAGGTTGTTTGAGTATTTACAATTTAAAATCCAACATACGTATATAAACATATTTTTTCTATACAAATATTTTAGATCTCTAATTTGATTTATCATTATAATAACTCGTACGGATACAGATAAACTCGTACGGACTCGTACGGATAAAACGTAAGGTTATGTTGTTCTCATTTATGAACACTGTTGTGGCGTAAATCTTTATAGCTACATTGACGGAGAGAGAAAGAGAGAGAGTCGACGGTGACTTTGCACCTGAAATGATATTGTTCTAACTTGTACACTTCGTGGGACGCCTGTATACCTGTTAATTTTTAGTACGGAATATCAAAATTATTACGTTAATTTGATTGTTTTCATTGGCAGTAAGACGATCACAAGTTTTGTTGATTATTTATCCAACATAAACTTAATGCAACGATTCATGTTCACATTTCTTCGCGTATTCACTTATCTGTAGCAGTAAAAAATATCGGTATGGAGAACCATACATGACTTCCATATTCTAAGATTTATATTTAAAATCATTTTCAGCCAAACAGCCAGGGAAGGAATTTTAACAAAAAAATACTTCTTTGTTGCCAATAACGTAGTACACATATAAAAAAAATTATCCCCTCCCCCTTCAACTATAATTTTGATTTATAGAAAATTACCCCCAGCCCGTTCAACTAGCCTCTTCATTTATAGATATTTCATCTACGTTTCTACAGTGGATTATTAAGATCTTATCAGGATACTTTATCAAAATTAAGTACTTTACTCATGTTACAACAAAAAATGTTTCAGGTAAACTGCCCTTTCCCCGTAACCGATCTTCACCAAAATCAACAGACATTGAGATCTCTATAGCTCAGGCAAATATGTAAAAAATTATTTGATTCTGTTTGAATTTACGGCAGTTATGATTCGTCATATAAAAAATTACCCATGTTAAAACATAAAACATGAGATTTATAAAACATATCTAAGATTTATATTTAAAATCATTTTTGAAATAAAATATTTTCATAGAACCTACTAACGCTGGGGAAATCTGAGGAGCCAATCAGAGTTGGGCCTACCTGTCACTCTGTTGAATTTGGTGGAAAGCCCTGTCACTGTCGTCAAAGTATCAGCCTTCACAGGTTCCTCTTTTTCTGCAAAATGGGAGAGGCTTGAGATGGAGTGAGTGACATGAAGAACCCATTGTTTTATAAAAATATATTTAAATTTTGAAAACTGAAAATTCTTTTCTTGTTGTAAATATTTATATTTTATAATCAAAATGACTTTATTTTTGTTACCTGGCAACAAAATTATTTTATTTTCAACAATTACCATTGTTTCAAAAAGTTTAAATAAATTTTCAAGTACTTTACTCTTGTTAAAACGTAAAAGGTTGCAGGTAAACTACCCCTTCCCCTTAACCGATCTTCACCAAAATCGAGAGGCCTTGAGTCCTCTACAATTCACTGAAGTATGCAAAAAAATATTTGATTCTGTTTGAATTTACGGCTGTTATCGTTTGCCATAGAAAATACGCTTGATAAAAAACGTTGCAGGTAAACTACCCCTTTCCCTCAACCGATCTTCACCAAAAACAATAGGTCTTGCATACTCTACAAATCAGGACTGTATGCAGAAAATTATTTGATTCTGTTTGAATTTGCGGCTGTTATCGTTTGCCATAGAAAATACCCTTGTTAAAAAAACGTTTTAGGTAAACTACCCCTTTCCCTTAACCGATCTTTACCAAAAACAATAGGTCTTGAGAACTCTACAATTTAGGGCTGTATGCAAATAATCATTTGATTCTGTTTGAATTTGCGGCTGTTATCGTTTGCCATAGGAAATACCCTTGTTAAAACATAAAACGTTACAGGTAAACTACCCTTTTCCCTTAACCGATATTCACCAAAAACAATAGGTCTTGAGAACTCTACAATTCAGGGCTGTATGCGAAACATTATTTGATTCTGTTTGAATTTGCGGCTGTTATCGTTTGCCAAAAAAAAATTTCCCTTGATAAAAAAAAACCGTTGCAGGTAAACTACCCCTTTCCCTAAACCGATCTTCACCAAAAACAATAGGTCGCGAGTACTCTACAAATCAGGGCTGTATGCAAAAAATTATTTGATTCTGTTTGAATTTGCGGCAGTTATCGTTTGCCATAGAAAAAAATCTACAGACAGATAGACAGACAGACACACACACAGACACTTTTCGGAAAACGACTTTTTTTCATGTTTTGAGTGTAGTAGAATCAGAATCTGCAATAATCTCGAACACGATTTTTTTTGCCATCACCATACTTCCATTCCTTAAGGAATAATATTTTAGAACAAGTAAAAATGGAGAGATAAAAGTCACAAGGCATTCAGATAAAGTAAGAGCAACCAACTTACTACAATATTTAAATAATATCGGTATGGAGAACCATACATGACTTCCATATTCTAAGATTTATATTTAAAATCATTTTCGAAATGAAATATTACCATAGAAACTACTTCTTTCTACTTACTGCTTCAGCCTTAACCACAGTACTGTGGTCACTAACGTATACCACCTCACGTTATCGCACTCGATTTTCACTGATGATGGAAGTCGATGGCATTGCCGAAATGTCTGGTTTTGTAGAAAACATTGGACTACGGCCAAATATCCCGGGAAGGAATTTTAACAAAAACTACTTCTTTGTTGCCGATAACGTTGTACACATATATATCAGTGGCGAAGTTACATGGAGGCAATTGAGGCAATGCCTACCCTAACAAATTCTGTAGAATAAAAATTATAAATACGTATGAACTACATAACGTAAAGATTATACATTGTTACTGTGACTGTCAAATTTATTAAACCGAAACGTGCTTTATTGAGCGACCGCTAGATGGTGACAGGTGAGATTCGGCATAGTTCGTTTAAATCGAATGAGGCAACCTGAACTTGCCTCAGCGTTTTTTGTATACATCGTATGTAAGCAATGTAGTGGTGTGATAGGGAAGTGTAGGGAGGGGGGATTGTCCCGCGCTGTACACATAGAGCGTTGAGGCATGCCTCACTTCTGTGGTCCAAACAGTTAAGTTAAAGCGCCTGTGTTGTTACTAAGTGTTTATTTTATGCGGTTATTAAAAGTGTCACTGTTATTCCGCTGAACTAACAGATGATCAAGATTGTTATTTGAATTATTTGTAACATTAAACATATATATAGAAACTAACCAAGTTTAAAAATTTGAAGTTCAATCAGTTGTATTATTGTGTATGATTAATACAAGGATTGTTCAATAGACACACGTATAGAGCTGTAAAGCATTTTTTATTCAACGATTTTAAAAGAAGTCTCCAATAACATTAAGACATGAGTTCCACTGTTGCGCTAACCTGTAGATTCCCTGCTAGTAAAATTCTTACGGCTGTTTGTGGAACCATTCGGTTACAGCAAACTCTACCTCAGCGTCCGATTTGACCCACCGTCCTTTTAGTGATTCCTTAAAAAAAATTTAAGATAAGATTTTTGCCTACCCATTCAATAACTACTAGCTTCGCCAGTAAGCAAATTGATGTCCATTTTTTCGGCTTGCACGCGTTATGTTGGTGTGGGTTTCGGCACTTTCCATTTAAAAAGCGTGCAAACGTAAGAAAATAAACATGAGTGAGGCCAGAAATAACGTGAATTGTGTGTTTGTGTCTTACCTGCCTTTTTATTGCCGTATTAAATGAAAAATATTATATTACATTAAAATTAAAAAATTTTAATTTTATTGCCTGGCAACAAAATTATTTTATTTTTAACAATTACCATTGTTTCAAAAAGGTTAAATAAATTTGCAAGTACTTTACTCTTGTTAAAACGTAAAAGGTTGCAGGTAAACTACCCCTTCCCCTTAACCGATCTTCACCAAAATCGAAAGTCCTTGACACCTCTACAATTCAGTGACGTATGCAAAAAATTATTTGATTCTGTTTGAATTTGCGGCTGTTATCGTTTGCCATAAAAAATACGCTTGATAAAAAAACGGTGCAGGTAAACTACCCCTTCCCCTTAACCGATCTTCACCAAAAACAATAGGTCTTGAGTACTCTACAAATCAGGGCTGTATGCAAAACATTATTTGATTCTGTTTGAATTTGCGGCTGTTATCGTTTGCCATAGGAAATACCCTTGTTAAAACATAAAACGTTACAGGTAAACTACCCCTTTCCCTCAACCGATCTTCACCAAAAACAATAGGTCTTGAAAACTCTACAATTCAGGGCTGTATACGAAACATTATTTAAGTCTGTTTGAATTTGCGGCTGTTATCGTTTGCCAAAAAAAAATTTCCCTTGATAAAAAAAACCGTTGCAGGTAAACTACCCCTTCCCCTCAACCGATCTTCACCAAAAACAAAAGGTCGCGAGTACTCTACAAATCAGGGCTGCATGCAAAAAATTATTTGATTCTGTTTGAATTTGCGGCAGTTATCGTTTGCCATAGAAAATACGCTTGATAAAAAACTTTGCAGGTAAACTACCCCTTCCCCTCAACCGATCTTCACCAAAAACAACAAAGTCTTGAGTACTCTACAAATTAGGGCTGTATGCAGAAAATTATTTTATTCTGTTTGAATTTGCGGCTGTTATCGTTTGCCATAGAAAATACCCTTGTTAAAAAAACGTTGTAGGTAAACTACCCCTTTCCCTTAACCGATCTTCACCAAAAACAATAGGTCTTGAGAACTCTACAATTTAGTGCTGTATGCAAATAATCTTTTGATTCTGTTTGAATTAGCGGCTGTTCTCGTTTGCCATAGAAAATACCCTTGTTAAAACATAAAACGTTACCAGTAAACTACCCTTTTCCCTTAACCGATCTTCACCAAAAACAAACGGTCTTGAGAACTCAACAATTCAGGGCTGTATACGAAACATTATTTGATTCTGTTTGAATTTGCGTCTGGTATCGTTTGCCAAAAAAAAAATTTCCCTTGATAAACAAAACCGTTGCAGGTAAACTACCCCTTTCCCTCAACCGATCTTCACCAAAAACAATAGGTCGCGAGTACTCTACAAATCAGAGCTGTATGCAAAAAATTATTTGATTCTGTTTGAATTTGCGGCAGTTATCGTTTGCCATAGAAAATACGCTTGATAAAAAACGTTGCAGGTAAACTACCCCTTCCCCTCAACCGATCTTCACCAAAAACAACAGGTCTTGTGTACTCTACAAATCAGGGCAGTATGCAGAAAATTATTTGATTCTGTTTGAATTTGCGGCTGTTATCGTTTGCCATAAAAAATACTCTTTTTAAAAAAACGTTGTAGGTAAACTACCCCTTCCCCTCAACCGATCTTCACCAAAAACAACAAAGTCTTGAGTACTCTACAAATTAGGGCTGTATGCAGAAAATTATTTTATTCTGTTTGAATTTGCGGCTGTTATCGTTTGCCATAGAAAATACCCTTGTTAAAAAAACGTTGTAGGTAAACTACCCCTTTCCCTTAACCGATCTTCACCAAAAACAATAGGTCTTGAGAACTCTACAATTTAGTGCTGTATGCAAATAATCTTTTGATTCTGTTTGAATTAGCGGCTGTTCTCGTTTGCCATAGGAAATACCCTTGTTAAAACATAAAACGTTACCAGTAAACTACCCTTTTCCCTTAACCGATCTTCACCAAAAACAAACGGTCTTGAGAACTCAACAATTCAGGGCTGTATACGAAACATTATTTGATTCTGTTTGAATTTGCGTCTGGTATCGTTTGCCAAAAAAAAAATTTCCCTTGATAAACAAAACCGTTGCAGGTAAACTACCCCTTTCCCTCAACCGATCTTCACCAAAAACAATAGGTCGCGAGTACTCTACAAATCAGAGCTGTATGCAAAATATTATTTGATTCTGTTTGAATTTGCGGCAGTTATCGTTTGCCATAGAAAATACGCTTGATAAAAAACGTTGCAGGTAAACTACCCCTTCCCCTCAACCGATCTTCACCAAAAACAACAGGTCTTGTGTACTCTACAAATCAGGGCAGTATGCAGAAAATTATTTGATTCTGTTTGAATTTGCGGCTGTTATCGTTTGCCATAAAAAATACCCTTTTTAAAAAAACGTTGTAGGTAAACTACCCCTTTCCCTTAACCGATCTTCACCAAAAACAAAAGGTCTTGAGAACTCTACAATTTAGGGCTGTATGCAAATAATCATTTGATTCTGTTTGAATTTGCGGCCGTTATCGTTTGCCATAGGAAATACCCTTGTTAAAACATAAAACGTTACCAGTAAACTACCCCTTTCCCTTAACCGATCTTCACCAAAAACAATAGGTCTCGAGTACTCTACAATTTAGGGCTGTATGCAAATAATCTTTTGATTCTGTTTGAATTTGCGGCTGTTATCGTTTGCCATAGGAAATACCCTTGTTAAAACATAAAACGTTACAAGTAAACCACCACCCCTTTCCCTTACCCGATCTTCACCAAAAACAAAAGGTCTTGAGAACTCTACAATTAAGGGCTGTATACGAAACGTTATTTGATTATGTTTGAATTTGCGGCTGTTATCGTTTGCCAAAAAAAAAAATTTCCCTTGATAAAAAAAAACCGTTGCAGGTAAACTACCCCTTTCCTTCAACCGATCTTCACCAAAAACAATACGTTGCGAGTTCTCTACAAATCAGGGCTGTATGCAAAAAATTATTTGATTCTGTTTGAATTTGCGGCAGTTATCGTTTGCCATAGAAAAAAAATCTATAGACACACAGACACACAGACACACACACAGACACACACACACACACACACTTTTCGGAAAACGACTTTTTTTCATGTTTTGAGTGTAGTAGAATCAGAATCTGCAATAATCTCGAATACGATTTTTTTTGCCATCACCATACTTCCATTCCTTAAGGAAATATGGAAGTAACAAACACTTAACATTGGCGAAGCGCTATCCTGCAATGGTGGAATCGAACAAACAGAAATGTAATTTGTTGAAAACAACTTGCTATGCGTTGGCTCTGTTTGAGTTTATATCATTATATTGAATTTCATTAATACTGCAGAAAATTAATCTTGAAATGATTTGAACGTTTTGAAATTTGTGTTTTGAATCTCGAAGAAAGTGTTACATTTTGAGATTTGTCATTATCTGTTCGTGATACATCAAATTATTGTTGAGGTTACTAATGTAATCCTGAAATTTCTTCAACTTTTTTATTATGTTGTGTTACTAGATTTTGGTTTCTTGTGGCTATAATATTATCACCTTCAAATATGTTAATATACTTTGAAGTAAGCAATTAACGAATTTTAACAGGATATGCCTTACTTCTGAAGGTTAAAAAGTGGGGAGTATATTCCTTCACAACATAGTTTCCCGCAGTTAAAATTAAAATAAATTTATTACTATATTCACAAAAATATATGTTGCAAGAAAAAATGATTCATAAATAATTTTTAAAGGATTACTTAGAAACTGTAGACTTTATGTAGAAAAATAAACTTATGTTGTTCGAGTGAACAGTCTACATGAAAAATGGTAAATCTACATAATAGAGCAAACATTATGTAGAAGATATTTTGCCGTGACACATATATAAAGTGAAATAAACTTATATTTTATTTATGACATGCGCTAATAATAATGTGGTGTAATAACTTGTTGCGAAGATAACACGTAATCACGGAAATAAAAAACACAGCTCATTTTTAAACTTTCGGAATGAAAATTCGTTAATTGCCTTTTCTAAAATATATCCGCTTATTTAAATGTTTTATTTCCTGTTCCTGTCAAGCAACCTCTTCCTTTTCCGTTTTCAGCCTAAGTCTAGATGTGGCTTGCACTGTTTAGTAGAGAGTCTGGAGCTTGCGTGTAAGGCCAAGGCCATCCGTAACCTAAAAAAGTCATTTTCAGTTACACATAATAATTAACAAAACACACAGTACATACTTTAAAGTTTCGATAAATACTGAGGATTTTGGGAGCCCTTGCATTGGCAAGTCGTGACGCGGCGGGAAATCCGCGTTTAAAACTCAGGATTTTTAATAACACATAAGACTTTAATCATAGCAGTAGTGTCAGATTCTACGACAAATTTTAAGGTATTCCACTGATTGTTTGATTGGGCGATTGATTTTAAAAAAATTATTTTTTTATGAACAGTCGATAATGTGTGAATGCGTTTACATGTTTGCGTATGTCAACGTGTTAGTGATGTTAGAGTTTTGCTGTTAATTTTGTTAATTTTTTGGTTTATTGTATTTATATTGTTACGACATCACAGAACAATCTACGTGTTTCTCGAACGATTCGTTGGAAGCCGGCTGAATGTTGTGGCGTACGTGATTTCAACATGCGCTTGCGAGACGTTTCTAGACGCCGCCAGCCTCGCTGACTGTGTCAAGGCCGCAATTAATTACATTGTAGTGTAGAGATAATGCGTAGTTGTGGAATGTTCTGGTCTGTGAGCGGGGGTATAAATACAAGGCGTCAGCGGCCTTAGTTCAGTATTTTGTCGGCGATTACTGTGTGCGTTCAAGTGGTTATTAGTGAAGTGTTGTGTGTAATAATCGGGCGGGACAATTTGTAATACAATTGTGTGTTATATTAGGTGACATTTTATTGCGTGTGAACAAGTTTTATTTGATTTATTGTAAGAGACTGTCTTGTTAATTACGAACTGTTTAATTGTGATAATTAAAGCTGGTGATTAGTGACTTAATTGGTGTCTTGTATTTTGTTTTCCACTGTACCATACGACGATCAGTAGACCGTCGTAACGATATAATTGTAAAATCTCGACTTCCTAGTAACAAGATGGTGAGTAGACGGCTAGCCAGTCGGAACAAAATTTACAAAGTTAGTATCACATAGCTACATCAGCATGCTATACTATTTTTTCCTGAGAATTGACGGTTGTTTCAAATTGTATTATACTGTATTATATTTTAAATCATAGTGTCAAGCATTTGGAGCAATCGTTTATGTATTTTGAACCGTCATTCAGTCATTCCAGGAAAGTCCGAGAAGTCGATGGCGTTCCGTATGGTGAGGGACGTATTGAGAGGGGAGAAGAACACGGCTACTTGCTCAAATTGCCCTGCCGAGCCAGTGTTCCTCAACCTGTGGCAGAAGGTGGAAGGCAAGCCCTAACGCTTTCGGGCGTAGACCCTGGGTTCGTGCGCTCACGATTCACGATGTCATTTTTGGGTCCATAGCGTGAGCGCACGAACCCAGGGTCTACGCCCGAAAGCGTTAGGGCTTGCCTTCCACCTTCTGCCACAGGTTGAGGAACACTGGCTCGGCAGGGCAATTTGAGCAAGTAGCCGTGTTCTTCTCCCCTCTCAATACGTCCCTCACCATACGGAACGCCATCGACTTCTCGGACTTTCCTGGAATGACTGAATGACGGTTCAAAATACATAAACGATTGCTCCAAATGCTTGACACTATGATTTAAAATATAATACAGTATAATACAATTTGAAACAACCGTCAATTCTCAGGAAAAAATAGTATAGCATGCTGATGTAGCTATGTGATACTAACTTTGTAAATTTTGTTCCGACTGGCTAGCCGTCTACTCACCATCTTGTTACTAGGAAGTCGAGATTTTACAATTATATCGTTACGACGGTCTACTGATCGTCGTATGGTACAGTGGAAAACAAAATACAAGACACCAATTAAGTCACTAATCACCAGCTTTAATTATCACAATTAAACAGTTCGTAATTAACAAGACAGTCTCTTACAATAAATCAAATAAAACTTGTTCACACGCAATAAAATGTCACCTAATATAACACACAATTGTATTACAAATTGTCCCGCCCGATTATTACACACAACACTTCACTAATAACCACTTGAACGCACACAGTAATCGCCGACAAAATACTGAACTAAGGCCGCTGACGCCTTGTATTTATACCCCCGCTCACAGACCAGAACATTCCACAACTACGCATTATCTCTACACTACAATGTAATTAATTGCGGCCTTGACACAGTCAGCGAGGCTGGCGGCGTCTAGAAACGTCTCGCAAGCGCATGTTGAAATCACGTACGCCACAACATTCAGCCGGCTTCCAACGAATCGTTCGAGAAACACGTAGATTGTTCTGTGATGTCGTAACAATATAAATACAATAAACCAAAAAATTAACAAAATTAACAGCAAAACTCTAACATCACTAACACGTTGACATACGCAAACATGTAAACGCATTCACACATTATCGACTGTTCATAAAAAAATAATTTTTTTAAAATCAATCGCCCAATCAAACAATCAGTGGAATACCTTAAAATTTGTCGTAGAATCTGACACTACTGCTATGATTAAAGTCTTATGTGTTATTAAAAATCCTGAGTTTTAAACGCGGATTTCCCGCCGCGTCACGACTTGCCAATGCAAGGGCTCCCAAAATCCTCAGTATTTATCGAAACTTTAAAGTATGTACTGTGTGTTTTGTTAATTATTATGTGTAACTGAAAATGACTTTTTTAGGTTACGGATGGCCTTGGCCTTACACGCAAGCTCCAGACTCTCTACTAAACAGTGCAAGCCACATCTAGACTTAGGCTGAAAACGGAAAAGGAAGAGGTTGCTTGACAGGAACAGGAAATAAAACATTTAAATAAGCGGATATATTTTAGAAAAGGCAATTAACGAATTTTCATTCCGAAAGTTTAAAAATGAGCTGTGTTTTTTATTTCCGTGATTACGTGTTATCTTCGCAACAAGTTATTACACCACATTATTATTAGCGCATGTCATAAATAAAATATAAGTTTATTTCACTTTATATATGTGTCACGGCAAAATATCTTCTACATAATGTTTGCTCTATTATGTAGATTTACCATTTTTCATGTAGACTGTTCACTCGAACAACATAAGTTTATTTTTCTACATAAAGTCTACAGTTTCTAAGTAATCCTTTAAAAATTATTTATGAATCATTTTTTCTTGCAACATATATTTTTGTGAATATAGTAATAAATTTATTTTAATTTTAACTGCGGGAAACTATGTTGTGAAGGAATATACTCCCCACTTTTTAACCTTCAGAAGTAAGGCATATCCTGTTAAAATTCGTTAATTGCTTACTTCAAAGTATATTAACATATTTGAAGGTGATAATATTATAGCCACAAGAAACCAAAATCTAGTAACACAACATAATAAAAAAGTTGAAGAAATTTCAGGATTACATTAGTAACCTCAACAATAATTTGATGTATCACGAACAGATAATGACAAATCTCAAAATGTAACACTTTCTTCGAGATTCAAAACACAAATTTCAAAACGTTCAAATCATTTCAAGATTAATTTTCTGCAGTATTAATGAAATTCAATATAATGATATAAACTCAAACAGAGCCAACGCATAGCAAGTTGTTTTCAACAATTTACATTTCTGTTTGTTCGATTCCAGCATTGCAGGATAGCGCTTCGCCAATGTTAAGTGTTTGTTTTTTACTGCTACAGATAAGTGAATACGCGAAGAAATGTGAACATGAATCGTTGCATTAAGTTTATGTTGGATAAATAATCAACAAAACTTGTGATCGTCTTACTGCCAATGAAAACAATCACATTAACGTAATAATTTTGATATTCCGTACTAAAAATTAACAGGTATACCGGCGTCCCACGAAGTGTACAAGTTAGAAAATCAGTCTATAAGAGAGCTTACTGTAAGTCAGCTGCCAAACGATAAAGAGTTTTCCTTAAATGTCTATATTAAGAGCAATAATGCAAGACTAAATACAATTCCACTGATGGTAGGAGGGGAGAAGCGTCGTACACAGGAAGCCGAGAAAACCAGTCCACATAAATTATTTAACTGTAACATATTATATATTCATTACGTAAATATATATTTTTCCATTTTTATTGATTTTAGTTACAGATACATGATGTATTAATATTAAATTTAATATTAATAAAGTATTAAAATATATAATAATATTTAATAATAAAATATGTATATATTATTTATAAATATTATATATTTGTATAAAAATTTTTAATTATATTAAAATTAAATTTAATAATTTGTTAATATTAAATTTTATTAAATTAATAAAATTAAAGCAATATAAAGTATGTCAAATGTAATAAAATATCAAGAGTTTCCCAACGCTTAATATTTGGACAGTTAATATGTTTGGTAAAAAACGCGTTCTGTTGCAGAGTTTAATACTAATAAATTAACTCTTGCAGGTTGCTTTGGTCATTAGTTATGAACACACACTTTGATCGAGCCTGTACGTTACACTACTGTTAACATTTCAGGTCGCCTTCAGCGAAAGTTCGGGCACTACCTCTGAAGCTATCGACACGTTACCAGCAGCCACGTGTTCTTACTCAGATACAATTCTCATGTACATTATTGTTATTCTGTTGAATGTGAAACTTGAGGCGATAAGAGAACTTCATCATTCTGGAATCATTATGACATGAGTCATCGTTTCTTGCATACTTGTCATACCCGGTTAGACATATTCTACTATATACAAGTATTTTTCAAAATGTATTCTGAATTTTTCCATTATTGAAGTGTATTTATCTTGTATGCGTATGGATGTATAAAGACAATTTCTTTTTATAAATATATGGCACATCATTCTTGGTTGTGCGTTAAGTGCAGTTATTTTATATGAATAATTTGATGTAGTTGTCTTACTATTCTGCTTCTTATTTAAGTAACTGTTTTATTGTACATTCTCGGTTTCAATTAAATTATCTTTGTTCTGTCAAGTACTTACATCATTTGACTCATTCCGTTAATTGATAAGAAAATGTTTATTGTAATTGAGTAACGTTAAAAATAAACACTACAAAACCCAATAATAAAAATTTACAAGTTTTATTAGATTCGTGTCTGTTACATGGTTTGTAGTTGTACATACCCTTCAGACTTTTATCAACCTCATCATATTATGGAATGTTCCATTTCAGACTAAAGCCTACTGTTAGCCTGGCGTGTCAAAACATATTCGACAGAATAGAAATTAAGTTAAATATTGCATAAGATCACTACCGATTGTTCTGTGGAAAGGCATTGTCAGAGTAAGTATATAATTGTGATTCAGAATTAATTTATGAAATATAGCCTAAGTGTTCAACTTCAAATTTAGGTTCTATTATAGTAATTATTTCCAGTTTTAAATTAATTTCGACAAGATAATTTTTTGGATACAGGCCCTATATCTATCATTTTCTATATTTATAAATATTTTAAATATAAAGCAAAACAAGATGAAACAAAACAAAATAAAAATAAATAAATAAAATATAAACATTAAATATTTCCAATATAACCCCTACAAAACAGCTGCTTAAGTAAATAAACATTAAAACAATTGTTAATTAATCGAATTAAATTAATTATCCGTTGTTTTACATTGAAATCGAAAGAAATTCGATTATTCGTTAGTTTCTATATTAACGTAGAATTATTTCGAGTGTTGTTGATTTATTTACAAACCTCTGATGATGCTGATGTGTTTCCGTGAAACGTACGTCAGGTATTGAAACGACAGAAAGGTCAGAAGAAACTATATTGAATAGTATCATTATGTATATATAATGATAGAATTAATTATGGGGGTCGAAGGCTGGTAAAGGGTACCGAAGGGCTGTTTCTTTGCCGAAAAGAAATGGACCAATAAATTTCGGTTAATCCCCACTGCTCCCGTCGAAAGTCGGAACTAGAAAAATCAAGTCAGCTCTGCCAGCAAAGCCTACTTCCACGTCCTCGAAGGCGAAAGCAGCGTGGCCCCTGGAAAGCATGGCGTACAATGGATGTGCGTTATGTAACTGTCTAAAAAGGCTGAAAGGCGAGTTTCCAGCGCCTTAAAACTGGAATCTTCGGCTAGGGGAGACAAACCCAACAGAAAAAAGACCTGTTAGGATACCTGAAGGTGGCAGCCCTACCACCTAACCTCTTAGCTAGAAGTTGGTAACCTCTACTAAGGAAACCAAAACATACTCAAAATCTTCACGAAAAGCCGGACGGCAAGGAAGACGAGATATAGGTAGACCAAGGAAGAGATATAGGCTTCAATGAAGGCGGAACAGGCTGCAAGCCTATACCTTGACATGGAGAAGAAGAATTAATTATATACATGTACAATCAAACTTTCATTTAAAACAGAAACGTTTTTAAAGCATCTCCTCTTTTATCAGGGGTACGACAGAATTGTAATCACAGTTTTGTGAAACAGGACACGGTTACATCCATCGAAACTGAGGCCGTAATTGTTGCACAATTCAGTTCAGTTTACAGCAACCGGAGTAACGTTTACTCGTAGTTTTCGAAACTATATTTACCTTATCTGAAACTCGCTAGTAGCCTATGCGTCGTTGTATACTCGTGCACCGCAGTAAGGATGTCTGTCCACAAGGAACTGCATTACAGCACGGACAAACATAAATGAACACTGATCGATACAACCAGAATGAAATAACATTTCATGCAGTCAACATATTTCAAGTTATGGGTAGGAAGTTTTTGAATATATGTGTAGGGAGATTGAGAGAAGAAGAGATAAAATGATAGATAGTTAAATAGGTTGTTAAGCAGATAAAGTATAGATGCTAAACGTCGACACTAACAGTAATCAAAACAAGTTGATTTAACCGTTCAAACGTTTGTATATAGGCTACATGAAGTGTACTTAAGTACCCTTCTTTGTAACATTAACCAATCTAATGAATCAGTTAAGTAGAATCAAGTGACCTTCAGTAAAGTGATATACTATGACTCAAACTATTGACATCCAGACGAATCGAGCATACTGCGTTGGAATACTGTGCTGACATTTGTATCTATACGCCAGGGGTCTCCAAACTTTTTTACTTGAGGGCCGAATTGGAAAATCTTGGAAGTCAGGCGGACCAACGACATATATATTGTAAACTTATTTTTTTAAGTTTACATAATAATAAAGTCAGTAAAATAGATATTTAAATAAAAATTAAGCCGACTTATCCAAAGAAAACAAATTCATTTATTCAAAATAATTTAAATAAAAGTAGGGAAAAATAACATTCAAAAATATTTCTTATGTATAATTTTTTGGCTTTGTTATGCACGTATGGGATGTGTGGAGTTGCTTCTGACATATAATGTCTGTCCATTTTGGGTCAAATTTCAATTCTACTACCACTAGAATAGATTTCAAGTGTTCGTCTGACAAATTAGCCCTGTACTTTGATTTTACAAAGTTCATTTTTGAAAAAGTTTGTTCCCAGATATAGGTTGAAAGCATTGCTCTTGTAACATTAACCATCTAAATGTTTTGAAGTTGTACAAAATACTATAACATTTTACTGAACTTATTTCTTGTTTCGTTATTTAGTAAAATGTTATAATATTTGAAGTATTTTGACGATCTATTTAAAAAGTGCGCGCAGGATCGGCCGGGTTGCCGCGGGCCGTAGTTTGGAAACTCCTACTACGCTAACAGGAAAAAATGTGTTTAAATAGGCCTACATAACAATATTTTCTTAATATCTTCGGTTTATCTTTTATTTCTTAACACGGTTAGTCACATGACTTCACATGGTTTCAGTGTCACAGCGGCGTAATAGACAGGCAGTACCCTACTATAATGTATTCCAACAGTACAAATGCATAGGGTACTGTGCATTACACAAGTAGTAAGGTAATTAATGTAATTTAATTAATAATTTAAGGTAATTACTATAATTTAAATAATTATTCGATATTGTTAGTAATAATAATAAGTCTGGATCCAAAAGCTGTATTAGGGATCAATGAATCTGCCTGTCGATACAAGTCGATCACGCCATACACAGTTGCGTCTGTGTACACGTGTATCTGACGTGTGTGTGTGAAACTGGTTGATTCATGCAAAAGCGTCTACCCTAAATCAACGCTAATAAAATGATGAATTATTTAAATCATGATGAGTGTATAAACACTATTACAAAACCAAATACACCACTGTGTGTATTGTAAAAAGACGCACGTGTGTATGAAAAAGTGTGCAAAAATAATAAAAAGTGCGAATGTAGTCAAATTAAAATAAATAAATCCCATAATAAGTGAGATAATAAAAAACCGTCAACACACGCTTATACACATAAAAATTATCTACCAAATGAATATTGGGTAATACGCAAAAAGATTTCATATAGTGCGAAAACAAGTGCAAAAAGTGTATGAATATTCGTGTTTGTAAAAGTGACGCCACGAAAAAACCATTCCTGCAGAGAATTGTCGAAACAGGCATTCTCTCCCTAGACTATAAATACCCGACACACACAGCCTCAATGTCTTCCTTGTTCAACAACCGTAGCGGCCAGAGGCTCTGCCGGACGACAACTCTTCCTTGTTCAACAACCGTAGCGGCCGGAGGCGCTGCCGGACGACAACTCTTCCTTGTTCAACAACCGTAGCGGCCGGAGGCGCTGCCGGACGACAACATATTTTCGTCAGATTACAGCGGCGGTGGGAAGCAATTGCGGACAACACCATCACTTGTATTCAACCACAGTTGTAGGCAGAGACCAATACGGAGGACGAGGAAGCAGCACACTTCATGGCACAAACCCTAGACGTAGAGGACGAGTCATCTGAATTCCGAGAGTAGTACGGAGGACGAGGAACGGACTTCACGTCTACGAGGGATCGACCAGTAAAGGACTCAGGACCAGGACCAGGAGGGTACGCTAAGGAACCACTACTAATAAGGTGAAAGAAAGCCATATTTTCATCTAAACTAAAGACTGAATAAAAGACAATTTAATCTTATAAAACAAGTAGAAAATAATAAGAGAAAGACACTAATTTAATAAGAGTGTAAATTGTAAGATTAAATGTAACTTTTCTTGTATATTAATTAGGGTAAGATTCAAATAATCAAAAGTAATATTCACAGAAATATTTAAATTCTTTTACTAACAACTTACTTAAAAGATTTATATTTGATTTTGAAAGAATAAGAATTTTACTAAAGTAACGTAAAGAAGTAATGCATATGCAACAAAAATAAGAAATTATTTTTAAAAGAAAGATTAGAAAAGTCAGTAGTAATTTTAAACACACTATACTGAGCAAACCGTGAGCAATATAAAATAACAACCACATGTTTGTTATAGTTATAAGTGAATCTTATGTTTTTACGTTTCTGTATAATACACATGTACATAATAATGAGATTTTTAAATCGCAAATTAGTTGAATTTGTGAAACAATAAAAGTTCAAAGGTCATTCTATTATATTGTACGTTGTTATTACGATTACACCTACCTAGGTATCTATACACACATTCGTTAGTAGTGATGTTGTAAAGTATTTGGCGCTCCAAAGCGTGGGGCTTCCAAATAACAATAAAAATGAATGTGTTGTTAAAGTATACGAGACAGTTTACTGTAGAGTGAAATAGAGACACCCAGACAGGTCTCATTACAGCAACGATTAAACAGTTTTGTTTATCACAAACGTTTTACAAAACCTGAGTTAAAAACAAATGTAAATATAACGTTCACACACCTGCTGTACCTTAAATGTATACTACCTACAAAGTAGCAGGATTGCTTCTTATATGGTGTGAAACTTGCTTGTTTTGCACCTATGTTTAATGAAATTCAAGTTATTTCAGCAGCAGTAAAATGTTACATTGCAAAAATTTGTAAATATTAAAATATAAATATAAATGAATGTAAAATCTACTATTGAAACACGACGTTGTCACTTAAAACTAGTGTGTGAAAACCTTTATCTTCTTACGACATTCTTATAGTGATGGAAGGCGGACTGTTAGAGAAAATGGATTCATTTCAAAAATAATATTTCTTATCAGGAACTGTATACAATGTACTTAGTTTACAACTGTAATACTGTATAAAAACTGCTTAAATACTGTAATCATTATTAAAACGAGAGAGCTTTTGAAGAAGCAGTTAATTGTGAATACCTAAAACTGCCATGTAGACCTCTTAAATGTGACGCAAATAAACTTTCAAAAGTATAAAAATCTCTCCTCTAACACATCTATTTGAACCTTGATATACTGTATTATTTTCTTAATTAATGTGAGACGTAAGTCCGTAGTGTAAGACGTAGTAAGACAAAAATATTTCGTTTCGGTTGTATTAAGCTGTTGTCCAATAATGTAACTTGCACCATACGTCTACACACTCCTCGTGTGGCAGTAGAGTTATTGGGAAATCGTTACAAACAACTTAGTCGAAAACTTGAGTAATACCCGAGGTCTGGTTTACTACATTTCTGATAATACACTACTGAAAATATAAATTTACTTCAAACCTCAAGTGAAACAAAATAACACAAAAATAAATAAAATATTAAAAATATTATCTTATAATATTAAAAGGTAATACAAAGTGGGCCATAAGTCATTTAACAACAATGTATATTTTAGTGACTTATAATGATGAAAGGTTTTGTTTGTTCGGCCATTGACAACAAACATTTTTAAAATATTTGTGTTAGTCTTTGAAAGAATTTATTGTCATTTTCATGGCCTGTTATGGGCATTATATGGATAATTAATGTAGGATAATGAGTATTATTATATATGAAATATTATCTTATGAACATAGTAATAATATATATGTATAATATTGATTAATATACTTTATTGAATACACAAACGCGCGCGCGTGCTCGCACATAGGAATTCATTATTTTTGTAGACTTAATAATTATTTCTGTGTGCTCGTATATTGTCCTGGAGAAGACAAGTTTAGTCGAAATATGGCAACATACGTTTTAGAATTGATTCTAGTTAATGTTGGAACTTTCACAAACCTTTCATCATTTATCAATTCACACTCACCATGAAACTATGAATATCTTCTAGTGTCAGGTTACTTGCGGATCTATCTGTTGTATGTTTATTATACGTACTACTTATTTTTTTTTTTACTTTGAGTGCAGCTGATCTTTGGTAGCCTGATCTGGCACGAATCATGGGTTGTAATTTCGTGCAAGATGAAACGTTAGATGAATCTAGAATCGCTCAGCAAAAGCAAAAACTAATAAATGAGAATCCCTCAATTGTTGAAGATTATTTTTCGTTTCGTGCAACTTTATTCGTAAAAAATGTCATCTGTAAGATATTCTCAGTTTCAGTTTATTGGTTTCGTTTCGAATTCCAGCATCGTGGTTCATGTCATATACACGGTCTTCTTTGGATCTCTGGTGCTCCTGATCCAAGAACTTTTGATAATGCATCTGAGGAAGACATTTTGAGTGCCAAGATGTATTATGACCATTTGGTTAATGCATTCAATCCTTTGTCATTCACTTCTCCGGCAACTATTCATCCTTCAAGGATTAGATCAACTGATGTTGTCATGTTGTTATCGACAACGATCGTTCTCTTTCAGAACTACCGAATCGATTCCAAAGACATACCAGATGTACCAAAGGATATTGTCTTAAGTGGAATGGCAAAGAATATAGGCCTACTTGCAGGTTCAAATATCCTAAAGAATTACAAGAGCAATCTCTTCTAGAGACAAATGAGAAAGGTATTTGGATATTGTAACACCTCGTGTATTACTGATAATTATCTTCGTCTTTACCTGTACTGTTTGAATCAATGAAATAAAAGATTTAAAAAAAAATATATTTTGTAAATTTTGTTTCTCTTTTTTTTATAATTAATTATTTTGCCTTTATTGGGTTAATTTATATTTTAAATTTTATTTTATTTTTATTTTTGTTTATTTAATTTTAATTAGGGTTCGGGTTAAAAATTTATAACCATCCACATTTAATTATTTCTTACTCTCCTCTTAATCTCAATCGTGTAGTAGAATTTAATTTGAAGAAATTTTTTGCGTTAGCTGATTCGATTTGACAATCGATTCGTATGTACCTACTTCTTCGTTTCGCCCAGCTGATGTTATTCTTCGCAAGTGTTCCTTCTTCTATACCTAAAATTCTTCTAACTTACTTATTTGTATAAATAAAACGCAATTAATTGATAATTAATCTTATTTAATGCAAATTGAGGAATTAATCGACTCTTGGGTCGATATTGTGATTCCCCGTTCGACTCCTCAATCTCAGGTCGATTGCAAACAAATGTAATTTAAATAAAATTAATATAAGAATGATTTGGGTTCTTTGAACTGTTACTAAAATGTCAGAAAGGAATTTTTTCTAAAAAGTACAATACTTACAAATAAATTCTTAGTTATTAACACATAAATATTTGATTTTTTTTTAGGAGATATACAACAGTAATTAAACGTTTATGTGACCAAAGCTTAAAAGATGGCGTCAGTCCGTCTTCATTGGAACGACACGATCAGTTTGAGAAAATGGCCGCCATGTCACACCTCAAATTTTATGTTAATAGTTTTTTGTCACTTTTCCTTAAATAAATGATTCTTAAATTGAGTGTCCACAGTTATAATAGTTGTTAATCACTTTTTCTTCGTTGTATTGCAATTGAAACGGTGTTGTGAGTTTATTATAGTGTGGTGTTATGTTTAACAGTGCTTAGGTTAGATAGTTAGGCTCACCAAATTTACGTAGGAATGTTCACTTTCAAATCATACTTTACTTGTTCTTTTGCGTTCTTGATTTAAGGAATTATTATATCTTAAAATTAATATGAGTATTGTGTTTTCTTATTTTTCGGTTGGTTTCTTCTCAAAATATATATTTTTTTTATTTCACTTAGATCTGATACTTTGAAATTTTAGTTTTTTGCTGTACAAAGCTGACCCGCTCGTCTTTATGTCTAACAATCAACTCTCGCCGTTTCTTCATCATTCAAACGGATTTGACCAGTTTTTGTCAAATTCTGATTGGTTCATTGGGATGAACTCTGAGTCATGTGACTGTGTTTGTTCAAAATAAAGTGCCCCTTCACCTCCCAGTTTAATTTACTTTCAAGTTATAATATAATTTTACTTAATTTAGTCTACTTAGTTACATTCCTTATTTTATTCTGAACAATTTGATACTAGACATGATATCATTAGCCTCAATATTACGTGATTTACCACTTTTACAAAAGACTCTGCTTATAGGCTTTTTTAGTCATTTGACTTATACAGAATTATTCTAAATTTCTTTAATTGTCTTCTAAGTTGTAGTTATTATATAAAAAGAAAACATTGAATTAACAATCTTGCTCATTTCATTACTTAACAGTGGTTTGATCATATATTAGGTAATTTGAACATTACTTTTAATGTTTGATCTTTTTTAGGCCATAGTTCTTTAATACAATTGAACCGGTCTAAAATTATCTTGTAAACCCCTTGATTACTTCCAAAAAAATATGATTACAATTGTAATAGATAACCTATTTGTTCGTTTTACAATATTGCATGGTTTTACATTATTTTATCCCCTTATTTACTATTTATTTACAATAGTTATGGGTTTTGATATTGGCCTATGTACTGGTATTACTTTCATGAACAAGTTTACAATCATTTCTAATTACAGTTACCCTTTCTGACTGATTTACTAAGAACCCTTTAACAGTTAAGTTGTTACATTAATAACCTTAATAACTATGAGAACCAACTTAATGTTATATAACAATATATTAACAGAACAAAATATATCTTATCCTATTAGTGTACTTTCAGGTCTACATGGCTCTAAGTTTGATTGAACATACAAGTAACTAAAACACAAATCTTACTAAAACTATACAATTAATTAACATTAAATAAGAATATTTTATTCAGTTCCCATTGTTTTTATATCATTTCATTCATTATTGTTTTGTTCTCACTTATGGTATCCCTTACCTTGTACATAGTTATTGGCCTATAGGTTTTGGGGACTTGGAATATAAATTCCCATTGTAACACTAGTTTCTCACATGCTTTATATTTGCATTTTACTGGTGGTATTAAAGGAAAAGGAAAAAAACTTAGTTTCTTGTGTTATCACTAGTTAACATTTCACTGATGTGGTTTTGTTTGTCACACAATTAGATAAATGTGTTCACTCATTTTTTTTTTATTATCTGGCCCCTTCCTGGTCACCTCCTTATGTAAGTACGATACCAATTTTAGTTACATAGTCTTATATCTAACACTTTTCCTTATTCTAAGGTACATTGTTTCATTCTTTAATAGTATTGTACTTTTTGTTATTTTATAATGGGTTTACTCTTATTTCTATATTATTTTGTTTATTTGGTATGTATTTTCTTTATGTAATGGGAAGGAACGTCACGTTACAATATATACACCAATAAGGAATGATGAACTCCTGAATCAGTATAATCCTGTCATCGCACAAACATGGAGAGCACTGATTTTAGTATAGTCACCTCCTTATACCAGGTGTTGAATATGTATCCAAATATGCTTCAAAATCAGAACCTTCGAAAAATTTGACGGAAATGTTTCAAGAAATCGTTGAATCGAGAACCCCGGATGAAGAATCTCGTCGAGCATATACAAGTTTGATGATAAGAGTGATCGGAGAAAGAGACATCGGGGCTTGCGAAACATGTCATTTACTCGATGGAATTCCATTGTATCAATAACCAGAATTTTTAGAGTACTTGTCATAACAATAGAAGACTATGTTGCAATTAATGGAACCAACAGTGAAAATGACAGTAATTCATTCATTCAGTTTATAGTAGTAGACCACTAGACATAGAAGAAATAACATTATTCGATTTGCTAAAAAATTTTCTAAGGGAAGGCATAATTCAATTAGCACAAACAGAAAAGAAAGAATTGTACAAGTTTTCCCTAAAGTAAACAACAATAACAATGCAGTCAATACTGAATTATATTGTAAACAAAAGTTGATTTTACATAAGCATTGGCGTAATGAAGAAGACTAGAAAAGTACAGATGAAACGTGGTTCATGGCTTATAGCCGACAAAATTTTGGACAGTTTCACGAACAATTACACATGTCTTTAATTACAGAAGAAACTGAAATTGATCAGGATAATAATAACGAGTTTGATGTTTTTGACGATAGAGACTGGATGGCTATAGCAGCAGTAATGCCTAATGCACTACCAATTCATGTTGGTCTAGGTAATCGTGATATCGATTTATTTCATAATTGGGAAGCAGCCTATTACAAATATTCAGATATAAAGAATAAAACCTCTTTCATCGAAAGGAATCGAGAAACATTTGGGAATCAGTATGATTCTCATGAATCATACAATGTTATTTTCAACGACCAACAAAATAAGATATTATCTTTCTTAGAATATCAGCTAAATGACTATGATGATTGGAATCAAAGACTTGCAATTATTCAGGGAAACGCTGGAACTGGTAAAAGCCATTAATGAAATGGTTAGGAGAATTCATTCATATTTTGGCTGCGATGCAACTCTTTTAATGGCTCCTACTGGTGTGGCAGCTAACAATATTGCTGGACAAACTATTCATTCAGCTCTAAGATTAAATACTTCAAAAAAAAGGGGAGGAACTTTCAAAGATTTAGAAGGTGAATCCAAAATTGCTTTTGAAGAAGAATTAAAAGATGTGAGGTTCGTTATTATTGATGAAGCCAGTACGTTGGGTTTGAATTTGTTTTTCAAAGTGGATATGCGACTCAAACAAGCAAAGCAGCGTTCTTCAGCTGTTCCTTGTGGTGGCCTTTGCGTGTATTTAGTCGGTGATTGGTTCCAACGTCCACCGGTTTGTGACAAGAGTCTTTAAGATATTAGTAATAATGTTCAGACCATTCAATCCGAATCTTTTATATAAACAGTTCAAAAAAGTTTTCTTTTTAACGGAGATTATGAGACAGCAAGGTGATGATCAAAAAAATGTCAGAGTTACTTTAAATAGAGTCGCAAATGATTATTAATAGAGTCACTGAACAAGATTATCAGCTCTTATCTAAAAGATTTTATGTAAACAATATCGGGGACAATTTCAAAGATAGTGTCTGTATAATGTCGAAAAATGCTGAAATCGAACGCTTTAATTATGAAAAACTAGAAAGCAATAAACAACCCGTGGCTCTAATCAATGCAATCCATAATTGCCCAGAAGCCTCTCTAGTAAAATCTGACGATGTTCAGGGATTATTTGCCCAAATATGTTTATGGTGCTAGAGTTATCCATAGAAGAAATGTTTGGATCACAAAAAGACTAGCCAACGGTTCAGTTGGGACAGTAACTGATATTATTTATGACCCGGCAGTTGTATGCGAAAATTATAACGATCACATGCCAATATGTATACTTGTATCTTCCGAAAAATATACAGGACCAGTTCTGTACGAGAACTCAATACCCATTGTACCAAGAGTGGCATCATTCAAGAAAAATTAAATTTCTTGTACTCGCAAACAATTTCCGTTAATGTTAGCATATGATGTTAGTATACATAGATCGCAAGGGATAACATTAGATAAGGCAATTGTTAATTTAGGAGACAATGAATTTCAGGTTGGATTGGATTGGACCAGGCTTAAAGAAAAACTTCTTGGAGTTAGGAAAAGGGCACCCTCGTGTTGAAGTTTAGTGAGCGCACGAGAGGAAGAGAGAAAGAAACAGGGCGAGAGAGAGAGAGAGTGAGAGAGCCACGACTCCGGGTAGAAAATCGTGACGTGGCAGCAGGTTATAGTTGGCAGGACGTTATTGTTGCTCTTTCAAGAGTGAAAACATTAGAAGGATTATTATTAAAACCAGCGTTTAATTTTGATAGACTGCTAAAAATTAATAGAAGTCCATCAATGGTTGATCGTAGAGATGAGTTGCAAAGGTTGTGGAATATGTCTAATGACAATTAATGTATATTGTACTATAATGTAATGTATTCAATAAAAAGTGTGTATCATAAAAGTGTATATATTTTGTTGATTGTAAAAATATTGATAAATAAATTATTACGAATATCAAATGCTCCGCCCATTTGTGTCAGTGACACTCCTAGTTATAAAGTTAACATTTCACTGTATTTTGAAGTTAAACATTTTCTTTTCATAATTCACAATAAAGAATTGCTTTACTACTTTTAAAGTTGAACAAAATGGTTTTGTAATTAAGAGACGAAAACAAATTCCCCGTATTTAAATGTTCCCATATTTTCGTCATGACCAATTTTCAGTATTTTCCATCCCCACAATTTGATTGACCTTCGTTGCGCGACTTGTGGGTTGTAGCCCATCGAGTTGACATTGTAGGTTGATAATGCCGTTAATGCCGCTGCGTCGACCGCAAGTAATCGCAGGTTTACTCCAGCTATTAGGCATGTCCCTTGTAAACACCGAGAATAGGAGAGGATCCAAAAAGCTACCCTGCGAACGACAGCGGTAATTCGCCTATCCGAAAGAAGAGAGCACTGTCTACTCGCTTGGAAGCCGAGGTCTCATATAAAGCGAAGCGACCAGGCTTAAAGAAAAACTTCTTGGAGTTAGGAAAAGGGCACCCTCGTGTTGAAGTTTAGTGAGCGCACGAGAGGAAGAGAGAAAGAAACAGGGCGAGAGAGAGAGAGAGTGAGAGAGCCACGACTCCGGGTAGAAAATCGTGACGTGGCAGCAGGTTATAGTTGGCAGGACGTAACAGAAGACCTCCTTTCGAAACGATACTGACCAGTGGATCATACTGTTGGTCATAGTGTTTACTGGTATTTGTTTCAATATAACGAAAATCTCCCATCCCAATATGTTTTTAAATGAAAATATAACAACTTTCTCAAAAATATATGGGAAAACAAACATACATAGTCTATAACACGTGTTAAATTTCTGACAAAAGCCCTAAAACAAATATTTATATTCTGGTAAATAAATTTACATTGAAAATAACAAAATTAGAGTTTCGCTTTCACTTCGTAAAGTCATTTTCAAATCAAATAAGATATACCAATTATATAAATCGTGTTGGTTTATTATACATTGCCGCAGTCATTATACTGTCATTATACAGGCAGCCAATAATTTATTACATGAAACATTAATTGCATGCTTTTATGAGAGTCGGTTTAGATTAAAACTGTATAATATCGCTTATTTAAGTTCATTATTTTTAGGGCTTCCGACAAGCGTTTTTGATCGATTTACTTTATGTTTTGATTAGAACAAAATATTGCAAAGCAGTCATTTCATCGGCGCTATTCATATGGCCAACTACCAGGCACAAACTTTCTGAACTGTGCTGATTCAGTGCATAATGTAAATGTCATGTAGTCGTATTACAATCAGGATAAATAAGACGACACCTGAATTTGATATCTCATTTTTTTTTACAAATGAAAACACAAAACACACAGAAGGCAATAAAAACATGATCGTAAACGCATCTCGTTCTTACCAAAAATAAAAAATTGTTTTCTTAAACAATTAGTTTTCAATTAGGCTATGAATTTAAACGTAATGGCTTTTCATATCTTTTACCAAAACATACGAAATAAGGTGATACTGTACGACAATATGCAGAGATAAAAACGTGAAATTCCATATACGGTAGGCCTACTTACTTAGCAAATGCAAGCTGTATAGGCCTACTTTAGGTTTTTCATCCACATACGTCAACCAATTTTTATTGAATTCATAATACAAAGTTTTGCTGTTACGGTTCTAAACATATTGGACAATAAATTTAACACCTACAGTCGTTCGCAGTGAAGTGTAAGCCTAAACGACCAGTATCCACCGAGAATTGTAGCACACTAAATTGAATTTATTAAGATGATAACTTCAAAATTATACTAATGTGGGTAGGGAGGATGGACAGTACCTTGACAATGTATGGCGTATCTGAAATCAGCAAGCGGCAGCTTGAAATTATATAAATTTGTGTATAACATAACAACTATATTGTTTTTTAATTACCTTGTATCCGTCAGTGACTTCGTTCTAGCGTTTTTTATATAGACGCTTTTCGTGACATATGTCACATCATCAGTAATACTCGTCAAATGTTAAAATTCACATAAAACACATAACAACACATTTGCACATATTTACTAAATTACAATAACGACACACACATAACACGATGTAACTTCGGCTTCGTTGGACCGGTCCGACCGCGCGTGTAGTTGCCGAGCCACTAATTGAACTAAGTCAATCCTTATCACCAGTCATTACCGTCATGCGCGATTATATTTAGGGCTGTATCATATAGTGAGTGAGATTGAAACCTTAATTGTTCGTTTACTATACTGTTATTGTTGATATTCTTGTCTTTAAATGATTTATAAATCTCAAACTCCTCGAGAGCGTCCATTAACCTACCCTTACCGCATACATGGATTGCTTTGAAATTAGTATTGAAATCTGTGTAATTATGGTTATGCATCATTAGATGGCGCGCATAATTAGATTTGGTCTTGTCTAAATCATTCCTTGGTAGATGTTCTTTGTATCTTTTCAAGAAAGACCTGCCAGTTTGACCCAGATAGAAACAATCACAATCATCACATGACATCCTGTAAACACCTGTTTTCTCTTCTAACGGGAATGGTTGTTTTATGCGTAACAAATTAGAAATATTATTATTTGTTTTAAACGCGACTTTTATATTGAATTTAGAGAACACATTGGATATAATGTTAGGTAAAAGGCTACCGTACACTGTCGTTATATACTTTTTCTTATTATTTTTATTATTGTTAACTTTATTATCATCGATGGTATTATGGTGGGATCTAGTTTTATATAGGTGTCGCTTAAGAAGTCTATCTATCATCGAACTCTTGTACCCATTCGCTATTGCTATGTGCCTTATTATATCCAATTCGTCCTGAAAGTCCTTTTGGTTAAGTGGAATCGTTACCAACCTATGAACAAAACTGTTGTAAGCCGCCATTTTCTGACTATATGGGTGATGAGAATCGGCGTGTATTGTAATATCTGTGGTGTTTACAGGATGTCATGTGATGATTATGATTTTTTCTATCTGGGTCAAACTGGCAGGTCTTTCTTGAAAAGATACAAAGAACATCTACCAAGGAATGATTTAGACAAGACCAAATCTAATTATGCGCGCCATCTAATGATGCATAACCATAATTACACAGATTTCAATACTAATTTCAAAGCAATCCATGTATGCGGTAAGGGTAGGTTAATGGACGCTCTCGAGGAGTTTGAGATTTATAAATCATTTAAAGACAAGAATATCAACAATAACAGTATACTAAACGAACAATTAAGGTTTCAATCTCACTCACTATATGATACAGCCCTAAATATAATCGCGCATGACGGTAATGACTGGTAGTAAGGATTGACTTAGTTCAATTAGTGGCTCGGCAACTACACGCGCGGTCGGACCGGTCCAAGGAAGCCGAAGTTACATCGTGTTATGTATGTGTCGTTATTGTAATTTAGTAAATATGTGCAAATGTGTTTTTATGTGTTTTATGTGAATTTTAACATTTGACGAGTATTACTGATGATGTGACACATGTCACGAAACGCGTCTATATAAAAAACGCTAGAACGAAGTCACTGACGGATACAAGGTACTTAAATTATTGTGAAAAAGTGACTTGGATACTATATAAAAACAAAATATAACTATATTGTTTTGATACCATATTTTGTATTTACAGAGTTTGTATTTGTGAAAGTGACAATGCGTGTGAGTGTATGTGTGTTGACAGACTTTAGTAATACGTCTCACTTATTCGTAATAATGTGCTGTGTGATTGCAATTGTTGTTGCACGTATATAGATAATAATATTTATAACCTACATAATAAACGGTCTGTGTAGAAACTGGTAATGAAGAGTTATTATCTATACCCTATGTTCTGGCAATAGGATCTGACGAAATCAGTGATGCTGGCGGTTGTCGTGAGTCATGGTGAAGGAAATAACCGGTTACAGCTAGACCTTGCCATTAAGTACATCACGTATACATGGTGGAGGAAATAACCGGTTACAGCTAGACCTTGCCATTTAGTACATCACAATACATGGTGAAGGAAATAACCGGTTACAGCTAGACCTTGCCATTTAGTACATCACAATACATGGTGAAGGAAATAACCGGTTACAGCTAGACCTTGCCATTTTGTACATCACAATGCATGGTGAAGGAAATAACCGGTTACAGCTAGACCTTGGCATTTAGTACATCACGTATACATGGTGGAGGAAATAACCGGTTACAGCTAGACCTTGCCATTTAGTACATCACGTATACATGGTGAAGGAAATAACCGGTTACAGCTAGACCTTGGCATTTAGTACATCACGTATACATGGTGGAGGAAATAACCGGTTACAGCTAGACCTTGCCATTTAGTACATCACGTACACATGGTGAAGGAAATAACCGGTTACAGCTAGACCTTGGCATTTAGTACATCACGTATACATGGTGGAGGAAATCACCGGTTACAGCTAGACCTTGCCATTTAGTATATCATGTATAATTGACCGATAGACTGGCGAATTTTTGCTGTTACTCCATATAAAAATTTGTTTATACCTGACAAGGTACATTTAGGTTAAGTGGATAAGTCAACAAACATTACCGCTACTGGGCTCCTGCTAACCCTCGAGATACGCACGAAGGGCATTGCATTGTGAAATATCCTCTTCTTTTACTTTTCCTTTTTTTTTGACGACGAAAGTGGTGTTTTGGTGTCAGTCAATGGCGAAGAACGATACCGAGAAATGCTAAGGAATTATCTTTTACCACTCTTTCAAGAGAAACTATGAAGTAAGAAAATGTTTAGAAACTAATGAGTTAGGAATAAATAGCAATTGTTATATTTTTTGTTTCGTCTTCATTTCTATGTTATTTCCGAGTATCCCTGTATGAGCCTTTAAAAACTGACAGATCCAGTTGCCGAACCCTACTAGAACACTTGTTAATAGCATCAAATTATTATTATTACTTAGTTTGTTATAAGTAAATATAATGAAAATATGTTATTTATTTTCAAAACGTGTACAACATATATTATATTCAAGTTTATTATTTGATTTTATTGTAATTAATATTTTAATTATTAATTTTAATGTTTCAATATGCGAGGCCATATATAATTATCATACTGTAAAATAATTGTGAAAAATTATATTGTAAAACAATTATCGATTGAATCTCATTAACCGGAGGTAACTATCGCCAACATTGTGTGAGACAATCGAGCAAACTTCATAAAGTTGGTGGTTGCACAGTGAATAAATAATCAATCCTCCTTTATGTATGTTCCTTATGTCGCGTATTCAACAAATGCGGTTCTTTAACGAAAAAAATTAAATATAAAAATGCAGTTACAAAAAATGTAAGCTCCTATTCTCAAAAAGAAAAACATTGTTGCATATTACTTTTTGATTACGAAATTATTTTAATGATAAAGAATACATGCGTGGGTGTATATTTACATACATTATGGCATTTCGATTAATGACGTATCTGTATCAGAATAAATAAGGCTTTGCATGAATAAACTCATACACAAGAAATAATATACAACTCATTAAACGAAAGTTCAGTCAAATAAAAAATAACAGGATGAGGAATTGGATGAATTGGGCGCGAAGTGAGCGACACATCAGAATTGAGTTCTCTTGGCTAAATGAAAAACACGAAAGGTCCGTTCTTCTCAGCGTCTATTAAAAGTTCCAGTTACGTGCTAACACGGAGTGATGCATTCTTCGAAAACGGAAGGCATTTGGCAAAAATAAATGAAGTCAAAATCCCCGAAATCCCGCTCAAAAACGTTGTCTCCTTTAAGGTCAATGACATTGATAGATCAAAATCAGCCGTTTATTTATGCACTTAACTGTTTGTATAAACCAGAGGTAAGACGCGAGAAAATATAAATTCCCTATATTGTTGTTTTACGCGCACGCACACACGCACGATATTTATCGTTTTCAGTTTTCTCTTTACCTCAAAATCAACATTTCTGCAGGTAATAATATAAATCTAAAATCTAGTCTACATAATATTTGTAACAATCATTAGTAGGTCTATTTGATGTTACTATTTATTTGTCTGTCTATCGAAAGAGTAGTGCAATAGTGTTTAATTTCTTGTTATTCTTTCTTGTTCTTCTCGTATCATATAATGTCGCCTTAACGTTACATTGGCGAGTTGATCTTTGTTTTCACCCATTCTGAATATTTGTTCAGCGATACGTTTTCCGGACCAATCCTGAGGATGTTTTTAACTGTTTGTTTGTTTTATGTATATATATATATATTGTAACGAGACCTCTTTGCACTGGTTACAAATAAATGTTTCTTCGTATGGTACAAAGAAAAGGTAAAAAAAAATTTTATTAAAAAAAAAATTTTGTTCAAAAAAAAAATTTATGTTTATTTGTTGTTGTAGTAATTGAAAAATAATCCTGGTTCTGTGCTTTGTTTAAAATTTTAAAATTCTGTAAGTTTCTTTTGGTTAATTTTACACTTCTGGTAGATCTTAACTAAATCTGGAGTTAATCAGTTTGTCTTCTTGCTGTAATCGATTAGTGATTTTCAGCGCTGCTCCAGTATATCTCTTTCAGTCAAGATTTATCTTCTTCCAGTAAGTCCTATTGTTAGTTAAATTCTTAATTGAAAATGTGAAATAATTATAAAGTCCAGATCATTGAAATAATTTGATTTATTAATAATAGTTCGTAAAAAATCGATTTAAAATCGATACTGAGCAAATATTCGACTCTTTCACAGGGATATCGATTTGCGATTACAGGTTATTTTTATATAAAATATTGAAAAAGGTTCTTATAACGATTATATTTATAGTCAGAGAAGGGTAGGCCTAGAAAGTATAACATGTACAAAAATATAAGTCTTAATAAGTAAAAATGACAATCTGTTAATAATATATAATGTTTTGTAGTATACAATTTATACCCAATAGGTGACTAGATGTTCTCGTGCTGGTTGGTAATTTGCATCACGGGAAATTCACAATGGCGGCTAGCTGAATTGATGAGGTTAACGCATAAATGGTCGCTGGAAATTCTCACAATAAATTCACCCTTAAAACTGTTTTATGGATCTCCGTAATAGTGTATACTGTCTATTATGTGGTTCGAGGTATCCTGGATAAGTGTTCAGTGTTCACTGGTGTTAATTGTTTTCTGTTAGATGTGTTCACTTTTGTCTGTTCGTGGCTAAGAATCGTTAAGTTGTGGTATAGTGAAATATTAATATTAGGTAGTTTTAATGGTTTAAATCACTTGTACTGTGTTGTGTATTGTTTGTTTTCACTATTGTTGTATAGTATTTCACTGATATAAAGTCAAAAAGTGTTAATTTAGGTAACTCTCGTTTTTCACTGATTTTCAACGTTTACTCCATTACAATCCGTTTTACGGTTTTAGAACGCGATTGAGGATCAACCGTACCCGTTGAATGTTAACAAAGAACTCCCTTACTTCCTTCGTCTTAGGAAATATCTTGCCAAGTTAATATTGGAAAAGTATTGTTAAAATAATTTTCATTTCCTATGTACATAATTATATGGTACATTATGTATGGAATATTTTTAGTTTATTGTTCGCTTTCATGAACTATTAACCACATAATTGGTTTATTTATCCCATTCTGTTTAATTTGATATGTCATAGTCCATATTTGTTGAGATTTTTGTTAAAATTACCATATTTCTGTCTTTTTGGAAATCTAGGCCCAAAAACCTGTTTCCGTTCTTGTACACAATTCCTGCCATTTTAGGTGTTCTAAATATAATTATAATAAATTTCAGATGGTCACAAATCTTTCCCTCTTCTTAATTCCTTATAAATTTAATCTTTGAACTGTCTTTTAGTGATAATTTATTAATTTACTATTCCTCCTCTGAAATAGTTATTTTTTAACATTTTGAAAATTTTTAATAATTTAAGACATTTTACTATATTACTCTTTTAAATCATAGGATCATTTACAGTGTTGGGTATTGATCCACCTTACCTAAATCTTGTTAGTTTACATGGTTCATTGGTGAATTAACTAGTTTATATTTATTTTTGTAAATTCATTATTTGGCCTAGAGTTTAGTATTTTACATATATGGTTTTTCAAATAAAGTTAATTTTACACCTCCTCTGACTCTTAAAATTTAACATAACATGAAATAAAATTGTTTACATAAATATTGATATGTGTAGCATCTAATTCATGCTACAGTTACAAAAAATAATATTTGACATTAGTTAGCAGTCTTCAAAGTTAGAAATGTTTGCTGGAACTATTTAGAACATACATTTAAAACATTTTATAAATTAATGCAGCATCCATACCTAAACATTTTAGTTTTTTAGGCATGCTGTTATATAACTAAAACATCTTACTCTAAATATAGACCTTATTCTATAGGAACTCTTTTTAAAATGGAGTTCATGGCTTTGAACATTATTAGCCATTTAACTTTCTTAATTCTATTAAAACTTAATCTATTTCAGTCCTTTCTGATTATATTGTATTATTATCTAAAATCCCCTTGTACAGTAAACATTTCCCCACATACTTTCTCTATTATTGGCATTACCATGAATGTCTTGAGATAACAAAGTGACCTTATTTATGAAATATTGGAAATATTTTTCATTTTAATATTTCATTACCTGTTAATTATAAAATATAAAAGTTATTTTATAGCACCTTGTTTAAGTTATAGTTACACAAACTTGAAATTTATCACATTTAAAAAACACTTCCACTGGTACACATTCACTGTTGGTTCTGACTTATATTTGATGTTTATTATTCTCAGACCAGACCTTTAGTCATAATGGACTGTGAAGATTTGTTTATTTTACCATACAATAACTTTAGTTGGTGCACTTCTTATCATACTACTCAATACTTTTGTCTATAATTATTTACAATTTCATAACGTTTTGGGGTGTTATACTTTCTTTAATGGTATTAACATTTGGTTTGGGGTTAATGGTAGTTAATAATAGGTTTTTATTGTGGTTCTTCCATACTATGTCTTCTTTTCTTCTCGTCTTCCTTCTTGGGTTTCTTCTTGGTTAAACCAAGGTACTTTGTTTTATTTTGTCCGATGGTTGGTTCGGGGTATCTTCCTTATTATCTGTTTCTAAATTTCTTCTTCCTTCTTGGGTTTGGAGTATCTTCTTTATCACCTGATACTAACTTTTACTCTTCTTTCTTCTTCTGTTTGGGGTATTTTCTTTATCACCTGATACTAACTTTACTCTTCTTTCTTCTTGTGTTTGGGGTATTTTGTTTATCACCTGATACTAACTTTACTCTTCTTTCTTCTTCTGTTTGGGGTATTTTCTTTATCACCTGCTCGTAATTTCCTGGGTAATCTCCTGATTTTTTAATATGAGTTTCTTTTAATTTATTTTCTTTGAATTTTATGGTTGCATTTTAATTATTTAATTATTGTTTTTCTTTTATAGTGGTGTTTTCCTTTGAAGTGTAATTGAATTTTATTTGACATTCTTTGAGTATATGTAATTTAATTATTTTTATGATCTTATCTGAATTAATTATTAGTGGATTATCTGTCACGCTACAATATATATATATATATATATATTACTATAATACTTATAACTATTTTACCTCAAGATGTATTTTTTCCTTTAGTCTTATTCTAAGACCAGAAGCAAGATGGCGAAGGTTGAAGATGGGAGAACAGGATCTCCCGAAACATGTCCCTAAAGGAAAAAATACATCTTGAGGTAAAATAGTTATAAGTATTATAGTATTATATACATCAAGAAACGGACTGTAGCAGAAAGTGATTGAAATATATATATATATATATATATATATATATTGCAACGTTACAAGTATTATATAAAAAATTTACACAAATACAATACCATGTACTCAACGCAACTATGAAGTGTATCACACCGGCCAGGTCGCAGGTTTTTTTTTTCTAGTTGCGTCAAGTATATGTAGTTCCACAGTAATAAGATAATTTTCAAAGAGGAGTGAGATGTTGATGACATGAAATAATTAATTAAAACCGTTTCAAAATAATCATTCTATGATTTATTAATATTAATAGAAAATATGCAAAATTAAAATTTTGAATTATAAAAATAAAAAATATTCTCTTTCATAAGTTTACAAAAATACAATATAACCTTCTATGTTGTTCATGACATATAAAAATAAACAACCATATATAAACAGCTAAACAGACATGTTAAACAAATTATCTAAACACTTTTTATTTCAGTGTGTCTGACTTTGACTCCAATTTTAAATAATAATAGCAACTCATTTACAAACAAAAGTAATATTAAATCTCAAGAATAAAACTAATTGTTGCTATAAACAAAATAAAAAAATATAACATTTACTTCCAACCTGTTATTTATCTCTACTGACACACAATTTTAACATACAACAGAAGATTAGTATTTTTAAATTTTCTTGTTAAATTAAATTCTTTTATTTAACTACCATTAAAATTTATGTTCAGTGATTATATTTACAACTTTAAGTCTTTACTGTTCATATATAAGTTTCTTTTTAAGAATTCTTTTCACAAACAAAAATATAATTGTTTATTCATCACTTGCGTACTGCCGACATTACCGTTGCGTGTGTGTGTGCGCGCGCGTGCGCGCGCGTGTCCTGAATCCTGAGAATTTGATGATGATGATTATGCTGATGCTGTGTTCTCTGTCTCTACGGTTTGTTGTTTGTGATGGTCCAGAGTTCCTCCATAAGTCTTGGTGTGTGTGGTAAAGGTTCGATCGGTCGGCAGACCAGCAGCGTGACGTTGTGTGAAGATATCTTGAGTCTCTGAGAGATCGTCCCAAAATTGCGGGTGGTATTATACTGGACGGCGATCTGACAAGTCCAGGACTCTTTTCAACCTGTTAGATATTGTCACTTCATGCAAAGCGTCCTTTTAATTACAAATCACTTTTTGGTTAGTTTTCGCGATTTCGTAAACATCCTCGTACCACGAGCGATATCATCGGTTGCGTAATTTTATTTTGGTCACTCACATATAACACACTTATTAATTACTATTTAGTTACACTAGTAATTAACTTTAAATTACCTAGCGTCTTTATTACTGCATATTTCTGCAATCATTTACATCACTATATTCGTTAAAAATTCCTTAATGTAATGGTGTTTTTATCATTGGGGTAAGTCTTTGTTCACAGGTTTAAAATGTATTTATTAGTTTATTTTTATCCGGTTAAAACCCGATTACAGACAAATCAACAATTCGTACGCATCACCCCATCGTAGACTTTGCCTGTCGTAGCTTGCGTTCACACACACAAACACACAAGCGCTGTATTCACTCGCGGGGCAGGTGTACGCTTTCTGACAATTTTAGCCTGCATAATATTGTTAAAAACTGTTCATCATATATTTTCTATGCTAAATATTTACAAACATACCGCCCTGGGCAAATATAGAAATATATGTATTGTTGCAATATATATTCTTCTACGGTCATTTTACCTTTCATTATTAGCTGGAGCAAACGGTAACAATCGTATCTCAGTGTATGCCGAAGATAGTTTCCGACTTCACTCTTTAGTGTACATTTTTATTAATACCGATTTATAGTATATCCGAAATGTCGGTTTATATAGTAATTAATGACGCTAAAGTTTCTATTTGAAATCTTGATTCAAAGTAATTTGCCTAAATTTGACGCCTTCTCCAACGAAAACTGACAACGTCACTGTAACGCGGGATCGCTAGCTACTAGTAATGTATTTTATGTGTATCACCAAACTTTACGAATTTATACCGTTGTATTGTTGAGCGGACCTTTGCGAAGACGAAATTCCAAACTGAGCTGCTTCTGTAAAGAAATACAATGTATTGTTTGTAAATGCCTCACATAGCATACGTTTGCTACATAGCATAGACTGGTACCACACTACAATGCCTCACATAGCATACGTTTGCTACATAGCATAGCCTGGTACCACAATACAATGCCTCACATACCATACGTTTGCTACATAGCATAGCCTGGTACCACACTACAATGCCTCACATAGCATACGTTTGCTACATAGCATAGCCTGGTACCACACTACAATGCCTCACATAGCATACGTTTGCTACATAGCATAGCCTGGTACCACACTACAATGCCTCACATAGCATACGTTTGCTACATAGCATAGCCTGGTACCACACTACAATGCCTCACATAGCATACGTTTGCTACATAGCATAGCCTGGTACCACACTACAATGCCTCACATAGCATACGTTTGCTACATAGCATAGCCTGGTACCACACTACAATGCCTCACATAGCATACGTTTGCTGCATAGCATCGCTGGTACCACACTACAATGCCTCACATAGCGTACGTTTGCTATATAGCATAGCCTGGTACCACACTACAGACGCCGAACCGTTCTATCTATGATTTTTCTTCCAGTGTAGTTAGGAGATGAATTATTTTATCATATTTACATTGATGACATTTATCGGCATAGAGTACCCAGTGTTATTAAAAAACAATGAATATAAACAAAGATGTTGGTTTTACATGTAATTATTAATAACATTTTACATGTTATTACATGGAGTTTGCAAAAGAGATATACATATTATAAATATCACGTTGCAATGCTATTTTAACTTATACATTTTATTGTTTGGTTTTTTTTGGAGACATATAAATGTGAAACTGAAGCTTCATCAAAGGCGTTCTAAAAACTACAATATAAACAGGAAAAAATAAACACAAATATCGATATTTCCACGTTTGCTTCTATGAAAATTAACCATTTTTCAGAGCATAGTATACACTGGACACGTTTGTTTACATTTGTGTATCAGCGCAAGGTATTTCCTGTCACTGTTTGATTTGTTCGAGGTCAGAGGTAGCGGTTGTGAAGGTTACAAATCACGTTTGATGTCTGCAATAATCGGCATGCAAAGTCGAACAAAAGCCAACAGCACAGCCGTGCATGTACCTACACGTGTACAAAGCACGTACACACGTACCGTCTCGTAACGGTTTCTCTCCAGACAAAAGCAGGAAATACGTATAAGCCCAGCGCGCGTCAAGTATGAAATCATATTTATTAAAAAAAAAACACACACAAAAAACAAGTAAACCTTTCATAAAGCAATAACAAAAAATAATAAGAATTGAGCAGTTGTAATGAATTAATAACGAATTATCCAATTTAAATAAAACTTTCTTTATGGAAATACATGCGTTATGCAAACAAACAAAATATTTTAAAGTCACTGGAAGTTTTGCATTTTATCTAATTTTTAGAGATTCGCTCCAAGAAAAATTTTCGTTTATACTCAGTATTTAGGGAATGGGAAAATTTTTTGGTTAATTGTATTAGCGTATATTGTAGAATTATTATTTAATCGATTGAAACTCTACAGCTGTTGTTATTTTAAACAGCAAACAATATATTTGTAAAAAATACTGTACGTTAAAAGTGTGATGTATAATTTCTTTTGGTGAACTTTAGGTGAATGAGAAACATGCCGGCAATAGTTATATAACGTAATATATATATATATATATTATAGCGCATAGCGTACTACATATTATTATAACGTATTATTTTGTAATTATAGACTATAATGTTCTTATAGGCACATTACGTTTCAGCTAGTTTCATGTAATATTCTATATACATCCTACGTTTTGGTTTATATGAAATATGAACAAGTCGGAAAGCCTGCTTGACTAAAGTGCCAATTAGGAAACCACGTTTCTTCCAACGCACTGCGTTACGGATACCTACTGTGATAAAAATCACCTTCATCAGATAACGGATAAGTGTGACTGATCATGAGTGTTCACCATAATGCTTGAAATCTGTCTCAAATAAGATAATAGATTCCGACTGTTACTTATGGATAATATTAATTATTAATTCAAGTCAAGGAAGAAACTATATCAATATGTGGTGTGTGTGTGTGTGTGTGTGCGCGCGCGCGCGTGCGTGTGTGTGTAGGCCTATATACAAATTAGATGCGCGCGCGAGCACACACATACAAATATATATATATATATATATATATACACCACACACCGTGTATAATCGTAGCTCTGTCTTCCTCTGATAAGATTCGATACAATGGCAAATCATGGTAATTCGAACAAGCGACGATAAGCATAACTACTCTCGACATGGTAATGGTAACAGCTAACAGTGGTGGAGCAGACTATGTTTAACTATATGCTTACTACTATACGCTAATTAGCTAATTACTACATTTAGAAAAAGAAGCTCCTTAAAATAATAATAAACAAGTAAATAAATAACATGATACTACTATGAGTTCAATTCGCTACTTGTTTGAGAGGCTGCACCACTACAGACTTAAAACGAATATAGAAAGTTTCTAGATTTTGTATACCTTGGAATGCCCAACTTCTTCAGACAACTGGATCGTGCGCAAGATGAAAATCAATAAACCTTTTCCAAGAAGTTCTTTAATAATCAGAAGACAATTTTAGTTATGATATAAAGTTGCTCATCAGTTACCTTTCTTTAAAAGTACTTGCAAATCATATTGAGAGACTTCTAACTTTTTAAACTCAGAAATATAATCATTGTGTTTAATTGATTATCGTTAATCGTTATGTACATTGAACGAGCGAAATAAGTTCTCAGTTTCAACTCGACCGTTTGGCATCTGTCTGTCTGTCTATCTTTTGCGGTAAGTATCACGATAACTTTTGAACGCATCAAACGATTTTCGTAAAACTTGACATGGGTGTCCATACGTTTACCCTAAACGCCTATATTGTTTTTGACTTTCCTCCCCCAACGGAAGATAACTGTGAGGAAGTCAAAACTGTGAAAAAGTCACTAAACTCTATGTGACATATTTAACTAAAATTAATTTTAACCAAAATCTGAATACAGTGATCACTTTTTTAAATTTCACAATTTTCGGAACCAGAGCTTTAAAAGTGGATCAAAATTTTTATAAAATTACAAAATGTTTATAATTTTATAAAACATTTATTTGAACACAGCGTACAGTTTTTAAAATTTCAAAACATTATGACACCAAAAAGGATAAAAAATTTGAAAACAAATAAATGCAAATACTAGAGCGGTGTTAGACTAAAGAGAGTTTTGCCTCTTTAGCGTATCCAAATCAAAAATATAGCGTATACTATGAAAATGTTTTAACTTGAGAAGCTCCACGGACCAGATCAAAATGCATCTCAAAATTTTATGCAAATTTCAAAAGTCTATATGGGGATCATGTTATGATGAATTTTGTTCAGAAACAAACTCGTCGGTATCTTTAATGATTTGACGGAATCAATATCTCCCAACACTTCTTGCAAATTTTGTATCGACTTCAAAAAGTTGGTAAGCTATGTTTACAAAAAAGACTACATTGTTATCATATACAGAGTGTTTCGAGAGGAAAGGAAACTATTTCAGGAGGTAATTTGAGAGCTAAATATGAGGAAAAAATGTCATGTAAACATAGGTTGGGACATGACTTGTTCTCGAGTTATGGTCTGTAGAAAATTTGGTCCATGTTTGTGTTCCGAAGGTAAAATAATGCAAAACAAGAATTCCGGGAACACAAATCTGAAACAAAATTAGTAGTCCCATACATCGTTCGACCTAAAACTATGCAGAGCTATATTACTAGTAATGCACAAGTAAATTTCTGAAAAGTACCAAAAATTGGAGTCGGAAATGTTTTCTTTTAGATCTGGTGTACAATGACATTGTTAAATTGCTAATAAAGAACAAACAATTTAAAACAAAATGTTTAGTGAATTTATTGCTGAGAAAATTGATATAAAACAAACAGCAGTTAAAAAAATTTGACTTTAATTAAAAATAAAACGTGTTGAAAAATGGTACAATTATAAATGAAATAAAAAAAATCAGAGAATGGTTGCATGAACTCCGGAAAACTTTGTATAAGCCTACGTGTAAAAACATCATGTGGCTTCCTGAAATCATATGAAAATTTGTAAATACCATGTATATATTGTTTATGTATATTTGCAAACAGTATGGATGAAAACCTACAGATATATTTGAAAACATACATAAATTTAAAAGCTGGGGCTTTGCCATTTAAAATTAGGTATTTGCCATTTAAGTATTTTGGTACCTAAATGCAACAGACATTTAACTAAGAAGTCAATTGAATAGTTTGGAGTTTTTAGTACTTATTGTATAATTGTGTGCTTTTACAGTTGTTATTTTACTACAGAAATAGTAGAGTAATCGGAGTTTTAGTAATTTTGTTGGTAATTGAAAAATTATCTGGTATTGTAATTTTTCTTAATAATAAATGCATTTCATTCAACATATTGAGCGATTTCTGCAGCTCAGGTAGCTTACTGATATATACAATTTTCATTAGAATTATTTGGTTTTTGTTAATCAACATTGATATTCACTTCACGAAAATGCTAAAACTGGCACCTTTTAATTTACCGAAAAATTCAAGGAAAAAATATAATGTAAGATTAAAATCGCATGAAGTTATCAAAATTGCACACAATAATTATTATATTATTATTGTTATACCATTTATAAAAAATTAAATGACAATGATTGTTATCTTAATAAATTTATCGAAGTGTCTACTATAATGCTAACGATAAGTTCAACTTGTAGGTATACAAATATCTACACTTTGTAGTGTATTTAGGTATACAAATATTCACAAATTACACGAAGAATTCAGCCTGTCTGCAGAGCCAAAATAACTAACTACGGTGTCCAGTTGATCAATTGGAGCCAATGTAATTGAGAAACATTAGAAGTGCAATAAATACATAAATTCGACACAAGACAATGTTCTAAATGTATCCTAAGTCTAGTATTTGTGTCTTGTAGTCTTTGCTCATCCTAAATCTTGTAATGCTTTTTTTCGGGAAGGAAAGAATACCTCTAAGTAAAAAAAGAAATATTAAACGAAGTCAAAATAAATTATAAGCTGATTACAGTTGCAACTTTTAAAATCTATCAAACATTATTTACAATTACAATTGTTACTATATTAAAAATAATACTAACACATATACTCATTCATAAAGCTCTATGGACTTGCAATTCCACGTCAGCGTCCATGTAATAACTATAGCTCTAAACACCTTTTTTCTAGATGAGAGAAAATACAAATGCTCTAACACAACAAAGAATGCAATATACTAAGATTGGGTAGTTTAATTTCAGCAGTGAGTACAATGGTTGTCACGTATGCTAACTGAGTATCTCTGTAACGTCACCATATGCCGTCATAAACCGTGATCATTTGTTTGTTAATAAGGTAGAAGACTAATAAACTGTGTGAGGTGCAAAATTCGCTCATTGTTTTGAAAGAAATATATTTATTGTTAAGTACATTTTAATAATAGATAATATTTAATTACGAAAAATTTACGAACAATCCAATTTTTAAGTAATTAATCTATCTATTTAAGTAACTAAGACGTATCTACAAAAATTGGTTAATGCGTTTAAAAAGTTAACGTGAGACATACTACAAGCAGATACATGGATAGACAGATTGACAAATACCACACTGTTGAGTAAAACTCGCGTCACTCGTTTAAGAACGAAGCACATTGATTATTAGATAAAATCAATTCTATAAAGCGTATTTTTGTAAAGCTGTGAGTAACGTTCTTCGTATGTATGATTCTTAGTGTTAGCCGAGAAACACCCCGAGGAGGTGACAATATGCTAATCATAATTCAATATTATTTTATGATATAATTCATTTACGATAAAAAAATCATATGATAATTCATTTATGATTAATTTACCATATGATTCATTTATGATATTTTCAATTATTCATTTATGAATTTATTTTATTATATGACTTTATTTTATTTTATAATTCAATATTATTTTATTTTTAAAATAAAATTCGCACAGTTGAAATAGGCTACATTTTGCAAACCGAGCAGTTCCATTAGAGGACGTGCGAACAGACGTGTATATAGACACAAAATAAGTGCAAATTAGGCATTATTAACTAAACTATTAATTAATTAATTAATTAATTAGGCAATTAATAAGTTTTGGACAATTAATTTAAATGTACTGAACGAGTGAAAAATCAAGAATCGTATGCAACTACTGGTTTGCACATCAACGCAGTTATTAGTGCAGTTGTTAAAAACTAACGCTTATGCAAATCTCGAATGGCATCCAGCAAAATCAGACACGTCGACTTACACCACACCATAAATACCAAGGACAATTTCTTACAAGGCAGAGACTATCGTAATAACGACGGGCTGACTATGTCACTCTGTTCTCGTCATCATCATCATCATCATCCAGTAAGCAACACACACACACACACAAAGCGGTCGAGTGGGAACGGCGGAATCTACTTTATAATCATCACCACACAATGATAACTTCGCCACGGTAACAACAACGTTGAAAGCAAGTGAAAAATGAACAATTATTTAATAAAAAACAGACAGTAGATAAGCCAAGACAGAACACAAAGGAGACCCAACATTGACTCAGATCATAACCTAGTGGTTGCACGACTGAAGAGCGCATGTCAGTGATTAAAACAAAACGTGCTCGAAGAAAGAAACAGTACAACATCTCCAAAGTAAAGGAGGAGGACAACTGCTCGAGATTCACTTCACTAGTCGGAAATAAAATCAACGAAACGTCTACAGGAAGTCATAGTATAGACACCGTTTGAAAATAAATCTCTTCAGCACTTGCCAGTACTGCAGAGGAACTCTTAGCCTAAAGAAAAGGACCTTCAACCCTTGGTTTGATGAAAAATGCAGAGAAGCCACACACCTTAAAAACTAAGCTTATACAACAATGATACAGAGACACACAGGAAGAAGTGGAGGAGAGCGGAGAAGCGGGTGATCGACAGAAGAAGCGCCAGTGGAAGAATCAACAGCTGGTAGAGATCCAAGATCTTAAGGATGCCAATGAGATCAGAAAATTTTACAATAAGGTAAACCAAGGTAGGAAACCCTTCAAGCCCAGGACAACAGCTTCTCGTGACACTGACGGCACCCTACTTACAGGAAGCGGGAAGATCCTCGAAAGATGGCGCAAGTACTTTGAAGCCCTTCTTTCTAAGAATGTCGAGGCTGACAACTATGTACCACCTGAACTAGAGGAACATCAACACATCGAGCCTCCTGGTGAAGATGATATGAAATATGAAAGCGGCAATAGAAAGACTTAAAGACATTAAAGCTCCCGGTTCTGATGATCTTCCTGCGGGGCTTTTCAAAAACGGTAGCCCAGAGCTGGTTAAAATCCTTCAAGACCTTATCATTGGTATATCGATAGAAGGGAAACTCCCAACAGCCTGGCAGAACGCAGTTATATGTCCGGCTTGTAAAAGGGGGATCAACTAGACTGTAACAATTACAGAAGGATTTCTCTTCTCCTTGTGGCGTATAAAATAACGTCCCATATATTGTACCAAAAACTGCTTCCACATGCTGATCAGCTCAATATCAGTGCGGATTTAGAAAAGGGAAATCTACTATAGAGCAAGTTTTTACACTCCGACAAATTCTGGAGAAAGGTAGAGAACATACGCTACAAACCCATTACGTCTTCATAGATTTGAGAAATGCATACGATAGCATTGATAGACAAGAACTTTACACAGCTCTTGAAGAACTAGGTATACCAGAGAAATTAATAAGATTGTGTAGGATGACAATGCTGACAGTGAAGGGCATGGTGAGGATCCAGAATGACTTATCAGGAGAGACTATGGAAAGGGAGTCCCCCAAGGCGATGCTCTTGCGTGCCTCATCTTCATTCTTGCCTTAGAAAAAGCTATGAGAGATGCTGGAATAGATTCCTCCGGGACTGTATTCAACAAGTTGGTGCAGGTCCTAGGATACCCCGATGACCTAGATATAATCGGGAGGTCCCTTCGAGCAGTCACTGAAGCCTTTATTACTCTTGAAGGTCCCGCAAGGAGGTTGGGTCTTATAATAAACGAAAGAAAGACAAAATACATAGTCACAGGACAGGAAGCTAGAGAAGGAGAGCATCTATGCCTCAAAAAGATATAGAGTCCAAATTGGTAACTATGCCTTCGAAAAAGTTAACAACTTTTTTTTTTGTATCGGCCATCTAAGGACCACATGCCGATTTCAGTTCATTACTCTTTGTTCTTTTCTTTTCCTCCAATATTCTTTCATCTTTTCGCTGTCTCTTCTTCCTGTCTTCAGTCCACTTTGAACCTGCGTTTTTCTCTCTCCTACCCTGGACTCCTTCCATTTTTAACACTTTTGCCCGACAAACTTCTCTTTCAATTGTTTCTTCTGCGTGTATATTAACAACTTTGTTTATTTAGGATGCCAAGTTAACTCCGATGGGGAAACGACAGAAGAAAAAAGCGAATAATAACCTCAGCTAATAGGTGCTTCTTTGGTCTCAGACCCCTGTTCCAGAGCAGAACAATTGCCAGGAGAATCAAGCTGCTTCTGTATAAAACACTGATCCGCCCAGTTCTCACCTATAGTTCTGAAACCTGGACCATTTCTAGGAAGTCTGAGTCAAGCCTGCTGGTTCATGAACGCAAAATCCTCCGCAGTATTTTTGTCACATCTGTGTGGGAGGTGAATGGAGGAAAAGGACCAACCAAGAACTCAACATTCTTCTGAATGAACTAGATATTGTGAAAGTTATAAAACTTGGTAGACTCAGGTGGGCTGGACATGTGATCAGAATGGGGGAGAATGAAATACGAGCAAAACACTCGTACTCAGCAAAGCACTCACAGAACAGACCTATGGCACTAGGCGAGTTGGTAGACCGAAACTACGTTGGGAAGACGGTGTGAATTATGATGTGCGCCATATCCTTGGGACTCGGAACTGGAGAACAGCTACATTTAACTGGGACAACTGGCGGAGGCTGTTAAATGAGGCCTTGACTCAGTAATGGGTTGTTGCGCCACTGAAGATGAAGATATATATATATATTTGTGTGTGTGTGTGTGTGTGTGTGTGTGTGTGTGTGTGTGTGTGTGTGTGTGTGTGTGTGTGTGTGTGTGTGTGTGTGTGTGTGTGTGTGTGTGTGTGTGTGTGTGTGTGTTTATATATATTGCAACTCGTTGTCGCACGCTGTAAGTGAGTAAGACAGTAGATGAGCCATGATAAGACATGATATAAATAAAGGAGAAATAAATACATAACTGTAAATGTAATAATTTAAATAATTATTCGTTAACATATATTTTTTAAATTTGTTTTATAATGGGTTTTATGTATTTTCCATTTGTTTTATTTGATCTATATAATTAAAACTTGGTGCACAATAATTAATATTTATTGAACTGAAATTCGTATTATTTTAATTAAAATACTACAAGTAGACTTTTTCTTTTAATGTAATAAACATCTGGTATTGGTATATGAATGGTATAATGGAATATTGGAATGGTATTTTTATATATGATTTGCAATATTTAAATTGAATATTTTATGTCAGACATCCAAGTAACTGAAACATTTTTTATATTTATGTTCATGCATGTGATTTATGTTTGTTGTTTCTATACTATTCATGTGTGATTTATAATAGCGAATTACGTCTTTGTACGTCTTTATATTTATAGTTTAAATATTTAAATAAATAAATTATTTTTTTTATACATTCAAGTAATATTCCATGCCACTAAAATCTTTCTCCTCTTAACTAACAGCTTGATTTTATTGTGCAGCAATTGATATTGAACGTACCGCACATGAAATCGTAAGACCTAGCCGGTAATTAATATAGGCCTAGGCCTATTACAGTTGCATTCAGTGTTACCACTGAAACGTATTTAAACAATCGTTATGTTGACATATGGATGCTCGTGCGAAAACTTTCATAGTGAATATCTGTTGTAGCAGATTTTTGGGTACATCCATGTATAAGATTTTCATATTTCCGACGTTTTTTCCGTAATCCTGGAACATTTTCAAGGCGTATTGAACAATAACGTTTATTGTCACAAAAATGATTGTAACTAATTATACGGAAATCGCAATTACCAAAATTACAATTAGCTTCACAATTGTAATGTTAGCAATAGACTTGAGGCGACTCGGTTCTATCGAAGGTAAAAGTAGCGTTCCTGTCCATTAGACACATTGTACCAACGTAGAGAACGGGGTTTGCTAGGACTCAGGGCTCGTGTTTGTTGCTGCAACCACACGGTTTGAATTGTAAATCGCTGACACTGTCGATCCTGGTCTCTGTTTGTCTGGGACCGAATCAATTATTATTGGCACAAGTAACCGAGTCTGAGCCTGGGTAAGCCACCTTACTTTTCACGCCGCGCCGTGTAAAATATATTTAAACGAAACAACCATAATTTACGTTTTCTCTACTGATACTTTGTACGTTATTAACATGATAATGTTTTTAGGATGGGGGTCATTCCACAAAATGTGTAACGTCATCGAAAAATGTAACGCTACAGATGATGTTAACACTATATTTTTTCCACACTTTCGATTCCCCACAGGAGAGTCTGCAGTTTATGCACATTATACGTTTCAAAAGCCTAAAAACATTATCATGCTTCGATGTTTCGGTATCGTCGAAATTCTTCTTTCTTTGTTTAACAATGACTTTGATCTTCAATATTCTCCACATTTTATACTCTCGAATCTGCATAGCAGGTCTGCCATCAATCTTTATGCGGCGTTTAGTTACGATATATATATATATATATATATATATACATATATATATATATATACATATATATATACATATTTTCGTAACCCGAAATATCAATAAAATTATTTGAACTTGGTTTGCTAATAACTGAAGCGTAAGCTATTAATAGTGATTAACGTAAGCCTAAAGGATACTTTCAGTTTTCAAAACAATTTTGTTGGCTACAAACCTTTGCATTAAAGCGAACATAAAAAAAAAGAAAATTTCCGAATGTAATAAGCTAGCTAGGTTGTATAATTTGCCTGCATTCTTCACAAAATTATCTCTTTGGACTAACAACATAGTAGACTTATCAACAACATATTGTACATATATCAGTACTCTTACAGATACACATCATTAAAATGTATTCATTTTCAGTTAGTTTTTACGTTCTTATGCTTTAGCATGTTTAGTTCCTTATTCGTAGCATACTTTTCTTATACTCTCATGAAATACTGCTTTGTGCAACGAAAGCATTCCAATACCAAATTAATCTAACGGAGAAAGAGGTAAAATTGTCTAACCATGTAAACTTAACAAAATTCAGAGTCTTCTTGAAATTATAGGCTATAATAAATCTTGTTTTTGTAGACATCAATATACACTTCTATCATGATAGCCATGGATTACGTCTTGGATTTTGTTATCCGTGGCGTGTCTGCGTATTTTGTCCTACACTTTCCCAGTTTGAAACACTAATTTTTCGGAAAAATTTTAAAGGAAATTTTACCTGTGCCTGAGTTAACTTTTGCTTGTGTATAAACGTCATCAGCACATCAGGAAAAGTGCATTGCACAGCAGCCGTTACGTTACCCAACTGTAAGTCATGTTCACATCAGCTCAAATAAATCAATGCTTTTTATCGATTATTCAATATAATTTTTATTTTCCATACGGTTATTTGTATATAAATTCCAAATACATTTCTGAGGAAGATTATTTTAAAATTAATCTCTGGAAATCATTTTACTTTTATATTTCTTTTTTTTTAGTGAACATATAATTTTTTCATGTGCTCAGTGTTTACGAATAAAACTTTATCACAGATTTAAAGGGACAATAAAAACGATGAAAAGCATTATAGTCATAGTTGCATATTTATCATTATTTCTGACAGGCGGCATGTAGGAAAAATTAAAATACGTAATTATTATTCAAATTACAGTTTTAACTAACAACAGACTTATTATTTATTATCATGTCATCATGAGTAGCAGCAGCAGCACAGTAGTAGTAGTAGTAGTAGTAGTAGTAGTAGTAGTAGTAGTAGTAGTAGTAGTAGTAGTAGTAGTAGTAGTAGTAGTAGTAGTAAGGCTTAACAATAAAAATAAAATCTTTTAGTCTACTACAGAATTACTCGATTTTACAAGTAGCAACTTCTTAGATTTGTGAAAAAAATGTTACTAGTCCTATTAGACTATTTACTAGCACACTGTAAGGGCATAGTTTAACAGGCAATAAACAAATAGGTTTATTAAACGAGTCGTTTATACAACACTCATTGATAAGACTTGAGAAATGCTTTGTGGCTTTTAAGTGTAGCTGATTATGTAACGTTTGTCACGTTTCTTCAAAGAAATTAATCAAGCATAAAAGTCTATGAGAAAGCTGATATCACACGGTCGGACGGAGCGTATTGATCACGTGCATTACAGATGCGAAGGTGTCCCATCCTTGTCCTTGTCACAGCTTCTCTCCACACTTTGCAAGACAATAGCGACGTTTCAATCGCTCTGTCTCACTTTTATTCTTTTGTCTGGCGGGCAAGTGTCGAATCCTTTGTTTCGTAATATATTGTACAGTAGTTACCTGTTCTGTGAATGTACCCGTATTCCTCCTCCCCCCCTACATTGGTTTATTAATGCACCCAGTAGCGATTGTTTAACCATTAGTTTATTAATGCACCCAGTAGCGACTGTTTAACCATTAGTTTATTAATGCACCCAGTAGCGATTGTTTAACCACTAGTTTATTAATGCACCCAGTAGCGATTGTTTAACCATTAGTTTATTAATGCACCCAGTAGCGACTGTTTAACCATTAGTTTATTAATGCACCCAGTAGCGATTGTTTAACCATTAGTTTATTAATGCACCCAGTAGCGATTGTCTAACCATTAGTTTATTAATGCACCCAGTAGCGACTGTTTAACCATTAGTTTATTAATGCACCCAGTAGCGATTGTTTAACCATTAGTTTATTAATGCACCCAGTAGCGATTGTTTAACCAGCGGTGCATACGTGTACGGTTTGATGATTTTTCGAAATTTGCATTTTACATTTGATGTTGTATATTTGCATACTACAATATTACAACATACAATACAACCTATATAACACTTACACACACACACACACACACACACACACACACACACACACACACACACACACACACACACACACACACACACACACACAATTATTACCCTACAAGTGCGTGCGTGTAATACTTCATAGTTTTTTAAAAGAAGTATGCAAATATAGTATACATAAAAAGTATTGTTTGTAAATTATACTGGATACTGATATAGTGCACATGTTACTAGTTTACTGATAAACAGACTAGTATCATTTAATAATCCCTTAAAATGAAAGCCATGAGAAATTAACTTTATTGCGAAATTGGTTAAAACCGAATAAACACGTTGTACACACAGAATAAGTGTTATTACAGTAACTTACTTCGACGCCTATTTATTAACACCCCTTACTCTTACCAATATTTTTTATCATTTAAATAAATACACTTTATGCAATTTGACCGACAAGGATATGTTCTTCTCATTCCGCTTGGCTTTCAGTTGGAAACCTATATTAAAACTGATCCTTCGTCCTTTCTGCACAAACGCCCGTACCGCTATTCATTAAGGCTATATACCTTTGCTTCAAGTTTTTCTTCTACTTCACAATTTTTCATCCTTCAGTATTCACTTTTTGATTGCTGAAACCTTCTTTTCAGGTAGTGGTGGCATTAGACGAACAGGACTGGAATTACAAGATCCGAATACTCCACGGAGAGTACAAATCTTGGGGTCAACATTTTGAAAATCCCAATAGCTGGTTTTGGACGTTAAAAGCCCTATATGACAAATAGATTCGCCTATTGTAAGAAGCATTAGGTTATTTAACTATCTTAGCGTGACAAAAGTTGGTAGTAGTCATAAATCTTGTAGCATGAAAATAAAGAAGGGAAGATTTGAGTGCTACAGAATGTTAGAATAATCCACAAAACAAGATGATATATTCTAACATCATACAGTATAATCACCTACTGCTCTGCTAGGAAACTTCCGAAGGCTCAAAACGATGGAGATTTACTTATGTATAAGATTATACGGAGTATCATATAAGGAGGAAGACATTATGAGGAAAATGCAAGTAGACAGAACAATATTAGACACCATAAGAATGAAGCCTAGTGAAATGATACCTGATGATTGTTGGTTGAAAAAGTTGTTAACCTGGGCTCCAAATAGAAGAAAGAAAATAGATAGACCCCAGAAGGTCCTTGTAAAGAGGAAGTCTACAACGAGGTGAAAAATAAGATTTATGAAAAGGAGAGTGGTAAAACAAAAGTTAACGCGAGCAAGATTCAGCAGTAACTGGTATGTAATGACGTGTGGATGGATACAATAATCTTCCTTCTAATATCCCCAGCCTTTCTTTGTCAAATGTATCGTCCTCGGCTCACACGTCACCATTAATCCTATTGCTACTTTGTATGTTTTAATTTTGCTGTTCTTACTAACAGTTTAGTTTTTCATAAACAACGTAAAGTATTTTTTAGATACAAAATTGCTTGTAACTAACATGTATTCTCCGAGTTATCTCCGCACTCCTCCCTTTTTTCACCTAATATTAACCGAAAAAAATTTGTATTTTATAGTTTCTCAAATTTATAGTTTCCCATCCGTACTCCGTATATATCATTTGTTTTTTTCTTCCGCTTTGTGTTTACATATTTTGTCTTATCCCAGTTTATTTTGTCTAATCCTCGTTTCCTTGCTAAAATTTTAAATTTCTACAGAGTTCCTTATAGGTTTCTCTACTCCTTGTTATCATAGCTAAATTCCCCAAACATACTATAATTTGGACTGACTTTTCTATTACAATTTCTTTTATGAATTTGCTAACTGCTATAATTTTTTATTGTTCGACTAACCTTTTCTCATTACTGACATCTTCAGGTCTTAAACAACGTCTATGAACTGTACGTTGTAGGCTTTTATACTTTAGGCCCCTCCCCTTATGTCATCGCCCCTCCTATTGGTTCTAGCTGCTACCGCTCTTCACGGGAACTTTGTCTACCTTTTTCCGTTAGGCATTTTTCTAACGCCCGTCAAATTGTTTTAAGAATCTCCCGTTCATTTCTTCATTCTTGACTTATAATTTTTTTGTAAACTTTTACATTTCGTCATTTTTTAGTGTGTTATTCTTATTATTTTAATTTATTTTTGTTTATTGTTTAATATATAATAAAATATTTCTTCATTTGTAAAATCCACTTTTATATTCATTAATTTATTTTTATCTTCTTTTTTAACTTTAAGTATTTCTAGTTCTTCTATTAATTTTCTTTTTTGCGGATTGTTTTCTATTTTGATTATTTCCATATTTTCATTGGGATTTATGAATTTATGGCCTGATTCGTTGAAATGTCTTGCATATAGTGAGTTCGTTACTCTAACCCCTTCTCCTTTTGCGTGTTCATTCATTCTAATTTTAAATTTTCTTCCAGTTTCGCCCAGATATATCTTATTACATTCCCCACATTTTAATTTGTATACGCCGCTTTTTTCTGTTAATGGAATTTCTTCTGTTTTATCATTTTTTATATATTCGAATACATTTTTCGTTTTCTTTATTCCTATCTGTATTTCATATTTTTCGAAACATTTTTGTAACATTTTTGTTTGATATCCTATGTATGTTATTGCTCCTTTATATTTCTTTTCTTCATTTGTTTTTTCTTTTTTGTTATTTTCTATTTCTTTATTTTCCTCTATTTTCTTAACTATTCTATTAATTATTTTAGGGTTGTAATTATTGTTTTTTGCTATTTGTTGTATTTTCTTTAATTCTTTTTGTTTGAGATCTTCATTTTCTAGATAATTTATAGCTCTATAGCAAAATGATTTTAATGCTGCCATTTTATAATTGACTGGATGATATGATTCTTGTGGAATTATTAAATCTGAGTATGTTTCTTTCCTATATATATCGAATTTGAGTTTGTTATCTTCAATTTTTATATTGATATCCAGGAAATTAATTTCTAATCCTCCAATTTCTTCTTGAAATTTTATTGTTTTTTCTATGTTATTTAGTTGTTCCGTAAATTTTTTAAATTCATTTACTTCACCTTCCCAAACTATTAGTATGTCATCTACATACCTGATCCATTTTTTAATTCTTCTGTCTTTATCTATATCTTTTAAAATTTTGATTTCAAAGCTATTCATGAATATCTCTGCCATTAATGGTGAAAGCGGTGATCCCATTGGTAATCCATTTTCTTGTATGTAAAATTTGTTATTAAATCTGAAGTAGTTCTGGCTTAGGCATAATTCTAATCCTTCTATTATTTCGTTTTTCCATTCTACATTACTTAATTTGTTTTTCTTTATTATTTCTACTGTTTTTGCTATTGGTATGTTGGTGTACATATCTTTTATATCTAATGACATTAATTTTGTCTTATTTGTTATGGTAATTTCTTTTAATCTTTCTATTACCTTTTTACTATTTTCTATGCTGTGGATTTCTTCTTTTTCATATGCCATTTTGATTCTTTTACTTATTTCTTTTGATATTTTGTATGTTGGCGAATTTATAAATGATACTATAGGTCTTAATGGCATTTCTTTTTTATGTAACTTAATTTGACATCTAAATTTTGGAGCTTCAGGATTATGTTCTATTTTTTGTTTCTTTTGCCATTCTGTTAAATATGTTGTTTTTTATCAATTTCTTTGTTTGTGCTTGAAATTTACTTGTGTAATTATATTTTATTTCTTTATATGGTCCTTTTTGTATAAATTGTTCTGCTTTTTCGATATAATCTCTTTTGTTCATTACCACTGCTGTATTACCTTTATCTGCTTTTATAACTATCAAATTGTTCTCCGTGATTTTCTTTTTTAATTCTCTTATATTTCTTTTTATTTGTGTTTCGTTTTTATTTCTTACATTTTTGTTTTTCTTACATATTTTTTCTACTATTTCTTTTACTTCACTTCTTAATTGTTTTTTAGTTTCTTCATTTTTTATTTTATCGATTATTTCTTCACATTCTATTATTGTATTTTCTTTATCTATGTTTGTTTTTGTTGCATATTTTAAACTTTTCCCTAATAATTTATGTTCATTTTCTGTAAACTTTGTTTCTGTTAAATTTACTACTTTTTCAGCAAATTTTATTTCTTTATCTTTTTCTTTATTTTTATTTCTTGTTCCTTCTATTAATTCCTTGAGTTTTTATTTAATCTCTCTTCCATTTTTCTTATTTTCTTTTCTATGTATTTTTCACCAAACTCTTTTCTCATTTCTACTATTTCTATATAATTGTAACTTGTATATAATTTTTGATGTAATTGATACATTTCTTTGTTATATTTATTTATTTTACTGTATAAGTTATTAATTTCAAGTTTTATCCATATTTTTCCGCCATGTTTTTCACTTGGTTTGCTACTTTGCTTTTATTATTAATTTTAATTTTTGCGTATTTTGGAGTTATTTTATTAATTAAACACTGTTTATTAAACCAAATTTTCCCTAGCGTTTTTTTCAATTTTGCTTTAATTTTTAAATACTTAAAAAATTCCCTTACATTTTTATATTTATCTGCTTGCAATTCGCATGTTTTATTCTTCGTATTGTTTAAATTAGCAGCCATCCTTACTATTTCTTTTATGAGTTTGCTAACTGCTATAATTTTTTATTGTTCGACTAAGCTTTTCGTCATTACTGACATCTTCAGGTCTTAAACAACGTCTATGAACTGTACGTTGTAGGCTTTTATACTTTAGGCCCCTCCCCTTATGTCATCGCTCCTCCTATTGGTTCTAGCTGCTACCGCTCTTCACGGGAACTTTGTCTACCTTTTTCCGTTAGGCATTTTTCTAACGCCCGTCAAATTGTTTTAAGGATCTCCCGTTAATTTCTTCATTCTTGACTTATAATTTTTTTGTAACCTTTTACATTTCGTCATTTTTTAGTGTGTTATTCTTATTATTTTAATTTATTTTTGTTTATTGTTTAATATATAATAAAATATTTCTTCATTTGTAAAATCCACTTTTATATTCATTAATTTATTTTTATCTTCTTTTTTAACTTTAAGTATTTCTAGTTCTTCTATTAATTTTCTTTTTTGCGGATTGTTTTCTATTTTGATTATTTCCATATTTTCATTGGGATTTATGAATTTATGGCCTGATTCGTTGAAATGTCTTGCATATAGTGAGTTCGTTACTCTAACCCCTTCTCCTTTTGCGTGTTCATTCATTCTAATTTTAAATTTTCTTCCAGTTTCGCCCAGATATATCTTATTACATTCCCCACATTTTAATTTGTATACGCCGCTTTTTTCTGTTAATGGAATTTCTTCTGTTTTATCATTTTTTATATATTCGAATACATTTTTCGTTTTCTTTATTCCTATCTGTATTTCATATTTTTCGAAACATTTTTGTAACATTTTTGTTTGATATCCTATGTATGTTATTGCTCCTTTATATTTCTTTTCTTCATTTGTTTTTTCTTTTTTGTTATTTTCTATTTCTTTATTTTCCTCTATTTTCTTAACTATTCTATTAATTATTTTAGGGTTGTAATTATTGTTTTTTGCTATTTGTTGTATTTTCTTTAATTCTTTTTGTTTGAGATCTTCATTTTCTAGATAATTTATAGCTCTATAGCAAAATGAATTTAATGCTGCCATTTTATAATTGACTGGATGATATGATTCTTGTGGAATTATTAAATCTGAGTATGTTTCTTTCCTATATATATCGAATTTGAGTTTGTTATCTTCAATTTTTATATTGATATCCAGGAAATTAATTTCTAATCCTCCAATTTCTTCTTGAAATTTTATTGTTTTTTCTATGTTATTTAGTTGTTCCGTAAATTTTTTAAATTCATTTACTTCACCTTCCCAAACTATTAGTATGTCATCTACATACCTGATCCATTTTTTAATTCTTCTTTCTATTACAGTTCCTTTATTTTTTTATTATTATTAGTAGAATAATAATAATAATAATATTGCATTGTTTTTACATTATACGTATGTTTACCTTTACTATTCTATTATAGTGATGCACACGGCCGAGACGAAGTAACAATCGAATATGCTATGTTTATAAATCTTACAAAATGAGGCTTGTACCCTACAGTATCTACACATGTGTATAGTTATGGCTGAGATTAATAAAATACACGCCACTGAACTGAGTTTCTGTACGAAAGGCAGAAAATTAACCAATTTTCTCTCGAGACAATAGCACCCCAGTTGCCACAAATACCCTGTAAATTACCCTACTCTCCTATTAAACTATACCATAAATTTCATTGGGTAGTAATACTGAAACCGTTAAGTATGTATTAATTTTCCTCCCTTTACTAACCGTTCACTGTTATAATAATGGCTATTAATTTCATAATTAAAATTTAAAACTATTTGCTGCTTTTTAGTACGCAGTGTTTTCGCGTAATATGTTACTGTGTATTCATGCAAAATCTGAAAAGTGGAAAGTGGGCGAACTGTAATAATTATACCGAATTTCAAATATGTCATTATAAACGCTTCAGAATTTTTGGACAGCTGTGATAGTTGTGACGATCTTGAGATTGAATTAAATACAAATCGGTGACTCCAAAACAAATCATCATTTTGTACCGATTATCTTTGCAACTTTTGATATAGTCGTTGAAATATGATGCTTTAGAAATTGAATCCAGAACGATCATATAAAAACTTAAAAGAAAGCAAACTGAACAGGTAGATAATTATTTCAAAAATATATCGAACGCCTATTCGTCTAATCTATCAGTTCTCCTTTACAATTCGATAATTCGTAATGCACTACTCATAATTCAAAATTCATGTTAAATAATGGATTAATAGTATTACTTTTACTGACTCATGTCGCGTAATAAATGTCTTGTGCACTGGGTCTTAGTCTGATTATACCCGTTGATCTGATTCTGATTGTAAAAGAGAAACATATCCATTGGATAATGATGCTCACTTGAATTGTGTATTTCAATCTAATGGAGATCGGGCTTTCTGCAATGAATAAATGAATACTTTAAAAACCAAATTTCCTTTCTGTTCCTAAAAATTGTAAACGGTCTGTTGATCTGTCCTTCATTCATTTACACATCTCACCGTGCTTCATAGCGAACCAGCTTGAAAGTGGCTGTTTTCTACATTTGTAGCACATTAGGGCTTCTCGCTGTTGTAGATGGTAGGTTCGAACTAACACGCGTAGTAAGAGCACCTGCACTGAAGTGAGCAGGTGTAACGGTTTAATATAGATTACAATCTCTAACACCACATATAAAAGCCCTACATATAGTGCAAACTATATTCTTCTGGAATCTACCCAGCCCGTCTACGTTGCGTCGGCTTCAAACTTCTGAGGGCCTTCTTTGACACCCTCTAATCTAGTTTGTAACTGTGAATGTGTACACATGTTGGCTGTTGCAACTTAGCTTCATTCGCTCACGTTTGGTGCTGTGACTATGGACTGGCTGTTTCTGTAGAGGTTTAAAAGAGTGTTCTTCACGGAGAACGGTAAGTGGACAAGTTTGTCTGACTTGTCACATGGTTTGTACGGCAGCAGATTAATTTTTGGAGACATTCCGTTCCTAAAATCCTTGCATCAAATCCTTAACTTAAGAGGGTCCTGTTCTGGTAGTGTCTGGTAGTTCCGGTAACTATACTTTGCTCGTAATTTGTGAATACTTTCAAATTGTATTAATTGCTATCGTATCTTTAGTTATTTCCATTGAATGAATTTGTTTTGTAGTCTTTAAGTAATTATCATCATTTAGCATTTTTTTTTAATATTTGCAATTAAGTCTTTCTTAGTTTACAGGGTCTCTTTCATAACTAACTTCAATTCCTTTCCAGTTGGCAATCATTTCTCATCCATGTCCCTGCTTCTTTTACTTTCCCCTTACGTTTCTCGGTTACTGTATTTTTATTTCTCGTTTACACTCTTCTCACTGTTATTTCTCCATAATTATTAATAAAACTATTTTCACTAAAGTGCATCACTTATTAATTGTAATTTAAATGATGGTTGTAACTCGTGACCACTTAATATCGAGTTCCACGATGTCTGCAATCCATCATAAATCAAAACATACTGTAGGTAATCAAAAAACACTTGAGAGATTTGTATACCTTTCGCCAGGGAGTCACAAAATGACTACACCGCGTGTTCGTTTAGATTTTAAGTTCAATATTAAGATCAATATTTTAGTTACAACTCCCCAACATTCTTTGGATTTATTTTCAGATCTCTTTCTATCACGTTCCATTGGTTTCTCCTGCTTCCCGTATTTGCCGTGTTTATACTAACATAGAACAGTGCACGGCGGGAAACACGGAGAGAGTGCGAAATTTTTTAGGTCGTAAGTTTTCTTTAAACAAAATATGTTCAGACCATAAAGACGTTCTTACTCCTAACAGGGCTCTCACGGCACAAACATAGCCAGCAGCTTCCGCATATTCCTTGATCGACATCCATAGTAGTGTTTACTTTCTTCAATATACTTACACCTATAAGGTAGGTAACCTACGTGGCACACGTGGCGATGTGTAGAAGGTCGGAAATCGAGATTTCCTCACGGCGCCTTTTACTATGCGATTGTTCTTTACGTATCACTCAGAAAGTGGTCGAATCATCTTGTAACTTCGGCGGGGTACAAATACAAGTGTTCCTGTCGGTCTCCGGCCCGTCAGCCTACTATACGCTACGTCAAAGTTGCTCGAGCGACTTGTAAAATGTCGTGTATGAGATCCGTCTACGAAACTTTGCCGTTCTGGTCCCCGAACAATTCGGTTTCTATGAGGGGCATTCCACCAATCATCAGCTAATGAGACTGGTGGAATTCGTCACTGACGCCGAGTGTCGGAAAGAGCAGACTGTAGGCTGTGTCTTAGATGGAGGGAAAGCATTTGACAGCGTACGGCACGATTGGCTTTTATACAAGCTCCGGGAAGTCCAGCTACGAGACTGATACGTTCATCTGATTGCTAGCTTTTTATCGGAGAGGATCTTCTGCGTGAGCGCAGAAGAGTAGATGAATCCGTCTCTTCCAAGAGACGAAGTGCCGAAAGATCCGCGAGGACAGAACGTACTTACCCTAATCCAAGGAAGTCTAGTACCTTGGAGTACACCCAGAACGTGGACTCACCTGGCGTCCCAGACAGTTCACAAGCGAGCGTCCGCTCGTCTGGGCCAACTGTTCCCACTACTGGTTAATGCGTCTATGACAAGGAAATTGAGTCAAATGATCGTCGGGGGGTATCTGCTGCTGGATATTACATACGCCGCCTCGGTCTGGGGATCCCTGGACTCATGCATAAGAAGTTACTAAGAATCCTCGACAGGGGTCTTCGGCTAACGACCAAAGTCTCTTCTCGTCTGTTGACAAGCGGAATCGGTATATGTTTTTCTCTATGACACTGTGAGATGTCTTGCACGTAATTGTTATGTACGTGCGGAAGGAACTCAGACAATTCTCTTATAACTGGGCTAGACCAGTACCGCGTACGTCCAGGTGATACGTGGAAACGACGTCAGCATATACTGCGCTAGTGTAGGCTAGTACAAACAAGCCGTTGAAGGCCTGCTAAAGAGGAAATCGCCCTACTTGGGTAGTGCCACAAGGCAGGAGCTACAAAAGTAGCTCGGAATGGGCGTCTCTCCACGCAGAACCACACAGCCCAGTGCACCGAACAGTCGCATACCGCGAAGTGATAAAAACGTGTATGCCTATATATTATATATACACGTGTGTATATAAAGACGTGTGTATATTTTATAATTTGACAATCTGAGGTCGCGACTTTATTTCTGTGTTTTGTAGTGGTATAGTGTAAAATGATAATTGTGAATAGTTGCTGACTTGTACTTACTGCGCCAGTGTTAGTTAGATAATATTTATTGTTTGCTAATTACTCTATGTTGGATAATCGTAAACTTAAAGCTGTATTGTTGTATTCAAGTGTTACTGTTGTTTTGTTTATTTATTAAAGATGTAATTAACGACTCCTCTGGGTTCAGTTATAGAGGCCTGTTCCACTGTTTAAACACGGCGATCCGTGTAACCGTCATAATAAGACATTTAAAAAACATGTTTTAAAATAATTATGATTTGAGGTTACAAAGAAATAATGTATACTTTGTAAGAAGTAGCACTGTATATTAAGTAACTGAAAATAATAAAATAAATAATAACATAATGTGAGCTATTAAAAACCCTTAACTTATTATAAAATAAATTTGCATAATTCAGACTGTGTTCGCAAGACCAGACACATCGCGTTTTGATAAGTACTGAATTGTTAATGAAATGGGCATATTTTGATAGCGATAAAGTCAGACACAATACACATCAATATACCGTGACCTACTGCTCACCCTTCCCCTTAACTTCCGTCGCCAAAGACATAGGAAGCAGGTAACTGAACGCCACTGATGAAACTTTTAAAAATTTATTTTTTTCTTACATTAAATACAAACGTCTTTTGAAAATACGGCGTTTATTTTTTAAATTTAAATACATTCTTAGTTATTCTGTCTCAGTTGCTAATAGAAGGGACACTTTATTTAATGATATTAGCGAAAGATGTCAAAAATAACCAAGCTGTAGGTAGAAAGATATGACAGGCTATCGTCATAACTACGAGTATTTATGCTTACGTACTGTCAAACAAATTGTCACTTTGTTTTATATAGCCTAATTTGGTATCAAAAGAAATTTAAGTTATGAAGAAATTCTTGCGAAACTAGTTTGATAACGTCATGCACATGTATTAGGAGGAGTAACAGAAATACCCGTATAACATGTAACTACAAACATGTTGGTGGAATTAATAATCAACACACTGAACGTTTTCTGTTTCCATGTAACAGACTTTGCACAGCACACCACGCACTGTGTTTCGGAGAGTTTTATGCAAAACACGGGCGCAACCCCAGTAGCCGTCCTCATCTCTGTCTGTCACGTTTACTGTACTTATGATCAAAATGGAAATTAATTTTTATTTCATTGCCAGTATTCTAGCGGAACTGGAGTCTATATATTCAGAGCTTACATAATATAGCGAAACACTTCAATTCTGAATTAGAAAAATGGGTGCAGTTATTAGTTGTCAAAGTAGTACTCTAAACTGGGGTCCAAAGAGGGTGTGACGCGAACATATGCTTTCATAGAAGAGAAATCCACCAGCCTCTTCACCCCAACTCCACTCTCACCTACACGTCGGTGGACCCTGTTACGGCGAGCAATCCACTCCAAGGTTGTGGTAACCAATCCCTTCGGCGGAGTGGATCGGTAAGCAAACGAGAGATGGGGGTTCTGTCAGGGCAGTCTGGGAATATCCTGGGTCCTGGCCTGGCAGGATGGTGCACATCGGCAGCAGGATGTGCATCTAGTGTGGAGGCGGAGGAGGCTATAGTAGCTCAACGGCTGCACACATGGGCTGAGTCAGTTATCCTACTGCGACCGGGCATAGAGAGCTCGTCAGCTGAGGTGAAAGCAACTCTCTAGGGGAAGAGCACCCCGAAATCAAAGTTCCTGGTCCTCCATGTTAGGGGTTGGATCGGAGAATTCACATATCCCATCTGTGAAACTTTCTGTCCCATGTGCAGAAACCTATCCGTTTGTCAGCCAGTCTGTTGTCTGCATTTGACCGGGACAACTGGTGGAGACTGTTAAAGGCCTTGACTCAGTAATGGGTTGTCGCACCGCTGAAGAAGAAGAAGTACTCTAAACTGCAAACTGAACGATGAATACTGCTTTCGGCGTTTGGATGCATCTGTATTAACGAAATACGGACATTTTTGCTATGAACAGTCAAAAAGTTGGAAAAGAATTTAGTGTTGTAAAAATTCATTGCTGTGAGTAAATTTTTAACAGTATTCTGTTCATAAAGTTGAAAGTAAATTACTTAATTTACAAGACGAGACACCTGTATGAGATTCGAAATTCACACAGGTCTGCAAACATAAATGTACGTTGGAAAGTAATAAGTGGCGTTGTAAGTGGTGGCAGTGTTACATGAAATTCTGTAAATATTTTGCTATAGAGGCAAAGAATATTAAAAAAAAAAAAAATAGTTAACTAAAAGTATGCAATTATAATTCTTCTTTTCATTCTTCTTTAGCACTACAGCCCAACATAAGCTCTCGCGTCCACACCATTCTTCTCCAGGTCTCCTACCTGTTTCCATAGCAGCGTAACCCCTCTTCTGAGATCTTCCAGCACATCATACAATCATCTTATCCCAGGCTGATCCTTATTTCTGTTTGTATACAACTGTGCCCTTAAGATTTTCTTTGGTACACATAGATAATCCATCCGCTCTAGGTGAGCTAGCCATTGTATTCGTTAAGCCTTTACACTACTACAATGTCCTCATGCTTCAATAGCTCATCTGTCTACTGGTTCAATTCATCATCTTCCTTAACTGGGCCATAAACCGACGTACAATTTTTTTTTTCAAACCTTCTTAGTGTTTCTTGTTCCTTTCTTGTTATGTCCATGTATCGTCTCCATAAACAATATAAACCACCGGTCTGATAAGTGTCTTATATATTTTAATTTTGTTGTTGTGACTAATGTGTTTCCTTCACAATAGTCTACTGTTAGCATAGTGTGCCCCGTTTCCTATTTGTATCCTGTCATGTACTCTCGTCTTTATGGACCCTTCATTATATATCATGTTACCTACGTATCTGAACTTATTAACCGCATCGAGTGAATTCCCCTATATGCGTGAATTATACAGACTTCTTCTTCTTTATGATGGTGAAATTTGCATGTATTAGTTTTGCTAGTATGTACATTCAGTCCCATTCTAGTGAATTGCTTTTGTAGTTCTTTGTAAACATCAACCAGCCGTTTCCTAGATCTAGCTATTATCACATCAGCGTAAGCACGTATTTGGCTTGTCTTATTTAATATCGTTATACTATTATTAATATTATATTAGAAGTCAACGGAAAACGTTAGAAGAAGGAATGAAAAGCAAATGGATAAAAGTCAGATGTGTACATAGGTTAGTGAATTCAGGCAAAACTGTTAGTGAATTAACAATAAATATTGTTAAACTGAATAACACTATAATATAAAAAACATCGCATCTGTAAACTTTCTGACAACTCCCAGAATCTTATAAAAAGTAACACTTGTAGCACTTATGAACTGCGTTTGTACGTACGTTGAGGTAACTATATAGACACAGAAATTAAAGCATCAACGGTGAAACATTCCCACTCTCCGCTGGTGCATTTGGATTCTGCTGTTAAGTGATCGAAACATTTTGTAGACACGTGAATTACGATATACACGTGTTTCTTTATAGTCACATGATGTCACATGTTAAGTCGTAGTGTGATGCATGAAAATCTCAGCAAGGTGAAGTATAAAATTTAACAAATTCAGTGTTGAATCACATATTGAATAAATTTACTGTTTGAAATTTGCAGGTAAGCCTATACAACGTACTGTAGAGACTGAATGTGTGACAGTAGGCTCCTTACTTGATATTTAATAAACTTATTAAATTTATTTTATAAGTAATGCGATAAAGAAGTCGACAGCACTATGCGTAATTGAATTACATATCTGAACTAATAATACAAAAATCTTGAACACATATTAAATTGGGCTGTTGTACTTTAGACGTGACTAAAGCAAATGGTACAGAAGTAATTATTATAAAACAGCCAACTGTATTCCCTAAACTGTAAAGAACAAAATGGGAAATAAAGGATTTACCACTTGTAGACTAAGATAGACCTGTCTCCAGAGACAGGTGTGCCGTTAGGATACGAGCAGTTCTCATTCATTTTACAATAACCGAGAGGCTACTGTTTCGTTATTACGTCATTCACAAGGTAACCACACAATGTCTGTAGCAGGAATTAGTTTTGTAATATACATTAATCAACTACATTACTTAGTAACCATGAAAACTTTTGGTTAAGCTATGCAATGCCGATTACCACGCTGTATCGTAAAATGTATATTATTGTTATGCACAAAAATGAATTGTACAATAAGTTACAATAATATATTAGAATATGTACTGAAAAAATGGCGTATGGCCTCGTGTCATGGTTAGTTCACGGTTGTTTGCGAATTATCTGCATAAAGCGTGTATACTGGTGTAATAATTATATATCATATGTGTGTGTGTGTCTTAAATTTTTATTATATACTAGAAACGTTTCACGAAATGACAAATACCAATATTGTCAACTGGAACTTTTGAAGAATAGCTGAAGCTTCAGTTCCAGGTTTTGCTGATCAAGATCGGCTAAATTTAATATGTAATGATTAACTGTGTGGAACGTGATAGCGTAAAGTACAAGTAACAACTTGAAGTAGCGGTGAAGTTTCCTCTGCCTATACTTTAGGGTTGATTAGATTTACTGCCTTTTAAGGGACAATGGAAGTATATACAAATGTACCGATGTTTTTCTTCTAAAACTTTCGGAGAATTATTGAAATTATTATTCACTTCAAATATTATGTACAATAATGGCATTATATTGTTATTAACATTACCATGACTTTATAGCTATTCTTAAATCTTATAATTTTATGTAAATTATACAACATAAGTATTCTTTATAAAGTACTAAAAACGTTTTCACTTAATCCCTTAAAAAAGTGTTACATAAAGAACAGTAATGAAGTTTAAACCATTTCCAAAATAAATGTTTTAAAGATTCTGCGAACTTGGTTAAACATATTACTTACAAATATTAAAAAAAAACCCTTAGTAGTTTCACATACGCTTGTATTTAGTTGTTCGTAGCACCTCATTGAGAATAGCCTTAGCCTATATGATGAAACAATTGTCAGAGTTTAAGAATAAATTGTGAAACTACAAACGTTTGTGTTATTTTAAACCTCTGTAAATTTTCCAAGAAAGAAAATAAATTACAACGCGTTTTTGAAAAAAATTCATTTTAAATTATAACATACTGTTACATAACTATCTGTTTAAGCAAACAAACACTCACAAGATCAAATACTGATTTTCATAAATTCAATTTCTTTCAAATTTATTGAAGTTTCATTGTTTTTAGATATTTTTTTGGTATTTATTATATCATATTTTATAATCCGATCATATAAATCCACATTATTTACTGAAATATGTGCTAGCACTTTAATAATTACTATGATTTACTAGCTTTAATTTGAACTTTTCTAATTGTGAACTGAGAAACCAGTGTTGTGACTGCGCCAAGGTAAAAAATTAGCTTAGGCCACTGATCGAACTATGTGATTTTTTTATTCTTTGTTTTCTTGCGATATGTAATAATACATTACAAAGTGTTGACAGAAAAAGATATTCTCTTGTCCTAAAGTTTTTGGCAGTTTCAACTAAAATTTCTTGTTTTAGTGAAATACTCATTCTACAGGCTTTAAATATATGTACTTTAATGTGCCTTTAACATGGTACTTCGCTTTAAGAATTGTGCTTTTATGAAGAGCATCTTTTTTTGTTTTAAGATTAAAAGTCTACCATTTTCTTCAGGTTTCTTTTTTTATTTAAAATTCTCATGTTACGGTAGATAACTTTACTCTCTAGGAGGGATGAATATTTCTAAACCTTTCTATGTCTGGTAGCACATATGTGAACAGTTCTGGTTTTGTTTTGTCCAGGATAGTTGTCTCTGAACAAATGGAGATAATTGAAGTCTGAAAATGAACGTTGTTTGAAAAGTCATCGAGGAAAGTGCAAACTTCATCAAATCCTTGTTTTCACAGACGTTCGGAGCCTACTGTTGAACAAACGCTACCAATTTGTAATTTTTTGAATTGAATTATAACCATTTTGTAAACAGTGCATATAACGAACATATTAGTTGATCTTATAAAATATTCATAGGCCTATATATGCTAAAACGTTTACCAAATTGACAGGGACAGGGACAGGGAAAATATTATTGCTTTCTCTCAAAGACATTCTGAATGTAAGTGAAATATTATCGACAACATTAAGTAAGTAATTCTGCTGTAGAAATTATTATAGTATGAAGGCGCTACACGAGACTTGAAATTTATATTAAGTGTATGACAAAGTAGAAACTCGAGGAAGGTTGTTCCAAATTGTGGTTCTAATTTTGTAATTTGTGAAGACAATCTCCTTTGTGCCATTTACAGATTTTAAGGTAAAAAAACTTTTTATTAGAATCTGTTTGAAGGTTATAAAACATCAGCAGACAAAGGTTAAGAAAATATCTGCAGACAAACAACTACAGTAAGGAGTGTGCCAATGGGAGCATATTCTACACACTGCTAACATATTTATCACATTAAAATTTGTTGGTAGTTTATATCTAGTTAAAATATAAGTAAATTAAAAAATCTATCAACAAATGACATGTGAACATCTATGGTGTCCGTTATAATAACAAACAGAGACGGAGTTGAATGTGCAGCATTGCAGCATTGAAAAATAATGTGCACAGATGTGTTTAAAGTTCCTGGAAAGTATAGTGACATTACTGTGTCGATATATTAGGAATTACAGACTGACTGCAAAACTAGACGCGAAAACTTTTTTTTACCAAAATGCAATGTCCGATTGAAGATAAGTTTGAACTCTACGAGAAAATGAAAAAACAAATCTTTATTGGGTATAAGATAAGTGACAGTGGACAAGCCATGCAATTCCTTTAAACACCTTGGTTTATACAGAGTGATTCGGAACTGCACTCTAATCTCTCGGTAAATTACTCTATAGCTGAAAATAAGGAAAAAAGTTGGTATAAACAAAAGTCCAAAAACGCTTCCTTAGCGAGTTACGACTAGCGAAAGATTTCGCTAATATGCAGCCATATTTAATTTTACCGGTCTGAAAATTCGATGCAAATTTCTTTGTTCTATACGTTTTTTGACCTGAAAATTGAATAAAGCAGGTCGCAGAACTGTAACTCTAATAGTTTTTAAGTTATCTGACGTAAAACACAAAAAATTGAACTCTAAAAATACACTTTGTTACGTTTGGAGTAAAATAACTTTATTATATGGCTAATAAATGCATTACAGTTTCAAATAAAACTTATAGAGAATTTAATTTAATTTAATTTAATTCTTAATTTTTTCTTCGATTTCATAAGTTGGCAACAGCAACAATGAGCTTCTAAATAACAACTGATTGCAATAAACTGTATGTAAGCATATCCTCTAGCGGCCTAATCCTTTGTTGTTATTAATGGCCAATAATAAAGTCTGCAGTTTACATACTCCCATTTTTTGTTTATACCAACTTTTTTCCTTATTTTCAGCTATAGAGTAATTTACCGAGAGATTAGAGTGCAGTTCCGAATCACCCTGTATATTGCTGTAAATTGTTTTCACGAGGTATCGCAATTATACGAACTGGACACTGAGTTTTGCGTATCAGGATAGGCCTACTGTATTGCTGCGTAGACAGTCACGTCAACGAACAAACAGTCGCCAGCTTGCAAACAGTAGTACATCCATACGTGGTTCCGTACTATGACGCTACATTCTGTTTATAATGTAAAATTCACTACACTACACTACTCATCACATAAGTCTGCCAAATACACTGTTTAAAGAATAACGTAAAATGAGTGCTTATAAACAACAGTTTTCACGCCACGTCAATGCATGTTCTATTTTAGAGATACCGGCTGTCGCATGCGCAGAAACACTATATATCTTACGAATTCCTTAAACGAAAAGACTCTTATGGAAGAAGGGCAGAAATTCTTGAACTTGTATGAAATTTTTGAGGTAATAAGATGATAAGAATAGCGGAGGAACGAACTTGGAAAAAGATGTCGATATACTTGAAGTAACGAATAAAGATTCAAACAAACTAATGAATGCAAAAACGATTTTCGAAAATGGAGAAACGTTTGCAGGGAGTATACTGTGCATAGAGTCTACAAGGAGATGTGACACTGGATATTTTCTCTTCTCTTTCGTGACCAGATGATGGTATAAGTGCCGAAAGTGCTCGTCAGAATAAATTTGTTGTTATGATTTGAACGCCATTAATTCGGACAGCTAGAGAAAGAAACTCACTCGCTTCATGGATATTTTATATACAATACTTACTGTGTCGCATAACACTTAAATATCATAAGTAAATACACTTTAAAAGGCCACATCATTATACATTGTACTGCGTACATCGTAATGTTGGCGGAGGGGTGAATCGTTCTTATCGGAAAGATACACTATATGTGGACCTACAGTCGTACCTAAGAAAATGAAAATGAAATGAATCAAAAGACAATAATTGAGGAGAAAGAATTTTCACTAACCAACTAGCGATACTGTTGATGACGTGTAGGAGCATAATGACTCACATTATTTATTCGTTTGAAATGCAGTTTCGTTAACTTAACGGCTTAGTAATTGTTATTGTTTACTAATAATAGTGCAACCTAATTTTTATTTTTGCAATTCTGAATAAGAATTGTTAAATTAAACATGATTTATTGAACGTGATTACTAAATGTTTTACTGTCTGTGTTGTCTAATTTAATATCCCACACAAAAGACAAAAGTCTACTATAAACTTTATAAAGGACCATGTGTATATCTACATTACAGATGACATCGTACCATTCAAGCTGTTTTGTAAATAATTAATCGGTAGTCAGACATATTGTCACACTTACTATTGAAGTCCCAAAACATTTTCAAAACCACAATACGAATAGTCAGCCTTCACCGTTATTAAGCAACCCAGAAGGCATGTAGGTAACATGTAGTGATGGTTATGTTGGCTCAGTGTTTGTCATATGGTAAATCACTGACATAGAGTAGACAGGATTGTGTACTTTGATCTGATTTGTCAGCAAGCTTTGTAGCATGTCCATCTGCTAATTAAGTCGATTAAAGGTAGTTCACATCATGCAGCATAGCAACAATGTATTGCGACAGCTGCCGACGAAAATACCCGCCAGAACGTATTACTACATTATTTCGGATATTAATAATATAAAGAAGAAGGGTGGGGTTTATTATTGGCATATACCATTTAGCCTTCAAAATCTTAATTAATGGTAATACATTATGAAAATTTAATTGTATATAGTTGTGACTGTATAACCACCTGCGGACAAGTCATCAATGTACATTGACTTATAACGTTCATATCAATCTCGATAAATATCTAAAACTTCATAAATCTAACTACAAAATCCAATCGACACAGTACAATGGACAAAAAATGTAAAGTTTATTTTAATTTAAGGGGCGTTTTTAAGGGGGACACGAGAGGGACCGGACCCCCCTACAGGGTCGAAAAAGTTGACAAATTTTGTTAATCTCTTAACTTCTAGGCTGTTTTATTAATTTCTCAACCGTGTACGCTAATATAGTAGTAACTGTTTTTTAAATATGCAAACAGGTTTATTACACCTATCATTAGCGTATACCTTAAATAAGGAAAATCAGTTTAGTCAATGAGTATCTTGTAAACAATGTTTCAATAAAGCGTGTTTTTATTGTGTTATTATCGTTTAGTTACAACTGATTTCTGCCACTTTGTAGATAGTAATGTTTGTTAGTTTTAACTTGTTTTTTCTTTTGTATGAAGCCAACCCGACCCCGGACCCCCTCCCAACCAATGCCGAATTTTAAATACGCCACTGTTTAATTTTGCCAGTGAGAGTACGAGTTGCGGAATTGTTAGAGTTGCGGAATTATAAGTTATTAACCTATTATATTGTTAAACTGTATTTTATTAAATTTTGGAGCAATGAAGGAAATAATTTTATAACGTGAGGGAGTTGACGCGCGCGTGTGTGTATTTCTAACCGATATGAAAACCTTAATTATAATTGTAGTATACAGTTTCTTCCAAAGTCTTTTTACCGCAGCATTCTTCTCTTGAAGCCACATTTTGCACACTCATCAGTATTCTTTCGCCGCTCTTGGAGTAAATTATTACATTAATTAGTTTCCACTTTTCATATAGTTTTCGTGGACCGGTATTATCCCCTACAGCAGCATTAGTATCTCTGTATCACTGAGATAGCTGTAGGTTACATATCTATATAATTATCTTCATTACCACTCACATTATTCTTGTTACTTAAATTAAAAATAAATATTTCATATTTTTATAAAGAAGAATATAATTTTTATTGTTTTTACATTGTTTCAAAGGTTTTAAATTGCTAAATTTAAATATAGGGAAGATATTTAAATTTATATTTGATACAGAAATATAGGGTATCTGAACATGACATATGAATAAATACATTATATTTCTGAAGATGACAATAATTTATTATTAATATCTACAGGCCTATAAATATCCCTGAAACAATTCTGTATGTAGGCCTATAATAAAAGAATTGTACGTTAATTGTGCGAATAAGGCATCATACTTCATTTGAATTTATACTTTGATCAATACTCATCGATCAATCACGACTTTTATAAAGTACAAAGTTAAGTAACGGACACGTCATGTACAACGAAATCCAAGAATAAATATTTAACATGACATAAAGAATTAATATCTAGTGATAGGTCTATTACTTTCTAGTTAACTTTGTAATTTCTTCACCATCACCAGGAACCTAAATGAATCTATTCTGATTTTACGAATTATTCAATTTTTTGATGGCCTTTCAATATTCCGTCCATTGGCCGTTATCATGGACAAAGCAGGTTTTAGTTCGTATGTGTCTCTTCTGTCCTAATAATTATGATCTTCTATCAGTAGTCTTTAATGACCTTAGAATAGAAAATTTCTAAAGTCTTGTATCTTTATTTACTATCTAGCCTTGCAACTGCCCCAAATTTCTGTCCGTTATGAAATGCTTATGCAAATTGTACAGTTTCTTCCAAGGTCTTTGCCGCAACATTCTTCTCGTGGCGCCACGTACAAATTTTAACTCAACAAGTTTTGTCTGCATCCTCTTCCTAATAGTAAACGACATACAGCCTAACAATTAAATGCTAAAAAAGTTAATAAAGTAAAAAAGTTAATACAAATAAACCAACACTACGTTTAGTAGAAAATAAATCAAATTTTTAATATGATGAATTAAAAACCGTAATGTATGTGCCTACAAACAATGCAAAACAGATATAAAGAGTTCTATTGAAAATTTCATACCCTAATTACGCCTTGCTTTAATAGAATTTTGTGTACGCTGCATCATTGTTCAATATTGAAACTTCACTCCTGTTCTTAGATTTGTGCTGAATGTCGAAAAATGAAACCATGATATTCCTCTTCACACCGTAAAAAGTGGGTCAAAAACGTTCATCCGTGCTGTAGCAAGTGCCCCATCAGCACCAACCACAAGATATCGTCCGGCTACTTAACAACTTGCTTATTGATTAACCACATTTTGTATGAATTTTAGTAAAATTCTAAATATTATATAATATATGGATCTTACAGTGTATGGAATTTGTATTGCTACGCATTCAATAAATCTTGTCTGATGACTTATTCAGAATGATAGGGATTTAGATAAGACGTATTCCGTGTGTTTTATTTGCTTGCCCTACACTGTAAACGACACGTAGAAACACGTGAAGTGTGTGATTTTAAAATAACCTCACTGTAGTTCTGTATTATCAGTTACGAGAAGATAGGCTACACAGGAGTTACAGAAATAAACAATACTATTGTAATGTGAAGAGAGTATTTTGTTTTGGTACGGTGTGTAAACATTAGTGTTTTGAAGAGAGTATTGTGATGGTACGGAAACAAATAAATGTCGAGTGATCTTCACAGCAAAAAACGTTCAAGAAAACAATAACTACTGTTTCACATTTAAAAAAACTTACTAGATTAAAAAAATGTAAATAAATAAATAAATTTGAACACTGACACATAAATACATAATTTCCTTAGGAATTAAGTTTATTTAAGTTGAATATGCATCTTATAAGCTACCCTCGTGTTGGTAAAACAAACACGTCCTCTAAAAATCCAGTTTGAGAAGCGATTAGAGCATTCAGTTTAGAGTGTATAAATGATCTGTATGTTAATACGATCGGCCGTAATAACAAGGGCGGATAGATAGACATAAGTCATCAAAATAACACTTGATAAACGCTTGGGGTTTCAGCAAAAGGTAATGTTTTGTGTTGCTTACTGCACAATTACGACAACTGTTTTATCAGAATCCACACGTAGACGGTCATATTCTAACGGTCGCGGTTACGTAACATGAGACTACATACAGACAACGCAGTCACGTCTGCGAGCCTTCAATGACAGCGAAAGAAAATACACGCCTACATGGGTGAATGGGCATGCCACCACCCCCTCTCACAACGGTGAGATGCTATACAGCTTTGATTTCTCACATATCCAAAAGACAAATATTATTGATTAGGAAAGATCTTCAATATTCTAAACAATAATGTCTCTCTCTTGTCAACAGTTGTTTTGATTCTTGGCCAATTGCGATTGTGTAACACAACCCACAGAAGTAGCTCTGCACGTTGGACAGGATCGGCGGCAGCAGAGACTGTAAACAGTGTGTTTGAATTAAGTTTATACAAATGTAATGATAGTTTTTTTAACAGGAATTTTTTTTAATTTAATAATATTTCGTATCTATTTTGTATATACAGGCCAAACACAAGCTTGGATACGAGTAGAGATCAATGTCGTGGAACAAAGCGCATTAACAATGAAGGAGACAATTTGAAATGTAATTAACATTGCTACGCTAAGGAAATAGTTAGTACCGCATTCCTGAGTGACTACGTGATGCTTCGCACACATACTTTCGCGGTAGAATGACGTAACGCTCTGGACCGTTTGAGATGCCCCGACTATTCTACCGGCATCGAGGTCCGCTATGTCACTACAATGCAAGACGGCGGAGGTATAAATACTGGTTTTGATGCGGGCAGTTGAGTTACATATAGCGATTTTACAAATTTGGTTCGACGTGATTGCTACGATTTAGTGGGAAGTGCTCAATATGTTAATAAGTGCTAAACTGAAATAAGGTGACATTTGTTGTCGGTATTGGACAAATTTTACTTGCATTATTGTATAATAGTGCCTTTGTTAATTTCTAATTGTTGTTTATCCCTGCTACCGTCGTAACAGTAGTGTCAGAAGACGGATAGGATCTAAGAGTGAAAACAGAGGACACTTCGTAGAATCGTAGTACGTGGTAATTAATGCACAAACATGGATACTAGTCGGAAGCTTTCCTAGCGGTGCTACTGCAAACATAGGCATGGCAAAAAGAAGAACGTCGACAGGAGGCGGAAGAATGAGAAAGACGACAAAATATAACAACGATGTGAAAGAGAAGAGGCAGGAGAGCAAAAAGCCCTCTTGCTCTATTTAGAGGAACGACAAAAAAAATAACGTAAGCAGGAATCGGAGGCCATCAAAGCGTTGATTCAAGAACAAAAAGAAGAGATTCAAGAGCATACTGCTGCAGAGCTGAGTCCATTGCGAGGTGAGCTGAATAACTAACTTACTAGAATATCTGAGCTTGAAAGAGCGCTATTTCAACAAAAATATCTGCATTAGAGGAGTCAATTGCTAGTGTTAGAAAAAATATTCGAACAGTACAATTTATGAAAGTACAGCCGTGTTTTTCATAACAACTTGCTGAACAGATTGTATCAAGATAAAGACAGAAAAAGGTACAGAACAAAAGATAATAGAGAGAGTCACTTTGCCTACAGTTGGGCCAGTTCTCGTCAAGGCCCCAACATTTGACGGAAGCACTCAAACGTTAGACGTATCTTCGGCAATTTGAAGGTGCTGAATGCGAAAATTACTGGAAGGAGAAGGAGAAACCAGTTTCACTCGTTCCTTAAGCCCTAGCCTTAAATGGGCCTGCCGCAAAGCTACTACAGTACGATATGGCGATAAACATGTTTCCACGATGTGTATTACACACAGTTGAGAGTAATTCGACAGCATTCCGGAGAGAGTCTTCAAGAGTTTGAAGCAAGTATCGACAGACCAATTAGAATGGCCTATTCTGAAGCACCAGAGGATTTTCGAATGAGGTTTGAAATGCAGATATTTCTTGATGGTATCAGGTTGTGAACTTCAGCAAGTGTTACGAGTGGCAAGACACCAAAATAACTCAGATGCTCTTGTTTATGCCCTCGAGTCTGAAAGTGCCAAGCATTCCCTCTAGATTAATGACTTCATGTCATCCACACTGTAGTCAGAATATTCCAGTATCACATTGTCGTTACGGTGTGGTCAAAAAAGAAATGGTACAAGACAAACAATTCAAACGGTCAAGAGTGCCACAACGATTTGAACACTGGGAAAGAGACAGAAGCCCAAAGTTTTACAAATGTGGGAAACGGGGACAAGTTAAGAGAATAAAGTGCAGAGAGAAGACCGTGAACGTACAAATTGGAGAAATAAAGTTCCAGAACAACACACAGTTCCCACGCTTCATAAGACCAGTAGAAACGTGATCTTGAATGGATCTGCGGAAGGTAAAGCAACATCATTTACAGTTGACACGGGCGCTACAGTATCCACTGTGCGCCATGAGTTAGTCAGCCACCGCCAGGCTCAAATTAGCTCTTGTACCATACTGACTGTACCTGGAATCCTCATCAAAGTGTTAGGAAAGGTAAACGTACGTGTACGCCTGGGTCTCCTCGAGTTTAGCCACCAAATGCTCGTTGCAGACATTGTTGATGAAGTGATTCTTAGCACGGACATTATGAATGCCTACGGTTCGTTGTGATTTTAGGATAGAATGTCCTGAGAGTTGGTCAAGAGACGATAAAGTTTTCCACGGCTGAAATGATGGGATCAACCAACCATTTGATCAAGCAAGTGACGGTCAAAAAAAGGAGTCAGCAGGTCCGGAGAGAGGGACCCTTTGTGTTGGATGCGGGAACGGAAGAAGAATTAGTAGATGAAGCACCAATTTGTATGGCGACAAAAGAGGTGATTGGAAAACCTACTATGGCCGTCGAGGGAAGGCTCTTTCTTGTTCCTGAGTTAATGGAAACGCCAGAAGGAGAAGTTGCTGATGAAGACGTTGCGCAAGAGGTTGTTGACGAGAACCAAACAGAGTGGGACCAGCGTATGCCATTATTCTTAATGGCGTATTGGTCATCATTACACGACACAACCGGCATGACTCCAGCAAAACTAGTGTTTGGGCGAGAGGTTCGACTTCCTGGGGACTTGATGTTCGGATCACCCGAGACTCGACTCCAAGAGCCGCCGAATTGTTCTTCGCAATTAGAGAATCCACTGCGAGAAATAAATAGTTTGGTAAAAGGGCGGCTGAAGATAGCCAGTAACAAAATGAAAACGCGTTATGATATTTGCAGCAATAATGTGGGTTACGAATAAGGAGACCAGGTTTGGTTGTACAACCCACAGCGTAGTCGCTCCCTCAATCTTCAAGCTGACCGAAAAAGCCCTTACACTGTGAAAAATAGAATCAGTGATGTTCAAGGATGTTCACTTAGACTGCCTGGCCAAGTATTACTGCAGAGACGACAGGCTTAAGAAGGAGCAGTGCAACGCTGTGGATATATACGGTATAATACCGCACGCTGCATGACAACGTGACGCCTCGCACGTGTATTTGCGCGGCATAATCACGTTACGCCCCGGATTGTTTGATAAATACTTTTGTTCAATGGATTGGACTAAAATCCACGTACAATGATTTAATTTTGCAACAGCATCATTCCTTTTAGTTGGAAAGACACAAAAAGAAACAATTTTGTGAGGTTTATATCTAACAGTTTCACCGATAAATTTCAAGAAACTACAATCATAGATTTTTACTGCGGAAGATCGTCTCGTCACATCCGTGAACAAGAAAAACAAGATAAATTTACAAGTTGAATATTTTTTTAATAGACAAATTAAATATGGTCTGTCAAATAGTCTGTAAAGACTGTGAATATTTCTAATCGTAAAACTAAAGAGCCGCAAGTTGAAATGCATGTTTCCATCACCTCCGTGGAAAGTTATTGCCCAAAGAATGCAAACGTGCTCAAAAAGTTAAATAAATCGATAATGTTTATTGATCACTATCTTAAAACTGTTACATACATATTCTGTTTCATAACGCCTACAACGCTTTGTAGTCTGTGTGGAGAACTAAAAAGTTACTGTTTTACAAGCTGAGTTTTTCAGACACAGGATTTTTAAAAAGTAAATTTTGGTAACTTTTATAACAAAAACTTAAAAAGACGTTCTGAAGTATAGATTTAAATTTATTTAATATATAGTTTCTCATTAATTGCCTTTAAACAACATGGGGGTGTAAAATAAAAAGGAAATCGAGAACTCTGATTATGAACACTGGTCACAAGATATCAATTACTAGAAATGAATTTCAAACTATGATATTTGTACAGCAGTACGACAGTGGCGTATTATTATATTTGGGCTGGGGGGGGGGTTAGTCGAGTCGGGTTCATATAAAAGAAAAAACAAGTTAAAGCTAATTAATATTACTAACTTTAAAGTGGTTGAAAAACATGTTATAACATCCTGAAATCAATCCCATTAACGTAAACGGTAATAACACGATAAAAATACGCGTTATTGAAACATTATTTATAAGATACTCATTGACTAAATTGATTTTCCTATATTCTATATTTCAAATGTATACGCAAACTCCAAATTGTATATTTAAAAAAGAGTTACTACTGTACTAGCGTGCCCAGCTGAGAATATAATAAAATAGTCTAAAACTCAAGATATTAACGGAATTCGTTAAATTTTGTTATGTACCTCTGAGGGGGGGGGTCCGGTCCCGTTAGTCCCCCTCCCGTAAATACGCAACTGAGTACGACAACCATTTTAAGGAAACATTATCTTAAGTTTGATTGTATCAACTTTATTAATTCATCGGTTTTAGTTACTCAGTAATTTTTGTTTGGTTTATTTTATTAAGATTTCCTTCATTTTAGATAAACTTACCTAATGATAAAAATTTTTATTTTCACGAACGAACAATAAAATCACCAAATAACTCTTTAAGTAAGAAAACTTCTCCTTTAGAATCACAAAACGTACTTCCACAGAATCTTTTGTCACCTCTGTGGAAGTAATTTATATAAGTAATAATTATAATAAGTATATAAGAAATAATTATACAGTAATTTATAATTGAAACAACTCAGCTAAAATAACTAGGCAAACTTAACTGTTACTCCAAATATATCCAGTTTAATTTTCTAAGTAAAGTTACGTAGTTTTACCGGTATTTACAGAAATTTAAGAAAATTTGTATTTTATGTTTAAAAGGTACGATATTTCGAGAACCTTGGTTAAAAACATTTTACCTTATTTTAAATGAATAATTGTAAATTTGTAGCACGTGTACATCAGTATAAGTGATTTTATTGCTTTGAACATAATTTAATCAAGTGTGATACCACAAGTAGTCTTGTCGAGATTTTAGCATGCACTCTCTCTCTTTTCTCTCTTTCTATTACTCTATCTCCCCCTCTTTCTCCTCCTCTCCCCTGTATCACTCCAAACTCTGTGTAGAAGTATTTATACTCATTATTTATATGAAAAACGAGAAGTAGTAGGCCTATATATACATTTAAGAGGACTTATGGTAGACAGTAATTATTAATAAATTATTAAACAATACAATGATACTGACTAGTCTTTTGAATATGCAAATATCCATATTCTTGTGCGGAACAACAAAATCATAATAACAGTCGTAAAAGTAAAATGATGTCAATGCTGAAGGAAATGTTGATGTCCAAAAGTAAGGGTTTTACGAATTATGTACGTTAACGTTTTCAATTGTCAGTTTTTTGGTTACAAGCTAATGAACACTTCCTGGTATTAAGTGTAAGTGACCCATTAATTACCTTAAATTCTCTATGAAAATAACTCACTTTAGATCTTTGTAGTACCTGAATAAACTGATTGCAATGTGCGTTGAAATCTGTCGGTAAAGCTGATACAGGAGATGTTATATAGTTAGAAAATAATGTCTACTGAAAACAATTTACAATGATCAATTTTACTGCAGACGCAAACAGACGATCATACAAAGCGTTCTTTGTATGATTTAAAATTTAATAGAATAACATGTGCATATGCACAAGCATGATAGTTTTTGAACTTTTTTAATTTCAGTGAGATGAGGCAAAAATAACAATATGCAAAGAAAAATTGGACGTTTAGTCATTTTTCGTCGGCGAAAAGTTATTTATAAGTCGGGAGACGATGAGGGAAATCAATAACTTGGTGGGGTTTGCTACGTGGGCCAGGCGGCAGAGGAATCTACATAATATTAAAATGCAAAATTAAAAGAAAATAAACTTTATAAAAACATCATTGCACTTTAGGCGGGCAGACGAGAGCAAAGCAGCGTTGTAGCATACAACATGAATATTCACACATAATACAGACGCTCGTCTGATCAGTTACGCACCCAACAGTTTACCTGAATAATAGTAGGCCCTAATCATTGCGTACGCGTTGACTTTATATTTTTTTGAAATGCGTGTTGTACGAACGTGATATTGTTAATGTCGTTTTTAATAAAATTGGTATTATAACATAGGAAATTTGATTGATTTGTTTGACCATTTCTTTGCAAATGATTTTTGTATAAAGAAACAAACCCTCTTCAGTCTTTGTTTTGTTTGAATAATTTTCTATATATGATACATAAACTAATGACTTTATCGAGTCCTTGAAAATAAACCTTCTGTTTGGTTGTATAAAAATATAATTAAAAATATACATTTTTTTCATATTTCCTACTCCAAAACCGTCGAATGCGACGTTTACCTCATCATCTCATAACATTGTTTTTCTTTAGCGAGTTTCCTCTGACCATTATCCTCCATTCTATACTTCTACTAGGGATTATAATATTATAGCCATTTGTTTATAATATTTGTCTTTCTAGAATCATATCTCTTTAAAAATATTTCTTTATTGCCTTCGTCCGGTGTGTTGTATTACCGGCTTATCTGTAGGCCTAATGTTTTGTTTTTTAGTATCCTTTATAATTTTATCAAATGTATTAAAACATTATCTTTACTAAAGGCGAAAGTTCTTGAAATTCTTTAATTTATGTTACAAAAATTTATACAAATAAGTAAATATAATAAGTATATAACGCTGATTTGGTCTTGTCTGCTCGCCTAATGCGCAGTGATGCTTTTATAAAATTAAAAAAAGTAAGTGACTATAATGATAAAACACTGGAGGTAGGTGTATATGCTTTCGTTCAGTGCAAACTAGACTGGGAAAGTATTACTAAACGAATATTGAAGTAAGTCTGTCACATTAACTGGACGTTACAACAATTTCAGGTTTAGTCGATAAATGTGTACGTATTGAAAAGTACACAACAAAACTGTGCTGGCTTGAGGAATTCCCTATAACTTCTCATTTCTAAACTAGTAGTTACACAACTGTCTGCAGAGTAATGTAAATCACGGGTTATGTGTGTGTGTGGGGGGGGAGGGGGGACTGTTAACCTCCACACTTACATGCTACACGCCACCTTGTCTTCAACACAACACAATATGTTAAAAAAAAAACTAATATTTCTAACTAGTAAACTCAACCTACACAATAACAATTTTCCACTACAAAAGAAGTATGCCTACCCTTACATATGAAGTAAAAGGGAAGCTACTAAATAAATAATAAAGTACACTCAGTTCTTATTGGACTATGACAATCTACTCGGGTGCAACTTTTTCATAAACTGAAATAGTTAAACTACTTTAATCCTTCCTAAAATATTATGTCTTCTGTTACTTCGTTGTAAATAAGTGACATGAGAAATTTGATTTTAAATGCCTGTAACAGTTTGGAGACAAAAATCAACAAATGAAAAAATTTAAGTTTAATACAATGAAGCCGATAAACGGAGGTTACTAGGAGACATTCACTTTGTCTGTCCCAATCGGAATTTTATATACGAATTATTTACTTAATTTTAATTGCGGTATGTATTCGTGGTTCAACACCAATTGAACAAAAAATAAAAATTACAAAGTCTGTTACGAAAAGAAAACAATTAGGCCTCGCTTCTTTATTATTACTTTTGTGATTTACATAGCTTTGCGTCATTAAAAGTTTTAATATCTTCAAATAAATCTTGTTTTCGATTTATTACTGAATCAGTTTCAGACGCAAAAACTTTCCCACACCAGAGCTCTCTGGTTATTAAATTATGTAATTCTTAGATATATTATGCATTGTAACTCACTATGTAAACACACATTAATTTATTGTACTTCAATAGTTAAATTAGTCATATTGTTAAATAAGTGTTACATTTAAAATATCCTATGTATTAGTTGTAAGCTATTTAAATTACATAAATATAGTAATGTAACGTTTATATAGTCTTCATAATAACAGTGGTAAATTATTTACATTTACCATATGAGTTATGTTTCAATACATTTTTGTTTATCAAGTTAAATACCGTATTCGTATAATCTTTATATTGAGACAATGATTGTATTCTTATAGCAATTATAAGCTTGTAAATGAACAGAAAAGCACATAAGCATTCGCGTTGTAGTGTTAAAATTGTTTTCTTACATTCGTATAACTTACAAAAAACGTTCTGCGTATTTTAACGTGTGATCGTGTACTCAATATACATTTAATGTGTATAGTACAATGTATACATCATTTGTAGTGTTACACACACGCACGCGGCACGCATGCACACAAGTACATACCATACACCCATATATACAGATACAGGCTAAGAACTATATACACGTGTATAATACGTACATACGTAACTTACATGTAAGCAGCATAGTAAAAAATAATAATACTGAAGCTGAAGCCGACGGTATGGGTATGACAGGGCAGTTATTTGTCTCTTATATGGCGGCGTCCGTTGTCGTACTAGAAGGTAGCAGATGCATATGCTCACAGCTAGGTATCCAAGTATATAAATGTAGCATATACGAATTTATACGTATGTATAATATAACCTAAACGATATGTTTATAAGAATAATTTAACAAACTCTGATGAATTCGGTTCAAGTGGACCAAGGTGCGGGAGATATTGACGTTTGTACACTATCTGTTTCGTATAAAAAAATCACCAAGCCCTTTTGTGCTTATCTGTCCATCCAGCCAGATGAATGTGACACTTGACTTTGCAAATGAAGTCACACTGTTCTCACCATACTACTTTACGACCAAGATTTATATATATGTTCAAACACTTTTTGCTACAGTCTGTTTCTTGATGTATATATTATATTTAATTTTTATAATGAATTTACCTCAAGATATTTCTTTCCTTATTAGGAACATGTTTCGAGAGCCATTGTGTTCTCATCCTCAGCCTTCGTGATTTTGCGTATGGTGAAGTATTTGTGTGTTGGCTGGTCGTTATTGTGGTTTCTTGTTGGTATCTGGTATTTTAAAGTGGTATTATTGTGTGTGATTGTGGTGTATGTATTAGTATTTTGTGTATTTTCGATGTTTAGTGCTTTGAAAATTGTGTCATGTTTTGTATCGATTTGTATTTGTTCAGGTATTAGTTTGTTTTGTGTTTTATGTTTGTAAATGTTCCCAAATGTTCATTATGGTGCCTTTGTGTGGTATGTGTTTTATTAGTGTCATGTTGGTTATGTTTGGGAATTCATGTCCAGTGTTTATTGCATACTAATATACAAATCTAATTTGGCCACACATGCAATAAACACAGGACATGAATTCCCAGGCATAACCAACATGACACTAACAAAAAACATACCTCACAATGGCACCATATGGGAAAATTCACAAATATACAAACACAAAACAAACTAATACCTGAACAATACAAATCAATACAAAACATGACACAATTTTCAAAGCACTCATCATCGGGCGTACTCAAAAAGCTAATATATTCACTACAATCACACGCAATAATACCAATTTAAAATACCAAAACCAACAGTAAACCATAACAACAACCAACCGAAACACAAGTACTCAACAAGATACAAAATTAAGATGGCTGAGGATGGCAACAATAGGATTCCCGAAACATGTTCTAAATAAGGGGAAAACATCTTGAGGTAAAGAAATTATAAATATTAAATAAATTATATTATTAATTACATCTGTATTTCTTTGCATCTGATAGTTTTTAAAGTTTCAGATTTACTACATATTTACGCATTTGGGCATTTCTTGTAATACCTTGAAACATCGTTAACTAGAACTCGTAACACATGAATATTAATTCGGTTGGGTTTGTATCATCAAGTAGGTCAGTTTACTATCAAGTTAGTTTACTAACTGTAAAAATTTACGATGACATATATTGAAGATAACGTCATATATATTGTGACTGGGCTTGTGCGTGAGACAACTACAACCAGAATAACACATAAGCCTAACCGTAGGGAACAGGCACTAGTTGAAACCAAACAATTGTCTGTTTGAAACTATTAATTTTCTTAACGATAAATTAATATTAATTAAGAATGATGTTGCTGTTTTCGTTGTACAACGAACCAGAGGAAAATGACTTCCTTTCTGGAAGCTACATCACCGACATACATGTACGCATTTTCAAAGTAATGTTCTGGCGTTTGTTCACACATACAACGCGGGGTTTTATACTGAGCCCCATTCATGGGTTTTATACTGAGCCCCATTCATGGGTTTCTGATCGAATACGTAAACACATGTAACTTTTTAAAATAAATGCTCCATATAAACGTGACAAAAGGCTATAAGCGCAGACATTTGGCGGAAATTCATTAACTGTACAAAGTGGTGAATTTCATACGCAGTGAACGTTAAACGAAAGTACAAGAACTAGACAATAAACTAACTTATTCCAGACAATAGTTCCAACTTGATACCTGACGTCCATGCTATAACGGTTTGTCGACTCGGTGAATGTAGAATGAAGAGGTCTTAGCTAAAATTAACTGAAATTGTAGTTTTAATTTTTGTCGTGTATTTTATTAACGGAAGTTATATTTTCTTTTTAAATCGTGTAACAAAATGTGTTAATAAAATAATGTATAATAATGCGTAGGAAAAACTATTATAGATTTTTAAAATGAGGTAAAGACTCTACCCGTTTTACGTCTTCATACAATAGGTTCTTTCTTGGGACACAGCGCATCTACATGCATCTGATTGACGACTGTCTTTATATTCACATAAATCTGTTCACGTGTTTGAAACACTTCCGAATACCACAAAGTTGTAATGTTACAGCAAATCAATGGACTACAATGATCGATAATCCGGCAGGTTCGTGTCCATAAGTATCTTTTAAACTATAAATTACAGTCGCGTGCACGGTTTATTTATAAAGTCGCAATTTGCATATTGCAATAATTATGCAAATTACTATAGAATGTATCAGCGTTGTCATTTACCGCCTGTGTTGTGTTTATTACATGTTAACAATAAAAAATTAATGATCCTTCAGTGCAGTTTCATTTATTGCATCAATTTTTGTTACTGGCTTGTTTATTTCGTTCTACACGTAACAATTTTTAAACAACACTGAATCAATTTGAAATTAAGTAAGTATACAACGAAAAGAATTAGGAGTACCTTATTGATTGTTTTGTAGGTTGAAAATTACTTTGCCTGTACTTTGACCTATACTCGGGTGAAAACCAAACCACGATTTTCGTTCCCTTTGATGTCCTCACTACTTTCAGAAGCGGATATTTTCCCATCCTACACGAAAATACGAGAACTCAATGAGCAAAGAAATTAATAAAATTCGTTTGGTAACGTTACACCCACCCGGTGTTACAGATAAAGAAGTATGTACAAAAACGTGATTGATACCGTATCTTATTAAAATTTTGAAGTAGAGTAAAGTATTTTTAATTACTATGAACGTCAAACACCTGAATTACCGTTGATGTACATCTGCTCACGTACACAAACAAAACATTCCTACCTCATTCTCTCTCCACCTCTAGATTTTACCTCCTTAAGTGGCAAAAGATGTAACACATATTTAACAATTTTTTTTTTAATAAAATTTGGTAATAAATGAGGATCCATAGTTGGACAACGTTCTAGGTACGTACCATCCTGTCTCATTGTTCAATTTGCCACCGATTCCGTTATGTAATTAAATGGTTTCGTTTAGAATAAAATATGACTATATAAGGATTATTTCCCATCCTTCATATTATTATATGCATGTCTACTGTCTACTCTTATCTGCTTGTTATAGGGACGAGATTGTGCCTCTTTCAGCGAAATTGTTATCTCTGCGGTTCATCATCCAGTCGCTTCCTACTATGTGGGGTGCTCTTAGACGTTGTTTTCCATAGTACGCTGTTTTAGTTACTGTATGTTTATAATTAATTTACTGCTTAGTGTCAGGGAGGCCACTAGAAGCTGCTCGTCCTCAGATGACGGAGGGGGGGTGTTATCTGATGAAGATGACAGTACCGCAGATCGTCGTTTTAATTATACTTGCTCAGATAGTTTCATAGTTACACACTCCTAAAATTTTAAATTAATTTTTTGTTTCTTCCTGTTAAACCGTGTTTTGTAAATATTTGTTATCTCAGTAGCTCAACTATTTAGATAATGTATCTACACGTATGGCCGTATACAATTAAACCATTAAATTAACACTTCCCCCTCTACTTTAGTTTTGATAACGTTAGTTTTTAATGATCAGGTCTAAACATAAAAACGTGTGTACAGACGTCGAACACACAGTAATACAAACACGCACATTTCAGTATTTCTGTGTATATTTTTTCGGATTTTAAAAGAGTAAAATCTTTTCCGTTACTCACTCCCCAGGATATTCTATTTATCAACCCTTACTGAAACACATTGCGAGATGCAAATGCCGTTCTCCCTCACCAGCTTTATCATAGATAATCCCTCCCGATGCGTAGCTGTTTTTCATGGCAATTGTTGGCATGTTGGCACTTTTTCCGTTCTCATACTTACGATAAAATTGTAGGAGAAACATAAGAGTTCAGCGTTTTCGTTGTGTTTAAATACAATAGCTTCTTTATCCTGGCTTTGTAACAAAGTATTTAATTGCGTAGTATACGTTAATTTAAAAATATATCTGTGACTCGTTGCTTGCAACCAAACTACAGGTATAGAGAAGAAAACTACTTTGATCCCGTGTTTTATAAGTCTGAATACATCTATGTAATTTTATAAAATAAATGTTTATGAGTCAGTAAACCACAGAAACTGAGGTCATGCTATGTGCTATAAGGACGGAAAACAAAGTTTTGTTAATGACCGTAAAGCGAGCAAAGCTGCCGAATATTCTATACGAAAAACTCTGCAATTTCAGAATGAGCTAATCGTCTTTTAAATTCTCTGTTCGCTACCATAGGAAGTATGGAACTCGTGAAACATTGTATCAATGGCATTTTTTTATAAACTAACCAAAGTCTCTAAAAGTAAGTCTTTGAATACCGTGTATTGTAACTGTACAAATTTTGTCATTGTCTCTTGCTCAGCTAAAAAAGGCACACTGGAGAGGACAAGAATTATACAACGTCTAAACATAACCAAAGCACTTGAGAGGCGGCGGCACAATGAGCAGGAATAGCCACATTTATTTATAGAGCACATAATATAGCAGTACGACGACCATTAGCGTTAAATACGTTGTCGTAAATCAAGGTGCAAAAAAGAATTCAAATGTACCGTACTCTACTCCTTCGCAAGGTCATAACAGTGAAATAATGATTGTATACTATACTGATAAACTTTTTTAGATGCATTTCTGTTTCCTGATGATTTTTTGATAACCAAAAACACGCAAGATAGATGCTCTCCTTAAGTTTTCCTGGGTGACTTCCAAATGTAAACCTATATAACACCTGTATGAGCACTCACGAAGAGATTATAGCCAATCGTCTGGCTTGAGGTAAACCCTATAACAACAAAAAGATTAAAATTTAAGCATTGTTACCGATACTAAATCATTTGTGGTAGCGATCCTAACCGATAATTAGCTTGTCTGCTAAAGAGCCTAAGCAAAAACTTTTCTAAAGCCTTTTCTCTTCAACAAGTTTATGTAACGTTTCATACAAGTTATTAATCTCAAAATATTAATTTACAACTGAAGGTGAAAAGCAGCAGCCACTCTGTAATAAGAAAATGGAATAAAACAGCTGATAATTTTGAAACCAACAAAGGATAATAGTTTAACGAATGACAGATTCACGCCTACTAACATAAACCACGTTGAAAAATAATGTAAACAGTATGTCTGTAATTTACATTTAAGGGAAACAATGAAGTAACGAAAATTAAATGGGTAGTGTAACACAACAGGCTTAAGAAGAGGAAATGATGCAAAGGAAGAAGGCACGATGACAGTCATGATGTAGAATATTGTAAGAAACTGAAGGTGAAATACGAACCGAGAAACTTATGCATAGCTTAAATGTGTTTACATATTTCTGAATGTATAAGTAAGTATGGCAATAAAAGAAACAGCAAATATTAAGACTGGTATTTTTAAGGATGTTGCTCAGAAAAAAAAAAAACATTATTGTCATTTAGGAAATTTTCATTACTTATATATTTCTATTTTCCTGATTGTCTATTTTTAAAATAGTAGAGCATGTTTTTAGACACATAGGGTGTGCTTACTACCCTAAAACTCGCACTCACTAAAGTTATTACAAGGTATTCTTAATATGTCAGTTAAGTTATTCCACAACATTATCATCAAAATAGATGTGAACAAAGTACCCACAGATCTTTGTACTATTGAGCGGAAACACCTACGATGATTATTTAATAAATAATCAGGACGATATTTTAATTTAATCTTAGTTTACACGACGAGAGCCCTATCTCCATAGTATCTGTCATGAATGTTGTAACAGCTGACTCATGATAGTTGAGTGTTTACATGAGGTGTTGTTTTCTCACGTTTTAATCAGTATATTTCATTGATTGTGTAGCTTCTAAATGAGATTAAAAAATGTCGAACTTACTTATACCTTGTGCTGTGAGCAGTGTTTTGATAGAAATATTGAAAGGAAAAGGAAACGGGTGTGGGTTAAAAAATTGATACAGAGAAGAAGTAAAGTAGGTGTTTCTTCCACCCTGTTGTCTGAGCTCCTGTTGGCTCTTGAAGATCCAAAAGTGTTCGCTAATTTCCTACATAAGCTACTGATGAAGAACAATTAAATGTACTGCTATAAAAGGTAATAATCGTATATAGTAAAAAGTTAATGGCATCTTGAAACATAATATTAGAAAACTATAATACAATGCATAGTGACAGAGTTACAAATAGAAGTTTTGTTCCTATCACAGATAAAGTAGCTCGTACTTTTATAAGTTTTTATTTCGATTAGTGATGTCTATGTGGTGGGTTTGTGTACTTGTGTGAATGCATACGGGTGTGTGACGGAGAATAATAATAAAAGGATTATATATAAATTAATCAATTTTACAACTTTTTTGCCATAATGTTTTGTAACTTTTTTCACAGGTTACTCCTCATGTGATGAGAGATGCCATTTCACCTAAATTCAAGTTACAGATTACCGTACAATACATGGCCAGAGGTGACTCTTTTACCTCATTGGGGTTCCTATGTGCACGATTCACTCATTTATACCAGTTGTTTTGGATGATATATACAAGTACTTGATTGATTGTAATCAGGTAAAATAGGCTACCATTTTTTCCATAAAATATTATAAGCGCACATATACAGTAATATCTCGACTTAGGCGAGTTCGAGTAATGCGATGTCACGTTTAACACGATTTTCAATTTTTTATGAAGGCATGACATTATTTTTTAATTGTTCTTTGTTTTACAAAACCATTCTGGGTACTTTGATATAATGTCTTCAATTTAATTCGACTTAACGTAAACTAAAACTTGAGCGACAACATAGCGGAATGCATTACTTAGGCCTATGTAAGTCAAAACATTACTGCGTAAAACGCATGCATGCGCCCGCGCACGCAGATACGCGTACATAGATTGAGATGGCACAATGAGTAATATACAGTAAATCAATAAATAATCGTCTTAATACTTTTACAAGTACGTGTAATATATAGTGACATAACAAATTAATTTGTTCTTACTTAGGTTATTACAATAATGAATTGTGTAATAATTTCATGAAATGTTCCAATTCTGATAGTATTTTGTTGCAGATATATTTTCACTGCGGTCTGAACATGTGTTGTGACCACAGTTTAAATATGAGACTTCATAAGATGTGTTTGCGTCAAAAAGTAAAGTATTTGACACACCTGATTAATCTGAATTAACACCAGAATAACAGAAGAGGGAGTTGAACTGTTAATAAGTGAACTTAATCTCGCTTTGGTTATCAGTCTTGTACGAGTATATCACTTTGTAAACACAAAGCAGTCTGTACGGAAGTTTCTTAGTTACACGCCAACATGTTACCCAAAGATCGCAAATACATTTTCTTCTGCCTGCCTAGTAATTTTCTTTAAAGCAGTTACAGCCTCATCTAAAGAAGAATCAATTTGTGATCGCCCAGGCTCCCTACCGGCTTGTTTCTTCATTGCTCCTTCTTTTAGATGCGATTGACTGCCGCCTGATACTTCCTCTCCTTGCAACACTTCCACTTCCTCGTCCCGAACCAAAACCATCAGTTGAATTTACCTCGTCTTTATTGTCTTTTTCCTGGCTTTCTTCCGGAACTACCTAAAAAAAAGTATTTAGGATGTTTGACAACCGCTATAATCAATTAACTCTTATTGGTTATTTTATTAGAGTTATACAGAATCGTCATTTAAAAACGAAATATTTATTTGTTAAAAATGAAATATATAAATAACGAGATTATTTGAAAAAAGCTTTATTGTCCGGAGTTATTTAAATATTTTTCTTCCTTTCTTTTTCAGATGTCAAAATCAGAACAAGAATATAAGGAAATAATTGATGGTATCCAGACGAGGTGGAATTTCCCATTCTGCATCGGCTGCATTCATGGCAAACCCATACGCATCCAGCGCCCATATAATTCAAATGAGCGGATTTCTTTTATAATTACAAGGGGTACTTCAGTATTGTTCTTCTAGCCTCAGTGGACCGTGATTACAATTTTCTTTGTATAGATGCTAGCAGTTCGGAAGTAATTCAGATGGAGGCATTTTGTCCAGATCAAAGCTGAAACAGGTTACTGAAAGGAATGCTTTGAATATACCAAGAAAAAGTGTAATTTTAAGGGATGATGCGTTTCCAATAAAAACGTATTTGAGGAAACCTTCCCCAGACGTGAAAGGAATCAACCATTTAATAGAAAAAACACTCAATTATAGGCTTTGTCGGGAGAGGCGTATTGTTGAAAATGCTTTCCGGATTTTGGCTAGCAGGTTTACAATTTTCTGGAAGCCAAATCACCTGAAACCTCAAAAGGTAGGGTTAATGAGTTGAACACAATATACAATAGTAAACGAAATGAAAGAGATAACGGTAAATTCTAAAAGGGTCAGTGCATCGTTTGGGAATGACATTTCAGTGACTATTAGGTTACAATTTAACTAAATAATTGTACTCAAGGTAAGTGATATATTAAAATTTTCGTGGAACTATACCAAGTGTTTAAAACGAAAAACGTTTATTTTAAACAAAAAATATAACATTTTATTACAATCAAAAATGTTTTTGAAGATGATCACCAAATATTTTCTTTTTTAGATCAGATCGCTATTATGATTAACTTAAGAATTTTTTACCTTGTATAATCCACTATGCGATCTCAGTTTTTTACATACAACATGTTTCAGGGACTAAATCCCCATCTTCAGGTACATTAAAAAATTTATTATTTCCCTAATACATAGGGGTCGTCGAAATGATTAAAATGTTTATACATAAAAACACACGCACAAAAATCACTGAATAAATTAACATGTAACACAAACACATGAACAGGTTAAAAGCGACACAGTGCACCGGTCGACCTCCGATCGTCAACTAGCCCGTGTTCGTGCTTCATTGCTTATCATCAACGCGGTATCATATAATTTATTGGATTTAAATGATAGCTGATCGTTGAGTAACTGCTCTTTATTTACTTTGGATGCCTTGTATATTTCAAACTCTTCTAAAGCATTCAGGAAATGACCTTTATTACAAACATGTATCGGCTCCATGTTCTCTTTGAATCCGGTGTAATTATGGTTTTCGTTTATTAGGGTTTCGTCGCTTTTAACGTGTTCATGTGTTTGTGTTATATGTTAATTTATTCAGTGATTTTTGTGCGTGTGTTTTTATGTATAAACATTTTAATCATTTCGACGACCCCTATGTATTAGGGGAATAATAAATTTTTTACTGTACCTGAAGATGGGGATTTAGTCCCTGAAACATGTTGTATGTAAAAAACTGAGATCGCATAGTGGATTATACAAGGTAAAAAATTCTTAAGTTAATCTTATTTTTTGCTCTCAAGTCCTTCTTTTTTGGAAAACAAATAAATTCCTTCAGAATTACATCTTCAGTTGTATCTATTTTGCTTCTGGTTTTAAAATCATGGCCTGTTTTGTCCCACAAACACGGATATTGCTGATATTGTTCCAAAAAAGTACAAATATCGAATGACGTATCCGACATGATGGTAAGTATATAAAAAATACCCACAAAATAAAAAAAAAACAATTATCCTGCAAACACACGTGGACTCTCGCAATAGTGACTCTGCCTGTCTACACGGTGAGAGTACAAGTAACCCTCGGAATATCAAAACCTCGTTGATGTCATGATAGTGTGTAATGATAGTATGATAACTACTGTCACGTAATTTACACGCGATAGTTTCATAATAGTAACTCTCACGATAGCAACTCTCGCAATTTACTGTCGCCGTGTAAACTAAGCTTTAGGTAGCCATAGTACATATCTGCAAGGTAGATAATAGTTCTTTATACATTGTTCTAAAAAAGACTTACATAATTTAATTATAAAATTTACAGGCATTGCACAAATGCAATGCACAGAGAAGGGCATTGAAAATGCTTCAATAAATCTAAAAAATATATATATTTATTTTTCTTCATTTACCAATGTACAGATTATAAGTTAAATGTAGTCGCATTCATAAGCGCGCAGAGAGAAGCTCGCTGTTCTACTTGAGATTCATCGATTTCACTTGGAAGTATAATCATCGGACGATGCGTAGTGAAATATGAAGCGTATGGGACCACTTCGGTTGGTCGCAACTTATAAAATACACCATCTATCGTAGTACCATTACGAGTGGTTATGATATTTCGATCAGATGCTAAACGTACCGAATAAAATTCTTCCAAATATGCGAGCAGTCGTCCAGCTTCGGGCAGTTTCAAGTTGTAGTTAAAATCACCACATATAATTAACGGGCTCCAGTATAAGTCATCGGTACGTGACGTATAGCTGCGCATGCTATAACGTTAAAGCGCAAAAGAGCGGCGTCGAATAAACGAAATAACTCATCTTCAATGATGTTTGGTCGTCCGTACATCAGAATGATGAGGAGTTTATCATTTATTCCTTGAGTATTCTTAAACTCGACACAAACACAACACACATCACCGTACGGCGCGCTCGTAGTATCCAACTGGAAATGCGTACAACGCTTCAAATAAGGCTTGATAGACTCATAAATCGCTACACCACCGGCTCTAGTAGACGAGCTGTTATGTCTGGCGACTGTCGTATAACCAGGGATCTCCATACTCGGTTCGTCGTCTTTCATCCAATCTCAGTGAGCGCAAGTATGTCCGTCTTGTTCAAGACCGGGTCTGATACTAAATCTTCGTGGTGCGCAGCCAAGCTTTGTATGTTCAGCAGCCCGACACTTAACGGATTATCTTTAATACGCTGTCGGCATCTATATACAATCGATGACATACTATTCTTTTCTATACGAGTAAATTCCGTTTTTAAAGCTTCGCGACAATTCTTTTGCTTTGATACATTAATTCTGTATAAGGTTATAGAGAATTGGAAAATAATGTTATTTCAACTCTTTCTCGTATTCTGATCGTTAGTAAACAAAGAGAGGTTAGATAAAAATCATTAGCAGTCAAATGAATATTTGATTTAATTAATTAAGTAGACTTTACAGAACACAATAAAATAACTTTTCAAACCTTTTCTACAAAACAGACAAGTGAAATACCTCATAAATTGGTTTTCACATTCCAGCAAATTGAAAACAGGAAACATTTTGTGAAAAATAAGTAGATTTTAGTTTGGATTAATTTTTATAAAGGAATGGTAGTAAGTATTGAGCCATAGAATCACAAAAGTTAAAAATAGAAAGCATATAAAAGTACATAGGCCTATACACATTTTACCTCGTTATATATTGAACTAAACTCATTATACATTATGACAAATCACGGAGACGGAAAAGTAATGTAATGGTTAAGTTATTTCTATTTGGTCCTGGATGATAGGACTCAGACTGTGGCTCTGCCTCGGTGAACGTCCTCGAAAGTTGATGAGGACGACAGATAGGCGGGAAGGTCCGTCAGTGGCCTCATTCTAAAAGGAGAACTCTTTTTGGGATTCCTATGAGGAACAAAAAATGGTCAGAATTTCTAATTGGTACTACGATAGCGCGCCGGTAGGTGGCGTCACGCAGTGTACAATGGGAAGAAGAGCGGCTAATTGCAACAAAGATGTGTTGTTCGTAAACCAAGCTAATTAGTTTTAGTTATTAAAACTAGACACACTGATTATTGACTACTTGCTACTTAACCACAAGATTGTAGAAACTATTGTCCCACTATTGTAGTTATTTTTGTTTTATTCCAACGTACACCTGTTTCATAAGTCGCTGAATAAAGTTTATGAAAACTAACCCTATTACATGAGTCTGGAATTGCTGTCTCTGGTAAGTAAACGTTTGATCAACTAAAACATATTTAAACATTTTTTAAATGTTTTCTTTTATATACAATCACATTCAATAACCAGCTTGAAAAAAAAAATGTTTACAATTAATTTTAAACACGAAAGCGTTTAATCTTAAAATATAGTTTTACTTTTACTTCTCAGTGTTATTCCAATATATCTATTGTAAACTTTGCTTCGAGAAATCGTGGAACGCAATGGAACGAACGGAAATTTCCAGCTTCGATGAAATAGTTGTTTATAAAAAGACTGCAGCTTAACTGCCAAGGAAATATGCTAGTGACAGCGAGTCAGGATGCGACGATCTACCACACAAGGTGTTGATTTTTTTAGTTTAGGCAAGAATTTATTGGATATGCTTACTGAGAGTTTGGTACTGTAAGATATAAGCAGCTGTAATTCAATATCATTTGTTTAACTAACTCATTCAAAGATTAACTAGTGAAGAGTTTATACGGAAATATATAAAGTAAACAATTATAAGAAGTTTTTGTAGAAGTATTTATACTGAAGAATTAATATAGAAATATTCTAGAACATAAGACTAATAAGAAGAACAACAGATTAATTATAATACACTAAAGCATAATTCACGTATAAACGTTGTATAAAATAATATACACTAAAGCGTAAAATATCATAGGTATCGGAAAATAGGTAACCCGAATACCACAAAAAGGTGACATAAAGTAAAAAAAAAATATTATTAAGCTTAACATTCTACACTCGGTACAAAACTAACGTAGTTCATCACTATCACAATCAGCATTGTGAGAAAACCAAAGAAAAACTTGAACACAGAGTAAGTGAAAAACATACACTTACACTAAGGGGGTACTTACACATACTTACACATTTATTTTATGTGAGTGTAAAAACATAACTTATTGGCGACAAATGATACTTATACGTTATATCCCGTTGTGCATATCATTATAGTAGATATATTAAAAGCCGGTAGATAGAGTGAAATTTTGCCAAACGCGAGAATTTGAAAGGACAATTTCAGTGGCTAGGCAGAAGTTCGCGGCAGTCCAAGTTAATGAACAAAAGTGTTATGTACAACGGTGAGCCAGTAACGAGACGACTTTGCATACGTGAGACCACACACAAAGATTGTTACTCGTAGCGGATTAATGTGCTGTGTTTAGTGTAGTACAAAGTAAGCCTACAATGTTAATTTTCACAAAACGAATAAGAATGTATTACTGATTTTATTGAGGTTTATCGGCAGCATCCTTCGTTGCGTCAAGTTAAATCGAAAGATTATGTTAACAGAAATTTGAGAGGTATAAAGCGTTGATCTACTTATGTAAAAAATGTAACATAAAAGCTAATATTGCTATAATTAAGAAGAAAATACATTTTTACGGAATGGTTTTAGTAACGAATATAATAAAATCGAAAACTGAACTACAAGTGGTAATGGAGAGAGAGAAGTTTACAAAACTAATTTATGGTATTACAACTTGCTACTCTACTCTAAGGATCAAGACTGGTATAGTTACAATAAAAGAAAATACTTCTAATACAACCCACCTGGCTACTGTGCAAGTGAGATTTATGCTTGGCTCGCAATGTTTCAGAATTGTAGTCGAACCACAGGTCGCTGAATTCTGACATATAAATTCGTGATCCAAGCCCGTAGGCCTACACATGATATTTAATCGTGGCCAGTAATTTAAAGGGAAAATATGTGCATTTTATGTGCGTGTGTACGGAGAAGTGCGTACAAAACAAGGCTCGTCACGAGCATATTCGACAGTGAATTCTTCGACGATCTTAACTGTGTGTGTGAGTGTATCTATAGCTATTTAATGTATTATCGATATTACTTTTGTTTGTTCGTTTGGTTTTAAGATTATTCTATGTATGGTGATTTCTTTATTTTATGGTATAAAAGTTAAAAATTTGTCTTCATTTTATTTAAATTAACTACCAGAAATAGTCTGTTACCTGTTTAAATCTATGTACCAAATTGAATGAGCCTCTATTTAATAAAACGTTAGTGAAATACGAACTGAACTGAAAGTATTTATTAATACCCTTATGTATTTATTAAATGTAGTTCAGTGACTATATGTAATATTATACTATACTAACTTGAATATTCAAATAGGGATATGACAACAAAGAATGAGGATTGCTAAGAAATGTTGGTTAGTTATAAGCAACACCGCGCTTGTGGTACGATAATGGTCACGTCACTAACAGAAGCGTTGCCAAAATATATGGTTGCATCGCATCGCCGCCGTGTACGCCCATATGTGCTTAGCGCTGCGTAGCCTACTGTGCGAAATTCAACTGTTATGGAATTTCGTTAGTTTCCTCAGTATTTTATTACTTTGCTACAAGAAGTTGTTCGTTTAAATTCAAAAACAAGTGTCATAACCTCGTGCATCAGTGATAAAAGAAAAGCTAGGACTGTATATGCGAAAGGGATGAGCAGACGGACATTACAGTGTCGCATGTCCCCCATGTTACTGTTAAGCCGCATTTTGTTGCAATAACACGAAAATTGTTTATTTTATATACACTACTTAGGTAACTAATACCTTTTTTTTTTTAATAAATCGTCATTTTATTTTTATCAAGAGGATTCCAAATCTAGTAATCCGAAAATAAAATGTGCTCGTATTTGGCTCGAGTTTTCGGTTCATCGGGATGCACGATATTAAGAAGAATGTTATCTTATACAATACACGCCTATCGTTATTTATTAGGCAAATCATGAGCCATTTGTCTAAATGTGGTTAACAGTTGTCCGAACAACTTACTTGGTCCATAACACAATGAAAATGCTGTTTACATTAGATACAGCAGTCGACAGGTTTCAGGTAGGCCTACAGGCCCAAGTACATTTGGAAATTTACAATCTTCCGGTTCAAACAGTAGGCCTGTTGCAGTCTATATAGTGCGCGTGACAATATGAGTTACGACAACGCTGACGATGACGGTGAATGGAAATTCGCGACACATATAGGCCTATTCATACAAGCCTTGTCAGTTTGAGATAGTTGTAAACACATTTCTGTAGGATGGATGGATGCACGGGCGTCTTGCGCCCTAATTTGTGTGCGTTGTCCAGGCCTAGGCCTGATGAACGCCAGGTGCCAACAGGCCAGCTCGGTCGTTTGCTCTGCATAAGGGAGTTGTGATGCAGTCCGCGGGAACATGATGACCATGGCGGGGGGAGCATGGCCACCACGGGAGCAAGCATATGCTTTAGCTTCAGCCAATTGTCACGCCGAGGCGCGGCACCATGGTCCCCTCAGGCATAGCCTTTGGGAACGTAGTGACGCACTGGCGAGACAAGAGGCTCGAGCGCCCTAGGGCGTCGGCCGAAACGATGGGGAATGACTCCGAGACAGTCGGCACCCGCAAGGAAGGCACTTGCACAACCTCGCGGGAGCCCGTGTCTCAGGTCATTACCCTGCCGAGTCAGCAAAGCAGGTGCTGACGGGGATCTCAATTAACATGGCTTCAGCCAATTGTCACGCCTGGGCGCGTCTCCATGGTCCCCGGGGCATAGCCCACGGAAACTTAGAGGCGCGCTGACGAGGACAAGAGGCTCAACCGCCCGGAGGCGGCGGCCGAGTCGAAGGGAGTCATCACCGAGGCAGTCGGCTCTCGCAAGGAAGGCATTTGCACAACCTCGCGGGAGCCCGTGTCCCGGATCACAGCCCTGCCGAGTCGGCAAAGCCGATGCTGACAAATTTCTGTAGGATGGATGGATGGATGGTGCGCGGGCGTCTTGCGCCCTAATTTGTGTGCGTTGTCCAGGCCTAGGCCTGATGAACGCCAGTTGCCAACAGGTCAGCGCGGTCGTTTGCTCTGCTCAAGGTGTTATGGTGCAGTCCGCGGGCCCATGATAAATTAACATGGCCACCACGGAGGCAAGCTTAAGCTTTTGCTTCAGCCAATTGTCCCGCCAAGGCGCGACACCATGGTCCCCTCAGGCTAGCCTTTGGGAACGTAGTGACGCGCTGGCGAAGACAAGAGGCTCGAGCGCCCTAGGGCGTCGGCCGAATCGGTAAGTAATGACTCCGAGTCAGCCAGCTTCCGCAAGGAAGGCACTTGCACAACCTCGCAGAAGCCCGTGTCTCGGGTCATTACCCTGCCGACTCAGCAAAGCAGGTGCTGACGGGGATCTCAGTGGTCATGGCTTCAGCCAATCGCAACGCCTGGTCGCGGCTCCTTGGCCTCCGAGGACATAGCCCACGGAAACTTAGAGGCGCGCCAGCGAGGACAAGAGGCTCGACCGCCCGAAGGCGGCGGCCGATTCGAAGGAACTCATCAGCGGGGCAGACAGCTTCCGCAAGGAAGGCATTTGCACAGCCTCGCGGGAGCCCGTGTCCCGGATCAAAGCCCTGCCGAATCGGCAAAGCCGATGCTGGCAATAAATCTATCCATTCCAATCTGCCGCAGCATGATTGACTACAGTTTCGGCAGGCGCAGGTAGTGATTTATGGTGATCGGTTCAGATTTCAAGAAGGTTGGGGGGTTCGTTTCTGAGGGGTTCATGTGATGAACTAGGGGGGGGTCGTCTAACAGCGCCCTAGGGCGCCTGACGCGGCCCGTGAGGGAGCGTAGGGTCCAGTTCTGAAATGTAATCAGCCTATGCCTGTTGGTGGCCGACAGGAGAGGCCACCAAGCTGGTGCCGCATAAGTGAGTACTGTTCGGAGGAACAGTAGATACAATGTTAGTTTTGTACGGACAGCCAGGCGGCTGTTCCGCGAAAGCATAGGTGATAGTTTGGCTCTGACGCCACGAGCCAAGTTGGGGGTTGAGATCACGTGGGCGTTGAAGTTTAGGTGCCGATCAAGCCGAACACCTAGGTACTCCACCGTCTCAGTCCAGTTGATGGGTCTCCCCTCTAAGGAGAGGGATTGGCATCGGGAAATGGACTTATTCGTAAAGCAGATCGCCTCGGATTTCTCCGTATTGATCGCTACCCGCCATTTCCTTAGCCAGTCCGGAAGCATAGCCAACTGGCGTTGTAACATTACGCTCGTCCGCCAAGGCGAAAGCGAGCTAAAATGAAACATCGCGTCGTCGGCAAATAGAGAGATAACGTGACCCCGGGATAACAGGCAGATCGTTCGTGTACAGTACATACAGAACGGGGCCGAGGACAGATCCTTGTGGGACGCCAGCGGCGACAGGGCGAACCCGAGAGAACGCCCCATCTACGCTCATCCTGAAGGTGCGATCCGTCAGATAGGATCGGAGCAAGTGGACAATAGATGTCAGGATTGGCGAATGCGCCAGTTTGTAGAGCAGGCCTTCGTGCCAGACTTTATCGAAGGCTTTGCTCACATCCAACAGGACGGCGCCTGTTGCCTGATGATTGTTGGCGGCGTCGGCTAGACAGGTGACAACCCGTACTAGCTGAAGAGTAGTCGAGTGCCTCGGCCTAAACCCAAACTGCTCCTCGCGGATGAAACCATCCACCAGGGGCCGAATACGGGCCAGGAGAAGACGCTCGAATAATTTCTGTAGGTTTTCTGTGCTGTAGAATAATCCAAACTTTGATAAATTGTTACCATGGTCTAATCAATAACGTACCAAAGTGTACGTATACAGTATACGTACGTCCAAACACGTTCAACTGATTTATTCCGTTTAGAAGAGTAAAGAAGGAGAGGCCATGAATCTGATGGTTGGTCTTCTGAATGACGGGTAAATGTGTGTGTGGGGTGCGAGCGCGGACGCGCATGGTTGTCTGAGAGAGAGAGAGAGAGAGAGAGAGAGAGAGAGAGAGAGAGAGAGAGAGAGAGAGAGAGAGAGAGAGAGAGAGAGAGAGAAAGGGCGCGGGTGAGGGGGGAGGGAGAGAATAATATTCTGAACTTTACGACTTTACGTGATCACCTACAGGCAAATGGCCAATAAACATGTTTACTAATGAAAACTAAATTTTCTTATTAAGGGAATGATAATATGTTCGATCCAATTAGATTTTTACTACGCTTGAAGTATATTTAAATTCTCATCGATTCATAGGTTTATGAGGGTGGCAAATAGTGCACACTAAAACGGACAAAACACAAATGAGTGATCGAAATTAAGCTAAAGTTCATCATTGAACGTCGCCCATAAGGGAAGGAGGAAGGGGAAGTGGAAGAGGAAGAGGAATAGGAATAGAAAGACCCAGATTTGAAAGGGTACAATACGTATACTTGGAAGCTGGCTAATTATTATATTTCTGTTTATGAATACTAACAAATTGGACTCATCAGCATTGAAACTCTTATGAAGGAAATATTAAATTCTGCATTTCATCTTTAATCTTTAAAGTCATCATAATAAAGTTTTATATACCAATAGCATCAATAAAATTAGAACGAGGGACAGATAGTGAGGGGGAGTAGTGTACGCAAATTACCTTATTTTCAAATTAAAAAAAAAAAGTCCTGAACTAAAATATGTTTAAACTTTATGTTTTCAAACTAATAACAACACACACAGTAAATAAATATATATATATATATAGGCCTAATAAATAATACTATATACTTTATATTGTTTATTATTTCTTACAACGTGTCAGTAGTTTTAAATTACTGTCATCGTCATTTTAAAACTATCGAAACTTCGTAAAATACAGTAAAGAATATATACTATTGTTTTTAAAAAATTAAGTATTATTTATTATTAATTTCAATAGCAAGATATATATATATATATATATATATATATATATGAATATAAGGGACAGTATGCCTATATAATCACAAATGTTTAAGTAATACAAATTATAACACAAAACGTTTTTAAGCTAGATGTGTTTAATACTTTAACCTTTTTAATAAAACAAATGATTCTTCTTCACTGACAGAAAGCAGAAATGTCATGTCATTCATTTTGTCTATTCCTTCTGTCTATTTTTTTCTAAATTTTCTTTGTGATTTTTGATTGTGCAAGTAATAAGTAGAAGGGACAGGAGGTTGTTTTGAGAGTGTAATTATAGTAAGGAATGCTGATTGATGAACAATAGAATCATTTGAACTCTGTTGCTATACGAAGATGTTGAAAATCAAATGGGTGAAGAAACTAAGAAATGAGCGGGTTTCGGTAACACTGGGAGAAAGACTTTGGTGGAGAACTGCGAAGCGAATATAATGTTCTTGGGGCACTGGTTGGGGCTCCCAGTGTTACTGACTTTGCGGATTGAGGGGACTGCAGGTGAAGTACTCCTTAACATTGGGCTACTTGAGGCAGGTTGTTAAGGAAGTATAATTTGTAGATATTCAGAGACGAGGACATTAGACTTATAAACTACTAAAAAATATTTTATTGATTTAAAAAGTTAATAAAATTTTATTACATAACTCCTTAAATTTACATTTCCCATTCAATGGGTGTATCGAGATAATGCAGCAGAGATCATCGATTTTACAAAGTTACTGTAACAGATACAAAGTTACTTGTATACAAAGACCTATTGATGTATGAAACACGAAAATATTTTCTTAAAAAATATGCCACTTCGTTTACAGAGTTGGAAACAGCATATCTGACGGCTTTCCACTCCGTACAGATTTAAGACAGACATCCATTATAAACTCCTCTTTGTTGTTTTATGTTTGAATATGACTGAGGTAATAACATACAAACGACCACTGACATGGCCGGATCGTAGGTTTTGCTGATTCCCGATCTCGTCCTTAACATTCCAATAAGCGACCAACGTACTTCGCTAAGTGCTCATAAAATTTTGTGTCCAGAAGTTGGTGATCTTACAACATAACATTCGTTGTTTTTTGAACAAAGCGTGCTGAATGAAACCCATTAGATAGCTATGAAAAGGTGAGGCATCTCCGCAACCCCAGCACTTGGATTTACTGGAGCGTTGTAATTGGGTATTGTGAAAGATCGAAGATGGTTTTGAACAGAAACATGGAACAGGACGGAGTGTACAATTCCGGTCCAGTAACCGTCCGTTATAACATAGTAGGACGTTAGAAATTATTTGGTTCATAATAAACGTAAATACCAAAGTGAAACTTAACACTTAAGTGAAACTTAAGTAAAACGTGATTAGGTAAATATGACATCGAAATCAAATACTCTGTCATTAGTGACCGAAAATAAGAATAATCAGAACAGTGTATTCAAAACAGTAATCAAAATATTTCCCATAAAATCTGATCTCAACAAATTTTTTGTATGTTCGTGTAATAAAAAATTATAATAGAGTCATTTACTTGATTTAATTGTGACGGAACATGCGACAAACGCCTAAATGTAATAAACAAATGACACCGACACTCAAAGCACAATATTCGGCGTTAAATTAATATTGATCTGCATCACTTAATGCAAATGCGGTCTGATTAAATTGAAAGTAATTCTAAATCGTCTTCTCTCATTCTCTCTCTCTCTCTCTCTCTCTCTCTCTCTCTCTCTCTCTCTCTCTCTCTCTCTTCTCCCCCACCCCACAAACAGGCACGCGCGAGCAAAGTAAGTGTGTATGTGTATGTATATGTGTGTATATATATATATATATATATATACATTTACGCTCGCGTGCGCGTGTGTGTGTAGATACATACTCGTATACAACCAATCTGACAATCAAAAACACATTTACGCCCGCAAGCATGCTTAAATTGTTTAACACTGATTGTATAAATAAGAGAGAGAATACAGTAAAGTCTTACTTTTGCAGTCTTTCTGTGAAGTAAAATAATCAATCACTTTTAATACCCTTTCTAAAACACCACGGCTGTGACAACTTTGTGACTCGACAAGATAATACGAGTGCTGCAGCGTTTGGTGACGTCAGTTACTGTACAAAGTAATGCCGTTACTGTGTTAGTAGAAATACATCCCTTAATATTATATTAACTCCTCCTTATAACGTCTCGTAGACGTGTGAATGCTACATATCAAGTTTTAATTTCTATATATTTAAATAATTAATTTAAAATTATAATTTTGTTTAAATAAACTATTTCAAGTCAAAACAGGAGTAGATAAATATTCTTGCTCTTATATTGTTAAAGAAAGTATGGCGCAAAATGATAATTAATAAATAATGTTAAATGTCCATAATGGTGAATAGTAAATGAAATAACATTGAAAACATAAATCAAACTCAAAATAAAATTACATTTAGTAATAATTAGATAAGGTTTGTCACATTATAATCTGTACTTACATATTATATTTCAGGCACCAATTTAATATTGATCAAACTGTTCTTCATCATAATTTTTTCTATACATTTGATTGAAAAATGCAAAACAAGAATTGTTTATCTCGATTGGATCTGTTCTGCTCCCTGATCTGCAGAACCCGCTCATTACTCTTAATGAAGTAGATTTATTATTACATAGATTTCTATATTAGATAATTTTTCATTTATGGAATAAATTCCGATTACTTTACAATTTCCTTAGTAATATAACAACTATAGAGCACACAATCATTCAATAAACACTAAAAATCCGAAACATACCGATTTAGGTTACTAACAGTTCCCTATAGTCTGATACCCGGCTGGATTTTCAAAATTTTTTCAAATTTTGGACCAATTTTTGAGCTCTATGTCCTGAAATTTTGATATTTCCAAAACTTGACACTATATTCAGATGTAAATGAAAATTCTCTTTAATTTGATACCCCCATGAACTTTTTGCAACTTTATCAAAATTGTCACACACTTTTGAGTCTTGACGTGCAAAAATTTTGAATTTAAAAAATGGACACTATATTCAGGCTGTGGTTAAAAATAGTTGTAGGATGTCTCATAAAGTATCTGTCAATCAAGGTGTTACACTAGGGTGCAGTATATCATATACTCTTTTAAACCTTTATGTCAACGATCTAGTAAGGTAATGGAAACATCTAGTGAACCTGTTATTAAGATATCACGAAACAGATATTTGAATGTGCTGTTGTTTGCTGATGACATGCCTGTAATTTCAAATATAGAATTTGCTTTACAAAAATCTGTTTTCAAACTTCATCAGTTATGTACACTATACAATATGAAAATTTCCATTGTGTAACTTTGTAATTTACAAAATAAAAGTAATGGAATTTGAGGCAAAGGACCAATAAGAATAACAGTAATAATGAGCAGATTGTGGAACAGGTAAGACATTTTAACTATTTGGGAAATGATATTGCCTATTATAAGAATTATGATATCGATGTTAAGTTAGGTAAGTTCAATCGATCTGTGGGACAATCACTCGTATTTTTAGAAACAAGTGCGTTGAGATACAAAACTAAAGTTTTACAAAGTTATAGCGGTCCTTACACTGTCCTATGGGTGTGAATTATGGACGAAAACCAATAAACATGAAAGTAAAATATAGGCCTCGGAAATGGCATTCTTAAGAGGAGTTAAAAGATGTTCTAAGTTTGATCGTATAAAAAATGAGGCCGTAAGAGAAGAATTACAAGTTTTTAACTAAAATGAAAGACTCCAAGATTATAAACAACGTGGAAAGAACACTTGGAAAGAATGCCAGATCCAAGACTGGTGAAAGAAGTCTTGAAATATAAACCTATAGGACTCAATTGTGTGGGTAGACGGTAGAGCCGGGAAGAGGTGGCTGCAGAATCTTTGAAGGCACCTTGATTATGCCCTGATGTGAATATGATGATGATGGTTAAAATTCTCTTTAATTTTATACCCCATATAAGCATTTACGATTTTTCACAATTTTGACCCTCTTACATTTTTGGCACCCGCCCTCCTATTTTTGGAGGGATTAATTTCAAAAACATACGGTTTTTTAGAGTAGACGTATGGACACACATGTCAAGTTTTACAAAAATCGGTTGATACGTCCAAAGTTATCGTGAGATAGCCTATAACACAAAAAGACAGATTAGACAAATGCCAAACGGTCGAGTCAAAAACTGAGAACTCGCTTCGCTTCTTCCAAAAACATTTTCAACTGGCCGTCTCACTTCATCCCAAGCTAATGTGACTGGCCGTCTCACTTTGTGACGATTTAAATTAAAAAAAAAAAAAATAATAATAATAATAATAAAAATATAAAATGGGAAGTTAGTGAAAACCATTAAATCGCACTATTAAACCAAATACCCCTGAACTAACTCATAATAGTAATGAGAATTAAAAAGGGAATTTAACTAAAATAATTAATTAAAACTGAGAAAGCAAAAGTCAAAAATAAAACTGTTAACCCTTTATTAAATTTATCATGCTATGACCTGTGTATACCGGATCCAACTTGCATACCGACCCGGCATTAAATAAAAAATACCTGTAAACTATAATGTAAATAATTAATAATTCAAAGTCAGTAGTAGTAGTTGTAATAAATTCTGTAGACTAGCAAAGTCTCTATTGTTTATTTTGTCGAACAATAAGACTGTATTACTAATTAAAAGTTGGAACTATATTATGGCGGAGTATTCACTCCGCGTCGTTACAATTTTCCTGTTGTAACAATGTAGGACTTATGATGCGACTTTCAAACTGTAAACAGTTCCAAGTGGGGCTCTGCACAAAATGTTTATTTTTCATTTTATTTGATTGTTAGCTTCCACTAACAGTGTGGAGATCTAGATCTATGTAACTAAGATGTAGTGTGTTTTTAAAACAAAGATGTGAAAGAAGAAAATAAGTGTGTAAGGTGACATCTACTATTAAAAAAATAAAATATGGTTCAAGTTAAGTGTAATTCCAACATAATGTGAAACGAATGTGTAAACTCCAATACTACTGTGCTATTACATACGTGATGTGAATAACTTTGAATAGTGAAGACTAAGACCTCAACTGCATTTACACTACCGCTGAGAAACAGGACGACTTCACGCTGGATGACACCATAACATCCACTTCATCATTAGTTGACTCCGAGGACATCCACTGGAAAGACTACCACGATGACAACCCACGACTAAGAGAGTACAGAAGAATCACGCGGCAGGACATGGACAGATAACATTTAACTAGAGGTGACGCGGAAGCTCGTCTTCCGTGAATAATGTATCTTTTAAAATATAAGTAATTTTAAATGAAAAGACTTTTAAATGACAATCTCTAAGCGTTAAGCATTACTATGGTGTAACAAGTAATTTCAGAAATCATACGTTGTAACATAACTCTTGTGATGTAGCTTTGAAACATCGCTCAACTAAATGAAACCATTCTTCAAATGGTATTTTAAGTAATAATGTAATTGACTAAAGAAGTAGAGTAAATTTGAAAATTCCTAACTAGTTTAAAGAGACTCGGATCCGAGGTAAATACATTATCTGTATGATCATTTTTAATACAGAAAACCCCTTTACAATTTCTGTGTAAGTAAAAATTTTATTTCTAATGTATTATCTATCATACATAAATAAAGGGATGTCATCTTTGTTACATACTAAATTAATTGCATAAATCAGGAAATTCCCTCCCCTGTTTCCTTTTATTAGAGTACTTATAATTATTGTTAGTGATGTGTTTACTTTACAGTTTGTTACAACGTAGGCAGCCTGTATAATTGGCCAGAGTCAATTATCACGGGTTCCCTGGATTATAACGTAGCCGACACGTTATAACTTCATCCCAAGCTAATATGACTGGCCGTCTCACTTCACCCCAAGCTAATGTGACTGGCCGTCTCACTTCATCCCAAGCTAATGTGACTGGCCGTCTCACTTCATCCCAAGCTAATGTGACTGGCCGTCTCACTTCATCCCAAGCTAATGTGACTGGCAGTCTCACTTCATCCCAAACTAATTTGACTGGCCGTCTCACTTCATCTAGGTCTACTGTGACTTTATGGGCCAAAAGCCGTCTCACCTCATCTAGGTCTACCCAAGCTAATGTGACTGGCCGTCTCACTTCATCTAGGTCTACCCAAGCTAATGTGACTGGCCGTCTCACTTCATCTAGGTCTATCCAAGCTAATGTGACTTTATGGGCCAAAATCCGTCTCATCAATTTATTGGAAGATCAAAAGTGTGTGTCACAATGTGATCACTGTTGAAATCTCTACACAAAGTTCCTATGTAGATCCACACTAATTCATAAAGTTTCCAGACTTAATATGCAATTCCCCAATCAACAGTCACCTGAACAGACAGGTTTTAGAAGAATAGTATCTACCTTCATAAAAAACACATACGACCAATAAACGAACTTCAACGAAGTCTAAATGAATACTCTGAAATTTTTCGATTATGAGAAAGCTTTGATTTAGTCTACACCATTTGATTTAGTGAAGGTGTTAAAAGAACAAGTCATAGAAAACTAACGTGTGCAGCTTCTGTCTGAAACGTACACAAATTCAACAGCTTAAACAAAGCTGAATTTAGTTCCAATTAAAATACCAACAAGAAAGCATATACAGCACTCAGGAACGAATTGAAAGGGAAACAAAGAGACTAAAATAATTGAATGCGAATTTCAAATCTGAGAATTTCATGTGCTTATATAAGAATTGCTTAGTATTTTCAAGTATACAATAATGCTTAATGAAAACTGATTGTGCAAAATAAAAGTGATTAATGAGTTTAACCAGAAAAGTAAAAAGTAGGTGTGATAATGTGTATGAGAAACACAAACATGATAATAAGACTGCGTCAGCTGACGTAGTAACATTCATAATAAGAGTCTCATATCTGTGATTAAAGTAAAATATTAATAAACAACGGAGAAGTAATAGCAGAAAATGTTAATCGAATAAGATGAGGAAAACAATTAAATGAACGTACAATTAAACTAAGATAGATGATATTATTTACAGAATTAACAAGTTAAATGAAATGTGAGAAAGTGGCAGACGAGAAGTGGCAGGTGGTAATGAAGGTCGCTGCCTGGACGGCAGATCTGGACTGGATGCTTCGACGACAGATCTCTGCAAGATGAAGATACGATCTGGTTGTACAGTAAACTAGAGCCGTTCACATCACACTTATAATCGTACACCAGAATTTAACACCGCCCGGTTCCTTAGGTTCTTCAGTGCTACAAGCCATTGTATGTTTTCATTTTCAGACATTAATAAACTACATAACATCAGTTCCTATAACAGAAGCTCTCTTCCTTCTGGATATGTAGATATTTCTCTATCCCAAAATTATTCTCCACATTTTAGGACGTTGTCACAAATCCAGAAGAGGTAAATACATCCTCTATATAAGTATACAGGTACGGTACTTTAAATGAAGCTTCGTGTACATAAAAATGGACAAAAACAGAAGTTGCGAGACTGAGCGAAAATGTGTTTCCTCCAGCTGTTATATTTAAAGGGCAGTTTTCGGAGTCCTATAGAAATTAAATAACGCATAACTCACTCATTTGTGTATTAAAGAACTTCTCAATTTTTTTACAGTATATGTACCATCATTATTTTTTCTCACAGAATTAGTTTTAAGGAAGTAATTTACCATTACTAATTGCAGATGCTACTAACTACTAATTGTTAAGAAGGTAGAAACAATTTCATGTCAAAAAACATACTCATAGTTACTCAATATATACAACTTTAAATAAAAATATATTAATTTTAGTTGCAGAAGTAAACATATAAAAATGAAGACTTCATGTATATACTTGAAATATAAAAATTTATATCATTTTAGTTAACAAACTGAAGTACAGAAAAATTAATAAATAATTTAACAAATGAGTTCTGTAATTTGAACTTTCAAATATAATGTTATATAAATAATAAACAATGTTCGAATTATAATCAAAAAATATATGTAAAATCTCTGGCAAAAATTACAAGAGACAAATTCGTGACTATTTCGTCATTTGCTAATCAGTATTCTACGTATACATCTTAATAACTGTGTTAACGTTTCGATAGTATTATCACTCCTGTAACTTTCGAAGGAAAGTGGGAGTGATGAGTCTCTTCCAACTCTTTCCTTCACCATCCTGTCTCTATTCTTGCGCCTTCCACTTTATAACACTCTGCAAATTAGATTTAACATTTTCCCTGTTTAGACACCCGAACTATTATAGCTTTTGTACATAAATAAACATCAAAATTTCTTTAATCTCTTAATTTTTGTGCCTTCTTTACACTCCTTCCTTTTTCACCGTCGGCCCACATATCATTCTTACACACCTCTTGTCGAAGATTCTCTGTCTCTTTATTTAATGTTTATCTTTAACGTAATTAAAAATAACTTTTACTACGTAGATGTTTTCATTAAGAAAATGGTAAGTACTACAATATCAAACACACTTTAGTTAATACTCACAGAATAAAACCGTGAGTTTCGGAAGTATTTTGAATTACGTATCAAGTCAAGTGTTGTAAAACTGAGCATTGAGTAAAATATTTCACATGCCTTTTGTAACAATGAAAAATGTAGCTTTTCACTTTCGTCGTACATAAAACAATAGTATAAGGATTTTTAGTGCTACGTATTTTACAAAACAGTAAAACTAGAAAATACAGTCGGACGATGATAATCAATAATAAGAAGTAATTAAATCAAACTGAAGCCTAAATAAAAAACTACAGTTTGGGATATTTAGGAAAGAATCGTATTCTGATATAACATACAAGAGAGTTGTATATTATAAATATAAATATATATATATATAAATATATATCCATCCTTATAGATATAAATGGCGGAAATCAATTTATTTTGTTACAGAGCTCAGAAGTGTTTAAAAGAAACAGAAACAAAAGATAGGGAGTTAAAAACGATAAAGGGAATTGTACGGAATAATAACTATAACACCAACATAGTGGATAAAGTTATGAAAAGTATTAACATACAAAAGCTAAAATAGAACCAGAACAAAAGAATTATGTCATTGACATACATAGGATCACATACTAGAAAAATTATAAAATGTTTTAATAAATACGTAGTAGATATAGCTGTTAAAAAATGTAAGACGGTATTTGATAAGATAAGGAATAAAAATATAGAAAAAATCCCAGTGTTACGGAGAAGCGGAATTTATAAATTAAAATGTAAAGACTGCAACAAAGTGTACCTAGGTGAGACAGGACGGAAATTCGTAAGCAGGTTGTCTGACCACAAACGAATAATAGAACAACGTATTATTCGAAGGGAATAGAACAACGAATTCGTTATATGCAAGACATTTCATAGAAGAGAACCATAAGTTTGTTAATCCTTTGGAAGACTATGAAATTTTAAAATTAGTAAATAACACAGTTGAAAGGAAGCTTAGGGAGGAGTTAGAAATATTGAAAGAAAGAGAAAAAGGGTTAGACAGTTTAATGAATACTAAAACTAAATTTAATAATGAAGAAATATTTTATAATATAATTAAAAAGTAAAAGATAGAGGACGGAGAGATAACATTAAGAATTAAATTGCGTAGGCCTATATGGACGTTTTTGAAATAAGGGTGAGTGACCGCGCTCACAAGTGTGAACGAAAAAGGCGTTGCAACGTTAGGTTTTAAAAAGAATGTACACACACACACACAACACATAAACACAAGGAATGTTTGATACAAAAATATGTAACAGTACAGACGGAGGTGATAAGGCCCGGAGGTTGGGAAAGGACATTTGAATTATAGCTTGTTTGCGGGGGTCTGTGTGGACAGTGGGGCGGGTGGGGGTGGGGTTTGGTTTATCCTCTTGTTGTTATTTCCGATCTGACGATGAGCTGGGAAGCTTGAAAGCACTAATCGGAAAAATTTTTCTATAGTGGTGTGCAACAGTGATAATTCTGTTTGTAAAAATTATTTAATTAAATATCGTATCTATATGTGTGTATACTTTATATATATATATATATATATATATATAAAACTAAAAAATGTCAGTTTACATGTGTATGTTTCTTATGAGTACACGTTATCTGACAAAAACATTTATAAAATTTTGGATTATGTGTTTTGTCCTTTGGCTATTGTGTATGTGCAGAGGAATATTTGTCGTCAAAGAGACTGTCGGTTCGCAGACAGGGCTCAGTATGCGAGTGAGTATATGTTTTACTCTCACTGGCTTTATCGTTGTCACAATAATCTTACTCCATCAACTTTATTTTCTTCATCTGTCTCTACTGAATCGATAAAAACGCCGCCGCCTTCCGACAAAAACCATCCTGTTTTTGCTGTATTAAATTGCTTAGTTCCTGAGCTTTACGACTAGCGTATACACTCTATAATTTCAATTCCCTGAGTTGAAATTTTAAAAAATATATATATTTGTTTTCTTCTCTTTTTACAAATAACATTATAAATTTTATATCCAATTTACTTTCTTTTTTTATTTGAAAGATAAAAATTAAAAGCTGTCTTTGAAATAACTTGATAAATACCATAGTCGCATAAGACTGGGAAGTTCCTCGATTTAGTTTGGTACGTCTTCTACAGAATTTGCTAATTATTATTCGGTTTTTTACTAAATTAATTTCCACTCACAACCTTGGCACTGTGCGCTATGTTCAACCCTGACTACGACTACTCCTGTCGTTCACGCTTCTGAATTAAAAAACCTTCTTTGCCTTCTGAAAGACATTTTTTATTCCTACTTTTTTTTAACACGTTTCCATTTCCTTCTCTTTCTTTTCCTTATAAAATACGAGTATATACACTAAAAATTTGGGTGTGTCTAAGAAGAGAGAAAGAGATTTGTGTTGACTGGAGCATGTGTACGCTCGAATTCGTCGTACGGTTTAAAACGTAAGAATGTGCAAGAGTTATCAGAAAAATGAATCGGAAGTAAATATATTTACTGTAGAATATGTTAACTTATTTTTTCATTTATCTAAACAAGTTATTAACGTTTCAATATTAATTAAATTGATTTGTGACCCATATCAAGGAAGCTCGTGTGTTAAGAATAATACATAAGACTAATATTTTTCTGTATAATTTTAATGCGTCTATTTTTTAAAGTATTTTTAATTTGAGTCGTAAATCTTGAGGAATACGAAATTGTTAAGTTAAAGTTTCTTGTCGTTTACTGCAGGAAGGCTGGCTGCACTTGTTTATGACGGTATTAGCGGCGGGTGTGCAATATTGGAGAACTTTGACAACTGTCACACTTCATGCCTGTGTTGTAATCCGCTAGACTTACGCACAGCATTAGTGAGAACTGCATAATTTATAGTCTGAGTAGCCATAATTAATGGGTACACAGAAGTTATTTACCCGAGTATAGTGCAGTTTATACTTAGTTTATACTTCATTCACTTGTACGATGGTTCGGTAAGAGGCGCTGTTTTCTTCTTCTTCTGGTGTTGTTTCCCTTATGATTCCTTGTCACATTCCAACATCTTTTGCAATGGGTACTACATAAAATCAAAAATTAACGTAACCGTTCTACTTACATGATTAAGGAAAGTACGCTTGATTTAGACCAATTAAACAGGGATATGTTGTTAAAATTGTTGTCTTCCGGGCTGTAAGGCAACCATTTCACTGAATCCAGTCACTCTCTTAACACGTCTCGTATACAAGGCAACGAGTTTCTTCTCGCTCCTCGTATCTGTAGCAAACAGGCTCTTCTTTTCTACTAGCGTAGACGTTGGAGTCAGTTTTGGACACTTTATGCAATCCTAATGCGGTAGCCCAGTCAGAAAAACGCCAGACACAGTCCTTTCTTTTCCTCTCAGACCATTTGTTGATGTTGAAGGCATTAGAATGACGTTCTCCTTTTGGAAGATGTCTATTTGGAAGTCTCCGTAAATGTCTCACACACAGTAACAAAGATACGTTCGGACGGGCTCCAGGGTTCTCCCAGAACCTGACTGACATAGTAGAAGATGTATATAAATGTTTAGAAGATATTACATTTTTTATTAAATGATATAAAAACTATTTTAAATAGACGAATAATAATTTTAGTAAACATATGTAAAAACTTTGCAGTATCTGAACATGGTAATTCCAATAGTAGCTTCACACGACTCTGTGTCACTACGGCATAATATTAAAGGAAAGTGAGCAATAATCTTATTTTCTTCTCTCTTCTTCAACAAAAGAAAACCTATAACAAACTGTCTGCAGAAAGTTACCTTCAATTGTCTTGTCAACCAACTCTCAGACAACGGCTGGCGAAGCTTGCAAATATGAAATTTTTAGGCGTTCTAAATTACACACAGGTCCAGATAAGATGGATTTCCTCTTCATGATTACGTTAATATGATTAAAACCCCAGGATTTATCGTTGTTTCCAAACCTTAAATTTAGGGAGAAGACTGACCAAATAACAATCTTCAACGTCTTCTGGACTAGATTTGGATTAAACCTCTGGCCTGTTCCTATTCTAGATCTTGTCTTCTTTGTTTTTGAACGTCCTACATGTCTCTCTCGTTAGGAGTGTATTGGAGAGCCCCTAAACTATCTTAAAAAAGCATAATGTATTCCTGTATTTTATGCTAATCCAACGTCATCACAGAATTGAGCCTATATTAGGCCTAACACGTTCTGCATAACGCGGCCTGACTATGCATAACCTATAAATATTCATTTAACCTATGTTTTCATTTATTGTTAGATTCAAAAAAAGAAAGTTAAACATTTAAAAAAAGCACGGTGTGAAATAGCTGACAACTTAAATATTTCCATTGTTTATGCGTTTGCCGATTTCAGAAGCGTTAATAACATTTAAATTAGTAAAGTAAAAACTTTATAGGTACAAGATAGCGATCATTTGCAAAAATTTGTGTCCAGGGGCGTTTTAACAAAAGAAAAAGCGTACGGTTCATCAACATTGCGTTCTATTAAAATCAAAATCGTCCTTAATTAAATTCTCGTTAATCCGATTCAGAAACGTATAGAATTTATTATGATATCAAATGTGTTTTCAATTAATTCATCCACGTCCGTGAATTCAATATAGCGGTAAAGTAAAATCAACGCCTGTTCTTTGTGTTATACGGTGTAGCACTTCCGTGTACTGATAACTTGCAGCTGCCAACGATTGTCTTCCCACATGATTAATCGTTAGTTGCTGCCAATCACATGAACTTAATTGTGTTCACTATCACTTCGCACATCGTTATTTCCAACCACTGAATACGTTTTATTCACGTTCTGATGTTTAATACTTGTAAGTTTTAAGTTGCGTATTCAGTGAAAACGCGCATACTTTATACGACGCTATAAAAATAAAATTCATTGATAAATGTAAATCTATACGTGTGCTCTTGAATATTGTTTTGTTAAATTTTGGAGTTTCTCTCCGTAACGTTTTGACCGTGCTCATAAATACGAATAGCTGTTACCGGTAGTCTGATAGAAATACAGTTATAATATTTGTATTATGTTTTTCCACTGACACATTAGGATTTATACGAATAATTTAAAAAATAATAAAAACATTATTAATGAAACATTATCATTGGCAATAAACCTGCACTCTAAAAATACTGGGCCTGATGTAGTATGAATGTTTATAATATGTATACTAATATTATGAATGTTTATGCGTCTCTCAAATAAATAACGTGTAACAATAGTATGAAGTACAATAAATTAATTTAATAGTGTAGAGAATATTTCAAATTCTGACATTTAATTCGTTAACAAAATAAAACGTAGCCCTATGACTATTATAATATATTCATTAAGTCTGAAAATTTGAACTGATTTTAGTCAAGTTAACAATAATAGATATTTTTCGCACTTTCAGACAAATTGTTACACATCTGTTGACGCAGGTTGGTAAAACTGTTGTGCAAGTATGGTATTAAGCACAGAAAGAGATAAAGGGAACATATAATCTTCGTATTATGTAGTAAAAGCACATTTTTAGGTACTTGCAATGCACCATATACAAAATGTATCCATTTCCCGGACACATAAGTACACTTATAAGGTTTTCTTCCTTGAATTACAAACGTGAAAGCTGAATTCAATTTGGCATTTCCACGTAGTATATATCAATCGATAAGAAGCATTACTCAGTTCTGTAGAACCGTAGTCCATCTTTTCCTTAACTAACATAACATCTTTTTACATAGGAATTTACGCATTTAGAAAATGTTACGTCATGTTGCAATGGTATTTAAAGTCTCGGCAAACTAAAGTATTTAAAGTACTGTATATTGCAACTAAATTTGTCTCGGCAAAAATAACTTGGCGTGTTCCACACGTTCAAATTCGATAATATAGCTTACAAAGTGATTAATATATTTTACAACTATTACAATATAAATAAAATACAGGCGGAAAAATTATTGTCAATAAAAATCAAACTTAAATTTATGAAAGGAGGAGCGTCACGTCACTTTCTTACAACACACATACAACACATTTGAAAGAAAACAACCATATATAAAGACAAACGTTTTAAAAATGTTTTATAATTGAGATCAGTTAGTGACTGCTACAAGGAATCGTTTTGCCTTCTTGGAAAATGGTTTGATGGAAGTAACTATACTTCTGAGTAAGATGGTTCTAAGTAACTATATTTTTCTCAGTAACAAAAAAAAAATTACACGCCTCTCACCTTGTGGACTATCAGACATCTTTTGCAGCGTTAAGACGTGGGACGTGGGACAGTCGGTGCCATTGATTGCTATCACAGTCTTCTACTTACTATACTGTATAACATGAACACATTACTTAACATGAATAATAAACTCCTCGTTTAGTTGCCTTGAGTTGTCTTGGTTTGTATGTAATCGTTTAGTTGTTAATTATTCATTGAAATATTACGTAATGGCTAATTAATTCAACTCAGAATTCGAAAACCGATTACCTATTACTTATCGGTTGGCTTGCTTAATACGAATGATCAAAAACACAATACTCATTCAGGAAAACCAGTTTTTTATTATAAAAAACGTTGTCTTCCTCTCGCCTATGATATAATGTGGCATTTAAGTGTATGTATTACAAGTAGATACAGTAAGGAAGTAAAGAGTGTAGCCACAGCGGTTTCCTCAACATCATAGAGTTGACAATGTATGGTGATGTTTTTAATAATAAAAAGTTGTTAGTGGATAAACATTTTCAATTCGTTTTACACTTCAAACTATATCCATGAGTGTGGATTAGTCACCGGCACCAGTAAAATGTTCTCTCACGACTAATGATGGACTAGCCCTACTTTAGTGACCAATTACGTGAAAAACTGAACATGAGCTGCATAATACGGATGTAACTGTTATCGTATGTTGGCAGGTGGCAGGCGTATTACATGTTTTTTTTTTCAGGCTATGAAAACTATTTTATAGCCTTAGAAAAAGCAAGAGGAATTATACTGTTGTTGAAGGAGAAAGAATAAAGACAATTAAACGCGTATAACAATCAAGCAGAATGAGAAAAATAGCTACAATGATGGAAACTATTATAAGAGTGGGGTAAGAGTTTGCAATGAAGATAAAATGTAGCAACAACTGAAGTGATGAGAACTGGCAAGAATGAAGGCTTTGTTAACACATTCTTAGAAGGAAAAACTGTAGAGCAAGTATTTTGAAGTATTTGGGAGTACTGTGACATGGATTGGAAGCTGAACGGAGGAATTCCGCAGTAGGATATCAATGGGTAAGAGAGTTTCCGAAAGGATAGAACCATTAGTGACAGCAAGGATTCCGATTAAGATGAGAATGAGGAATGCTAAATGGAGTGAGAGTTTATATGACAGTGAAACGTGTAACATCAAAATGAAAGAAGAAAAATATAGAAGTTCCTAAATATGGTTATGGATGAAGTACAGTATTGATGAGAATAATAGTGGTAAGAAAACTGTTGAAAGTAATAAGAAACAAAAAAACCATCTTGGTTAGACTACATATTACGTAGAACTGTCTGCAGTTAAGAATTATAGAGAGAAAGGTGGAGGACAGATGGGACGAGGAAGGTTGAAATGGTTCATAAAATCAAAAAAGAAAGGAGCTATAGTCAGATGCACAGGACCGAGAAAAATGATGAGCAACCAGTTCTAACCTGTCGCAGACAATTTTACTAGAGAAAAATGAAAACTAAGAAGTTTAGACATTATACATCTCCCTAACCTGAAGATAAGTTATTCTCCTATTTTAACTTAAAGTGATTTAGCATCCCTAGTGAATGTACCACGCTAGAAATGATCCAGCCTCTACCTATTCATAGTTTACAAAGCAATGGCGCTCATACTGTTCCTTTTTTTTACGTTTGCTTCTTCTTAAATATCAGGAACCTCATTATATATGTTTGCAAAGTGAAGTGACTATGTATGAAATAATATAAACATTTCAAAGATAAGTTTCAATAAATTTACTTTTCAACGTAATAAATATAACTCAATTTATTTAAGTCACACGTTAAAATGAGTTATGGCGTGTGATGTATGGTAGCATTAACTTACAATTTTTTGGTGTAGAAAGTGGAAATAACATGGACGTAAATGAATAACAAAGTGTAACTCAAGAAAGTATTGGAATATAAGAGGTGGTTCACTGGGATTATGGTGACATATTAGCAATGCATTATGTCTACAAGGCCTGTCAAACTCCGGAAATGCGTTTATTATTATGTAAACAGTTACGTTTGAGGTTTCCATTCAGTCAACCGCTCAGTTTACTTTAGTAAGCAATTAGATAACCTGAAAGCCTGGTCAGAATTGTACAAAACTGACCATTGCTAGGTTTTGGAATGTCTTTAGTAGACTTTTAAATTTAAACCAACAATACAATGCGTAATTCTGCCGCGTAGAATGATCTACAAAAGTCTAGAACAGCCTCGCGCGCCGCGGTGTGCCAGAAGTCACGTAGGTACTCAGCGTGGCAATGTTGTTGTGGCTAAGCGTAGGATATTCATAACGGTGACAATAATGATCAAGTCCGGCAATCAACACACACACGTTAATTAATGTTAATTAAATTAGACGTAAATAAACAATTATTAACATAGAAACTGGTGATGCGATGTAACGTAATGTAACCGACTTGCTACGCCGTTTATTCTACGCTTTATGTACGTATATCAGACAGTTAGTGTATCGTTGTGGAGTCTCAACGTTTCTCATCATCCGGTAATTGATAACCTGCCTCGCCCACTTTCTCTTCCTAACTTGATTATGGTTCGAGATATCCTAGACACGTAAGTAACACAATTAAGTGCTGGGTAACACATTTATTTCACAAGCCAACGAAACTGCACGTTCCGAAATTACCCAATATTTCATGCCTGTCTCTGGCAGTTGTCTTCACTTCGTGTAGACTTGTAGAGCTTATTATACACTGCTCGCAGTTACTACTGCCTGTGTGTTTCTGTGTGCGCGCGCGCGCGTGTGTGAAAGAACATTGACACACATGAGCAATACGAAATATTAATGTTTTTATAAAAGCGAATGCTAGAGCACTTTCGTATAACGCGCGTTTGTACGCGAGTGCAATTCCAATACAAAAATTAATAAATAAATTATTTTTTTAGATTCGTAGCTAATGGAACTCTCAGTTTCAAAGTAATTTTCTCTGAAAACGCCACTTAAATTTTTAAAATCTATTGCTCTACTCAGTTTTTCGTTAGGACGCACACACTCTGATCCATACATGTTTTACCATAATCAATAAATAAAATATCAAATTCAGAAATTATAGATGTCGTCGTTTGGACAATGCTGAACATCCTTGTTGTGAGTAAATCCCAGTACATCCCAGCAAATCTATTACCACGAGCCTAGATGGAATTTTAAATTCCTGTTTATTACATGGAACCTGAGTATTTAACAGTTTACTCAAAGAGGACTCATATATTAAGAACTAAATACTTATTCACGTTAACGAATCAAGCCTCCTGCCGTTATGAATAGTAAGAAGATGTTTGGCACATTGGGGTGGAGGAAGACGACGATATTCCTCAGGCAGTGTGGAGTAAAGAAGTGGTTACATCTGGGGAATATTGAAAATGTAGGAATTATACACGAAACCAACAATGCACACTGTGGAACCAGAAGCGCAGAAAAAGAAACGTCACTCACCGCAAATACCAGAAACGAATCTCAGTTACGGGTGTCAGTAAATTTAATATAGTTTTTTTTAATGACAGCGAAAAGCAATCAGGTGTTTCAATAATAAAGTCAAAGTACAGCCATATACTAAACGAAGTGTTCTGTTTACTGCACAGCTGGAAGTGAAGCGTTCTGATTAAAGTTCCGATCAAAGAACAGAATTTAATACACATCTCAGAAAGGCTTCCAGAGATATTCTTGAAGTACATGTCAAAAAAACTGATCATCGTCGGCACCCGTCCAAACGCAAACTCACTGGAATCAGAGGCGTTGACTATTACGAAAAATAATATGCATGATTTTCAAACGTTATTCCATACTTAAACAACAATTTATGACTATACTCAATTTTCTCAACCGCATACTTTCAAGTTGAAGATGTTTATAAAATTAGCTGTTGCATGCTCAACGCTCTCGAATTTTTCTAGAGTTAGTATTTGTCATGCGAAGTGCTGCTGGTATAAGGAATCGGATATATGTTTTTTAAATGAAGAAGTGGACTGTATAAATTGAGTTAACTAGCCATTTATTGAAGAAATTACATAATAAAGCGCATGGCCCATGCAATTACGTGTGGCGTACATTGCCAAGATAAATAACGATAGAAGAAAGAAAATTGTATAAAGAAGTTAAATAATTAAATTTCACATCGCCGCGGCTAGCAAATAGAAAAAGAGTATTGAGCGGTTGAAGGCTGAGTTTTAACTAACTACTGTCGCAGCTCGCAACTAGAGAACTGTACTTTAAGCGGATGACGTAATTGCGTGGGCTGATTGCGCGCGGGTATATAAACAAGTACAAAGATTTAACATACTGCCCGCCCAAAATCGGGCGATTTTGACATAGGTTACAGTATGAAAAGTTGCTTGAAAAAATGCAAGTATACATTAACAAGTTACCAACCTGAAATATGTGATAATACATAGTATAATGAATATTGGCGCATCGATAGATGGCCCATTAGATAGCATAAATACAAATACAATATTAAATACAATATAAATAAATTTAAATACAATATTGATTAATACTCATCGAATAATATATAATAATAAAATACAAATGCTAGAATGTCTGATGACACATAATAATAATAATGACAATATACCCAAATTCAATAACAATGATACATGGCAATGAATAACACATAGTAAGTAGCATTACACAATAACTAATAGAAATCCAACAAATTCAGTAATAATAGCATGATAATAAGTGCATAATAAGCAATATTACATAATAATACAATGGTAATATGTACACAAAATTCATGATAATAATAGCACTACACCAAACAGTACACAATAACTGACATCACACTGACGAAAAAACACTTAAAATGTTTACTAATGCACATATAAATAGCGTACATTAATTTGGTATAAATATAAATATAAATGTATAAATAAGTACTTTTAACATCGTACTTACAGTAGTACGTAGAGCATGTGCTCATCCGGAAATGTCCCGGGCATGAAGCACTGAAAAACAAATTAGTCTGTAGGCACGGGAAGTGGGCACAGTTTGTGGACAGGCCTACGCAGGATGCCGTTTGTGGTGCGGACATCCGCTACGCGTATTAATGAATCCTGACCTTCATAGATTTGGGTGACAATACCACGTTTCCACTGCAGAGGTGGGGTATTGTCTTCTAAAATGAGGACGAGTTGTCCTGGAGACTTTGAATGTTTGCGCCATTTATTTCGTTGTTGCAACTGATGCAAATAATCTCTTGACCATCTCTTCCATATAGAGTGGGTGAATCTCTGCAGAAGCTGCCACCTCCCCAAGCGACCCATTTTTATATCCGAATAGTCGGGTTCCGGGAGCGAAGTAAGTGGAGAACCAACTAAATGTGCTGGAGTCAAAGGCTCGGGACCCCCAGAGTCATTTGAAATGGCGAACAAGGCACGCGAATTCAGACATGACTCTATTTGAGTCAAAACAGTGTAATGCTCTTCAAAGTTGAGAAGCGTCCTGCCAATAACGCGCCGTAAATGAAATTTAACGCTTTTGACTCCGCTCTCCCATAGCCCACCGAAATGAGGAGCTGACGGAGGTATGAAAGACCACTTGACTCCCTGTGAACTGGCGAAGTCCTGAGTGGATTGTTGAAATTCGTCTTGTTGAAAAAGTTTGTACAAATCGTGTAATATAGTCCCAGCACGACGGAAATTTGTACCGTTATCGGAAAAATTTGTGCAGGGATGCCCCTGCGAGCAATGAAGCGTTTTAAAGCATCTATAAAGGCGTCTGCAGTCAAATCTGATACCAATTCAAGGTGAATTGCCTTAGTGACCATGCAAATGAAGAGTGAAATGTATTTGTGAACGATTTGGACCGCTGCCCGCCCTGACGTAGAAATATGGGACCTCCATAGTCAACGGCACATTGTGAAAATGGCTTAGAAGGAGTGACTCTGGAAGAGGGTAATTGTCCTAAAAGCTGACGTGAGCCAGTTGCGCGAAATCGAAAACAAGTGATGCATTTGTGTATCACGGAGCGTATGTAAGATTTGTCATTGATGATCAATATCTTTGACGTAGAGAGCACTGCGTTAATTGTACTCCGGCATGGAGTAGTCGAATATGCTCGTTTTCTATAATTAGTCTAGTGAGATGAGACTGCGGGTGAAGTATGATCTGGTGTTTACTATTATAGTTGAGCTGAGACTGTTGAAGGCGTCCGCCCACGCGTAATATCCCCGTGTTGTCTATAAAGGGAATAAGCGAAAAAGTTTTACTAGTATTAGGTACAGGGCGTTGTGCCTGAAGTTCTTTAATTTCGATGTTGAAATGCGATAGCTGGGATTGACGTATAAAAATCAAAAGTGTACTGCGTAGCTCCTGTGAAGTTAAAAAGGAAGTGTTTCTGTTAGCGACTGTAGACTTAGCGTTCCGAATGAATCGCAGGCAGTAAGCAAACACACGAATAAGTCTTGAAAGCGAGGAGTAAATTTCAATGTAATTAGGAGTGGATGAAGTAGTAACCAGAGCGAGTTGACCTTGTTTACGTTTTTCTTTATCCAGATCTGGATGAGTGCAGGAAGAGTTGGATTCGAAAGGACTGGTGGGCCATGCTGAAGGCTCCTTAGACAACCAGATGGACCATGCCACCATTGCGGGTGGTGGTGCAACGAACGGGGTAAACAGCCGCGGGATAGAATGTCCGCGGGATTGTCATGCGAAGCAACATGATACCAGGTGCCCTTTGCAGTGAGCTGCTGTATCTCCGCGACGCGGTTGGGCACAAATACCTTCCACCTAGACGACTGTTGGTGAATCCAGTGCAAGGCAATCGTAGAGTCAGAATAAAAATACAACTTGCTGAAATTGTAGGTCACAGCGTTGACAACCTTATAAACCAACTGAGCCAATAATAGACAGGCGCAAAGTTCAAGTCGAGGTAGAGATATCTGCTTTAAAGGGGCGACTCTAGATTTGGAACACAATAAGTGAGATGATATACTGCGGTCAGAATATACTGTACGCACATAAATACAGCATGCGTAACCCTTTACTGACGCGTCGGCAAACCCGTGTAATTGAAATGAAATGATTGGAAAATTACATGAATCCTTTATAGCTCTAGGGATCTTAAAATGAGTGTCTGAAATTAATTGAGCGTAAAGCTCTGCCCATTGAGTTGATAATGAGTCAGATAGCGGTTCGTCCCAATTGGTACCCGATGACCATAGCGTTTGCATAAAGTGCTTACACCAAAATGTAATAGGGCCAATGAGCCCTAATGGGTCGTAAATTCCAGCGATGACGGATAATACCCTTCTTTTATTAAACACATCGATTTTAAGATCTCTTTGGAAATTGTATATGAAGTTGTCAGCCTGAACGTCCCACTGAATACATAAAGTGCGGACGGTTTGGTCCTTGTTGAAGTCCAGGGACGAGTTGGTATGTGAAGATATGATATTCCGGTCATTAGAAGACAATTTATGCAGAATGAAGCCGTACCAGTTTAATAAACCAGAAATGTCAGAGTTTAATCGGGCTAAGACGTGTGAGCTATCAGATCCGGTGATGAGATCGTCGACGTAAAAATCGTTTGCAATGACAGAGCAGGCTAAGGGGTGCTGAGTACTGTTTTCTTGTGAGATTTGTTTTAAACATCTAGTGGCCAAACATGAAGCGCTTGCAGTCCCATATGTGACTGTTCTCAAAGCATAGTGTTTAAGCTCCTTGTGGGGAGCGTCACGCCAAACAATTCTTTGCAAGTTAGAATCCCTTGGGGACACCAAGATTTGGCGATACATTTTCTCGATGTCGGCAATGAGTGCGTATCGGTGCGTTCTAAATCTGGCCATGATGAAGAAAAGATCCTGCTGGACCGTAGGACCAACCATGAGGGTGTCGTTTAAAGATAAATCATTTGATGTTTTGGCTGAGCCATCGAAAACAACGCGAAGTTTGGTGGTTGTGCTAGTGGACTTGACGACAGCATGGTGTGGTAAGTAAAAAATATTCGACTTATTGATTGATAAATCATATGAATTGAGTGGAGACATATGACCCAGGCTTAAATATTCCTGCATAAAATTACTATAGTATTTGTACAAAGACTGGTTTTGCCTGAATTTGAGTTCGAGTGTCTGAAATCTGCGAACTGCTCCGGGGAGTGAATCGCCGAGATGCTCTGTCTTACGGGGTAGTGACACAACAAACCTACCACTAGTGTTTCGAAAGGTGTTTGTGAGGAGATGATTTTCACACTCCAGTCCTCAGCTGAGGGAGCACAGAAAGAAACGTCCTCCAACTGCCAGAAGTTCCTCAACTGTGACGAGATGGCATTATTGTCGTCACGAGCCATAAACGAAGAAACCGGTTTTGTCATGTCTACGTTAAAGGGTAAATTTCCGGCGAGGATAAAACCTAGTTTTGTTTCCTGTATTATCGGAAAGTGCGGACTGCGAATGAATTTAGTCGGCTCAATCAATTGCAAAAAATACTGTGCCCCAAGTAATATGTCGATCTGTGACGAAAAATTAAGTTGCGGGTCAGCTAAAAATATGTTTTTTGGAATGTTTAATGATGACATATTAAAAGATTCCGTTGGGAGGTTATTTGTAATTCTGGGCAGAACAGCGCAGTGTACATTCAAACTGAAATCCCTGTAGCGTGAGTTTAGGCGCACCCTTGTACTGAAATTGGCTTGGTATAGAGAATTATTTATGCCCGTGATAGGCAGTTCGGACTTGTTTAATTTTAAGCTCATGCGACGTGCGAATCCCATGGTGCAAAAGTGTGCTTGTGAACCTGATCCAACAGGATTCTTACCGGGTGTTTGTTACCGGCACGATCGGCTGTGGTACATACGGCGGTAGACAATAAAATTGATTTGTAGTTTTAGGGAACATTGATTTATTGTTCCTGCTCGAAGAATTATTCGTTGACGGGTGAATCATGGTGTGGTGCCTTTTCGAACATGCTCTGCACGAAAATTTGGAAGGGCAACGCGAGGTTTCATGGCCCGAGCGTGTGCAATTTAGGCAGAGCTTGTGATTCATTAAAACGTCTTTCCGTTGACTCGGATGTAAAGCCACGAATTGTGGGCATTCGGACAATTTATGATTGCCGCGACACAGCTGGCAAAGTCTATTGCTTGTTTGAGTGTGTATCAGTGACCCAGTGAACTCCGCACGTTTAGCCGGTTTGCGATAAGAAGTTTTATCGCTAACTTGCCTACCATATGACGAACCAGTCGGTACGCTAATATTTTGCAACAGCTGGCGCCTAGTATTTAAGAATTTAATGAAGTTATTGTAATTCGGAAGCTGTTCGTCAGTTAAACTTTCCTTCCATAATCTAGATGTGCGATCGTCAAGTTTTTGGGCGAGAAAATCCACAAAAATAATTTCGAATGTGTTCACTGGTAAATTTAATGAATTCAGAGCATTTATGTTAGCAGTGAGATCATCTATAAATTTGGAAATGCTAATCATAGAGTCCTGCTGCATGTGCTTCATGCCCAAGACATTAGCCACATAATACGCCGTAACAATCAATCTACTGTCATACCTGGCTCTCAACAACTCAATGGCCACCGTGTAGTTTTCGTGCGTGTTTGGGAGTGATTTTATAACATTCAGTGCCTCATCCCTTAGTGATGAGTGCAAGTAGTGAAATTTTTGGATGCTGGTCAGGTCTGTTCGGACATGAACCAACTCCACAAACATATGGTAAAAATGTTGCCAGTCAATTATGTTACCTGCGAAGCAGGGTAGTTTAATTGGTTGTAATTGAATAGGAGGCGTACTGAATGTGACGACTTCGGACTGATTTAGTATTTTCTTGCTCATCTCTTCGGCATGATCTAATAAATTTTGCAACTTGCATTCTATGTTACACAAATCATCTTCCGTCTGAACTCTATCACTAACGGATGCAAAATCAGCGTCCTCAGACTCAATTTGCGTTTGAATCTCATCATATTTTGCGGATAGCTCCATCAGATGACGAAGCTTTATTTTTAGCGCATGGTGGTCATGCGTATCATGATCAAAATTATCCGCGTAGGTGTTTATGCGCGATATAGAGGCCTTGATCGTGCCACGCTTTTAGATCAGCGCCTTCATATCAGTCATGATTGTGTATCACTTGAAGATTTGAACGATAATAAGGAAACCTAAGTGAATGCAGAGAGATGAACAAGACCAATGCAGGTTATCTAATTTATGAAGTCACGCTACAACGCGGTAACCATTGATTAACACATCTCAGACTAATTCTATGTTGTACTAAATACTGATATAGACAGCATATACAATATAACAGTATAATCCCTATTGCTTTGAACACTATTTAAAAATATGATTTACAATTAAATCAAAAAATATGAACATAAGCTTGTTGAGTTATTTAAGTTTGTGATTGATTCACAGAAAAATTTATAAGCTTGTTAAGTTATTTAAGTTTGTGATTGATTCACAGAAAAATTTATAAGCTTGCTGTGTTCGCAAAGAATTCCAAGTTCATACTCAAATGAAACTGATATAAGAAAATTTATATTATTATTTTTTTTAAATACGGCTTATTTTAGTTGAATGCCCTTGAAAGGTATACACAATTATGTAAAATTGAAAGGATCATATGAAACATAAATTTATAGTCACTTGGCATGTGGTACTTATCGACATGTTCAAGAAGGTCTCAGAGCGTGTCGAATCCTTGGCAGTCCCATCCGGCACCCATGAATTGACGATGTAGACACTGTTGATGCCTGTCAGGTGATGTCTGAAGTGGTCGAATTCTGCATAGGCTGGATGCTTTGGATTTTCCCAAGTGATGAATGCCACGTGGTGATGGTGTTCAAATGCTGAAATAATGCTTCGAACGATCCGGTCGGCGAAGTATGACGTCCCCAAAGTCGTGCAATGCGTGCTCCAGTTATGGTTGATAATTAAGAACTGTTGATTTAATTATGTTGTTAAATGCTGATAGGGCCTGCTAATTGAACTGAATCCATGAAATGAATACTCGGTGAAATAAATTATTTGTGGAATGAATCATCCATGAAATGAATGATCCGGCCCGGAGGACCAAATGTTGCATGCTCAACGCTCTCGAATATTTCTAGAGTTAGTATTTGTCATGCGAAGTGCTGCTGGTATAAGGAATCGGATATATGTTTTTTAAATGAAGAAGTGGACTGTATAAATTGAGTTAACTAGCCATTTATTGAAGAAATTACATAATAAAGCGCATGGCCCATGCAATTACGTGTGGCGTACATTGCCAAGATAAATAACGATAGAAGAAAGAAAATTGTATAAAGAAGTTAAATAATTAAATTTCACATCGCCGCGGCTAGCAAATAGAAAAAGAGTATTGAGCGGTTGAAGGCTGAGTTTTAACTAACTACTGTCGCAGCTCGCAACTAGAGAACTGTACTTTAAGCGGATGACGTAATTGCGTGGGCTGATTGCGCGCGGGTATATAAACAAATACAAAGATTTAACATTAGCTGTATAATTTAAAGATTGGTAAAAAAAAAATAAGCCATCGTATATCATCACTACCGACATCATCATTGTTGTGATGACGTATCTGCTTGACAATTCCAGTACTATTTAAAATTGATTATTACGGCTTTATGTCAGTTTGTGTCTAATAACTATGTATTGGTAAACATGAATAGTAATAAAATAAAGTGAAGTTGAAGTTTCATAATTACTTAATAAAGTCTACTCATATACGAATTGTATAGTGCATTTAATATTCTTCTGTTAACTCATCCAGCATTTCATTAGTCACGTTACTTAGGTTCATCTTAAAATCACTAACCATGTTCAGAAATCGCATAAATTAATTATGGTGGCGTAGCGTTTTGAATTTGCATAAACATTGGAAAATGTAGGAGAAATACTAGATAGATTAACGTTGGAGAAAGACTAACGATAGTTTTACGGCCTAAGATGTTGTAATAAAAACATCCTAAGACTTAGCAAAGTAATAAAATGAAGTAATGCCGCCAAGCATTATTTCTTACGTTGAATGTAATACATAGTTTACGCCAGAGCTATGATACTGGGTATTAGCATGTGAACTTTGTAGCAGAAACAGTGTTTTGAAAACGCAATATAATGTTTGGTTTCTTATTGTAAATATAGATTATTTTTTTAAATGTTCCTCATCCTCCATATCATTGCGTCAGACTGTCGAATAAATTCATGTCAGTCATAAAAATTATATGATAATTAAAAGCAATTATCGCGCATACATGTACATGAAGGCGCGTATAAGAATCAGTTCATTATAACACACAAGTATTAACTGTTTATAGTAACGTAAATTCCGGACAGTTAATAAGAATAAGGTATGTACTGAAATGTGTGCGTGATGTAAGAATATGCGTGACCACGGCAAAGCAGAAAGCGATATTACATAACAGAAGGGATATAAATTTACGGGATTGTGAAGAACTCATTTATTGCGTGTGTATTGCAGTTTAGTGACCGCATAGTAAAAGTATCACGGCGAGGTGGCATCCCAGCACCTGATAGTACACATAAACGTGGCCAAAAGTAAATGCGCGACAGACTATCTGAATTGACAACATCCGTTAAGGTTTCTGTTGGATTTTCTCCACTACAATGCAATTGTATTGAATTGTCTAATGTGCACAAATGGAAGGCAAGGACTTATAAAACGAGCAAATAAAGAATGAGACAGTCAAGTAGTCAAGTCTTCTGATGGAGAGATTACACACGTTACATTTCAGTACCGATGGCGGAACCCAAATGTGTAGAGAGTTGAATATAAGAAAAATAATTACAAATGAAGGGAAAATTTTGGAGTTTTACGTCTCCTGTTGGCCAGCTAGAAGACGCGGACACCTGCCTCTCTAATGACTGAGAGTGACGGAATTCAGATGACCCGGTTTTCCCATATTTTAGCACTTTGGTCTCTCGTCCTTTTCGTTGTACACATTGGTCCAGATCGTTTACTGACCATACGTTTCTTTCATTTATCCTTTTTCTTCCACTTTGCATTTGCAGAACTTTATCTAACTCATTTTGTATTCAGTCGACTTTGGTGCAACCGAACACCGATTTGCTAGCTTCTTGTAGTTAATATCGGTAAACAGTATCTGTTAATATTTGAATTCCAGCCGCATTCGAAAGTCTTACTGCCATCGTTTACTTCAAACTCCTATAGGCCGTGTCGGAAAGATGTGCTTTCGGCATAGGTATTTTAGCTATAGGAAACTACTTTCTGTAACAACTATTTAGAGCAACAATAAGTGAGACACTAAATTTCTTCTTCGTTGTCCGCGTGCGGCAGCATCATACCGTCCACGGTAAATTACCCAGTACGGTGTTTAGGGGAAAACTTTACTTACCTAATAAATTTTAAAAGTTTAAAATTTTCTTAACGGTAATGTTAGTCAAAAATTTAGGCCTATGACATCTGTATCATCACTAGGAGACCATCTAGCACAGATGTCACACCATCATCCACGTATATATTATTAAGTGGCTTAATAAAGTAATAAACATTACCAAGAAATAAACTGAGTAAGTTCTCTTATGGTATGTTCAGTTTCCGGTTTCCACCGCTGAAGACCTATTTCTGAGATAATATTTATGAGGAAGTATTGAGGATGGTGAAAGCAAATCAACGCCAGAGGCAGTCAAACAACTTCAGCTTGATATAGATTACACCCCTGCAGGAGTTCTTCGTGGATAGAATACTCACACACACACACACACAAACACACAATACTTGTAATAATTAAGCAATTTACTGGAACAGTCGCTACCAATGATGTCTTCATATCAGGTCGCTCCAACACTGTGCCGTTATACAGCTGTAATAATTACATCTAACTGACCTGCTATGACTAATTTATGCTTGGCTCAGCGTTATTGAACTACGGACGATCTGGTGATAGAAAACTCGATCATCCACAAAAGGTTACATCAGGTCGTCAAAAGAAACTTTATGGACAGAAACTTTACTTCTTTACTGCACACCCCATTTTGTTTGACGTACACCTGGGTATTGCATAATTTTAATTCAGCTCAAAAAGGATAAAACTACGTTCTACACAATTTGGTAAATATATTTTCCCTCTATTTATCTATTTGTTTGCTTCTTCACGTGACAGGTTACATTCATACACTTAGTTGCACAAATACACACTTGGACCATGAGTGAGTGTGTGTGTGCGTGTGTTTGTGTGTGTTTGTGTGAGTATGCGCGTGCGCGTACATGCGTGCTAATATATAAACGAATCTACATATGTAACATTTATTCACGTATTGCACTTGAAACACGTCAAATATTCGACACTTTCCACAGAAAAGAGGCGCCCAGACAATAGTCTGCTCGGGGGTGTTTACGAATCTTTTCACGGCTGTGTGGCCGACTTCTGAACTTTTACTTTTTTACAAGGGCGATTCTCGTTAAATCAATGACTTTGTGGATTTTACAGCACATTTATTTTAGTGAAAAATTCGTATCTGAAAAATGTTTTCTTAATTAAACGTTGTGCGCACTTAACAAAGCTTAAGGAGTGCTCCGCGGGGTGTCTAAACTCTTTTATTCTCTAACCTTTCTTAAGTGGTAATATTTTCTTTTCGTTCCTATCAATACTTTACTTGATTTTAACCACTGAAAAAAGTAAAGGACGATTTAATAATTTAAAAAGTACGGTTTCAATCCGTTCATTTACAATTCTGGTAACCAATATAAATATTTCATAGCATCCAGGTGAACGAACGATACCGATGATATGGTACAGTGAAATAGAACGTATAACTGTAAAAAACCTTGGCCGTATGTCTAAACCTTACGGTCATTGTATTACACATGCTGTGTGTATAATTGGTAAACAGATACAGTTATATTGCGATTAAGGTCAAGTTAGATGGTCTGTGGGCTGTGAAACAGCGATATTTGTTCTAACTTGGATAACCGACCGAACTCCTCACACGGGTGTTAACCTCAAAAGGCAGCTGATGCGTTACAATCACAGATGTGCTGCAGCTTGTTGGCTGGTTTCTCAATAATCAACGAAGTGTTATTAAAACAGACTGCCACTTGGGAAACGGCAGTACGTCCGAAACGTGTTCATGCTATTTTGTTTAATTGAATGACATGATAAAGTAAACGTGACATAGCTTTTTCATCAGTTAATGTGTACGAAATCTGTCAACTTCGTTACCACTACAAAGCTTTTGTATTCCGTATTTTTCCGTTTAACTCCATAAACTCGGTACAATATACACTTTTCTTTAAAGTGTTGTACAATATACCACATGTACAATTTCATTAAATATGATGATGGACCGATTGGCTTGATTCCATTACATCTTTGCTTTAGAATTTCATATTTTTGTTTGTTTTTGGTAAATAAGATCGCGAACTAACATTTAGGAATGCCACTAACTCCTCACGTGATATCCTATCCTGATGGACTGCAAATACTCAAGTCTGCAGCTACAGTCTGCATACCGAATATTACATAGACGTTGTAATTACAAAACAGTTGTGAGAGAATGATGCTTACATAACCGGTATGTGTTTTCGTTTTTCAGTTGTCTACAATCTTTGGTTATTTTGAATTTTGATTTGTTCTGAAGACGAAGAAACAAAATTTAACTTTGACAGTTCTAACGTGTGTCCATCTACTTCAATGACAGCAGCAAAACCGTAACAAAACAGACACTTATATCAGTGAACAGAGACACTGATGCAGAATTGATGCGCTGTAATTGTAAACCAGGAGAGAAATCAAAACATGGGTCAAAAAGACAAGAATACCTTTTTCATGTACTTTTTTGCATGTACTGACTGTAACACGCACACACATAGGAATAAAAGAGTTATAAATCTGGCTACTGTGCATCAATTGGTAAGGCAGGAATACTTCCCTATAGGACAATACTGTATACGTCGGGAGTAAAATGCTGTGGTAAGAACATTCACTCACGCAACGAAAGCCTTTAGCGTTTATATGTTACCATTACATACGAAGCCGCTTATCAATCTAAACAAAGTCTTCCTCGATCTTTCACTAACATCCTAATAGTGAGTTCAGTACTCAGTGTTTAATATAGTACATGTACAACATTGGAAAAGTTGTAAAAAGTTATATAGTTCGTTTAGAATTAACGTACTCGTTATTAAACATTTTTGTTCATTCAAAAAAGTGGTTACAGGTATCTAAACGTCTCCCTGTTAGAGAATAGTAAGTTCTAAGTCTCGTAGGTTACATAACAATTTACCGTTTATCGCTTAACGCAGCACACTGGACGAATTCACGTTTCGCTAATTTGATTCTGCTTTGTATTAACGAAAACTTCGTTCTGTTAGAAAATTAAGGTGTTTCTGATGCACTACCTTAGTCGCGAAGTCTCTTACTTTAGGCTTCCACGAGAGCATCGCCTGTTTTGCATTAGCTCTGCTTTTGATCACCGTGTGTCAACGTATTCTGACTCACTCAGACACTTTTGCACGTTTATTGAATTTGATATCTAGCTGAAATACCCACTACTTAATTATTGTTTACGTTTTTGTGAGCTTAATTACTATATTAGTAAGGTTGAGTATTGAAGACAAAAGACAAAGTACTAGCTCTGTTGTCTGTACTTGTTAAAGAGATTGAAAGCAAAAGTCAATATACACACTTTGACACGTGTAGAAACATGGACTGTGCAATGTATACTAGACTAACCACATTTTGTCTTTTGACTTTTCAACGATTTGTTACCCAGTCTTGAACTAGCCTATTTTTCTTGATAGGCTCAACCACGTGTAGAAAAGAGTGGAGACGAGAGGACGTCTCGATAAGAGATCTTGATGCATATCCATATCATGTATATTATGTTGATATACATAATAAGAGATATCCATATTATATGGTATGAGTAAAGTACCTTTCGCTAAAAGTTGTTCGGTCATAAAATTACATCAGATGTCAATTGTGTCATAGATCAGTAAAGCCCAAATACGTGCACCGTATGTCAATTTACGAGGAGTTGTTATCTTACACCTACGTGTTGTATTCATACAGACTACCATTAATAGTTATTCTTCTGTTGTAATATTAGACTGACGTATTATGATCATAGTGAAACTTGAAACCAAGCTATACATTACAGCAGTTTTGACGTGACGTGTTTTTGATGCCATCTCCACTGGGATACGTCAGACACGATTGATCTGTAAAATATTGCACATACGTGGAACAAACAAATGCAATTGCAAAGTGATTAATGTTCGTATATGAGTAATTGTGTACAAGTGCTAACACAATGACACTACCTGACTTCCTTCAGCGTGTGCTCTTAGAGCACGCCGTATGAAAACGATATGTCAAAAAAATCTACATTTTTAAATTATTTTTTATAATTTATTTTTTCTTTTTATTTACTCATTTAAAAGAATACAAATAAGTAAAAGAATAACAATGATAAACAATTGAGCGAAAATTATACCATAGTGATACTGATGAGTGCTATTGCCGATATTGTTTCTTTTTTTCTAAAATATCTCAACGCAAAGTGAAATCACACAAAATCTGATCTATCCCAAAAGCACTTTCCAGTCTAGTTGCAGAAGTTGACACAACTATGAAATAATAAATAAGCAGTTTTAAGATTTTAAAATAATTATTTCAATTAAACGAGTACAACGTCTTATTATTAAGAAATAGACATTTATTATTTGTTGGTCCTATATTAAGTTAATCTTGTGTTTAACACTTGAATTAATTTTTTGAGGTATCGTGTTAACAACAGCGAATAACTAAAAAGACTATTTGATAGCCTCACGAATCTCAAACAGCTTGATAAGGCTGCTTCAATAACCATCTCTTGTCTATTGATTTTACAACGGATTTGTTACCCAATCTTGGACTAGCCTATTTCCATTGATAGGATCAACCACGTGGAAAAAAGAGTGGAGTCGATCCATATTGTGTTATTACATACACATTAACATTGTACAAAATAAGAAATATTTTTATTTTTTATGTGTACCAGTACAATGTGAATCACCTCATACAATATGAGTTCAACTAACAATTCTGAGAAAAGTTTGAAAAGCTTAATTGATGCGCGACTATTGAGTCGTTATACTGAACTTTCGGTAGAGGTTGCACCGATGGCAAGCAAGTTCAGTCATAACTACAGAGGCTGTACCGGTAAACAATCTATTCAATTATCTGTAAAATGTTTACCTTATTTCTTCCGTCGTGTGACTTCGTGTTGCGTTTTGATTTAATTTATGCGTTTCGAGACATATGTCTCGTCATCAGAAATAAATAAAATAAAAATTCACTCTTAGCGAGGTCGTTACATATTAAAATACAAATATTTGAAAACGATTACACACATACCCGCTTTACTTGAGTGCGCACTCGAGTCGGACCGATCGGACACTGACTATCAATCGCTACTGTGTAGACAGGTTTATTGCAGTATCGTAGAGCGGGTTTGATTTAAAATTTAAATGGTCGTTTAGCACGAAGTCACGACTGTGTACGTCATTGTACGCCCTATATATCTCAAATTCTTCCAAGGCGTTCATGTAAGTGCCTTTATTACAAACATTCATGGGTTTCAAGTTGGAAACAAAGCTTGTATATTTATGATTTTCGTTTATCAAGTGACGTGCATAGTTGGAGTTTATGCTTGATGGTGATGTCTGACCCTTCAGATTGTGCTTTGGCGTGTGTTCAATAAAACGTTTTTGGAAACCCCTTTCCGTCTGGCCGATATAAAAGCATTCACAATCGTCGCACGATAATTTATACACCTCCGTTTTCTTTTCTAAAGGGATAGTTATTTTATTACGGAATATGTTCATAAGATTATTGTTGGTTCTAAATATTACGGTTCTATTGTTATTATTTAATACACTAGTTAAAATTTTTGGCATTATGTTGGTGTATGTCGTTGAAATAAAAATGGTTTTTGTGTCTTTTTCTATACGGGGTTTAGATATTCAATTATAATTGCAGTGGCTGCTTTACTGACAAGCCCGACTGACTTATTATCAGTCACAACTACACTGGTTGTGCGGCGGTTGTCAACACTGATCAGTTATAGTTGTAGAGGTTGACTGGTCGTGTTCAGTCACAACTGTAGATATGAGAAACCTATTTAATCGTCACCATAGAGGTTATCCGCTAACTAACCTGCCCATTCACAGCTATTGATGTTGTGTCCCGATAACGTGTTTTTAGTCACAATTTTCTCAGTACCAAAAACAGATCTCGGTTGCTTCAGTTCTGAGCTGCAGTGCCTACGTGGTGCAGCGCGTACTGTTAAAGGTTTGAGAGGTTTTTGCTTTTACGATTATCACAAATATCGTCCTCTCTATCACAATTATCTCAATATTCTTCTTCCTAATTTTCTTGCTAGTTATGTTTCACTTATTGTACTCAGAGCACGTGGTATAATAAATAAAGGTCTAAATTTGCAGTGTGCTATAATAGTTAAGGTTTCAGTCGATGGATGTGATACCTCGTATTGAAGTGTCTTCTTTAAATATGCTAACTTGAATAAGTACTCGTATTCTACTTTACATGTTTTTTTCTAATAATTTATTTCCAAATATTCATGACTAATTTGCATCCTTTTAAAACTTCTTTCAATGATGAATTGTCACAAAAACATATCTTTGGCCAATGGATTGTACGGTATTCATGGTTTGTTGATCATTCTACAGGTGTCCCATTAACTGTAAGCAGCATTACAGTGTCCCATTATTTTTGGAATTAACCGACACAAACGTGAACAAAATTCGTTAATAATGTGCAGTAAATAGCGCATTGCTGGCACGGATACAACGGATACGTACCCCCTTACTTCCATCACATTGCACCATTGTTGTCAATTATTATACATTAACACCAACACACCTGTCATTTACAGCGTTTATTTTTAATAAGTACAAATACTTGAATATTAGATAATAATTTTACCAATTTACTGTATGAAAGTTTTGATAATAATTAAAACGGATGTTTAAAAAATTTGAGAGTTATAAATTAAGAATCAGGATCGTATTGTTTCTTGAGACGAGTTAACGATAGTTGATGAAATTTCTGGAATTGGTTAGGAAAGTAATTTGGTTAGCATTCCGACGGAGACGGAGATTAAGACCCATTAACGGTGAGTGAACTGCGACAGCTCCCTGCCCTGACCGTCCGACCGCTAGTTCGATTCCACAACACTCGTGTTAACAAACACTAAGATCCTGAGTAATGTTTAACCTCTCTGCCCGTTCGGAATACTGTCACAAATAATTTATTATAATGTTCATTTTTTTGACGTGTATTGGAACACAATTAAAATAAAGATATAAAAAACATGGAATATGTAGTGTAAAGGTTTTAATGAATTAAAATCTGTGTGGATCTAACTCGAAACACAGTTAGGTAGTTAAGTGGTGACAGTTTTGTGGAAGCAATGTACACCAAACCATTTCTAGCAGACTGATTTAAAAAACAGTTTGTCAACATTTAACGCACCCAGTAAAACACGCATACATTATACAGACACACTCGCGCGCGTTCCCGTTTATTTGTGTAATTACAGGCATAGGAACGTAAACAAAATGTATATTTATTTCCACTCTGGATTTTACTTCAGCAAACAAAAAGGTCACTCATGGATGTTACGTTGTTCCCATGACAACCCTTTTTCTGTGATGACGTCAAAATTGTACTAGCGCTTTCGCTTTCTTTTTTTTATTGGCAATGAGGTTACGTTGGGGCGAAGTCGTCGTGAAGCGTGATACATACTGCAGTATGGTAATGAGAGGGGCAGTCCGTAAACACACATCCGCGCGCGCACACGCGTATACGTTACATTGCTCACCACCAATTTTCCCCTCAAATTTATTTTATAAAGTAATATTGTGTAACGTTTTAATATACGCCACCTTAGATTACAAAAATTACGTACTTGGAATATATATAGGACCTATAGGCTATATTTTTTCGTACACTCTCTCTCTCTCTCTCTCTCCTCTCTCTCTCACACACACACACACACACACACACACACACACACACACAGATACACACAAACACTCGTAAAAATGTATTTGTGTATTGTTTGCACAGCTCAAATTTTTATTACCTTAAGAAATTAAATAGCTTATTAAAGAAATTTAAGTTGTAAAAAATTTCCTAAACATGCATATTTAAAATATATTAGAGAATATAAGACTAGGAAACTGTCTAAAATTCATTATGTTAGGGATTCGTGTTGTCTGAGTCAAGGGATCTTAAAATAAGTCCTGAGACACTTAAATTAAATTTTAAAAATTCATTAATTGAAAAAACTCCAAACACTCTCTGATATCTGTAAATCATTGGAATGCTTGCTTCTAATATAGCCTTATTAGCTAAAAAGGTTTCTCATATGTCATTAAACAATAAGAAATATAGACACTTTTTAATTGGATAGACAATGTACAATTACTTACAAGAAGAAATCAAGTCACATAAAACTCACTACTTAAGGTTCACCTTGGACGAAAGTTCCATGTGTAGGCCTACATGTGGTGTCACCTATTGTCATAATGTCTCGCTAAATCTTTATTGAGCTAAAGCTTTTATTCTTCACTTTTGTTTCAGTTCACGATACGTCTGACTACAACGTTCTGTAAATGTAAGTATGGTCTCTGATAAGATTTCCAGTTATTTATGCTATATTCCTACAAATAATTTTTTTCGAAACTCGTGCTGCAACCACACAGATATTTTGATACTTTATTTTTCTTCTAAAAATGACAATATTGTCGTTTGTCCCAATACTGTGTTAGGACACGCTTATGTGAGTGCAGTCAATCAAATTCAGCTTAAAAAAACGAATTCTAATCTAATTCTTTAAAATAAAAAAAAACAATATTATCCGCATTCAAATAACGATAAACGGCAAAGCAATTTTTTAAAAAGCGAATTTTGTTTATTATTATTCATAAAAATTATACTGAATAACAGATAATGGATCTGTTTCTTCTCAGTAGTACACTGAAAGTGAGTGTCCTCTACGAAATAACTGCATACTGCATACATAAGGTCTGACACAGATAAATGCGCGACCCGACAGGCAATGTCATTTTACAAACTGATAATCACGTGTTTTACTAGAAAAGAGTACCGAATACTGATTAACAGCCTTGATTGAAATCAAACCCATTCCACAGGTGTTTCTACGTGACCAGCACGAATGTGATTATAGCAATGTGACCTTACTTTTACAATACTTATTTGAATAATTTAAAAATCGACATGTGTGTTTCAGTTTAATACAGGGGCAGAAAATATTAATTAATTAATTAAACATGTATTTACGTAAGTACAATCAAAACAATTTTCGAATTTCTATTGCCATACGATACACCATTAGCAATGTACCATGAATCTGGAATTCAAAAAAAAAGACCACAGTTCACACGAAGTAAAAATTTAATTCTGAAACTAGGTGGTTTTGTTAGAAGTTAGAGCACATTGGAATTATATCTGGTCTGTTTGTAAATTTTGATATGTTTAGAGTGGAATCTGCTGACTTTGTTAACTTCACAAATTGTATTAACTAATCGGTCTGTACTCGTAAATGGCAATAGTAAAGAGATAACCTCAGGTTAATATCCTATATCTTTACAATCAAACCATATATAAAAATAAAAACAACTGCAATCTCGTTCCACCCTTGCTATAATATCATTTTCTAAAAGAATATATTTTTGTTTATCGGTTTTAGTTTCTTATTATTTTCTGTTTACCAATGAATAAAAAATCGCCCAGTAGGCCTATTTACACTTTTTTTGTGAAACTGAAGTTTAATTTAAGATCGAAACAATATTATTTGAAGTGTAAAGATGGCGTTTTTTTAAATTCGTTTACTCATTAGCCAATATATCTTGTTCACACTCTATCGTGTTTCTGTTTAATAAACCAATTTTTAGTTAAGTAAATACAGTTAATCTGCAGAAAGTTTGCTCAGACATGGAGGCAGATGCGCAATCAACTCCGTACATCTCACTAACACTGTTCTCGCGTCCCATCACCGCGTCTGTACAGTAAGTCGTATTTGTTGTACACTTACACTGGGCAATAAAAGTAAACGTCAATAAAGTCGTAGGATGTTCGTAGAAAAATACAGAGCTGATATGAAGTTACCGCTGCAGTGAACTAAATTTGTTTACCGACGAAGCTGCATTTAAAATTGTGCGAAGTAGAAAGCGATAAATCCAGTTACCTTAGAAAAACGCTTATTTTTTGGTAAAAAATGCTTAAAGCTGTTTTCTATTTTATTTTTTTATATAGTAAATTGGTGTTATTTATTTAATATAAATGCGCGACTCGTTTAACCCTTCTGTTCACTCAGAATAATAATCATTAATAGGTAAGCTGCAATAGAATTCTTATCGCTATACAGTTTTCCATAAAATAGACACAAATTGCTTGTACAAATTGTTTCTGAAACATGTCAAAGCAGATGTTTGTTTTGTTTTATGACGAAGGTTATTTCAAGTATTATGAAACATATTTTTACATCTTTATTAGTTTTAATGGCTCTTCTTATAACGCGTTTCTGTTATACATGTAAACTATTTAATATTTTAACAACTTAGTAGAGACGTTTCAACATAAGCGGCCATTACCCTGATCTAAGTCTAGTGTCTATACAACTGTCATGTCGACGTGGTATCGTGTCTGTAATGAGATACCGGTTACACGTTTACTTAATTTCTTTTTAATAAAAAAGTATTTATTCCGGATTTTATTGTAGCATGTGTCGTAATTAGAATAATCAAATTTCTATTTTTATGTATGACAGTAACAGTTTTTTTCTTTATCTTCATTTTAAACGTTTATTTATTTATACGTGTACAGTACATGAAAGTGAAGGAATACCTGCTGTAGCTGGATAACTTGGGGAAGTGGTTTCAAATTACTTAAGACCAGTATTCGTTCGGTGATTACAATTTTTGGTGGCTACCGTATAATTCAGTGGAAAACTGCGAAACAAGTACAGAAATGTTGAGCTGCTACGCATGCCTAGGATAAAATCTGCTCAAATAACAAGTGACGAACCAAACATACAGGCACTGATTAGCTCTCATGTTGTTTCCAGAAAACATAATGTACGCTTTTACTTTATGATTTTAAAGGAAGTGGTGTTATGCTGAACAAATGAACTCTGCTTCTTAATAATATTAGTAGCACCCCATAAAAGTCCATATTAATTGGCTATGACAAGTAAACATAATCGTATAAAAAGAACGTGTCGTAAATAAATCGTAAGTAAGGATGACGTGTCTGTCTTATAATTAAAATATCAATGAATTGGAAATAAGATTTACAATAAAAAATGTATTTTGGTCTTTACATAATTACGTGTTCATTAATAAATAATCTGTGCCACAGTGTTTAGTATTGCATTTTACAATCAAGTAACGTGAAATATCAAGCCTTTAGAACAGTGGTTCCCAACCTTTCCGGACCCGCGTCTCAACACTTTGGTATTCCACGTTCATTTCGAGTACCATCAGAGGTTAAGGAAAGGTTATTGTAGTTTTTTCAATAAAACACTTGGTACAACATGGATAGTATATCTTATTATTCCTAGTTATGCATAGTTATATACATTCACATATGCTCATATTTTTCTTGTATTTTATATTTTTTTTAAATAACAAGAATTTTTACAAGAATATATATATTTTGTATTATTAAAAAATTATATAAATCTAATACATACAATTTACAAAACAGGAACTAATTTTTAAAATTAATTTCAGGTTGGTTCTATACTAAAATAAAGTATTTAGCACCGCAAAGTGTTTAGGTTGTGTTTGTATAAAGGTAATAGTTTTAAATCATGTCCGATGAAAATTTATTGTTGTTCTAAACATAAATTTTTATTTATTTATTTTAAGTAAATACATTTTTCTAGCTAGGGCTTCTTGCGTACCAGCTTGGATCCCTCCGCGTACCACCGGTTGAGAACCACTGCTTCAGAAGATTCTTTATGTTGTTTATTACAGCCTGTACTATGTATTGTAGAACTGTACAAGCTGCAGCTCATTGCCTTGAGAGAGACAAAAATTTAAATACAACTACTTTGTCAAATAAATTTTATTCTAACGCACATCAATTCTTTATACCTTTTAGCATGTTTTAATACTAACATCATTAGAATTGTTAGTTCATTTCATTATATATGAATTGAATTACTCAACTTTTAATACTAATCGCGTTACTGAAATTCACGTGAATACGAAATTAACAAAACACAACACATCGGGTAATACGTAAAAAAGATTTTAGATTTTTATTTCTGCAGATTATCTCTCAATTGCCAAATAAACTTCTCTTTTGGGAAAAATGGCAAACAATTCAAGACATTTTTCGTCCAGTAGAAAATTAACCAGTGTAAAGCTACAGAAAACGATACTCACTTGACCAAAATAACCCTTGTTGCGGAATTTTTTGTCTTTAAAACTGTATAAGTTCTAAAGACACATACTAAATACGAGCGACATCTTCAGTGGCGTTTCAGGTACACAGCTGTGTGTACAATGTGCACAATCTGATGCCAAACGGTACAGCGCACATACCATTGCAATCCAAAACTAATCACAAATTGTACTAAATATTACCCTGAGTTTTGAAAACAATTTTTTTAACATGTCAAGACTCTCGACGTAATGTGTTTTGTTTCCTAATTTCTCTTCCTAATTTCTTTCCTAGTTTCCTTTGTTTTCTTAGTGCCACTACATATAGGGGCACTAATACAGACGGTCTAGAGTGGCAGAAACTTATAGGATCATCCAAATCTGTTTAATTACATAGAAACAAGCAAAAAATACACTGCTTATTCTGGACAATTAACCTACTTGTCTAGAGTTCCTTCAAATTAACAACTTATCAGTACAGCTTCACAGTATTACGTGAAGCTACCCGACATTATAGCGGTATTATTGTAATTACAATTAGGGGTAATAAAACTGGAAAATTTCAAATTGGAGGCCCACTTTAGAACTTTGCTAGTTCTAGGGATAATCAAATGGCTAATTACTTTGCAAAAATTGTACATCTGGAAACGAATCTTACCTTCTATTTCCGGTAATTTTCCATTGTTATTATTGGTGATTTCACTCTAATAACTATTCGTCTCACCTCCATTTCCATCATGACATGACAACGCCGTTAACGATCCCACCGTCTTCATAATATTATGTTTCTGATTTCTTTACATTGTCATAAAGGACTACCACGAAACCTGCCGTATTTATACATACGTCGTTTCACAGAGAAAGCACACATCTTTCTCTGTATTAAACGTAAATTTAAAAATACCGATTTACGTTTTTACTACTCGTTCTTTACTTCCGAGTATTCCTGGCATAGTATTCCTACATTCCTTGGCTAAATCGATGTAGCATTTGGGCGTTCGGCTAGACCACCGCCTCAACTTCAACGGCCATGTGACTGATACCCTGAAAATGGCTTCAGACGTCAGGGCCAAACTTTTCATCATGTGGAACAACCTGCCGGATGTCCACACAAAATTTACATTGTATCTAGTGTTCCTACGGGCAAAGGAATCAAGTTCGCGGCGCCCTTTGTGACTTCTCCCATCGGCCAACAACAAGCGTAGTACAGTGGTAGGAGTTTACTAGGAGCGTAGTAGGAGGTCCGGTTCCTATCAGGAACCTTGTGGTATGTCAGAAATTGTGTCCTTCATAGAGACCTCCGAATTCCTTCCTTGGAGGATTGCATCCAATTCCTGGAAGCTAATTTATTCGCAAAGGCCGGGGGAATCCTCCTTCCCGCACACCAGTCAGCTGGAGGCAGTACGAACAACCGCACCACCCCCGGTACGCGTCAGACGCCTTCGGGTATTATTTGACGATCTAGCTTAGGCCATCTTCATATGGACACCGTCTGTATCGTCCACCACCTCCCAAATTGCCTGTAACCGCTGCCTAGCAGATGCCAGTCAATATCTCACGGCGGCTGCTTTCCTACGGTTGGTTGCCAGAATTAGATTAGTCGGGATAGAATCAACTTTTAGTCGCCTTGGCTGCGCTGCTGCCCTAGACACGGATACGGCGAGGTGTATAAGTGCCTCCACGCGTGAGACATTCGTCTGTGGAACTACAGGACGGTAAGATTCTACACTCGTGCGTGTATATCCTTAAGGGAGCCAAGGAACTGCGAGTCACGCCGCAGGTCAGATTCCTTACTTGTACACTACATCATATAAAGAGGACACGCAGCCAACTCATTGGCCTATGAACAAATGATCAAATTGCACCGAAAGAAACTGGGGTTTATCCATCGGGCTGCAGCTCGGATAACGCCACTCCCCCCGTCACACGCACACTCACACCAGTCGCAACTTCCTAGGCTGAAACGTAATCCTGGGAGTCAATATTTCTAAAAAGAGTTTCATTAATAAACAAACGTATTCAATTTTGATACAATTTTTATTACCCAACAATAATTTTAATTCTGTTATTGCTGATTTCTACATGTCATGACTAAAAACAATATTTTGACCTCTGTTCATCAGTGAAACATCTGCTGCCTAATTAAAGCAGAATAAGTTAAAGTACTTACATTTGTCTACAACAAGCGGCACTAACAGAAACAGTAACAATTTTGCCATGGTTTACGTTCAGGATTAATTTTTCTTCGAATCGTTTTACATTTATTTTTGTTCACTTTGTGGCGACAGTCTCTTTTTGGCTAGTTAGATTTCGACGTTAATAAACTATTTGGAATTTTTTATTTCTCTTTTAGTACGAATAATATTTGTCGACAAAAAAGTGCTGAAAGGCTTTTGGCTATAACTTCGTTCCAATCTTGTATCAATTCAATTGAATTTACGTGAACTCCGTTTCTATAGTCTTCCTGTATTGCTTATGTTTCTGAAAGACTACAGCTATTAATCGGATGGAGATTTTACAATTTTAAATCACGTAGACAATTTCTAAAATATTTTAAAAGACTTGCGTTTATGATTTCGAAGAATCAATATTATTGCTAATAGTTTGTATTCAAATGTTAACACTGTGTTCACTCATTTTTAAGTTTTATAGAAGCAACAATGTCCGTAAGGAAGGCATTATCACACATCTGCATCACGTAGACACTAGCCCGGATTGTAGTGCTGGACTGTCGAACTAATAGTAAACAACTCATTGACTTCAGCCTACGAAGGATGAAATCATACAGTACAGTATTATCAAAATAATGAGCATAGTGGCGCCATTTTTATGTGAGACCTGGATCGTTTCACATTACCAAGGTATCTGTCATATAAACACTGTAATGATTTCCCACATCAATTTTTAATAAACTAAAACAAATTTAATTTAAAAGGTCATCATTTATATTAATGACGTAAACGATGATCTTATTGATAATATACTAATTTATAATTACAATAATTACAGTAGGCCTATACTAAATTTCAGGACGACTTAATTTTAATGCAATAAAAATTCAATTCAACTTGCTTAACAACAATTCAATAAATAGGGTTCAGGAGACAATGGTGATTTAAATGGAATAACTCCTATTGTAGTCCCAAGCCACGTGTTTGTTAACCAAATATACTGTAACTCACCGTCTATGGCCTTTCTGTGATGTTGTTACGGTGAGATTGTGATGTTGACAATGGTGAGATTGGCAAACGCACGGTCACCTCTCTATCACGTGTTAGTGCGAACTTATCATGCAAGAAGTATTCTCAGTATATAAATAAACTGAATTTTCCCGGAATAGAAACTCCTAGGACTTGAAGAAGAGAAAAGTGTATACTCTGACAAGTCGGCAGGCTTGTACGGTTTATTGATTGTCCGTAGAAAGTCTACAAACTAATGCTGTGTGTGTGTGTGTGTGTGTGTGTGTGTGTGTGTGTGTGTGTGTGTGTGTGTGTGTGTGTGTGTGTGTGTGTGTGTGTAAGCCAGTCTCTGAACAGCCCTGGTTTTCCGTATTAGGCATCCCTCAGATTATTACGAATCCAACTGTCTGTTTCTCTCTCTCCACTGCTTTTCAGGCTATCTGACGACTGCTATCCCTGTCTGCTCCCTCACAACACTCTCTCGCACTCTCTCTCTCACTCTCACTCTGTCTTGCCCTCCCTACGCGTCCGTTTGTCACTTTCTATAGAGTTATCAGTATCTTAATCAATCAACCGTCTAGCGTTTTTAGCTTCTGTTAGCCTGTAGCCACTCCTTATAATTACAATTACTTAGGCTCTTTGTATCAGACGAAGTTTAAAACAATGCAGCGTTGAATGTAAACGTATTTTTGATATGTCATTAAAACCTCATTAAATATCATTAGCGAAAGCCGTAAATGTTTCGCTAAAAGTTGTGATCAGCCGCCATCGCAGTGCCGCTGCGAAACTTGTTTTACTGTGTTGTTCTAAATTAGACGTAAGGAATGAAAATATATGTTACCGAAAATTGTGGGCTTTTGAAGATTCATCTTCGTTACTGCCATTACCTTTCCCGTAATTAAGGATCACGCCAAAAATTCATGATCTCGTGTTCACTGTTTACAGATAACGCTATATTCTGCCAGCATCTTTTTGGTTATTTCGTTTATCTTAACTTTTACTGTCACGAATGCAGTAATGCAGCGTCTAACGAAAAGGTTACTTGTATAATTTTCTACAAGAAAAATGTGTAAAACAAAAATACGACTTACACAAAATTAATTTGTAAATGGAAACGTAATGAATTGTAATGGATAATTTGAAAATACTGTAAATAATAGTGCGTGCAATGTGTACAGCGTATGCCACGAGTAGCGCGGTGTAAGGCACACATGTTAGGTATGGTAATGGTAAATGTTGGGTTATGTGGTATCGTGTAACGGTGCCGCGCGCGCTCGCTGAACTGTAAGCAACAGTTATTCCACACCAATGACATCCACCACACATATCGCCAACACACAATTCACTTTGTGTTTATCTTATAAATGCCATACGGAAGCTACAACTACAACCCCCCCTCTCACTCACACACGACTCTCTCTCTCACTCACTCTCTCTCTCTCTCTCGCTCTCTCACTCTCTCTCTCTCTCTTTCTCTCTCTCTCTCTTACCAAAAGATTTTTATAAGCTATATCATAATTTTGCAGTCTGTTAGAAGTACACTTAGTAGCATTAAGCAAAACTTACGAATGAAAACAAATAAAATGCAACACATGTCGAGTGGAAGATGCTCCAATGAGCACCCTTCACCAATCTAAAGTAATGTCAGAATATGTTGTCTGGTATGGCCGTTTGTCTGAGGCGTTTTAATCGTCTTGTGTGTAATGCCCTTTCTTGTCGTTAGTCTACTTCTGCACCTAGCGTAATGATGTTTAATTTCTTCTGGTACAGAGGTCGTCTGTATGACGTGATGTTTCACGTTTACTACGGTGCATTGACCACTGTCCAGAGTAATATGTTCTGGAAACGCTGCAGGACCATAGCTAAATGCCGTATGCCCAGACTGGCAAACGTGTTCTTGTAGCTTTTAATCATTAAAAAAAGCATGTAACACTGATAAAAGAGACACTGATAACAAGACTTGGCTTCAGAACATGATATTCGGACCACTCTGGACAATTTAGTTCACACAAACGTTGTACGCGTACATTCCTGGCAAACAGGGGCGAAGTCAGAGTTTTCTTCTGGAGAGATTATGGCAGTTCCTTTTGGGAGGGAGTTAGATTTTTTAAATAAAACTACAAAAATTGAAAGTAAATGAATTTGTTAATTGCTATTTATTTTGTTGTAATTCAGGAGGTAAGTGTGGGAAACATAAGGGTTACATTATTAGAAAAAAAAATTTAAGAAAGTCGTGAAACAATAAAGAAAACATGTTAACGTTACAACACAGGCAATATAAACGATAACAGAAAACTGGCGTACATTTTCTTGCATCTTCTGCAGACGCCAATAGTGTTAAAGGTTTTGTATGAATCTTTTAAAACTTCGCCAAGTGAGTATATATGTGTAAATATTTGCTGCAAATAGGATTAAATCATTCGTTTCGTTTTACGACAAAAATTAATCAAAGGTTTTCTTAAAATAGGCATTTTAGGTCCACAAAAACAAAAATTCCAAAATCGCGCTACAGGGTGCGCAAATTCTACATGATTGACAGCAAATTTTTTTAAAGATACGACGCAAATCAGATCACAGGTAGCGCTTGTAAACGGTGCTCCAAACGCCGTGTTCAGTTTTAAGTTTACGTATGTATGGAATAACGGATGTGTTATACAATTTTTATTACTCGTTTGTTTTCAAAATGATAATAACTAAAATGTACGAACAAAAGATCCTAAAACTGTCCTAAATATCCTAAAATGTTCTAAAACTGCGAACTTAGAAAGAATAACAAGCGTAAATGTATTTACTATAGAAATATTTAAAAAGTGCTGTGAAATAAATTACTGTGCTACTTATAAATATAGTAAACAGAACTGAGTACATCGCGGGGTGAATAAATATTCGAAGTCTACCTCTACCCTGCTCTCTAAGAGCAGATAACCTCAACAACTAAGACAAAATGTCTGTGCTACGTATAAATATAGTAAACAGAACTAAGTACACCACGGGCTGAATAAATATTCGAAGTCTACATCTACCCTGCTCTCTAAGAGGGGATAACCTCAACAACTAAGGTAAATTACTGTGCTACGTATAAATATAGTAAACAGAAGTTACTCACTTCTGTTTACTATATTTATACGTAGCACAGTAATTTACCTTAGTTGTTGAGGTTATCCCCTCTTAGAGAGCAGGGTAGATGTAGACTTCGAATATTTATTCAGCCCGTGGTGTACTTAGTTCTGTTTACTATATTTATACGTAGCACAGACATTTTGTCTTAGTTGTTGAGGTTATCTGCTCTTAGAGAGCAGGGTAGAGGTAGACTTCGAATATTTATTCACCCCGCGATGTACTCAGTTCTGTTTATTATATTTATAAGTAGCACAGTAATTTATTTCACAGCACTTTTTAAATATTTCTATAGTAAATACATTTACGCTTGTTATTCTTTCTAAGTTCGCAGTTTTAGAACATTTTAGGATATTTAGGACAGTTTTAGGATCTTTTGTTCGTACATTTTAGTTATTATCATTTTGAAAACAAACGAGTAATAAAAATTGTATAACACATCCGTTATTCCATACATACGTAAACTTAAAACTGAACACGGCGTTTGGAGCACCGTTTACAAGCGCTACCTGTGATCTGATTTGCGTCGTATCTTTAAAAAAATTTGCTGTCAATCATGTAGAATTTGCGCACCCTGTAGCGCGATTTTGGAATTTTTGTTTTTGTGGACCTAAAATGCCTATTTTAAGAAAACCTTTGATTAATTTTTGTCGTAAAACGAAACGAATGATTTAATCCTATTTGCAGCAAATATTTACACATATATACTCACTTGGCGAAGTTTTAAAAGATTCATACAAAACCTTTAACACTATTGGCGTCTGCAGAAGATGCAAGAAAATGTACGCCAGTTTTCTGTTATCGTTTATATTGCCTGTATTGTAACGTTAACATGTTTTCTTTATTGTTTCACGACTTTCTTAAATTTTTTTTTCTAATAATGTAACCCTTATGTTTCCCACACTTACCTCCTGAATTACAACAAAATAAATAGCAATTAACAAATTCATTTACTTTCAATTTTTGTAGTTTTATTTAAAAAATCTAACTCCCTCCCAAAAGGAACTGCCATAATCTCCCCAGAAGAAAACTCTGACTTCGCCCCTGTTTGCCAGGAATGTACGCGTACAACGTTTGTGTGAACTAAATTGTCCAGAGTGGTCCGAATATCATGTTCTGAAGCCAAGTCTTGTTATCAGTGTCTCTTTTATCAGTGTTACATGCTTTTTTTAATGATTAAAAGCTACAAGAACACGTTTGCCAGTCTGGGCATACGGCATTTAGCTATGGTCCTGCAGCGTTTCCAGAACATATTACTCTGGACAGTGGTCAATGCACCGTAGTAAACGTGAAACATCACGTCATACAGACGACCTCTGTACCAGAAGAAATTAAACATCATTACGCTAGGTGCAGAAGTAGACTAACGACAAGAAAGGGCATTACACACAAGACGATTAAAACCGCGGGCTGAATAAATATTCGAAGTCTACCTCTACCCTGCTCTCTAAGAGAGGATAACCTCAACAACTAAGGTAAATTACTGTGCTACGTATAAAATTAATATAGTAAACAGAAGTGAGTACACCGCGGGCTGAATAAATATTCGAAGTCTACCTTTACCCTGCTCTCTAAGAGGGGATAACCTCAACAACTAAGGTAAATTACTGTGCTACGTATAAAATTAATATAGTAAACAGAAGTGAGTACACCGCGGGCTGAATAAATATTCGAAATCTACCTCTACACTGCTCTCTAAGAGGGGATAACCTCAACAACTAAGGTAAATTACTGTGCTACGTATAAATATAGTAAACAGAAGTGAGTACACCGGGGGCTGAATAAATATTCGAAGTCTACCTCTACCCTGCTCTCTAAGAGGGGATAATTTCAACAACTAAGGTAAATTACTGTGCTACGTATAAATATAGTAAACAGAAGTGAGTACACCGCGGGCTGAATAAATATTCGAAGTCTACCTCTACCCTGCTCTCTAAGAGGGGATAACCTCAACAACTAAGGTAAATTACTGTGCTACATATAAACATAGTAAACAAAAGTGAGTACACCGCGGGCTGAATAAATATTCGAAACCTACCTCTACCCTGCTCTCTAAGAGGGGATAACCTCAACAACTAAGGTAAATTACTGTGCTGCGTATAAATATAGTAAACAGAAGTGAGTACAGCGCGGTCTGAATAAATATTTGAAGTCTACCTCTACCTTAATCTCTAAGAGAGGATAACCTCAACAACTAAGGTAAATTACTGTGCTACGTATAAATATAGTAAACAGAAGTGAGTACACAGCGGGCTGAATAAATATTCGAAGTCTACCTCTACCCTGCTCTCTAAGAGGGGATAACCTCAACAACTAAGGTAAACTACTGTGCTACGTGTAAATATAGTAAACAGAAGTGAGTACACCGCGGGCTGAATAAATATTCTAAGTCTACCTCTACCCTGCACTCTAAGAGGGGATAACATCAACAACTAAGGTAAATTACTGTGCTACGTTTAAATATAGTAAACAGAAGTGAGTACACCGCGGGCTGAATAAATATTCGAAATCTACCTCTACCCTGCTCTATAAGAGGGGATAACCTCGACAACTAAGGTAAATTACTGTGCTACGTATAAATATAGTAAACAGAAGTGAGTACACCGCAGGCTGAATAAATATTCGAAGTCTACATCTACCCTGCTCTCTAAGAGGGGATAACCTCAACAACTAAGGTAAATTACTGTGCTACGTGTAAATATAGTAAACAGAAGTGAGTACACTGCGGGCTGAATAAATATTCGAAGTCTACCTCTACCCTGCTCTCTAATAGGGGATAACCTCATAAACTAAGGTAAATTACTGTGCTACGTATAAATATAGTAAACAGAAGTGAGTACACCGCGGGCTGAATAAATATTCGAAGTCTACCTCTACCCTGCTCTCTAAGAGGGGTTAACCTCAACAACTAAGGTAAATTACTGTGCTACGTATAAATATAGTATATAGAAGTGAGTACACCGCGGGCTGAATAAATATTCGAAGTCTACCTCTACCCTGCTCTCTAATAGGGGATAACCTCATAAACTAAGTTAAATTACTGTGCTACGTATAAATATAGTAAACAGAAGTGAGTACACCGCGGATTGAATAAATATTCGAAGTCTACCTCTGCCCTGCTCTCTAAGAGGGGATAACCTCATAAACTAAGGTAAATTACTGTGCTACGTATAAATATAGTAAGCAGAAGTTAGTACACCGCGGGCTGAATAAATATTCGAAACCTACCTCTACCCTGCTCTCTAAGAGGGGATAACCTCAACAACTAAGGTAAATTACTGTGCTACGTATAAATATAGTAAACAGAAGTGAGTACACCGCAGGCTGAATAAATATTCGAAGTCTACCTCTACTCTGCTCTCTAAGAGGGGATAACCACAACAACTAAGGTAAATTACTGTGCTACGTATAAATATATTAAACAGTAGTGAGTACACCGCGGGCTGAATAAATATTCGTAGTCTACCTCTACCCTGCTCTCTAAGAGAGGATAACCTTAACAACTAAGGTAAATTACTGTGCTACGTATAAATATAGTAAGCAGAAGTGAGTACACCGCGGGCTGAATAAATATTCGAAACCTACCTCTACCCTGCTCTCTAAGAGGGGATAACCTCAACAACTAAGGTAAATTACTGTGCTGCGTATAAATATAGTAAACAGAAGTGAGTACAGCGCGGTCTGAATAAATATTTGAAGTCTACCTCTACCCTAATCTCTAAGAGAGGATAACCTCAACAACTAAGGTAAATTACTGTGCTACGTATAAATATAGTAAAAAGAAGTGAGTACACCGCGGGCTGAATAAATATTCGAAGTCTATCTCTACCCTGCCCTCTAAGAGGGGATAACCACAACAACTAAGGTAAATTACTGTGCTATGTATAAAATTAATATAGTAAACAGAAGTGAGTACACCGCGGGCTGAATAAATATTCGAAATCTAACTCTACCCTGCTCTCTAAGAGGGGATAACATCAACAACTAAGGTAAATTACTGTGCTACGTTTAAATATAGTAAACAGAAGTGAGTACACCGCGGGCTGAATAAATATTCGAAATCTACCTCTACCCTGCTCTATAAGAGGGGATAACCTCGACAACTAAGGTAAATTACTGTGCTACGTATAAATATAGTAAACAGAAGTGAGTACACCGCAGGCTGAATAAATATTCGAAGTCTACATCTACCCTGCTCTCTAAGAGGGGTTAACCTCAACAACTAAGGTAAATTACTGTGCTACGTATAAATATAGTATACAGAAGTGAGTACACCGCGGGCTGAATAAATATTCGAAGACTACCTCTACCCTGCTCTCTAAGAGGGGATAACCTCAGCAACTAAGGTAAATTACTTTGCTACGTATAAATATAGTAAACAGAAGTGAGTACACCGCGGGCTGAATAAATATTCGAAGTCTACCTCTACCCTACTCTCTAAGAGGGGATAACCTCAACAACTAAGGTAAATTACTGTGCTACGTATAAATATAGTAAACAGAAGTGAGTACACCGCGGGCTGAATAAATATTCGAAGTCTACCTCTACTCTGCTCTCTAAGAGGGGATAACCTCAACAACTAAGGTAAATTACTGTGCTACGTATAAATATAGTAAACAGAAGTGAGTACACCGCGGGCTGAATAAATATTCGAAGTCTACCTCTACCCTGCTCTCTAAGAAGGGATAACCTCAACAACTAAGGTAAATTACTGTGCTACGTATAAATATAGTAAAAAGAAGTGAGTACACCGCGGGCTGAATAAATATTCGAAGTCTACCTCTACCCTACTCTCTAAGAGAGGATAACCTCAACAACTAAGATAAATTACTGTGCTATGTATAAATATAGTAAACAGAAGTGAGTACACCGCTGGCTGAATAAATATTCGAAATCTACCTCTACCCTGCTCTCTAAGAGGGGATAACCTCGACAACTAAGGTAAATTACTGTGCTACGTATAAATATATTAAACAGAAGTGAGTACACCGCGGGCTGAATAAATATTAGAAGTCTACATCTACCCTGCTCTCTGGGAGGGGATAACCTCAACAACTAAGGTAAATTACTGTGCTACGTATAAATATAGTAAACAGAAGTGAGTACACCGCGGGCTGAATTAATATTCGGAGTCTACCTCTACCCTGCTCTCTAAGAGGGGATAACCTCAACAACTAAGGTAAATTACTGTGCTACGTATAAATATAGTAAACAGAAGTGTGTACACCGCGGTCTGAATAAATATTCGAAGTCTACCTCTACCCTACTCTCTAAGAGAGGATAACCTCAACAACTAAGGTAAATTACTGTGCTACGTATAAATATAGTAAACAGAAGTGAGTACACCGCGGGCTGAATAAATATTCGAAATCTACCTCTACCCTGCTCTATAAGAGGGGATAACCTCAACAACTAAGATAAATTACTGTGCTACGTATAAATGTAGTAAACAGAAGTGAGTACACCGCGGGCTGAATAAATATTCGAAGTCTACCTCTACCCTGCTCTCTAAGAGGGGATAACCTCAACAACTAAGGTAAATTACTGTGCTACGTATAAATATAGTATACAGAAGTGAGTACACCGCGGGCTGAATAAATATTCGAAGTCTACCTCTACCCGGCTCTCTAAGAGGGGATAACCTCAACAACTAAGGTAAATTACTGTGCTACGTATAAATATAGTAAACAGAAGTGAGTACACCGCGGGCTGAATAAATATTCGAAGTCTACCTCTACCCGGCTCTCTAAGAGGGGATAACCTCAACAACTAAGGTAAATTACTGTGCTACGTATAAATATAGTAAACACAAGTGAGGACACCGCGGGCTGAATAAATATTCGAAGTCTACCTCTACTCTGCTCTCTAAGAGGGGATAACCTCAACAACTAAGGTAAATTACTGTGCTACGTATAAATATAGTAAACAGAAGTGAGTACACCGCGGACTGAATAAATATTCGAAGTCTACCTCTACCCTGCTCTCTAAGAAGGGGTAACCTCAGCAACTAAGGTAAATTACTGTGCTACGTATAAATATAGTAAACAGAAGTGAGTACACCGCGGGCTGAATAAATATTCGAAGTCTACCTCTACCCTGCTCTCTAACCTCAACAACTAAGATAAATTTGGAACCATCCTAAGCCAACGGGCAATTAACAATGCTTATGTGAAGAAATTTCCTACTCGTAAGGCGGCTATATGTTTGTCTTAGAAACTTTCCGCCGTATTCACATAAATAATTAGCCTAATTATTTCATTCAGGTTATATGACTTCCTTTTTACTGACCCTTTTTTTATTTATGATGTTTCCTATTTTGCTTTAGCTTTCTGGGTCGGTGGTTTAACAACCCCCTCCCCCCGCCGAGATTCTCCTGGCAATAAACAAACATTATCGACATCACTACTGAGCGCAATTAGTCTACAACATACCCATGATTGTCTAGTCATAGAATCAGAAGAAACGTCTGTTAGAAATCAGTATGTTCAATTTCATGGTACTTTCAGAAAATAACCACCATCTATATTATTTGTTAGTAATAAATATATTTGTTTCTTTTCAATGAAACAACACGCAATTTCCTCCAAACAAATAAGCAATCTGGTTAACTTTTGTAACTTTTACAAATCTTAAAAATTTAAAACCTTAAGTATAATATTTAGAAAAATTATTTACCCTTTGTTTCAACTTATTTCGGCTGTAGAACTTTAAAACGTTTGCGTACTATGTTAAGAAACAAAATATAACTATAAACCCCTGAATTAAATTAACACGTTTGAAAGTAAGTTGTAGTTGAAGGGTTATTAGAAGAGTAGTAGTAAAGGATGGATTTTTTGTAGGTCGGCTGCTTGTGTAGCGTAAACGTACAGTGAGTCTCATTACTAGACACAGCACACTGCTAATGATGGTCTTTCTTTCTTCAAGCTCACGCATTCGCTCCTACATTATAAGTAATTAGACTATTTACAAAGCTAGGAAACAAGCTAACCCCCGTCTTTTCAAATTAAAAATAAACTGATATTACGCAGTAAGTCTACGCTTTTACAAAAAAACTACCCTTTAAATTATGTGTACCTACTGGAATATTTAAGTAGGCAGTTTTGTGCTGCGATTTTCTACTGTCTTACCTTAACTAACAATCGTTTGTTAACGTAAATCACACTGTTAACGATCCTGTATGTTAAGCAACCACGTAGTCTACAGGTTACACGTAGAGAATTAAATTGACTGGTATTGATATCGACTTCGCGTATGAAATTCAAGTGTAAAACAAATGTGTTAATCCAGTTAACTGAACCGTACATCGTACACAGATTACTCTGAACTGCCTACACACACTAAACAGTTTTCCTGTTAAATAAATTTGTTTTTTAACTCAGTACAGAACTGGGCAGTATGCAAGCGCGAGCGCGCTGACTCTCTGTCTCTGTCTGTCTGTCTATCTGTCCCCTATCTCTCTCTCTCTCTCTCTCTCTCTCTCTCTCTCTCTCTCTCTCTCTCTCTCTCTCTCTCTTATTGTAGTTCTGAGTGATTAGCGTTTTCCTGTGGATAATTCTGAATTCTTATATAATATAGACTATAAATAATTGTTAAATGAGGAATATTTTATATATATATATAATGTAAAGGTATGTTATAACTTAAAAAAATAATAACGACATGTTTAAAGTTTTTATATTGCCAACGTTAAATGATTCAAAGAAATTACCATCCACTAATACAGTGGATGGCATCCAGAACGGTAACATGGTAACAAGAAGTTATCCACTAACGCTTATTTTACTACACATTCCAAACATGACCACCATCATCATCATACCTGTGGAATTGTATTGTAGCCGCCCGTTTTAACTTCCGACTCCTTAACCTCAGTAGTAGTAACGAGTAACTTCACTCCCACTCATCCTCTTGGCGTCTACAACTCCTAACCCTCACGTTTCCCCTCCACTTCTCACGCCCATCGTCTTGATCTGACTCTCCCACCTTGGACGTAGACCTTCCTTTCCCTGCAGTCTCCATTCTGCAATATTTAAGCAACTGTTAACTTCCTACTCATACGTGTATCTAAACCACTTCATTCTTTCCTCTATTGACCTAGCTATCTCAGCCTCCTTATTTATAAAACTTTTTTATCCTTAATAAATCTTTTACATCCTTTATTTTCTATCATCTTGAATCCATCTCATCATCATTATTTTAAGATTTCACAAGCTTCCCTTTTCTCTTTTTGCGACTTACATTGTTTATATCGCTTACTTACCTTCTGTTCTGTACATACTCATTTTACTCATAACTGTCTTTGATGTCACAACACCTCTATTTCTGTAGTACGTACCATACCTGAAACCTCTCCATAATTTCCGATCTTCTCTCACTTTGAATGCCTATCTCTTAGTTGTCGCAATGCCCCAGCTGCTCTAGTACGCCCCATACTTAAATCCTCTCCTTAATTTCTAATCTCTCGAATCAAAAATGAAATCCTTCCAACCTCTTCAAAGTAGTTACAAAAAGAATGAGTTAAAAGTTTATACAACACACAGATTTATATAAGCATACTTTATATATAATATGTGTGTGTGTGTGTGTGTGTGTGTGTGTGTGTGTGTGTGTGTGTGTGTGTGTGTGTGTGTGTGTGTGTGTGTGTGTGTGTGGTATAAAATAGTGTTCATAATAAGAAGGTAAATTGTATGTAAATAAATTCTTATACCTACAATCCACACTAGAAATAGCAGTATTTTCACAAAGAACGAAAGTACGGAACGTAACGTATTGTCGCGTCACTCTCTCGTAGTGTACACGAGCTTAGGGTGTGTGCTATACGAGAGACGGCGGTGCGAGCTAATTTATGGTCTTTGTAAAAAGAAACATCGTTGTACCAGCGTTGTGAATGACAGGCAACTTGTAAATATTTCTGTCAGTCTTAGGTTGTCTGGGTGGTACAGGATAGCTTGGTGAAAACGCGTGCACCGTTAAAATGATGCTACTGTGTATGATCATACACCAAGAGACGAGTGGCAAAATTCAGTGGTGAGGATGACCGCTGGGGAAGCTATCCTTAAGCAGTGTACAGACGTCAGATGTTCATTGTGTGTGTGTGTGTGTGTGTGTGTGTGTGTGTGTGTGTGTGTGTGTGTGTGTGTGTGTGTGATTTACAGGATTCTCTAGTATTACAAATTATACAATATTAATTAAGTTGAGTTAGGTGTTACACGAATCTACTCACTCAGGTTTCTAAAGAAGAAGAATGATCCTCAAAGTGAAAGATGCTCTCTTATGTAAGCCAAGTAGAGCGTATAAGATGATAGTTTACATATATGAGCCGTTTGGAATGAAATTTAAAGATTACTACTATTTTGGAATAATACTTACTAAAATAGTGTAAGTACAGTTCTATTACTAAAATAATCTAATATACCTGAAAAAAAATAAAAATTCTGACTCTAAAACATTACATATTTATGAATTGGTATATTATTATATATTTATTATTATTATTATTATTATTATTATTATTATTTATATATTATTTACATACAGTATTAACTGAAGTAAATAACAGAATTCCACTTGTAGTTACATGTGCCCGTTAGTGTCTACTTGTGATTTTAACTATTGTGTAGTAAATTAAGAATGTACAAGTGTAAGGAGTATTACGCTGTGAATTATGGAGATACAGTGTTTACAACATAAATGTCGGAAAGTAGAAGATCTTAAACTAAAATTGGCATTAAGGGAAACTGAAATTTGCATAAAAATGATAACTGAATCGACCTGAACGTTTTTAAGGAAATAAAGAAGTTAAGAGCAAAGAAATTTTCTTAATACCACAAGTACGTCGTCACACATGGGTTACTATAAATCAAACCTGTTAGTATTTCAACAGAGAAACGTAGGCCTATACTCAAACCCCAAACTCACGCTAATCTCAAATAATTCAGTTGTTGAGAAGCAGTGTGAATAAAATCGGAGGTCATTCATTCTTCGACATTTTTGGTTTGACAAGTTAAGTGGCCTTTACTTCTGCCTTTGGAAAACCTCGAAAGCCTACGTTATTGTGTCGAACCCAATGCCAGAACAATACAGTAGTCAATATACGAGTACTTAAAGTATAGAACACCAGTGTAGGGAAAACCGTAGTAGGCCTACATTTGGGATGTTAGGCCTACATTTTTGTGAAAAGTAACCGTTACATACTTTGGACCTATGATCGCGGACACATTTCGTCGACTCTTAATCGCCTATGAAGTCTTAATTCAAAATTCCAAAAAAAAAGACCAGACAAAGCTTTTCAAAAAATTCCATGACAAAGAATCCGTAAAGAATTCATTAGATTGAGAGAAATGATAATACTGGTTATACATTTATATAATAAAAACTAATAAGCTACAAATCAGCAACACGTTTTTTAAAAAATTGTTTGCAAGAACTAAAAAGTTTTAAGAGATAATAAAAATAATAAAATGATGAAATTATCTCTTTTATACGTACCGGTACTGAAAAATAATGCAGTTAACCTTCTGGCCAATCGTAGTAAATCATGTAATACATATAACACTTAAATGCTTACAGACATCCAAGGTTACTGACGTAGTCATGCGCTCCGTTCGGGGGGGGGGGGCGTAAATTAAAGAGTTTCCTAAGCTTACCCCGATTTCACACTTCTAAGTCAACATCGTCGTAAGTTTACAACTTTCATAAGTTAACTTCTGTATGCTATGTAAGCGTCTTACCTAAGCTTAAAGTCTCTCATATGCATGCGTAAACACAACGCTCAACTAGAAACATATATGTACACATGCCATAAATTTAGAAATATGAAGGATTTTAGCTGTCCTTACTCAGTTACTCAACGACAGTTGACCCTTAACTATCCTTCTTATTTAGTAATTTATCACATGCTTAATAGTCACACTTACCCGATTCAAATTATATGTAACAATGAAGTCACCAAAATATCTCTGCCTAAAATAACAAACCTAACTGACCCTAACGTAGCTTCTAAAAAACTAAAATGGTGAGACAAACGTGTCTATACAAAGGGGAGGAATTTTACTCTCGTACAGTGAATTCTGATTCATTGGTGGTCAGTTCGAACTCCAAGGCAATTTGCGTCTGTTTTGTTGTGATAAACGTTTAGTTACAGATCACTTGAGATATGTTTCTAAGATTTACCATCTCTAACCATCTGTATTTTTATCTTTATAGAATTATTGTGACAAAATAATAATAATAATAATAATGGGTTAGAATTTAATAAAACCCTACCAAAATATGTTCTTCATATTGAAATAAAGGTCAAATTATTTTTTTCATTCATTTAATTTGATAAAACTTAGTTCTTCGCAGTCTGGCATTTTTAGTTTTTCTTAGCTACACGTTTATGGAAATTTGTGTCACCACATCAATTTTTCATTCTCTTCATTATACCTAATAAATGAAAAAATTTTCTTCTAATAATTATTCTTTGTTCTAGTATAGAATAATTACCGTATACATTCTACAAAAAAACTTCATATTGTTATATTAACATTTCTGATCATTTGTAAACTAACCATTGCATCGGTAAAATCGCTGTATCGATTTTACTTTTCTTTAGAAAGCTAGCTGAAATTAAAAACTTGGTTATAGGATCGTGAAAAACCTTTTCAGCTATTATTTCAGAAGAATAATTACTAACGAATATCGACTCTGAACGTACAATAGAAGAGACACTTCGGTATATTCAGATTCAAGGTTTCAGGCTGGTATTAAAGGAAGGTCAAGTAAAGGACTATCATGCCAAAGTAAGAAGAAATAAATGCCGTGCTGTTCATAATCTTGTCTGATCAGATCAATTTACATTTGAAGCATATATGCAAGTGAATTAACTGTTAATTTTTTGTTTTCAACCAAAACACTTTTTTTAATTCTTGTTAGTACGTACTTCAGTATTTTAAACTAGAATGCAGGCGATAAGAGTGAAAGTAATACTGGTCCAATTTTCGGTAATCCATTGTATAATATACGTTTCTTGAAGAGAAAAGACGTAGATTCTCCAGTCGCTACTCCACGTTACCTCCACATGGCGCGCAATCCGGATGAAGACTGAATTCCTAATTGATGTTTCAATTTCACAGACAATTCGGTCTTTAAAATCTAAAGCCGGTCTTTGAAATACGCCGTATTTACTAAAATAACGTACACAAACACACATACAAAAGTACTAATTAATTGATCTCTGTTAATTAATTCACAATACTTCTAAAGTAAATATAGTCGTTATTATTACAAAAAATGAAGATTCTGTCGACATATAATAATCAACGTTTATATTGAAGTTAACGCAGAAAATAATCGACTTCAAAACAAACCATATAGTACTAACGGCATTGTCGAGGTAAATTCTGTGTGCCACATAAAACGTAATCAGCACCCCCTATATACAAGACGTCGGTTCACACATTGACACAATATCCTAACCTAAGACCATAAACAAGTTTAAAAGTTCAATTCGTAGTGCAAGAGTAGGGTATTGCATACGGTCAAGTGCCACTTCAACCTGCATCGTGTTTCCCTCAACACTTAGAATTCCATAAACTAACAAGGTTCCATACGCGTCCAAAAACGTGAATCCGGTATAGTGATCAAAATCCTACTTAACGTTTGTTTGGCCAACTATACTTTATGATGTAAAATAATAAATAATAAAATATCGTTTATAGTAGGATCGTATACAATGACATACTAGTTACAACATTGTTTGTAATTATGAAGATAATATCGTTTGTAAAGAGAATACATCATCCGGTATAAATCTGCTGCTTCCAGATAACTGCCCGGAGCACACAGAAATCGGCATTTAAATTGTACCTCTAAACATGGTTTTATGCCTTCAAATACAACTTCCGTCTTGAAACCTATACATCAAGAAATAAGAAGGTCTTTGACATCTAATTAGTGATAACGTCTTATATCGCGATGATCACGATATTGAGGAGTTGTATGGTAGAAGTTTCTTCTTCAGCAACAGCGAATAGCTTTGCAAATTCTACATTGTTACGAGACATTCAAAGAACAGTAGCTGTGTAATGACAGCTACAGTAAATACGAGTGAGGGCATGGTATGGGCATGCATTTTTTATGACCAAAATAAATTGAATATTGATGAAAATTGTCCAAAATAATTGATAAACAGCAGCACTATAAATTTTTTAGTGGTGTGATTTTTTTTTAAAAAGCGTAATTATAAATAAAATTTGTAATTATTGTTTCTAACTGGTCGATCTGTTTTCAAACACGTATTCAGTTTCAGTAGTTAAATAAAGGTATTTAACAATGTTTTTGTGTTAATTTAGTAATATTATAATAACATTACATTATTGATATCTAATAAAATGTCCCCAAGTACGTAGTAGTATAGTTTTTGAAATGCCATAATGGATACAGTGACTATTGGTTACAGTGACCTGAATTGGTTGTCCTTAGAAATATCTATTATTTTGTTATCAAGTTTTACTGGTACGTATCGTGTGCATTCGAAGAGAAGGCTAAGTATGTTCAGTCGTCTTAGTTACCAAGTAATCGATACTCCATGGCACAAATAACGTCTGCCTATACTGCAACATGGTCATGCTGTCTGCAATCCAGAGTGTTATTCGTTGCCGATACAGATGACACATAGGTCTCCACGTTACCGCTCTGTCGTCATACGGAAACTACTTTATTGTTCTTGCTATTTTACTGGATAAATCTATTAAAAAAGTTAATGCTATTATTAATCCAGCTTATATGTGTACAAATTTACTACTACTACTACTACTACTACTAGTACTACTTTTGCGAGAGGAGAGGGAAATGCCTACGCAAAATCAGACAACGTCGTGCTTCCTGGTGTGTGCGCTACTACTATCTACAAAAACCCTTGTACGTGTTGCTATTCCTTTGTCCATTTAGGCTATTGGCTAAACGTTAGTATTGAAGCGCTGCGGCGGACTCAATTTGTTACTTCTTTCGTAGGACCTTGTCTGCGTAAAGTGCTACTTCAGTCCAGTTTTTCTGCTTACTCAACACCTTTTCGACGATGTTGTTAGGGGTAATGGGTCCCACTGTGTCTTCTGGGTATTGCATGCGAAAAATGTATGGTACGCATCTTGTCCACAGTGTAGACAGTTTGGCCCTACCCATTTTGTGAAGATCACACTGAAATTACTAAATTACTACTACTGCTACTACTACTAGTACTACTACTACTACTACTACTACTACTACTACTACTACTACTACTACTACTACTACTACTACTACTACTACTACCTACTACTACTACTACTACTACTAGTACTACTCAGTGACGACTTTGTCCGGATGAAGTGTTACGTCAAATGAAGACCTCCTGGGCCGTTAGTAGCTCTTCACGTAAGCGTACAATATCCTTAGACCTATTACTTATTCACGGATGTTTTATCGTCCTTCCTCTTATCTACTACTTATTAAATATTACATATTACATACCACTTATCTACATATTGCATATTTACAAATTGTAAATATTAGTATTTTGTAAGTGTATATTATTAAATATCTAAATATTTGCATAGTACATACTCCATATCTCTTCATATTACATACTAGACATCGCCTATTAAATATCGGGAGCTTCACAACCTGCGATACTACATGAATAGCACCATATCCCGTACATATAGCTTTCTCTCTTATCCAATCATTTGTTTGTGTCTTAATTTGTTTTATCTATTCCCGTTTTGTAATCAATTAGCATCAGTGTGTTATTATAGGCTACAGCTAACGCACAGGCTATTTATCTGAATGAGGAGGCCACACACTCTATAAAGATAACGTAAGAAATCAGTACTACCTCAAATTTAAAAATAAGTTCTGTACTAACCGCAAAGAAAGCTATAACACTTTGAAGGCACGCGACATTGCATTCCTAAGAACTGCCAGGAGAAGCCTCCATTAGTTTCTCAGTGCACAATATTTAAGTGTCTCCTTAGTAAAGATGCCTGATTTAAAACTTCTATTGTTACCAATTACTAGAGAGTCTAACTGCGCCTATGAACGTTGTAGTTGTAGGGACAGTAAAACTCTATTCTCAGTTAAAAAATAAATAAATAAATAACCACATGAAAAGGGTAAACATAGAGCGGCGGACGCAGCTTTTATGTAAATCCGTTACACACGCTATCAGATATTATTGTGTCACTTGAAGCTTTTTCAAACCAATGGCAGTGGATCTCTTCGATACAATCAGACAAATGTCGTTTTACTTTAGGCCTACCAAAACAATATAAAATTAAACATTTTTAATACACTATTAGTTACTTTAGTCGGTAGCTTACATCTTATTCATATGTTAAAGTTATTAAATTGTAACAATGGGAATTAAAATAACTTTACATTTTTAAATTTTGATAATTTTAGGTAAAACGGTCGATCTTTTACTATTATATGTATGTAAGCCTTTGCTGACAAAATGTGATTAACTAAAAATGCTAATAAATAATGCGCTAATTTTTCCGAAGGAAAAATCCTACATATCCCTATTAGGTTTAAAAAATACTATATTCTACAGGTAGTTCAATTTTTATGTTCAGTCTGTCGTAATGTAGTGTACATTTTTCTTATTTGAAAGCAAAAATTTTGAGGTTTTACGCAAACATATAGCCTAAGTAGCAAAATTTCTTTAGCATATCCAGTCAGCAAAGGAAATATATGTTATAACGTGAAAACTCGTTCATGTGCTTGTTCGATGTTTGCCTACCTTTGAGTTGTCAAAATATTTTTTTCGGTTGGTATCGCTATTCTTATCATAATTTTCAGAGAAATAGTTTATAGGAAAACATTTTGTCTAAGTCTGGGTAAATTTTATTAATCATGCTGAAATTTTTTGTTACCCTGTATAGTTTTTAAAACTGTACAAACAAAACAATTCCCTGCTTCATACATAATGCAGCACGTTACTTAAACGCTTATGCCAACGAACAAATATCTAACGCTACCACATTCACATATACACAATAAAAAACATAAAGTTCACTGCGAACAGTTGAAACAACCGGACTGCCGAATTAGTAATGTTTTCCAACAAGAGTAACGAAACGGATTACTTTAGAGCTGTCGCCAGCGTACGCTGAAACCGTAGTCACCACAAAACAAAACAGGAAGGCATATCTCGCGCACAAGCCTGGCACACTCCTCGCTGTACAATAGCATGCATTAGGAAAGCCTACGCCGAGCCGGTCTAGCGTACGGAATGCGAGAAGGAAGATACAATAATCACACATTATACTCTATCTCATATAGATACAATATTCGTGTTGTTTACATATAATTTTATAAACTTCAAAGCAGGTAATGCGTGATTTACGCGCATACACGCATAATACACTTTTATTGCTAATAATGCGATAATTAAAACGGAAGTGATTTTTTAATAAAAATTCTGAAAACAGAAATACATTCACAGCGGATCTAAAAAAAATATCTCTACACTGTCGTTATCTTTGACAACATTTGGAATTTTGTTCTAATTTCTCGAATAAGGGGTGTTAAAGTCTTGACAAGAAAATACGTTAACAATCGTTTCAATTTGCTCGCTGGTAACACCCATTATATTCACATCCGCCTTGTGGATTTATTATCACGTTTGTAAATTACACCGTGTAACAAGCTATTGTGAACGGCAGTCATACGTAAAGTGCTGTTATGTAATATCTTCCTCTTTCATAAATCACATTCACGTTAGACGTTACACGTCAATAAAAACTAGTGTTGACGTCAATAAAATGAAACCTTTGAAAGACGACCAAATGTGAACGTGCAGTATAATACGACCACACCTTTCCTTGTGGGCACAATGCAAACCATTATTAAATATCATTATATGGAAATACACACCCGCAAATAAGCTCGTGAATTCATTGTCTATACGCTGTAAAGAAAGAAAAATGGCCATGTAAAAATCGAAATAGCGCAGTGTTTAGCAATACGCCTATTGTAGGACAACTTTCTAAGGTGTTGGTTATTTATAGTGGAGAAACCTTACATGTGCCTTTCTAAGAGTGTGTCGATCATTTCCCGCTTCTTCGACCTCACTTGCAATTGAAAAACAGAGCGTATATTAATTAGTTAGTTTATAGGATAAACAAGCAAATACGTTGTTAAACGAATAACTAAAAAGTCGTCATATGACCAAAATATAAAGCAATATAAAGTAACGTATGATAAGTTACATGGCGAAATAAGAGTATAAGATCTAGGCTTATTCCGCCTTCCTATGCATCTGTACAATACGTTTACTGGTAGATATTGTGTCCTCAATACTGTGATACTATCGATGTTTTTTATTATTGATTTTTCAATTTAAAAATTTAAAGAAAAGTGGTATAGATCATGAATTTTAAAAGAGCAGAGTTAAGGTGGGTGACAACATTTGGTTAATCAAGTCGTAAAACCGAAAAGTTCCAACTCTGTCGTCTTTATTCGCTGAACTGCTACTTGTCATGTTCCGGACGAGGCCTTTCAGTGTTTCCACCATTTTTAAGTCATAAACCACGACACGTCCTAAACTAGGTCAGGTCGTGGTTTAGGATTTGAAAATGGTGGAAACACTGAAAGGCCTCGTCCGGAACATGACAAGTAGCAGTTCAGCAAGTAAACATGACAACGTTGGAATTACAGAGACTGATAAATCAAATAACGAGATGAACGAAAAGTTACAAATAACATTGTTCACTTTATCGTTTTATTTCCCTCGCCTAGGATAAGTACTGTCTCCTCGTAGAGGTAGATGAATATGGTGAAGAGTCCTAGAACGATTTGACTTGCAGAAAACAATGAATCTAAAACTTACAATAGGAGGCAAAACAGAAATTTTTTACAGGTGAAGATAGAGATGGCTCAATCTTACTAGTACTAAATGGAGAATATTCAACTCCCTCAAAGCCAAAGCTTTAGGAAATCTTAAAAAATTCCTAAATAAAAATGTAGGATATTGATGAATATAGAAATGATTAATTAAACAACAATAATTAAAAAATTAAATATTGCTGCAAAATTCGTAACGACATTTGTGGCTATATAGTAACGTACGTTTAATAAGTAAAATATTAATTGTTCCGTCATTACGTGAAAATTTAAAACAATAATGCATCACTTAACACTCGATTAACGTATGTCACTCAATTATCGCTTAAACAAGTTAATGGGTACAAAACGAGCGTGAGTCGTACGTACGTGCCATCGCATTAAGCTATATATGTACGGATATGCATTTACTATTTAGCAGCGATATTCAAAATAACAGTAAATAAAATATTATGTGAAAATCGTATACACCGAAACACTACCAAATTGACGTAACCTAATATTTTACTAACAGAATTAACGCTGTTGCACACCACTATAGAAAAATTATTCCGATTAGCGCTTTCAAGCTTCACAGGTCATCATCAGATCGGAAACGAGCTTTGAAGTTTGAAAGCGCTAATTAATTCTGTTAGTGATTATAACCATTAACACAACTTTATTAATTAATATCTTTCTGTTATGTGAGGAGGGTCTTACTCTTGACTGTTTTATTTATATATGACATTGAGAAAACAACAGGCAATAGTTTTGTTAACATGACTATAGACAATATTAATAGTTAACGGCATTGACTTCGATTGTGGACTGGTGAGTTTTTAACAAACGTACCGGGCTACAGATTTTATTTTGTAAATGTTTCTTGTGCCCAATTTTTCAGCACAATTTTGAAGCGACGGCTTGTTGCTGCAGACATATGGTTCTGACTTTTGACATTCTTTCATTTCGACCTTATTGTCACGTCCCATTATTACAATAATATTTTGCAACTACGTTTTCTCAGGTCTTCCTTGCTCCCAAAGGACTTAGGCGATAAAGTGGTTATGTATTGTCTTATGTCTTACTGGAGGATATCGTATTAACTATGAGCTTTCGAAATCAGTTCCAGACTTACGATTCCTTTGTGGATAAATACGTATATCAAACTATCTAAATATGATAGCTGGTACATCATTAATAACGGGAACACTGAAGTGGCATTCGGGGTAGCTAAACGTTTGAGTCACAATACAGTGACGGACATTAACCAATCGTTCAATTTTAAACAACACACCGGTATGATTATTATACATTACATTACATTATTATTATTATTATTGTTATAACCAATCGTTCAATTTTAAACAACACACCGGTATGATTATTATACATTACATTACATTATTATTATTATTGTTATAACCTTACAACAAAACATGCCAAATGTGCATGGTGTTTTACAATTTTAAGACCGTCTTACGTTTTGGTGTTTTACAAATGTCAGTGGAGTATAAAATTTATTGTAATACCTAGTTTTACATAAAGCTTGTGATCACTTGATTAGGCATATGTTGTTTAATTTTATGTTTAATCAATTAATTTACATTTAATTAATTGTAATTTATAGAGTTTAGAGTTTGCAATTTTGCACATATGATTTGAAGCTATTAATCTACAGTTTATAGGCTATATATATATATATATATATATATATATATATATATATATATACATTGTAGAAGTACCGTTCGTACCCGTTCTAAAATTACAATATTCAGTTCAGTATTTACACGCCTCACTAATGGAATGAGTTAATTAAATTGAATAGTATAAGTTGAATTACACCTCCCGGAGCAATCGTTGCTTGATGTTGTGATTATAACTAATTAGATTGTTTTTTATACATAATTATTTACTTCGATTGTTGATTCTTCACTGGTGACAACACTATTCATCAAGTTATAGTCATTGATGATTAATTGAATATTTGAAATACTTCAATTCGGCGGGCCATGGGTGCTACCAACTGACTTAGATGTAAACATAACCTTAACTCAAACCACTAAAAGCTTGTTGACTGAATAAAATAAATTCATGCTTCGTTACTGTTGTTAAAATGTTTTTATTCTTCGTATGATGTAAGCCTAATTGTAATCCATTTTTATAAATAATTAATTCGATTATCATTATTGAAAACCATCAGTTATTTGGTTAGAAACTCATTCCTCAGGGTTGGTAACACGGTTTCATAAACCGTTCAGTTGACAAAATTATCTGTTATTTATATACAACAAGGTTCTTTTATTTCTTTTATGAATTTGCTAACTGCTATAATTTTTTATTGTTCTACTAAGCTTTTCGTCATTACTGACATCTTCAGGTCTTAAACAACGTTGTTTAAGACCTGAAGATGTCAGTAATGACGAAAAGCTTAGTCGAACAATAAAAAATTGTAGCAGTTAGCAAATTCATAAAAGAAATAGTAAGGATGGCTGCTAATTTAAACAATACGAAGAAGGTTCTTTTAATCGCAAAATACGTAACGAATAAGGTCTCTAACTAATGTACAATCTTGTCATAGGAGTGTGATTACATATAAACTTAATAATTTCTTAACCTAATACAATAAAGTTCGTCTGAACACTGACGTCAAAATTGGAGGTTAACATGTTACTGGGAGGTTATCCACGTTTAACCTCAATTTACATTTAAATTACATATAATCAGTGGCAATTTACTAAATTAATAATGTTTTGTTGGTTGTGTAGTGTTAACCAATAGTTACATATGTTCAATAAGTTCAAATTGCATTATCATATAATGTGATAAATTAAGTAAGTATTTTATAAATATCACTATACTTTCCTTAATTCCTTTTATATATTTTTTATATTCACTGTTAACAACTTAATGAGCATTCATTGCTTTATTATTACACCCCGCTTCACTACACTCATACTCTTAGTCGATTCACTTCACGTCTTCAAGGTTAGGACGCCCGTGTTTACATTCGGTGCCGCACTGAATTATTTTGTCGCGGATTCCGTCATCCGTACTGCATTAAAAATGGTGAAGAACTGTCTCTAGTTTGAGCGTCACTTTCGCTGTTCTTACCTATGCCAACGGGGGGGGATCTCGATATAAGAGTTTTGATTGGTTGAAATTCACAGAATTCCTTTATTGAATCATCACCCCCGTGTTAACAAAATAATTTAACTTTGTCTACTTTGTCTAAAGCGTGGGTTTTTGGGTACGAGATTATAAAACTGACGCCAAACGTTTTACCAAAAACTATGAAAATACTTTACAATTTGATATTAATTCCTTATGCTACTTGTGAATACAAATATAACGTTACCATCACTTGGCATTGGTTCTACTAAACAATTAGATACCACACAAGGCATAATTCTGTTCATTATTAAAAAATATAATATTTCTAACTTATGATATAATACAATATTTTTGTTAAAATATTTCCTATAGCTATTTAATTGACATTCTGATATTACTTATATTGAATACAATGAATACAAAGTCCTTTGCTGTAATCATTTAACATTATAAACAATCAATATTGTGAATAAAACATAGAATCTGTTTCTAGGCTTCATGATGCCTATAGCACTATGAGTTAGTTTTACTTCCTACAATACAAAGGTTGAATTTTAATAGTTTATAACACTTGATATCTAATCCTAATGAATACTACTAACTTTTGGTTAACTTATTTTTGCTCAAGACATGCCTTTTTCTTGTATTTTCTCATTAAAATCACATGAGTTCTTGTACAAGTAGGCAGTTTGTTATCTTTCCTTATTTCTATATTATACATACGTTATTCTGTTAATATCTTTTTCCTAATTAATCATCTTAGTTCCTTTTAAGTTTTATAATAGCTTGTCTCATCTTGACATTCTTATTTTCTGGTTATTATTACTAATGAACCTTGCATCTTGGTGCAACAGGTCATGGTCATTAGATATATTATTAGTGTTTCATTATTAGTGACAACTATTGTTTGGTTTATTGACCAATAGTTTGTTCACTCATCACTTGTTATATTAATACTATTTACATACACTTATTATTGGTATTTGTGTGGTTTTTTAATGTACAATATTAGTCCTTTATACTCTATCATATTTCATCATGTTAATTTACATTAATTAGAACAATTACAACCTCTTGGTGATCTAATATCTGTCTTAGAATGGTCTTTATTTTATCTAGTTTCATCTAGATATAACATCCAATAGTTTTATATCATTTTTACTACATATTTGGTATTTACAAGTGTGATTTCACAGTTTGTTAGGTTAGGTTGTCCACTTTTACTTTCACTGACTAAATTTATTTCACATGCTTTGTTTTTATTAGTTATTTTAATCATTTATTACTATTTAGTAAATAGTACTATTTATTATTTATGCTTCTGAGTACAATTATCCAGGTTGTCTTATAATCTAAGTACATTATTAATTACTAATTAGTCCTTTATGATATTCACTTGGTTACATAAATGGTATAGTTTGAAGGTAAAGTACAATCTTATTATCTTATATTATTATCTATCTCATAATCATATTGTTATTACTTCACTCTCCTAATCTTGTTGGGTAACTTTTTATTTTAAGTCTAAGTTATTGTTATAGTCATGTCATTCAGTAGGTCTTGTCTGTTATTTTAATACTTATTTTTCTTATAGTTTGGAGTTCTATTTTCTCCTCTATTTATTCTGTAGATACTCTATTCTTTATTTATAGTGGTTGAGTTAGTTTACACCTCTTTTCCTTTATGAAATTAATGTTTGTTATTATTCACTTGTATCATTTATGTTTAATTGTCATACATCCCTTACACGTTATTTTTGGATTGTCCTGATTCTGTTCTATGCATAGTTTTATCTATTAATAGTAGCTTGTGGATCTGTATAAATTGGTGACGCTACAATATATATATATATATATATATATATTAATTACTCTTAAACTAGGGCTACAATACGACCTCGTTTGACCCAGACTGTCCTCGACTTAAGGTTATGGCGATGCGTCCGGGCGCACTTAGGCCAAAACACGATTTTGTCCACGTTTTTGCCACCGTTAATTTCAATTCATAATTCATCGAGTTTTCAAAATTATTTGTTTTAATACATCGATGAAAAGACGAGAATTAACCTACACACACATGATGAAATCATCATTTTCGATCTATGTCTAACGAAATAGTACTGGTTAGCTTATGTTAGCAAATTGAATCTTGGCTTATGGTATTCGTGTCATTTCGGTTGTGTAAAAAAGGCGTCAATTTTAATTTCAGTGAATTATTTAATTTTAATATTTCCGAAACTAAAATGTGCATTCAGTAAGCATTTAATAGAACACTGTCCGTTTATTGTGCAGATTAGTATTTCGGTTGATAAATTAGGTGTTCAATTTGCCGATCTAACTTTTCTGCGCTGCAGAAAGGGAAAGCAGACATCAAGGAATTTGTTAATTTAAAAACACATGAAAATATAATACAAGTAATGATGTAACTAATATTAAATAAGTCGGGTTATTGGACAACAAAAGTGAACTCATGTTGAAAGTCTAGCAGCATTTATCACCAGTACAAGGCATAAGCCATAAGGCAGTGCAATTAATATTGGTCACGTATTTCATGAAGTTTCCAAAGTTAGTAAATTTGTACATTTATGTACTGGTAGCAAAAACAAAAATTCTAAAGATAAGGAGTTGTCACAGATGTGGGTGGGAATTTTTGAACATTTTAATTCTGTACAGGAAAAGTCTATCAGTTTGTTCAATTGATTGAGTTTATATTTTGTTTACCTGGGAATTCAGCAGCTGTGGAAAGGGTCTTTTCTTTAATCATGAATGTTTGGCGTTGAGAAAAGGAAACACGGCTACAGGAATAGCAAAATCTTTACTTAACTTCAAATATAATTCAGAGTAGAGCTGTAGGGAATTTTCCAAAATTAATAAAGATAATAATAATACTATTATTAACATAGCTGCATCGAGTGTAAAATACAAAATAGAGGGTACAGGACCTTCCAGTCAGGCATATTAAATAGGCCCAAGTTAATTAATTAATAAGTAAACTGTAATGCGGTTTATACATTAATGTTTTATAATTAATATATTATAATTACATATACAGTATATATATAGTTTTATTAACAATGCTATTGTTATACATTTTATAAGTAATATTTTACAATTATAAACAAACTGTGAAATGCCGAAAATATTGGTTTTAATTATTACACAGATCCCCCCCCCCCCGGGTCAACACCAGAATTTTACCAAGAATTTTTTTCGCCTATCCTCGAATGTCCTCGGTCTACACCACAAATTTTATGAAGATGTACTTGTTTTGGATCTGAGAAGTATGGTAGCCCTACTTAAACATTATCAGTATTATTATTTTTAATAATTCTACTAAATTTCCAACTACACTCCAGTCTGACACTTTTCAAAAGCCACTATGGTTGGCAGTATGTATAATTTCTTTCTTAATAATAAACATTTATAATTTTTACAAACTTATTTATTTTGTCAGAGTTTATGTACTGTTGAAATTACAGCAGTACAATATCAATGTTATCATTTGTTTCTAAATAATACCCATTACATTATACAACAATTATTAATTTAATTAGAGAATGAAATCTAAATGCACTGTAAGCCGAATCCTCTATATATACAAATGGTTTTTAACGTTCTCTTATTCTACTTTCTGCACAACACTGAGGAGAGGAAGATATTCTGTTAACCATTTATTCTCGTATTGGATGTATCGCTGACGGATAATACTACATTCTTTTGTATTGTGTAAGAACTGTTACGTGATCGTATTGTAGGGAGTTCCTGACGGCTCTTCTAATAACGTTTGATAAGGTTTGTAATTATCACCGAGTTTGAAAATAATCCCGATTAAACTAAGCACTCGATAGTCAATTATATGAAGCCCGAGTGAGTTCATTTTGCTTATTCCTTGCGTGGAGAAGAAGAATAAGTTATTGATATAGACCGAGTCGATTACTCAATTTTACAAAAATTGGGTTTGAGAGAACACGAGACGCGAAGTCGAAACAGGCAATTACCGAATCCTAAACAGGAGAAAACGCAGTAATTCTGATTCTTGCTCCTAGTTATGAAGGAGACAATCCTCCAGGATTTTCGTGTGTGACGTCGTGCGCGCTTGCCTAGAGCTTGGAACGGTAGAGGAAATGAAAGAGCCTTCTGGTAGTTTATTTTCCAATGTAGTGTTTAGCAGAATTATAATATATATCAATGTGAATACATTTCACATGGAATACCAGCCCATCTTAATTTTAAAAACTGAGAGAAACATCTCTGAAAAATACGTAGTATTTATACATTTTTTTCACTAGCCACATGACGTTATTCAATACACGTTTGCATAAGGACATGATTCCAATCCTCATATCGCTGTTATAACTCGTGTAGTCTATGCGCGTGTATTAGAGTTTAAAAAAGTAAAAGGGACATAGTGCTTACAGCAGTAGAATGTGATTTGAAAGATATAAAATTAACACAAATAATGACAATAAAATTGTATATTTACTGCAACAGATATACAGTGTAGGCTTATATTTGTAGTCTAATAAGAAAATAAAATAGCCGATGTCTAAAAAACTTTACATTGTAAAAATTATATACAACAATAAAAATCGAAATTGCTGTAGTAATAAAGAAGAGAAATAATATTAAAAAATAACACAATAGCGATAATAACAACAATAGTAACATTCTTATTACGACTATTATAGACCTATGAGTACAAATCTAAAAGAAATGTAGTGTAATTTAGCTTTCCGTAATAATTTACTATGTTGATATAAAATGCTATTTAAATGAGGAACAAATTGCTGAATTAAGTAAAAGGACTGTTTAAAGCGAGTTAAATTTATATTAAGCAAATTTAAGCACAGAAATTGTTTCTGATGAACTGAAATAAAAACTTCTGTGGTAGATAATTAACTATAACTCGCATTTTAAGACAGAAGATTCTAAAATTAAATATGTGCAATATTTTTCTTCTGTCTGATTACTATTTTTATCAAGTTAATAACATCAAACTTAAAAATACAAAATAAATGTAATTTTTATGAGGATTAAATATAATATTCAAATGAAACCAAAAGAAAGTATACTTTATAAATCTGTATAATTAACTGCATGTTTCTGTACTTCGAATATAAAATTGCAGGTTACGTCACTTAACGACACAGTAACAGACCAAAACTTGAAACAAGAACGATTTAACTCGTATGAGTACTGGCAGTATATATTTTGTTTTAGGCTTAAATCCCCCCCCCCGCTTCACGATCAAATTGTAACAAATTAAGTAATAACTGAGAATTATCCAAAGATTTTTCAGAATTTAATGTTTATTAGACCATTTTAGATTATTTCAGTAGAATATTTATGTATAGACTAATATTAATATGTATATATAAAATCATAATTTTCGTTTTGTTTATTATTGTGTGAGTAAGCGCGTGTGTAAGTTTGTGTGCGATCGCCTGCGTGTGTTTAGTTTGCAAGCTGAAGATAGTTTGATGTAAAAATCATGAAGATGAAACGTGGCATACGAAACTGAAGTGAATCCCTGAAGATACAAAACGATAATTAACGGCGACGAATGCAGCAAAATAAGACAACACGAAAGCCTATAAATTATAATATTATACACAATTATCTAATTATGTAATTAGGGAGACGATCTCGAAGCCACGGCTCAAAATTCAAGGAACTTTAGGAATGCCCTTACACTTTAAAAGACATTGAAACGTGTATTGTGTAAAGCTATAGGGCTTGAGCCAGAAAAGTATAAACACTACATATTTTTCAGAGACGTTTCTCCCAATTTTAAAAATTAAGATGGGTGTTGCACTCTACATGAAATATATTCGCATTATGACTCGGCTAAACATTACACTGGAAAATAAACTATGGCAAGGCTCTTTCATTTCTCCTACTGTTACAAGCTCTAATATCATTGAAAAATATTATAAATAACGTGATTCTTGGACACACCAAAAAGGCAAATGAAAATTTAAGGCTGTTTACTAGAATAAACTGCTGAAGTGCTAATCGGGACGATCATGAAAAAATCGTAGCCAGGTGGACCAATAAAAATGAAAGGGAATTTATAGCATAATCTAGAACGCTTTTCCGCCTTTTCTGACGTAGCTGAGTAAAGTATGTGGAAGGAATTGATGTGTACATCTTTAAGAATAGAAAGAAAAATGATTCCGATTGTCCAGAGAACAGTAGTTGTGAAGAGCCGACGTTGTTGCTCATATTAATAGATAATGCAAATGGTACAGACGAGAATGTCAGAATGTACTACTCGGATTCATAGTCCATAGTTATAACTGCTAAGTTTAAAAGTTTATTTCAAAAATTGACACCGGCACATAAGACGCCAGTAACGCATAAGGGCTGGTCAGTAGAAAGGCAGAGTGATCGGTTGTGTGTATTATACTGGTGACTGCTGTATGCGGAAGGGGGTAGAACGGCCTTGTCTTCTACCTAATATTATCTACTTGTTAGCATCTGAATTGGTGATTTTACTGAAACTATTCGCCCAATTTTAATATTACAATAGCAGACAGTTATTGTAAACGGTGAATATAATTATTTTTATTAAATATTGATTTGTTAGATTAAATGTTGAGTTTGATTATGATGTAGTTGTAATAGTTGTAAAGAAAATGAAAGTTGAACTCACTCTCTCTCTCTCTCTCTCTCTCTCTCTCTCTCTCTCTCTCTCTCTCTCGTGATGATTGGAACTTGTTACCTAAATATCGTCGTCGATGTAATATGTACTTCTTCTGTAGCTTATGGTAAAAACGTTCCAACAGCATTATTGCTAGAAAAATATATTTAGCTATAAACCACAATTTTAACTCTAGTGACGTAAAACAGAGGTTAATCATATTATTTGTATGATTACTATAATATACCTGTATAATCTTATTACTAGACTTAGATAACATTCACCGTAGGTCATAGAAGTGAGTACATTTTGAAAACACACTGATTGTTGGCTGAGAGTATCGCAGAAACTCACATTTCATTAATATATTCACGTGAACGTTTCTAACAATTACACTTTTTCAGATTTAAAAGAACTGAAAAATTATATCTGGTAATAAACGAAACCTGTTTAAAATTTTTCGAATGGGATATAATCATTTTGAATCCATTTTTATTGTCGTGAACGTGTGCCTTGAACAGCAAAGAAAATTTTTAAAAAACGTAAACATTGCACTACGGAAGAGACAAATAATAACGTATTTTTGTCAATATATTATATTATTTTATATTATAGTTCTACGCGTGCAATAACATAGATCCAAATTTGAGTACAATCAAGAGATAGTATCTGGATATCGGTGTTGAGATACCCCGACATAGGATAATTTACTTCGTATCAGTTTCCTACACTTAGGATAGTATTTTATTTACACACCCCTTTAAAAGCATACATAAATATTGATCACATAGTTAATGTCATCATTATTATCCTCCTGTCATTAATCACCACCCTCCTACTTTTCCGAGATATATTTTACTGGGTTGATATTTTCTTTGATCTGTTGATTTATGCTTTTTATATGAGTTTTTCTACTTTTATTTGAAATTCTTTCCCATGTTCGGCAGTTATATTTTTCAAATCACTAGCTCAACGGCAATGATGTGTATTGTTACACGGACCCTTTCATCAAAAGTTTTCTAATATTTCACATCATCACGCTGGATATTTTCGACTGGTAATGTTTGTTAGGAAAGAATGTTCGTTGGCTTCCATTTACTGCGGCTTCTGTATTTGAGGCTTAGGCTTCCTGTTGTATGCGATCTCTACAACCACTTGTGTACCGTTCAATAGAAATTTGTAATGTTTCTTCAGATTTAACAGATTGAGAGTAAAAGTTTCGAATCAATTGTTATACTTCATTTTAGTTCACAACACATATCAGCTATAAGTGTGTAGGTTGTACGTAGGAAAATGTTTGCGTACTGGAGAAAATATAATTTTGGTGTTCTTGTTGCTTTAGCTACTCGCTTCCAGTCAGCATATCATCACAGAAATATTGGACAACAAAGATAAGTTCACAAACGTTCTTAGTTTCACTAGAAATCATTAAACGTAAAGATAATTATTACAGTGACGGAACAACACTTTTCTATTAGTCTCATTCGTAAAAGTGGCTAAAGCTTTAACGTGTTGTAGACAAAGAAACGAGATCACAGAGTCACTTGTCTTAAGTGTGTAATTGTGGTTTCTTACAGGTGATATAAAAATATGCGAACTACATGTAAGTATTTTAGAAATAGTGGCGACTGTTATCAGTAAAACAAGTTTGGATAGGTCAGTCAGAACCATAATTCAGAATTTTAAACACTTTTCAAGAAGCCTACATTTGTGTAAATTGACTGTAACAAATTGTACATTAACTACAGAAAATTGTACAGAGGCTGTACAGTTAGGCCTAGTTGCAGAAATGTGTGCCTACTAGAGGTAGCGGACTGGCAGAGCAAAGTGGGCACTTGATACTGACGTCATCAAAGCCGATCCTAGTGTGTTTATTAGCTGGAGTAGATGCCACGCGGCAGACGTACTCAAAACCTTAATCTGCATCTCCTACTCGCGTTCAACGTATCTATTTCAGTAACAAGACATCAACATTTATTACATGACATTGTTGGACAGTAAAAGTTTTTATGATATTACGTTACCATCGGTAACTAGGGGCCACTAATCATAAATTTACATTTGCAATAATTTCCAAACTTAAATCTATTTCATGCGGATTCCATCTACATATTGAGCTCATTCCTAGACCACATTTTTCAGACCCGTATTATTAATTAGTAAAAGAAGACTTAGTTGAAATTCTAAACTAAATTTTATTGTTTTTCCAAATCCTTCAGACCTCTTTCACGACAAGCTTTTTCCATGTCTACAGAAAAATATATGCTTTAAGCTGCAAGGCACTAGAATACTTTCTTTGAGCAAAATTTCCAAAAGTAGATTCAATATAAATTGAAAGTATAAGGAATCATAAATTGTCATAGTTTTGTAATTGTCATAAATTACACATTCAGGTTCAGTAAACCATGACCGAACAAACAAAATCACTTCAGAAGGTATCTCTGCATAACTATTAGCGCCCATACTCTTATAGACATAACTTACAAGTCAAACTTTCGCTTCACCCACTCTCCTCACATAACCAACGTAGCCTATATTATGTTGAACACCGCATAATACTTTGCACTACTTTAGCGACTCCCAATAACCTCTCTAGAAATTTAAATAGAAACAGATGGAAATTAGTCATCAGTACTACCAAGTTTGCTTAACTCAGAAGTCGCTAAACTAATGAAGTGCAATAAATCGTAATGTACATAAAACCTCTACATTATAAATGGTGATTAATTAAGCAACGTAGGCCTATATTAGAAATTACACATAACAAAAACTTTTGATTGATGTACAGTACACCTCATATTCAAGAAAAATACATTAAGATGTTGTTACTGTATCGTGACTACTGCGCCTGATGCATTCTACATATATTTTGCTTTGATAAATTCATATTAGAATTGTTATTTGATAAAATGATGTATTTACAACTCTTCCGTACGCCCACAGATAAAGCAGTATTTGTTACTAAATGTCAAGTGATACGATATATGCCATATAATCGACATTCAGAAAAAGCCTAACACAGTTTAAACTTACATAAAAAAACTGAATATCAGAATAAAACTTACCTGGTATCAATTAAAACAATTAGCTGCAAAAAAGTATCACTTTTGTGACTTAAAAATGCAATAAATTTGACTAGATAAGCATGCGAATCAATAGCGTGTGAAAGTAAGACATATTTGTAATTAACGCAATTGAAGTTGGCAACGACAAAGATGATCTACCAAACGAGAAATCCTGAGATACGATTGCCACCTCTCCGATGTTGAAGCAGTGGGGGATACAGGGACATCGTCACAGCTGGAGGACGTTTCTGAATTTCCCAATCATTCTGATTATGTACGTACTTCTTATAAGCCGGTACGTAATAAAGTGTAGGCCTACATTACATATTAATTTATGTGCATATTACTTATATGCATATTAATTACATGTACAATTACATATATAAAATTTATAATAACAATAAATGTATGCAATGCAAAACAATAAAATAATTAAAGGTACTTTTAATGCTATTGCAGCGACAGTGAACAGATGTTTCGGAGAGAATTTTTGCATTGTGCACTTTGTTGTTTTTGCACAGCACTGAATCGACCATCGTAAAGAAACATGATTGTACGTTTTTATGTATTCTCACAGACTTCTATGAACTCATTTACAGTGATCAACTCAACAAGTATTTAGAAACTCGGGTTTCAATATGTATTTTACAGAAGCATCAAATATGTAAAACTCTCAGTCTACCTCAAAGTAGTTACAACTAAACGTTAAAAATCAATGACGTTAGTAAACAGACGTAGTTTCTCACTTTGTACTTTGCGCATAGGCTTATAGGCTATAAACAATATGCTAGACTCTGAGACTTTAAATTGAGTTTTCTCCTGAAGTAAGCAATGGCTGAGGAAACATCAATCAGAAATGCAATCTGTGAAAAGTGCTCTTTATCTGATTGAGCGCGTCGCAATTGTGTATTCGCATGCGCGCCTCTGGGGTAATCTATGTGTTACGAAAAAATATAAAATCTATAAATCTAAAATTTTTTAAAGGCGAATTTTTAACTTTGATTAATTATTCTAAAGATGATCAGCAAAACATGCATTGATAATTGTTTATGTTCGACGCTTTTGCATTTCGCTGTGTTTTGAATAACACGCCTAAGAATATGTAAAACAGTTAGTATATCGCTGAACACGACAAACAATTTTATCTCAATACGCGTTACTTATCATATTCTACACCAGTTTATAGTGCCCTATCTAGTCGGTTATTGGCAAATTCTGTTAGAAATGGGTTGCCTTAGTGCTGTTTAGAAAGCGCATGCCTCCAACTAAATTATAGTACAATTAGATGATAGTTAAAGTTTTGACGTATGCTCAAGACGAACCAGACCAATTTCATGCTCATGTTCAGCTGATTGCTAGAGTTTAACAGTCTGATGTGGCCAGAAAGCTTACCTCGCTGCCACCTTGTACACATATCCGTTTGTTAAAAGTTCCGTTAAAAGTTTTTTATTAGTAATAAATAATTTTTCATGAAACAATTTTGAAGAATTAATTAACTGTTTCAACTGTACTTTAAGACCTATAGTAGTATTAGCTCTATATTTTGCTTTTACCATAAATGTCCATTAATTATATTATCCAACAATAAATTACCATTAATGTCCCCCACCATAACCTATATATCGAACAAAAAAGTATGAAACATACTCATTATATAGCCCATTTATTATTATGTAAACAAACAGAAAAAACTTAACTTTTAATTACACACAAAATTAGTTTAATTAAGTTTTTATTACAGATTTGGAGTAAAAGTAATGAATTTATTGGTCCATTACACTACTTACACACCCTTAAAATTAATAATTACAGTATTAAGTAGAAATAAATTTACTGCTGAACGTCTCACTACATAATGTATCCTTACTTATGACTCTGCCTTTGAACACCTCTAACCGAATCATTTTTACTTAGCAAAACTTCGTACTAAATATCCTTGATTCTATTCTGGGCGACTGTTGTATTTCTTTCATATTGTCTACCATTGTTAGCTGCCAATCGCTTTGTAACATACCCTCTCTACGTGTACCGTACTTCTGTACTTTGAGCAAAACTGTGATTACGGACAACACTTGCTTATGTCAACAGCTTTCTTATACATATACATATATAATTTTTAATCTATAAACAACTGAAATGACTTATACAACTGAATTAGTTACCTTACCATAACAAAATAATTTATAAAACGACAACGTAAACGTAATATTCTTCAAAAATGCAAGTGGATCTTCACCCGCCTCATATGTTATATATTGCATAATATATACTCCATATAGAGTTTGATAATGTAAAATGTTAATAATAAAAACTCTCTAAATTACAGATAACTTATCCTGCTTTCCTTAATGTCGTTCTTGATAAATCTGTAATTGTTAAGCGCCTTCAGCGCCATTACCTTATAAAAACGTCCACTGATCTAAACCCAAAGAGTACTTCAGACAACTCAGATTTACGCTGTAATGTTGCTGACTGATTTCAAATTCAATACTGATAAAAAAGTTGGTAAAAATATAATTTCGTTTTATAATTTTACATTTTTTAAATAAAGGTGTTCTCTTCAACAAAACCTCTTGACAGATGATAAGACGAACACTTCATTAAATAATGTTTTCTTTGTACTACCCTCAAAACAAAATGTCTGATCTAACCTAAAAACAAGACCCTGTCTATCAAGTAGACTTTCTTGGTTTGGTGACACAAAATATTTATCAAAGAGAACAAGCAAAGAATCGGTGTTATTTACAAATGTATGTCTCTTTATATATTAGAATTTTCATTCTATTGGGAGCAGAGTGTTGTTTTCAAAGACGTACGTGTACTGGTAATTCAGTATAAATTAGTTTATCTTTTAAATTACTCTGTTTTTGATATTGATGATAACTTATAAAACAATTAGATTCTCTGACTTCCCTCTTTCTGATGAACAACAATTAAACAATAGTCGCTACGTATTTGCAATGTACTGACTGAGATAAACACATTCTATTTTCGCACAGTATCGTGTCTTAAATCAGGGCAGAATTCACGACTCAAAATTTAGCCCTGTTTATGGTTTCAATTAGCAGGTGGTTACTAAAGCGTCATTCAGACTCCCGCGTGAGCGGCACTAAATGCGCAATTAACATGATTGTAGTCCTCAGGTGTCTTGTTGTTGTAGAACGCTTCATGTTCTAATTATCATGTTTGAACAAATTAAACCACAAATACAGCATGAATAATATGTAACCACAATATTTAAAATAGGAACCGTCTACAAGTATTTCATCTTCAGCTACATAATTAGGTATAATCTTTTAACTATTTCAATGGCAGTTTAAGGCCTCTGACTATAATTTGCCTCCACCAATAAATTAACGTCCTCTGCTGAAAAAAGTACTGTACAAACAATTATGAAACATGCTCATTATATATACCATATCTTATATTATGTAAACAAACACAAAGAGAGACTTTTAATGGCACACAAATTTAGTTTAATTAAATTTGTGTTACACGGACAAAATATGAAAGCGTGTACGGTCACTGCAATACCGATGCCTTTTCCAGTTAATAAAAAATAATTAAAACTTAAAAAGTATTATTAAACTAAAACTCATAATAATTTGCCGTTATTATTAGTTTTGTAATTTATCAACGAATCAAAGCCTATTCCATATAAGATACATAATTTTTAAACTCAACAGAAAATGGATTTCATTTTTGTTAATAGTTGGCAAACACAACCTGAGCTCTGGTAGTCACAAAACTTGCAAAAACCGCAATTTTTATGTGTCTACGTAAACTATAGGTCAAAACTAGGTGCGGACGCGAAACATTCGAAAACAAATTTATTTTGCAAAAAATGTCCAAAAACCAATTATGGTATCCAAAAAATGTTAAAACAAGGTTTTTTTATTTCCTACGTGGAATCCATGTCTAATTTAGCTGAGTACACTGTAAGTAAGGTAGTTTTTTTTTTTAAGTAAGGTAGTTTTTTTTTAGAGTAAATAAGGTAAAATTGACGTCGTTAGGTTAACATTCAAACTAAAATTACACATGAAAATCGATATGCCTTTGAAATAACACTTACTTTTTGTGAAATAGCCACAAAATAAAAACAAGCCGAAGTAAGGCAAGTACAAACTTGTCTATTAGCCTATTATACATGTGGAAGAACTCATTTTCCACTAATACATGGTTTTTGTGCTGGTCACTGGAAAAACAACCAACTCGAAGTAGCATTAAGGAATGTATATTCCTATAAGTACTTGTGCACTTTTTACTTTTTTCGCAACTTGCAAATATAAAGTGCGCAACTAGTAATAAAATTTTCGTGTCCGCATCTAGTTTTGACCTATACTTTACGTAGAAACACAAAAATTGCGGTTTTTTGCAACACGTTTTGTGGCTGCCACAGCTCTGGTTGTGACTGTCGACTATTGCCTCTTTTTTATGTACTTAAATGTTATACGTTACATGCTTAGAAACTTATTTTATATTCAGTAGAAGATGTTTAGGAGACGATTAGTCTCCTCCACTCAGCTGGGTTACAAATGATTCGTGACGTTCTGATTATTTATTTTGAGTTGTATTCTTAATATTTACACAATAATTTCCAATTACATAATGTTTTTGCAATTTATGATCTTATCGGCAAATCCTACCCTGATTCCAAATCTTTGCCATTGCGGCCTCTTTTGAGACTGTAGTAAATTTACAGAAGCTAGGTTACTTAATACAAACTACCTGTTTACATTATTGTAGCGACAACGAATCGTAAGATTAGATAATAGAAATGCTGAATATTATTTATTGTAGTACGGTATAAAATATATGTTCTGATAGGTGATCGGAGTTGGTGAATTGGTCAACACAAACAGCTGATGGAAATGTGGCTATAATCTACGAATGTAGAATAAGATCGTAGAAAATAACTTCAAATCGGAAAATTTCAAACAAAGGTAAAAAAAAGTTTTTGACGTCTTATAATATATTCTAAAATAAATTATATACTTATACATTTGCCGAATTAGAATTCGCACAATTATTAATAAACGTCTTAATTAAATGTTATTAGTAACAATGCTAATAGTTAATAAATGTGTTGGTTTTAGCAACAACAGCGCAAAACGTTCAATTAAATTATGTTAAAGTGGTTAAGTGCTGTGCTGTGCCAACACGACTCGTTCATCTCCGTCTGACATATTATACTGACCTATATAACTTGTCTAAGTCTACTTAAACGCCACACTGCACGCTGTACTGGATCGTTTTTGTTTTTAATCAAATACGCTCAGTAAGTACATCCAGTACGTTAATACTGACTGTGTCAAGTGCGCTACCTTTTCAGCTTATACGTACCTCCCGAAGTCGCGATGTACTCGTTTCTCTACCAGTTTGTCATATTTTACAAACGAGGATGAAAAAGTATTACATCCTCTCCTCTAAAAGTATTAAATTAACTAACTTGATCAATTTTTTAAATTAATTCTCATGTTTGCAAAAGTTCCTGAAAGCAGTTTGTTCAGTGTTAAATTAAAAATTGTTTTGTGGATTACGGGGTAATTCAAATCTACATTTACAATGGTATGTCAACATGGTATAGAGATGATGGTGTCCACCAACTCGGTGGCAGTTACGTTTGTAGCAACCCCATACGTCCAGTGACAAGATTTACTAAACTCTCGCAATCGGTTTTTAAATGTAAAAACACTTGACACATGTCAGTATTCGATGGAAATTGTTTGTGTATACAGCGAAAGTATAATATATTGCAGTTCAGAAAATTATCCAACTTCTAACTTCGAAAAGTAACGTTTAAATAAATCCTGCCTGGCATTTAAATAAAGACAAAGTATTCATCATAGAATTATTATAAATATGGAAGCAAAAAGAAAAAAAGGCCGCATAAGTAAAAGAAGGGAAGATGTTGCCATGTATGTGGATGTAAGTGCTTCGCTACCAGTAGACAGAGGTAGAGGAGGTCACGGCCCGTTTTACGGCTGTAGTAAGAAAGTGTAAGCATATTCGTTGGGCATGTCTTCTCCCTGCTTGATAATCAACGCTTTTCTTTTTAGTTCTGGACGGAACAGCATGACGTGTACACAAGACATATGAAAAACCGATACGTTGGAAAATGTCGAAACGTTGAAGAAAAACTGTGGAAAAAACAAACCGGATTCCAGGGAAAACAAAGAACAAAACATTAACAAATGTATCACCTAAAGAGACATGACAAGTTGTTTGTTACTTTTGCTGGAAATATTGACCAACGAAAAGACATTAAGTAGACGAAGAACACATAGGCTACAGTTACGAAGAATGTGATGACAGAAGAATCTCTGTCACTGGCTGAGCACAAGACAGGACAAATAAAGATAAATCATATCACACTGTTAATCACCTACGAAAAAGGCATGTGAATGAGAAGACCGTGTGCATGTAAATTACAATTGAACAGTTGAAGTTTATAACCAAACACGTAGGCCTACTGATCTGCAAATGTCATTACAGCCTTGAAGTTAACGGAAGTCCCGGTTTGGTGAAATACTAGCGCTGTGCTATCGCGCTATAATTGCAGCATTATTGTATGTATTGGAAATATTATGGATGCCATAAATTTATTTCTATTTGAGCGGCAAGACGTATATTAAGCGTACATAGGTAGCGATTCATCTATGTCACGAGGCACTGTGTTCCACACACACACACACACACACACACACACACACAGGAAACATATGAGTAAATTGAGAACATGTGGACATACAGTATTTTTATCCAGTGTTGCCGGACCACTGCTTAACAGGTTTCCATCACGATGTCTACTATTCCCTCTTCACAGCTGCCAGTGGTGGGTTTTGTAAATTAGGCCTATGAGTCATACATTTATTATCTATTCAATAAATTACTTAATTTTTGTACAGCATTCTTTATATTACAAATAACTTATAATACAAGAAAGAACGAATTTATGGAATGTTGGATTTGGGAGACGTATCGGATAGTTAAAGTCGGAAGGTGAGTTACAAATGTCCCATGTTCCTACTGCAGACCATTGTTCTCTTGTCTTAATAACCAAATCTTTAAATTAGATTTTTCATTTTACAGATTTAATCGCTAACGGGCTCACAGAAGTTCCACTATATAGAACAAAATTTTACATTAAAATTTAAGTTTATTAAAATTAATTTCGTGTCTCAAACTTCAGTCATTATCAATGTTAAGGTGGAAATGTCCTTGTAGACGCTAAACTTCTGCTGTACAACCACACCTCCTGTGGAAAATATTTTTCGATCTCATCATAATAATATACAGCAAAATAGTTATGCTGCTTATAAATAGCTAAGATCATGGTATTCTATGTACTTTATTGTAGGCCTACAGGATTGATAATCAGTGGACTTTCAGTTCACCTGAGTGTGTTGTAAACCTTGGAAAGCTGCCATCTTTAAAAATCTGAGGACCGGCATTCAATAATAGCCAAGTTAAAAGTGTGTATAAACGAATAATTTTATTTAACATTGTAATTTTATTAAAATAAAATTCGTGATACTTGTAAAGAAAATCTGCAAAACATACTTTTCTATTAACAAAAAAATGCATTTTTTTATAATTTCAACAGACATGCAAGTGCATAATATTAACACACATACTTCCTGATTAACTGTTTGTTGCGATTATTTATATGTATTGAAGCTTAACAATGTCTGATAATCTCTATTGTGTGAAGATGCCTACAAAAATCTGCGCTATTCCAAGCGGATTTCATACACATTGAAATGGTGTATTACATATGTCGTTAGTACACAATTTATATAAAATGTACAGAAGTTTATGTTTATATAGATGACTGAAGCGACAGTAAAAAATTACAAAGATATAAACTGGAAATATAATTCTTAAGTATTACTTATTGTTTAGAATAAAGCTAACTGAATTCTACATTGAATGGAGTTACTGTCTTTTGTTATCAAAACAAAAAATACGAAATGTTTTGCTGTGAGAACAATGCGAACAAATAAAACCCGAAGTAGACATCAACGTAAAATCAATTCACAGCAAACAATGCACAGAGGAACTACCTCACACTACGTTTTCAAATTGGCGCGTCACAAATTTGGCATACTGTTTTGTCGCACAAGGTTTAAACAGTAAATGTCACTTGATTAAAAACGTGATTTATCGCAGATTCTCCCAGTCATTCCTTGTTGATTTATTAATCAAGCCTTCCCCTCCAATTTAGCAAACACGTGTAAATTTTACCGCATTACCATGTAATGTTAGGAGTGTTGAAAAATGTTGGTTGTTGTGTATACGTAGGCAATCAATTGTATAGGCGTGTGAAAGAACTCCTGCTGACACGAAGAGAGATTATTGTCACATCAAGAACATGCACTCGATTATGAACATTTGTTTTCAAATTGCCTGCACAAATAAAATAGAAGAACTTAGTTTTCCATAAATTTTAACATGGTCAGTTAATTACTTTTGAATATGTTGCTTTTAGCTTTAATACCTGTAGACCCAACAATCAATGTACACCCAAGAGATACAAATTGTTTGCCACATTTGTTACTTACCTATGATATAACCCAGCGTGTAGGGTGAGGAGGGTCCAGTCCACCGGATGCCAGAAAAAACACGGTTGATTAGACAGACAAGAAAAGTGTACGGTCAGTAATCTTGTATTATTTATAAATATTATGTGGATGTCCTAATCAGACCCGTGTAATAGAATTCAAAATTTCCATCACAAAATATTACAGAATAAAATCAACGTGTTTCTTGAGAGACATTCGTCGGGAACTACGTATCTTTGGGTAAACATTACACGACTATGCAGTGCTCCACCGGTCGTCAACGGCAGTTTGAGAACAAGACTCAGGAAGGCCAAGTCTTTTTAATTGGTCTTCTAGCTTCTAAACGCTTAACTTCGTTAGGAACAGGTAAGTTTTGTGTAACAACTCGCTTTACATATTCATCCCATACGCGCTTAGGCATCCCTCCGTAGTGTATGGCGTGAAACCAGTCGTATCGTTGTAATTCCCGTTGATGCCTTGCTCAGTGATAATGTGCTGATGCGTGTCGACTTTCACGGCGAAACGAAGTTTTCTAACATACCTAATGAGTACTATCACTTCCTAGTCTTGCTGAATCACTTTAAATAATAAATTACTTTTTAAGATTATTTATTTTTTAACGGGTGCTGTTTTAATCGGCTCAATTTCTGATCTTCCCCTTGTTGTTTGCTAAGAAATTAATATCTCTTAGGCTGTATTACACCTTTGTACGTACGCTAGGGTGTTTCATTTTGTAAGGCAAAAAATAAAATGTAAAATTTTTGCAGACTTTGCTTACGCCCCGAGTCTCAGTGATGTAAAAGATATATATGCCAAATTTCAAGAAGATTGTAAATATTTAGAGGTTGCACACTTTGATCAGTTTTGTAAAAGTAGGCAAAAAATACGATTTTTCAATGTTAATTACTTTTATTGGAAAAACTAGAAATCACAAACTTAAAATAATATTAAAACTAGACACTAAGATTAATAGGTAGTATCATAGGCAAAACATGTGTTATATTAATCAACTTTGAACGATGCAATCCCTTCTTTTGTTCGCTTGGTGACGACTTTTCTGTGATGCTCGACTACCCTCAACAAGAATTGTTTTTGTTGTTCGTCCCTGGCCGATTCGTTAAACTGTTTTATCAGAGCAATTCCTCTTTCTGCGGTATCATTGACCACCTTACATGGCTTCTTAGAGAATCACTGCAGTATTCTGTCACGTCGTGGATCCCAAACAATTCAAAGAACGTCTTTGTTTTATTAGTAACGAAATGGCTCAGGTCTTTTCCTTCAAAGACAAGGTTTTTACCCTCTAATCGTTTCATTTCCTTTTTCTTTGCAGGTTTGGTTTCTAAATTTTTAGTCATATTTTCCTTAACAGCCTGAGTAATACGTTCGTCCAAAAAAGCCAATCCTACGTTTGTTTCTGACAGATACCAAAGGTGTCTCTTAGCAACTGTGAGAGCACTTTTTTTGACGTCTGCATCTGGGTAAGTGCTGTAGCATATCCAAATCATTCTTTGGAGCCCATCGACTTACAGTTGCCTTGTGCCAAAAGCGAACATATATGAGGCTGACAAAATGTGCAGCCCGTTTCATTCCTTTCAATTCTCGTTGAGGAATATTCAACTGTTTAGTGAAGAGGACAATTTTAAGTGCACATATTGCTTTGCCATCCACCTTGCTTGATGCAGAGCCCCTGGGATCCTGAAATTGAAGTCGTTTTTAGACCAGCCTCCTAGGTACAGGAGTGAGAGTTGTAATAACTCTTTGTAGTCTTCTCTTGGATGACTTCCGTCTTTTAGGACATTTTGGATGTAGTTAACCATTTTCACTCGTTGTTCTTCTAGAAAGCCTTGAACGGGACTTTCTTCATCCAGCATTGTCGTATATGACTTTTTATCAAGTGAAGCCCACAGACTTTGGAACTTCAGAAAAATCTGGATGTCAGGACCACTTGATGGTATGCCACAACACTCCTCAAACACTCCTTTCAATATTAGTTCATGGGGGTGATGACGGCAAGCCAACCACAACAATGTTCGTCCGAATTCACTTTCAATTCTGGTGCATTCCCCTTGGATCAGTCCTGTATTAGATGCTGTAGTATCAAAAGATATACGGGTGATATTGTCACGTAGTCCAAATCGGTCCACTTCCCGAATAACTACTTCAGCCATCTGCTCACCAGTGCCTTTCAGGGCAACAGTACGGCAAGCAAATGCTCAAAATCTTTGCCCAGTCACTAGAACTGCAACTCTATCTTCCAAAGTTCCAAAGGTCAGGGATTGGGAATTGTATCCATTTTACAATTCTCCTTTTGTTATCTGGATCAGTCAGTTCTTGCCTTATCTCGGGTAGAAACAAACTAGTCAAAGAATACCTAACATTTATAACATTTTTATTTTCAGTTTGCGTACGCTTCGAGAGCCGAATGTTCACTTTTTACGAGGCGAGTTTAGTGTCTTCAAGTTTTAATTTCACTTCACTCTTCCTCCGTGTGCAAGTTGTATGCTCACTTACTGCAACTTGCAGATTTTATTATACAGTTTGATAAGCTCTAATACATTCTAGGCTGTGAATTCCCTCCTTTGTCCATTTACACCTTTGTGTGTAGTAAGTTTTACCTGTTTCATTGTTTTCATCCTCTTACTAAAATCATTCTATATGCACACAATCATCATTTCTCTGTGCGATAAAGTTATTATTTTTTGTTCTTGTAATGTTGTTTAGATTTGGTCACCAGTATCAGTAAATCCTGTAATGTTCAACAGTAGAATGTTCTCTGTTAATTTCAACAGTAGCTCGTGTTTCGTCTAAAACGCTTACTTCGTTCGCACTCGTGTTTATAAACCCTATCGACCTAATACCTTCCATATTATAATTGGTGTAAGTAGGTCTATGTATGTTTTAGTACTTGATTTTAAACACTAACTGAATATGTGAAAAATTCACATACCACTGTATATTCACATCCCATACAATCAGATACCATTTAGCAGCAGAATTCTGGAATTGTTAACTAGCAACTTTCTCTAATTCTGTAAGTTGTTTTAAAGGATTCTGCAGAATTATCTCATTTATAGTTTTTCTTAATACCAATTTTATTCTATCATTTATATGTGTAGTATTCTACCATATTTGTGTGATTTACACTGATTTGTCCGTTATTAGTTTAAAATTTGCTTCTACCGTCACTTACTGAAACAGTGGTTCTAGCTGTTGCATATTATAAATGTTTTCTTTTACCGTTTCTCATACCTTCCTTTTTCAGACTTTCTATTTCCTTTGATACTCTAAGATTAGAATTTCAATGTTCAGCCAATTGTCGAAATTTTCTTTAGCACATTCTACTTTACGTTCCCTATTTATTTTCACTTCTTATTCCTTGCTCATTTAACGATTGTCGAACCCTGTTTTCTAATGTTCCTGCTCTACTACTGATTTCACTATAATCGGCATATGTTTTTTATTTGGTACACCATGATTCTAATACTTTTCTATTTATTTAAGAATTTAAGAATTGTTTACTTATTTAATATTTTATTATAAATTATTTGTTACTTCATTAATTGTTTCTAAACTGTAATTCTTAGTTTAGTTGAGAATCAGTTGCGATAACAACACGATAATATTGTCACAGAATAATATTATCACATAATAACAACAGTATTTAAATACCAAATGACTTGCTTGAGCATTATAAACGGTAGGCTACGTACTCATGCAACGTGCAGCCCGTGCCAATAATTATGCTTCGTGGCTATACTTCATATTTTCAGACACTACGATTAATTTTACCCAACCAAGCCTTGTGATTTGAGCTTAAAGGTCTAACGGCTGAGGTAACCATGTAAAGACTATATCCATAATGTTTCATACAGTGTGAGAGTATCACATCCTGAGAATAAGAATAATATAAAAAGACCTTTGTATTGTAACAAACAAAATAAAAAGCCTTGTTTATAAAATTTAAAAATAACTAGCTTCAGCCTTGTTACAAGTTACTATAAAAGAAAAGTTGTGCATAAATAAAATCCATAACACAATACACACAAATAAAGTGCAAATGAATTCGTTAACCAGAACTCAGATCTCTCTCTCTCTCTCTCTCTCTCTCTCTCTCTCTATATATATATATATATATATATATATATTGATATATTGTAACACCCTATTTCTCTTAGTGTTATATTTTTATAAGATCTCTGCCATAGTATTTTTGTTCGGTTCAATATTACTGACTTGATATAATAAATCTTGGGATTACCTGGTTAAAATCGTTAATGTCTTGGGCGCCAATTTGTAATAGTTAAAAATATATATTGTGTTGTAATTGTCGTTACTACTGGTAATGGTTTGGTTAATTAATGGTTTAATTATTAAATGATTTTCTGGTTACTTCTTCTCAGGTTGGCTAAGACGATTCACTAAGTTTAATTATAAATTAATTAGGTTGGTCAGTTTATTAAAATAATTAGAATTATACCCTTGTGCTCACTGGTATGTAACTAGATGGTTCTAAATTTCTTTTATTTTTATTTTTTAATTACTTGAGGTATTAAAATTTTGTATTATGATTATTTGTAAAGTTTATCTAATCTATTCTATTTATCTGATTAGAGTTCGCTGACCTAGTTAAATCGCTTAAATAGCACGGGTTGCTCCAACATAAGTGCTGCCAACTTATTCTTCTGGAGTTGAAGTAAACACTAAGGTTCAACGTTGATTATACTGTCAATTATTATAAAATAATACGTCATAAACCATTAATTCTTTTCACTTTTTCTTTTATTTTATTTTAAAATTTTATTCTTCTACCATTAAAATGAAGAACATTTCTCATAATATGAATTAACCAGGCTTGTTGTATTGATAGCTCAACAGTTGGTAGCATGAGTTCAAAATTCTCAGAGATGTAGGCTATTGTTTACGTTTATGAAAATATAACCCTTATGAGTTCTTTTGACCACAATAATTCACAAAAAGTGTCTTTTTTGAAGAACAAAACATTACAATATAAAATGAAATATGATATTATAAAACAATAAAGTAAAATCTAAAGTGACGAACAGTTCGTACTTTCGGACAGTGTCCGGTGTTGGTGTTAACCTAGTTTGGCTAAGTTATTTAGTTAAACAATGAATACTAAAACAAAATACAATAGTTAAACATGAAATAATAATAATAGTGCTAGTGTTTATCTACAGTGATAATATAAACATAAGTTCACAAGTGTCTATTACAAGTTACTATGTGATCGTGATCATTAATTATTAAGTTGGTTATAAATTCTCAAAATACACTATACTTTCCTTTTCTTAATATTTTCTTTATAATTCACTGTTATTAATTATTCACTGTAATGTCCTTTAATGATTAAAACCACTTCACTACGCTTGACGTTCACTATTGGGTTACGTTCCCATTTGTAGGTTAGACTATGGTTTGTTTACACTGCACATAACCTCAATCAGGAACAAGACTTTGGGGACAAGACTATTTACATTTTTTGTGTCACAGAGGAGGCGTTCGTTCTTTACTGTATGATGACCGGCGAAAGACTGATGCGTTAGCGTTGCATTATGGGTTAATTCACCTGACCGGTGAAGGATTCTGATTGGTGGAATTATTAAACATTGTCGTTTTTAATCACAAAAATTCCGTTTTCTGGTTGATGCTCACCAACAGACGCCAAGTTGAGCGTCCCTTTTTTGATCAAATATATTTAAAAAATCTTAAAACTGACATATCTTCCTTATGCTACTGAATATAACAAAGATATTACCACCATTAAACTGCATTTTTTATGCTGATCATTTTGAGACCTCATAAGGCATGGTTCTGTTCATTAATAATAAAAATAACAATTTTTACAGATTGATTTAGTCTAGTACTCTTTATAAAATATTAATTTTTCTGTTCCGTCATTTAATTCTTAGTTGTATAACTGGTTTTACCTTAACATTATATGGTTTAACAATAGTGATAATAATTATAAACATCAATTTATTATAAAAACCTAGTATTGCCATCTAGGCCTAATCATGTCCATGCTCATTAGGACCTTAATTCCTTTCTCAAAGTAAAATTACTTAATTCTACTACAAAGTAACAACTCTTAATTATCACTTATGATCTACTTGAACTTTTACAATATATTTTATACTTCACTACAAGCTTTTTTCCTTGTACTGTTCATTATAAACTTCCACCTTAGCTGTATGAAGTGTTTGTCAAAGCTGATAACTTATTATTTACCTTATGCCTGGTCAATTCTTGACATTTCTCATTATTACTGTCTTACTCTACTAACATACATTATTTTATAATTTATACTATATGATATAACAGGTTTTATTTACATAAATGTTAATCATTTTTCCTACCCAGTATATTTAGGCTTTTGTCTCATCAGTTTCTTACAATTCACATTATTATTTAGTTCCTAAACATCAAGAGTTAATTATAGTTGTCTTATTTATTATTCTGTTTGTTGTTCATACTTTTTATCATGAAACTATTTATCTTACTTTCTTCTTTATTTCTTTGTCTTGCTTTAACATAGGTATATGGTGCCTAACCTAACTTACATCATTACACTTTTATATACATTTAAAACTCTTATTATTCACTTATTTTATACTAATCCTTCTCTGATTTGTTTTGGTGACTTGATTCACACTCAGATATGATTATTCTCTGACTCTTTAGTCCTTTTACTTCAAATTTTATCTAGTTTATAAATTTTCCTGATTTGTAAACCATTTAAGTTCTGCTGTATAGGCTTTCACCTATTTTTTACAACATTACATACGCAGTTTACTAGAGTTATTTATTATTATGTTTTAGATAATCATATTTGGTATTTTGGTCTTATTATTTTGTTTCATATTCTTCTTAAATTTACTATTTAACACATACTTTACATTATACAGGTTCCTTACTTAATTATTATTCTGTTCTTCATTATTAGGATAAGATAATTATTTAGGTTAGGGTATATTCTTTATGTAGAGGGAAACATCACGTTACAATATATATATATATAGTTTCTCACAGGCATCGTTGGTACCACATAGGGCCTAATGTTTATGTTATTACTGCCTTTTTGCATTACTATTATTAACCAGTCAGTCATAAAATTACTATTAGTAGGTCTATTACCAGTAATATTCCATATTTTGTTTGTGCAATGCTATTACAGATTATGTCCGGCATCTCTTACCAAAATAGTACTTTACGAAAATAATTGAATATCATCGCTCACAGTACACAAACTTTCCCGTCGACTTTGATATCGATACTGTTTCATATTCCCTCGTTTAACTTCCAACCTTGTGCGATAGCTAGCACACAACAAATATCCGACAATAGTTGTTAGACTTATGCTATTCAGTGTTCAATATAAGCCTATTCAGCGGTTCGGAGTCGGGTCGGCTTCATACAAAGAAAAAACAAGTTAAGACTAATCAACATCACTATCTTTAAAGTGGCTGATAAACGCAAGATAATGTCCTGAAATTAGTACCATTAATGTAAACGGTAATAACACAATATAAATACGCGTTATTGAAATATTATTAAAAGATACTTATTGACTGAATTGATTTTCCTATATTTCATATTTCAAACGTGTACCCTAATGTTGTGAAATAGACAAGTTTGTATATTTAAAAAAGAGCTACCACTGTATTATCGTGAACAGCTGAAGAAAAATAATAAAACAGCCTAAAAATTATGAGAATAAGAAATTTTTTGTTAACTTTTCGCACCCGGGAGGGAGGTCCGGTCCCGTTTCCCCCTTCCCCCCACCATAATACACCCCTGTCGCTGGAAGACATTTAAAAAGTAGTTGTAGACCTATAATTTGACTGACCGCTTCAAATGGACGAATAATTTAAGTAAACATTTGGTAAAGCGTTACACGACGTGTAGACACGTTTTCCAGAAACTAATCCAGCGTCGCGACGTCTGCGTATTTAGAATGTGTGCAACGTGGGGAAAGAACTGTTCAATAGCAGCAGTAGTAAACATTTGGTAAAGCGTTACACGACGTGTGGACACGTTTTCCAGAAACTATTCCAGCGTCGCGACGTCTGCGTATTTAGAATGTGTGCAACGTGGGGAAAGAACTGTTCAATAGCAGCAGTAGTAAACATTTTGGTAAAGCGTTACACGACGTGTGAACACGTTTTCCAGCAACTATTCCAGCGTCGCGACATCTGCGTATTTAGAATGTGTGCAACGTGGGGAAAGAACTGTTCAATAGCAGCAGTAGTAAACATTTGGTAAAGCGTTACACGACGTGTGGACACGTTTTCCAGCAACTATTCCAGCGTCGCGACGTCTGCGTATTTAGAATGTGTGCAACGTGGGGAAAGAACTGTTCAATAGCAGCAGTAGTAAACATTTGGTAAAGCGTTACACGACGTGTGGACACGTTTTCCAGCAACTATTCCAGCGTCGTACGTCTGCGTATTTAGAATGTGTGCAACGTGGGGAAAGAACTGTTCAATAGCAGCAGTAGTAAACATTTGGTAAAGCGTTACACGACGTGTGGACACGTTTTCCAGCAACTATTCCAGCGTCGCGACGTCTGCGTATTTAGAATGTGTGCAACGTGGGGAAAGAACTGTTCAATAGCAGCAGTAGTAAACATTTGGTAAAGCGTTACACGACGTGTGGACACGTTTTCCAGCAACTATTCCAGCGTCGCGACATCTGCGTATTTAGAATGTGTGCAACGTGGGGAAAGAACTGTTCAATAGCAGCAGTAGTAAACATTTGGTAAAGCGTTACACGACGTGTGGACACGTTTTCCAGCAACTAATCCAGCGTCGCGACATCTGCGTATTTAGAATGTGTGCAACGTGGGGAAAGAACTGTTCAATAGCAGCAGTAGTAAACATCTGGTAAAGCGTTACACGACGTGTGGACACGTTTTCCAGCAACTATTCCAGCGTCGCGACGTCTGCGTATTTAGAATGTGTGCAACGTGGGGAAAGAACTGTTCAATAGCAGCAGTAGTAAACATTTGGTAAAGCGTTACACGACGTGTGGACACGTTTTCCAGCAACTATTCCAGCGTCGCGACATCTGCGTATTTAGAATGTGTGCAACGTGGGGAAAGAACTGTTCAATAGCAGCAGTAGTAAACATTTGGTAAAGCGTTATACGACGTGTGGACACGTTTTCCAGCAACTATTCCAGCGTCGCGACGTCTGCGTATTTAGAATGTGTGCAACGTGGGGAAAGAACTGTTCAATAGCAGCAGTAGTAAACATTTGGTAAAGCGTTACACGACGTGTGGACACGTTTTCCAGCAACTATTCCAGCGTCGCGACGTCTGCGTATTTAGAATGTGTGCAACGTGGGGAAAGAACTGTTCAATAGCAGCAGTAGTAAACATTTGGCAAAGCGTTACACGACGTGTGGACACGTTTTCCAGCAACTATTCCAGCGTCGCGACGTCTGAGTATTTAGAATGTGTGCAACGTGGGGAAAGAACTGTTCAATAGCAGCAGTAGTAAAAGCACTATATTAAAATCATAATTCAAATAAAACTAATTAACTTGTCAGCTTGAACAATAATGGTTTAAATATTCTTAACCAGAATAATGTTAATAAGATTCGTGTAATTTACTCTTTAAAACTTAACGTGAACAACATGCGGTTCATAAGCTAGTTGATGCGTCTAATACGATCGCTAGTTAATCATCTGGTAAAGATATAGTATATGATTGCTATTAAAAATACTACTAGTAAAGAGGTATTGTCAAGAGTAGGCCTCACTGTTGTAGATAGACAAGCAACAGTAAGAAATCAACCCAAGAGCTGAAGTGAAAGATATTTTTCAGTATAAGGCTTTTAATAACCTCGTTGAAAGAAATTTTGTAACATAACGAAAACTATAAATAAATAAATACACGCTCTCTCTTTCTCTCTTTTACACACACACACACACACACACACACACACACACACACACACACACACACACACACACACACACACACACACACACACACACACACACACATATAATTTTTGTTATTAATCATTAATACCTCTTTTAGATGACCTAGAGGACTGGATTACGACAAGCCTGGAACTCAGAATGTAGAAAATTCTTATCAACACAAGATCTTTATAAAATACTCTTCCCTTTTCTTCGTGACTGACAGAAATTCTTTCCCGTCGACTTTGATATCGATACTGTTTCATATTCCCTCGTTTAACTTCCAACCTTGTGCGATAGCTAGCACACAACAAATATCCGACAATAGTTGTTAGACTTATGCTATTCAGTGTTCAATATAAGCCTATTCAGCGGTTCGGAGTCGGGTCGGCTTCATACAAAAGAAAAAACAAGTTAAGACTAATCAACATCACTATCTTTAAAGTGGCTGATAAACGCAAGATAATGTCCTGAAATTAGTACCATTAATGTAAACGGTAATAACACAATATAAATACGCGTTATTGAAATATTATTAAAAGATACTTATTGACTGAATTGATTTTCCTATATTTCATATTTCAAACGTGTACCCTAATGTTGTGAAATAGACAAGTTTGTATATTTAAAAAAGAGCTACCACTGTATTATCGTGAACAGCTGAAGAAAAATAATAAAACAGCCTAAAAATTATGAGATTAAGAAAATTTGTTAACTTTTCGCACCCGGGAGGGAGGTCCGGTCCCGTTTCCCCCTTCCCCCACCATAATACACCCCTGTCGCTGGAAGACATTTAAAAAGTAGTTGTAGACCTATAATTTGACTGACCGCTTCAAATGGACGAATAATTTAAGTAAACATTTGGTAAAGCGTTACACGACGTGTAGACACGTTTTCCAGCAACTAATCCAGCGTCGCGACGTCTGCGTATTTAGAATGTGTGCAACGTGGGGAAAGAACTGTTCAATAGCAGCAGTAGTAAACATTTGGTAAAGCGTTACACGACGTGTGGACACGTTTTCCAGAAACTATTCCAGCGTCGCGACGTCTGCGTATTTAGAATGTGTGCAACGTGGGGAAAGAACTGTTCAATAGCAGCAGTAGTAAACATTTGGTAAAGCGTTACACGACGTGTGGACACGTTTTCCAGCAACTATTCCAGCGTCGTACGTCTGCGTATTTAGAATGTGTGCAACGTGGGGAAAGAACTGTTCAATAGCAGCAGTAGTAAACATTTGGTAAAGCGTTACACGACGTGTGGACACGTTTTCCAGCAACTATTCCAGCGTCGCGACATCTGCGTATTTAGAATGTGTGCAACTTGGGGAAAGAACTGTTCAATAGCAGCAGTAGTAAACATTTGGTAAAGCGTTATACGACGTGTGGACACGTTTTCCAGCAACTATTCCAGCGTCGCGACGTCTGCGTATTTAGAATGTGTGCAACGTGGGGAAAGAACTGTTCAATAGCAGCAGTAGTAAACATTTGGTAAAGCGTTACACGACGTGTGGACACGTTTTCCAGCAACTATTCCAGCGTCGCGACGTCTGCGTATTTAGAATGTGTGCAACGTGGGGAAAGAACTGTTCAATAGCAGCAGTAGTAAACATTTGGTAAAGCGTTACACGACGTGTGGACACGTTTTCCAGCAACTATTCCAGCGTCGCGACGTCTGAGTATTTAGAATGTGTGCAACGTGGGGAAAGAACTGTTCAATAGCAGCAGTAGTAAAAGCACTATATTAAAATAATAATTCAAATAAAACTAATTAACTTGTCAGCTTGAACAATAATGGTTTAAATATTCTTAACCAGAATAATGTTAATAAGATTCGTGTAATTTACTCTTTAAAACTTAACGTGAACAACATGCGGTTCATAAGCTAGTAGATGCGTCTAATACGATCGCTAGTTAATCATCTGGTAAAGATATAGTATATGATTGCTATTAAAAATACTACTAGTAAAGAGGTATTGTCAAGAGTAGGCCTCACTGTTGTAGATAGACAAGCAACAGTAAGAAATCAACCCAAGAGCTGAAGTGAAAGATATTTTTCAGTATAAGGCTTTTAATAACCTCGTTGAAAGAAATTTTGTAACAACGAAAACTATAAATAAATAAATACACGCTCTCTCTTTCTCTCTTTTACACACACACACACACACACACACACACACACACACACACACACATATATATAATTTTTGTTATTAATCATTAATACCTCTTTTAGATGACCTAGAGGACTGGATTACGACAAGCCTGGAACTCAGAATGTAGAAAATTCTTATCAACACAAGATCTTTATAAAATACTCTTCCCTTTTCTTCGTGACTGATAGAAATTCTTTCTTGAACAGTACACATACTAAACTCATCAATGAAACAAGCATAAAAACAAATAAAGAAGACTATACAAAGGTTTTGTAAAATATATAAAAAACACTTGATAAGTTTCACAAATTTTTTAATTAACTCTGACAGCTGTTTCGACTAACTTAAGCCATTGTCAAAGAGCGAGTGAATGAAATTACTGAACACAGGATGTTAGAGTAGTGTAGGTGGTAAACATCTGTTTAGGGCGTATCTGGACAGATATTTACCACCTACACTACTCTAACATCCTGTGTTCAGTAATTTCATTCACTCGTTCTTTGACAATGGCTTAAGTTAGTCGAAACAGCTGTCAGAGTTAATTAAAAAATTTGTGAAACTTACCAAGTGTTTTTTTTATATATTTTACAAAACCTTTGTATTAATATGTTTCACCAAGTGCCCAACGAGTCATCAATTAATATCGTGAAAGAAGAGTATTTTAAGCAGAAAGCATATATTTTCTTTGACATATTGGTTCAGATCTCGCACGTGACAGAAGTAAAGGATATCTTCGAAGAGTTACTAGAGCCTTTACAAAACAACTGCCAATGGATTGTATAAACGAAAAACAAACAAAAAAACTACACGCCACGCCCCAAGTAAAATATAACCTTGAAACCAATACTTTTTAAATATTAAAAACGATCCAGTTTATTTCATCAGTTAATAAAATTTAATTAGAAGAATATATATATTTCCTATCGGGAGAATTTCTCACAGTAAGCAAAATACTGTGAATAACCCAACGTGAAAGTCTTAAAAAAATGTAACATTTTATTAATGTAATAGGTTTAATTTACTTTAGTTTTACTCTATTTCCACTGTAATATTTTCGTTTAAAAATTTCGAAAAATATTTTGCATGATAACTAAAATATTACGTATGGTAAGTAAATAAAAAGTAACTAAAACAAGTAAGAATAAAAAACAACTTAATAAAGTTATGAACAAATTGTACGTCAATATGCCTACTGTATACGATCCGGACATAATCTGAGATTTTCCGAACAGTATGGTCCGTCTGTACTAATGCAGATCCAGCCTACACTACATCCACACAAAATATAGTCCTAACTGTATAGTTTGTCCTTGCAATCGACCGTGCCTGACAGTTTGTTCTTTTGACCACACAAAGCTATGGGCTTTTATAATAAATTTCTGATCCCTGAGTCCTTTCAATCGTGAGTCGTCCGTTATCGGAACATATGGCGATGAAAAATTTAATAAAAGGAACGGTTAATACGTATTATTATATTTATCTTTTGAGAGTAACTCATATTGGAAAATCTTCGTGAATTGGGTGAAATAAGCCTAAGTGTATAATGCGACCAGACGCTATTCGGTAAAATCAGCGCTACTATAAGAATGCTGCTCACCTCTCCCCGCGCGCGCGCGCTCCACTCGCCGAAGTCATACGGTTCAGTCATCGTTGTCTTCATGGTGAAGTTAGGTCGTTCGCGTTCGTTTTCGTTGTGCTGAAGTATTTACATATGTATGTGTGTTTTGCATTAGGTTTTACGAAACAACACATTGTTTGAATTTAGGTAACGAGTACTTTTAAGTTATGGCCGAACCAGACGTCGTTCCGCAACTGAAGACCAAGCTTATTGGTTCACTCACATTGGGAGAAAAACGTTTAACGGACATATTAAAAAGGACATCGTTGCTCATATTAAAAAGAGAATAAAAATAAACGTACTGTTTTGTATTAATGCGCTAAATTATCTTTCCATGTGCGAGGGGGGCATTACAAATTTATGCTTGCTGGTAGAGAAAGGGGTGTATTTTAATAAAACGAGCGATAAGTACAGAAAATAGATACCGGTACGTCTCCCCACTGTTATAACGACAAATACAAAAAAATTCTATATTATGAGACTACAAGTGAAGGACAATCATACAAATACTAGTGAATTCAGGTTTTTCACATTGCTAGCGTGTCAGCTGAATTCACAGCAATTAATTTTAATTTGTTTATGGTCCCAAAGAATTTACATTTTGTACAGATAAACAAAAAAGTTAAACATGAAGTTAGTAAAACGTTTATGTGAAATTCCTAATATATATCGGCTTGATTAGTTTTTCACGTTTAGTATTCCATCGTTGGGCGAATGTGTAGATAGTTGAGGAGTATTACGCATAAGGCGTAGTAACTTGCCCTTGTAACAACATCATCGTGCGAAGCCAGGACGGACTCCAGAGTGCAAACAAAACTTACAAATAGGTTTATACATTCTTTCATAACTGTAAACTCAATTAGCTAACCAAGCAATAATAATCAAATTACCAATGTTTACCTTCCCTCGTGTAGTAAGGTACTTTTCCATCAGAAAAATAATTGTCACGTTATGTTCTTGCCTCTTCTATTAACTGTAGAATTTAAATTTAACAGTTCTATCAACAAGTGAGGCAGCCCGTACCACTTACATAAACACGGCTGACTGTTATCTTATATAACAGGAATACGACATGATTTTGGTCGAAAGTTTATGTAAGTGAAAGTGAAAATCACTTGCGTCGAGCAGTTTACTTAAATTTCCATGTTTGTAGGTTGTGACCCTCAGAAATAGTAATCGACCTGTTACGGAAATATCTGACTGTGACAGAATAAATTTTATTTTACATGTGCTAACATTTAAAGGATACGTTTTAGTTAAAATTTAAAGTAATACAAAAGGTTATGTATTTCGTATGGCTAAAACAAAGTAAACAACTCTAATTAAACGTATGCGTAGGATGTAAGTAACCTAATGAATGTGTTTACCTGGCTGTAAACTTACGGCTGCTGTGTATTGTTAACAAAAAACAAAATACAGTTGTATTTGATTTTTATTCGATAAAAAAATATTCTTATTTATGAATGGAGTTCCTAGTTATATATACATAGAGTGAGCATATATACGGAACTAACACAATGCATAAGTATATAGATTCGTATTGATGAGTCGGAAGAAGTTTTTACAGTCGGTATTAATACAAAATTATAAATGAATAATTTAAAACACTCTATTAATAAAGCTTACACAATAAATAGACTGCAATTAATGCAATTTAAAATGAATTCACTTATCAAGGAATTATTGTTTCAGTTTCTATTGCAAAACCAATATTTCAGTTTTTAATATTGCTTCCAGGCAAGAAAACCTTTGGCGCTTCGTTTCCAGCACATATGATATGCTTGGTGTCTTGTTAGACTGGTTTTTATTGGTTGAGATTAAATTTTGTAAACAAAAAATTTTAAGAAACGAACAGGTCTGCATATCTTTTTAAAATCTGTAGGCCTATGTCTGTATTTACGAACCTAAATCAAAAGGATAGTTCCGGGTTTGCGCCATGCTCAGAACCTCGTTTAACGTATTCAACCGTCAGTTACGTCTGCTTGTATTCAGCAGCAATTTTACTCCCCGTTAACGAAAACAGTGTCACGTGGCTCAACAACGAAGCAACTCGTAGCGTGGTTTACGTACTACTGTATGAGATAGTTCCGCCTAACTGCAAACAACGGAATTTGTTCTTTAAACAACAACTTCCGGAACATGTTAATTTTTACTATTAAACTCTTTTTTACGATAAACTACTGAAGTGAAGGCTTGTATTTAACTCAATTAGCACAAATAAAATCATCGTCGTTAACTTTAAGCACTGAATATACAAAGCGATTCGTCCGATTTCAGCCTTGATTGGCCGCTAGATGTTCTGTCACTTCCATCTGCTTACACCCTCAGTCCTCAACTATTTTACCTCGAATATTATGTTAAAGAAGGCTTCTGTCTACAGCTAGCCAAATTTACTAAGAGTTTCTTTTCTGCAAATGTCCATGTAACTTTCTATCTCAAAAATCCAATTTCAAAATGCATATTTAAACATTTTAATCGTTAATCAATTTATACGTTTTTAATACTTTAAATTATGTATCATGGGTATCCTCTAATTATATCATACAGGCATTTAAACAAAAAACATTGGAAACGCCTCTTCAAGGAGCCTTCCTAACACTTGAAAAGTATTTGTAAATTAAAAAAAGCTATTTAAATAAAAATAACGCGTATAGTATGTTTTTAAGCATTTATGAAGTTCTTAGTTACAGAGCTTTATGCTAAATATTCTTAAGTTTGGTTTATAGTGATAATGCGTGTGGTGTTGACTGTAAAGAATTTGTTTACTTTAATTCACAGGCGCGAAAAAAAACATTATTTTCCTCTAATGTATTGAAAGTGTTTCTCAATAGAATAAGGAGGGAACATCTAGTGAAATAATTTTTGGAAGAGTGATTTCAAGAAATTTGAAAGTAATAGCCAAACCAACCAAACCATCCTCAATTATCTCATTTTCAAGCTGCTAAATTAAAGATAAGGTGACAACAAAATCGTTTCTGTTGCGTAACGGAAAGCTTTTTAATGTAAAGTGACGAAAATGTTATTTCAGTTTAGCAAAATAAAAGCCTAGGCTAACGGAAGAGTAAAATAGTGGGACAAAATCCTTTTTACAAAGGAAGTGTATTAACTTCAATATATTGACCAAGTAACTACTGTTTCGTTAGCAACTCTTTATATTTTGTAAAACGATTAACTGAATTTACCCATTTTCGAGAAAGAACAATGTTCATTTCGTTACAAAATTCACGTTCACATTCATATTTTGCAACACTGAATATTGTGTAGAACCTACGAGTGTCTCCTGAAATGCCAGTACTAGACAGAGAGAGCGCACAAACCCACGTGCTTTGTAACATTTAGTAGTAATAATAGCAGGAGCAGAGACAGTTCGGTGCTAAAGTTAGCAACAGCCCTTCGATTGCGTTCAAGTCAATCACACCGTTTTTAAGCGACAACGTCGGTAATCTATGCAACTGTAATTTCGTGGTTCAGCTGTGAGCTCGACGCAGGTCTATACTAATACGTATCATAGATATTTCTAAACGCAAAAGGAATACGTTGACAATGAAAAACGAAAAAGTATGCATACAACCACACGTGTGCGTGGCACCTTCATGGTGCTAAAATGGAATGAAAACCGAGTACCGCATTCCATAACTTTTTAGTGTCAATTGCGACTGAAAAAAATACTCAGCCAATCAAGGGAGTCGAAATACAGAAACTGTGCCAATATAACTTACGCTTTAGTAGTCCGAAGTACACATCTCGCTGTTGTATACACAAAACTTCTTATGTGCAAGTAAAAACTGTTAACAGTATACATCTGAGGCCGAGCAATATGTGTGTGTGTGTGTGTGTGTGTGTGTGTGTGTGTGCGTGCGTGCGTGCGTGCGTGCGTGCGTGCGTGCGTGCGTGCGTGCGTGCGTGCGTGCGTGCGTGCGTGTGTGTGTGTGTGTGTGTGTGTGTGTGTGTGTGTGTGTGTGTGTGTGTGTGTGTGTTCTGAGAGCCGTGTACAGCCAGTTGGTAATGTGATCCTGTAATCCCTGAAGTTTGGCTGAATTTCAAATCGACTTAGTATGTGTTAAGTGTTTTCCAACGAGCAGTCGAGTGTGGCGCATACTATAGGATATCAGCTGAATCTATTGTAAATGTTGCACGCAATACATATGACTACGGATATAAAACAAGTATTTCTGCTGTAACCGTTACGATGCTTAAAGCAGAGATACAATGTGTGTTTAGAATGGCCCGTGTGTCACACACACACACTATAAAGTCTAGTAACAAAATTTTAACACGTTTTTAAAGTAAATTTGCTGTTACAAACGTAATTAGTTGTCAGTTAATTAATACTGGAATTATTTAACGAATAAGAATAGTTTATTCGTCCATGACACGGAATTTCGGTAGTGCACAATAAACAATAAAAACAGGGCAAATTGTGTGTGTGTGTGTGTGTGTGTGTGTGTGTGTGTGTGTGTGTGTGTGTGTGTGTGTGTGTGTGTGTGTGTGTGTGTGTGTGTTCAATTCTACACCTGCCCATAAATACATGAACGTAGGCCTACTGCGTGACTGCATTTCGTACAACACACTTTCGTCTTGTTGTTTACTTCAAGTACTAGCTGCCATTAACTCAAAGATTACGCCTTACGTCACCCAGCGCTTCTTGATCGTCCCGAGTTGGTTAATACAGGTATGAGAAATTAAATAGGTAGGGCGAAACACTCACGTTTTGGGGCAAACATAGGCGAGACCATACATCGCGTTTCAGAGACGTTCAAGATACACGATTCAAATTTCCCGTAAACGCCCGTCATTATTTGGTCTTGCCATCAGTTTCGAATAGACATTTTAAATTGCCGTGTACACGGAAGTGAGTCTCACTTATGTGTCCCAAACGTCGCAGTCACTGTAGCAGTCGATAATAGTGTCTTAAATATGAATTAATTTAACGTTAACGCAATAATAACCCAAATCTTACGTAATTAATTTTGCGCTTTGCGACTATTATTTCAGGTAGCAAAGTATTCCGCATGTAGACTGTCACGTGAGAACGTCCAATCGACAAACGCAATTGTAGTCGAAAAGGGTGATATTGCCTAAAGCTATAGTCACATGCATCTTTAAAATATTAATCATTAATGCGTGTATAAATCGATACAAAGTGAGCTAAACAAACACCTGTACGCAGATTACCACGTTAAGCTCCGTGTTGCGACGAGGGTAACCTGTGCTGAATAAAACACTGTTTGACAGTGTTTGCTACTCTTACCACAGGGTTAGTAGAAAAATACAAGGTGAATGTCATTATACACACAGTGGATTTGGCAAGTGTGTGTGTGTCTGTGTGTTAATGAGAGGACAGAGCGTAAAGCCAAACAAGAGCACACGTAAGGTACCTAACCCCAAAGCCGTATCGATCTTACTTGTGAAAACATACGTCTAACAATACACATGGCCTCATAACAATAATATTGAACCGACTGTCACGTTCGCAATCGTTTCCTCTGTTAAAGTAAATTCAGAAGAGAAAAGCTTCAAAGCTGTTATTTTAAGCTCTCGCATGTTAATAGATGTTACAGTATTTTCTCGTTTTTCCTGATTGATAAAAATCCGTAATTACATAACTTTTTGGGTATTCTTGGGTATTTTTCGATGGGTGTTTTTGACATTCACCATATTAAGTAATTGATTTGGATGTGATCACTTATTCTTTTGTGTGTGTGTGGGGGGGGGGCGCGCATGTATGATAAGAAGGACTTAGAAGTATGGTTGGCGGAATATTTTTTGAAGCTCTAATTTTCATTAATTAATACGAAAATGATAACAAGGGCAGTAAACACTTTGTGAACCAGCCGATACAACTTAAGAAAACTACTCAGAACGCATGCTGTTTACACATTTTTTATAGCCTACTTATAACGGGAGTATTATTATTTCGCCATGTAAACATAAAAATCAATTGATCATTTCTTCTTATATCACTCCTAGGTTTTGGAACGGCAACTGAAACTGTATACAATATCTTTAGAAATTGGTACTTCCGTTTATCATAGTTACTGTAACTGATGTGTTGGAACAGTCCATATGGGGAACAGTTATAGTTACCGAAGCGTTCAAGTACTAGACAGTAGACGAGGAAGTACGTAACACGATTTACTTGTTTCCATTTCGTATAAATTACATGTTGTGCAAAACAATAAAGCAACATATTTCAGTCACATGATATGCTCGATTTCACAATTAATATCAAATGGATCTAAAATCCAAAAATCCAATTTCTCTCAGCGAAATTCCCTCTCATTTGTTGTTTTAGATAAATTCAGCCTGTAACGATTACACGCGCTCTCTGAAATATACCTATTAAAAATTAATTATAATGTTTACCTGTATCTACAAATTTCTGTTCCCAATCCCAACAATATAAAAATAAATATCGTAATTCCAATAGCGATTTCTTTGTTTCCTGATTGAGGGTGACTGTTTTCTGTTTTTGTTACGTTACAATGTAAACGTGAAATCATAGTACACTGACGTCACTTTGGAAATTTCTCACTTTGAAATCAGTTTCGTTAAGAAATATTTGGCTAAAATGTGATTATAATTCCAAATACATTGCAATTGTTAATTAAATAATCCAACATCATCGTTAAAATTAAGCATTTCCTTTAAAAAAAAGTAAAATTATTTGTGCTTGTTAATGCCAATAAACTATAAACATTAACTCAAATTAATTGAAGCAGTGTAATTGTATTCAATTATAGCAACTCTATGTAAATATAGTTCAATTAATGTCTACGTTAATTAGCGTAGTTGAATTCAAACAACTCTCACATGGCGCAGAACTTGTAACCGATAATTCATTACGATACAAATACAATATTATTTTCCATAAATGTTAATTCGCAAAAGTGATACGTTTGTGATCATTTGACAGTGTTTGTGTGATATTATTTCCGGAGAAAGTTCGATTACCTTATGAATTTTATACTGATTATTTTCCGCATTAATACGTGTACTGTTTTTTCGTCCTACTTACCAGTAAACTATCATACTTCCTTGATAATAAACTGTTTTACTACATCCTACAAAACGTTATATATAATAAAAACATAACATCCTTCTAATGTAACTGTTCCTACGTACGAACTAATGAATATATTAAATAGAGATAAAATAGGCAATTTGACCACGAAACAGTATTTGCTACAAAAGTAAATTCTGAAAATAGTATTTTAAAAATTATTTATTTTAAACAACTATTTATTTTTAAATCCATTTTATAAAAACCCTAGGTGAAAATTTATTACATAAAACAGTGTAAACCAACCAGTAAAAAGGTTTAAACAGATTCATAGCTAGAGTTGTGACAGCATATTTTGATATTTGTGCTGAATGACAGACAACATGATCTTGCGTCACAGTTAAAATGGCTGCAAATGTATTCTGTGGAGCGTTAAAACAATTTTTAACGTTACATTTGTTACAAATAACGTATGGAAGCAAGCGTGAGATGTATTTCTGATAACTACGGACACTCAAACGTGAATACATTCTTCAAATACAATTCGTTCGACACAATGTAATCACTTCCATATTGGTTGCTAGATTCGCTTTCGGAACACCGCGTTTAGTAAGTATTATGATTTTACTGTCGTAAAGTTATTAAATAATAATTATTTAAAGACAGTAATCGCTTAGTATAACTGTACTTGCCACATCAAACAGCTATATCCAGAATGTACAAGACAAACATGAGAAGCCGACCTTCACTTGGGGCACGTCGAAACGACACTGACTGCGCCCGACGCCCAGCATCGTGGTTGCCTAGCAACGGACGCCACGCCCACCCCTAGCTCATCTCTACGGCCTAGCTCAATACACCTACAAATCAAAATTAAATAACAAAAACAAAGAATCGACTGGTAAATCCTCGTGCCACATTTGAATGATCCGCAGTACCAAAAGTAGCTTAAACCGTCGTGTTCACGACGCAGAGCAGTGGACCGAATCGAGTGTCCACGCTACGTGTACTTGTGTTGTATTAAACTTATAGATTTATAGTGTCAACAGCTAGAACACGTGCAGTGTGCGTGTGTTTACTTTACACCCGTACACAAACAAACAATGCTTACGCTTACAATTCTCAATTCTGTAATATTAGAATGCATTTCTATAATTTTCTACTGTAATTAGTTTCGTGTCGTCGTATTAATAAGGTTTTATTAAAAGCCCGAATTTTCTTTAATTATTAAAAACCAATAAATAATTAAATACTTAAATATACAAGGATAGAAGCAATGACAATGTCTGACAACGACCGTCAGATACCTAACTGTCAGGGCAATGAAAACTTCCGAACGTCGTTATCAGTCTACGCACTGGCGCAACACTCGTATATCTAAAACTTCGTTCACCGAGTTAAAAAGGCAGAGAGGTTTCGATCTTTATCCACAACCAATATGCTTTTATATTCTGATGAAATTAACGATATAACTTTAAAGTGTGTGTGTGTGCGCGCATTTTAGCACAAGAGGTCACACTTTCAAATCCTCGTCGTGAGGGTAAAATCTGCGATGGTTAATTGAGCGGAGGTAACCTTACCTTCAGCGTTGGCCGACCGCGCCATCTCATTGTTTGCCTTAGGCTAGGAAACAAATTGGCTCACCCGAACTACCACCATTGGACAAAGTGATTCACTTCAACTTCAACGTGTATTTTTATTCATTACAATCTGCAGCAGTGGTGTTATATCTTTTACTGAGAGAATGTTATAACGAAATGCTCTCTCTTGGGTCACAAATAATTTACTTTTGTATTCGCTTCACCAGTGGGTTCGAATTAATTTACGATAAAGTTTGGGATCTTTACTGGCCGATTTTTCCGAAATACCGAATCCTCCCGTTTCAAACATGTCATATATATCATCACTGACTGAATATGAAGAGAATTTAGTGTGAACTATCCTCCCCAATAACCTGTTTATTAATTAATCACTGACAAGTATAGGATATATTTAGGAATGCTAATTTGCATTATATGACAGTTAACTCTTTGCATGTACTATCGTATTTATTTACGCAACTGAACTGAGTTTCCGATCAATGACAACCGATATTCCGACAAATTTAATACAGATTTCTTACTAATCGTTATTAATTTCCTTGGATTACTTCGGGCACGTACAATGTACAATATAGACTTTTAAATCGAGCAATACTTACGTGGATGTTTTTAGATATATTATAGTTTTCTTACTTGATCTTTTTTATTTGTTTATTATGTTTTTCTTCTCACTGAAATTTAGTTACTTTTAATTCTTTGAACTTCAATTATTTGATTCCTTATTTTTTATTGCTTATAGTGTTGACAATATTAATTGGTCAGTTGTCGTCAGTTGGTCAGTTGTAACTGCGATTGCTTTCTTATCATAGTTTCGTCTTGTTATTAAATTCGCACTTTGTGGACTACTAATGTTTTGAATTTTCTTTAACTGAGTATGTTTACACAGTAACTATATATAATCTTGAACAGCTTAAAAATTTGTATACAAGATTAAGCTAAAACACTAACACACAAAATTCTACTTCATCAAAATCTTTTCTACTGCAGAGTTAATATTTAGAAGTAAAACTAAATAAAAAGTAAAATCCATACACATATGCCATACAATAGAAAAAGGGGAGCTTGGAATAAACATGTCTCACACGCACGCTCTTCAGAACGGTGTTCTGAAACCCACTGGAATAGCCAAACACGAAAGTAAATTAGTTGTGGCCCAAGAGAGAGCATTCCATTATAACATTTTGTCAGTGCACAATATGTAACAGTACTCTTACTGTTGTTCATCACAATGAAGAAAAATACTCGTTGAAAGTAAAATAAATTAGTTTTTTTCGGTTACGGTAGTTTGTAACCTACGGCAGGCATTGAGATATTGCATTAGAATAATGGACGGACTGCTGAACACAGGATTACCTCGACTCTATAACTCCGTCATAAGATTTTATCCTCGTGATGAGAACCTGACACACTCACAGATATATTCAACTGAAGTCATTTATTTCATCAGAATATAAAAGCATTTTGGCAGTGGAGGAAAAACTAATCCACTATGCCCTTCTTACTTTTTTTCATTTATTTGTACAATGTGTCTATCAAGAAGTAGTAAGCATATATGATGATAGAAAATTGTCATGAAGAGAGCTAGTCTAGTGATTATCTCTCTATGCGATTGCTACAACTGAAGTTATTAAATTACTGTTTTTATTTTATTTTGTTAAGTAATGTTCTGCACTTAACGAAAAAAAGGGTAAAAACAATGGACTGATGTTTTTTTTTTGAGTTTTCGTGTTTGCTGGATGTCGTCCATGAGGTTTATGGCCAATGGATGTGGATATATTCCAAGTTGTCTGTCACTAACCTGTGTATTTACCGTAGTCATTTGAAAGCCATAGTAGGTGTCCTTATTGTGACAAACCATGGGATCACAGTTTGATACGGCTAGTAGTACTTTTGTCTGAAACCTCTCAAAGAGTTTGGCCTACAGTCGCATCCCCTAAGGCCTAAGGCTACACCGGTTTGAATATAAACACACAGCTTATATCGGAGTAATAATTGTGATTTTGTACCCAGAAACCAGTAGTGTAACTTGTAAAGCAATTTCCTCTTCTACCATATGTGTGAGCGCCACGTCAGCAGCGTATACAAGTGAAGCCCTAAGTATTTTAGGCAATCGATGCCTTTGTTACTGGGTGAAGTTGTAGGCCTAACAGAATACAGTTCAGCCAGACTTGCACCTGCTGCTATACGAATTATCCGCTAATCAGCTGTATACGGGTACAGTCCCGTAAACAAGACTACTTTGTATACCAACAGAATATCAATGTACATCGATTTAAATTATTCTTCAGCGCAAATAAATTGTTTGGGATATAAATTATGTTGAATTTCTAAGTCAAATTCTTGGTGAAGAGAAGAATGTTCATTTGAAACGTAGTAAAACTCATAATACGTACATAACAGTACATAAAGATGAAGGTATTAAGTAGTTATCAACATTGAAACCTTTCCTTTAAGGTTTCTGAAAGTCTTGAATATTCAAATAATAACAACTTGAAGAGCGCTCTTTCAAATGGATATACCAGCATGAAGTTTAACATAGAAAAATAAGAGCAGTTATTGTGAAGGGCCAATAATTCCAAAAGCTCAGTTCTGCCGTCATCATACGTCATGGCGTATTTACAGTCTACTCTAGCTTTGATAATTTTTTGTAGATAAACGGTTCGTTTTCTTTTGTAATTTGTTATATGTCTTCCGAACATTCAATACGTCTGAATTTCAAGTAACATGTTTTAAAAGTGATGTAGTGGATGTAGTTCCGATATTAATGCCTGCTAAGCTATAAAAACGGCAGATAATTACATAATACACCCTGGGACATTACTTTTTCCGCCTTTTTCGTAAAATAAGTTATTTCCAGTAGATTATATCTAATAGTGGAAGAAAATGGTCAGTTAAATATCAATTAGACTATAAAACTAGATACAAAATATTAAAACAAATCAATCGAATAATAAAGATGTTAATATTGGGTTGACAATTATTGGTTTTACAAGTCTCTACACAGGTTTAGTCTTTAACAAGGAAAACCCCTGCTGAAGTCAACAACAAGATTTATTTCTAAAATAATTGAATGAACATGACGTCCTTTATGACACTAACTCGTCGGTGAACTTGGAGCGATACCAAAATTAACAGCCTTACTACTACTCTGCGGTAATTCCGATGGCTGTGGCTACTTTCACCTTTGAAGTCTTTATACAGTCCGTCGTCACGCTTTACAGCATTTATCAACATACAAGACAATAACGCGCGCCCAAGCAAACGATTCTAAATCCACACGATGACATCTGCCCGCTAGTGTTACTCCAACAAGCTCGTGCCAAGCTTGCATACATCTCGACAAGCAGCTAATGTGCCACATAATGTATCCTCCATTACTAATCAGTTCAGATTAAAGTTCAAACAGACGTATTGAATGTATGGAAGAGTATACCAAATTACAAAAGAAAACGAACCGGTTATCTACACAACTATGTATACGCTAGTGTAGATTATAAATACGCTACTAAATACGTTAAATGCGTAAGTGAAATACTACAGAAAATCTAAATATAATTTTATGACACCCAACTTTTTTACGTACAATCGTGACATAAGAGACGATTTAAATAAGTAACGCTGTGATTCGAAAAGAACCATTTTGTGCTTACGTGGAAAGTTAGTAGTTACATAGTGCATTTAATTGACTGTAACTTGACAGTTTTTGTTAACGTTTAGGTTTGATTACTGGAGATCCTTCATGTTAGTTACGTTATGTTACGTGATACAGTAACAATTGCAACTGTGCGTAATGAAAATGTTTCGTGGAGCCTAGAAAGTTATCTGAAAGTACCAAACCATTTAATTTTCCACCAAATTGAACCCATGTTTTTTGGCTAGTACGGCGGCTTAAAACCATTCACTTTTTGCAGTATTTGTGATTTTAAATGTTGTTTCGTTCAATTATTCAACCGCGTTATTTGAGCATATCGAAGAGTCAGTGTGCACAAGGTATGCCGTTTTACGTGCTTAATTATTTGCTGGTTTTCAGTGACGATCTGAACCGAACATTTTGTCGTCTACTGATTGGGCCCAGCAGACAACTGGTCTTCCCCTTATTTTGATTTCATACAAAACGATTCGTTACATTCACAGCACAGTGTTGTGTACTGATCATATTATTTGGGATTTAACAGCAGAGTCAGCCACCACAATATCGCTACAGTATACATCCTGTTTTCCGAGGGCTTAAAGTAGTTATGTGACGTAAGCTTGTCACGTAACTCGTGTCTGCACACACTTCATCGATGCGGTAAACAATATGACAAACGCTTTTTACCATCATTATTGAACGTCCAAAGTCCATTATCACTGTGTGTTGTTTAAGACACAGTAATCGAGAAACATTTCATCATTAAATGTTCCCACTTAATGTAATCTACCAGAAACGGCAATAGATTTCTAATGGCATTCTCGTTAATTGGTAAGTTATAACGTTGTCACACGATAAATGTCCTTTATACACTAATGTCCCCATCAAAGAAACCATCCAAACACTAGAACAACTACTCAAACAAAACAACACACCTGAAACACACATACAAGAAATCATCACACTGACCAAACTAATAACTGAACAAAATTACTTTACATACAATAACAAGATACACACACAAACAGAAGGTCTCCCAATGGGCTCCCCCATATCAGGAATACTAGCAGAAATATATATACACAACATAGAACAGAACCACATAATAAACAACAACAAATACACTAACAAAATTATATATTGGCACAGGTATGTAGATGATATATTACTTTTATTCAAAGGCAACACAAGACAAGTTGAAAACTTCCACAAATACATAAACACTATACACCACAAATTAAAATTTACACTGGAAATTGAACAAAACAATAGTATAAATTTTCTAGACCTAACAATTAACAAAACTAACAACACACACACATACAAAATATACAGGAAACCAACCACAACTGACATGGTTATACACAACACATCAAACCACCCAACACAACATAAACATGCGGCCTTCAACCATATGCTCCATAGACTAACTAAAATACCCTTAAATAAACAAGATCACACCGACGAACTCAACACAATAAAATACATAGCAATCAAAAACGGTTACAACCCTAATTTAATAAACACACTACACAAACGCATCAAAAACAAAAACAACAAAACACAAAATACCATCAGCACACAACACAATAAATACATCACACTCACATACCACAACTCCTACACACACAAAATCGCCAACACATTCAGAAAACACAAATACAAAATAGAATACAGAACAACCAATACCATTACAAAACACATTAATAATACAAACAAAGACATAGACAAATACAACAAAACAGGTGTTTACAAATTAAAATGTAATGACTGCAATAGTTTCTACATCGGCCAGACAGGAAGATCTTTTTCATCCCGTTATTCTGAACATTTAAAAGCTCTAACCAACAACAATATACACTCCGCATTTGCCACACACATACACACAGAAAACCACAATTACACCAACATAGACACCAATCTCGAAATTTTACATTACTTACCTAAAGGCCGAAAACTCAACACAACTGAACAATACGAAATATATAAACACCACACAACACAACCAAACAACATACTCAACGATCAATTACAATATAAATCACATACACTTTTTGACACAATTTTACAAAAAACAAACATCAAGTTGAATCCCTGCACCAATCCCCTTCCTCCACACACCACCCCCACTACACCTTCCACACAAAAACCGTTATCAAATGATGGCAGTCTGACCAAAAAGCTGAAGAAGGCGGATACTTAAGCCGAAACGCGTCCGACGAAAAAAGTAAGTTTTTCACAAGATAAAGTTCATTTTTAGTAAAGTGTTGGTTTGATTAGTCTTTCCTTCTCACTTAGAAATTCTAATCATACAGTTACTTTCTCTTTACTATACTCAAAATACAAATAGTGTCTCGTCCTTTCGAGTCAACACGATTAAATGCAAATTTTATTCCTTTACCCTTTATAAACTTTTGTCTTAACATGCCGAGTACAATTGTGTATATACACGTTTATCGTAAGATGTACATGTACAGTAGACTTATTTATATTCATCTATTAATCTACTGTTATTAAACTATAGTCATTTACACAAACACTGACTGCAGTTATTTACAAAGTACAGTACACACGCGGTGCAATTTGGATCTCGCTTATTCATTTCAAACGTTAAAGATTAATGCAGTGTCAAGCTCAGATGCTTGTTTAACACGTTAAATACATTAACCGTTCGAACGTACGCATAACACACAAATAAGAGTTTAGCCGTCTTAACGTACAAACATACATCACTTGTGTTACCTTCAATAGTGTACAAATGTTTGCTGTTACCGAAGCATGCACAGTCAACTAATTTGTATTCCGAACGTCACGTTACTGTCAACCGAACGCGTTACACATGTGCTGAAGCAAACAATCTCATCATCATTGTCGATCGTTAGTGCTGACAAATTTGAATAAATATAAAGTAGGCCTACATGATTTAGTCAAAATACTGATGGATTAGATGTGGGAAAACAATCTGGACCTAACACAAATCTTTGTAGATTTTAAGCAAACGTATGACAGCATAGATACGAGTAAACATTTTGAACTAATGCTGTACTTTCGAATACCTATTAAATTAGTACAACTGACAAGATTGACAATGATACAGACAACAGCCAATGTCAAATTACAAACGGGTATGACAGATCCTTTTAATGTCACGAGAAGGTTAAAACAGGGCGATGGGCTGGCACCAACACTGTTCAACTTAGCACTTGAATTGATAGGAGATAGTCAGTTGATAGGAATTCAACATTAGAACATAAAATGGTCCAGATCGTAGGGTATCCAGATGATATCAATATTATGGCAATATCCCAAGGAAGACCAAAAGAGACATTCCAGGAACTCAAAGATGAAGCAGAAGAAATAGGATTACAGGTTAATACAGATAAAACAAAGGTTGTGATCACCACTCGGAAGAAAACCAGGAAACCTGAACAGTTTGGAATTGAACCATTAAACCTGGAAAGAATGAATCAGTTTAAATATTTGGGATGTTGGATGGCAGAAAAGAATGAAGAAATAAATGAAATAAGGAAAAGAATACAGGCCGCAAATAGAACATATGCTTCGTTGACATCTAAATTCAAGACAAGGAATATCCACCATCAGTCCAAGGTCACGTTATATAAAGTTATGATTAGACCGGTGATAACATATAGCAGCGAGACTTGGACTCTGAACTAACAAGCCGCTAACATATTCAATACTTTTGAAAGGAGAATTTTGAGGATAGACCAATCCAAGTAACGGGATATGGGGAATGCGTCACAATGAGGAGCTATACAAGCTGTATAAAGACAATGATCTGGCCACCACCATCCGAATGCATAGATGCAATGGCCACACCATTAGGATGGAAGACAACCGAATACCTAGGAAGGTACTGTTTAGTCAGATCGAGGGTAGAAGGCCTGTCGGAAGGCCTAAGACACGCTGGATTGACGCAGTGGCGAGGGATGCTGATAATTTACTTAAAATAAAACGATGGACATCGATCGCCAAGGACAGGGAAAATGGAGGCGGATGATTATGGAGGCTAAGGTTCAACTTCGAACAGTGACACCATAGAAGAAGAAGAAGAAGAAGAAGAAGAAGAAGAAGAAGAAGAAGAAGGCCTACATGATTTACAGAAAAACTGAAGGGGGCTTAAACAGAAGTTAAAGTAATAATCGAAGAATACATTTTTTAATATATCGTAACGAGAAACAATAATTTTTCATTTGATTGCGAGATTAACTCTGAGAGATCTGTCCTATTCGTATCCCGGGAGGTTCAAAGGTCCCCCGCTGCTTTCCATTGCGCTACAAACAACCCAATATATCCCGACAGTCGTATTATATAGCCTACCACATACATGTCAGCAGTGTCTGTTGCTGACTTCAAACCATGGGTTTTAATTTTCTTGACATTAGTCTTGTTTTATTTAATTAGTTGAAGAATCCCTAAAGGGACATCACATCGAAGTCAATTTCAATGAACGTAATTAACTTTTATTTTGGTAAATTTGAAATGTATTCAAAATAAAAAACGATAACTTTATTCTCATTATGTGTATATGTAAAATATGCATTTCATAGTTTCTAGTTATAAAATTACTTATACTAGTGTTATTTATTTGTTCGCTAGCTGTTGATAGCCGTTAGGCATAATTTCTGCCTCCGCTTCTTCGCAACTTTTAATCACGCATGAGTAATGCGCGCGCGCGCACACACACAAACAACACAACACACGCAAAACAAAAAATTCCCCATCGAAACAGAGAAAAAACTAAATGCAGACTTTTGAATGGCAGCATCTTGTCACGTTAACAGTTCAGACTATGGTAATTAGTAGGGAAAAAATCGTACATAAGCACAACGCTACACACAAATTAATTACTGTAAGCTACTTTTTATTGTACAGAGGTACTGTATGATTAATATTCTCGAACTAAGTCGAGATAAACCAAACTAAATAATATATGTGAGATGCAAATAGCCGAAAATATTTTTATAATCTAATGTAATTAACATTTAAACGGTTACAGGTGCATGGGGAGTCGAGCAATGTATCAGTCATGTAAATTATTTCTCTACTACATTAAACAAACCACACCTTTTTCTTCAATGTTGGAAGTCAAAGTTTATATCACAAGGGCGAATTTATGAACATGATACATAAAAATTAGAAAATATTTACCGTGTATGACGCATTCCAATTTCGTATTACCAGTTTAAACAATATGTTGTTCATAGTTTTAGCAGTTTGTTTTGACAATTTCTTTAGTCAACTAAAAGAAATCCGCTAAACACTTATAAGGAATATTTAATCTTATATTCTTGTAATATAATATACATTCTTATAAATACAGAGTGTTTCAAAAAGGTGGTGCCAAACTTCGGGAAATGATTCTATTGATTAAACTGAATGAAAACTGTCCAATAAAAATATGCCAAAAATGCGTTGTTATCCGTTTGTATTTAAAAAAAGTAATAATTACTGCTGAACGGCATGAGATGTGCAGCTGGAATTTGTTGTGCTATATCTTGTAAGTACATATCATACCAAAATGCTATCTTAAATATTTTTAAATGATTGAAAATGTTAATTTTTAACTTTAAAAAACTAAGTACTTATAACAAACAAAATCACATTGCATAAAATTACCATTTTATTTTTAATCCAGATAATTATTTTTTATGTAATTAGGATAAAAGTAACGGAGTTATCACCTCTTAGTTTCTGTTCCATATTTATTTTTACAAGTGATGGTGCTCCCCAGGTAGCAAACATTTTCAACCTGTTCTAAAATTGTATTAACCAATTTAATATCAATTTTTACATTCTCTCTCTTCTTCCCTATCACCATTGTTTTTGTTTCTTCTTGTTAATCTTTAACTTAAGTCTCCCTAGGGTTTCAGACAAGATTTTTAACATTCTCTTTATTTCGTTTACCGAGTCTGCGATTATTATTAATGTATCATCCGCAGAGCGGATACTATGAATGCTCATTCCTTTAATCTTAATGCCTTTGGTTTTATCTTTCATTCTGTGATAGCCTCTTCAATAAATAAGTTAAACAAATATAGAGACAAAGGAAATCCTTGTCTGACTCCTCTTCTTATTGTGGTTTCTTTTTGCAGCCGCTTATATAAATTTCAGTCTTCTGCAATTTGAACAAATTAAATATCGGTATGGAGAACCATACATAACTTCCATGTTCTAAGATTTATATTTAAAATCATTTTCGAAATGAAATATTACCATAGAAACTACTTCTTTCTACTTACTGCTTCAGCCTTAACCACAGTACTGTGGTCACTAACGTATACCACCTCACGTTATCGCACTAGATTTTCACTGATGATGGAAGTCGATGGCATTGCCGAAACGTCTGGTTTTGTAGAAAACATTGGACTACGGCCAAATATCCCGGGAAGGAATTTTAACAAAAACTACTTCTTTGTTGCCGATAACGTTGTACACATATATATAAAAAATATGCACAAAATTAATGGCTTGTATAAGTTAATGATTGATCTCCATTAAGTAGTGCTCTAGTTTCCAAAGTTTTAATATTATGATGTCCGTAATTAAAACATCAGAGCAGGTTTAGTGTGTATGAGGGTACACCGTGGACAGAAATTTTCAACATTTGCTATTGAGTGTTGCTTAGAGTAAAGCTGCGAATCTACAGTGTACGTTTCACAGAACAAACACGCGGAAAAGAAGGAGCGCTCCGAAGTCACTCATGGACCCTCAGCATCTTGGAGAGGGTTCTTTCCCTAAAGACGAAAATTCTGTCTATGAATCGTTCCTCTGTAAACACGTGCAGTTACACTGCCCAGCGATCCACAGGAAGCAAATCGCTATCCACGCTGGACAATTTTTCGGCTTACACGCGATATGTTGGTGTGGGTTTCGGCACTTTCCATTTAAAAAGCGTGCAAATGTAAGAAAATAAATATGAGTGAGGCCAGAAATAACGCGAATTTTGTGTGTGTGTGTGTGTGTGTGTGTGTGTGTGTGTGTGTGTGTGTGTGTGTGTGTGTGTGTGTGTGTGTGTGTGTGTGTGTGTGTGTGTGTGTGTGTGTGTGTGTGTGTGTGTGTGTGTGTGTGTGTGTGTGTGTGTGTGTGTGTTCCCTGCCTTTTTATTGTAGTAATCATAATAATAAAATGGAAACGTAAACATTACATAACTGAGATATGCTTGCCTGCCACGAACGATATATTTTCTCTCATACATGATTTACATTAAAATAAAAAAATTATAATTTTATTGCCTGGCAACAAAATTATTTTATTTTTAACAATTACCATTGTTTGAAAAAGTTTAAATGAATTTTCAAGTACTTTACTGTTGTTAAAACGTAAAAGGTTTCAGGTAAACTACCCCTCCCCTTAACCGATCTTCACCAAAATCAAAAGGCCTTGAGATCACTACAATTCAGGGATGTATGCAAAAAATTATTTGATTCTGTGTGAATATGCGGCAGTTACCGTTCGTCATAGAAAAAATTACCCTTGTTAAAACATAAAATGTTGCTGGTAAACTACCCTATTCCCTTAACCGATCTTCACCAAAACCAAAAGGTCTTGAGAACTCTACAATTGAGGGCTGTATTCAAAAGAGTAGTAGATTCTGTTTAAATTTGCGGCTGTTATCTTTTGACATAGAAAAAAAATTACCCTTGATTAAAAAAACCCCGTTGCAGGTAAACTACCCCTTTCCGTTAACCGATCTTCACCAAAAACTATAGGTCTTGAGTACTCTACAAATCAGGGCTGTATGCAAAAACGTATTTGATTCTGTTTGAATTTGTGGCTGTTATCGTTTGCCATAGAAAATACCCTTTTTAAAACATAAAACGTTGCAGGTAAACTACCCCTTTCCCTTAACCGATCTTCACCAAAAACAACATGTCTTGAGAACTCTACAATTCAGGGCTGTGTGCAAAAGAGTAGTAGATTCTGTTTAAATTTGCGGCTGTTATCTTTTGACATAGAAAAAAATATTTCCATAGAAACTACGTCTTTCTACTTATTGCTTCAGCATTAACCACAGTACTGTGCTCACTAACGTATACCACCACCACCTCACGTTTTCGCACTCGATTTTCACCGATGATGGCAGTCGATTGCACTGCCGAAAAGTCTGGTTTCGCAGAAAACATTGGACTACGGCTAAAGAGCCCGGGAAGCAATTTTAACAAAAAACTACTTCTTTGTTGCCGATAACGTAGTACACATACAAAAAATTCTCCCCTCCACCTTCAACTATAATTTTTAATAATAGAAAATTACCCCCACCCCGTTCGCCTAACTTCTTCATTTATAGATATTTCATCTACGTTTCTACAGTGGATTACTATGAGCTTCATATCAGGATACTTTATTTATAAAAATTAAGTACTTTACTCTTGTTAAATCATAAAATGTTTCAGGTAAACTACCCCTTTGTCTTAACCGATCTTCTCCAAAATCAACAGACCTTCCGTCCTCTACAATTCAGGGAAGCATGCAAAAAAATATTTGATTCTGTTTGAATGTGCGGCAGTTATCGTTCGTCATGGAAACATTTCTCTTGTTACAACATAAAATGTTGCTGGTAAACTACCCCTTTCCCTTAACCGATCTTCAACAAAATCAACAGACCTTGAGTTCTCTTTAGTTCAAAAAGGTATGCAAAAACCTAGTTGATTCTGTTTGAATTTACGGCAGTTATCGTTCGTCATATAAAAAATTACCCTTGTTAAAACATAAAATGTTGCTGGTAAACTACCCCTTTCCCTTAACCGATCTTCACCAACACCAATACGTATTGAGAACTCTACAATACAGGGTTGTATGGAAAACATAATTTGATTCTGTTTGAATTTGCGGCTGTTATCGTTTACTATAGAAAATATCGGTATGGAGAACCATACATGACTTCCATATTCTAAGATTTATTTTTAAAATCATTTTCGAAATGAAATATTACCATAGAAACTACTTCTTTCTACTTACTGCTTCAGCCTTAACCACAGTACTGTGGTCACTAACATATACCACCTCACGTTATCACACTCGATTTTCACTGATGATGGAAGTCAATGGAATTGCCGAAACGTCTGGTTTTGTAGAAAACATTGGACTATGGCCAAATATCCCGGGAAGGAATTTTAACAAAAACTACTTCTTTGTTGCCGATAACGTTGTACACATATATATAAAAAATATGCATAAAATTAATGGCTTGTATAAGTTAATGATTGATCTCCATTAAGTAGTGCTCAAGTTTCCAAAGTTTTAATATTATGATGTCCGTAATTAAAACATCAGAGCAGGTTTAGTGTGTATGAGGGTTCACCGTGGACAAAAATTTTCAACATTTCCTATTGAGCGTTGCTTAGAATAAATCTGCGAATCTACAGTGTACGTTTCACAGAACAAACACGCGGAAAAGAAGGAGCGCTCCGAAGTCACTCATGGACCCTCAGCATCTTGCAGAGGGTTCATTCCCTAAAGACGAAAAGTCTGTCTATGAATCGTTCCTCTGTAAACACGTGCAGTTACACTGCCCAGCGATCCACAGGAAGCAAATCGCTATCCACGCTGGACACTTTTTCGGCTTGCATGCGTTATGTTGGTATGGGTTCGGCACTTTCCATTTAAAAACCGTGCAAATGTAAGAAAATAAACATGAATGAGGCCAGAAATAATGCGAATTGTGTGTGTGTGTGTCTTCCCTGCCTTTTTATTGCGGTAGTGATAATAATAAAATGGAAACGTAAACAGTACACAACTGAGATATGCTTGCCTGCCACGCACGATATATTTTCTCTTATACATGACTAGCAGAATACCCGTGCTTCGCTACGGAGTTTCACGTTGTACGTAATGAAAATGTTAGTTTAATTAATAAAGTTTAATTAAAGTAGGCTTCTTAAAAATAAATAGCTGTTGCCCACAACTTCGTTCGCGTGGTCTTCAATTTAATGCGATAATATATTTAGGACCGAATCTATTCTATTGGGTTGCCATAGTAACCAGATCTAATAGTTTTTTAAGACCGCAAAGGACCCCCCAGAGGATCGTATCGGAAAAACACCTGTCCTATGTTGGTTCTCCCGTTGCGTAAAATATTTGTGCCAAGTTTGGTTGAAATCGGTCCAATGGTTTAGGTGGAGACGTGGAAGACCCCAAAGGACCCCCCAAAGGATCGTATCGAAAAAACACTTGTCCTATGTTGGTTCTCCCTTTGCGTAAAATATTTGTGCCAAGTTTGGTTGAAATCGGTCCAGTGGTTTAGGAGGCGATGTGGAAGACCCCAAAGAACCCCCAAAAGGACCCCATCGAAAAAACACCTATCCTATGTTGGTTCTCCCGTTGCGTAAAATATTTGTGCCAAGTTTGGTTGAAATCGGTACAGTGGTTTAGGAGGAGATGTGGAAGAAACCTTCGCGGACGTGCGCACAACAACTCACCGAAGTTTCATCGCAATCGGATGAATGGTATAGGAACGCATACGGGACAAACAAAGAAACATTCATTTTTATATATAAGATGTAAACTATACCACTTACTTGACATAAACCGTGATAGCTAAGCTAATGTACAACATATATTGTCACCGGACAAAAGGCTTGCCGCATGACAACTGGCGCCAATCGTACACACTATCGTTTTTGGTGGCCCTAAAAAGGACCGAGTGGCGAGAACGGTGATGTTGGTCGTGCCGCGCTGAGATGTTCGGCGGCTGCGCCCGCTGATCGTGGCGTACTACAGTCCTCCTCTTCTTTCGGCACCGGTTGTAGAGTCGGCTGCCGGCCCAGCGAAATCCATCGCTGGCGCGGAACTGGAGGGCGAAGACGCAAGAACGCCGGTTCTATTCTTCGGCCGTTCCTTCCGGCTGACCCCGCGCCGATTCCGTCCGAGAGAGGAGAGGAGATGAAGTGCGTTCGATGGCGTGGCGATGAAGAGTGCCTAAAATTAGTAGCAGTAGCAGTAGTAGCATTGTAGTAGCGGGGCGTCTTTGCACCCGGTGCATGACTGCAGCATCTGAGTCGAGCTCAATGGGTGCCTGTAGATATACATAGGTCTGGTGCTTCGACTGGTGCCTAATATCAGGAATGGACAACCGCCAACCAGTTAACTGAGAAGGCGGGGGAGAAAGGTTTTTAATTTTTATTTATTTTAAAATATCAGCAATCAGTGCGCACTGCCGCAAGGACGGGTTCAGGTGACAGATGTCGCCCTTTCCCAGTCCCGCGTGCAGACGCCGTGAGGCGTCGGTCGCTCCCCGCGAGGCAGAGAGCCTCCGTGCCAGTGATAGCGCGTAGCAGCAGCATTCAGCGCGGTCGGCATACTAGGAAGGGAGGAAGGAAACAGCTTTACAGGTAAATTCTGGGGCATGGGCAGATAGAGAATATACAAGTTAAGTGAGGTTTAAGTTTACTTAAACTTATGGCGGGTCATCGAGAATCGCCCGAGGGCGTTTGACCCGGACAGGGGGAGGTGGTTGCGTGGTGCTGATGGTTCTGAGGTAAGGGAAGGAAGAGGTCTCAGCTGCGGCAAAGAGAGTCGCAGCTAATGACCAGACAAAGGCTGAGAGAGCAGGAACTCGTAGACCTCCTCGAATTACACTGTTTCTAACAAAACAAGGAGATCCCGACAAGGAACGGAGGGTTCTGGATTGGAAACTTTCCAGCCTACGCCTGTTGGTGGCGGAGGCAAGTGACCACCATACAGGTGCCGCATAGGTCAATACAGACCGGAGAAACAACAGATAGAGGGTAACTTTCGTGCGCAGCGCCAGGGGGCTGCGGCACGCGAGGTATGGGTAAAGTTTGGCTCGGACGCCGCGAGCCTTGGCAAGGGTGTCCGTCACGTGGGCGTTGAAGCAAAGGCGACGATCTAGCCGAACGCCTAGATACTTCACCGACTCTTTGTAGGCGATAGGCCTCCCTTCAAGGGAGAGGGGCTGGCATCGGGAGATGGACTTACGAGTGAAACAGATCGCCTCGGATTTCTCCGTGTTGATCGTCACCCGCCATTTCCGTAGCCAGTCCGGAAGCTGGTCCAACTGACGCTGCAACTGTGTACTCGCAAAACGCGGGGACACAGAGCTGTAATGATACATTGCATCGTCAGCGAACAAAGACAACGTGACTCCGGGCAAAACAGGCACGTCGTTCGTGTACACGAGGTACAGAACGGGGCCGAGGACAGATCCCTGGGGTACGCCAGCGGCGACAGGACGAACTGCAGAGCAGGTTCCGTCGACGCTCACCCTGAAGGTTCGGTCGCTGAGATACGACCGGAGGAAAAACACTATGGACGATGGTAAGGGGGAGTTAGCGAGTTTGAAGAGAAGACCTTCGTGCCAGACTTTGTCGAAGGCCTTGCTCACGTCCAGCAGTGCGGCGGCCGTAGCCGCTCGCCTGTTGGTGGCGTCAGAGAGTTGCGTTACCACGCGGGCCTAAAATTTTCTGCCGGCCCGGGTTTTATTAACTAACCGGCATCGCTGATTGGCTAGCTCCGAACACGAAGTTGGTCACGTCTCGGCGGCTGCTGATGCGGATTGGCTCGCTCCGAGCACGTAGTTGGTCACGTCTCGGCCGCTGGTAACGGAGAGCTGCTCGGAAACTGAGGCCGCATAAGAGCGACCAGGTGTTACGGCAGATCGGGTAACTTCACTTCAGCTGCTCGTACTGGAAGGACCTGCTCTCTTGAACCAGCTCTCTCTGGACGACTCCGGAAGATTGTCGCTGTTAACAGCTGCTGCCCTGCTGCCTTCGGACTGCCGAGGACAGACGTTCTTTATCTGCTGCCCTGCTTGTTGGACAACACCTTGCCTTGAAGAAAGAAGACTGCAACTCAGCTGGCTGGTGAACTGAGTAGCCAGCACTACAGCTGAGTTCGTTCGTCGGACCTTCTAAGGGCCACCAGCCAAGTGACCCTTTTCAGGACCACCAACCGCCGTGGGAAAGGAAGCAATTCCAGCCTGCCAGAGCTGTTGGTTGCGCAGCGCATCTAGCCCGCTGACGCTCAGGCTCTTAGGTAGCGCTGCCTAGGATGATCCTTGCGAGCCCCCACCAGTGGTAAGCGAGCTTGGATATCGCCTAGGTAAAGAGGCCGGTGGACACCTCTCTTGGTAAGGGGAGGTATCTAACGAAGCCGGTCATTTGCCCAGCTCATAGACAGCCTGAGCGTTTCAGTCCCGCTTGCGATCCGGCTCGGGCCGGACCCTAGGTCCCTGGTTACCGCCGGAGGCAGCCTGGCTGCCTCTGGTCGGCAAACCTCCCGCTCGTTGGCGGAAATGCCCGCTCCGGGCGCGTCAACGAGCACGCAGTCGCTCGCCTCTTCCATACCCCACACGAGCGATTCGCCGTGTTCTCCGGCTATGGATGCGGACCAAGCTGTCGATCCCCGGACGGTTCCGCTGCCCGGTGACGAGACCGACGCTTTCGTGGCGGTTGGGCCACGGGGGCGCCCGGTTAAGAAACCGAGGCGGAACCGGTCCTCCTCAACCTCTTCCTCGGCGTCCGCCATGGAAGTTGTCCCCGCCGATGGCGAATCCGGCTCGGGGCCGACTGTGCCCGGCGCTGCCCAAGCACCGCCGGTCATTCGTCGCATCCCGCCCGTGTTCGTTCACGGCGTGAACAACGTCACCGGTTTTTACCGGCGACTCATAGTGGCTCCCGGACTTTCCCCGGCCAGCGTTGACCTGAAGCTCCTTGGGGGCGACACTGTCAAGATCGCTGTCCGCGGAATGGACGAGTACCGCAGCGTCATGGCGTTCGTCGAATCAGCCAACCTGCAACACCACACTTTTACCCCGAAACACGTGAAGCCTCTGTCCCTCGTGCTCAGAGGCTTAGACGTGGACTCTCCTCTCGAGGAAATCCTCGATGAGCTGCGCGAGCTGGGTTATCCGGTTCGCGCGGTACATCGGGTATTTGCTCCCGCCGGACCAAGGCGTCCAATTCCCCTGGTTCGCATCATGGTCGAGAACAGCGAGGCAGGCGCAAGCCTACTCTCTCTTACGCGGCTTTTTGGTTTCCGCGTGAAGGTGGAAAGAAGCCGCGCTCCCGGGGCTCTGCCTCAGTGCTATAAGTGCCAACGCTTCGGGCACCATTCAGAGACTTGCTCTAACGCTCCGGCGTGCGTGAGGTGTTCTTTGCCTCACGCCAGTAAACATTGCGATGCTCCAGCTTTTAAAAGGTGCATCAACTGCGGCGGAAGTCACCCCGCCAACTACAGGGCATGTCCGGTGTTTCAGCGGGAGCTCGAGCGGCGAAAGCCGAAAGGGCGCCTGCCACCACCGAGGCATCCGGAAGCTGGTTCTAGACCTGCAACCGAGCAGCCAGGCCCTGCGCCTCCTGCTACGGCTGCCGTGTCTTTCGCCGCAGTTGCCAACAGGCAACGTAAACGTAGCAAAGGCCCGAAGCAGACACCTGTAGTACAGGCATCTCCATCTCAGGCTCCTTCCCAGGCCCCTGTCCCGCCTCAGGCGAAAAAGCGCCGCAATCTCGCGACTTCTAAAAAAAGTGAGACAGACCAGCCACTGCCAACCATCTCGGTTGTGGAGCCTGAGAATTCTCAACCCTCCCCAGCACCGGAGAATCCTGCCCCTGCTTTAGAAGCAGCCTCGCCTGACCTCCCGCCCCCGCGGTTCCCTAATGCAGGCAAAAAGAAGCGGCAACGTAAGCCCCGTGGCGCTAGATCCCGGGCTCCTGCCAACCCAGCCGCACAGTCCAGACAGCCTGCGCAGCGCGTGAAGACCGACGTTATCGCATCTGTCCCTCTTCCTAGCACCTCCGCTAGAGGCGCTACACCTGGCCCTAATAAACCCCTGGCTTCCACCAATCCCCCGATTGACAAGCCTCGGCGCTCTTACGCGCAAACAGTCTCCGGGCACTCTGCCTCAAAAAACCGTTCCTGACGACTATCAAGTCGTCAAAGACTTCCTTGCGGAATTTGACCTCCGCAAAGTTGCCCAGACCTTCAGGTCCATCTGCTCCCGCTTGGAGACTGCCGATACAACCGAGAGATTCATGCTCTTGGTGGAAGCCGCCACTTGTGTAGGTTTTCTATGAGTCGGGTCCTCAAATGAGATCTCTCAATTCTTTCCTGGAACGCCAACGGGTTGTCCAACAAGATCCAGGAACTCCAAGAATTACTGGCCCGACTCAAACCCGACGTAGTCCTTCTCAATGAGACCCACTTGACTCCTGCGAGTCGGTTACGACTGGCCAACTATGTGTGCTATCGAAACGACAGGCCGGGCACTGCTGGTGGCGGTACTGCCGTCGCGGTGAGGCTCACTCTCGAGCATCACCGAGTCGTCTTGCCTGCAATGACTCACCTCGAAGGCACCGCTGTGGAGTTGTTAAACACTCTAGGCGGCGTACAGATGGTCGCGGCGTATAAAGCGCCGCAAAAAGAGCTCCTTCACCCCGATCTAGCGGTCGCGTTCGATGCACACAGGAGGGTCATCATGGCCGGCGACCTGAACTGCAAACATCGCGATTGGAACAGTCGCTTGACTGCCCCAAACGGGAAACGTTTGCGCAGGTTTGCCGATTCTCGCAGGATTCAAGTGATTGGGCCTACCCAACCTACGTTCTACCCCTCACAACGCAACGCGGCTCCCGATGTCTTGGACATAGCGGTGATTCAAGGAATTGACTGTCCGGTCCATGTGTCCGCGCTAACGGAACTATCGTCCGATCATCTCCCCATCCTGATACACGTCGCTACCCAGCACGTCGTACGCAGAGATGTCAGGAAGGTGGTAGAATGGGACCGCTATGGCCCGGCGTTAAGTCGCCGATTGCCAGACGCGGGACCACTCGAAACTGTCCGCCAAGTCGACGAGGCAGTTGCCGCGTTTGACGAGGCTGTCGTATCTGCGATCGACGCGTCTTCCAGGATGAAGCCTGGTGTCACGCCCCACTGGCAGCGGATCCCAGAGGAGACGAGTGCTCTCGCTTGCGAGAGAAATCGCCTCCGGAGACGCTGGCAGCGGACCCGTGATCCGGCCGACAAGGCAGCGTACAACCGGGCGACCGGCATTTTACGTCGTGAAATGCAGGCCTACCGGAGACGCTGTTGGGAACTCGCCGTGGCCCAGGCAGGGGAAGGATCGGACGAAAGTAGCCCTTACCGGATACCTTCGGCGTTGGTAGGGAAGAGGCGCCGGCCTCGCATCCCGGCCATTGCTGGACCTTTCGGTCAAATCCTGGCTCGCCCGGAGGCGAAGGCCGAGTACTTGGGCGCGTGTTTTGAGCGACAGTTCGCACCTAACCCGCCCATGGACTGGGACTTCGACGAAGAAGTCGAGAACGAAGTGGAAGACTTTCTATCTCTTCCGATCACTTCGGAGCCCGAACCCATTACTAGGGAAGAGGTCACAGATCGGCTCGTTGAACTCGTGCCGAGAAAAGCTCCTGGCCCGGACGGCGTCTCGAACGCCGCTCTTACTCGACTCCCGGAGCGAGGAGTACTTTTCTTGGTCGCGCTGTTCAACGCGTGTCTTAGACTGGCCTATTTTCCCCAGAAATGGCGTAAGGCAACGGTCATAGTGATCCCGAAGCAGGGAAAGGACGCTTCCCGTCCCGGCAACCTCCGGCCCATTAGTCTACTGTCAGCCACGTCAAAGGTCCTCGAACGTCTCGTACAACGGAGAGTACTAGATCATCTACGAAACTTCGATGTACTGGTCCCCGAACAGTTCGGCTTTCGTGTGGGGCATTCCACCACTCATCAACTGATGAGACTGGTGGAATACATCACGGACGCCGGGTGTCGGAAAGAGCAGACTGTCGCCTGTTTCCTAGATGTGGAAAAGGCCTTTGATAGTGTCTGGCATGACGGGCTCTTGTTCAAGCTCCGGGAAATCCAGCTCCCAGATTGCTACCTTCGCTTGATTGCTAGCTTTCTGACGGAGAGGACTTTCTGCGTGCGAATAGACGACCACGTCTCTTCCGAGAGACGTATCACAGCCGGGGTACCTCAAGGTAGCGTGCTAGGGCCTCTCCTGTTCTCCGTGTATGTCAACGACGCACCCAGAGAGCCTGGAGTCCAGATGGCATTGTTTGCCGACGACACGGCGGTCTATACCGCCGATCGGAACGCAGATTTTGCTATCCCACGACTTCAGCGCGCACTCGATGCGTATTCGACGTGGACGGAAAGCTGGAAAGTTGCCGTCAACGAAACCAAGAGCTCCGCGGTGCTATTCACAAAGCGCCGGAAAGAACCACGAGGCCGAGTGAGACTCGGTAGAACGTACCTGCCCTGGTCGAGGGAAGTTAAGTACCTCGGTGTCCACCTAGATCGTCGGCTCACCTGGCGTACCCACGCTGAGACGATGCGAAAGAAAGCGTCCGCTCGTCTCGCGCAACTGTTTCCGCTACTTGCCAACAAGGCTATGACCCGCAAGCTGGGTAAGTTGATTGTCAACGCGTACCTGTTGCCGATCGTTACCTACGCTCTTCCCGTCTGGGGTTACCTCGCAACCGTTCATAAAAGAAGGTTGCAAAGCGTTCTCGATAGAGGGCTTCGGCTAGCGGCCAAAGTCCCCTATCGGTTTTCTTCTCGTCTCCTGAGAAGAGGACTCGGTGTCCGCTCCTTGGATGACACCGCAAGGCGACTTGCACGTAAATTTTACGTCCGAGCTGCGAGGACCCAGACAAACCCACTCATAGCTGGCCTTGGCAGGTACCGAATACGTCCAGGTGAATCTTGGAAACGGCCTCGACAAATACTGTACTAGTCGACCTAGTACGAGCATGTCGTTGTAGCGACCATTAAAAATTAATTAACAATATTCCGTCTGGACAGGACCACTAGGCAGGAGCCCCTACCGGAGGCTCGGTACTAGGAAACCATTGGGTCGTCTCACGACGCTCCACCCAACAGCTCTGACCACTTGGGCAGATCGGGTCATGGTGGAAGCCATAGGACCAGGGCCAGACGGTTTTGGATCAGCGGCAGGAAAAGTACGCTGTTGCGCTTCTTCGGACTTATACCGGGAAGCAGGACTTTTCTTGGGCTGTGGGCAGGCAGGAGCTCGGGGCCGAGCATCCGGTGTGGGTATCCCTTTGTTCCTGGGTTTGATGCCTGCTCGCGGAAATCGCGGAGGTGGCAGGGGCGGCGAGGCTACCTCTGGTTCAGAGGCGGGAGTAGGAGGTTCCGCGGAGGTGGAGGGTTCATTCTCCGGCTCCAAAACCGAGATAACAGCTACTGGGCGTGTCTCTGCTGTGGAAGGAGACGCGGTACGTTTAGTTGCCTTTGTAGGGGCTGGAGGTGGAGCCGGAGAGGGCGCGCGCCGTGCCGGTTGTGCCTGAGGTTTAGGCCTAGCCTGCATTTTAGGCTGTCTAGGTTGGGGCTGCATAACTGGCTGCCGTGGCTTCGGGAGGGGCCCCTGCGGCTTTTGCTTCCGCAGGAGCTCCGCCTTATAGACCGGGCAGTTTACGTTAGACGCTGCGTGGCCTTGGCCACAATTTATGCAGCGAAATTGGGTTTTGTCTGCCACAGTGCAGGCCTGTGTTGAATGTCCCAGAGAACATCGGAGACAGGCCGGGGCATTGCGGCAGACGTCGGTGTGGTGGCCGAACCTCTGGCACCGGTGGCACTGCGCGAGCTTGCCCTGGGGACGACTGGTTTCCACCCTGACGCGGAAGCCAAACAGCCGCGTCAGGTGGAAAATTTTGTCTGCAGCCTCGCCCTTCTCGAGCTGGAGACGGACGAGCGGGAGAGGGACTCGGGTCTCTGAGTGAGTGAACAGGCGGAAAATTGCCTGCACCGGGTACCCGAGGTCGCGGAGTTCCATAAGGATCTCCTGTGGATCGGTGTGCGCGTCAAGCCCTCGCAAAATGACAGACAAGGGCTTGACTCGCTTAGGAGTGAAGGTGTGATATTGGAGGTTGTGTGCTTGGAGGAAGGCCTCGACCAAGCGATGGTCCTCGAGCTGGCGGACGACAATCCTGACCGTATCACCGCCAAGCAGCTTCAGGTCAAGCTTGTCGGCCGACAGGCCGTGGGCCGCGATCAGCCGTCTGTATAAGGCGGCGACATTGGATACGCTATGGACGTACAGGGGCGGCGCACGACCAACAGCGGCAGCAGCCGGAGCTGCTGTCGAAGCAGTCGGAACCGCGACCTGTGGGCCCTGAGAAGGTCCAATGTCCATGGCCGAGGTCTGTGAGGAAGTGGATCCAGGTGCGTGGGTCCTCTTGGGCTTCTTAGCCGGGCGATTTCGCCGACCAACGGTCGCGAACTCGCCCGACTCGTCAGCCGGAAGAGGAGGAATCGGGTTGGGGAGAGGATCGTCCGTCTCCATCGCCCGAGGCGAATCGGGCGAGTCGCCCAGATGGGGTAGCAAGGCGGGGCCGAGCGACTCGGCACTTGGGCCGTTGCCTGTAGAAGGCATGCTGGCCAGGTGCGACGGCTGCCGGGCAGAGACTGCTAGGCAGTCACTGCCAGACGCCAGGGATCTCGGGTCCGGCCGAAGCCGGATTACCCGCGCGTCTTCCTTGTTCACGACGATGCGGGAGGAGCTGGGCTAACGACCAGCTTCGTTGAATACCAGTCCTTACCAAGACTGGTGTCCACTGGCCCCTTTACCCCGGCGATATCCTAGCTCGCTTACCACTGGTGGGGGCTTGCAAGGATCGTCCGGGGCAGCGCTACCTAACAGTCGTGAACAAGTTAGGAATTACACACTGGAAATGCGGCACTCACCAGGTGAGCCCAGAGCAATCCTCTTCAGTTCTTCGCCAGCAGATGGTATCCGGCAAGGTGGTCCTTAGCAGGGCAACTTCGGCCAGCTGTTGCTTCTACCAGCTACTCGATTCACTGGTAACAGCTGGCGCGAGAGTCTTGTCCCACGAAGAGAGCTGTAAGGTTTCGATTACCAAATTACGTGGTCTATCGGGATGACCGAGTTGGCCGACGAGGAGGCGGCACGGCGATCGCGGTGAGGACCTCCATAGGTCATCATCGTGTCGCTTTGCCGCAGCTTACCAACCTAGAGGCCACCGCCATTGAGGTCCACGGAGCTCTTGGCGGCGTCCTCGTGGTCTCAGCTTACAAGCCCCCACAAGCTGAACTCCTTGTCGGCGACCTGGACGTCATCTTCGATTCCCATCGAAGGGTAATTTTGGCCGGCGATCTGAATTGCAAGCATCGCGCTTGGAATAGTCGCCTGACTACTCCGAACGGGAGGCGCTTGCTCAGTTTTGTTGAATCGCGCCGGGCGATGGTGTTTGGTCCAGCGCAACCCACGTTCTTTCCGTCACAGCCTAACGCGGCTCCCGATGTTTTGGATATCGCGGTGACCCAAGGAGTTGTCTGTCCGGTCGAGGTATTCTCACTTACGGAGCTGACATCCGACCACAACCCTATCTTGGTCCACGTCGCTACCCAGCACGCCTATGCACGTTCTGACCAGAAGAAGGTTATCGATTGGGATCGCTACGGCCCGGCCTTGAGCCGTCGATTGCCGCCAGCGGCCCCAATCGATTCCGTTCGCCTCCTAGACGAAGCAGTTGCGGGAATCGAAGAGGCAATCATCTCGGCAATAGGCGTGTCTTCACGTACGCGAGCTGGTCTCACGCCTGGCTACCAACGCATCCCTGAGGAAGTCTCTCTTCTCGCTCGCGAGAGGAATTACTTCCGGAAACGTTGGCAGAGGACCCGTGATCCGGCCGATAAGGCAGCATACAATCGGCTCACCGGACGACTGCGTGGCAGTCTGAAGGCGTTCCGACGTAGCTGTTGGGAACTCGACGTGGCCCGAACGGGGGATGCGGACCCGCAATCTCACCCGTACAGAATACCTACCGCATTGACGGGACGGAGGCGCCGACCTCCACTTCCCGCCATTGTTGGACCGTTCGGTCGACCCCTGGGTCGCCCGGAGGAGAAGGCCGAGTACTTGGGCTTGTGTTTCGAGCGACAGTTCGCTCCCAACCCGCCCATGGACTGGGACTTCGACGAACAAGTCGAGATGGCCGTGGAAGACTTTCTGTCACTTCCGATCACGACGGAGCCCGAACCCATCTCTTTGGAAGAGGTCTCAGATCGGCTCGCTGAACTTCAGCCAAGAAAAGCTCCAGGCCCGGACGGTGTTACCAACACCGCTCTACGTCTTCTTCCCGAGCCTGGAGTTCAATTCTTGACTGATTTGTTCAACGCGTGTCTTAGACTGGCCTACTTTCCCAAGAAATGGAGAAAGGCGACGGTTATCGTGATCCCGAAGCCGGGAAAGGATACCACCCGCTCGGAAAACCTCCGGCCTATCAGCCTACTTTCCACTACGTCCAAGGTTTTTGAGCGCCTCGTACAGCGTCGTGTACGAGAACATCTAACCAACTTTGACGTGCTGGTCCCCGAACAGTTCGGCTTTCGTGTGGGGCATTCGACCACTCATCAATTGATGAGACTGGTGGAAGGCATCACGGAAGCCGGGTGTCGGAGAGAACGGACCGTTGGCTGTTTCTTAGATGTTGAGAAAGCCTTCGACAGCGTATGGCATGATGGCCTGTTATTCAAACTTAGGGAAGTCCAGCTCCCGGACTGCTACCTCCATCTGGTTGCTAGCTTTCTGACGGAGAGGACCTTCTGCGTGAGAGTTGGCGATTCAGTCTCTTCCGAGAGGCGAATCACAGCCGGCGTCCCTCAAGGTAGTGTTCTAGGCCCCCTTCTGTTCTCGATCTACGTCAACGACGTGCCGAGACAGCCTGGAGTCCAGATGGCCCTCTTCGCTGACGACACGGCCGTATTTACGGCCGATCGTCATGAGGAAAGGGCCGTCCTACGACTGCAGCGCCAGCTCGACACGCTCGTGGACTGGACTGATAACTGGAGAGTGCTCCTCAACCCTACCAAGAGCGTAGCCGTCGAATTCTCTAAGCGACGGAAGAACCCCGTTAGGCAACTACGTATCGGCAGAACGTACTTGCGCTGGTCCAACGAGGTCAAGTACCTCGGCTTACACCTCGACCGTCGGCTCACCTGGCGTACCCACGCACAGACAGTTCTTAAGCGAGCATCCACTCGCCTGTGCGCACTGTTTCCACTCCTGATCAGCCCAGCCATGACCAGGAAATTGGGTAGGATGATCGTCGGCGCGTATCTGCTGCCGGTCATTACCTACGCCTGCCCGGTCTGGGGTTACCTCGCCACAATGCATAAAAAGAAGTTGCAGGGCGTCCTCGACAAGGGGCTTCGGCTAGCGGCCAAAGTCCCCCGTCGCTTCTCATCTCGCCTTCTAAGGAGAGGACTTGGCGTCCGCTCCTTAGACGACACTTTCAGGCGGCTTGCACGCAAATTTTATGCACGTGCGGCGAGGTTCCCAGACAATCCTCTCGTGACTGGGCTGGGAAGGTACCGTATACGCCCAGGTGATTCATGGAAACGCCCTCGGTGTATACTGCGCTAGCGTAGGCTAGCACAACAGCCGAGAAAGGCCTGCTATAGAGCACACGCCCTACTTGGGCAGGGCCACGAGGCAGGAGCTCCAGATGGTAGCTCGGAACTCAGTTCCCGTGCGGTTCGTCTCTGCGACGCACAACCGCAAAGCCCAGAGCAAAAAAAAGGAGAGCAGATGTTCGCATATCGCTACCGTCACAATATGTATTAATTATATACATAAATGTTCCTCGATAGACACTCTATCTATTGGCGAAAACTTGAATAAAATCCGTTCAGTACTTCCTGAGATTGGCGATTTCAAACACACAGAGAGAACGGATCGACTTTACTTTATACTATGTACAGATTTACATTAAAATGAGAAAATTATAATTTTATTGCCTGGCAACAAAATTATTTTATTTTTAACAATTACCATTGTTTCAAAAAGTTTAAATGAATTTTCAAGTACTTCACTCTTGTTAAAACGTAAAAGGTTGCAGGTAAACTACCCCTTCCCCTTAACTGATCTTCACCAAAATCGAAAGTCCTTGAGACCACTACAATTCAGGGACGTATGCAAAACATTATTTGATTCTGTTTGAATTTGCGGCTGTTATCGTTTGCCATAGAAAATACGCTTGATAAAAAAACGTTGCAGGTAAACTACCCCTTCCCCTTAAACGATCTTCACTAAAAACAACAGGTCTTGAGTACTCTACAAATCTTGGCTGTATGCAAAACATTATTTGATTCTGTTTGAATTTGCGGCTGTTATCGTTTGCCATAGAAAATACCCTTGTTAAAAAAATGTTGCAGGTAAACTACCCCTTTCCCTTAACCGATCTTCACCAAAAACAATAGGTCTTGAGACCTCTACAATGTAGGGCTGCATGCAAATAATCTTTTGATTCTGTTTGAATTTGCGGCTGTTATCGTTTGCCATAGGAAATACCCTTGTTAAAACATAAAACGTTGCAGGTAAACTACCCCTTTCCCTTAACCGATCTTCACCAAAAACAATAGGTCTTGAGAACTCTACAATGTAGGGCGGTATGCGAAACATTATTTGATTCTGTTTGAATTTGCGGCTGTTATCGTTTGCCAAAAAAAAAATTTCCCTTGATAAAAAAAACCGTTGCAGGTAAACTACCCCTTTCCCTCAACCGATCTTCACCAAAAACAATAGGTCGTGAGTACTCTACAAATCAGGACTGTATGCAAAAAATTATTTGATTCTGTTTGAATTTGCGCAGTTATCGTTTGCCATAGAAAAAAAATCTATAGACACACAGACAGACACACAGACACATACACAGACACTTTTCGGAAAACGACTTTTTTCATGTTTTGAGTGTAGTAGAATCAGAATCTGCAATAATCTCGAACACGATTTTTTTTGCCATCACCATACTTCCATTCCTTAAGGAATATGGAAGTAAAAATAAACAAATGCAGTTATTATTTGGTGTTCTGCTCTAAGGCAGGTCTTCAAATAGTAAGAGCTCTCAAAGCTGTCCTATTGCATGCCAGTCTTTTCGTCTCTTCGTAACACCCTCTGAATTTAATCCTATCTATTAACTTCATTCTTCTACGCCCTCTTCTCTTTTCTCCTTCCATGACACCCTCCATGGCAGTCGTAAGCAACCAGTCTCTTCTTAAACAATGACCTAACAAATTCCTTTTTCTATTTTCTATTTCTATTACCTTTAGGAATCTTATCTCTTACTCTATTGTTCTTTAAACTTCATCATTCCTTACTTTATCTTTATTACTTTATTCAAAAAAAAATATATTTTTTGGGTCTTAAGTCAAACTTGTTCTCGTTCTTGTTCTCAGGTTTTAAGTTTTCAGGTTCTTATTCTCGTTTCTTCTGGGTTTTTAATCTTTTTACAGCATCCGTTATTTAATAGGTACCTCTTTCCTTACACTCTGTGTGTCATGACAATTGTCAAAGTTGTCTCAACAAAAATAAACAACTCAAGGAAGAATAAATGTGATTCAAAAATATTTTTATCGCCTAGAATTTGGCTTTTTAGTTACTTAAATCAAAATTGCTAATAATACTTTCATTGGTGGTTTATCATACCTTTTTGTGCATATAGCCTACATAATACAAATACGAGTTTGTCCTATCTGTCACACAACAACATGGTATCAACGTACAAAGTCTTATCTTAAATTTCACAAGAATTTCTATGGTTTAACTATCATAGTCAAGTTATAAATATAATATCACGTCTTCAAGACTTAGATGAAATCTCTGAATACTGATGCTGATAGTTAAAGCCAATGAAATACGTGTCAAGGGTGAGTAAATTATGTTTGTTTGAAAACACGGAATAGTTTTCATAATGCAGTGTAAATAAAAAGGAAGAAATTTTTCGGTTGGTACAAGGTAGGAAGTTTCCGTTATTAATATAGTATATATCTGAAATGTAAACGCATTTTCCACTATAACATACACACGCACACACACACATACACACACAAAATCACGTATATTTATTATTTTAATAATGTTTGCTTACTTTAACACATTAAAAATGTTATATTATTAACAAGTGAACACAAATTAAGCAACATGTGTTTCTTATAGTAATACGTGATTATATCCTCTGAAACCTTTATTTTTAGAATTAAATATCCAATAAAAGTAAAATTACCCTTGTTAAAACATAAAATGTCGCCGGTAAACGACCTCTTTCCCTTAACCGATCTTCACCAAAAACAATAGGTCTTGAGAACTCTACAATTCAGGGCTGTATGAAAAAAATATTTGTTTCTATTTGAATTTGCGGCTGTTATCGTTTGCCATAGAAAATACCCTTGGTAAAACGAAAAACGTTGCTGGTAAACTACCCCTTCCCCTTAACCCATCTTCACCAAAATCAAGAGGCCTTCAGTCTTTCACAATTGGTGAACGTATGCAAAACAATATTTGATTCTGTTTGAATGTGCGGCAGTTATAGTTCGTCATAGAAAAAATTACCATTGTTAAACATAATATGTTGCAGGTAAACTACCCCTTTCCCTTAACCGATCTTCACCTAAATTAACGACATTGAGTTTTCTATAGCTCAGGAAAGTATGCAAAACATTATTTGATTCTGTTTAAATTTGCGGCTCTTATCGTTTGCCATATAAAATACCCTTTTAAAACATAAAACGTAGCAGGTAAACTACCCCTTTCCCTTAACCGATCTTCACCAAAATCAATAGATCTTAATACCTCTACAATTCAGGGCTGTATGCAAAAGAGTAGTTGATTCTGTTTGAATTTGCGGCTGTTATCGTTTGCCATATAAAATACCCTTGTTAAAACATAAAACGTTTCAGGTAAACTACCCCTTTCCCTTAACCGATCTTCACCAAAATCAATAGGTCTTGAGACCTCCACAATTCAGGGTTGTATGCAAATAATCATTTGATTCTGTTTGAATTTTCGACTCTTATCGTTTGCCATAGGAAATACCCATTTAAAACATAAAACGTAGATGGTAAACTACCCCTTTCCCTTATCCGGTCTTCACCAAAATCAATAGGTCTTAAGAACTCTACAATTTAGGGCTGTATGCAAATAATAATTTGCTTGTGTTTGAATTTGCGGCTGCTATCGTTTGCCACATAAAATACCCTTATTAAAACATAAAACGTTGCAGGTAAACTACCCCTTTCCCTTAACCGATCTTTACCAAAATCAACAGATCGTGAGAACTCTACAATTCAGGGCTGTATGCGAAACATTATTTGATTCTGTTTGAATTTGCGGCTGTTATCGTTTGCCAAACAAACAAAATTACCCTTGATAAAAAAAAACCGTTGCTGGTAAACTACCCCTTTCCCTCAACCGATCTTCACCAAAAACAATAGGTCGCGAGTACTCTATAAATCAGGGCCGTATGCAAAAAATTATTTGATTCTGTTCGAATTTGCGGCTGTTATCGTTTGCCATAGAAAACAATCTACAGATAGACACATAGACACACAGACACACACACAGACACACAGACACTTTTCGAAAAATGACTTTTTTCATGTTTTAAGTGTAGTACAATCATATTCTGCAATAATCTCAAACACGATTTTTTTCCATCACCATACTTCCATTTCCTTAAGGAACATGGAAGTAAAATATCGGTATGGAGAACCATACATGACTTCCATATTCTAAGATTTATATTTAAAATCATTTTCACCCAAACAGCCAGGCTGTGTCTTACCTGCCTTTTTATTGCTGTATTAAATGAAAAATATTATATTACATTAAAATGAAAAAATTATAATTTTATTGCCTGGCAACAAAATTATTTTATTTTTAACAATTACCATTGTTTCAAAAAGTTTAAATAAATTTTCAAGTACTTTACTCTTGTTAAAACGTAAAAGGTTGCAGGTAAACTACCCCTTCCCCTTAACCGATCTTCATCAAAATCGAAAGTCCTTGAGACCTCTACAATTCAGGGACGTATGCAAAAAATTATTTGATTCTGTTTGAATTTGCGGCTGTTATCGTTTGCCATAGAAAATACGCTTGTTAAAAAAACGTTGCAGGTAAACTACCCCTTTCCCTCAACCGATTTTCACCAAAATCGAAAGTCATTGAGACCTCTACAATTCAGGGACGTATGCAAACACATTATTTGATTCTGTTTGAATTTGCGGCGGTTATCGTTTGCCATAGAAAATACGCTTGATAAAAAAACGTTGCAGGTAAACTACCCCTTCCCCTTAACCGATCTTCACCAACAACAATAGGTATTGAGTACTCTACAAATCAGGGCTGTATGCAAAACATTATTTGATTCTGTTTGAATTTGCGGCTGTTATCGTTTGCCATAGAAAATACCCTTGTTAAAAAAACGTTGCAGGTAAACTACCCCTTTCCCTCAACCGATCTTCACCAAAAACAATAGGTCTTGAGAACTCTACAATTTAGGGCTGTATGCAAATAATCCTTTGATTCCGTTTGAATTTGCGGCTGTTATCGTTTGCCATAGGAAATACCCTTGTTAAAACATAAAACGTTGCTGGTAAACTACCCCATTCCCTTAACCGATCTTCACCAAAAACAATAGGTCTCGAGTACTATACAAATCAGGGCTGTATGCAAAACATTATTTGATTCTGTTTGAATTTGCGGCTGTTATCGTTTGCCATAAAAAATACCCTTGTTAAAAAAACGTTGCAGGTAAACTACCCCTTTCCCTCAACCGATCTTCACCAAAAACAATAGGTCTTGAGAACTCTACAATTTAGGGCTGTATGCAAATAATCTTTTGATTCTGTTTGAATTTGCGGCTGTTATCGTTTGCCATAGGAAATACCCTGGTTAAAACATAAAACGTTACAGGTAAACTACCCCTTTCCCTTAACCGATCTTCACCAAAAACAATAGGTCTTGAGTACTCTACAAATCAGGGCTGTATGCAAAACATTATTTGATTCTGTTTGAATTTGCGGCTGTTATCGTTTGCCATAGAAAATACCCTTGTTAAAAAAACGTTGCAGGTAAACTACCCCTTTCCCTCAACCGAACTTCACCAAAAACAATAGATCTTGAGAACTCTACAATTTAGGGCTGTATGCAAATAATCGTTTGATTCTGTTTGAATTTGCGGCTGTTATCGTTTGCCATAGGAAATACCCTTGTTAAAACATAAAACGTTACAGGTAAACTACCCCTTTCCCTTAACCGATATTCACCAAAATCAACAGATCTTGAGAACTCTACAATTCAGGGCTGTATGCGAAACATTATTTGATTCTGTTTGAATTTGCGGCTGTTATCGTTTGCCAAACAAACAAAATTACCCTTGCTAAAAAAAAACCGTTGCAGGTAAACTACCCCTTTCCCTCAACCGATCTTCACCAAAAACAATAGGTCGCGAGTACTCTGTAAATCAGGGCTGCATGCAAAAAATTATTTGATTCTGTTTGAATTTTCGGCAGTTATCGTTTGCCATAGAAAAAAAATCTACAGACAGACAGACAGACAGACAGACAGACACACAGACAGACACACACACACAGACACTTTTCGGAAAACGACTTTTTTTCATGTTTTGAGTGTAGTAGAATCAGAATCTGCAATAATCTCGAACACGATTTTTTTTGCCATCACCATACTTCCATTCCTTAAGGAATATGGAAGTAAAATTACCCTTGATAAAAAACCGTTGCAGTTAAACTACCCCTTTCCCTTAACCGATCTTCACCAAAAACGACAGATCGTAGGTAATCTACAATTCAGGCCTGTATGCAAACAATTATTTGATTCTGTTTGAATTTGCGGCTGTTATCGTTTGCCATAGAAAACACCCATGATAAAACATAAAACGTTGCTGGTAAACTACCCTATTCCATTAACCGACCTTCACCAAAAACAATAGGTCTTGAGAACTCTACAATTCAGGGCTGTATGCAAAACAATATTTGATTCTGTTTGAATTTACGGCAGTTATCGTTCGTCATAGAAAAAATAACCTTGTTAAAACATAAAACGTTGCAGGTAAACTACCCCTTTCCCTTAACCGATCTTCAACAAAATCAACACACCTTGAGTTCTGTATAATTCAAAAAGGTATGCAGAAGGGTAGTTGATTCTGTTTTAATGTACGGCAGTTATCGTTCGTCAAAAAAAAACCCTTGATAAAACATAAAGTGTTGCTGGTAAACAACCCTACTCCCTTAACCGATCTTCACCAAAACCAACAGGTCTTGAGAACTCTACATTTCAGGGCTGTATGCAAAATATTATATGATTCTGTTTGAATTTGCGGCTCTTATCGTTTGCCATAGAAAATACCCTTTTAAAACATAAAACGTTGCTGGTAAACTACCCCTTTCCCTTAACCGATCTTCACCAACACCAATAGGTATTGAGAACTCTACAATACAGGGCTGTATGCAAAACATCATTTGATTCTGTTTGAATTTGCGGCTGTTATCGTTTACCATAGAAAAAATATCGGTATGGAGAACCATACATAACTTCCATATTCTAAGATTTATATTTAAAATCATTTTCAGCCAAACAGCCAGGGAAGGAATTTTAACAAAAAAATACTTCTTTCTTGCCAATAACGTAGTACACATATAAAAAATATTATCCCCTCCCCCTTCAACTATAATTTTGATTTATAGAAAATTACCCCCAGCCCGTTCAACTAGCCTCTTCATTTATAGATATTTCATCTACGTTTCTACAGTGGATTATTAAGATTTTATCAGGATACTTTATCAAAATTAAGTACTTTACTCATGTTACAACAAAAAATGTTTCTGGTAAACTGCCCTTTCCCCGTAACTGATCTTCACCAAAATCAACAGACATTGAGTTCTCTATAGCTCAGGCACATATGTAAAAAATTATTTGATTCTGTTTGAATTTACGGCAGTTATGGTTCGTCATATAAAAAATTACCCATGTTAAAACATAAAACATGAGATTTATAAAACATATCTAAGATTTATATTTAAAATCATTTTTGAAATAAAATATTTTCATAGAACCTACTAACTCTGTTGAAATCTGAGGAGCCAATCAGAGTTGGGCCTACCTGTGTCTCTGCTGAATTTGGTGGAAAGCCCTGTCACTGTCGTCAAAGTATCAGCCTTGACAGGGTCCTCTTTTTCAGCAAAATGGGAGAGGAGCCTTGAGATGGAGTGAGTGACATGGTCCCCACCTCAATGAAGAACCCATTGTTTTATAAAAATATATTTAAATTTTGAAAACTGAAAATTCTTTTCTTGTTGTAAATATTTATATTTTATAATCAAAATGACTTTATCAAAAAACAAACATTATTTTTTATAATAAGTACTTACATATGTTTCTTAATATGCTTACTTTTTCTTCAATGTTGATGATCATTTCCAAACATTCTGACAAAATTGTATATACAGAACAGTTAACATTCCCCAGGTTTCCATTTCTGCTAATTTCTCATTACACCTTCCACTGACGTATTATTAACCATTTCATAAACTATCGTATAATCTTTTCAGATTTTGTGGTACAAAATCTGAACTTTCAGATTGCCTGGCAACAAAATTATTTTATTTTCAACAATTACCATTGTTTGGAAAAGTTTAAATGAATTTTCAAGTACTTTACTCTTGTTAAAACGTAAAAGGTTGCAGGTAAACTACCCCTTCCCCTTAACTGATCATCACCAAAATCTAAAGGCCTTGAGTCCTCTACAATTCACTGACGTATGCAAAAAATTATTTGATTCTGTTTGAATTTGCGGCAGTTATCGTTTGCCATAGAAAATACGATTGATAAAAAACGTTGCAGGTAAACTACCCCTTCCCCTCAACCAATCTTCACCAAAAACAAAAGGTCTTGAGTACTCTACAAATCAGGGCAGTATGCGGAAAATTATTTGATTCTGTTTGAATTTGCGGCTGTTATCGTTTGCCATAGAAAATACCCTTGTTAAAAAAACGTTGTAGGTAAACTACCCCTTTCCCTTAACCGATCTTCACCAAAAACAATAGGTCTTGAGAACTCTACAATTCAGGGCTGTATGCGAAACATTATTTGATTCTGTTTGAATTTGCGGCTGTTATCGTTTGCCAAAAAAAAATTTCCCTTGATAAAAAAAACCGTTGCAGGTAAACTACCCCTTCCCCTCAACCGATCTTCACCAAAAACAATAGGTCGCGAGTACTCTACAAATCAGGACTGTATGGAAAAAATTATTTGATTCTGTTTGAATTTGCGGCTGTTATCGTTTGCCATAGAAAATACGCTTGATAAAAAACGTTGCTGGTAAACTACCCCTTCCCCTTAACCGATCTTCACCAAAAACAATAGGTCTTGAGTACTCTACAAATCAGGGCTGTATACAGAAAATTATTTGATTCTGTTTGAATTTTCGGCTGTTATCGTTTGCCATAGAAAATACCCTTGTTAAAAAAACGTTGTAGGTAAACTACCCCTTTACCTTAACCGATCTTCACCAAAAACAACAGGTCTTGAGAACTCTACACTTTAGGGCTGTATGCAAATAATCTTTTGATTCTGTTTGAATTTGCGGCTGTTATCGTTTGCCATAGGAAATACCCTTGTTAAAACATAAAACGTTACAGGTAAACTACCCCTTTCCCTCAACCGATCTTCACCAAAAACAATAGGTCTTGAGAACTCTACAATTCAGGGCTGTATGCGAAACATTATTTGATTCTGTTTGAATTTGCGGCTGTTATCGTTTGCCAAACAAAAAAAATTTCCCTTGATAAAAAAAAACCGTTGCTAGTAAACTACCCCTTTCCCTCAACCGATCTTCACCAAAAACAATAGATCGCGAGTCCTCTACAAATCAGGGCTGTATGCAAACAATTATTTGATTCTGTTTAAATTTGCGGCAGTTATCGTTTGCCATAGAAAAAAAATCTACAGACACACAGACAGACAGACAGACACACACACAGACACTATTCGGAAAACGACTTTTTTTCATGTTTTGAGTGTAGTAGAATCAGAATCTGCAATAATCTGGAACGCGATTTTTTTTGCCATCACCATACTTCCATTCCTTAAGGAATATGGAAGTAAATATCGGTATGGAGAACCATACATGACTTCCATATTCTAAGATTTATATTTAAAATCATTTTCAGCCAAACAGCCAGGCTGTGTCTTACCTGCCTTTTTATTGCTGTATTAAATGAAAAATATTATATTACATTAAAATGAAAAAATTATAATTTTATTGCCTGGCAACAAAATTATTTTATTTTTAACAATTACCATTGTTTCAAAAAGTTTAAATAAATTTTCAAGTACTTTACTCTTGTTAAAACGTAAAAGGTTGCAGGTAAACTACCCCTTCCCCTTAACCGATCTTCACCAAAATCGAAAGTCATTGAGACCTCTACAATTCAGGGACGTATGCAAAAAATTACTTGATTCTGTTTGAATTTGCGGCTGTTATCGTTTGCCATAGAAAATACGCTTGATAAAAAAACGTTGCAGGTAAACTACCCCTTCCCCTTAACCGATCTTCACCAAAAACAATAGGTCTTGAGTACTCTACAAACCAGGGCTGTATGCAAAACATTATTTGATTCTGTTTGAATTTGCGGCTGTTATCGTTTGCCATAGAAAATACCCTTGTTAAAAAAACGTTGCAGGTAAACTACCCCTTTCCCTCAACCCGATCTTCACCAAAAACAATAGGTCTTGAGAACTCTACAATTTAGGGCTGTATACAAATAATCTTTTGATTCTGTTTGAATTTGCTGCTGTTATCGTTTGCCCAAGGAAATACCCTTGTTAAAACATAAAACGTTACAGGTAAACTACCCCTATCCCTTAACCGATCTTCACCAAAAACAATAGGTCTTGAGTACTCTACAAATCAGGGCTGTATGCAAAACATTATTTGATTCTGTTTGAATTTGCGGCTGTTATCGTTTGCCATAGAAAATACCCTTGTTAAAAAAACGTTGCAGGTAAACTACCCCTTTCCCTCAACCGAACTTCACCAAAAACAATAGGTCTTGAGAACTCTACAATTTAGGGCTGTATGCAAATAATCTTTTGATTCTGTTTGAATTTGCGGCTGTTATCGTTTGCCATAAGAAATGCCCTTGTTAAAACATAAAACGTTACAGGTAAACTACCCCTTTCCCTTAACCGATCTTCACCAAAATCAACAGATCTTGAGAACTCTACAATTCAGGGCTGTATGCGAAACATTATTTGATTCTGTTTGAATTTGCGGCTGTTATCGTTTGCCAAACAAACAAAATTACCCTTGCTAAAAAAAAACCGTTGTAGGTAAACTACCCCTTTCCCTCAACCGATCTTCACCAAAAACAATAGGTCGCGAGTACTCTGCAAATCAGGGCTGCATGCAAAAAATTATTTGATTCTGTTTGAATTTGCGGCTGTTATCGTTTGCCATAGAAAATACCCTTGTTAAAAAAACGTTGCTGGTAAACTACCCCTTTCCCTCAACCGATCTTCACCAAAAACAACAGGTCTTGAGAACTCTAAAATTTAGGGCTGTATGCAAATACTCTTTTGATTCTGTTTGAATTTGCGGCTGTTATCGTTTGCCATAGGAAATACCCTTGTTAAAACATAAAACGTTACAGGTAAACTACCCCTTCCCTTAACCGATCTTCACCAAAAACAATAGGTCTTGAGTACTCTACAAATCAGGGCTGTATGCAAAACATTATTTGATTCTGTTTGAATTTGCGGCTGTTATCGTTTGCCATAGAAAATACCCTTGTTAAAAAAACGTTGCAGGTAAACTACCCCTTTCCCTCAACCGAACTTCACCAAAAACAATAGGTCTTGAGAACTCTACAATTTAGGGCTGTATGCAAATAATCTTTTGATTCTGTTTGAATTTGCGGCTGTTATCGTTTGCCATAGGAAATACCCTTGTTAAAACATAAAACGTTACTGGTAAACTACCCCTTTCCCTTAACCGATCTTCACCAAAATCAACACATCTTGAGAACTCTACAATTCAGGGCTGCATGCGAAACATCATTTGATTCTGTTTGAATTTGCGGCTGTTATCGTTTGCCAAACAAACAAAATTACCCTTGCTAAAAAAAAACCGTTGTAGGTAAACTACCCCTTTCCCTCAACCGATCTTCACCAAAAGCAATAGGTCGCGAGTACTCTGCAAATCAGGGCTGCATGCAAAAAATTATTTGATTCTGTTCGAATTTGCGGCAGTTATCGTTTGCCATAGAAAAAAAATCTACAGACACACAGATAGACAGACAGACAGACAGACAGACAGACAGACAGACAGACAGACAGACACACAGACACTTTTCGGAAAACGACTTTTTTTCATGTTTTGAGTGTAGTAGAATCAGAATCTGCAATAATCTCGAACACGATTTTTTTTGCCATCACCATACTTCCATTCCTTAAGGAATATGGAAGTAAAATACCCTTGATAAAAAACCGTTGCTGGTAAACTACCCCTTTCCCTTAACCGATCTTCACCAAAAACGAAAGATCTTAAGAACTCTACAATTCAGGGCTGTATGTAAAATATTATATGATTTTGTTTGAATTGGCGGCTGTTATCGTTTGCCATACAAAATACCCTTGATAAAACAAAAAACGTGGCTGGTAAACTACCCCTTTCCCTTAAACGATCTTCACCAAAAACAATAGGTCTTTAGTACTCAAGAAATCAGAGCTGTATGCAAAAACTTATTTGATTCTGTTTGAATTTGCGGCACTTATCGTTTGCCATATAAAATACCCTTTTAAAACATAAAACGTTGAAGGTAAACTACCCCTTTCCCTTAACCGATCTTCACCAAAACCAAAAGGTCTTGAGAACTCTACAATTCAGGGTAGTATGCAAAACATTATTTAGTTATGCTTGAATTTGCGGCTGTTATCGTTTGGCATAGGAAATACCCTTGTTAAAACATAAAATGTTGCAGGTAAACTACCCCTTTCCCTAAACCGATCTTTACCAATATCAACAGATCTTGAGAGCTCTACAATTCAGGGCTGTATGCGAAATATTATTTGATTCTGTTTGAATTTGCGGCTGTTATCATTTGCCAAACAAACAAAATTACCCTTGATAAAAAAAAACCGTTGCTGGTAAACTACCCCTTCCCCTCATCCGATCTTTACCAAAAACAACAGGTCGCGAGTACTCTACGAATCAGGGCTGTATGCAAAAAATTATTTGATTCTGTTTGAATTTGCGGCTGTTATCGTTTGCCATAAAAAAAAATCTACAGACACACACATAGACGGACAGACAGATAGACACACAGACACACACACAGACACTTTTCGAAAAACGACTTTTTTTCATGTTTTGAGTGTAGTACAATCAGAATCTGCAATAATCTCGAACACGATTTTTTTTTGCCATCACCATAGTTCCATTTCCTTAAGTAACGTGGAAGTAAAATATCGGTATGGAGAACCATACATGACTTCCATATTCTAAGATTTATATTTAAAATCCTTTTCGAAATGAAATATTACCATAGAAACTACTTCTTTCTACTTACTGCTTCAGCCTTAACCACAGTACTGTGGTCACTAACGTATACCACCTCACGTTATCGCACTCGATTTTCACTGATGATGGAAGTCGATGGCATTGCCGAAACGTCTGGTTTTGTAGAAAACATTGGACTACGGCCAAATATCCCGGGAAGGAATTTTAACAAAAACTACTTCTTTGTTGCCGATAACGTTGTACACATATATATCAGTGGCGAAGTTACATGGAGGCAATTGAGGCAATGCCTACCCTAACAAATTCTGTAGAATAAAAATTATAAATACGTATGAACTACATAACGTAAAGATTATACATTGTTACTGGGACTGTCAAATATATTAAACCGAAACGTGCTTTATTGAGCGACCGCTAGATGGTGACAGGTGAGATTCGGCATAGTTCGTTTAAAGCGAATGAGGCAACCTGAACTTGTCTCAGCGTTTTTTGTATACATCGTATGTAAGCAATGTAGTGGTGTGATAGGGAAGTGTAGGGAGGGGGGATTGTCCCGCGCTGTACACATAGAGCATTGAGGCATGCCTCACTTCTGTGGTCCAAACAGTTAAGTTAAAGCGCCTGTGTTGTTTCTAAGTGTTTATTTTATGCGGTTATTAAAAGTGTCACTGTTATTCCGCTGAACTAACAGATGATCAAGATTGTTATTTGAATTATTTGTAACATTAAACATATATATAGAAACTAATCAAGTTTAAAAATTTGAAGTTCAATCAGTTGTATTATTGTGTATGACTAATACAAGGATTGTTCAATAGACACACGTATAGAGCTGTAAAGCATTTTTTATTCAACGATTTTAAAAGAAGTCTCCAATAACATTAAGACATGAGTTCCACTGTTGCGCTAACCTGTAGATTCCCTGCTAGTCAAATTCTTACGGCTGTTTGTGGAACCATTCGGTTACAGCAACTCTACCTCAGCGTCCGATTTGACCCACCGTCCTTTTAGTGATTCCTTAAAAAAAATTTAAGATAAGATTTTTGCCTATCCATTCATTAACTACTAGCTTCGCCAGTAAGCAAATTGATGTCCATTTTTTCGGCTTGCACGCGTTATGTTGGTGTGGGTTTCGGCACTTTCCATTTAAAAAGCGTGCAAACGTAAGAAAATAAACATGAGTGAGGCCAGAAATAACGTGAATTGTGTGTTTGTGTCTTACCTGCCTTTTTATTGCCGTATTAAATGAAAAATATTATATTACATTAAAATTAAAAAATTTTAATTTTATTGCCTGGCAACAAAATTATTTTATTTTTAACAATTACCATTGTTTCAAAAAGTTTAAATAAATTTGCAAGTACTTTACTCTTGTTAAAACGTAAAAGGTTGCAGGTAAACTACCCCTTCCCCTTAACCGATCTTCACCAAAATCGAAAGCCCTTGAGACCTCTACAATTCAGGGACGTGTGCAAAACATTATTTGATTCTGTTTGAATTTGCGGCTGTTATCGTTTGCCATAGAAAATACCCTTGTTAAAAAAATGTTGCAAGTAAACTACCCCTTTCCCTCAACCGATCTTCACCAAAAACAATAGGTCTTGAGAACTCTACAATTTAGGGCTGTATGCAAATAATCGTTTGATTCTGTTTGAATTTGCGGCTGTTATCGTTTGCCATAGGAAATACCCTTGTTAAAACATAAAACGTTACTGGTAAACTACCCCTTTCCATTAACCGATCTTCACCAAAAACAACAGGTCGTGAAAACTCTACAATTCAGGGCTGTATACGAAACATTATTTAAGTCTGTTTGAATTTGCGGCTGTTATCGTTTGCCAAAAAAAAATTTCCCTTGATAAAAAAACCGTTGCAGGTAAACTACCCCTTCCCCTCAACCGATCTTCACCAAAAACAATAGGTCACGAGTACTCTACAAATCAGGGCTGTATGCAAAAAATTATTTGATTCTGTTTGAATTTGCGGCAGTTATCGTTTGCCATAGAAAATACGCTTGATAAAAAACGTTGCTGGTAAACTACCCCTTCCCCTCAACCGATCTTCACCAAAAACAATAGGTCTTGAGAACTCTACAATTTAGGGCTGTATGCAAATAATCTTTTGATTCTGTTTGAATTTGCGGCTGTTATCGTTTGCCATAAGAAATACCCTTGTTAAAACATAAAACGTTACAAGTAAACTACCCCTTTCCCTTAACCGATCTTCACCAAAAACAAAAGGTCTTGAGAACTCTACAATTCAGGGCTGTATACGAAACATTATTTGATTCTGTTTGAATTTGCGACTGTTATCGTTTGCCAAAAAAAAAAATTTCCCTTGATAAAAAAAACCGTTGCAGGTAAACTACCCCTTTCCATCAACCGATCTTCACCAAAAACAATAGGTCGCGAGTCCTCTACAAATCAGGGCTGTATGCAAAAAATTATTTGATTCTGTTTAAATTTGCGGCAGTTATCGTTTGCCATAGAAAAAAAATCTACAGACACACAGACACACAGACACACAGACACACACACACACACACACACACAGACACTTTTCGGAAAACGACTTTTTTTCATGTTTTGAGTGTAGTAGAATCAGAATCTGCAATAATCTCGAACACGATTTTTTTTGCCATCACCATACTTCCATTCCTTAAGGAAATATGGAAGTAAAATCAGTCTTCTATCCCTCCAATCAAGTTCAAAATTCCTCATTGCTTGAAATAAGAGCTCCCAATCAACCCTATCGAAAGCTTTTTCTCGGTCAATGAAGGTCAAATACGTCTTCCTGTTAACTTCTATTCTCCTCTCTAGTATCTAGTCTCTACTATTAGTCAGTACTATCTAGTTCCCCTTCCTGACCTGAAACCAAATTGATCTTCTCCTAGAGTTAATTCAACTATCCCTTTTATTCTGTTCTTCACTATGTTCAAAAGAATTTTAGAAGGATGCGATAGGGTGGAAATTGTTCTATAGTTAGCACAGTCCAAGGCGTTGCCTTTATTTGGGTTATTATAACAGTTCTGCTATCTATAAAATTTGATAATACCATTCCTTCTTCATAAAACTCACTAATAAATTTAAACTATAGGCCTACTGTTATACACAATAAAATCCTTCTCTTTATAAAAATGTAAGAATACAAAAATTATTCTTTAAATTAATTCCATTTATTATATAACACACTATCTTTTGAATTAAATTAAACAAATAAAGTTCGCAAACTACAAACAACTGATTAATACTAAAACATACGCAGATGAATTAAGCAAACGACTGACTGATCTTCGCAAATGAAGTAATTACCGTTCTACACGTATGAAATTAAATCATTGTCGTTACACTGATGTAAAGTTAATTACACTATACTAAATTCAGTAAAGTATTTTTTTTTAACTTTATAAGTTTTATTATAAACTCGATGATCACACGTCGCACGTTTCCCTGTCGAAAACTCTATTGATTCCTCTGCTCGAACACTGTTTCTCCAACAGATTGTCTATAGATGGCATTTCTGGACAATGTGAACGCGAGGGTGTAGTAGATGCCTTTTCTCACTTCGTTACGTGTCGGTTTGTCTGCGAGTAGTCAGTGTTGGTGAGCAAGAGCACGTTCAGCCAGTTGGCATTTCTGGACAATGTGAACGCGAGGGTGTAGTAGATGCCTTTTCTCACTTCGTTACGTGTCGGTTTGTCTGCGAGTAGTCAGTGTTGGTGAGCAAGAGCACGTTCAGCCAGTTGGCATTTCTGGACAATGTGAACGCGAGGGTGTAGTAGATGCCTTTTCTCACTTCGTTACGTGTCGGTTTGTCTGCGAGTAGTCAGTGTTGGTGAGCAAGAGCACGTTCAGCCAGTTGGCATTTCTGGACAATGTGAACGCGAGGGTGTAGTAGATGCCTTTTCTCACTTCGTTACGTGTCGGTTTGTCTGCGAGTAGTCAGTGTTGGTGAGCAAAAGCACATTCAGCCAGTTGGCATTTCTGGACAATGTGAACGCGAGGGTGTTAGTAGATGCCTTTTCTCACTTCGTTACGTGTCGGTTTGTCTGCGAGTCGTCAGTGTTGGTGAGCAAGAGCACGTTCAGCCAGTTGGCATTTCTGGACAATGTGAACGCGAGGGTGTAGTAGATGCCTTTTCTCACTTCGTTACGTGTCGGTTTGTCTGCGAGTAGTCAGTGTTGGTGAGCATTAGCACGTTCAGCCAGTTGGCATTTCTGGACAATGTGAACGCGAGGGTGTAGTAGATGCCTTCTCTCACTTCGTTACGTGTCGGTTTGTCTGCGAGTAGTCAGTGTTGGTGAGCAAGAGCACGTTCAGGCAGTTGGTATTTCTGGACAATGTGAACGCGAGGGTGTAGTAGATGCCTTTTCTCACTTCGTTACGTGTCGGTTTGTCTGCGAGTAGTCAGTGTTGGTGAGCAAGAGCACGTTCAGCCAGTTGGCATTTCTAAACGGCCGTGTTGGCAAATGGCACGTACTTCGAATGTCGCTTTTAATTTTTGTTAATTATTTTAATTTGTTTCTAATTTTGTCTTTTATACTGAGATCACCATTTGCAAAACATGACTGACTTGTGATGAACGTAAAATACAGTTCTTTGAATTTTACCAATGTTTGTCTGATTTGGACATAGGACATAATATCAGGCACCGCCTGAAAGAGGCATAAATATATCTGTCAGTATAAGAGAAGAGAAATTGAAAATTTAATTTTTAATAACTTCAGAAAATTAGGCAAAAAACTATAAACGCCTTAGTAGCTCAGATGTAACCAGTAAAAATAATTTAGTACTAGTACAGAGAGAGCATACAGAACACAAGGAAAGTATTTAGTATAGAACACATCACGTTGTTTAAATATGAGACAAATGATTAGAAATACGAATATCATTAAGAGATAGAAGAAAATCAGTTAATAACAGTTATCGGTTCTTCTTAAGTACTCAATGGATTACAAAAAGAGTCGTGGGGATTCACTCGAGACGGAATAATATTGCAACAGACGGAAGTATAAAAAGTCATTCCAAATTGAAACCTGTAAAACTGGTAATTAGGGAACAAAAATTGTTTACTGTAAGCATACGTACGGTTTGTAAGATTATTTGCTGAAGATTCAATAACGCTTAGTATTTCAATCTAGCAAATCGTTTAAGAAATTTAGCAGAAAGATCTCCACAGAAGTAACAAAGACGATGACTTTAGTAGGAGTATCATTTCGATATTTGTTGGGAAATAAAATAAAATAATAAAGTAGGCATGAAAATAACTTGCCCTGAAGTAAAACTAGCTGAATAGTGATTGATATACCATAAGGATAATAAAAGAACACACAGACAAGTTTAATAAAACAATAAGATATAGATTTACTACAGTGTGCTTGTAGAATAATTTGAACTTCTAAGAAAAGCAAAATCAGAATATCAAAAATCCAATAACGTTGAAACAGTTAGCAAGAATTTAGAATTCTTAGCAAATAACAGCACGAAATCTATGTAATACGCTGTTTTTGTTGCCTGATAATCTTATATTTTAAGCCGAAACAAAATGTAAACGATGGAAGTAAACCTCTCAAGAAAGTCACAAGGAAGCTTATAAACAACAGTGGAAGATATCAAGTAAAAAATAAAGAATAAGATAGAAGTGCAAGAAAGTAATAATAATGGATTAAGCACCAAGTAGAAGACGTGAATGGGATGATTATGTTTTAAATGGATGACAAGAGGATTGTGAGAATAACCAACGTCAAAGAAAGGCAGGAAAGAAAACAATAGCTACATTTAGCCAGGACAGTGGTGGCGACCCCACGGCACGCGTGCCAATTAGTGGCACAGACTGTTAAGTGGTAGCAGTAACAAAAAAAGATTTTTTTTATATTTGAATAGATGTAAATCGTTTATTGTATTTAAAAAAAAAATTTGAAGTCGCACTTTTTGCTTAATATAAGTAGGCCTATATTAAGAGCAGGAAATCCTGTACTACAAAGTAATATTTGAAATAAGATGCTAATATTATCACTGCTGTGCTAACTAATGTCACTATTTTAATAATAATTCCAGTCGTCCCTATCGCTGATTTTACAGGTCTTGATTATTTGTCACTGCAGTATTCACGTAGATCTGATTCAGCGTATGTATGTGGATAAGCACTTTCTGTTAAGAATGCAATTAAGACAACGGACTTAAAGAATTTCACTAAATGTAATAAACTTCTTGAATTCAAAATATTTTTGCATTTAAAATTTTAAAACGACGTCTATTTAGTAGCTTAAGGCCTACTATACACCAGTTGAATGTACAAGCTGTCACTGCACTACATGCCGTCGTTAATAGGCTACATCGTTATACCGTCGTGTGTTGTGAATGCCACGACAAGGACGAAGTTGACAAAAGCATTGAAATATGTTACAAGTAAATGATTAAAGGCAGAACTCTACATTTATAGTTGGTTGTAGTAGAGACTTAATGACACATCCCTAAAGACAGTTAATATTTGTCTATACTTAATACGAAAATATGGATCTATACATTAATAGGTTATGTACAAGCCATATTCACTCAGTAACACGCTTATTTGGCACGACCCAAGTTTCACAGATACAAAAGATTTCATGGCGCAAAAAGATTTACTGCTCTAGAGAGCTTCAGACGAAGAGACTTTTATGGAAATAATACTTATAACGAACGGAATAATTCGATTTTGAAGGCAAAAAAAAGAATATGTTCTTCTATTGATTCAAATAATTAATACAAACATGTCTTATTATATTACCAGAATCCGCATCAGAAGGCAGGGAGTAGTAACTAAGGTTGCATACAATACTTCCACATTTCACGACCTCTTCATTTCATTTTTTTCTTATAATAATAGTTATTACTTTTATTTTTGCACGTGCATGCGTTATACTTTTCAGATTTCAGTTGGTCAACGTTTTGTTTATTTATTTTATGTTTAGAATATATAGACGCGTTTTTTCGAATTAGACCATTAACGATGGCTTTGTTATTTGATTTAATATTGATTCGCATTACAGTGGCTTACAAATTTTAAGAAGTTGTTTGTAATTTTACAAACATTTTCTGAGCACATGCTACATCTGAAGTATTAAGAATTTCATAAAATAATGTCCCACACCACCGCTATACGTTTTCTCGCCAGAACACGAAATTATATAAATAACTAACCAATACTTGTTATTTTTTGTTTTTTACACATTATGTTTGAGCTAACTTGCTCGAGTAACCTGTCTGCAACTTATTCTGTGTGCGCAAACTCATTGTAAATACGAATAAAGGTGAACGCATAAAAATCTGCATATACACTAAAAACTCGTTTATCCGAATTTGATGGGACCGCGCCCGTTTCGGATAAACCGAAACTTCTATTTAAATAATTCTACATATGTAAGTACAGTAACTTTATTTAGTAATAATAATTTGAAAGTTACTTACAGTGAATATAACACAAAAACTATAAAACGGCATCGCACTGTAAATTATAGTTTCTACAGTACTGGAACAGTCCTATTGCTTGCTGGATGCTCGTACAGTAATCAATCATAGTTTTTTGCTTATGCTTTCTACTTTATATTATGTGGAATCGCTTGTCTACGCTATTAAATATAGATTGTAGCGACAGGAAAATGCTTTTGTGTATTTTAAAATTTACTAATAATTTTTTCGGATAAACCGGATTTTCGGATAAACGCGATTCTGATAAACGAGTTTTAGTGTATGCCTAAACATATAAAATTAAGAACATAATTTATATTTTGTTGTCTTTGTCAACTCCGTTAACCGTCACAGACGAATGTAATCTCTGTGTTTGTAACTTAGAATTTGCATTCGATGATCCTTTATTTGCCGATCAACGCCGTCTTCACACACTGACCATGTTTTCAAGCTCTCTCTCTCTCTCTCTCTCTCTCTCTCTCTCTCTCTCTCTCTCTCTCTCTCTCTCTCTCTCTCTCTCTCTCTCTCTCTCTCTCCCTATCTATCTACCTATCTATCTGTATCTACTTCTGTCTCTACCTATCGCTTTCACAGTTCCGATATACTTTTAACCCTCACAGAAGTGATGAGTCACCACACATCACTAAAGTAATTAATCTGTCATTTGTTGTTTAAACCTATATTTATATAGTAATATCTGTTACGAATAGACTATGGGAATAAGTGGGCGAAGCTCTAATTTAGGCTACTTACCGGTAGAATAATGAACAATAATTCAAAAACTTACGTTAATAGTTCCGTCAGTGACTTACTTTTTTTGTCGCTACGACGCGTTTCAAGACGTATGTCTCATCATCAGGTGCTTCACTCCATATAATAGGTCGTCAAACATTAAAATAAAATAAATAAACGAACACATAAAAACACATAAAAACACAAACGTGAACGGAACATCTACGGCCGATGCACACCGCGTTGAAGTCGAGACCGCACTGTTGTTATTACTGTACGTTATTTACTCTGTAGTCGTTGTGTTTTCAATCTTATCTTGGATACTAATTACTACGTCATATAGTGAGTTTGATTGAAACTGCAGTTGATCATTTAATAGAAACTCAGGGATATTCTTACTATTATTTGTGTCACTACCTCTAATTTTTTTTTTTACACAAATAATAGTAAGAATATCCCTGAGTTCCTATTAAATGATCAACTGCAGTTTCAATCAAACTCACTATATGACGTAGTAATTAATATCCAAGATAAGATTGAAAACACACGGACTACAGAGTAAATAACGTACAGTAATAACAACAGTGCGGTCTCGACTTCAACGCGGTGCGCACCGGCCGTATATGTTCCGTTCACGTTTGTGTTTTTATGTGTTCGTTTATTTATTTTATTTTAATGTATTGACGACCTCTTATATGGAGTGAAGCACTTGATGAGAGACATACGTCTTGAAACGCGTCGTAGCGACAAAAAAAGTAAGTCACTGACGGAAACTATTAACGTACCGGTAAGTTTTTGAATATAATTTCAAGTGACTTGGATACTTGTGAAAAATGAATCTTAAAACAAATAATTGTTAAGAAAATATATATTAAGTTACTGTGTAGTTATTTATAAGGAATTATGTAAATTAATAAAATAAATAATTGCCTTTATGCAGTGTATATATAGGTGTGTGTGTGTGTGTGTGTGTGTGTGTGTGTGTGTGTGTGTGTGTGTGTGTGTGTGTGTGTGCTTGTGTTTTTTACAACAATGTTTTAAACAGAATTGGTATGAAACCTTTATGAAGTAATAACATTTTGGTTGTAGGTTAACTTATATGTTATGTTATATGAAATGTGAAATCCTAAATAATTTACAGTATAGATTGGAAAGAAAATGAATGTCATAAAAAAAAAATAAAACAAATAGAAACACGAAACATATTTTCATTGGATGTAAAACCTACAGTGTAAAATATTGTTTTTATTGTTTATTGACGCTGAGCACTGACGCTTAGATGCATAACGCCGTGCCGTTGCCAACCTTAACATGCTGAATTATTGAACCGACACAGATTGCAAAAAATAGTTGTATCCGTACAATCTATACGCTTATTATACAATTGTGTGAAATGGGTAGAAATAAGATATTTATATTATTACTGATTAACATATAACTATTAAACCTTTATAAATTTAATAAGAAAGCTGCATTTTACCATAAAATAAATAAACAAACGATAGAAATAACAAACAAGTAAGGCACACAATAAACAATTAGTGTTAATTAAAATGTTGTATCAAGAAAACAAAACACGTTGCAAAAGTGTTAGAATTATAATATATAATTTTTTAAAGTACAGGGAAATCAGGAATAAAAGGTATGGCCTACTGTAACGTACACACACCACATCTGTGTTAACCAATAAGATTTAGCTTTGATCATGTAAATCCGATTTGACCAATCACCATAATTAAACATTTTTTTACCATTTTATGTAGGCCTATACAATTTACACGCTTATGAATAATGAGCGTGGTATTAGGTAATTTATTGCAATGGAGATGCAGAAGTAGATACCAGCAAGCTAATCCTCATCTTAAATTCATAATACCACGTAGGCCAAAACACTACGATAACACAAACATTGAACACTAAACAGAATCTGTTTGGTAGATCAGAAAGCTTGAAGCGTTTGTGTCTCCAAATTTCATCCGAACCGTCCGTTAAAATGATCCGTTCAATGGAATCTGGATGGGTTCTATTTATACTATACTATATATTTTTTAGTGTAGTTAATACTAAAACAGCCTGAAGATTAACGTTCGGAAGCCTTTGATGCACTAATTTGTTCTTAATTGCGCAACACTTTCCGGAACTGTGTGTGCGCACCACTCGGATCTGATTGTGGTGCCAATCAGGTAGCACTGTTACTAACACGAGATTACTGTTTTGAGCCCACGTTGCCACCATTAGTATTTATCAACCGCAGCTTATTTCTGTACACAATTAAACAACGGCTACATCGACAGCAGAATGACGACAACACGACTAGTTGGCTCAATTGAAGGTAAGCAGCAGTTGATGAATAGTAATCGTGGACTAAAAACTATAAAGTCATTTAACTATCGAGAAAATCTGATTGGTGCACAAAGACGATGTCGGGACAATGCCACGATGTCGGTATTTCAAACTACCAGGGAACGTTACTTTAGATACGGAGCACGGTATTTTTGAAACGTTGTAGAACATACAAATTAGAGAAATTAGCCAACAGTTGTATACGGTTGTGCTTCCAGATGGCGTTGCACATTACCATTTCATTGTCAGCTGATAAGTGTGAGTCACGAACTAGAAGCTAATAGATCTTACTTGGTTTCACTCCAGACTGTTTCCGTTTGATCAAAATTTGCTATTGCCCGTTAGTCTCCGATCTAAGTGTAGTTCTAAATGTTTAACATGGTCATAGTGCCGTCCATTTAAATAACCTGAAACATAATTGCTTTTGGTCATGGTGAAGATAATATGAACCGATTTATATAACCATTTCTCTACTTCACCTAAGTGCTTTTGTAATTTGCTAGACGTAACTGACGGGTTTATATCTGAGGTAAAGACAGCTCTGTAGTCAGCGCGTATTGCATTGTATTCGTAGTCGGGGACGTTTGCCGTGTAAATCAGATTACAGAATACTTCCGTACGGAAGTTCCGAATCTATATGAAGGGGTCGCGTCAGAGATCGAGTCAGAAGGAACTGATGAATTTAAAAAATATGTTTTAGTAAGTACATATACTTGGCAATAGATGGATATATTTTTCAGTTCGTAAGAGAGGCCTGTATATCAGGCTTGGATAATATCTATGATTACTGCGACACAATATCTCTTGGTCTCTAAACCTTTATTCAAAAGTGAAAAAGTTTCATTCAATAGAAGTAATTTTGACACCAACTCAGTTAGATAGTAATTGAAAAACCGATGCAGTGCAATTATAGATAGTTTGAAAATGTATGATAAAATTGAATTGTAGTGCGAATCAATTTGCAGTTATTTACCTTGTGAAACCAAAAAGTCATGATATTAGAAAAAAAGATAAATTTATTGGTGTTCTGCTTATGAATTAGTGAACGACTTTTGTTCTTATAAGTTATAACATTCTTATAATTTAGTATATTAATCTTGCAATAAAATCCTTATAATATTCTAATAAAAATCAGATTAATCACTGTTGCACACCACTATATAAAAATTATTCCGATTAGCGCTTTCAAGCTTCACAGCTCATCGTGAGATCGGGAATAGGCAGAAAATATGTGAAACCCAACCCTTCACCCCTCTCCGCCACCCTGCTCACCCACAACAAACTAAAAATTAATGACCCTTCCCACCCCCTAAACTCTGTCTCACCATCTGTACAGTTACATATTTTTCTAGTAAATTCCTTGTGTTTCAGTGTGTGTGTGTGTGTGTGTGTGTGTGTGTGTGTGTGTGTGTGTGTGTGTGTGTGTGTGTGTGTGTGTGTGTGTGTGTGTGTGTGTGTGTGTGTGTGTGTGTGTGTGTGCGTGTGTGTGTGCATCCTTTTAAACTACCCTCTTCCTCTCCACACACACACAAAACAACTAACACAAATTTCTTCATTATTCTAATAAAGTCTGGCTACTTGACTTTTCTCCTCTGAATGCTTTGACTAACAGAATTACGATTTAGTTTACGTCTAAGACTTTGGTTTACTAGGTACATATAGGCTGGAATCTGTAGCGTGTTCCAGCCCGTATGAATCAGCTGTTCATGGTGGTTTGCAAACATCAGCCCTTGTTGCACTGTGTCACTGACCTTCGCTGCGAAGTGTGAGCATTTTAGTTATTGTTGTTAGGATCGTTCAAAGTACTGTCAGTTTTGAAACTAAAAATATAATATCGTACCGTTTAGTGTCTTCCAATTCGTCGGTTGTCAGCTGTTAGTAATTTTTACTTGTGATTTAGTGAAATTAAAGTAGTGAAACAGTAAACATGTCGTTCTACTACCATGAAAGCAGCAGAATGCGATTCAACGTTCAAAAAATCCCGTTTTGGATAACAAATTATTATCGAAGTTGGGAATAAAAAGGTGGGCACGTGAATAATTTATAACGTTGATGTGTTCATCAAACATGACGATATGGCAAATCTACAACAGACAGACAAATACGTAAACTAGTTGCTGAAGCAACCGTTGTTTCTGTCAAGATGCGAAACGCTGGCAGTTTTACCACGTTTAACACGACAAATAAAATACGTGTAAGAAAACGTCCAGACACTGATGTCGATGACTTTGATAAATATGCTATTCGGCTGATTATTAAATAAAATTTTCAATAAATATGGTGAACTTCCTACTTTAAAATCACTACTAGTTGTAAAAAAAGCACTAAATTTCAATGACAGTAAATGGATGCTTCAAAAAATAATTAAATTGTTAATTTTTAAATGGAAAAAAATTAATGATAATAGATTATTTACACGGAAGAAACCTATATCCGTACAACGCGGGACCAATGAATCTGAATGGCGACTGCTAAAGCCGATAACGAAAGGGCAACGTCCCAATAAAGTTCATGCCAGTTATGAAAGAATGGATAATTAATATTTAAATTGAATAAAAACATGTGATTTCCGTAATTAAATGAATTAACAGAAATAAGGAAAGCGGTTACATGAAAAACATATTCCAAATTTACCGGCAAAATCACTTTAGTAGTCGAAAATGCGTCTCAAAACAGGATCCTGAACCATGCGCCATCCTCGAAAGCAAAAAATAAATTATTCAGTGGATTTGTGAGAAGTACCCATTTAATGAAAATATGTGTAAACCGGAATTATACAGCATAATAAGATTTACAAATTGGTAACTTTGATACACCACTAGGTAATACATGACCTAGTATGGCCGTACAATAGGTCAGCTTCGACATTATCATATGGATTTGAACCGACTGAAATGTTGTGGACCGGTTGAGAACGTTATGTAAGCAAAAAAATATAACTTTTAGTTTAAACGGGGTGATTAACCCACATGACGAGAATTTCAGTATAACAGCAAAGAAGGCCGATCTTCACCAGGAGGGCTACGTAATAAATATAGAGAATAATTGTTTATTTGTGGAATCTGTGACTGATGACGTTATCCATTTAAATTATTATAATATCAGTAAACGGACGGTCATGGTAATAGTGACAGTGACGAAAAAAGCGAAATTATGACGAAAAAGGTTTAGATTATGAAAAAAAAAATTAGCCAAAATACTGACAGTGACAGAGGCGACATTGAAGAGCTTAGTGACTTCAAGATAAGTAAGAGACAATGTTTTCACACTGGTGCTGCAGCGTACAAACAACTCTCGCTCATTGGAGAGACGGGCAGCTGACGTCATTTATTCGGTAATCTTTGGTACATGCTACATCTTTGCGACACTAGATACAGAAACTAAGACGAATACCACACATCGGTCTGTTGTTTTCACATGTACATAATTTTGCCCAAAAGTTGCAGATTAAAGAGAACTTTTTCGTGTTATTTCCTGTTCAGGTTCAGTTCTTAACAAAGGTTGGTTCGAACCATTTTTTTTTTTTTAGCACTGTTCGTTATGCCACAATGATTCAATTATTCGTTTTACAGTAATGAGCCACTGGAACAATGTAGCGTAGTACAAGTTCATAACTTTTTCTACTTTAATATCAAGTCTTCCTATCTAGTTTTTCTCTTCCACTTTTTCAAACTCCTTGTCAGTCTGTCTGTATTTGTTCCTATCGCTAATATCTTTCATATTTCATGATGATGTTGCCTTTAATTATCCTTCTTTTATTTTTAACTGGTACGTATGCTGAACTTACAAAATTACGCATGTAATACTTTTATTTAATAAGGGAGAACAATTTTTTTACCAGTTTATTATAAGCGAAGATATAGTCAGTGTTATATTATATTTTCATGTGATGAATACGTGCGCTTACTTTGTGTTATTTGACAGCAATCTGATGGATTAACAGCAATCTGTCAGCTACAACGCCGGACATACCATCGTCCCGTACCGTGCTGATATTAACATTTTGTTACACCGTAAACAATGGTGTCAGTAAGTAATCGCTCTCTTTATAGCCGTCTGTATTAAATACATGTATGCACGTTAAAGCTGGCGTGGGAGGGGCTTCATAAACAATGTTACACTATAACATTACCACCAGTGATGTGTACTATCAACCGTTTTTATCTGGGACCCGCACTGTAATGCCGTTCGCGCTAAATGTAGCCTCTTCATGTTTTACATTTCAGTCATTTGAGTAAGCAAACAGCGGACATTTTATCTTGATGTTGTCAAAGTTTACAAATGTACGTATGTAGTGTAAAGATATCTTTGTAATTTTAATAGATATTAATTTTTGTTAATTTTAATAGATATTAATTTTTGTCTCTTTACTTCTTTTTGTATTTTGTCATTTGAAGCATTTTACAGACACGCTGCAAAATAAAAAAGGTCACTATTTTAAACGACACTGTGCAAGACTGAATAATATTTTTCGTAAAACAAAATAACATTTGTTTTAAATAAATAACCTTTTTTAATAAATACACGAATTTGAAGACATTATTTAACGAATAAAATTCGCTCGAATCACAAATTGGCTTCAGCGGAGCACATGGTTTGGCAGATTGTTGGCAGATTGTTCCAGAAGTAAGTTCAATTATATAATTGAACATATAACTAAGTTTAAAATAATGTTTAACTTTGTGGTAAACCAAAACTTGTTTATTATCTTTTACAATTTAAACTTTCTGTATTTCTGTGGTGTGAAGGTAAGCTTAAATTACACTTAGGAATAAAATGTTTAAAGAAAACTTCTCAAAAAATACAGACAGTTTTCCCACATTTGTCTCACTGAAAAAACATTACTGAAACTTTCAATACAACATATAAAGGGTAGATAATTTTTCAGTTTCATTTAACAATAACGAAACGTACTTTTTCAGCAATCTTTTGTTTTAGACATAAAAACGCGAGTTCCTTGCCTCGTCACTGAGTATCATAATGACGTTTTCTTTTTTCAAACAGTAAATTTTTTAAATTAATTTTAATCAGAATTAGATAATAAGTCTGCAAAACAATTAAAGTGAAATTAAGTGAAGTGGCATACTAAAACACCATTAAATCGTTAAAATTTGAATTAAAGAATGCGATGGGAACGTATGAAATAAATTGTTATCATAGAGGAATAAAGTAAATTTTGATACAATGTATTTGATAAAATGCACAAACAACGAATTGTGTAAGTCTATGCACTCGTGATAATTCTGTAACGAGAAATATATTTTAAATTCTACCAGTAGTATTATAATAATAGTTGCGTTAAAACATTTTAATCAACACTGAATGCTATTGAGCAAAGACATTTACATGCAGCGACTCTTACTGATAACGATCCGTTCCAAGTTGCTGGTAATTTTGCTCAATCCAAAGTTATAATTTAAGCAGCAACAATTCTTGTTATTTACAGAGTGTTTCATATTCAAAGCAGCCTCTCTCCAAACTAGACTTGAAACTCAGCATTGCATTCAAAGCAATCATTACTTTCCTTATCCGGCTTCCATTTAATTGAACACTGAGTCTGAATATTTAACATGCTTTACACATTTATTTTATCTTAGCATTATTTATTCCTTAGAGATTTTCTGTTCATCTATCAAGACGAACAAAGCTGTTGTCTATTGGAGCGTAACATTGATAAACAGCTAAAGAATGCTTTGGTATTAGATTTCATTTGATTAAATTAAGTCAACACAACGCTTATAGAATCGCGCACAAGGAATTAATATTATCGAAAATAAGAATTTTCACTGTAATTGCACAAACGAATGATTATAGCAGTGATTATTATAAAACATTATTGAAAGTCATTAATGATTTGAGTAGAAGAATAATGTCTTTTTAATCAATCTTTTTAAGTCTGCAGCAGGTTCAACTGGTGTGTTATGATTGCAACCATGTAATGTAATCGTGTTAGTTTATATGAGATAACATTCATGTACAATTCAAAAGCAGTGCGTAGGCTGGAGCAACTTGAATGGCATAGGCACATGACTTGCTCTCCCATACGTAAGTTTATCACATCATTTGCAATGTTAGAAGCCTTTTTAGAGCGGCGGTCTGCTCCGAACCTGCCTCACTTACAAATATAGCGTAAAGTGTCCAGAGAGGAGACAACGCGATATCAGTTCACCGTCTCACTCACACAGTACTTCTCTCTCTGTTACACACATACTTCTAATGTTCTCGTCAGTCTTGTTGTAGTCGATGTTCCCACTATGGAATACTGTAAAGACTGTTGTATGCGTGCTCGAAGGAGTGAACAACTTTGTTAGCCTCGCAACGAGCTGTTTGTCCACTGCGTATCTCTAGCAACTGTTCAAAATCTTTCGTCAGGTCCATAGCGCTATAAAAGCAGTGATGTAGTTATTTTAGCGCTATATAGTTTTTAGCGCTTAGTGATGTAGAATTTTACAAAGTTATAGTCCTTTTACTTTTAATGTTCACATATTGAGTGATTTATCAATTTGGTATAATACAAAATTTGTTCATAAACTGTAGATAAACTTGATTAGTTATTCACAAATAGGTTCCATTTGTTCTATGACATTCTATCAAAACACAATTTGCAAGTAAACTAATTGCGTATTATTTAAAACAATTTCTGATTAATTTCAACTTATTAATGAGTTTTATAAATAATTACAATAATTTTGGGGTTTAATTAGTTTTTAAAACATCAAATGTTTATACCCAGCCAAAGTTTGGTCCTAGGCCTTTGACATACATTCAATATGGCTGACAATATTATTTTGTTAATTATAAATTTTTCAATTTTACTCAGATTTAAGGCCTTACTCAGACCAGTATATAACTGGTGTATTTTACAGCAGTATAATATTTATTGCTGTTCCGTGCTTTTAATATCGTAAACAGATATTTTAGATATTTCTCTTTTTGTGCAAAGTACAAGGGAGAAAATTATAAATAAGAACACTAGGATAATTGGTCCTCTCTAAACAATAATTTAAATTGTAAAATCACATTGTCACAATTTAACCAAACGTTTAGAACAGATTATCACAAAAATCTGACTGGCCGTGTGGTTGTGACGAAACATTTATTTTAATTTGTTTTCGGTGTTTATTGTTTGTAGAGTACTATCTCTCTCGTCATTTCGTCGTTGACTATGTTCCAATTCAGTAAACTGAGCTGACGATTGAAGCCGGAGATTTTGTATCTCCATGACTGCATTCTGACTCGCAGCTATCGATCACAAAATTTATAATTGTTTTTCGATATATTAGTGGACAACGAATTGCTACTCTACACTAAGAAAAAGCAGAGACCTATAAAAGAAAATTGTATTCTCTTCTGAATGGAGAGCTTGTTTTATTTTCACTGTCTAGAGTAGAATGCACTAGTCTGTTCGGCTTTCGTTATGATTCCAAATCAATTAAACGACTCTTTCAACCCTAAATGTACGTGTATTAATCGTTCTTTCAAGATACTTTTACAGATAACGTTATGGCGTGTTTTCGAAAACATTAAATCTACCCCTGTATCTGTCCAGGTTTTTGTAGAACTTAATTTGGATATTAGCTTTTATCTACTACTTCAGGTAATGAGCAGTCTGAAATGGGCATAGATAAATGTATCGAATAAGTCATTCTCTCAGCAGTTCCTAGCAAGGGTTGTATAAAGTAGCAATTACTTAACATCTAGGACATAAGCATTTCGGAGCGTGAGTTCAGAGTTTAAAATTGGAACCACTTTTTTGAAAATGTTATCCTAAGTGAAATAACTCCTGAGGAAACCCTTGACTCAATTAAAATGAAAGCATACGTGCTAAATGAAACTCAGCGCACGCTACCCAGAAAATTATTAAAAAATCGTCGTTCTACCATGAAAGAAGATGATGTGCACGTTAATCTATTACAGCATCATATTCGATAAGTGCTGGGGTAGAATGCAGAGGACGTCATGAGAACACAGAATGACCAATAGTAAACATTTTAGGAGAGAAAATACGAGAAAAAGATGTAGAAAACCATAATCAGAAATAGCATCGTTCACGGAATGTTAATTGTGTATAACAGCTGGGTGTATGTGACTAGAGCATTGGAGTGGACATATGCTGCGGGAAGGTTAAGAAAGACGTTGTTGGAAAACCGGTTTTGGAAAGATAAGGGATTTTAAGCAAATGATCTCCCACTAATCTCTGAGGACATTTTTTAAAATCTGTAATAATTCCTACAATATAAGTAGATTTACTGAAGGTAAGGCCCATGGAGGAAATGGAGACTCAGTCTTTACTGAAGACTCTCCCCTTAATTAACAGAAAAAATTTGAAAATTAAGATTTATGGTCTAACTAAATTTCAGTTTAAGTCTAAACCTGGAGTAGCCTCAGACGTCTTACATTGGTGTTGTAGACTAAGAAGTAGAGACCAAGGTGACTGAAGTGATGGTTCAACTTCTGCAATACCGTGTCAATGCATTGGAACAGGGGCGGACAAGACCCGGAGCAGTTCTATTGAGATGGCTTCATTTTGGGGCTACACGAATAGTACTTTTTAATTAGAGGCGTGCATTAGATGCTCCAAAAATGTGACCACCGAAAAGGGTTCGAAAAAAGGTTCACCTTAGTTGCGCCAATCCAAGTTCGGGCCGAAGAAGCGGACCGGAAAACAACCAGCGAAAAACGGCTTCCCGCCTAATGTTCTGCGAGATGATCAGCTGGATGCTGATGCCAGCCGTTCCAAAGCTGACGAGCTTCGCAAACTACGTAGCAGAAACCTTCATTGATGAGGAGAAGCGAGCGACATTGCCGCTATAGCATTGCAGCCTGGGCTGCTGACTCGTCTGACTGGTGAGTTTTCATTGCCGATTTAACTCTTACTGTACATCACTTCACCCAAACATTTAGGAGTTTGTTCAAAGTTTAAAGGCTATCCAAACTTACGTATAATTAGATAAACAGTGTTCGAAATGATCATGTGGAACAGATGACAAGAAAACGAAACTAAACAAGCATTCGTTGAGAAAAAAGTTGGAGAAGTCGATAGATTAACTTTTGTAAAATGTGTTTCCTACATAATATAATGCATTTAAGGTCAGCCAAGAAGTCTTGGATTGTGGATTATAGTGAAACTAAATAAACTTGAAACATTTTTATCAACCGGATGAACTGTGTAAATGTGCGTTGTCATGTCTCCTGAAAACAGTTTGGGTTTTCTGTGAACGTATATATTCCAACACAATTTCCAGGATTTAAATATTTCTTCACACACACACACACACACACACACATCATATCTTTTATATTACTACTTTTACTAAGTCGTTAAGTTACCTTTTTTACGTTGTATGATAATTTCGCTATCTTTTATTTCAAGTTGTTTTTCAGTTTATCATATTTTCAAACAGCGGAAGGTTATTTGATATTTTAACTCTGATTTCTTTTTTTTAATTTTATGTCAATTTTTGTATACGGTACGTTTGTTGGCAATTTTTTTAAGCGTACAATTTTAGCGTGATTTTGTCGTCAATTTTTAAGCACTCTGATCTCTATAACACATTGAGTATTCATTAATTTTTCGACTGTGAGAACATTAATGTATCTATGTTATGAAAAGAATAAATACTCGTATTATAAAATATTTATTATAAATTCATTGTACAACATTTAACTAAAATTTATATGAGCTGGTCTATTACTTTCTCTACGAAAGATTGATTATCCAAAGCTTAAACAGTATTAATGTGTTACAAAAATATTAATACAAGGGAAGGGATGAATCAGTGAAATGAAGTCGATTTTCAAACCGTTTCTTTATTCGTTGTTTGTAGATTTTTACGAAACAGAAAAAGACGTATTAAACGAAGAAAACAAAACTTTATTCATTTAAAAATACGTTTTTTGAAGATAAAGTTTTTCGGCCTTTCTTGAGTCATCGTTACCTTAAGATAATTTTTTTAAATTTATGTTTGAGAATTTTTTTCTTACATAACGCCACAGACGCAAATTATTAGAAAATACTGTTTGATGAGACATAGGTTGGGAATGGATTCAGTGAAGTCCCATTTGACAGTAGACTGGAGAATGCCCTTGGCTATCCATATACCATAAATTGGTGCTTGTGCGATTGGATTAGTAGCGCGTACATAAAGTTGAATTCTTGCACAACTTGTTCTTTATATATAACAATTATATAAAGTTTTTTCGTATATACAAGCTTATATATTTTATATTGCATAGAGACATTTCTATAGGTATAGACATTTTTGCAGATATAAAATATAGATATATATCTTATATAAAATATAGATACCTTATAACAACATTGAGCTTTCTCAGTCTACCAAGAACCCCCTCCCTTTGCCACCACTGCACTGAAGGCACTTGTAAGTAGTCTTCTACTTCTTTGTTTCCCATGACAATGGTATTCTGATGATCATCCTGAAACACTTTGTTTTGAAAGCGTTGTAAGGTGGTGCTACTGCTTCATATGCCTCACTGTCGGATGTCGTACGTCCAAGCATTTTAAGATTATCTATACCAGGAGCTTGTTTTCTAACTTCAGAGTTGAGTGTCTGTCTAGCAGCCAATACATATTGCCTGATGTGTTGAGTTCATTCGTTTAATTTTTGTACGTTCTTTCAACGAAAGGTACCTATCGAAGTGTATGTCCAAGTATTTATTTCATGAAAGTATGTTTTCGTCTAGCATTGTGGCTGAGCAATCCTTCCTACACAGTCAGAACATATGTGGGTTGATTTAGTTATGTTACGTCTATTCCATTTTTTAAACTAATACTCGGTTTTATTTGTTCTTGAAGTAACTGAAAGCCAAGAGCTGGACGTTTGCTGTGCCGTCATCAATCGGTTATAAGTAACATAGAGATGGTAACATGCAACATCCGTACTCTAATAACTGCGGTACGCATACAGAGAATTTTTGTCCAGTACATAACGTTAGCCAGTGAATCTTGAAATACACTATTATCGCGGAAGCGGCATGTTTTTAATATTAATTTTAAAACATGTTCTATTTAATGTCACACTGTGGAAAAGAACTCAACGAAGATAAATGAAGAAAATCTAAAGCACGTGTTGCAGTGTCTTTCTCCTCAAAACATAAAAATAGCAAAGAAACGAATTAGTGTGTATTATTCATTCGTTCTAGTTCTTAGGAAGTCAAGTCTAAGGAAGTCAAGACACTGCAGGATGGTTATAAATTTATAAATCATCACTGGTTCAGTCGTAGTCGAGTTATTGTTGTGAATTATCACTATGCAGTACACTGTTATCCATTATATTCAGTAGCACACTTGGTTAAAATTAAATTTTCGACTTGTTTTTAATCATTTTTTATTACCTTATCATTAGACAATTTTAAAATTACTATATGATTATCATTAAACCTCTATTCAGAGAGAAAACATGTCTGTGACAACTACTTGATCATTTTGCAGTTTAATCGTATAACTACTTCATAAACCTGACCGACAGCTACGCTAACAAAATATCGTCACGCTATTTTATAATTTTTAATCACATATACTAATTTGAAAATATGATAATGTACTATTTTTTTTTAATGTTCCACATTTGTATTAGTGAAGGATTGGTGAAGGAATGAGAAAGAATAGCTACAGGTGTGCATTTGGGAATCAGTTGGTGTTCCATTATGTACGGAATACAGTCGCATAATGACACCTGCCTGCTACACTGTGACTACATAATCACATAAATGATTTTAGTTACTGCAATGTTTGTGCACAATAAATGGGGATCCAGTGATCCAGTGAGCCGCCCACTTGACATTGCGTTGTGCAGTTAATGAAACTTTCTAAATGAGCTGTTGCAACACATTAAAATACACGGGTTTGTAAAATATTAAAATTTTTTGTGTTTCTTTTTATTGAACTTTGTGTTTATTTAATTTTGACGTTTTGACATATCACCCTACAATTTTTTTCTTAATCGAATACATATTAGTTTCACCTTTGTTTTGAAGGTCGATCTCACCTTTGTTTTGACTCGTTCGCAAAGAATAGCACCCATATTGAATCGTTGTTGGTCTGTACAACTTTATTCACATCGCTTTCTGTGTGTATACCTTAATAAGTTTCTAACCATGAATGTTCCAGACAAATCCACCTAGCGCAGCATGTGCAATGCCGGACGTACAGCTGCCAATGACTACGTACGTTACGCTATGTTGTACGCTTTAGACATTATTATTATACTAACGTGCAAAAATGTTATTTAGTAATAACAACGACTAACATATATATGTGCAGATCACAAATTATTAAAGTTTAATTTAAGTAAACGTGTAACAAGGTACGATACGCTTAACCGACGTAAATGGATGACTTTTAAGAAAGAACAAAAATTTCCTTTGATCACATAGTAGAGTGCAATACAAAATGAAATGGAGCGATAAAAACTTAATACAAGCTTGTGTGTTGTGGGCGCGCACTCACGCATAATTAAGTATACCTGTACTATCGTTTGAAGTGGCATTTGAAGGAGCAGTAGATGTCTGGAAGAATATAATAAAAATAATAAGATGCAGTTTGTTTGTGAGATAGCTGAGGAAATACGTAGGCCTACAAGAAAAAGGACATGTATTTTGGAATAGTGTTGTAAGACCATCAATCACATGAGTGATGTGACTTGACACGATAAGCCTGCAAATAATATTCAATTGGCGGTAGAGTTGCGGTTATGTCGCCACGAGTTCGTTAAAAGAAATCGGATAACTCTCAACCCTGCAAGTACTCGTAAGCACTTGGGGATAGCGCGAGGGTGCAAATGGCTGACGAACGCTGTATTCAAGTGTTTTAGCTATATTTCATATATAACAAGCCAGACGCTCTACCCCTCTGATCATTAAGATTTCAACTGGAAGTCAGCCAACATCTGCCAGCTGCTAGCAAAGTAAAACTAAACCGCTTGAATATAATATTGAATACGAATTGGATTTCATAAACACTCTTCTAAAAACGTTTTGTGTAATTAAACGGTTGTTTTAATGTGAAATTTCTACAATTTAACCGTTTTGAATTTTCTGTTTAAGCCAGATATATTCATGACTTAATTTTTCCTTCGAAGTAAAATTTATAAAATTTTAGTTATATGTAAATAAACGTAGTTAACGGAAATTTCTAATACTCAGATCTGTTTATTTATTTAACTTGGTATGTATTGTAGAGGAATATGAAAAAATTCATCTATTCGATATCTTTCTCTAAATGCCCATTCACCTTAAAATACGCGCTCCTCTGTAAAAACAAGTAGGCCTATAGTCAGCGAAGAGCATCTGGTAATTCTCAGTGATTTAAGATAGACGTATTGACATCTCGCAATTTACATATTTCAGACCGTAAGAAGTAACTTTCGAGTTAAATCTATAATATAAAGTAGTGTTTGTGTAAAAGACAATACATAAAGGCACTTTACTTAGGGTTAAGGCCGATTAGAGACTCACGAGGAGGAAGCTATCAAGAAGGCAGTAAGACTCAGATACCAGATATCAGATCCAGATACCATGCGGCATGTGTAAGTCGTAAATTCTTGTTATAGTTGAGAAAAACAGACAATTTATTTTAACAAAGATAAAGCTGAAGAGAACATACTATTTCATAAGATTGGCAATATCAATTAATAATCGAACCTAAAGGTATTGATTAATTAGTAATAATTCCTGTTGGAAATAATTTTAAACATAAAAGAGAATCCCTTTGCATGGAGGCTAGAAGTGAGTTACGACATCGTGTAGGCATTGAGAATTACATGTGAGACGCGGGCTTCTCAACTGATTTCCGTTAGAATTCTGGTTTTCAGAACTAACAAAAACACCTAAAAGATATAGAAAACATATGTACAACTAAATACTTTAAACATTCCTATTACTGAAGGATGCAAGATACGACAGTCTAACAACATACACGAGAAGTATAACTTAGGCAAAACAAAGCATTCAGTGCTTAATACAAGAACAAAATGTAAAGAAATAATCATAAGACCAAAACAGCATAGTATTCTGTTCACGACAGATATTTAAATTTGAAATTGGAATACGTAATGAGACACTACATTAGTCGGGTGGCTGGTAAAATATGAAGGTATACTGTACTCAACAATTTTAGTAATTCCATTTTATAAAATTTTAAATCTATTAAAGAAAGAAAATTCTTAAACAAATTCAACTTTACTTACGTGTACAACACTTGTGTGAATGTGAAATCGCATAAATCAGACTTTGCAGACTCTTGCATATCTTCAAAAAAATATAAGGAGATTAATCTCTTCGCCATAACTTTTGTCTCCCCAAAACACGTTCACTTGAAGTTGAATACAGTAATTGATTTGCTTGTAACTGTAGTGTGCCGCATATAGAATAATTAATATTTACGTAAGGAATCTTTTAACAAATTTTTAATTGTTCTTACAGAGCTATAAACATGTAAAATACTCTCCTATCACTTGGCTTGGTATTACTAGTTAACTTACAAGCCTTTTCTTCAATTCATTTGTAGGTAATACAATTAACAAACCTCGGGGTTCGAACCTAGGGGGGATATGGAGGATATATCCCCCCGTAATCCGAAAAAATTAAAAATGGATCAACAAATTTTTAACTGGTTCCGTATTTTTTGAAATGTAATTATTAAGTGTCTTTCAAATGTTGTCAATTTAAAAAAATTACTATTTAGGTCAATGACAAGTTTAAATAATATACAATAATAGGCCTTATTCTCAATAATAAATTTAACAGATGAAAAGAAATCGAGTTGAAAGAGAATAGCACACGATTTCCGCTGGTTATAAGCAGCTTGAAACATGTGATTTACGTGACGACGTGCTTTACACTATGCTTGATACATGTCAGCTGTTTTATTTAATTCCGGAACAAAGGAACTGTTTGCTTTTACCCGCTAGTTGGCCGTAAATCGATGCCTATGTAAACGACAGGCCACGGAGCGTACGACGATTTTTGAAGTCACGTGACGTTAGGAGTTGAACAATTCCAATGTTATCCTATGTACTCTAGTAATTAACGTGCTTTATTTGACCAGATTTACTTAAATATTTTTGATTTTTTTAAATTAAACATGTAATAAACGTATAATGAAACATGTGTAAACCACTTTTTTTTTAATATCAAGAAGGATAAATAAAACACTTAGTTATCAAAGTATATAGTAATATTTAGTTCTTCGGTTTTTTCCTTTTTGTTTCTTTTTATATTTTTCCTTTTGATGAAGACTGACAAGCATTATACATTTTTTAACAAAATTACTTAACACTATTTTACACGCTGTAAAATTTATATCTACAACTCTGTTATACACATTTATATCCACTACATTTATATACATGCTGTTAACCCTCACTTTCTTCATTTTAACGTTCTCTTTAAAGAATATAATTCAATATAAAGGTATTATTAAGACAAACTGCAAGTCTGTCTGATGTACGTTTTTAATTGATTTTCATGAAATTAGTGAATTACAGCTATTATTTACCCATTAGTTTTAATTTATTGTTACGATTTTCATTATAATATGAGAAAAACAATATCCTAAGAAAACGATATGTAGTTAAAAATAATCCCCCCCAAAATTAAATCCTAGGTTCTCCCCCCAACAAACTGGTAATTAGGACAGCTACTTTAAGTTTTATTCAGCGTAGTGTACCTAACTACTGAATATAAATAGTTTAAGATATTCTCCGCACCTAAGTTTGTTATAAATTGAAAATTAATATTTTGAGACAGCATGGATCAGCATGAATTAATTAACAGGAATAAATTAACTGAACGTCACCAGCATCAGAATAATTTTTTTTAACTCCGTTGCAAGTAATTAGTTACAAACAATCTAGCATATTTATTCTAATACATAACTTAACATTGAGTAGGATAAGCTCCCACTGGAGCAATTCTCAGTACAGTTACATTTTGACCATGGGCTGAGAATTACTATGCATATTTAGTTCACTAGTTAAAATGGTTTCTGTCTCTGCAATCTCCGAACGAGTACAGCATTATCAAGCAGTTGTAGCAATTTGATGTTTTCATGTCCATGAAGTCTTCTTTCATATTTATCCCCAACCCGTTTACAACAAGTTCAATGGCTGTGCGGGACGAAGGGCATGCCCGTCGCCCGCTCGTATGCTGCGTCCCGAGCTTCAAATAAAGCTCCTGCCGCAGGGACGATAGATGGGGTCTGGATTAAGGGTGTGGCCTGCTACCGGCCGTGGTAACCCGTTTAATCTCGTCAGCAACCTTACACGTTTTCAGGTACTGATAGATACCATCACTTCTTGCGTACCATGGTGCATCAGCAATACTACGTAGAACCTTATTTCGAAAAGTCTGAATTATTTTAATATTAGATTTCTTAGTACAACCCCAAAGCTGTACACCATACACCCAAACTGATTTCAAGACTTGTTAGAATGAATTTGATATAACTAATTCTTCTTATGTAGCACGATTTTGTTTGATATCTTATTTATTAAATATTAAGCCCCCCTTACAATTAGGCAACAGATTTACAGAGCTTATGTAGCACTGGTAGCAAACTTGACACGACGCAATTCAGAACGTTTGTGGAGGTGGCTGCTCCTCCAGATGTTACTAGATTATCATCCAGTATCTGGAGCCGGAGCTTCATCCTAAACGCTATCAAGTGTCCCTACTTGCTATAAATAAAACAACACCACGCCACAGGAGTCAGTTTAGTTTTGGGAAGCCTAGACTATGACGTGTATCAAGAAAGTGGAAGTGACAAGTGACAAATTGGTTAATTGTGCACACCATTGTACTTTTGGTAACACTTTGTGTAATGCGTATTGGACACTTGTATAACTAGAACGACAGTATGGTAGTACAAGCGTTTTTGTTTCATGAAAGTAATATTAAACTGTGTTAATATCAGTTTCTCTGGCGGTCAGAAATGTATTCTACTGTCGTAAGATCACTAACCGTGCGATCGCTGTAGCAATCGTTTTCATACGTGAATCTCAGAACCTATTGTTTAGAACGATACTGAGTGCAAAAGTGCAGATACTGTGTTTGTAAAAATAATAGAAACCTTGCGAGTAATAACAGTGGATAAATTCTTATTGATTAAAATTCTTAAACTGTACAAACATTCAATAGTAGGTAGGATCACTTTATATACAGCAACGCGGTACCCGAGCATACCGCTGGCTACCAACCTGGTGTCCCGACTTCCATTTCCACCACCCCCTAGCAATCAGCGCATTGTTTACAGAGAAAATATTTCAAAATAAATTTATCTTTAACTTTAAAAAATATTTTTTAAGCCGTACATATATTTTAATCGACATTAGATTAATTTTTAATGTTAAATTATTCGCAACAGTTATTCATTTATTTCGATTAAATTGTGCACAAAGGTTTTATCATTATAAAATCACTATAGATACATAGGCATTTTATACTAGAATGTAACATAAACGAATTCTGTAAATTACAAATAAAATGACATGCAACGCATCAATCATAATTTGATGGCGAAAAACCCAAACATTAAAACAGAATTAATGTTAACAATGATAATACTAGTACGCTTCCTGAGCTGCAGAACTCGTTCACCATTTGAAACGAAGTAGGCTACATTTATTATTACAAAATCCCAATTACTCTACTATATCTTTGGTAATATAACAACTGTAGAGCGCACAATCATACAACAATCAATAAAAATGTTCGGCTTTGTATCACAATTCCTTTCAGCCTTACACCTTGCTGGATTTACACAATTTGTTCAAATTTTTGTCTCTTTCTTGGGCCTTGGGTTTCAAAATTTAACAGTACATTTAGATGCTAGTTACAATTGTCTTTAATTTGATTCCCCACATGAATAATTGTGCAACCACTTTTTGAGCCCTGGCGTACAAAAATGTTTAATTTTTCAAAAATGAACATTATCGTCACATTATGGTTAAAATTTCCTTTAATTTCATACCCCACATCGGCTTTTGTGATTTTTTCACAATTTCACCCTTCACATTTTTATCATCCGCTTCCCTATTTTTGGGAGAATCAATCTCAAAAACAACAGGGTCCTCGAGACAAGCATGCCAAGTTTTTCAAAAATCGGTTGATGCGTTCAAAAGCTAAAGTTATTGTGAAACATACCTCAAATAAATAGCAAGATAGACAGACAGGCAAATTCCACCCGGTCGAGTTGCCTGAGAACTCGCCACGCTCGTTCAATTTATTTTTACGGCGGTATACTTAAAGACGCAGGACAACATTCAACATATTTTGGTTGTTTTAAATTTTCTCGCCAATTATTCGCCATCATTTTTGATTACATGTCCCATTTTTTCAGTGCCGTCGCTAGGGTGCTTGCCGCCCGTATGCAGTTTTACCTTTGCCGCCCTCCTGAATATACTTTTCATATCCCTACTTTGCCACACTATTTAATTAAAAATTGATCCAGACATAACTAGTAAAATTGACAAAGAATAACTATATATTTCAAAAACGAGTTTAACTGAGAGCTAGTGTAGCTGAGAACGAGTTTACATGATATAAGTGGAAGATATGGAACATGTGAAACATTTAAAAATTATTTTTTTAAATATACTTAAGTATGTCATTTGAATATAAACCGTATACGACACGTCTCAGAATTACACCGTCAGACCGTGACCAAAAACAAGACCTTACTTGAAAACGTCGTAAGCATAACTAACAAATTTCTGTTACTACTTACAAACTGCTGTTGTTTTCAATACAAGTTGACAGTCCTTAAGCGCCCGTTCGTCAAAACAAAACATAAATAATTTCTTATCTAATTGGGTAGGTACAAATACTTTATAGTTTGCCAGCGTCGACATGCACGCGCCTGTCTACAAAACCACAAAGAGACCGCAGCTATAACTCAGATATAAATGCCGGGCAACAATACCTATACGCTTTCTTGGCAGTCAAAACAAAGGCAGATGCCAGTACACTGCGCCAATGCTAACAAAACAAATAGCAAGAACAACTCAATAAACGTTAATGCCATATACCTAGACCTAGGTATTAATTGTTTTAATTTATTTTACAATATCTGCCGATGAATTTGGCAGTCTACGGCCGCCCGTGTGCGGTGCACATTTCGCACATACGATAGCGGCGGCCCTGAATTTTTTGATCTCGTAAGCAGCTTACGTTTCACTAATTAATGATATTGTTACTTTAAAATCTGCTCGTGTGTATGTGCCATCAAGTGAAATTAAGGTAAAATTATAATGGTACCATTATAAAGGTCAAACAATAAATACCGTGATGGTGTTACGTTTTTGAATAGTTCGCATAATTCCACCGCGTAGCAGCTGTAATTAGTGCCAGCTGCAGTACTACACCTACGTAATTGTATTATCATTGAACAGAATTACAGCTGTGCACACTCTGACATTGAATAAACCCACGCGACGCCCTGTCATTACGTTACTGATACAGTACACAACTCTCTATGAGGCAAGTAATGTTCACTTGAACTGATTCAATTTTTTTAATATTCAAATACAATTTTGACTTGATCTTGAATTTAGTTAAACTATTCTGACCTAAATAGAATAATAGAGACTAACTATACTCTAAATAAATCTTCTCTTATCTTATGTTACCAGTTACCTATGCATTTTTAGTTACATAAATATTTAAATAGTCTGGTAAACAAGAAGCCAATTGCATGTTTATCGTACAAATCTGTACAATATATGTATACATGTACATATTCTGCTTAATAAATAAATAATATTTGTTTTTTACATATAAATGTGTGTGTGAGTGTGTTTTAAATCATGAGCTTGGTTCCACTGTAGGTTGACAAAATATCCGACAAATAACGCTTTTTCCAAACTCTTTCACGGAGTTAATAATTCAGACTTAATGTTGCCACTTATCTTGCTTGAGAATACGGGATCCGTAACGTATAAACTATATTTATCCTTAAAAGTAACAGCGCAATTGATACCAATCTGCTTGTCAAAATATTTCAACAACTGGGATTTAATAACACGTATCCAGACAAAATCCATGTGTGTGTGTGTGTGTGTGTGTGTGTGTGTGTGTGTGTGTGTGTGTGTGTGTGTGTGTGTGTGTGTGTGTGTGTGTGTGTGTTGTCACAATTACTACTTGTTTGCCCCTGTAATTCTCCAGTGGTTTTGCTCCAGAGCAAATCTGGTCCTATTCGCTGTACCACAGTCGGGTCTGTAATCAGAACGTAGTAGTCGCTTTACATATTTTGGCCTCCAGCCTAACAATCTTCGTGACTGTCAAACTATCGTCTTTCCTTGCCCAAATGTCTAACATACCTCAATTTTATTATTATTTTTTTTTGTTATTTTCTCAATTATGCAAATGTCGTCGTCTATTTTAGCTGGGTTGCGCAGCCGACTATTCGATTTGTTATTACCAAATGTCTTCCAAGCATAGTTATTTTCATTTTTCTCTGTGAAAACCGAAGTTTTCTAACATTCTAGTTGCTAACTGTAAATGTATTTGGTTAATCAAGAAATAAACCATAACTAAGATAAGATGGATAGATAATATGACGATGATAATCTTCGTTGCCTGCTGATGACACGTCAATATTTATATTCTACAGAAATCCCACAATTAGTGTATGCACGTGATAACACGCACAGACACACCTAAATGGACAGTGTAACTGATTATAAAGTCTAATAATCAGTGTAAGCATAAATCATAACTTGCCCACAAAATTGTCTCTGCAATAAGTAAGCTATGTAGGTTTAGATAAACCATATTGTAGATAGATAACAATACGAGCATCGTACTGGTCGTTGTCCAGTCTCAACCTGACAATTCACACATATACAGTAATAGAAAACTTCAGAGAGCAAAAAAGGTTCAGTTTATATTATACAAATTAATTAGTTATATACTGTAGTTTCGTCTCGCGAACAGCTGTAGGCTGAACACTATTTTATTCCTCTGAGAAGTTACCTGTTGAAGTATTTTCATTAACTGTGTCCCTTAACAGAAATTCAAGGAAAATTAATGTCATATAGAGGTTAAAAGAAGTGTTTGTTTGAAAACACTGTAATCTTCTGTACACTTCTAACAGTGAAGAGAATTAAGCCGCATTAGTAGTTGATCGTATCACTGGATATTACGGCAGAGTTTCACTTACATTTATCATTTATACTGGCATTGACATGTGTCAATGATTAGTTCCCGCCACATCATTAATAAGCACTTAAGCTGTCACAAATCAAATAGTATTTTGTCAAAAGAAATTATATTATAGAGGCCATCATAATTTTAGATATATTCCAAACCATTGTGGGACTTAAATTTATTATATTTAACTGTCATCATCATTTTACTGTCAATGTATACATATACGATTACAGAGAGAGAGAGAGAGAGAGAGAGAGAGAGAGAGAGAGAGAGAGAGAGAGAGAGGGGGGGGGGCCTAACTGCATATGGAATGTAGCTAACAATATTGCCACATTCCCATATGATAGCATATAAAGACGCTTTATATGAATAAGTATAAGCAGAGGTTGCAGGTTTGATTATTAAAATCGCTCATAAAATATTTCAGGTTTTCCAACATGAATTGTTCTGTTTCAAAACGTTCTAGTACTGGATAATCGATTATCTATAAGAATATCATGACACAGGACGACCATCAACAACAAACTATAGAGTACCAAGGACGCATCAGCATCATTATCATCGTCATTGTCATCATTCCAGAGACGCACACGCGCGCGCGTACTCATGTAACGGTAACTTCGACAATACGCAGGTAACAAATGATCAATTATATTTTGTAATTAAACAAAGAACTCATACAGAACAAAATATGAGATAGTAAAGTACTATAAAGGCAAAAATGTAAATATTCAAAGTAAAAGACGTAATTGTGACTTGGAATTAAAAATTATAATTTTATTTTGTTTAATTTTACAAATTGGGTGTGTCATTAGAAATCATAAATATTCTTAAAGTAAATGTTATTTTTCTTAAAATGTTAATACCAACAAATAGAGAAATTAACTAATAGTTCGATTAACTAATAGCAGATATAACTAATAGCCCGCTTAAGTAATAACGCAATTAAATAATAGCACTATTAAGTAATAGCACAATTAAATAATGGCCTGATTAATTAATAGCCCATTTAATTAACAGGAATATTAACTAATAGATCTATTAACAAACTGCCCGATTAATTAACAGCGTAATTAACTAATAGCCTGATTAACTAACATGTCGATTATCTGATAGAGCTATTAACTAATATCCCGTTTAACTAACTGCGCAATTAACTAATAGCCCGATTAAATATTAGCCCGAGTAACGAATAGACGAATTAGCTAATAGATCGATTAACTAATACCCGAGTTAACTAGTATCCAGATTAAATAATAGCACAATTAACTAGTACCCCGATCAACTAATTGGGCAATTAACTGATAGCCCGAATGAAAATAAAGCAATTAACTAATATCACGATTAACTAATAGCGCAATTAACTAATAGCCCGATTAACTAATAGCGCAAGTCGCTAATATGCCGATTAAAAATAGCCCAATTAACTAATAGAACTACAAACTAATAGTCCAATTAAATATTACCGTAATTTACTAAAGGTCTGATTAACTTATAGGCCAATTATTAATAGCGCAATTAACTAGTTGCTCAATTAACTAATACAGCAATTAACTAGTTGCTCGATTACTTAATAGCGTAATTAAGTAATAACCAGATGAACTAATATCCCGATTAACTAATAGCGCAATTAACCAGCAGAAAATTAACTAATATTACGATTAACTAATAGCGCAATAAACTAATAGCAGAATTAACTAATAGCCTGACCAAGTAATATCCCGATTAAGTAATAGGGCAATTTACTAATAGCCCGATTATCTAATAGCCCAATTAACTAATAGAACCATTAATTAATAACGCAATTAGCTAATAGATCTATTAACTAATAGCAAAACTAACTATTATCACGGTCGACTAATAGTGCTATTATGAATAGCTCAATTAATGATTAGCCCGATTAAAAATAGCACAAATAACTAATAGCCCGATTAACTAATAGAGGCATTAACTAGTAGCTGATTAAATAATAACGCAATTAACTAATAAACCTGATTAAAATAACGTAAATAATACAATAACCCCGATTATCTAATAGCGCAAGTCGCTAACATCTCAATTAAAAATAGTGCAATTATCTAATAGCCCAATCAAATAATATCGCGGATTAAAATAGCGCAATTAAAAATAATAGCCCGACTAACAAATAGTGTAAATGAATAATAGGCCGAATAACTAATATAGGAATTAAATAATAGCCTGATTATCTAATAGCGCAAATTAACAAAAACCCTATTAACAAATAGTGCGATTAACTAATAGCTCGATTAACAAATAGCGCAATTAAATAAAAACCAGATTAATAAGTAGCCTGTTTAAGTAATAGTGGAATTAACTAATAGATCTATTAACATACAGCCCAATTTACTAATAGCACAATTAACAAATATCCTGATTAACTAATAGATCTACTAACTAACAGGGCAATTAAGTAATAGAGCTATTAACTAATGGCACTATTTACTAATAGCACAATTAACTATTAGACCAAATAACTAATAGATAAATTAGTTAGTAACCCAATTGACTAATATATTAATTAACTAATTGTCCTATTAACTATTAGCTCAATTAACTAATAGCCCGGATTAAAATAGCTCAATTAAAAATAATAGCCCGATTAACAAATAATGCAAATAAATAATAAGCCGAATAACTAATATAGGATTATTAACTAATAAGCCTTATTAACTAATAGCGCAAGTCGCTAATAAGTCAATTAACTAACAGCACTACTACCTAATATCCAGATTAAATAATAGCAAAATTAACTAATAGCCTGATTAATTTATAGTCCGATTATTAATAGCGCAATTAACTAGTTTCTCGATTAACTAATAGCCCAAATAACTAATAGCCCAATTAACTATTAGAGGAATTTACAAATAGTTCGATTAACTAACAGCGCAATTAACTACTAGTACAATTAAATAAAAGTGCAAATAAATAGTAGCCAGATTAGTTAATAGCCCGTTTAACTAATAGGGAAATTAACAAACAGCCCTATTAACAAATAGACGAATTATCCAATAGTTCTATTAACTAATAGCGGAATTAACCAATAGCCCGATCAAATAATAGCTCAATTAACTAGTATCCCTATCAATTAATTGCGCAATTAACTAATAGCTCAATTATGTGATAGCCCGATTAACTAATAGCGCAAGTCGCTAATAGCCCTATTAAAAATAGAGCAATTAACTAATACCAAGATTAACTAATAGGGGAATTAACTAATAGTCAGATTAACTAACAGAGCTATTAACTAATAGCCTGATTAATTAATAGACCAATTAACTATTAGATCTATTAACTAATAGCGCTATTAAATAATAGCCCGATAAACTAATTGCGCAATCAACTGTTAGCCCAACTAAATAGTAAAGCCCGATTAACTAATACAGGAATTAACTAATATGTCGATTAACTAATACAGGAATAAACTAATATGTCGGTAATTAATAGAAGAATTATCTAATAGCCCGATCAAATAATAGGGCAATTAACTAATAGCCCGATTAACTAATTACGCAATTAAATGATAGCCCGGATTAAAATAGCGTAATTAAATAATAGACCGTTATATAATAGAGGAATTAAATAATAGCCATCTAACTAATAGAGAAATTACTTAATAGTTCGATTAACTAATAGCGCAATTAACACAACGAATACACAAAAATCCTACGACCTAGCCGGTGTTTAACACTATACAGTTGCGTTGGGTACATGGTCAGAAGTATATTCATTTTATAATACTTGTAACGTTGCACAATATATACACATACACACAAACTTACACACACACGCACACATATGCATACGGCACATTAAATAAAACTGCAAACACTCTAATATTAGTTTAGTATATAGGAACCAATTCAAAATGCCATCATAATCATTATAGTCTATTTTCACGATTCCCAAATGCAATTTTTTTTCTAGCGAAACATCAATTTTGTTTGTCAATTTGGAGTTATCCGTATACTCCATATGAAACTAAAAACTATTTTTCCCTAACAGTACAATAACTGAGCCCTATTTGTATAATAATAATATTGGTTAAGCTGCACATATGGAAGATAGTACAAGTCCAACACGAAGGTTCAGCTAGGTATTCTCCACAGAAGCTGGGGAGACGTAGAAGCTGAAACGTGTCTTTACTTTATGTGCTGCCCGGGTATAAGAAACGCAAATGTTACTAATTCCAGACGCATGGTAATGCAGTATTTTTATAGCAAGTTTAGTTACATTTTCAGCTGTTTAAAAATATAATAACAAAATGATTAAAACTTTGAATTTCATAGGTCATCTACATTTGTTTTAAGTTTTGTAAGATCTATTTTTTAATATAAGATGAAAAATACTAAAATAACATGTAAAATACCAAATCACGTTGACTAAAGAGAATAAAGTTTTATTAAATTTGATTTGTTTAAACATAAGTTCGACATTTCCGTGCAGAATACAACAAAAATCTTGAAGCTGTAAAAGAAGTTTTAGCTTTAACAAAATCCAAATTTTAAGAGTACCCTTTACGTAGGGCCCAATACAAAAAGTGAATTATAGCAGCTTATTTTAAAAAATAGTGAATAAAAATCAAGCGAATTGTGTGAAATTGATTTGGCTAATTGTAGAAAACGTTTTTAGATACAGCCAATAATTGACAAGAAAATCCCGTACATATGCGGCATTGGTATTCTGTTTAATACTGGGTCATTTTTTTAAACTAACATTTGCTTTTTTACATAAAAATACACTTTTAATTGATTATGACTTGATATATTTATTATTTTAATTCGAATAAATTCAGTTATATCAGTTTGTACAAATTTCGAACTTTTGAGACAGATTCAGTGGTTCAAAAGCTTACACTTTTATTTTTATTTCAAAGTTAATTATTATTAATTTAATATTATCACAATGTGTTTAAAACATTTTCTTTTACTTTCATTTCTTTTTGACTATAATGATTTTCAAATAAATCAGCAAAGAATAAAACCTTAGTAAAACACCGTGTGAATAAGTTGCTTTGGCGTTACGCAGGTATTCGTATGCACACGTAGTTTCGTATGCCTACCTAAAGTTACATCACCAGTAGTCTGCTGTACTAGTGACTCCAACAGCCAACAGTATTCACTTACAGTCAGTCTATACACATAGTCTATGATGTGGCTGAAGCTAAGTTGCACAATTAATAGATATGAATTCAAAAGAGAATCAAGCATTCTACCACCAGATTGAATTACGTTATCTTCGCAAACGCCACCTCTTTTGCATAAGTTAATTACATTCGTATACTTTAGCCGTCTTTCAGCTTAGCATATATATTTACATGAACAAAGTCATAAGTATTTTCGTTTGAATATAAGGTTGCAGAGCCTCATAGATATTAATAGATATGGAAATTTTAATTCGATCAGCGTTGTAGTTTATCTAAATTTACATACTGTTAGCTGAATTTTAATTTATAGCACATTATTAGACGCCGTTCGCCTTGACGAAACTTACAGTAAGCACCGACCCCTATCGCTGGTTTCACTGCTCTCTACAGCTCTTCAGTTTGTCTACAGTGTCTGTAGAGCATAGGCCTACAGTAAATACAGTAACACATTACTGTTGGACTATCCTTGATTCACTTGATTTATTTTATAGGAACACCCTAAATATGCATAAACAATTCTAAATCCTCCGAAGATAATAACAAACTCTTCGATTTCTCCAATTTTCCCCAGACACCTACTGGCCAGTTTTAGCGAATTATTTCGTCACCGGATTCTATCGTTAAAAGGGAAATAATTAAAGTTTGAGTGATTACACTCCGATTGCTATGAGTACCAATGTACATTCTTTTAACTCGATATTTGGGGATTTCATAAGAACTAATTCACACGGCATCAAACTTTTGCTATGCTGTAATCGGCTACGTTTTTTGAAGTAATAAATCTGAACTAGTTCAATTAATACAAATATTACATAATATTACATAAAATGAAAATGTTCTGTATGCAGGACATACTTATATTTCTCTAGAATTAATAAATGCAATTGCGTAAAAGCTTGAAAACTGAAACGCTGTTAGACAAGCTGTAAAGTGTAATGTTAAAATACGTTAAAAAAAGTGCATACACGAGCAAGCGGTGAGTTATACAGAAGTTGATACACAAACAAATATATGTATTTATTTATAAACATAAATGAGTTTTCAATCCTTGAAATAAATAGCCGATGGATTGAAGTTATTGCTAAGAATAGTATAACAGACCTCGGACATCGTTACACTGTAATTATCACAACGTTTCGACCACTACAAATCATTGGCCATTTTCAAGTGCGAAAATGAGAATTACACAAAAACAAAATGTAATTACTCATCTATAGTAAATGTAATGCGCATTACTACGTCTATAGTAGAATAAGGTACATAGTCATCTGAACTAACAACCAATAAGTTGCAAATTTATAGGCATAACATGAGAATAAATAAATTATAAAATTTAACTTCCAGCCAAGACATTCGTCGGTCTGAGTACAATAGATTTCACTAACCAGTTAAATTTATCTAAACGAGTAAAGGACTTTTGTCATCGGCAACGGTCACTACTACGAAGAAGAAAGCATATACACATTGCGACCGTCACCTACTGGAGGCGTGTTCACTGCAGGGGACGGATGTCCATCCGCATTAACGAGACGTCAGGGGAATCACCGACTAATGGGGTTGTGTAATTACATTCCAAACGTTAACACCTAAGAACAAAGTTAGCCGGCTAAATGTATATAGGAAATTACAAATACGCGTAATTGTATCTTCTATACATCTCTCTAAGAAATATTTCGTGAGATAAGAACAATTTCCCTGGAGTTTGCGTTTCAGAGGTAAAGGGAACTTTTGTTTCGTAATTGCCTTCAGTTGTTTCATCATTTGCCGCGTTCTTTTATCGCAGCCACGAATGCGAGGTCACAAAACGGAAGGTGACATGTTGCATCCAGACGTGAGTGACAAAATTGCTACAAAATGATTATCTTAGTTTATCAACATTTCGCTTTGTCTTAACATATTTGATCTAATTGTAGTTTGCGTTGTCAACAAAATCTAACATCTTTATAGTATACTGCTTTATCTTATAATTGTCTTCAGTAATGATAAGAATACAAACTAAATATATTACATCATACTAAGCTCAATGATTATCAATTATTTTTTAAATTATAATTTTTATGTGAAAACTGTGCGGACAAAAAACTTGCTTTGCTCAAAGGCAGATACAAAATAATACTTCCTCCTCACGAGACCATTGAAGAAAGTATATGAAACTTCTTTTAAATGGTTGACAAAGTTTCACATCCATGAAAGTGGCCGGTGACACAAAGTATAAATGCTTAAGTGCCATTCGTTTGTAATACCGATACGTAGCAGTACTTAAAAAAAAATTATTTGGAAGTTTATTTTTACATATCCTGTAAATTTACGTCGTACTTGATTGTATTTATGTTTTACATACGTATTTAGCAGAAGGCTCATTATCTTTGGAGAAGGTAGTAATGGGTGGAGAGAGTAATCTATGATGGAGGGATAAAACTGTCGTTTACCACCTCTATACTTCCTTTCACGCTTAATTCGTTTCTTTACACAACTTAACTGCCTGTATACGTAGATATGGTGTTTGCTGGAAACGGATTCGGGGGCCTTTAACTTGACAGTGGAATGCCATCCCGCGGTATAACTATGTCCACATTCCAATGACCCCAATGTCCAATTCATGGAAGTGGAGCTTATGTATTTGAAATATTGTTTTTAGTTTCCTAATGCTTGCAGAAGGCCTGCCTAAACACACAACTGTGTTTGATCCAGTGTGTTGAGTAGTCTGTTCCACGCGTTTACTGGTCAGAAGAGAACGACTCTTATACTTACAACTCTTTGACTCAGTTCCACATGGAGTGGAATTTACAAAAAAAATAATTCAAAAATTGCAAGAAATTTTATATTTTCGAATTCGAATATATTATACAAAAAACAAATATTTACAAATCTAATTGAGCATTACAATCTGTAACGAAGGATATGAATCTCCAGACAACAAAAACATGTGCACAGACATAAAGGGATTGTTATAAGCACTTTAGAAAGCCGATATACACTGGATCAAATATGAAACAGAAAACAGATAGACCTACACCGACAATTTCAAATCAAATCAAAACAACGATACAATTTTTAAAACAGCCCCATTATTACCAACCTCCAATTCACACACAGATATATTACCAAAAAACGTACCAGCGTGACATAAAACATAATGCCTGAAATGCGATTCACGAAAGAAAATACATCTTCAACACACGCTTACATAATATTTGTAATATGTGCGGGAAATTCCCCGCGCGTGTGTGGGGGATGGGGGGTTGAATTTGAGTGCATGGATTTTTACATCTTCTCGGATACCTTCTGAGGACTTACGGTTTTGTGGTGTTTGCTTGACACTAATGCTTGAGTTAGTTTGGCGTCCAGTGTGTTGCTGTATACGAGATGTTTCCCTGGTGTAGGAACCTTGTATGTTTCGTTTCATAGGACTAAAAAATCTCGTTAAAGAAAAGTGACAAATGTTTGAGTTACCACTCAGAAACAGGCCACCAAATGAAATTTTGAGAAACCAAAACAGTGCAACCCCTCTTTAACTTTGACTTGTAAAAAAAAATTTTTTTTGAAAAAATTTTTTTTGAAATTTTTTTTTTTTTGAAAGAGGGGCCACAAGATAATTAAAACTAGGCCAAAGCCTAGAGAAGCCAAAAATGCGCTGGATCCAGTGAGACGGGACTTGCAATTAAAACTCACAAAATTAACAATCAATAAAATCCTTTTTTATTATTATATCTCCTTTAAAATTGTTACCTACAAAAATCAATAAATATGACATTTAGATTCTATGTTCTCCTTAAAAAATATTAATTGAAAAAATTTATTCTCCTTGAAAAATATTAATTGAAAAATTAATTCTCCTTAAAAAAAATATTAATTGAAAATTAATAGAGATAAAATCTATATTCTCCTTAACAATGTTAATTAAAAATACTAAATATATATAAAACCTATGTTTTATATTTTCTTTTTAGCCCTAAATCTACCCCCCCCCCCAAAATACACACGAACGTACAATACATACATAACCCCCAAAAATACACACGAATATACAATACATATACATGTTCCACAACACAGGACAATTATAACATCTATCTCTTGCCACACCCTTTTCCACGCCATGAGGTACATCATTAACAATTTATAAATATCCATATTGGGTTTTAATACTTAATATGTGTATAACATCTTATGTGTATAACTGATTATGTGATAACACCAGTGACCCAAGGACATAATAAATTCAAAAGTTGGCATAGTGCCTGATACTATTATAAAGTGCTGCCACATTGAGCACTTAGACTTGGAGTAATTATAATTAGAATACAGTGAACCCCCCCCCCAGTTATCATAATTAATTAAAAGAATTTAAATATTGATAAATTTTGTTAATTCTTGAAAACAGGAACGTGTCATAATGCCTTATAACCTATTAAAAGTAATTTGGCCCAAAGGCCGACATGTTCCTAGGCAAGATAGTGCATAACTCAACCTGTCCCAAGAGCATGTTCAACTCTGCATGAAAATGCACCTATACAGGATTAAACTGGTGACCCGACTTAACTACCAAAGAAACTGCTATCCCTATATGATCCAAACTGAATTTAAAAATGAGAAATTAAAACATAAAATGAAAACTAAATTGAACCAGTGAAATTACATGTTGATTGAATGAATTAGTAGCACTAATGAAACCCTTATACTGAAAATAAGAAGGAAATTTACACGTCTGAATGGTGAGTAGCCACAGATACATGTCACCCCCTGGGCTCACAATTTATACAACAGATTTACAAAATGTACAAAAGATTCCCCCCCAAGTTCACGCACTATTCTGTCCCGTTAACCGGGGACCCAATTAAAATGTTTAAAGCTTAAAGTCATTGTTGTAGAGTGACTCTATGTCCACTGGTTCTAGTGGGGTACATCACACTGTGTAAAAGTAAATTGGTTTTTTGTCACCTTATTTTTTCCATGGGTGTGAAGTGGTGTAATTGTGGTCTCATGTTAGTGTGTTGGTGGCCTATCCTCGCTATTCTCCTTCGGCAGATGAAGTTGAGAGAGAGTCTAGATGTTCATGTTCAGGAATGGGGCTGTTCCCCGTCTTCAGCGAGGGACCCGCAGATCTGTAGTTGTTTAGCCTGCCATAGATAGAAGATGGTGCAACGAAAAGCTCTTCTCTGTCGGAGAAGAAAGCAGGCGAAGCGAACAGATGGCCGACCAGCGAGAGACAATTTTAACCAAACCCAGTTCCGGGTTTCTCACTTGCAAACAGCGGCGAGCACTAGAGTGCAGCACTAACCGGGCACACTTAAATACCTTATTACAGTATAGTTTGCGTGTATCTGTTAAACACAGTACGGCATTTTTCGTCAGCTTTGGCGTTAAATGCCGAATACGGGCCGATGTATTTTAGACTCGGCACACCCCCACCCCAAAAGGGCAACATAGTTGCCCCACACTTAGACAGAGGAGCAGAACAAAAAACTCCTCACAACTGCTACCATCCCCATGCGACCCTCTCCGCCATGCCAACCCCACGGGACCGCCCCAACACGTCACACTCTCTGGTGACCACCACCTACTTCTACCGGTCCCACTCACATACTCGTCCGAAGACCTAACAAGGTATCACCCACCTTGGTATGTGAGTGACCGTACTACTCCTCTCGTCCACCTGTTGGACCGACCAGCCACATGCACAAACAAGGCATCTCCATCCTTGCCCTATGGCTGGCCCACATCCCTACACTAGGGCGGACGGCCCCGCTTAGCCGGACAGAGAAAACCGCATAGAGGGCACGCGAACATTATCCCTTCTCTTACTCATTAAATACTGCGTAACTAGCAAAGGGGGTTTACTTCAGCACGGCATCGTCTAACAACCCACACTTAATCCAAAAATAACCTACCAGGGAAATCAACCGGGGAATGCGGCATGGCCCCGACCCTACAATAATCAACCACAAACTACAATCTAATACTAACATCACTACACCAACCTAGTCCCAACTCTTCCAACTAACTTCTATGTTAACTCCTTTCTGATATTTTTCTTTTTTCCTTTTCTAATTTTTTTTCCTTTCTAATTTTTATTTGTTTTTTATTTTATTTTGTTTTCTAAGGGGAGGGGTAGGAAAATTGGGAAGATGAAAAGGGCAAGGATCATTGAAAGGTCAATAGCTAGGACTAAGGGTAAGGACATGGTTCCCTCCGAGAATAAGGATGGGTGGAGAAAACCAAGGCTCGCGGAGGCAGGGGCGCAACCCTGAAGTAGACGAACACCACTGGGACTGTGGGGAACATCTACCCGCTACCCGTTAACCGCTTCTTCTCACCTTTTTATGACGAACTTTAGGTACTCGTTCCTTTTGGACACCACTCTCTGAGAAACTATCTCGTGTTGAGCTGTACTGATTTGTTTCTTCGGAATTAGAATCAAGGCAACTTACCTGACTACTTTTACCCCGATTTGGATTATCCTCAACCTCTAACTCCTCTGCTTCTACCTCCCCTGGTTCTCTTTCTTCCACCTTCCTTTTCCTCCTCTACATAATCCAAATCACCATCACGACACTGCACATCTTCATCCTCTAGTTGCTCACCTGGTCCGCATGAAACTTCTTTCCATTCCACGGAATCCTCAACACTACTTACAGAAAGCGTCTGCACATCTTCACACACTACATCATTCTCACTCACACACTCCACAACGCTGCCACCCAATTTCTCCTCAACTTCTACATCATCTACTTCTACCCCACTTGCAGCATGGACATCCCCTTGTCCATCCGCAACCTCAGAAACACTTGCAGCCTCCCTAACACTTACACTTATACTCCGCTGCGCAGCATGTGCAGACCGCTCTTCTGCCTCTTCCTTCGATTCCTCTTCTTCACCACTTTCAGCAACTACAACTTCCTCAACATTTCTTCCCAACGTGGAATCCAGCTGTCCAGATCCATGTGCAATGTCTAAATTAAATTCTACTGACGATGGTAAAGCTCCACCATCAAGTGACTTCTCATCTCCCGGCGTAGACGATGATGATGTTACCGGATCTGGATCCGTCATGAACCGAGATGGAGATACCGGAACAAATTCTGCGGCATCTGGATTCAACCATGACGTCCTCTCTGAGTCCTGTAATTCAGTATCAACAGACGTGTTCTTGTCGTCTTGTATTGATCCACAGAAGTTACTTCGCTTTTCTTCTTTCTCCTCACCTTCTTCATCCACTACTCTATTAGGCACTGGTAATTCCTCTGGAAGCTTCAAAGTTTCTTTTTTCTCCCAATAGGAATAACGCCTTGCTACAGGCTCCCTACTTGCCGATGTTGGTTTACTAATATAACTTCTTCTTTCCCTGTTAATTTCATACTTATATCTTTTCTCTGCTGTAACCGTTGCTGCCGTCTTCTCACTTGTCACCCTCTTGTAGCCTCCATTACTTCCGGAATATTCAGTTTTTCTGACAGTCTCTTGTGTTTTTCTCCAACCGCCATGTTTGTCCTTTGTAGCTCTTCCTAACGAACCACTGGAGTATTGGACATCTGTAGCTGCTCTTCCCCGGGACTCGTTCCCTGCCTGGACAGTCTTAGAAACCACACACAACCGGTACAGATCCGCGAAACAACGTGGGCGGTCTGCGAATATCAAACGCGATCTCTCTTGGGGATTCAGTCCTCCCAGAATTGCTTGTATTATTCCGTCTCGGGCAACCCTAATCTTAATACCCGGGCAGCTTTCCGTATGTCCTGCACGAAGTCCCCCAACGCCTCTCCGTTGGCCTGTAGGCGATAGAATGAATCTAACTTAAGCTGGGAACGTCGTCGATGGGGTATGAAGAAATCCAACACTTCTCCATGAAAAGCGTCGACACTGCCGCCCCGACGCAGAGTGTTGGTGACCAACCCTGCCAACGAACCCCGGCAATACGGGTATATAAGGGACAAGACCTCCCCATCGGACACACCTGGGAAATCTGCCAACTGCAGGAAAAGATCCAAGAAGACCAGAAATCCGTCCTCATCTATTCCATCTACCACCGAAAGTTTCTGGAGAACTCCTGAAAGGGGGTGGGGCAATTTCTGAAAGCATACCGCCGCCAGAATTGCACAATTCACAATACACAATCAACAAAACATAATTCCCACAAAACACCTAACACCCTACAAAATAATGACAATAATAACACAGGAATCAGAAAAAACTCGAGTACTATACTCTTCCTTCGAGCAGACTGCGGGTCCCCCTACCGTTGCGAGGACCCAGCCCACTTACCTGAACTGCTCTCAACAACACTACACATTAAGGAACGCGACACACACACTAACACACAACATGACAAAATCACCGACCAACGACAAATTCTCAAAAAAATTTGTAATGACTTCGGCTCCCGTATCTCGGAGGAGACCGACTGCCGATCGGGCCATACCGCATAAATGAAACACCTCCCCTATTATGGGCAAGGTAATACGCGAACCATTTCTCCACCTAGGCACAGATCTGCGATAATTCGCGTTTCCAAAGGAATGTCCCCCTTTAAAATTTCACACCGCGTGGCAATCTACCGTTCAACGATACCAACAGGCGGGCAAGTATATACACATATAATACACAAACCTTAAACCTAACAAGACATATTCACTTTTAGATATAGGGACTTTTAGAGATTCTTCTAAGTTCTATTCGAACCCCAAAATGTTTTCTGAGTTTGCAAGCCCCGTCACACCCAAAGGACTCAAGGGTTGACCCTAATCTCAACCACGCTCTGCTACCAAATGAAACCCCTCTTTAACTTTGACTTGTAAAAAAAAAATTTTTTTTTTGAAAAATTTTTTTTTGAAATTTTTTTTTTTAAAGAGGGGCCACAAGATAATTAAAACTAGGCCAAAGCCTAGAGAAGCCAAAAATGCGCTGGATCCAGTGAGACGGGACTTGCAATTAAAACTCACAAAATTAACAATCAATAAAATCCTTTTTTATTATTATATCTCCTTTAAAATTGTTACCTACAAAAATCAATAAATATGACATTTAGATTCTATGTTCTCCTTAAAAAATATTAATTGAAAAAATTTATTCTCCTTGAAAAATATTAATTGAAAAATTAATTCTCCTTAAAAAAAATATTAATTGAAAATTAATAGAGATAAAATCTATATTCTCCTTAACAATGTTAATTAAAAAATACTAAATATATATAAAACCTATGTTTTATATTTTCTTTTTAGCCCTAAATCTAACCCCCCCCCCCAAAAAATACACACGAATGTACAATACATACATAACCCCCAAAAATACACACGAATATACAATACATATACATGTTCCACAACACAGGACAATTATAACATCTATCTCTTGCCACACCCTTTTCCACGCCATGAGGTACATCATTAACAATTTATAAATATCCATATTGGGTTTTAATACTTAATATGTGTATAACATCTTATGTGTATAACTGATTATGTGATAACACCAGTGACCCAAGGACATAATAAATTCAAAAGTTGGCATAGTGCCTGATACTATTATAAAGTGCTGCCACATTGAGCACTTAGACTTGGAGTAATTATAATTAGAATACAGTGAACCCCCCCCCCAGTTATCATAATTAATTAAAAGAATTTAAATATTGATAAATTTTGTTAATTCTTGAAAACAGGAACGTGTCATAATGCCTTATAACCTATTAAAAGTAATTTGGCCCAAAGGCCGACATGTTCCTAGGCAAGATAGTGCATAACTCAACCTGTCCCAAGAGCATGTTCAACTCTGCATGAAAATGCACCTATACAGGATTAAACTGGTGACCCGACTTAACTACCAAAGAAACTGCTATCCCTATATGATCCAAACTGAATTTAAAAATGAGAAATTAAAACATAAAATGAAAACTAAATTGAACCAGTGAAATTACATGTTGATTGAATGAATTAGTAGCACTAATGAAACCCTTATACTGAAAATAAGAAGAAAATTTACACGTCTGAATGGTGAGCAGCCACAGATACATGTCAACCCCTGGGCTCACAATTTATACAACAGATTTACAAAATGTACAAAAGATTCCCCCCCAAGTCCACGCACTATTCTGTCCCGTTAACCGGGGACCCAATTAAAATGTTTAAAGCTTAAAGTCATTGTTGTAGAGTGACTCTATGTCCACTGGTTCTAGTGGGTTACATCACACTGTGTAAAAGTAAATTGGTTTTTTGTCACCTTATTTTTTCCATGGGTGTGAAGTGGTGTTATTCTGGTCTCATGTTAGTGTGTTGGTGGCCTATCCTCGCTATTCTCCTTCGGCAGATGAAGTTGAGAGAGAGTCTAGATGTTCATGTTCAGGAATGGGGCTGTTCCCCGTCTTCAGCGAGGGACCCGCAGATCTGTAGTTGTTTAGCCTGCCATAGATAGAAGATGGTGCAACGAAAAGCTCTTCTCTGTCGGAGAAGAAAGCAGGCGAAGCGAACAGATGGCCGACCAGCGAGAGACAATTTTAACCAAACCCAGTTCCGGGTTTCTCACTTGCAAACAGCGGCGAGCACTAGAGTGCAGCACTAACCGGGCACACTTAAATACCTTATTACTGTATAGTTTGCGTGTATCTGTTAAACACAGTATGGCATTTTTCGTCAGCTTTGGCGTTAAATGCCGAATACGCGCCGATCTATTTTAGACTCGGCACAACAGTAAGCACCACTACGAATATATAAAGTGAAAAATCATAAAAGTTCTAGTAATTAAAAAGCGCCAAATCTGTTGAACATTGGCACTCTAATGTCGATTGGGAACGAACCAGACAAACAAGGACCATGCTGTAGGAAGTAAACGGTGACGCAGCAAGAAAATTGTACTCCTGAGGAGGACGTCAGAGGAGAATCTGTACAAACGTCGAGAAGAGAGCATAAACCGCCACAATGGATTTCAGGTCAAGGCTTAAATAGGCTACATCGGGCTGTGGAACACCGTGTGTACTTAAAGTGTACTGATCATTGCCTTAACGTCAGACAAAATAATATCAACTGCTTTCGCCAAAGATGATGAATACTCAACTGTTTGGTAAACTGCAAGAAACATATCACTTATCAATTATCTTACGAGACGGAAAGTAGCAACGACCGACGATGGGTGTAGAATATAATGCCCCAAACAAGTCTCGCATGTACGTGCATATATATACGCACATATATATGCATCCTTACAATAATGTACTGTGAGTGTGTGTGTGTGTGTCAGACAGGCCGTCAGAGACAGTAAGAGATCCAAGGCTTCAATTTGGTTTCCTTGCTCCAATTTCTTCATTTTTTCTTGTTTTCCTCTTATGACGCACTCACTCACCCCCCCCCAACACACTCACACACAGGATGTTAAGGTAGGATAAAACAAAGATTTGCAACATTTCATAGAATAATCCCTTTTCCCTTTCTGCTTACAGCGCGTTCAATTTATACAAGCTACGTCCCGACAATATATTTTGTTCGGGATTAAGCCCCAATGACACGGTAACTTGAATTCCCTTGACGCTCATTTTATCCTGCTCAGGCCAAAATTGAAATATACTTTAATATAAAATTAAAATTAAATTTATACATTGTATATTCACATACCCATCGCGTAATATTCACTTACCCTATATTAATAGGTACGTCTATGTATGTTTTATATGTACATATTTGTGTGTGTGGGTGTGTGTGTGTGGGTGCGTGGGTGTGGGTGTGTGTGTGTGTGTGTGGGTGTGTGGGTGTGGGTGTGGGTGTGTGGGTGTGCGTGCGCTCGTGCTTGTATATAAGTTACAAGCAGTATTTATATGTGCTCTTGTAGGTTTTTCGCAACCTGACCGAGGGCTGACGGTAACATATCGACATCATTATTTTGCGATGTGTACAACTACATTCTTGTGGACATGAGGAAAACAAGAACGCTTATTATATGTATATTTATATTCACACGGCAATAAGTTATATCAATAAGTAAGTGAAAATTTCGATCGAAATAAAACAAATTGTCCCTGACGGAAAGATGTTAGAGACGCTCAAACAGTGACCTCATTATCATGATAAATTACTTCGTTTCCATTCATAGATATGGTTATATTCCATTTATTTGACAGAGAATAAACGTTACATTAGCGGCCTTAACGTTCTAGCCGTTTGTAACATTACACATTGTTCGCCCAGTGAAAAGATATTTCTCACCAGAATAACGCCAACCCGGTTACAACCTGTATTAAAACTAATTAACGACATAACTTATCACCACTTCCCGGTGATAAATCGAGTCTCTAGAGATATCCACGTAATGCAATGCAAATTCCAGCCTCTAAACGTACAACTAGACAATGAGAAATGAAGCAAAACGAGGACGATACATTATTTCTGTAGCTGTAGCAGTTATCGTATAATGAGTAATTTTCATTGGTAGAGACAGGTTTTGAAATAAAATTAAGAATTACGTAATCTGCCTTGTTACGGATAATGTAGACCTACGTTTGTTGATCTTAGTGAATGTCCTGATTCTCTGTGTTCCTACTATTGTTGTATTATGTTCCTCGTCTTAAAAATAACACCTCAGTCTCTTTCCTATAACTTAATAATAGAAATCTGCTTTGAACAGTGAAATAAAATTATAGTTACAGTGTTGTTAATGGGCAGGCTTGCGGCTGCAGGAGTTTGGAAGTTAAGACTCTTAAAGCCTTGGATTTCGTTCTCCGTTACTTAACTAAATATAATTAATTCACTACCTACTCGGAAAACAAAGTTTTTTATGGGTAAAAACTTAAAAGTTTTACCTTATAGCCTGAACCAGTTTTCGCTTTTAAAAATCTTCTTCAGAGGCTGCCGCTGGGAGTACTGTCCGTCTTGTTCTTGGAGACGGTATCGACTTTTGAACGATCGATGTTGTGTGTGGGTGTATGTGTTCGAAAAATGCGTGTGATTTGAATTATGTCTGTTCGTTTAGGATGTCGTTTTTATGTGTTTTCGTGTGATTGTATATTTCCAGTTGTTCAAGAGTGTCTAGTTTTCTGCCTTTTGTGTGTACGTGTAGAATGTCCATGTTATTGTCGATGTTTTTGTATGTGTGGTTTGCTTCAATGAGGTGGTTTGCAAAGGTGGATTCTGTAGTGGAGTGTAGTGCCTTTGTGTGTTCAATGTATCTTTGTTTGAAGCTACCACCTGTCTGGCCTATGTAGAATTTGTTGCAATCCGAGCAGTTTAGTTTGTAAACACCAGCTAGATCGAATTTGTTTTGTGCTTTGTGTGTGTGTGTTTTGATAGTGTGTGTTTTGATAGTGTGTGTTCTGTTTTGTTTGTAGTTTTTGTAACGTCTTTTCGCCGCGTTACAAATCAAGGGAACCCCTCGTAATTAAACTCCGTTAATTAGATGGGCTGCCTACGTTGTAACAGAATTGATCACAAATAATTAATGTAACAAATTACTTACTAACTGTGTAAGGAAACAATGGCAAGGTATACAATTGATTTAAGCACTCCTCATATGTGTGTAACAAGAAGACTTCTCTTTATTTAACATTTAAAAACATATACTGACAGATCCCATGACATTACTAATTCAATTATTAAGTTATTTGAAAGGTTTCTTTACACTTTGAGATCAAACTTGATTTTATATAGCTATACCTCGGATCCGGGTCAACTTTCTGTATTTCTGTAATTAAGACTTTTACTTATACTCATTTCATGATATTAGCTTGCAAGACTTTCTTTTATTCAACCATTGGAAGAATGGTATTATTGCTTGAATTATATTACTCTACATTAGCATATAAACTGTTACCACGTATGAAGTTAGAATAGTTACATGAAATTCTTAGATTTAATTTATAAGTCTTTACAAAGTTAATAGTTTCTGAAAAGTCTCTTTCAAGATGTGTTGTGTAACAAATATTAGTAACCCTCGATAGACAGGCTATCGAGTCACCTTTTAATCGGTATGCAGAAGACTCGTCCTGGGGTATCCGTCTTGGGAAACAGGAACAGCTACGTCGTCATCTCGGCCTGGCCTTCCTCTGTAAAGGGCTCCAAAAGTTCGCAGGTTGAACAATATGTCGTGTAGATATCTACGATGATCTTGTAGATTCTCGGATGTCCTGATCTGCATATTCTGTCACGTGCAGTAGAGTTTGTGGCTTCTGATAGTTCACATCTCCGGGTATGACTTTGGAATTGTTGTTATTTGTTGATGCACGAAGTCATCTTGTGTTACACTCCTTTTTTACGTTTCGATTTTTTTTTACTTTACATTTCTTGTCTATTTACATGACTATATTAATTAACACATCCAGATGCTTTAAACAGCTACATCTGGTACACCATCTTAAGGTGAGACAAAATATAGTTAACATATTTTAAGCGCACAGCTCCTACGTCTATACTGTACGAAGTCACCATTGCAAGAGAGAGAAATTCCGCTCCCTTCGCCTGGTACTGGGCAAAAGTTAGTGGGACAATTTCCGCGCGAGAATATAGTTCCTAACTATATTTAAGTTAACATGTTTATTTATACAAACTATCCCTAAACAACTATACATAATTTAAATCAGTTGTTTTAGCGACTATTTATGTCTTCAGTTTTTTAATTATTAACATTAGTTTTTTTTATCTTATTCTAACTCACACAAGACTCGGAAAACATGTCGAGTCTGGAATCAACAGGACAGCGCCTGCTTACAAGCAAAGGGTTAAATACGATATTCATAACTCTTTACAATTTATCTTTTTATTAGAGTATCTTCTAAATAACTAATTACTGCTTCCTCTCATACTGAGTACATACAGGTATTTTATATTAATACAGTGAGATTTAAATGGCTTAAGAACTCGCAACCTTAATTTTTTTTAAATTTTTATTTTCTTGATTATTTCTTTTATTTAAATCGTCACATACTCCACCGCTTAAATTGCACGCTACGGTTAAGCTTTTTGAGTCTAACTCACTATTGGGGACTGGGATATTGAATGGGGTTAGTGTGTGTAATTTCTTTCACATAGTTGTCGTACACTTTACAACGTTGTCCACATAGTTATTACCTATAGTTACAACACAGTACACTTTATATTCTTATGAACTACCTTTTTTTTTTACATACTATTTACACTAAATATTTACACAATTAAAACACAAAACTCTTTCTTATCTCTATCACTTAATTTTACTACCGGTTTTTTTGTTTGTCTTACTCTCTCTTCTATAGAGTAACTTTCTAAATCTTTTACTATTTAGAATTCTATCTTTTCTTCTGTGAGTCCTATATAACTCATGTAGTTAATGAGTGTTAGTACCCATCTAGTTAATGATTATTGATTAATGCATGCTTCGCAGAACTGGAACTCAGGTTGATCAGGCCTCGTTTCCAAACTCTACGTTTTACATTTTTTTTACGTGGATTCAGAAATATAATTTTCTTTACTGCCTAGTATTCCCTTTTCTTTTTGGGTTATACTATACCGTCACTTCTTCTTATACAACTTTAGTTGCGAAATATGCGTTCTCCGCACATATTTCTGAGTTGCAGGTTCGCACAGGGCTACTGTAACTGGAGTTAGGTACTTTTGGATTTGGTAAGGGCCACACCATCTGAATGATAGTTTCGAGGTGGTCTTATCAATCGCACTACTAATGGGGTGAGTCTTGTACATTACTAAGTCACCTACTTGGTATCTGACTGAGTTGCTATGATTACCTTTCTCGTGGTATCTTCTGGATTTTTCCAAGCTTGCTCTTAAGTTAGAGCGGGCTTTGTTCCATATTCGCTTTATCTGCTTATCCGTTATTTGCGGAGGCAGCAGATCGTGTATATTCCATCTTGTGGACAAAGGGTGGTTTGGTCGATACTTGTATAGTAACTCGAACGGGGTCGACTTGTGACCTTCGTGGTAAGCTGAATTAAAAGCGTATTGAATCCAGGATAGATTTTGGTCCCACGACGTGTGATCGTTCGCATGATAGGCGATTAGCGCAGATTTGAGGTTTCGTAGATACCTTTCAGCAATATTGCCTTGCGGTCGATACTCTGTAGTGGTTATATGGTCTATCCCTAACTTGAAACACATATTCCTAAATTCTTTTGCTTTAAACTGCGGGCCGTTATCAGATACTATATGTACTGGAGTACCGTAATCTTTAAATAATCTTTCCTGTAGTATTTTAACTGTTGTCGACGCTAATGCTCGTCGCATGGGATACATCCAAACAAATTTGGTGAACGAATCTACACATATCAGTAACATGGTATTTCCTGATTTGGATCGTGGATACGGACCTGAGAAATCTAGATAAAGTTTCGAAAAAGGGGTCTTTGGGATTTCTGATATCCATTGGCTTACTTGAGTATTTCTGGCGGGTTTGCTAAGGGCGCATAATGAACATTTCTTTACGAAGGTAGCTATTTCGCAGTTCATATTGTTCCAATGATATTCCTTTCGAATACGATGTATCGTCTTATTGATTCCCATATGGGCTCCTATGGTAGATGAATGGAAGTATTCCATTAGCATGGGCTTAATTACATCCGGGGCTATTATTCTTAATTCCTTTCCGTCTCTTATTTTGAGACACAGTACATTCTTACTCAATACGTACTTCTCGGATTTAATACCTTGGGTAAGTTGTTCTATAATAGGCTTCAGTAAGGGGTCTTGTTGTTGATATAGGGCAATGTTAGTAAAGGCAAGGGGGAATTCAGTAATTACGGCGTTCGCACTTGCTATTTCCGGCTTCACTACGTTTTCGGAAGTTTTAGTGGGTGACTGGAACATACGGGACAGGGTATCGGCGACTACATTTTGAGTACCTTTAATATGCTGCACTCTGAATTTGTAGCAGTTTAATTTCAATATCCATCTGCCAATTCGTCCTAATTGTTTAGGGTGATTCAATAACCATGATAACGCCTGATTGTCGGTTTCTAAAAGAAATTCTTTATGTTCTAGGAAGGGTTTAAACTTTTCGAATGCAAAAACAATTGCTAAACATTCCAATTCATATGCAGAATACTTTCTTTCTTGATCGCTCAGTGTTCGTGATGCATAACTAATTGGTAGTCTACAGTTATCTATCTCTTGGTATATCACTGCACCTAACGCTACACTGGAACTGTCGGTTTGCACGACGAATGGTTTTGTGAAATCAGCTAATTGCAAAACTGGGGGAGATATAATGCTTTCTTTAAGTTGCTCAAACGCGTTTTGATGTATTGAGCTCCATTCGAACTTCGTTCCCTTCTTTCGTAAGGAGTTTAGGGGTGCTGCTATTTCGGCAAGATGGGGAATGTATTTGTGGAAATAATTCACCATACCTAAAAATCGGGCTATACCTTTTGCATCTCGTGGGGGAGCAAATTCTCTAATAGCACGGGTACGTTCGGGGTCAATGCTTACCTTTCCATTCGCTTTCACTATGTGTCCTAAGAAAGAAAACTGAGGGACAGCAAAACTTACCTTATTTGGGTTCACCGTTAATCCTGCTCTTAGTAAACGAGATAACACTTCACGCAAATGTCTGAGATGTTGTTCCATTGATTCACTGTATATTACGATGTCGTCCAAATAGTGGTACACATATTTAAATTTAATGTCGTGAAATATCTTCTCCAATAGTCTACTACATACGGAACTTCCTTGAGATATTCCAAAGGGTACCCTAGTAAATTGGTACAAGTTAAAAGGAACTGCAAACGCGGTTAGACGTTTGGATTCTCCTGAAAGAGGTATTTGGTGAAAAGCTTGATTTAGATCCATTACCGTAAAAACCATTGCTTTAGTAAAATAATGAAACGCACTATGGATGTCTGGAAGAGGGATTGATTCAAATTCTATTCTTTTATTTAATTGCCTGTAGTCTACAACTAGTCGGTGTTTATCTGGTCCTTTCGGTACTGAAAAGGAGGGTGAAGAATATGGGGACGTAGAGGGTTCTATGACTCCTTGATCCAATAACTTATTGATATGGTTTCGCATGACTTCCATCTTGGGGGGGGCGACAACTTGTACGGGGGTAGTCGTATTACTTTCTGATCACTCAGATTAATTTTATACTCTATTAGGTCCGTCAGTCCTAGTTTTGGTGTAAGAACCGAGGAAAATTCTTTTATTAGTTTTACTATTTTGACTCTATCTCTTCGTTCTAGGTGAGATAAATCTGAATCTTGGTGTATTACATGTGCAGTAGATGAACAACGTTTATCTTCATTACTATCAAATTTATGTTTTCTTGTACGGTCAAATCTGAAATAAAATTCTCGCTCGTAGATGTCAAGAATCATTCCTGTCTTACTAATAAAATCTGCACCTAATATTAAATCAGGTCCTAATTCTTTACATACTAACATTGTAAATATCCAACTTAGGTTTTTTATTTTAACCTTAACGGTAATGCTCAGGTTTATATTTATTTTACGTTTATCAGCGGTAGCACACTTTATATTCACAGGTTGGTTCCGTTTTACTAGATGATGTTTAGCTAACATGTCCGCTAATTCTTGGCTGATTAAGCTTCTACTAGATCCCGAATCAATTAAGGCGATGGGGGATGTAACGCCTAAGTCGACTCGTATTAATGGTAGTAGATTTTTTTTCCATTTACATCTATTAATCGCATTACACTTTTCACGAAATTCTCGCACATAGGGGTCGATTTCTTTCGCACCTTTTTTGTTTTTCACTTGGTTACAGAATAATTCATTCTTATTATTATTATTGGTTTCTTTTAGTTTACCCAATTTTGAGTAGCTGCGGAAGACACAGGTTTTCGGGTCTCCCTGCCTTACATGTTTTTTGAATTGGGGTTTATTCCGTTCCAATGGCTTACTTTTGCACTCTCTTCTTATGTGCCCATATTTGCCACAATTATAACAGGTGGGTTTTCTGCGAGGTGGGTACTTGGTTTCCGCTTTATCTGGGTTTACAGTTAACTTACCAGCTTTGCGCACATGGTGAGGTCTACTAGAAACTTGTCTTTCATACGAGGTTGTTACATCAGGCAGTAGTGCTCGCAATTGATGTCTACTAGTTCCAGAGGTTTTCATTGCTTCTCTATTTTGATCTGAGTACCATACATTTGAAGAATGGATACTGCACTGTTCTAGATCAGCAATAGTATTGGGTCTATTCATCAATGATAGTCGAGATCTTTCTTCGGGTGACACTCCTATTAAAATGGTGTCCACCAGTTGTGTTTCATTCCAGCTTACACGTAGTAGTCGAGAGGACTCCCTAATATCGGAGATGTAGTGAGCTAATCTCTCCTGATGTCCTTGTACTCGGAGTACTGTCTTCCTTTTTATTTCTTCATAGATGCCGGTGGGAATAAAGTATTTTATTAAAGAGCTATGTAGCTCTTCTACTGGGAAAGTAGAGGTTAGGGCTTCTAGCACACGATTTTTTAACGGGGGTTTACACTTTGGTAACAGAACTTGTAAAATTTGCCAGTCATTCAGCTGCTGTAGATCCTTTATCTGAAGAAGATAACTAATAAATGTTAGTAACTTGGAAACATTTAAACCATCTGTATAGGGGATTTCGGTTAAAATCTTCTCCACAGGGTGAGTCATTTTTCCGTATAGATCTGCGTTATAGTTCATAGGGGTAATTCCTCGATGAGGGCGATTAGATTCATTGGGGGTGTTGGTCAATTCATTATTTCCGGGACGATACTGAAAATGCTCGGGAGGAGGGACATTTACATCTGTATCAGTTTTTTGTTCTGGGTTCGCTTGCACTTGCGATACGATAGGTGAGTTCCGATCCGAGTTAGGCGGAGGTAAACCAGTGGTGGGGGATTGTACTGGGGAGATGTGTAATTTCATTAATGATTTCTCTATTTCGTCCATCCTGAATGAATCGGATTTTTGTCTTAAATCGTTGATAATTGAAGGTAAGCGGCGTAGAGCTTCGTCTGCTAGCTTTTGTACATCAACGGGTATTTCTGTGAGATTCGGCCAGATCGACAAATTTTTTATTCGCCTGGTTAAATGCTCTATTCTCTGGGTAGTCCGCAAAATTTTTGCCGGAGATTTCTCGTCATGGAGTGTTTGAGACAATAAGTATAGTTCACTATACTTGGCATTACAAATTTCTTTCTCGCTTTCATAATCGAGTTGGCTTAGATTGTTTAATTGCACGGGCGCATCAAATCCACATTCGCGAATTGAACTTCGTAATTCCGCGACTGTTACATCAGCATGGGGTAGTCCACGCAAAAGGGCTTCGTAAGACAGCTCGTCTTTTAGTAACAAATCCGGGTTAAATTGGGCCATTTTGTTCTAACACATTAGCACGTACTTACAATTAATACTAGTATATTACACATATATTACATATACATATAATAAATTCATAAGTAATCAATTTACACAAATTAGAAAAGAACAATTTCTCTTCTAAGGGAGAGACAGAAATCACACACACATATCTTTCAATGTTAAATAGCCGATCAGCTGTTTACTGGAATGTAGGTCAGAGGGTGGCCTACATATTTAGTTAACTAAGGAGGGTTGAGCGTGTCAGTGAGAGAGGGGGTTTTACTCTTATTGTTCTCCACAATGCGACTGAATAACACAACTACTGTATACGTACTCTAAACCGGTATAAACACGAGAGAAGGGGAGCGCAATCTTATGCAATACATTTATTATTACTACGCTTGGCAACACTTTGGCTCCGTTCATTCATAAACTTTTCTCAATTAAATAATTACTTATTTTGTTCACAAGTTTTAAATCACGAACTTCTACTTAATTACTTTATTATTATTAACAAAGGTATTTTTAATCAAATTTTTTTTTTATAACACATACTAGTGTATGTAAGCTAGATAGTTGGACATACACTGTGCAGAATGATTCAGGAAACAACAGGTCATAGATTGTCGTAAACAAACCTGTTACAGATTGTTCTGTTGACCAAAATTGTTATGCTTGGTCACAATTCATGTATGCAAGTACTTACATCGAATTATGCAGGTTCCTACTGGCCTATAGAATGCAAAAGCTACATGCATTGTATGACGCTAAGGATATTTTACTTATACATACTACCATCTACGTCACTTAATACACTATTAAATATGTTTTGAACATTACATTTATTAAAGTAACTTTCTGAGTGCATATATCAATATTATATATTTAGTTATTGATCTTACAATTTATCCACGCATAGTGAATGCAATTTTGTTTGTGACACTATATACACAATTAAAACTCTTTCCTTTGTTTCCTTTATTTTTTTTTGAATGACGCAATTTTGTTTGCTTAAAACACCTTTATAAAATTTAGCATTATAACAATTACCCTTTTATTTTTTTACATGTAAGCAGAGTGGCGCAGTTTTGTAACGTCTTTTCGCCGCGTTACAAATCCAGGGAACCCCTCGTAATTAAACTCCGTTAATTAGATGGGCTGCCTACGTTGTAACAGAATTGATCACAAATAATTAATGTAACAAATTACTTACTAACTGTGTAAGGAAACAATGGCAAGGTATACAATTGATTTAAGCACTCCTCATATGTGTGTAACAAGAAGACTTCTCTTTATTTAACATTTAAAAACATATACTGACAGATCCCATGACATTACTAATTCAATTATTAAGTTATTTGAAAGGTTTCTTTACACTTTGAGATCAAACTTGATTTTATATAGCTATACCTCGGATCCGGGTCAACTTTCTGTATTTCTGTAATTAAGACTTTTACTTATACTCATTTCATGATATTAGCTTGCAAGACTTTCTTTTATTCAACCATTGGAAGAATGGTATTATTGCTTGAATTATATTACTCTACATTAGCATATAAACTGTTACCACGTATGAAGTTAGAATAGTTACATGAAATTCTTAGATTTAATTTATAAGTCTTTACAAAGTTAATAGTTTCTGAAAAGTCTCTTTCAAGATGTGTTGTGTAACAAATATTAGTAACCCTCGATAGACAGGCTATCGAGTCACCTTTTAATCGGTATGCAGAAGACTCGTCCTGGGGTATCCGTCTTGGGAAACAGGAACAGCTACGTCGTCATCTCGGCCTGGCCTTCCTCTGTAAAGGGCTCCAAAAGTTCGCAGGTTGAACAATATGTCGTGTAGATATCTACGATGATCTTGTAGATTCTCGGATGTCCTGATCTGCATATTCTGTCACGTGCAGTAGAGTTTGTGGCTTCTGATAGTTCACATCTCCGGGTATGACTTTGGAATTGTTGTTATTTGTTGATGCACGAAGTCATCTTGTGTTACACTCCTTTTTTACGTTTCGATTTTTTTTTACTTTACATTTCTTGTCTATTTACATGACTATATTAATTAACACATCCAGATGCTTTAAACAGCTACATCTGGTACACCATCTTAAGGTGAGACAAAATATAGTTAACATATTTTAAGCGCACAGCTCCTACGTCTATACTGTACGAAGTCACCATTGCAAGAGAGAGAAATTCCGCTCCCTTCGCCTGGTACTGGGCAAAAGTTAGTGGGACAATTTCCGCGCGAGAATATAGTTCCTAACTATATTTAAGTTAACATGTTTATTTATACAAACTATCCCTAAACAACTATACATAATTTAAATCAGTTGTTTTAGCGACTATTTATGTCTTCAGTTTTTTAATTATTAACATTAGTTTTTTTTATCTTATTCTAACTCACACAAGACTCGGAAAACATGTCGAGTCTGGAATCAACAGGACAGCGCCTGCTTACAAGCAAAGGGTTAAATACGATATTCATAACTCTTTACAATTTATCTTTTTATTAGAGTATCTTCTAAATAACTAATTACTGCTTCCTCTCATACTGAGTACATACAGGTATTTTATATTAATACAGTGAGATTTAAATGGCTTAAGAGCTCGCAACCTTAATTTTTTTTAAATTTTTATTTTCTTGATTATTTCTTTTATTTAAATCGTCACATTTTGTATGCGATTCTGTATCCTGCCTGTTTGAATTTGTGGGCTATTTTTTCAGTTTGGTTATTGATGTATGTTAGTGTTATGAATTTGTTGTTTTCTGTCTTTGTCTGTTGTTTGTTTTGTGTAGGAGTTTATTGACTATTGTTCTGTTGTATCCGTTGGATTCTACTAGATATTTTATCGTGGTTGGTTCGTCTTTGTAGTCTTTTTCATCTAGTGGGGTGTTGTTAAGTCTATGTATCATAGTTCTGAAGGAAACCTATTGATAATTGTCGATAGTTGCCGTCCGTTAAATACGTTAAGTTTAAACATTTTAACAGTAAAAATGAAATTTCTGATTCATTCAAAAATCATTATTTTCAGAAATAAATATTTTCAGGTTTGTTACATTCACCACACAACATTTATATTCCAGTCGTACGTTTAACCAGTTCCAACGCTGATGTATTATTTAAAGAGGTCCCAGCTATGTTATTTTACACTCCATTTTCCTGCTACGATAACAGCAGTGCGTGTGAATTCAGCAATGTGTTATTTCTGTCTACGTAAGCAGTATGTCGTCTGATTTGAATTTCTTTGTGGGGACGTCAAATCCCAAGCTTATTTTGCATTGTCGGCTGTGAGAATTCCTTCATATCACTGAAAAACACTTGAGTCAACTGTAAGGTAGTGAGACTCCTTGCCTCTTTGCCAGTCGAGACGATCGAATATCTCTTTTGAATTTAATTCTGAACAGTTAACAAACTCTAATAACTGAAGTAATTCTTTCGTTTTTCGTTTGTTTGCCGCTATTAGTGGTTCTTCTGTAATATTGTTACGACGGTCACACTGATCGTCGTAGGGTACGGTGGAAAACAAAATACAAGACACCAATTAAGTCACTAAGCACCAGCACTAATACAGTTTATAATCAACTTGTATAATAATCTGAGCAAAATGTGTCTACACGCAATAATAATGCCAACTAATAGAGTCCCGCACAGTTGTAACACAAATACACTTCACTACAATACTTCGAACCTCACTTGCATAAATCCCCCGCTCACTGAGTAATCGCTGACGTAAACTGAAACTAAGCGTCACTGAATGCTTACATTTATACCCAGCTGAGATTCAAGAATAACTGTCACATAGAATGATGTGTTAAACAAACAAGCGCTCCCGAGTCCACTAGAAACAGTGTCCTTGAATTCATTACGCTGACTGACGTGTGATAAGAGTCACGTAATCGTCTTTCATCACAAATCAGCAGCAATATGTACGTACATACAAATTATAATACAGTTGGGCTCTGCTGGGATAGCCGAGATAGTTTTAGAACGTTCCGTATTACGTAACAATATTATTATTACCTTACTGTTAACACTACACAATAACAACAAACTACTACTACTACTAGTACTACTACTAATAATAATAATAATCATCATCATCATCAGCAGCAGCAGCAGCAGCAGCAGCACCATCATCATAATCATAATCGTTATAACAATAATAATAAAAAGTACGAGAAAATATTTTCCTTTACCAAGCGGATATATCTGAACTATAGCGTACCAATTAGCGAAAGCCAATTGTCTTGCAGATGCTTTCTCGAAAAAGTCACGAGTCTCAGAGTATTTTTGGCACGGGATAAAAATATGCTTTCATTTAGAAACCTGTAACAACATCCTACAACCGAACTGTCGGATTCTGCAGAGAGAAGGTCAAATACTTCTTTGATATTTTACAATCCGATGTGGACAAACACATCATTCAACCCGACTGCATCTTAAATGTCGATGAAACAGGACTAACTGTTGTGCAGTCCCCAGTTCCATGCACATCAAGGAAAACAACAAATGGCGCAATCAGCTCGGCAAATCGAGATTCGTTAGTTACAGTACGGAAACAGATGGGATCTGTGTTCCACTGTTTTTTTTTTTTTTTTTTTTTTTTTTTTAATGGTCACCACACCTCATGCGACCCATTGGAAGACGCAGGTTCCATTGGAAGACGCCATCCACCCGGTTGGATGTATTGGATGTAGAGTAACCTGTTGACAGAATGGTTTCACCATTTCGTTCACACACTAGACCATTTGTACTCTCGTGTTCTGTTTATTCTCAATGGCCTTATGCCCGCTCAAGAGAGTTGGGTACTGAACTTGGCAAGAGAGAATTAATTCTCCTCAGTGTGTATTCTTCCTCACATGTTCCAGAAACTCCAGCCTCTGGGTAGCACTTTGATGAGACCGCTGGAAACATATTACAATGGGGTTTCACAAGATGCGCGCGGCGGTCAAACAATCTCAAATTTGGCATACAAGGTGCTCACGGCGGTCAATGGGTCCTTTCCGACGGTTAGTACAAAGTGCGCGCGACGGTTATTTTGGTCGCTCTAAGCCAGCTGTGAAAAGAAAAGAGGGCTGCTGATTTATAAATTGTTATTTTGTTACTTTCGTAGTTGCATATAAGTTAATAAAGCTGAAATTAGTATATGTGTTGTGGTTAGATTCAAGAATTAGCAATTTGGCCGTTGGAACTGCTAATATGGAATTATTCGAAGTTATACGTTGTAACACACATTTTTGTTACAATACCTTTAGTAAACTTATGTTGTTAGTTTGAATCGTACAGTAGAAAAGACTATAAAATATGCAATACAAAACCTCACACAGTGCAATATTTCTATAATCACTACAATACAAAACTTAAAAACTTAAATACTAAAATAGGCCTATGCTATTACAGAAAGCTTTACTCATTATATATATATATATATATATATATATATTATAACAACACAAACATTGATATATAATTTAATTTGTGTAGCCCCACGTTCAGGGCCAATTTATATAACATAACAAATTATATAATGTATTGAATTCATGGGTGTAATCGTAATAAGAAGATGATACGTTATTTAAGTTTAAAATTGTTCCATTATTTATTTTTATTAAACAAAATTTTTCATTTCGCATATAGAAATACTACTCATTATTATATCGTTTGTACGACTCCTTCGTACACAACTTATAGGTAACAATTTACATACACAGGTTATACATAAATCTTATTATCTAATTTTAATTAATTGAATATTCATTTTGCTCTCGGCTTACTCATTGTGTGATCATCTTTTTGCAATTTCTGATTAATTTACTTTAATAATGAAGTTACTTGTATTCCAATTTCTTTAATATTAATTAGTTTTAAAACTTTCTACTACATATGCATTCTCCTTTATCAACCAAGACTTTAATAATTACGTTAACTCAAAAAAACAAATATTTCTCTTATCATTTATGTTACTCTCAATTACTAAATTTTATACAAGAGATATTATTCTAAATTTTACTCTGATTTTACATTTATGTACAATTAGTTATTTTAATACAGGTTGAATGTCTTTCATTCTAACTTTAATTAGTGTCTTTCAAATGTCTGTAATTACATTGGTTTTTCATCACACCGTTTGACGTGGTTAATCATCCGTACGTCCTCCTTTGGTCCTCAGTCTGTGTCCTCCGTGTCCTCTTGGTCCTCTGGTCGGATTCTACTGCATGTACGGTTTACTAGTCGTCACGCCTCACATCATATGCTGCGGGTGTGTGTCCATAGACCTCCTCGTATGTGCTCTGCTGCTCTGGTTGGACTTCAGTTTGTCCTGTGCCTCTTACTATAAATTTAAATTAGCGTCGTCGACTGACATAGCCTCCTGTGGCAACGGTTGAATCGAGAAGAAGAAACTTTATTAGCGCGACCTGGTATTTATAGTCAGGTCGTGCAAAAACTCATGTCTGAACAATTTTTAACTTGTCAGATTTTGTCGACTTCCCCCACTCTGGTTCAATTCACTATTTTCGCCTATCTTCGCGAATTACGAAGTTGTTTCACATCACTCGATGCTCAATCGATCACTAATTTTTATATGTTTACTGTACGTAAATTACACTTCTTTATTTTAATTACAAAAAGAGCTATTCACTTTTTACGTATAGTAATTGCACTTTTCGTCATTTCGGCACGGTCTTTTAACCCTTTGTTCACCTTTTCTATACACTTTGGTGTCTTTTGTTTTACCCTATCGTACATATTTTCCTTATAATTAAAATAAAATATAAAACTATTCTACTTGAAAAGGGTTGGTTACATTTCAGGAACGGACAGGCTTCACACACACAAACAAAATACGCGTGTACACAACGCTAGCGACAGGTGCGTCGGGAATGCGTGTCCATGCATGAATTCTGCGCTCCCTATTTTTAACTGCGATACAGCTTGTGCAATCTGAATCATGTTTATTTATTCATATTTATTTATTTTTATTATTTATTTCATTTATTTTTGCAATTCATAGTACCGTTAATGGTTGTACCGTTGCAATTATATATGCATGTATGTATCATGTTTTTTTTTATAAATTATAACTTAGTGTCTTTGTGTTTATACCGACATACGTAGTAATTTTTATGTCTTTCAGTACCTCTAGAAAAGCAAAAACATTGGGATGTGGGTCACTGAATATGTTTGCTAACGTTGAATGAAACGCTTCACATTTTTTGGGACAGGCGCTGTACCTTCAGTGACTAACGATTGTTTAGCCCTACATACAGTATTCACAAAGGTGAATGTTTATGTATATTAGCAAGAAGCCTACTTTTTTAGTAAATATACTTTAACAGAAATTAAATGAATAAGACAAAAATATTTAGATGCCAGAAGGCATCCGTTTATACTGTTCAAGTAGCATGTACGTTCATAGTTTTTGTTGTTCATGTATTTCAGTTTAATTAAAATTTTAATGCTTGACGATCTCGTATGAGAGGTACATAGCCTATGTCTGAAGAGATGGAACGATCGTTCCGAAACGCGTTGCAAAGCTACTAGAAGAAGTCATAAGACGGAACTGAAATAAGAGAATATATTAAGTAAATAAAATGTTCTCTCGCGTGCACCTTGTATACACCCCAAGAGTTGCCTCCGCGCGCACTTTGTATAGACCTTTTTGAGGTTGTAAAGTGTCTCTTCAAAATCCCTTGACCGCCGCGCGCACCTTGTATAAACCCATTACAATGAATGTGCTTAAGGAAAAACAGTTCTCCGGACAACGTTCCTCATCCCGTCACTGCTATATGTGTAAATTTTGCTACAACTATAAATTTTTGGAAGACCAGGAGCCAGACAGCTTCGAACGCAACTAAAGGTTTTGAAGTGACTGGAATCTATCCTCTCAATCCTCACATTTCCAAAGACTTAGATTTTATTGACTCTGAGCAAAACCCTCCTTTAAACCCTGATTATCGTAAACCAATTTCTTTTCCTTCTGCTGCATTTGTTCTCTTCCTGCTTCTTCTGTCATAATTGTTACATGTAAGACATCCCTCGCCGATGCCTCATCTACATCTGGTGTTCCCACTCCAACCGGTGTTCACCAAGACATCACTCCAATGTTACTTGCACGTAATATATCCGGCAACAAATTAACTCCTTGGAGTAGTTTCTCCAGTGTCAATGGTAAAAAGTTAAAGGAACACATGGAAAATAGAGTAGTTCAGCAGCTATCATCACCTGATCACTAAATAAAAATAAACTTACTGATTTACGTTCTTACTCTCTGGAAAATGTGTCAGTAAAAAGAAAACAAGATGAAATAAACAAAAAAGGACTGTGAAAGCGCGAAGAAAATTGGCGTTACGTAAAGACGGGAAAAGCGATCAGCAGCGTGATACTTCTGATTCTGAACATCAGGGGCAATCAGTTTAGTCGATGATGATATTTCACCCATATGCAGTAGCATTCCTGATGGAAAAACCAGTTGAGGGTCAGGGTGTAGTATGTATATTTTGTTCATACATTTGGATGTATTCGGATTTCGGAACCGCGAAAGTGAGTCATGTGCATAACGTGTAATTTGTGGGCCCATAACAAATGTGCTGGGTATGGCGGTGTTTACACTGTGACTAATGCAATAGCTTTTATTGTAAGCTTACTTTAATTTTCTTTAATTAGAATGTTTTGATTTGTTTATATACTTGTTGACTTTTTCATTTCTCTAGAATTGTCCCTCATAATTTACAAGTCTAATAAAGTAAGAAGGATAGGGAAAGAGCTTATGTTCATGGTTACTTACATTCAATTAAAATATTATTTACAGAGGTGATCCTAGCTCCAAAATTTGGTAATGACTGAATCCTTAATTGACAAAAATACGGTCTAAATATAGACAACTTTTTGAAATTTCTAGCGTCCAACGTCGCCTTGAGCCTCTAGATACAGACTTGTAGATTTTTATAAACACGATACCTCCGAACTGCGTCACTTATACCTAATAATCATGAACGTTTACTTATAATCTACATTACAAGCACTTTTTTTCATCACTATGATATTCCATATTTGAAGCACTTTTTGTAAATATTGACATTTCTACTGATTTTTATTCTTTTTTTGTTCTTATATTTTGTTGAAGATAATTGAATGATGGACGCTCTAAGGCTTTGTCGAAGTATAACATATATTTTTTTAGTATTTAAATTTGCTAAAATTGTCTGAATTTCCAAAAAAAAGTATTAGTATTCCAAACTTAGGGACTCCCCTATATTAATAAATTTACACACACACACACACACACACACACACACACACAACGGCCAAATATCTGATTACTCTGTAGCTGCTACCGGTAAATATTTTTATAATATCGCTACCAAATAAACATAATATAATTTTTCCGCTGATGTAGTTTCAGTAAGAGTGCCCTAGTAGTTACTTATGCTTTGACACTGAACATCTATGAAAATGTTGTTTGATCGTTACATTTAGTCAGAATTGTTTCATTCTTTTATACTTGTTACTAGTGAGAAACAGTAAAAACGCGTTTTGTATATGAGAATCATAGCCTATAGTGTTGTATTACTAATACTGTCTATATTACTAATACTATAACGAACAATAAATATCGGTATGGAGAACGATACATGACTTCCATGTTCTAAGATTTATATTTAAAATCATTTACGAAATGAAATGTTTCCATAGAAACTACTTCTTTCCACTTATTGCTTCAGCCTTAACCACAGTACTGTGGTCACTAACGTATACCACCACACGTTATCGCACTCGATTTTCACTGATGATGGCAGTTGACGGCACTGCCGAAAAGTATGGTTTTGCAGAAAACATTGGACTACGGCCAAACAGCCCGGGAAGGAATTTTAACAACAAACTACTACTTTGTTGCCGATAACGTACTACACATAAAAATTATCCCCTCCCCCTTCAACTATAATTTTCATTTATAGAAAATTACCTCCACCCCGTTCAACTAGCCTCTTCATTTATAAATATTTCATCTACGTTTCTACAGTGAATTATTAAGATCTTCTTATCAGGATACTTTATTTATCAAAATTAAGTACTTTACTATTGTTACAACAAAAAATGTTTCAGGTAAACTGCCCTTTCCCCATAAAAGATCTTCACCAAAATCAATAGGCCTTGAGTCATCTACAACTCAGATACATATGTAAAAAATTATTTGATTCTGTTTGAATTTACGGCAGTTATCGTTCGTCATGAAAAATTTATCTTGTTACAACATAAAATGTTGCAGGTAAACATGTTGCAGGTACCCCTTTTCCTTCACCGATCTTCACCAAAATCAACATGCCTTGAGTTCTCTACAAACTAGGGATGTATACAGAAACGTATTTGATTATGTTTGAATTTACGGCAGTTATCGTTCGTCATAGAAAAAATTAACCTCGTTATCACATAAAATGTTGCAGGTAAACTACCCCTTTCTCTTAACCGATATTCACCAAAATCAACAAACCTTGAGAAGTCTACAATTCAGGAACGTATGCGAAACATTATTTGATTCTGTTTGAATTTGCGGGTGTTATCGTTTGCCATAGAAAAAATCTATAGATAGACAGACAGACACACACACACACACACACACACACTTTTCGAAAAATGACTTTTTTTCATGTTTTGAGTGTAGTACAATCAGAATCTGCAATTATCTCGAACACGATTTTTTTGCCATCACCATACTTCCATTTCCTTATGGAAAATGGAAGTAAAAGTAACACATTACGGAGAAAGGATTACGATTACAAAACAATGAACGTTCCTGCTGATCTAACAAATCTTTAACGATGTCGGATGACTTTGGATGACGTTCCATTACATAATCAACATCAGAAACTATATGGTACCTACATGGTAACATTAACCTGTAATGATATATATATATATATATATATATGTGTGTGTGTGTGTAATTAACAAATTTATCTGCAAAATCAGTATTTGTATAATATCTGTTTTAAATTTATTGATATAGTTCACAATCCTTCCCTATGTTGATGACGTAGACATTAATAGTAGATCAGGACAGGTGTGTTATAGAGGTTTTCAGAGCACTAAAAAAAGAAACCAGTAGAGTCGGATTGGTAATAAATACAAATAAAACAAAATACATGTTGACAACCCCAACCACAAGACAAGTCCCGCACAGGCAGCAAGTTATTAACATCGATGACGAGATGGTAGTCTCTTAATAAGCTCGCATATCTCGGATCTCTGGTCAGTACTGCCAACAACACATCAGCAGAAATAAAATGTGGAATCATATCTACGAATAGATCCTACTTTATCTTAATGTCCCAACTAAGATGAAGAAATGTTATCAGAGCAATAAAATTCAAACTCTGTAAAACACTAATGAAGCCAGTGTTGACATTATAATGCTGAGACATGGAAGTTCACGAAAAGAGATCAGTCAGTGTTTGTACGTTTTGAAAGGAAGTTATAGAGAAACTGTATGAGGCTTGTTATGGAAATGGGCAACGATACAACTTGGAATATTATAGGGTGTTCCAAGGGTCAGTTATTGTGAAAATAATTAAGGTAAGTAAACTTAGATGGGTTGGCCATATTATGAGAACGCATAAAGATGACCCTACTAAAAAAACGTTGTTGTGGAGGCTTTTTCAACAGCGCAATCGAGGAAGACTAAGAGCACGATTCTTGGATAATATAGAAGAGGACCTACGAAAAATTGGAGCGAGAGGGTGGTGACAGTGAGCAATGGATGGAGACAATTAGAGGAGTGTACTGAAGGATGCTATAGTTCCTCAAGGGCTGTGACTCCATGTTGGTGATGATATCGTACGTATAGTTCACAAGTTGAGAATATTTTAATTTAATCAGATTTTACCATACATTATTCAACCCGGACAAGCCCGAAAGATTATGTAAAAACAGTAGCCTAGGAGCAATGAAATCTTATTCGAAAGCCATAAACTACAAAAAATATATCAGAAAGAGTGTACATAGGCAAATATAGCGCAATGGTAACGCCCAGCGACCAGCCTCACAGGGTCATTACGTAACTACAGATCTTGTGAAAAGTCAACATCATTCATTAAGGTAAGGCATAAACACAGAGTGAAGTGGATTTATTTGTTAGGGGCGGATAACACGCAGTTGGCAATGATCCACTTCTCCGTGTTGCGTGCCCAATGCAAATTACAGCACTCTCTGTCGCCCGATACTGCTGTACCGTTATTTGTTTATATTAAACACATCATACTCCGTCAATCCTGACAAGATACGATTATGGCAAAAAGTTTCTATATTTAACAGCTTCACAGCATACATTAATTAAAAACGCTACGAACGAGTGTAAACCGCTGCCCATGGACGGTGACAGCGAAAACATTACCCAAGGCCTGCCCACTTCCATTGTACCGTGTAAATCACAGAAATCGTTAAAACCATAACTTCCTTTAAGCATACGCAATGAATAAAAGGCAAACGCCAATACTGGATAGTGCATTTACAACTACCAACTAATATGCTTTTAGGAACCAATAAATTGTTCGTATATTAATTGAAACAAACGACACATATTATGAATAATTTGTAAGTACAATTACGTAGTATAATATAAATCATATGAAATTTCTAATATGTTAGAAAATGTTCTCGTTCATTTTACAGGATTTTTTCGTGCTTCGTAGATGGTAATGACGTTTATAAAGTTCAAAGGGAAGTTTTGTATAGAATATACATTTTGTAAATTTTAATAAGTCTAGTACTATATTTTATTTTTAGAGTAGCTGGTAAAACAAATTAAAAGATAGTTACCTACCATCTGTCCCACGTTAAATAGTTACAGCAATACGTATCTTAAACACAAAATAATTATTTACATCACGTTATCAATGTTTTAAGCAATCAGAAAGTTCGTCAGTACAACAAACTCTTATAGATTTAATAAAGGACTATAGTCTGTTTTAAGACAATTTGGAAAAAATCATGTAACTTCATATAAACAAAGAAAATTATGCCCATCGAATCCTACCGGGTTTGTTAATAATTTACTATCAATTTGCTTCTAACATGTACTCTTATTACATGGAACTCTAAATAAGTAACCCACATACTCTTGATGTACGAATATTCTTACTTCTTGTGTGCGTATGTGTGGTAGTATGATTCAAACTAAACGAGTAGGATGCAAAGTAACCTTGAACAAGGTTTCATAAATAGCTAAAATTACACGTTAAGGATAGGCCTAGACCTCATCAGAAACGATTCATGCTTAAAATAGGTGCAAACATACGTATATTCGACTAGCAGATATTAGCTACCTTATAGCAGTACGGAAAGGTAATTAAATTATGGGGGAAAAACAAAATTTGGTTTATGACAGTTGGTGAGTTGGTTAGTTTGTATACCCCATGGTTGGTGAGTAATAATTTTTAAAATTAAGAAGACGTCTAAAACATGAATTTAGAACAATTTTTCAATCATTCGAAAAAATAAAGGATTTAGGACAGTTTTAGGATAGCTTTATAGATTATCCGTTTGTTTCCTAGTTTTCCAAATTCACCTGAGATTTCTTGCCAAACAACCAGAACAGTTTTTTTAAAAATCCAGGTAAAGTTGAGAAGGGCATTGTCCAGATCTTATGGACTTTTGAATGGGACGTTCAACTCGTTTTGTCAGTTCTCTGTACAATTCCCAGTCGGTGTTTTTAGTATACAAGATTGGTTGGATCAGGCCCGTGCGCAGGATTTTTGAAAGGGAGGGGTTCTGAAGTGGAAAATTTCTTTTCCATAAAGTAGTCTATAATGAAAATTTCAATAAACTGTTTATGAATTACAATATGGAGTAACACATAATAAGTAGACTTGAGAGGAAATGAACGAAAACAATATTAATAAAAATTGTATACATTACATTAATTTCTTTTATTAACATAGTAACATTTTTCTGTTTGAATTGGCAAATTCATTAACGATCTCTTCACTAGAGACATTAATTTCTCTATGGATGTTCAATAATGCAAGGCCATTTAGTCTTTCTTCTGACATGGAATTCCTAATATATGTTTTCAGCCTGCGTAGGGTGAAGAATGATCTTTCTGCTGTCGCTGTGGTGACAGGCAACACAGTTAGGGTTTTCAGAAGTTTCCTTACACTGAGAAAGGCTTCACTTGCTTTACAAATATCCAGTGCATGGAAGATGAGGTCTCCTTTCTTTCCACTACAATCTCCGATTCTTCTTCGCCACATTTTAATTTCAGCTAGGAATTCATCTTCATTGATGCATTCGAGGACTGACTCATAAGTTCTGTATAGGGTCCGACAGTTGTCTTCATTGAAATGCGCCTGCCTCTGAGGTAACAGACAGTCGAAACTGCTAAGAATTTCACCATGCTTGATGAATCTAGATTCAATGTGACTATTAAGTTCATCTAAAAATGGTATGAACATTGTCACTCGGTAATATTCTTCTGGTGACTCGATTTCGACGTTGCTTCGGTGTTGCTGCTTCTTACTTAATCGTGGAACACTAAGAGCGATGTCGGAATCCTCCATAACAGACTTTGCTTTCTCAAGTATATTGTGGAACATTTCACTGGCAGACTTCCTCATGTTTTTAAGTTTCTCTAAAGAATGTTGTGCAAGGAGTACAGCTTCGGTCAGATACAGTAGGTCTTCTCGCTGAAGAGACACGCTCAGGGGTGTTAAATGGCATGGCATGCTAGAAGGATTTGGCAGCAAATTTGGAATTGACAATTTTTAATTGCACTCAGTAGTTGAAACGCCTGAGCTGCCACTGTTGCCTCTCGCAGCTGAGAAATGTTTCCTAAGGCCTCTATCACGCCTTCTTGAAGCTCACAATAAATTGATACAGATTGATGACGTTCAAGCCATCTGGTTGGACAGCATTTTTTCAATTTGGAGTGATTCGCCTCTGGTAATACTTCAGCTATGGTTTCTTGCAGAATAGCCTGCAGTTTGGGGGAGTTGAAAAAGTTATATACGGATTCAATGGTTCCCAAACAATTTCTAATGGCTGAAATATTACTGGCCGAACTCACAGCAAGATTAAGGCTGTGAGAGGCACAATGGACATAGAGAGCCAGAGGGTGATCTGCTTGAATGTAGGCTTGAGTTTCATGCATTTTCCCACTCATGGCCGCCGCTCCATCATAGCCTTGACCATATAGATAACATGTATCAATTCCATTCTCTTGCAAAAAGTTGACTGCAGTTGTGGCTAGGTTTTTCCCCGTGCAGTCTGTTACAGGTACAAAGCCTATAAAATCTTCTTTGACCACACATTTCTCACCTTCGTTTGCTGTATAACGCACACATATGGAAAGTTGCTCTAAACCAGAAATGTCTGATCTTTCGTCAGCAAGTAGTGAGAAAGCTTTGGATTTATTAATATTGTCTACCAAATTTCTTAAGATTTTCTTGTGAAATATAGAGATGACTTCATTTTGAATTCTATTGCTTGTATATACCGCATTCTTTGACGAAGTCTCCAAATGTTTTTTAGTAGGTAATCTGTTGTAGCACGAAAACGGAGAAGGGCCCGGAAGTTGCCATCATTTACAGCAGGCACTTCAGGTGTTATTTGGCCACCTTCCTTTGAGCCTCTCAAGGCTAAGCCTTGCTGTCCACAAAGTTATACCGTTTCTACAATGGCCATGAGTTTCTTCTTGTTTTCCTCGATCACTTTTTTCTTCTCCAAACTTAATTGTACATCAATAGGCACCATTTTTCCTTCATCCATTTTTCCTTCATCCATTTTTCTGATATTTTCTAATGCCAACATGCTGCTTTTGTGGTAAACAGTCGATTCGTGCTTCTTAAAGTAATCGAGTGCTTTCTTCCAGTTTCTGTACGGTTCATTTACCAATCCTTTGAGAGGTTGAGAACCGACACCAGCAGTCTTCTTACATTGCAACAAACATGCTTTACAGAAAGCTGCATCCTCCTTTCTCGAGTAGGCCAACCAATGGTAAGTCTTCAGCCAATGTCCTTGGAAACGAAGATTCCTTTCTCCAGAGCAAGGAAATTTATACTTTTCCGGAGGAGACCAGATGGATTTGTATGCGTTCGTGATACTCATTCCTTGCTTAAAAATAATGCCACATCCCAAGGATGGATTTGATGTAAGCTACCACTAATTGTTGGTTGGTTGGTATCTGTTTCTGTCAGCGATTCAGCATTGGACTGTGCTGGATTTGATACTTCATTGTCTTCATTTGTCGGACTTGATTGAGAGCTGTATCCTGATTTCGGCTGTAAGCAAATAAATAAATGAATGAAGACTATTATTATTTGATAGGCTACCTTATACTTTTTTATGCAACGCATGATTATGATGTATTGAATGAGATTTTTCTGTCAACTTTGAAATAAATTACTGTATTTGATTTGATAACATGAATTTTAACACGTTCGCTGCGTTACAGGGTATATACGTCACGTAATTGATTTTCTTGTGGTGCGGCGGTCATTTTCAGTAAATTTGTCTACTATGCGGATGTGAGTTTTCGCTATTTTAGTAAATAAACTGCTTAATTTTTTATAGTCTACGTACTCCGAGATTTTTATTTAATTATTTAGTACAAAAAATTGTTCGTACCATATATGGGCCGTAACGCACTACTCACTAAAATGTTCTTGCTGACTTTATTAGTTGACCTGCTGAATAGCTTAGATTACAATAAAATGTGACAAGAGGCATAGCGTCATCGTTTTCCGGGAATCAGCATGGACGGTTTTATCGCCAAGGTCGTTGTCATTTAGACGTTTAAAAATAGATGAGAAAGCAACGTGTACTGAGGTTTATTTGTGTTTTATTTGCATGTGCGTAAAATAATAAAATTGTAATAAATAAACCTTTTTGTTTTACGCTTGTCACAAAACTTCGAAGAGAAGAATTATGAAAAATATTAATAATAACTTACCTCTTCTGTCCGTCGTTTTTTGCAAAAGTAATTTAACAAAGATTTCGTTCGTTTACTGGACATATTTTACTAATTGTTCAGCACAAAATCGCAAAACGAACTAGGAATACACAGTCCGTAGTCTATTGGTGGTAGCGATAATTAATGATTAACGCACAAGTCAGTCAATACTGCGCGAACCACACGAAAATAGAGAACTGGCGTGCCGAATGAACTACGTATACTACTAACGTGTGAGAAAGATGTGAGAGTGTGAGAAAGACGGAGCACTGCCGTGTTTGCTGCGCAAGGCGGGAATTGTTCACGAGTTCAAATGATGTGAATACCTACGGTATTTTATATCAGATTGAAACAATCACTATTTCACTTCCAAACTCGCTGATTTCTCTTCCCAAATGGGGAGGGTTAAACCCCCAAAACCCCCCCTTGTGCACGGCCTTGGGTTGGATGTTTCTAATCCTGTGAGAATACACAATATAAGCGGTGTATCGGTTGAACATAGAAATAAACTGGGTTCATTCTGAGGTCTGGTTTTGTTGAGATGTTGATGCCTTTAATGACGCAAAAGCCTACCACATCCAGTACTCTCCCTTTCTTGGTTGCCCCGTTGAGAGACAGTGTAAAATGCTTCAATGTACAGCTGCCTCCATGTGCTGTCCCATCCGGATAATTGGTGTCGTATACACTGCACCTTACTATGCTAAAATATCTTTTATTTGTAAAGTGTGCTTCTGTTATGAGCATTATTTCGATATCTGTGTTTTGTAAAAATGTTTTAATTTCTTCTCTGAGCTGAAAAACCCATTGGCCTCCCATACGACAATCCTTCAAATTTCAGGTATTGTTTTAGTTTATTTGCAACCATAGCTAGGAGATTCATCCTATTGATCATTTTAACTAATTACGTCCTTCATCATAGTTTTAACTCTGCTATGTCTTTAGTTTCTTATGTCATTGTGACTATTGGATTCAGCTCCCTATGTCTGCTTCTTCTGTTTGTGTTTTGCTGGGATTGTTTAGCATGCTCAGTAATATTCACCGGGCGTCTAAATTGAAGTTACTTATATAATTTTCGCATCAACTGTTGATGAACAATACAACCCCCTAATTCTCAGGGTGATTTTTGCCGTAGTTCACATATCGGGCATTTTCGTCTCTGGGTCGCCTTGGTCAGTCTTTAGTTACGTGGTTTATCTTCACACAGTGAGGCTTCTTATGACAAACGTTTTTCGTAGGTCCGTACCTCTGACAACGCATATACTGAAGAATAGTTCTCTTAGTGTGTGATGTTTTTAATGTTACCACCGAATTCAACAGTAACTTGATGTTGATGTTATAAACATCTTTATTATTAGTCGGCTGTAGAAGCTGTAGGAAGAACATAGGCAGAGGCGTTTTGGTGACATGTAGGTTGTCTCTGTATATTTTGGTGACGTTCCAGATGTTTATAACTTTGTGACCAAGTTCATTTAGGGCTGTTTCAAATTCGTTTATACCGGTTGTCTTGTAAATATGTCAGAGTACGACGCGGAAAGTTCGCTTAAGTTTGGGTTTGTGTGTATAGTATTGTGTGTTTTTTCGTCCAGAGCATTAAGAACTTTTGTGTATGTGCGACTTTCCTTTAGCTGTATAATAACTTGTGTTATAGAGAGCGCCCTTAAGTGTGTAGAAATTTTTTTATTAGTTAATTCATCTAACAGGTCACAAAGTGGCTGAATCTGTTCCATGCCGTCTACGAAAATTGGTGGAGCTTTCGGCTCGGCGAATGTTGGTCTCGCATGTCTTCAACCGTAAAGGTTGTTTTAGACTTTTGAATAAGATGACAATGATAATCTGCATTGCCTGCTGATGACACGTCTATATTTATATTCTATAGTAAGTCCACAATATTTGTGTGTGCACGTGATAACACTATATGGACACGTAACTGATATGGATATGTAGGCCTAACTGATTATAAAGTCCAATAATCAGTGTAAGCATAAACCAAAACTTCCTCACCAAATTGTCTCTGCAATAAGTAAGCTATGTAGACTTAGATAAACCATATTGTAGATAGATAACATTACTTGCACCGTACTGGTCATTGTCCAGTCTCAACCTGGCAATTCACACATATAATAGAAACCTTCAGAGAAATAAAGGTTCAGTTTATATTTGTTGCAATTATTCGGCTTCGGCCGAATACAACGACCGGCGAATCGTACTTTGCCCGACGTCCTGACGTCATGTCTTTCCCTTTACTAACCAAGCCGTTTGTTTCGTTAAATCTCGTCAGTCGACCACCAGAACGGCCATGTGAGCAGAGCCGCCCGTCGCCGAACTTTCGGCGATTTTGGGAGCCTCGATTACCAAGGTAACTATGATTTTTTTTGGGTTATCGTAAATCAATGCTAGTGGCGAATAATTTTTCTATATTACGTTTGTAAAAAAAGAAAACTTGTAATTTCTTTAAAAAGATTGTTATTCATAACCAACCAAGACGTATCTTGTTTGTAATAGTCAGCCTCGACTAAAACCTTTTTTCAGTCAGTCAATTTAAAGAAAAAAGCAAAGATATGTAAAGTTCAATGTCAGTACTTGTTGTATATATAATTTGAAGCTGTAATTTTGTAATTTAATTTTGTAAATTGTGATTACGCACTGTATGAATGAATTATGCGTGCTAATCAAACTGTGTGGGTGCATAAAGTATACTAAAAGATGTGGAACTTTCAGTTCAAAGCTTGGTTCGACGTACAGGAGTGAGAATACGAGAATATGGAGTCGATGTAGTTTTTTCTTCACACGTTCTTCCAGCATGGACACAGCAGCGGTCCATGGCATGAGCTGAGGAACACGCCCCCGTTGCGACCGGCTACAGCAGGCTGTGAGCGAACCTCTCCGGATTGCCAAGTAAAACTTAACCGTTAACAACTTTCAGTGGAAGTTACAGTACAATTACTAATGAAAAGCGAGATAAACCAGTTTACTCACCTTATGTGACAGGTACAAAATTTTTTATAAATGTTTTGTAATGCAGAACAGTGTTAGAATTTTTATGAACAGATCACAGCTTGTACGCTGAACACCATTAACTGTAAACTAGTATTGATTTATGCAATTTATGCAATTCAGAACCGTATTTAATCTTTTCTATATTTAATTTTTTTGAGCTAAATTAACTCAGTAATTGACTTTTGCTGACTGACTTATGATTACGTAAAATTAATTAATCCTTGAAATAATTTGGTGTTCAAAGTTCAGAGTGAGAGTTATATGTTGTGAAAAAAGTTAATCAGTTTTAGTTCGTAATTATTGATAATTTAATTTATACTTAACAAAACCATGTTGTTTTGGTTATGGATTGTCAGGATTTCTTCAAGGTTGTGATAGTACTTTCTTTAATTTTCAATGGTATGGTTGCCAGTTTCCTTCTGGCGTCTGTTTCTTTTTATTCAATTTTTTTTATATTTTAATTTTAAAATTTTGTTTATTGTTCCTCCTTGAGTTGCTGGAACTATGGTTGACTTCTTGTGTTCATTTTACTTTCATTTATATCTGATTTTCTTCTTTATTAGCCTTTAATAGAGCCGCAGTCAATATAGCGTCTATACCGCTGGATAGTTAATAATGGAACTCTCGTTTCATAACGGTCAAAAATATAATAAGGTTTTGTTGTTATGGCAACCGCTTACACTCTGATTGGTTAAACACATTTGAACCTATTGTTATAAATCCTGGGTTTCTGTTCAAAATGAATAAATATTTTATAATGGTTATTGTTCCTTGGTGATATTACCAATGTATGAAATATTAACATAGATGTCTCTATTTTCTTTCAAAGATCAAATTGACATCTCACAAGGCTGGTCTAGGTCATGTATTAATGTTTTTGCACAAAATTGCTAATACTATGTCATTACATATTTCACTTATTTATACTGTTTATTACCACTCTGACATATTATTATTGTTAGTTAATGGTAATCACATAATTTACTTGGTCTTATTATTCAAATACAATATTCAATTGTTTACAATTGGTTTTCTGAAGTTAGACAGCTATGTCATTTATAGGCCTAAACTATAACATCTTAGAATTTTTTATTTTGCTCTATTTAAACATTATTTATTAAATACATATGTTCTGCTTATTTTCATTTCGCACTTATTGGCTTTTGAATTACTTTGAAACTGTTTTACCATCTATTAGTGTTATTATACTTTTACAAAATTATTTCTTATCTGATATTTTTTCTTTTCTATTTATATAATAGTGATTAATCTGTTGCTTGTTAAGTTTATATCATTGCTAGTTTATTCCTACTCCCATTTCTCACACACCTATTTAACACTTAAATCTATTAACAAAACATTATATAGAAATAATTTAATGGTCTGTCTATTGTTCAGCCATATTCCTTCTTATTAATTACAATTGTTATATTGTATGTTATTACTTGAAATTAACATACTCCTCATCTCTTTATAATATCATCACACACATAAAAAATACAAACATATTACGTTAAAGTTATGCCTTCTTGGTTTATACTCCTATGAACACTAAACAAATAAACTAATTTTCTTTAACCTAACAAAACTGTTTACCATACATTAATCTTATTTTCCTCAGTTCAGTTTCTTCAACACAATTTAATTTAATTCTTTCTGACTGAATAAGTAACGTATCTTATTGTTATTGATATCTCTTTGCATCAACATTAACTGTTACAAAGACATAGGGATCTTTTGTAACTAATACCAAAATTAGCAATATAGAGAGAGAGAGAAGGTTTATATATATATATATATATATATATATATATATCATTGGATATGAAACTGAATATGAAATGTAGCTAACAATATTGCCACATACCCATATGATACCATATGACGACGCTTTATATGAATAAGTATAAAACAAGTATAAGTAGAGGTTGCAGGTTTGAATATTGTGAAGTAGTTGATAAGGAACGTTGTGAAAAATATTATTTTTAAGTATATTTAGACGTGTAAAGCAACTTTAAGTGCAGTGAAGTGGTGCGTAATGATACTTAGCCGCGCGTGCAGTGCGCGTGTGCGAGGGTTTATAATTATTTTATTGGAAACAAGGGAAAATTTTGAGATGGGACTAATGTCAAAATACTCGTAATAAAAAGACCTACGTAATGACAGTAGTTGTTTTAAAACTAATAACTGAATGCATGCCTTTTTGAGTAAAAATGTTTTATAACTCATAAAATCGATCATAAAATATTTCAGCTTTCTCAACATGACTTGTTCTGTTTTAAAACGGTCTAGTATTGGTTAGTCGATTACGTATAAGAACGTGATGAGAAGATGTTACCGAGGAACCAATCAAATTACAAGAAATTCAGTTTACAGGTTAGACCGTGATCACATAGGGAGTCTCACTTCGGAATCGGTAACGAGTGGACGCTGCGTTGGACGAAGACGTTTGGTCTGCCACTTGTGAGGATAAAAAAATCCCGTATAGTTAGTGCAATAGTTGTTATAATTCTGTGCTATCCGCGAAAGTGCAAGGTAGTATGTTAGGAGTATACAGACACTTCAAACTGGAATGGCGTAAGCCTAATACATCAGTTGGAGCAGTAACAGTATTGGTTCGCGGTGAGAAATTTTATTTAACCGTGCCCGCGAGAACTATTTACACGCCGGAAAAAGATCTTAACGCCAGACAAAGTAAACTGTCCCACGTATTTCTCGAGATAGTATCAACCCGTTGGCTGAAGGATCTGCAGTCGACATTACAGGGAAGCGAACATGTATGATTTATGAAAATTTGTAAAACTTATTTAAAAGATAAACTTATTTAAAAGTTACATCAGTAAAGACTTAATAGCTTAGATACTACAAAAAGTACTTTTTATATAGCTATTTATTTCATTGTAAAAAATTAAATTTTTGTTTGTGTTACGAAGTCAACAGAGAAAAATTAATTATTTTTCGAAAACTGTATTAAAGTCACAGTAGACTGAAAAATTAATAGCATTATTAATAAATCCGTTTCATTCCAGTAACCTCTATCTCGACTCCTTATTCTACGCAACCCTTATACATCGAAATATATATATGCACACGCGCGAGCGCATATGGCACATTAAATAAATCTGTAAACACTCTAATATTAGTTGCCTATATAGAAACCAATTCAAAATAGCATCATAAACATTATAGTCTATTTTCACGATTCCCAAATGCAATTTTTTTTCTAGCGAAACATCAATTTTGTTTGTCAATTTGGAGTTATTCCGTATGGAGTGGCACTGAAACTAAAAACTATTTTTCCCTAACAGTACAATAACTGAGCCTTATTTGTATCATGAGAATGGTTTAACCTGCACATATGGAAGGTAGTACAAGTCCGACACGAAGGTTCAGCTAGGTATTCTCCACAGAAGCTGGTGAGACGTAGAAGCTGAAACCTGTCTTTACTTTATGTGCTGCCCGGGTATAAGAAACGCAAATGTTACTAATTCCAGACGCATGGTAACGCAGTATTGTTATTGCAACTTTAGTTACATTTACAGATGTTTAGAAAATATAATAACAAAATGATTAAAACTTTAAATTTCATAGAACGTCTACATTTGTTTTTAAGTTTTGTAAGAACTATTTTTTAATATGAGATGAAAAATGCAAAAGAACCACGTAAAAAACCAAATCACGTTGACTAAAGAGAATAGAGTTTTATTAAATTTGATTTCTTTAAACATAAGTTCGACATTTCCGTGCAGAATACAACAAAAATCTTGAAGCTGTAAAAGACGTTTTAGCTTTAACAAAATCCAAATTTTAAGAGAACCCTTTACGTAGGGCCCAATACAAAAAGTGAATTATAGCAGCTTATTTTAAAAAATAGTGAATAAAAATCAAGCGAATTGTGTGAAATTGATTTGGCTAATTGTAGAAAACGTTTTTAGATACAGCCAATAATTGACAAGAAAATCCCGTACATTGGTATTCTGTTTAATACTGGATCAGTTTTTTAAAACTAACATTTGATTTTTCACATAAAAATACACTTTTAATTGATTATGACTTGATATATTTATTATTTTAATTCGAATAAATTCAGTTATATCAGTTTGTACAAATTTCGAACTTTTGAGACAGATTCAGTGGTTCAAAAGCTTACACTTTTATTTTTATTTCAAAGTTAATTATTATTAATTTAATAATATCACAATGTGTTTAATAAATTTTCTGTTTGACTATACTGATTTTCAAATAAATCAGCAAAGAATAAAACCTTAGTAAAACACCGTGTGAATAAGTTGCATGACTTTGGCGTTACGCAGGTATTCGTATGCACACGTAGTTTCGTATGCCTACCTAAAGTTACATCACCAGTAGTCTGCTGTACTAGTGACTCCAACAGCCAACAGTACTCACAGTCAGTCATACACATAGTCTAAGATGTGGCTGAAGCTAAAGTTGCACAATCAATAGATATGAATGCAAAAGAGAATCAAGCATTCTACCAGCAGATTGAATTACGTTATCTTCGCAAACGCCACCTCTTTTGCATAAGTTAATTACATTCGTATACGTTAGCCGTCTTTCAGCTTAGCATATATATTTACATGAACAAAGTCACAAGTATTTTCGTTTGAATATAAGGTTGCAGAGCCTCATAGATATTAATAGATATGGAAATTTTAATTCGATCAGCGTTGTAGTTTATCTAAATTTACATATTGTTAGCTGAATTTTAATGTATAGCACATTATTAGACGCCGTTCGCCTTGACGAAACTTACAGTAAGCACCGACCCCTATCGCTGGTTTCCTTGCTCTCTACAGCTCTTCAGTTTGTCTACAGTGTCTGTAGAGCTTGATTTTTTTGTAGATAATCACTTGATTTATTTTATAGGAACACCCTAAATATGCATAAACAATTCTAAATCCTCCGAAGATAATAACAAACTCTTCGATTTCTCTAATTTTCCCCAGACACCTACTGGCCAGTTTTAGCGAATTATTTCGTCACCGGATTCCATCGTTAAAAGGGAAATAATTAAAGTTTGAGTGATTACACTCTGATTGCTATGAGTACCAATGCACACTCTTCTAACTAGATATTTGGGGATCTCATAAAGAACTAATTCACACGGCATCAAACCTTTCCTATGGTATAATCTGCAACGTTTTTTGATATAATAAGTATGGACTAGTTCATTTCATACAAATATTACATAATATTACATAAAATGAAAATGTTCTGTATGCAGGACATACTTATATTTTTCTGTACTTAATAAAGACAATTACGTAGAAGCTTGAAAACAGAAACACTGTTAGACAAGCTGTAAAGTGTTCAAATACATTAAAAAGAGTGCATACACGAGCTAGCGGTGAGTTTAAACAGACGTTTATACATAAATGGACAAATAGCCGATGGATTGAAGTTATTGCTAAGAATAGTATAACGGACCTCGGACATCGTTACACTGTAATTATCACAACGTTTCGACCACTATAAATCATTGGTCATTCTCAAGTGCGAAAATGAGAATTACATTAAAAACAAAATGTAATTACTCATCTATAGTAAATGTAATGCGCATTACTACGTCTATAGTAGAATAAGGTACATCGTCATCTGAACTAACAACCAATAAGTTAATATAGGGATAACATGAGAATAAATAAATTATAAAGTTTAACTTCCAGCCAAGAGATTTGTCGGTCTGAGTACAATAGATTTCACTAACCAGTTAAATTTATCTAAACGAGTAAAGGACTTTTGTCATCGGCAACGGTCACTATTACGAATAAGAAAGCACATTGCGGCCGTCATCTACCGGAGGCGTGGATGGATGTCCAGCCGCATTAACGAGCCGTCAAGGGAATCACCAACTATGGGGTTGTGTAACTACATTCCAGACGTTAGCACCTAAGAACAAAGTTAGCCGGCAAAGTTTTCCTAAACGAATATACAAAATTACAAATAACTGTACCTTCTATACATTTCTCTAAGAAATATTTCATGAGATAAGAACAATTTTTCTGGAGTTTGCATTTCAGAGGCAAAGGGCACTTTTGTTCCGTAATTTCCTTCAGTTGTTTCATCATTTGCCGCGTTCTTTTATCACAGACACGAATGCGAGGTCACAAAACGGAAGGTGACATGTTGCATCCAGACAACATTAATTTTTGTTGCTACAAAATGATTATCTTAGTTTATCAACATTTCGCTTTGTCTTAACATATTTGATCTAGTTGTAGTTTGCGTTGCCAACAAAATCTAACAGCTTTATAGTATACTGCTTTAGTTTATAATTGTCTTCAGGAATGATAAGAATGCAAACTAAATATAGTACATCATAGCTCAACGATTATAAATTATTTTCGTGTCTTTGGTTGAGATAATTAAGAAAATCTATTCCTAATTTCACGAAACACTAATAATACGGTTAATTCTATAGAACAGTGAAATTTTTCTCAGCTTAAACTATGCCAAAACACTTTTATGTCTAGCTCTGAAACAGGATTACTAAAGGAGCATTAGAATTCAAATATTAGAATTTCTCTACGTTAACTATTGGCTAGACTTTTTCATTTAATATCTTAAATTATTTGTCTTATGAACTAGCGTAAAAAACAAAAGAAAAAATTAGTTAACACTAGTGATGTTTGTGTCTTAATAACTACCTAAAATCAGATTTATGAATTTCAGGTTTTAATGTTTCGAGGTTTATGGATTAAATCAGCTAATTTATTTCGGTCGAACAACTGATATATTGTTTTTTTGCATCGTATTGAATTTTTGCATTCCATTGGCCATTGAGGTCATGAAGCCGCCGTGCATTGTCCGTGTTGTTTACAGACTACATCCGGACTCCTTAATTTTATTAGCTAGGCAGAATACGTTCGGATGTGCACGCGTATTGTCATTACGCCGACTGGCAGAGCAGCTACGCTCGTAAATCTCATTTCGGGTTTTTCACTTCAGCTTCTGGGTTTTATTAACATTTTCTTTTTGGAGTTAATTTGTGTGTGTTATGGGATTTCCGTAATTTAATTTTGTGTCACGCGTGTCTCTTTGTTTACATTTGTAATTTTACTTACCGTTTGCTAAGCAGAATTTAGTTTACTATATTGTTATATGAATTTTCCTGCAAAAGTATAGGATTTCAAAAAAATTTCCACATCTGATATATCCTACTTTCCTACAAAACAAACAGTCTGTGATAAGTTTACTTCTTGTAACAACTTTTATTTTGCAAAATTCGAAGTATTTGATGTAGTCTTTTGACTGCAAATTATTACGTCCTCAGTGTTATCTTCATAGTGAAATTACACGTTCAGTATTATATAATATTTACTATGTACAGCGTAATATGAATTATTGAATAGCAAATTTCTTGGATTATTGACCAATAAGTTTATCAAATACCCAAGAAATCCACTGAAACGGTTAGAATATTATAGCAAACGCAAAGTAAATTTTAACAAAGAGGTCGGCAATTGTAACTGTAAACTTTTTAATGACGTATTGAGAAATTAGAGGCTAACAGGATTATAAATATCAACATTTATCAGATTTCAGATTTATCTAATTTCATGTGTAAAGTATATATTTTTAATTTCATTATAAATCTGTTTATATCGAAGTTTCTTTCCTTTACTGAAGAAACGCTTCGATGTTCGTTGAACACCTCAGTTGGTTAACACCATGGGAGCAATGTAAATGATTGTTATGTACTGAAAATCTTTCCTTTGTTTTAATGTAAACAGAAATTTACATCAAGAAATAAATACTTGCGTAGAAACAATTTTATACAAAATTAAATAAATATATAAGAAGGCTTATGATTACTCAATATGTACTTTGTGTGCGTTTTTCTTATTGATTTTCCTAAACAATTTTCATTGGCAATTTCTATAATGAAAGCTAAAGCAATTTAGTAACACAACGAGAAAACTAAGAGTACATTAAATATTTATAATCCAACCTGTAAATATAACGAAAAACTGCCATCCAGGGAGGTATAATACTGTTGAGAAATTTCGACGTATTTACTACGGTTATCTGTAAAATGAAAATCGTTAACTGAAAAAAAATGGTAACCATGAGAGTAAAGTAATAAATTAAAGATGGCAGTTGACGCGTTGAAGTTTCGTGGTACGGTTTAGATTTCTGCGTCAGCCGGTAAGATTTATTGTCACTCAGCACAGCTGATATACGCCGTATGACGGTTATTAATGAACCCACCTCTCACATATTACACGTGATTTTTGAACTAATAGTCAATTTATCTTTGGCGAATACACAACCGCTTATACGTGTCTCGATAGTGGTTATACTTGAAACTTAAAACTTACAAACTGCGTGTAACCAGAACCTGGAAATACTTCAAGCAACTTATGAATGCTCGAAATAATAACACGCTTTAAATGATGACGATTTACCTTACAACATGTGGCGACTACAACACGAAACCATAATATTAACTTTCAACAATGCCTGCTTCAGTAAGGAGAAGTGTTAGAAATGGCTGAAGGTAGATGTACGCTTATAGATTTTCACAATAAGAAGTGTATTCCTTATCGTCACAACCAACTCGGTGAAGTATATGTCGTAACAAGGTTCTTCTAAGTATTATCAGTGTGGGAATTTTATCAAATAAACATATTTAATTATTTGCATTTTCTGCTTGTCTGAACCGGAGTTCACTACCACAAGTTAAATACATTATACACAAAGACACTATTGTTCTCCTCTCTCGAACAGGTGATGTGACACACACGCGCGCTCGCGCGCGCGTCAGAAACATTGTATAAACACACACGCAGTTCGCCACCCCTCAGTAACCAAGTAACTCATTGTTCCAAAACAGGAATTCTAACAAGTTAAGAAATGTCTAAATCTTGGTTTTCCGTATGCTTCATTTAAAACTATGTACAACTGTTTATATTTATTTTATATGTACAAATAATTTACCCCGGCCCAATACGGAAATATGTATCGTTGCAATATATATATAAGCGGATTTTTGCAAATTAGAAAGCATGAAATTTTTTCGATACAAAGCAAAAACGAGATAAAAAGTTATACCAATTAGTTAATTGCATTAAGATTCAATAGATATCTGCAAATTTCAGCTAATACAAATAGTGTTGTAAATCATAAAGTTAGCAATAAATAACGAAAATACATAAAAGGTTACTTAAAAACACACACACACACACACACACACACACACACACATCATTATGTTGGGTTGTTTCGGGTTGTACTTGAGGAGGTCATTTGTCCGTTAGAAGAACCTTGTTACGACATATACTTCACCGAGTTGGTTGTGACGATAAGGAATACACTTGTTATTGTGAAAATCTATAAGCGTACATCTACCTTCAGCCATTTTTAACACTTCTCCTTACTGAAGCAGGCATTGTTGAAAGTTAATATTATGGTTTCGTGTTGTAGTCGCCACATGTTGTAAGGTAAATCGTCATCACTTAAAGCGTGTTATTATTTCGAGCATTCATAAGTTGCTTGAAGTATTTCCAGGTTCTGGTTACACGCAGTTTGTAAGTTTTAAGTTTCAAGTATAACCACTATCGAGACACGTATAAGCGGTTGTGTATTCGCCAAAGATAAATTGACTATTAGTTCAAAAATCACGTGTAATATGTGAGAGGTGGGTTCATTAATAACCGTCATACGGCGTATATCAGCTGTGCTGAGTGACAATAAATCTTACCGGCTGACGCAGAAATCTAAACCGTACCACGAAACTTCAACGCGTCAACTGCCATCTTTAATTTATTACTTTACTCTCATGGTTACCATTTTTTTTTAGTTAACGATTTTCATTTTACAGATAACCGTAGTAAATACGTCGAAATTTCTCAACAGTATTATACCTCCCTGGATGGCAGTTTTTCGTTATATTTACAGGTTGGATTATAAATATTTAATGTACTCTTAGTTTTCTCGTTGTGTTACTAAATTGCTTTAGCTTTCATTATAGAAATTGCCAATGAAAATTGTTTAGGAAAATCAATAAGAAAAACGCACACAAAGTACATATTGAGTAATCATAAGCCTTCTTATATATTTATTTAATTTTGTATAAAATTGTTTCTACGCAAGTATTTATTTCTTGATGTAAATTTCTGTTTACATTAAAACAAAGGAAAGATTTTCAGTACATAACAATCATTTACATTACTCCCATGGTGTTAACCAACTGAGGTGTTCAACGAACATCGAAGCGTTTCTTCAGTAAAGGAAAGAAACTTCGATATAAACAGATTTATAATGAAATTAAAAATATATACTTTACACATGAAATTAGATAAATCTGAAATCTGATAAATGTTGATATTTATAATCCTGTTAGCCTCTAATTTCTCAATACGTCATTAAAAAGTTTACAGTTACAATTGCCGACCTCTTTGTTAAAATTTACTTTGCGTTTGCTATAATATTCTAACCGTTTCAGTGGATTTCTTGGGTATTTGATAAACTTATTGGTCAATAATCCAAGAAATTTGCTATTCAATAATTCATATTACGCTGTACATAGTAAATATTATATAATACTGAACGTGTAATTTCACTATGAAGATAACACTGAGGACGTAATAATTTGCAGTCAAAAGACTACATCAAATACTTCGAATTTTGCAAAATAAAAGTTGTTACAAGAAGTAAACTTATCACAGACTGTTTGTTTTGTAGTCCATAGAACAATGGACGTTATGATGCCTAGAACAATTCAAGGTATTGTTAAAAAGTTAATGTTTATAGTTATTAGTACTAGTATTAAAATGTCTTTTATTAACATAAAATAATATGTAAAACAACAACAATTAAGATATGTATCAAATAGGACTAGTCTTAAACAAAAATATTAGAATAGGCCATTAGTTAAAAATGTTATATTTGTACTGGACAGAAATATGGCTTAAGAGATTTCAAAACGATCAGCATAAAAAATGCATTTTAATGGTGGCAATATCTTTGTTATATTCAGTAGCATAAGGAAAATATGTCAATTTTAAGATTTTTTAATAAAGTTGATCAAAAAAGTGACGCTTAGGTTGGCGTCTGTTGGTGTCCATCAACCCAAATTCGGACGCTGAAAACGGGATTTTTGTGATTAAAAACGGAATGCTTAGTAATTCCACCAATCAGAATCTTTCACCTGTCAGGTGAATCAACCCATAATGCACCGCCAACGAATTAGTCGTTCGCCGGTAATCATACAGTAAAGAACACCTTCTCTGTGACACGGAAAATGTAAATAGCCTCCAACCCAAAGTGTAAATAGTCTTGTCCTCAAAGTCTCGAACCCGAGTGAGGTTAGGTGAAGTGTAAACAAAAGGCGATCTAACCTACAAGCGGAGACGTAACCAAACAGTGAACATCAAGTGTTGTGAAGTTTTTTTATATTTAAAGGACATTATAGTGAATAAATAATAACAGTGAATTATATTAAATGTATAAAGGAAAGGAAAGTATAGAGTGCATCTAAAACATTTATAACCCAACTTAATATTTCAGTATCACTATACCACGGTAACTTTTATATACAGTTGTGAACTAAGATTAATAACATCACAGTATAGAAACACTAACACTATTATAATTATTTTGTGTTTAACTATTATTTCGTTGTACTTAATATTTAAACTTGAATAACCTAGCCACCATTGGTTAACCTCAAAAGCGGACTCTGTCCAACATACGAACTGTTCGTCACTTTAGATTTAAGTTGTTATTTTGTGATTTTATATCTAATTTTGCATTGTAATGTTTTGTTCTTCAAAAAAGACATTTTTGTTAATTATTGTAGTAAAAAGAACACAAAAGGTTATATTTTCATAACGTAAACAGTAACCTATATCTCTGAGATTGTGAACTCATGCTACCAACTGTTGAACTATAAATACAAAAAGCCTTGTCAATTATTATTACAAGAAATGTTATTCATTTTTATATCAGAAGAATAGAATAGAATTCTAACGGAAAATAAAAGAAAAGTGAAAGTAATTAATGGTGTATGAATTATCATTTTAATAATTAACATTTTATTTGCAATTTATGAACATTAGTGTTTACATCAACTCCAGAAGAATAAGTTGGCAGTACCTATTTTGGAACAACACGTGCCTTTTTTAAATGATTTAACTAGGTCAGTGAACTCTAATAAGGTAAAGAGAATAAATTAACTAAACATACGAATAACAATTAATACAAACTTTTAATATCTCAATTAACAATAAATAATAAAGAAAAATTAGAACAACCTAGTTTCATACCAGCGAGCACAAGGGAACCATTCCACTACAATTACAAACCAAACCAACCTGTATAATTTATAATTAAAATTAGAAAAAATGATTTTACACCACGACCAATGAATTAGCAATTAATAGAATAAAGCCAATTATATTGAACCGTAAGAAACAAACTACTCAGAATTATATTCATAATTTTATTTGTAACTACGAGGGGTCATTACAATATGCCATTAGTCTTCAGTGGTCGTGTTGATGCTTTCAACGACGCTGTGAATTATGTGGTTCATAGTCATCGTTCGTTCACTAGTTCAAACTGTAAAGTACTAACAATCACGTGTACTAAATAATTCACACAACACGCCGTATACTTCCCTTCTCAAGTGAGTAGGCCTACTGCTAACGTTACTAACTTGTAAGATGTACCTGTGTCTGTACGCGTATGATAACATACAAACAGTTTCTAATCTCACCCAGTTTAAAATAATTAAGAAATCTAACCATTTTTCAACGCGATGCAACGAAATTTATTTCAAACATCTACGTTTGTAAATCACAATAAAGTCATATATTAATAATTGTCCAGTAATATGGCAATAAGTAAAACGTTCGTCAATAATTATATGATTTATTTGTACCAGTAGAACTGCATCATAATTATCTTCTTAATACCAATACTGACAATTATTTTACTTAAGAAAAATAGTTTTTAATGCTATATTTTAAGAAACGTCTTAGCAATGAGACTGCTTACCACTTTTGTTGTGATTCAGGTCATTTGTTGGCCGTAGCAAATTTTTATTTTAGTAATACTGGGCCGTTTTAGTTACGTGCATTTCATAGCTTGTATACGCATTGCTTGGTAACTGACGTTAGAAATAATAATAGATCCTTTGATATGTTGTATGAGGCGCTAAAGGTTGAAGTAACGACAGATATGTTGTTGTTATTGACATACACTGCTCCTCAGAAGACTAGATGAAGGCTTGCAACCGTTTTGTGATCATGTGGCGTTTAAAAACCACTACAGACTCATAAGGTCATCAGAGCAAATAGTGTCGAAATATTGCGTTCACTGAAAACAACTATGTTAAGAAGAAATGATTTTATAAAACGATATTACTCTGTCGTCTCTGCAACCAACATAAGAGCATTAAACAGTAAAAATACATTCACTATTGTCCAGAATAAGTGTGCATTAATCTAGATCTCAAATATTAAAAATCATTTAATTTTTTTGGCATATCCTGTACAGCTGTATACCCATATTTAAACAAACATTTCACTTTATAAACACTAAAAACACTTAATAAACTCTGTTAATGCCTACAGACTAGCTGTGTACATAATGCCAATTAATCAGAAAACTGAATCAAGCCTCTTGCATATTATAAAAGAAAGAACTGAAATGTACGGTTTAACATAAAACATTGTAATTAACCCCATTTAAAAAAATCTGTATGTGTGAAGTTGGCGTACAAGCACCCTCTCAAAAACACTAAAAAATATACAAAATACAAAAAATATAAATAACATGTTTCTAAATGTGTTTTGTGTATAAAATTCAAACGTGATTCGGAAATAAAAATACAACTGAAATTTCACTCATTTTTGAGGTAATTGAGCGCAGTGACATTGGACTGAACACAAGATATAATCAGCATATTGTTACAGCATGCCGTCGTGTAGCCTGTCACGTATCTTCCAGGTAGATAGGACATTTTACACCCACCTAGCGGAAGTAGCTTGATTCCCGAGAAACCTCGATTCCAGAGAAGTAGGATCTCTGCAGACTCCAGGAGAAACCGCAATTATTTTAGTGACATCTTGATGGTTCTAGACAACATTACATGGCACCATTGTCCTCGAATTACGAATAAAATGTATAGTATTGGCAGCTGCCGGGTAGTAGTTCTGCGAAATCGGTGAATATACAAGCAATAAATATTATTATCAAGTAGTATCAGTAAAAATTAGTAAAGTAGAAATTAGAAAAATGAATTTTTTTAGTATTAATTGCTTTTTATTTTATAAACTAATTTCGTTAATTTAAATTAGTGATTTCAATAATCGTTTATGCATAGAGTATATCAAATATCTGTTCTTGGATTTCGTTGTCCATGACGTGTCCGTTACTTAACTAAATATCACTATAGTATTGACGACTCGGAACACTAAGTTTTTTATAAGTAAAAACGTAAAGTTTTACCTTACAGCCTAAACCGGCTTTCACCTATAGAAGGCTTCATCAGAGGCTGTCGTAGGTAGCGCTGTTCGTCTTGTTGTTGGCGACGGGATAGTTTTTCGAAAGATCGAAGCTGTGTGTGTGTGTGTGTGTGTGTGTGTGGTGAGATGTGTTCGAATAATGCGTGCGATTTGAATTGTGTCTGTTCGTTAAGGATGTCGTTTTTATTTGTTTTTGTGTGTTTGTATATTTCTAATTGTTCTAGAGACACTCCTAAACGACATCCTAAACGAACAGACACAATTCAAATCGCACGCATTATTCGAACACATCTCACCACACACACACACACACAGCTTCGATCTTTCGAAAAACTATCCCGTCGCCAACAACAAGACGAACAGCGCTACCTACGACAGCCTCTGATGAAGCCTTCTATAGGTGAAAGCCGGTTTAGGCTGTAAGGTAAAACTTTACGTTTTTACTTATAAAAAACTTAGTGTTCCGAGTCGTCAATACTATAGTGATATTTAGCAAATATCTGTATAACCAGGAACTCAATACAACTAACGGCATCGTTTATAATATGATGTGAGTGTTAAATAAAAGTGTTAATAAAAATTGTGCCTATCGGTTTCTCTAGAGTACAATAATTTATCCCACTATTTTAAGAATCCGATCCATGCGATCCTTGTAACGATATTATTGTGTAGCAGGAAAGAGAGGTAACGATATGTGAGAGGTAATCGTTATTATTATTATTGTCTGACTTGTATGTGGAGATCAGTGAAAACAGTTTTGACACTTTCTGAGAGGACCCAATCAACAGGCTGGTGGTTCATAAATCAATTTTGATACATGTCATCTTGCTGGTGGTTAGTAGTACTGTAAAAGCGAACTTTAGAATTAAAACAGATGTTAAGTGTCAAACCGAAAAATTGCAAAAATAGCTCAAATGAAAAAGGATTGAGATGAATAATGACTCGAAATCTAGTTAAGCTGATAGACGAGACTTTAATAACCCACTAACTTAAAAAATTACGGTTTGTTAGATTTTTGGGCGAACGCAAGAGCATGGGTCTAGTTGAATTATATTGAGTTAGTTTTTATAGTTTTCGATGACGCTGAGAAAACAAATGTGTATGAGATCCATATGCAATTTAACAAAGCTGAACAAAATTTATAAGAGGCATTGCTCTGAATAAAGAGGAAGAATCGTGCAAAAACCGAGTTTCAGTGTTGTCGATAATCTTAAAGACAATACACATACACAGAATATCACATACGCAGACTAAAACCTGAAATATTATGGTATCCCTAAAAAATTGAATTCAAATTCACCCGTTTTATTGAATTAATGTACGAATTTTAAACCAAAGTATTCTAATTTATTATCTTTGCGTTACTGAATCAGTAACGGTAGTGTAACAAAATCTATTAATAAAATTTCAGACTAATAATACTAATAGACAGGACTTACTACAGTACGTACAACGATTGGATTGTCGTTGAAGTATGACTCAGTAAACAGAAAATGAACAGTAGTTTCACGTACGAAATTATGAAAGATGTTGATAAATTTATTTAGTCGTTTTAAACTTGTTTATTTAAGAACTAGGCCTACTAATAAAGAAGTCATATATACGATATGCGAAATAAAACTATTTGAGGACGAATACACAAAACCCAGCTACCTGCTGAACTAAACTAAATTCGAAAATTTTACACACGATTGTTAATTAGACACGATCCTCAGATACAACGAAAATGATCATTAGGCTTTAGTATAAGTGCAATAAGAACAGTCTTGTAAATATTAAATATACAAGTAATGATTAAAATATAATTATGAGGCAAAAGTAAAACAATATAACAAAACAGGTCAACGTCACGAAACATAACAGGTAGCAGCATTTCAGTTTTCTCACATGCGCATGAACAAATAGCTAAAGCGGCACTAATCAAGCCAGTCACTAATTTTATTTTCACTCGGCTTCCAATAGATAACACCGGTTGTTCTTCAGGATTCGTCTTAGGTATCAACATGACAAAGTGTCTGACCTTTCTTGGTAAGGAGTGAATAGACACCAGCTTTCTCAACCGTGGTCCCTGACTACAATGTAACTATGACCAGCGTGATCTTGAGAAACTGAAGCTGCTCAGAACAAGCAGTCGTAGACCGGTTGCACCCAATCGCGATCTCCGTGACTGCCAGCGGAGGCCAGTGCTCGCGGCGAGTCAAAAACCCACTGCAACTTCTCACCATAGCAGCAAGTGTCAAGTCGCAAGATCATGCCCCGATTCATTCATTCCCTACAGTTAGAAATTTGACAATAGAGAGTGGACATGCCAGCTTATTGCGTCTTCTGGGCTGCGTGGGCTCTCGGTGAACATTGCTTCCTTCAGCTATTTTATCATGGCCATGAACATTATTCGCTCCCCGAGCCGTATACCGATATCTGAAGCCTGTTATCGTTTCGGGGATCTCACAAGCGCCTCTACGCCTTTACAATGTTCCATCTGTATGTAGACACGAGGCGAAGCGATCCGTCGTTTGCCCCGATTTCACGAGATAAAGTTGGCCTGAAGTTTCTTGAGGACGGTGCGGTCAAGACTGTCAAGAGGAAACTCGAGATCCACCAACTGGTCCCAGCGCTCATTCCCTCAACTGGTACTGAACACCATTTCTTTACACAAAGCACGTCAAGCTCCCGGTCTTTGTGTTTAGATGTCTCGACGTGCACACTGCAAAAGATCCTGTAGGCCTATACACTATGCAAACTGAGGCAGATTTTGAGACTGATTTATTGACTGTTATTCTATGGAGCCATGATTGATGTCTTACTCAGTGCGTAGCTAAGAGGCTTATAATATCCTCCCTTCAAAGGATAGGTCGCCAATGAGGTTGTATAGATAAATCTGAAGACAGGCAGCACCAGATCGCTTTCGGCCTGCATATAACACACAGAGTAACTGGCGATCCCCTAATGTCGACATCTCTATCCCCACAATTAATGCAGGCCTATAAGCCCACTATGGAAACATCTGGCTCAATAACCCTCTCCATGGAAAGAAAGTGGCTTTGCTACATTTTTGTGCATTCACTGAAGACCCACTGACTTTATGGAGAGGCTTGCATGTACAAGCGCTTCTGAAAAGTTGACCGCCCTAAACATGAGTTTATGTATTCCGTAAATATTTTTTATTATAACAGTAACAAGAGGCCCAAAATAATTAAAGGTTGGCTTCATACGATCACCAGCATTAAGAAAAAGTATTTTTATAAAAGTGATAAGACCTTTTTTAGTGATAACGATGAAAATATGTAAGTTTAGGAATTTTTAAAATATACTATAAAATATAACTACAACCTGTTAAAGTTTATAGTGATTGGACTGCATTTTGACAATTTTTACGTTGAGGTTTTTATAAAGACATTTCACCATATATTTATTGAATCAATTTTACAGATTTTAAATCAAAGTATTCTAAATCATTGTCTTTGCGTTACTGAATCAGTAGCCTAACTAAATCTATTACTAAAATTTCAGACTAATACTAATAGACAGGACTTACTACAGTATGTACAACGATTGGATTGTCGTTGAAGTATGACTCAGTAAACAGAAAACGAATATAGTTTCACGTACGAAATTATGAAAGATGTTGATAAATTTATATAGTCATAACATATCACCTTAGTGCGTTTAACATGCCTATATTTATAGTCGAAGTCCACTATTCCGTTTTACAGTTTTCTAACATAACTTACTGATAAACTTTGGAGAATTATGGAGTTATAGGGCATATTTTCTATCTTGGCTAATATTGCTAGAATATTCAAATTTTCATATTTACAAATGAAAGAAAAATAATTCTTTGAAAGAAATAGTCTTCTTCTTCTTCTTCTTCTTCTTCTTCTTCTTCTTCTTCTTCTTCTTCTTCTTCTTCTTCTTCTTCTTCTTCTTCTTCTTCTTCTTCTTCTTCTTCTTCTTCTTCTTCTTCCATCACATTTAGGTTTACAGCCTGTTATACGATTTATTCTTTCTTTCCTTTTGGAGTTTCTTGGCCGTTCGAAGCATCAAATACCATTTTAACAGTCAAATACCATTTTAGGGATACAAGTTTTTAGATAATTTTAAAGAAAAAAACAACTTATATTTTTTCATTATTGTAATTTCTCACAATAAATACCATTTATAGCCAGCGAAAATTTGTAGCAGGGAAGAAGAAAATGGATGGACAGAGTAACGATGCGTCTCCGCAACTAAATACACGCTCATGGCACACCCAAACTGTATGTATTGTAGGTACTTGAGGTACGTATAGACTTTTTAATCTTATGGTTCCCGCGATTCACACACACACACACACACACACACACAACAGGGTAGTGAATTATATGTAATTTTCGAGTATCGAATTTCGTTAGCAGGGCTCGAGACGTTTCATAACTGAATTAAATAGAAGGAGGCATATGTCAAAATTCCATGATCATTGGGATAGGCGAGACGTTTCAAAACTCATGTGCATTTAACTCTATCTTGCGTGCTTATTACACAAGGGTATGTTTCAGAATTTCGTGTGCATTATATTCAATATACCGCGTTCATTATACATTTGGAAAAATTCCGTGTACATCCTATCAGGATTCCACGTTACTAGCCATTTGGCATCTCAAAATACCGTGTTTACTTTTCTCAAGCTTCCGCGTTTACTTCACATTGGCATTCCTCAAAATTTTGTGTTCATTATAATCACTATACCGTGTCACTAGACACTGGCATGCCTCAAAATTCCATGTACATTTTACTTATTCTTCCGCGTTTATTACACACTGGTATACCTCAAAATTTCGTGTTCATTGTACTCAATATACCGCATCACTAAACACTGGTATACCTCGAAATTTCAAGTACACTTTACTTAAAATTTGTGTTCATTAGATTCTTATAAATTACATTGTAATAAATTGGCGGTGGCAATTATAGTGGTAAAACTTTCCTACTCGAGTGCCACAGTAGACAAACAGCCGACAATGTATCCATACATGACTTCCATGTTCTAAGATTTATATTTAAAATCATATTCGAAATGAAATATTTCCATAGAAACTACTTCTTTCTGCTTATTGCTTCAGCCTTAAACCACAGTACTGTGGTCACTAACGTATACCACCACACGTTATCGCACTCGATTTTCACTGATGATGGCAGTCGACAGCACTGCCTAAACGTCTGGTTTTGCAGAAAACATTGGACTACGGCCAAACAGCCCGGGAAGGAATTTTAACAACAAACTACTACTTTGTTGCCGATAACATAGTACACATATAAAAATTATCCCCTCCCCTTCAACTATAATTTTCATTTATAGAAAATTACCCCCACCCCGTTCAACTAGCCTCTTCATTTATAGATATTTCATCTACGTTTCTACAGTGGATTATTAAGATCTTCTTTTCAGGATACTTTATTTATCAAAATTAAGTACTTTACTCTTGTTACAACAAAAAATGTTTCAGGTAAACTGTCCTTTCCCCGTAACAGATCTTCACCAAAATCAATAGGCCTTGAGTCTTCTACAACTCAGGCACATATTGTATAATTACCAAATTCTCTTCTGTTGTAGAATTTAATAAGTTTAAGTTAAATTTTATTTTGTTTTGTTAACGTTGTAAAATGAAAAGTCGGTAGCGACAAGACTGACGACGAATTGTTCGAGTCGGTTCTCTGGCAGGCGTCCGTGGGTAGTCGTAGATCGCCGCAGATTCTGATTCGGCTAAAACAAACACAAGTTATTTACTTACGGCATGTGAAGTTCTTGTCGATTGACCAATTCGTAAATAATTGAGTCGGTAACTCGATCCTCATAGGTCAGTGTTACACGGTGCCACCTGTGAAAATATTGCTGAAAATCTAGCTCGACTGTACTGTTTGTGTAATAAAAAGTCGTCAACTCATTTTTCTGTTACGAATTATAATGTTATTAACAAATCTTGATAATATTTTCAAATCGTTACTTTAGAATTTAACACAGGCTGTTTGCCTAGTCAGTCATTGACTTTACTTTCTAATTTGCTCTTAATCTCAGGGTATAGAAAATTATTTAACATAAAATTTACAATACAATTCTTGAACCTTGGTTCATTATGTTTACAATTCTTCCGTGGTTCATTTGAGCCTGCAAGATACAAAAACAAGAAAAATGTCTGCGCTACTGTTTAACATTAGTAGGTGGAGTTAATTATTATAAACAATAAGTATATTAAATGGTTTCATAAAGCATTACCATGGAATAAATACCGTCGACTATGGCCAACCTTACATTTGCTTCACGCATTAATCTTTAGCACAAAAATGATCTGGAATGGTTTCAAAATTATTAACCTATAGTCGTAACATTGACTATTATCCACATCGAGTTGCCTCTAGGCATACTGATTCAAATATTTAATAACAAAATAACATCGACAGTTTATACTATTATTAACATGCTATTTCTTTTATGAATTTGCGAACTGCTATAATTTTTTATTGTTCGACTAAGCTTTTCGTCCTGGTTGTTTAAGACCTGAAGATGTCAGTAATGACGAAAAGCTTAGTCGAACAATAAAAAATTATAGCAGTTCGCAAATTCATAAAAGAAATAGTAAGGATGGCTGCTAATTTAAACAATACGAAGTATTATTAACATGGTTATTAAATTGACTATTGTCAATATGAGAACAACTTCAGGCATACTGAATTGCGATAAATTATTAACCTTTCCATAATATCAGGCATCAGCTTAATCTAAATATCAAAAAAGTTACATCAGTATTTAAATAATAAATTCACTTAATGTTCGTCAATTATTATTATATCTATTGTATATAGCACTGTAGTTATTCAAACCATTATGATTTATTACTCAATCAGTGTTCATCACAATATTAATTGGTTGTTTATGTCTGATACCAATTAAATTCAAAAGTTCATATAACCTCTCTTCGAGATTTTATTATTCATGGTTTAGTTCGACTTGGTTCGATATTTGTAATATCGGTAATAAATTTATTATTTATTTTTACAAAATAATTATAACAAGTTTATTAATGTTTGTGAATGATTGTTAGTCATTTTGTTTATTCACTATGAACCTCGTTAATATATTATTATATTATTGTTTGTTCCATGTTTCAAAAAAATGACATTCTTAAAATCTCTGTTTTTTAATTAATTATCATTACTAATCAATTTACACTATACTTCCTGTTAATACACTTGAATTGCAACTTTATTATGCACTGTGCAATTGCATTTCGCTATAATATAAGCGTTTTATTTAATCACTAGACATTAAAAATTTTGGGGTTAGGATGCCCCCTTCTGTTTACGTTCATAACCGCACAGCTGATATCTTGAAAACGACTGTATTCGCGCACAGAAATTTGCCGTCGTCTCGCGTCGCTAATCTGAGGTAGAATAATACAATTATTTTTCTTCTTCTCTATTCCTATATCGGGAGCACATACCCCCCGGTCGATTTTGATCGATTCCATTAGTTAAAAAGGCTGCTATTCCATTCAGCGAGGTCACCCCCCTCGCGAATTAATTAATTTTACAGAAAATTGTCAACGACTTTGGGTTGGAGAGTATCGTTTGTTGCCTTCTCGTTTTTCCCGAAATAAATATAATTCCTTTAAAATTGCTTTAACGTCCATGTTATTTGAGTAATGCTTAATGTAATCACATTATGTTATTACAATTAATCTGTTCTTTAAAATGAGTTCTCACAAGACATGTGTGAGTTTAATAATAAGAAAGTTAATTCCTTACTTATGACTATTACATATTTCTTATTGTTTTACATGATTAAATACTAAAATTGACCAAACGATGATTACATTCCATCATATGGTTCCTTTGAAGTTCATTTATGATAATATTTAGTACAATGGTTGTCTAAGATTAATAAAATTACTATATTTGACCCATGCTTTCTATGGCCTAGAGCATGGTCAGTTTGATTTACTTTATTTATTGACATAATTTGTCCTGTTTACTTTTTTACAGTGATACAGATATTCTAAGATGTCCATTACAACTTCTGGACAGCTTAGTTTTCATTAGAATACAATTATTTACTTGTTTTTAGTCTCATTTATTACTCATAGTCTTAGTATGCCATGTGTCATGATTTAATTCTGAATTAATGATATACCCATTTTTATGTGGTTCCTTAAGGTCTAAATTGTCTTTACAGTTTAAAGGTTGTTTTGCAATGGTTGTTCTCTTATAATTACATGTGGTATTGATTCACTAATGCTTCTTGCATTTAGTGTGGTCAGACAGTTACCTCAATTTTCCTTAATTATGGTTAAATTAGCTTTTCATTATAATCATTGTATACTATATTAGTGGTAATACATATAATATTGCACATCTATGTCATTGTTCTTCACTGGTTTAGAATATTATAGAAGTTCTGAGTGTGTTTAATGTGTACATCTTTCTGTCCAATTTCAGTCTATGTATTTGCATTAAACACCACACATACCACTTTTACTTAATAAAATTGTATCACTAGGTTCGTCTTTATAATGTCTACTTTCATTATTTTATAACTTACACTAGTGTACATCGTTTTGGTCTAATTACAAGCTGATTTGTAACCGAGTTGAGGTTACCTGGGACCCGTTTTGTCAGACAACAATGGTCTATGTTTTAGCTTTCTGTTTCAATGTTACAGGTTATTATTTGACACTTTTGCTCTTGTTAATTATTATTTATTATTTCTTTATGATTTCTACCTGCCTACAGGTGATTACTAGGTTCTCTTTTAGTTAAAATTTAAAATTTTTAAATTAAATTAGTTAAAATTTAAGTTAAAACAACTTTGACTAAAATCTGAATGTAATGTCAAGTTTTAAAAGTTCAAAAAATTTGGACTCTACGAACCAGTAATTTAAAAAAAGTGAAAATCCAACTGGGTTTTAGATTATTAAAAGTTATTGTAACCCAAATCCGAATGTTCCTAAGTGTTTGCGTTTTTGCATGATTGTGTGCTCTACAGTTATGTTACTAAAGACATGTATGGTAAATTGCCTTTCATTACATAAACAAGTTTATTGTATTTCATAGACAATAAAAAAACCACGTAAAATCAAAATGTACATATTATCAAATACAGAAGGGGGTAATATATTTCCAATATTACTGGAGGTTAACAGACATTAAAATGAGAAAGAATGGGCGTAGAATAGCTAGAGTAAATTGGAAACTTAAAGATTTGGAGTTCAATCTTTGAACCTGACTTCCGGTGGTACGTGAACATTATCAGCAGGGTTAGGTCGGAGAAGTATCATCGTTAGAATTTATCACACATAAGTCCTATTTATATACCGGTACTTACCCTCTAAGCCCGCTGGACAGAACCGAGAAGCACCACCACTGACGCAAGGTTTTTCGTTGTGTAAACTTGCGTCAGTGTGGCGGTGCTTCCCGGTTCAGTCCAGCGGGCTTAGAGGATAAGTAACGGTTATTTTTATATAGTTTTTCTGTAGTTGTATTTAACTTTGTAGGCCTAGAAGATGGTGGTTTTTTTCTTTTCTTGCGGTCCACGCTTCTTAGTGAACGAATCTCGAGTAGGCGTAAGTGTGTATTTAATGTGCTAGTTTACCTTAGACTTGAAGACGATTACAAATTGTTTAGTAGTCGAAATTTTGTGTGATAAATTCTAACGATAGTAGTTGTTTGATAAGATTTGTATGCCTTCTGAGAAGATTTGGAGTTGAGGTGAAAATTCAGTCGAGTTTGACGAACTCATTCTGGAAGGCATAAAGGTTTCTTCAGAATAAATGAAAAATTGTTAATAAGGCTCCACCAAGTGACAGTCGGTATAAGTATGCGAATGGAATTAAATGTTTTGTTAAAATAGTAACAGATATAATACGAAGCCTCACTATCCGCTGGAACTTCGAGATGATCGCTCTAATTGATGATACAAAGCTCACAGTTGAGACGGTTTAGCCTCGTCTGTAGAATAGAAAATCGAATACCCTAGAAGAGGATGGGAAGCAAAACCAGAAGGTAAAAGGATAAGAGGCAGTCCCAGGTTGAAGTGAGAAGTATAGAAAGGAGACTATGTGTATTCATGTGCTTATAAAACTAAAAGAAAGTGCTATGCCTTTCAAACTTGTTCGCCGCCCCGATCGAGGTCGTAGTTGGAGGGGAAAGCCTAAGCCCAGGTAGGACTACACGGTTCGGTTAAGAAAAGGAAGAAGATATATGGTGATCAAGAAGCTATCTACGTAAAGGAAGAAATTGCAAGCCCACAAACCTCTGGGTTGAGGAGAAGAAGGAAAGTAAAAATATGTAATTTAACTTTAACGTAAAGTTAACTCTCAAGTGTTAAAGTTAAGCCTTTTACAAAGTGCAACCTACATTGTACGGCACCACCTTCTACGATAGGATCAACACCAACAACAGAAAATTATACAAATACATTATCGAATTTTTTACAAATTTATTAAAGAATGTGAAAACTATAATTACAGAAATACATTAATTGAAATAACAAGAAAACTCAAATTTGTAGTTTCTGTAAATATATTCATTATAACCCCAACATGGTGTACTTGTTCATCCACCAGAAATGTATATATTTATTTTGTGGAATCGTAGTCCGGAACATGTAACGTGTTTTACATGTTGTCTCTACCATAAATTCAACCCTGGCTGAATTTGCCCATTGCGAACATACTCCAGTTGCAAAATTTTACTACTATGATTGCCACGATTAAAACAACGAAGCCTGTGTGTACACCACGAGCGCACATGGGTGCGACGCACCAGAGTGCGTGCTGGAGTCAATGCAAGGCGCGCGCTTGCACTGACCCCCAACACACAGACTGCATCGCAGGACATGTGTCGGCTCAGCGGTGCGGTGTGAGTCTGTACGCGCTGGCAACACATGCGCGCGTTTACCAGAGTGCGTGTTGAAGTCAATGCAAGGCGCGCGCTTGCACTGACTCCCAACACGCAGACTACAACGCACGGCATGTGTCCGTCAAACGGGTGTGTGTGAGTGTGATGCCCGTATCCTAATCGTAACAATCAGATTAGCAAAAATTCCATTACCTGGAGTATTTCACAGTGGGTAAAGGAGCCACAAGCTGAATTTATCTGCAGACATCGAGAAGACACATCTGTTATCGTTGCCGGTTTGAATTAAACTAAATAATTTCATTTAATTTCTATCAATTACTTAGAAACGATCAGCTTATTGTTATTAACAATTACAACAATTAAAATTTTTTAATTTTTTCTTTTCTAAATGCTTAACTATTATATAAATAGAATTAAGTACTGTACTAGTTTACCTGCAACGTTTTACGCTTTAACAAGAGTAAAGTACTTAATTTTGATAAATGAAGTATCCTGAAAAGAAGGTCATAATAAGCCACTGCCGAAAGATAGATGAAATAGCTATAAATAAATAGTTGAAGTGGGAGGGGTAATTTTTTGAAAACTACCTTTTTTATGTCGAATAAACTACTTCATTTTGAAGGATAAAATACCTTTGTAATTACATATAATGAAACTATTACTCAACAAAAGTGTAAATATAAAAAATGGGGTTGATCAGTTAATGGGGAGGGGTAGTTTACCTGCATTGTTTTGTGTTTTAGTAAGAGTAAAGTACTTAATTTTGATAAACAAGTGCCCCGAATATGATGTTATATTAATCCAATGTAAAATGGTAAATGATGTATCTATAAATGAAGAGGGTAGTTGAAGGAGGAGAGGGTGGTTTTTTGAAAATGTCTTTGCTTACATCAAGTTAAGTACGAGTATTTAATTTTGAAGGATAAGATATCTTAGCAATTACATATTATGATGAAACTATTTCTCTATGTAAGTGTAAATATCATTAATAGTGGGGATCGGTTGAAGAGGAGGGATGATTATCTGCGGAGTTCAGATTCTTTATAAAAATAAAGTGACTCGAAAATAACATTATATTAAACAACTATCGCATAGTTACAAAAATTATCTATAAGCAGTGAAAATAGTTTGAAGGTAGGGAATATTTTTTTATAAATTATCGAATCGAATTCAAGCAAATGATTTTAAATATAACTCTTAGAACATGGAAGTCATGTATGGTTCTCCAGACTGATATTTTTTCTATGTGTGAGAAATACGAAATAACCTGCTCTACTTCAGAGGAGATTTACTTTCTTGGGTGATTGATTTTAAGGAATGGTCCTTTCCTAAGATCAGGCATTCCAAGGAGTATAATAGGTCTGCGAACTACAGCAGCGATAGTGAATAAATATGGCAGTGATTGGTTTTGCGCCAAGAACGTAGTAATAAATGTTCCATCCTTAATAGATTTTAATTTTGTGTGTAATTAAAACTGAGTTTCACTTAATTTTTTTTTTTTAGTTGGCATCACAACCCATGATATGAATGTTAAGAGAGCGACAAGGTAAAGTTTCGTCTACTTAACACTTCATGCTTCTACAGGACGTCTGTAAGAAATGGACATTATGTTAAGCAATATTTTCGCTATCTAATATGCAATCATTATCGCTATTGATAGTAAAGTGAGGGTGTCACCGATATACCAAACACGCGCGCGCGCGCACGAAACAGCCGAAACAGAATTTGCAGATATGAAATTGAAACATAAATATTGGGTTAAACAAATAAGCTCTTGTCTCGGAAAAGAAATAACTGTAATAAACACGTTCTTACACGAATATTAAATGTTCATTCAAGGAATCGCTATACATGAAAAGCTTTATTTTTCCTTTAACTTGTACCTGAAAGAACTGAAAATCTTTTCACAATGTTATGAGTGTCGAATAATAGCAGTGGCTCAAACCAAAATATATCTTGAAGCATGGAAGGTTACAAATGATAATAAACACAAATGAACGCGCATAATTGTTATACACTGATAAAGCTACAGTTGTCACGAGTTTTGATTTACGACAGTCAGATGGCAACTATTACCGAACACAGCCGACGGCTTCAATACCATTTAGATCGCGAAATGCAAGTGTCAATGATAGCGGATGTATTCACGGTATAATGGACGGGAGCCGCCACCTCCTTTCTAAAAGATGCCTTATAGAGGAAAGACGGCGTCTATTAGAAACTATGACACATAATAAGATCTAACGTTTATAACCATTAGCAGATACGCTGAAACTGTTTATTATGGACACAGAAAGAACACTATGTGTGTGGCTAAGACCGCGTACAGGAACTATCTTATTCTTTTAAGATAAACATTGGATGTGCGTGGTAGCATTGTCGTGTCGTATCATCTGATTGAGATACCCAACGTTGAGCTGCCATAGACTACCCTTGGGCTTTATAGCAATACCCGACCCAATGTGCTTCAGGCAACTTTCTTGGTCACCAATGCTCAACATTTAGAAACATGGCTGTATTTAATTCAACTTGTTTCAACATGTATTTTACTTCAATAACTATGGCTGTATTTTAGTTTTCAACAACCAAATTTTGCTTAATATAAACACTTGAAAGAAATTCAGTTTTGTTGTACGTTCCTACCACTCAATTGTTCATGTTCACTCTGAGAAATTTATTTCGAATGCTGTGTGTATGCGGAATGCTTTTCATCAGAAAAATCAAGGTTTAATCATGTTTTTTAAAATGTATAGTTTTTATTTTTTTTTAATAAAAAGGAATAATTTGTTCAAACAAAAAAAACACATTCCAGACATAACATTATTTTGTAAAAAATAACTTTTTTGGTACAAATAGTAAATTTATTTGTAAAATATACACGTTATTATTATTATTATTACTGTATTAATGTATATATACATTTGTAAGTTACTTTGTACAATAAATAAAATTTTAATGAGAACAAACAAAGTGAAAACCGTGTCTTTGTCCAAAGCACACTTTATCAAGCATTAGTGAAAAAGTATTTCAATTATTTTAGATGAATTGAACTACAAAGTTTGACTTAATCACCTAGTGTATTTAATTAAACTGGTAAATTATATACACATAAAGAACAAAAGATGATTTCAAAATAAAGTCAGACATCAAGAATGTTTCAAAGTTGCATAACAAGACCTTTTAAAACACTATGATGAAATTTTTAAATTTTTAAATTCCGTGTCTCTGGTTTTGTTTATTTTGTATTCGTTCTCAGGCAGTATGTTAGTACTACAACAGAAGCTGTGACCATGTGGAACACTGCCCTAAGTGGTAACCGTAATTTTTGTCCTAACTTCTAATTCTTCTGTGAGTATCAAAAAGAAAATTTTTACAGAAATATGAATATCCAAATAACGAGAAAAATCTTGCTACGTACGCCTACATATGTTTTTTGCAATATATGTTTGATGAAATTCTAAAGTCGAAATTTCCGAAATTTTTTAGATCTAAATCTTAATGAAGCATAATCATTTCTATCTGAAGATAATTCGGAGCATTGACAAAAAAGGAAATTGTTTACACTTAGTAAATATTTCTGATGCAGCTTTTGAAAGCTCTTGTAAACACTTTCAAACGGCTTCCCCATTGCAACTTCAAAAATTACACATCACCACGCTCGGCATTACATTCTGACAGAAGACAATTTTTAAACTGCTAATAAATAATTCAGGCTCATACCTCCGAAAAAATCACAGTATCTGTTATAACCTTCATGACATTTTCAAAACGAAAGATTTGCGCACTTATAATTTTGCTGATAAATAACGAAGTGGTAACTGATAAAATAAGAATCTAAATCGTGTTCTCTTGAACATGTTCAACCATACTTCAGGCCGATTAATCAGAGTTCTTAGGAAGTTTTGGAAAATGAGTTGGTATATAGCGGCAGTAATTTTTGAAGCTTTCAAAGCATTTTTCTTTCCCGTAGTTCTTTTAAAAGACACAATACCAAAATACGAAAACAACGATTCTTATCAACTCCCCTAATTGAAACAGGTAACTGAGCTAAATCTGTTAAATCAGTCATTTTGTCCAATACAAGTGTGAAAATTCACTAGCTTCCTACTTATTCGTTAATATGTCAACAGCCAATGCCAGATCGATTGATATCCTTTTAGAAACACTTATTTTCTAATTATTTTATTTCGTTTGAACATACGCTCAACCGCTGCCCTTAGGCACTCCTACACAAATTCACTATCAGAAAATAGTATGCTTCGGCTGCAGCCTCCTCCTGCTCGAACCAAACTGTCGTCGAAAGCAGTCTGTCCGATTGCAAGTTCCGCAGACTTCTGCTTCACCAGGTCTGAACGTTACTGCCACACATCCTCCCCAGTTTTTTTCCACTCCGCTGTTATCACTTCACAGCGCTACCTCAGACCCCGTATGTAGGCTATATCTGAATCTTGTCTCCACTGCTTAGACTCCCACCACCATATTAATGACTGTAGGATTGTATTCCTGTCGTTACACTTCCTGCTCCCACGTAATGGATCCTCCTCCCACATCTGAATCATCATGTGTTATGCCTGATACTTTGGAGATAACGCACATTGCCGCCATGGATTGTTCAAGTCTATGGAACCTCTTTCTAAAGGTTCGTTAACGTCCCTGATATCCTCTTCGTCAGCTCAGATAATCAATCCAACTTTCTCTTCAGCAATTTACTCCCGAAATTTTTAATATTTTTGCTGCCAAAAACATTGCCTGTCACTTCCGCTGCTTTGCTTTTACTTCAATAAGCTCATAACATTTAATGAGTTGTGAGTTGTCATTATTTATTGATAAGTATCGAAAGTTTACAAAAGGTAGCCAAAAATACTATTACCAAATGTATGTTTCCATTAAGGGAATAGACTAGAACAATTAGTCAACATTTTAATCAACTTGAGTTGGAAGTGTTACAGACATTAGAATATTCACCGTTTTTTGTTCCATCTTCACCCTCTTGGTCTGTCAGGCGACATATTTGTTCTTGTGGAGGGATTTACAATGATATTCTGTCATAACTGGATGTCATACCTGCAGACCAGACATAGTACTTATAAGAAATATAAGAGACTATTTATTAATCTTTGTAGAATGAAAAATGTGGAAGGTTTTACTCCCACGTTTCATATTAAAGAAAAATAACTGATACGTTTATTTCTAATGTGCAAATACGGAAAGGGGCAACTAGTAGATACAGCTTCACATTAAACTAAGAGTCTGCTCAGGTGGAAGACGTTTTTTATCTCAGTTCTTGATTGTGAACTCAGGAAGATTGTTACTACTTTTTAGTAACGCCAGTTACATGGATGCTGTTCGTCAGTGTTTTCAAAACTTCTCTTGTAAGCTCCAGTATTACAAAACATATATGTAAGTCAAGACCGAAAATCAAAGAATAGAAACTGAAAAATTTTTTAAATCATTTCATTGACATTAAAGTTTATAATATTTTCAATCAAATCAGTAGGAAGGCATAGAACTCAAACTTACGTTAGTATCAACAATTCCAACAGGTGATTCTCGTAAAATAACGTATAGTAAAACTAGTTCGCATGTTTCAACATCTTTGTTTCTAAAAATATTTCTATATTACCACAAACACACAAGTGTTTGCGTGTAAGTCTGTGGAGTATCATCTTGACCGGAAAGGAAGTAATCAAGTACTCACTTTATTCGTGTTTACAACGCCTTCTGTCCCACAGTTTACGTAACCTATACAACACATTTCTACCCGCTTTTAGTATGAGACAATCATAATTGAACGTAAATATATGTTACGGAATCTATCGTGTATCATACTTTCTGAATATAACTATAAAATCACTGCTGTTTTTGTTTTTATATAAACCATTTTCACGTACAGCTGTGATCACACTTTGTCGTTTATATTTCTGTTCTTAGTAAATAAGACAGCATTTTAGTTTTTTTTTTCTTACAGTAAACAATTGTTAACATTGTCCGTCCATATACATAACAAAAATAGTACGTACGTAAATATGAAATTGAAGTTATCAGTGTTTGTACTACACCGGTTTTGTGTGTGTGTGTGTGTGTGTGTGTGTGTTTTGATGTATACTGATGTATACCGATATATACTGGTTCCTTCTAGTTTGAGGACTGACTCAGAAATGAGGACCAAATTGTCATTAAAAACGTGAACATAAAATATGGAATAGATTGCAGTGACATCTATGTGTAAAGAAAGAAATGTTGCGACTATGTGGACATAGAAATGTCCTTTGTGTGTCGCGCTATCTATGAGACTAAACTTAAACTACGTTGAGCAATGGTCGGCTCCCTCTCATCGGAAATTTGGTGTATCTTTTAACTAAAATATACGTAGAAACGAGCAGTCAAATTTTTTTGTACGTTGAACAGAGTCAGAATAAAGTAACATCTTTATTATTTTGCTAGATACAAATCAATACAGTCACATTGCCCGAAACAAAACTACTTTTATATGTTTACAATCTACTACTATTGTACCGCATATGCACAATAGTAGCAGAGACAATTAAAATAATTACTAATTCAATACATACTTGTATATAATCACGCCGTAAGTGAAACGCTACGACTGGAAGATAGATACATGCTTGCATCTCGTACAGGCAGGAAAGACGAAGACACGACGATTTCGGTGCGACCTAAACAGTACGTACAACACACGACTACGCAATGCTGTGAGAAACAAATACCGATATTACCCGTCTGCCTATTTACCCTGTGCATTATGCGGTCACTTTTTCGTAGTTTTTAATTCTTGTTTTAGTCCATTGAAGTTATTCACAATTATCAGCTGAGACAGGACAAGTGAAGAGTGTAGTAGAGAGGGCTTATTACTTCTAAAATGAAAATATTTATTTGAAATTATAATTTATATTAATAAAACAATACTTTTATTAATTTTTTGTTGTAATTTGGTTTTGGACAATTTAGTAAAATTTAACCGTTTATATGATTAATAAGCTGTATAACATTTAATATGAGTTGCAAATATTTTTTCATATATTTGAATTAAGCTGTTTTATCACATTCGATAATGAGGAATTCGCAGCAAGCCTCAATAAGATTTCAAAAATGTTCATTACTGGGGTATACTGATTAAACTTTTAAATTGGATACAAGCAAAATAGTCAGCAATAAATGTTTACAGAAAATTTTTTTTTTTTTTTTAATTTATTGGAGATCTGTAAGCTGTTCGACTGAGCGAACATTTAACAAATTGGCTGACAACACACACAGGATTATGAAGAGCTGACCATTGACAGCTCTTCTTGTTTTTGATAATAGATTAAAGAGGTAACAAAATACAATACTAAATGATAAAAACATGTAAACAAATGAACAAAAGTCACTTTCACTTCCTGCTGGCATGATACAATGATGGTTGGTAAATGACCTGAAGATGGCTTGACTGCCGAAAGCGCTCGTCAATAACAAAGATAACATAGTGGTTTATACAAAATTACTAGTAGAAATATTTGAGACCACTAACACTCCAATACAACAATAAATGAAAAGTTCCATTGAACTTCTTCGATACTAAAATTAGCTTCCTTAATTTTGATTGCTTGTTTACTTACTTGTTCACATGTTTACTTAACTTGATTTCTTGTTTACCTATAACTAATTAGTAATATTAGTTGAACTAATAGAATATTAGTTTTCTATTTTGCGTTTTCAAATTTTCTAATTACTTAAAGACGTTGCAGTTTATTTATAATTACAAAACTACCAATGCTGGAACTCACCAAAGTTATTTCACTAAATCTTGTAGCAGTTTTGACTTTTCTGCCAACGTTATACACATCAATTTTGTTAAGATAATTAAAATTCAGAATCACACATTCAAAAATACTTTTTTAATTCTAATGATGACTATACTAAAGACAATTTTCTGAGTCTGAGATTGGCAATTTTAAAATACTAAATGCTATCGTAGTAAGAGATCGTTACTTTTCTTTCTTGACAAATATTTTTTTAGATGTTATAAATTTTAAGACCCACCCATCTTTCCTCTTCTCGTCCCTAAGAAAACCATACACTGTCTGTTACCATTACTAACATAGACATAGTGTCATCATTTAACTGGGCCGCCATATCCACGACTAAGGCTTCCGTAAAACAAGCTTACTATCTAATAAATAGAGTCTTAATTTGTTATCAGAATATCGTGTTATAACATAATGTCAGAATATTGTTTCAATATATTTTGGTGAAACAAAATATTCCCATATTACTGCATATTACTGACAACGGCCACAGCACCAAATTTCATTGTGACTCAATAACTACAGTATCACTCAAAATAAATCGTAACAATACAATATCTAATGCCGATCCATCAGCCCCATACGATGTCAGATCGAAACGCTGGATATCTTACGCGATTGTAAACCAGTCGCAGTTACACATACGGTGTCTGTAGTATTTGTAAGATTATATGCACACACACACACACACACACACACAGAGTATATAATGTATTGTCATACTATATTATATTATAAATCTGTGTAAGCATGTGAATTGTATGTATGCATGCGCGTATTTATGTAGGCCTATGTATAAATGCATGTATTATTCCCGTATAAGTATAGGCCATATACAAATACATACATGTATACAAACAAGTTTTATTTTAGAAAACTGAAAATGATTTTTAGAAATCCGTTTTCTGGTATTTTGAAGAATTTCGCGTATCAGTATTTACATTCCATAGGAAGAGTTGCTGTTTTCTTTGGTAATTCATACAGTCAAGTAACAGACTAGACTGGCCCGCACGGCTCGCAAGGCGGGGGCCCGCGCAAACATTTCCCTTAATTTTTTTTTAAATGTGTACAAACCATTGAACTTAAATAAAACCAAATCTTCCCGTATGTTTTTACTCCAAAAACAAATACATCAATTGTTTTACTGTTATTTTAACAATACCTAATGATGTACGTTGAAATCACACATTAGTTTGTTAAGTGTACAATACAGCGGTGATTCTAGTTGAGACGACTGCATCGTTATTCGTTATGAGCTACGGAAAGGAAACTAGTAAATGGGCTAAAGTACTGGATCGCGTTGTAAATGTTACTCTAAAATTGGCAGCTTCAAATTTAGCCTTTAGAAGCCATAAAGAAAAGATAGGCCAGCCCAATATCGGAAACGTTTTGGAAATTATCGATCGTTTCATTTATTACGATCCATTGTTGCAAGAGATGATCAGTGGTCCGAAGAACACGGATATGTATGTGAGTCCAAAATTCAAATTGAACTCATTCACCTTTAGTCTAAAAAAGTTGACAATATTATTTTGAAACAAATTGAATCAGCCCAATTTTTTGTCTAGTAGGCCTAATGGATATTACACAAGGTATTAACAGAAAAGATCAACCAACTCAAATAACTTAACTAAGTCATATATGTCTCAACTTCTGAAGATAAAGCAAGAAGACCCACCAACTTAAATATTAATGAAAGCTTTTTAGAAATAACCGATGAAACTGGCCTAGGCTTAGAAGAAGAGATTCTAAACATTCTTAAGGTGAAAGTTTTCTTTTGCGTTATATAATTTTAGTAGCTGCCACAGCTATAAGGAGGGGTTAGTTTTCAAGAGGCAACAAAAGCATGAATAAGTAAGGGTAGCAGGGGGCAGCAAAGGTTTCCTGCGGGGTCCCAAAAAATAGAGTTACGCCACTGAATTGATTGCTTGTGTTATTTATATTAAATATTGTACACCAACGTGTATCCTAAAACTTTGAACCGCTTCCTTTTGGGTTTGGTTCAAGTCGGGCGAAGCCTAGTCCGGAAGTAAAACAGTATCCGCTTAACTAGTAAAGAAAACAAACGAGTTCGTTTCTTTCCTGGTGTGACACGTAAAGTAAACCATTTAAACGGCGATTAAAAGAAGAAAGCAATCCATCATGGGGGTAACTCAAGTGCAGAACTCGTTGCTGTTTGTTAACAAAACCTAATAGAACCTTATACCTGCAAAACAATTAATACATGCGGTGAATCAAACTTACGCCCGTGTACACACATTAATCTACGTACATTAGTCGCGTTCATTAATTACTCAACATTAAATTAATTAATTGACTCAACTTACATTCTACGAAATCAGGGTATTCCGGATCCTCGGAGATTGTACTGCCGCTCATTTTCTTCCACGCTACAACAATTACAAACAGGTTAGTATTACTGCATTGGGAATACGTCACTGCATAAAACAAAACTACACTATGTCCAGTCCCGGAAGGCGGCTAGAGGATTAGGAGACTCTCACAGACACACACACACCACACACACACACTGACAGGCCGCCTAACAATAGACAGGGACAGGCGTTTCACCTGCGCTGCTGTCTTTTTAGTTACAGTCCACTACACTAAATTAAATTTTATTGTCGTGCTTAAACTTTTAATTTTGATTGTTCCATTGAATTCAGACTGTAATTTCATTTAAAATAAGTCCAAACACGAAGTTTTTATGGCGATATTCAAATGTTTTACACTTATTTGTTTATTTTGAACTATTGTTATTGTTAAACTTTAGAACACCATCTAAGCGACTATTATTAAAAATGATGATTATTAAAAACTAAGTTACTGATCATCTTATTTATTTTTCAACTATTTTTCTGTAACACTCCCTTTAATATGTAATACTTTTACAAATTGATTTTTGATTTTACAACTTGACCTCGAAATTACGAGAATCTAAAAATTCCTGGCATCGGCCTTGGCCATTTTCTTTTTTTTTAACTGTTCCGATTCACCGATTGTGATACTCGATAAAGAGCAGATTGTCGACCCACCTCTTTATTGTTATAATACTGAAAAAATTAATCAACATATGCAACAGATTTTACTATATAGATATAAAGTATCAAACCTCATATTTTTATTTCAAATAAACAATATATGAAATAATAGCTTTGAACGCAGAGAGAAAGTTAATTTTAAATATCCGAGTATATACTTAGTTGAATTTTGAGCTCGAGTTTAAAGCCTTGTATAAAAAAAGTAAAGTAGTCTAACTATTTAGCATTAATTTGACGTGTAGTATAAAAAGATACTACAAGTAATGCATCCGCTACGATGAATATACAAAAAGCCAGCGAGATCGGCCGCTGGCAGTTCTCAGTGTCATTTGACGGGCCGATTTAATCGACCGTTAGCAGTTCCAACAATGAACCATAGGGCCATTTAACCGGCTTCTGGCATCCAAAGGGAGTGTCTCAGAAAAATAGTTGAAAAGTAAATTAAATGATCAGAATCTTAGTTTTTAACAATAACATTTTTTTAATAACAATCGCGTAAATAATTCTCAGAAGTTTAGCAATCACAATATTTCAAAATAAACAAATAAGAGTAAAACATTTGAAAATCGTCGTATAAACTTCGTGTTTGGACTTATTTTAAATGAAATCACAGTCTGAATGGAACGACCAAAACTATAAGATTAAGAAGAATAACAAAATTTAATTTATTATAGTAGAATACATGTCATTCGCCACCAGCGACAATCGCTACCCACTGTCCCACTACCCACTCCCTCCCCTGAGGCAATGGCCGCTGGAATAATAACGGGAAATTCCGCAGGACCATCCCCTTCGCCCGCTAGCCCCGCTTTCTCTCAATATTGCTCTGAGTGTCATAGTGTTCCGGTCATAGTTATTTAGTGCATTCTAGTTGTGTTTGATATGGAAGTGTCAACGAACAGTCACGGGAAGCCATGAGCCCACTACCAAGGTTACACGTTGCCGAGGATCAATCAAGAGCCAACGTGGAGAAGTACTGTGTTCAAGCGAGCATCAATGTGGACCTCCGGATGATGCTCGCTCAGAAGTATTGAAGGCTTTCAATCAGGCGAAGAAGCGAGCACGCGACAAGGACACGCCAATTTCTAAAATATACTCCGAACAAATGGGTAATCTCCAAAACATGGGCTATGATTTTGTAACCGAAATGCCAGATCAGTAAGTTACGAAGAGGTCTTTATATCGCCACAGGGCCAAATCGCAAGGTAATCAACGAGAACCGGAATCATCTGAAGAAGTTGTTCTGGAAATGAGAATGCTTACCATGATAGATGGAAGTAGTTTTCTTTTGAAAGACGATAACACAGGCGGGCGACTTATTATTTTTAGTGGAGCATTAGGAAAAGCAGCTTTGAGAAGTAAGCAAGATTTTTTTATGGATGGCACTTTTAAGAGTTGCAGTAAACAATTTTCGCAAATTTATACCATTCATGCAGACTTTGGAAGCTCAAAAAACGAAACAAATATATATCCAGTTATATTTGCTCTCTTGCCAAACAAAAGGAAAGAAACATATATTCGACTTTTCCGCCTTCTTATTGAGGCCATACCAGAGTGGAATCCAGCGACGGTGACAGTCGATTTTGAATCGGCAGCAATTTCTGCCCTTAAAGTTGTATTTCCCGCAGTAGAGGTAAAAGGTTGCTACTTCCACATGAGAAAGTCCATCTGGAGAAAAGTTCAAGATTTGGGACTTGCTTGTGAGTACATGAAGAATGAAGAAGTGAGAATGATCATCCGCATGTGTGCTGCTTTGGCGTTCCTTCGGCCTGAGGATGTTCCCGACGGCTGGCTGGAAATACATTCCAGAGTGCCTGACAATGAAAAACTTTCTGGATTTTTGGACTATTTCGTGGAGAGATGGATGGTAAACGAAGAAGTTCCAGTCGAGCTTTGGAGTTGTTACAACAGGCATCATCGAACCACCAGCTCTGTCGAGCACAATAAAATTAATACCGAACTTGGAAGACCGAATCCTCGAGTCAAGGACCTCATCAACTTTTTAAAGAAAGAAGCAGAGAGCACAGCATGTACGCTAATAAGGGCCCAGCTCAACATGGAAGGTAAACGAAGGAAGACTGCTTACATGACTCTAGATGACAGACTGGAAAGAACGGTTAAAAAATATGAAGAAAGTGGTGATATTGTCACTTGTTTGAAAACAATTTCTCATCTCCAAAAACTTTGAAGAGTTACTATAAAGTCCAGGAGCTTAAACGTTGACTTAAGAGAGTAAAAAAATGTAAATAAAGTAAATATTAGTGACGGAGCTTAACTTGAGCCCAATAATGTAAATATTAGTGACGGAGCTTAATTTGAGCTCAAAGTAACTGACGAAGCCAATACCTGATTTTAAACACGCCTATATGCAATAGATATTGCATGTAGCCAGTCCAAAGCCTGTGAAAAGTGTGATGGGAATCAGTAAAATTCACTTGACTGTTCAAGGCAGACCAGGCCTGCGAAACCCAAGCTTTAAATATTAACGAGAGGTGGTGGTGGTGGCGATTGTCCCTGGTGGCGATTGTCACTAGTGGCGATTTACAGGACACCATTATAGTAAACTGTATTTAAAAAGACAGCAGCGCAGGTCAAGTGCCGGCCCCTATCTATTGTTAGGCGGCCTGCCAATGTGCGTGCGTGAGCCAAGGGTCTCCTAATCCTCTACCCGCCTTCCGGGACTGGACATAGTATGGTAATTACACTTACTCCTTACAGTATCCAGAAATCAACAGCACTTAATAAATTGACTGTAATAATTTAAATATAAATATACATTTTTACATCAGAATGGAATCAATGTCCAAAAAAACAATTTGCCTCCTTTACGCCTCTAGTGTTCACTAGCTTCATACTGTCCTCCCTACTGTCACATCGCATCACTAGCTTCATACTGTCCTCCCTACTGTCACATCGCATCACTAGCTTCATACTGTCCTTCTCCCTTCTGTCACATCGCTCACAATTCTGCAACCATTTTTAAGGTTTTATATCTTTACAACATACCTGTTTTTAAACATTTAGGTTGACAGAAATAAAGGTAATTTGTTCACGGTATTAAAATTAATTAGTACTTTTAGAACTTAGCAATTCTAGCGTCTCTCCTATCTTCTTGTGTCACAAAGATAAATTAACGTCCCCCCCCCAAGATCAACTAATCTTTTGACTAATTAAACTTGTATGTCATTATGACATTTATATAGGCCTATAAAATGTATATTTACTCTTCTTATAATTTTTTGTTAACTTATTTTAGGTACTTAAAAAGTAATAAAACTTCACTTTTGAGTTTTGACCACCATGTAGTATTAAAATTTGTTTACTTATTGAGAATCCCAAAATTGTATTACTAAACATTTTTACGCACAAATAAACTAATCCAGTGCTTATTATAAATTCCTCAAACTGGTAACTTTAAAACAAACGTTAGATGACAAGTTTTTCCTGAATTTGTGTATAAGCATTGAAAAACTGTTTGATGTAGAAACGCCTGCGTGAAACGTCTCGCGGGAATTAACAAGATAAATAAAAGATCACTATATCCCAAAGAGAGCTGATAGTTGAGAATATAAAAGCATAAAAAATGGTAACGGACAAGTGCCTTACAAGATATAACTCATTTGATTGATGATACTCAACAGTTAGAAAAATATAAAGAAAATAAAAAAATGAAGCAATAAGCGAATATTGGAAAGAACAATAGTAACATCGATTATTGTTGGGAGGCAACTAGAAGCATCAAAAACCCAATGATACAAAAACTGCTATAAAATAATGGATGGAAAATAAAATTGGGACAATAAACAAAAAGCCTAACCGTTTAACAACTTGAGAAGACATTCCAACCACATAAAGGACAGAAAGAAAAAAACCTTTACAAAAGCAATCGTGCAGGAGATTCAGGATTTTGTATCTACACACACAAACAAATGTGAAGAAGTAAACAAAATCAATATAAACCTGCGGGGTATAAAGTAGAACCCGTTAAACATTAGGATACTTCTATGAAGTTGTAGAAATCTAATAAACTTCATCAATGCTACTCTCAGCTGAAATGTTTGATGTCTGGAAGGCAGTATAATTTACCTTTATAGAAAAGTCTAAAAAACTACCGCATAACGTCCATTCTTGCAGTCCATTTCATTGATACCGGTAGTATCTAGATTCTTCTATAAATTAACAATAAAACTTGAATCGACCATTAACAGGAAAAGATACTGATAAATAACAGTTAGGATTTAGAAATAAACTCTTGTCGTTCGATCAAGTATACAATACATGCTCAATCTCCATTGTATAGGGGAGCAACAGTTTTATACATTTTGGTATGAGAGATTGGACTTTAAATTAAAAATAATACTCCACTAAACATTGAATCGAACTGTTTCCAGTAGAGAGACGTTTCGGTGTTAAGTGAAAGGACGCTTATTCTGGACTGAAAAGAATAAAGTGGAATGTCTCTAATGAAGCGTACTTAGCGTAATGGTGTCGTATGTTGGGGTACCATTGTCTTGTGTGGGGTAAAAAACAATAGTACAGGTCAACGACGGTGGCAGTGGCAGTGGTAGTTTCTTCCATACTGGTAGTGGTTATTTATAATGAGAAAGCTAAGAGATGTTATACGCACAATAAGCCTATCATATTATCGACAAAAACGGCGTGTTTTACTTACGAATCAAAATAAGTTCATAGTAGGCTAATTTTACTAACAAAGATACGAAATATATGTACAACTTTACTAATAAAGGTGCCTGTAGCTGTATACAATTAAACAGTAGCCCTTCTGTATGCAGACACCGTGACGATAACTTAGCAAGACAAACCTCAGATAGAATGTTCATAGCAAAAAAGAAATGGAAAGACTATGGATAAAATCCCCAAAATAGTATTGGTCAGTGTGAATAATTTCCTCTGCAAGAAGATTGTACTTATTGTAAAAACAGATTTTAAAGCTTGAATGGGCTAAGGTAGTCAGCCGGATTGGATCGGAAAGAACGACATATATATTGTTCTTTTTTTCAGGATAAAGTAATCAGCTACATCGTCAATGCGTTTCGGTATGCCGGGAACAGAAATCTTATATACAAACAGGGTTTGTGTCCAAATAAATACGAGGATTGCAAGAGAACGTGGGAATACTTTACTACGTGAAAACTTTAAAGAATCCAACTGTTAGATATTGTAACATAACGATAAGACGTCCTCGTTTTCGTTTAAGCCCCACGTTGCAGGCGGCAATTTGAAATAAAACGTTATCTTATGTGTGTGTGTTACAAATATATCTTATACAGCTCCGTAAATTATTTATTTATTTATGTAAAATTTTCTTCCTCAGTATTAATCTTCAGCCCCACTGTTGGGTTCGCCAATTTGTAACAACCACAATGTTGTTACTTTATTTAGTTATATGAGTGTGTGTACTGGGGTTCAATCAAGCTCCACGTTGGTATGCGCCAATTTGTAACAACTAACTCCACTAGTGTATTTAGTTGTATGAGACTCCCTTGTATCAACGTCAATCAACACGTTGAAGGTGGCAATTCGTAACACTTAAAATGTTGTTACCTGTTTTTAATCAAGATGTAAATCTGTCAATTTACAGTTGTTATTAATGAATATATCTATTCGGTTGTTACCGATGAAACCTCCTGAAAATATATTATTAGGCAAATATAATTATAATTATGTTCTTTTAACTTATAATCATACTACGATATAAGTTTAACTCAGTATTCAGTAGTTGGGTAATATTAGCGATATATATATAGTGTATTGACTGAATGTAATGAGTATTCTTGTCAACCCTAGTCCCTCGATGTTAGAAAATTCTATTCAAATTTTGTACTGAAAACACGCTAGTTCGGCAATCCCCCGTTCCACCAGCTGTAAGCACTTAGCGCGGTTATTTGTAATAATCGTGTTTCTAGGTTAGCTGTTCATCGGGTTTGAATCAACCTTTTATTGTAATTATTCCACCCACTACATATAGTATCTATTCTGCAATAACTTCAAACATTATCTCATACAATAAAGATCCTTTATTAATTTTATCTATTAATTCACAGTTACCGTTATCTCCAAAATAATAATATTATCAAATCGATTATACAAAAATATATCGATTGTAAATTGATCAAGTTACTTTGACTCATACAAATTAAATATAACAACAAATAATTCTTATCCCAGGGTTCGTAAGATTCTTTGAACCATTAGTAAGGCCAGGTAAAATGCACAATTGAGGTTACTCAAGTATTACAAAACAAAATTATTAACTCTAAATATATTGAATTTAAAATAGGTTGTTTTTTACCGGGTCGGCAGAACTCAAACTGGCACTGGTCGTCTGTAAACAGTGAAGATGTTCAGCTTAAGTTACATTCATCCAGGAAAACTTGTTTTGGCCCTTAATAAAATTGATAGTGTAATATCCAGGGAAGCTCTCAGGAACTCTTCTAACTGCTGTTCTTCACCTATGATCTTGATAGTTGTCGGTCACGGTGGAATGAAAATAGTATCCCAGCTTCTTCTGCAAGTGAAGGTTAACTCTGCAAAACGAGATCTTCGTATGTCTTCTCAATAATTCAGTTAGTTTCGGCCTTTCTGTCTCTTAATTAATCTTCTGGTTATAGGAGAAATCGGTTTAATACCGAATCCAGCGGAATTATCCTGGTGAATGAGGTGAGGGGTTTTCAACTCTTTTAAATGTATTCAGTTATAATTTGGAAGTCTATTTAGTTTTATTACTCATCAGTATTATGATAGAATTAGGATTCAAAGAGGGTTTTTTAATTTTGATTTATATTTTCTTCAGAATTTATTATTCATTTTTTAAATGTATCTGCCCATCTCAACTCAATAGCTTGTAACAATCAGAACGAATGATTCAATATAAACAACTCATGTCCATTTCAGTTGCCTTAACAACCACTTTTTTCTGTCATTGGGTGAAATTAGATATCCTAGAGCCAGAATTATAGAATATTACTACTCTTTTTCAATAAAATACTCCATGCTTGGAATAATACTAAATTACCTAAAATTCTCACCTAACCTTCCTTCTTAAACAATAAATGTTTTACCATAGTTTCATTGGACTGGACTTCTTAAAAAGGTATTAATTTCCTTTTACAAATATTAAATTTAGGCCTATAGGTTTTTTAACTTAATTTTCTTTTACCTGACCTACTGTACAACTAATTATTGGTTAATGGTTATTTACATTAATTTTAACTTCCTGGTTTTTATTTTATTACATTAATTAACTGGTCCTGGAACCCTTCATTAGTTTACAATATAATTATCAGAACTACTTGTCAAACCTTAAACACTGATTGCCCTCCTGGCCAAGTTTACAAACATTAATTAAAACAACTGCATTATTCAATTTTAGACAATACTTAAAACTTAGTATAATGCCTAACACAGGTAACTATACTTGATTGTCTAAAGACAAATTTAACATAAATACAAACATAATCATTGATGAAGTATTCCTATTAAACAACATCAGTTCACTCTTACCATATTCAAAACATAACATAAATATTCTGTGAACATCAACATGATACAGTATAAAAACAAGCACAATTTATTATATTAACTATTAATTGGTATGGTATTTCATATTCAACATTAATTATTGCCTCTTTTGACTTGAGGTACCTCTCAGATGTATTAATTTACTGAGAACCTTAATTCAGGGTATGGTCCTTGACCATAGTTAATTCAAATTTTTTATGTAACGTTGGGGACCTCAACTCTGTTACGTTACATAACACCCCCCCTTCGAAAGAAGTTTATTTTGTCTTAACAAAGTTTAGTAAAAAATAAACTCACAACTGGTGTCTGCCCAATTGGTTCACCTATTCATAATACTTTTTTATTTCAGACTGGTTGTATGTACCTTTCACCCTATTATTTGCGTATGGAATTATCCGTTGTATTACTATTATTTCTTCTTTCCTTCTTAAAATCAATTATTTCCCAAGTTTAAATCTTACTTCTATAATCATTCATGTGACATTCTTTATTAATTATACATTTTGGATCTGGTTTTATTTATTTATTTATATTTATTTGTGAGTTTTCCCTCTAATATTTAATTTTCCTAAACCTCCCTAACATTATAACTGGAATCGAATCGGTGGTGCTCTATCGGCTTACCAAATACCGTCGTCCGTTACATACCTTCTGGGATCAGAGGAACATCATCTCTGCACAGTTAAATGATTGCTGGAATATTCTACAGTCAATCTTCATTAATAAACCTCGCAAGGTAGTCATCATGTGACCTTCAATAAAATAATTCATAATAATAATACTCTAGGGATTATTCACTGTACTTTAACTCAGATCATATTATTTCTTCATATTAATTCTTCCTTCTATTATACACTTCTCCTCTCCAATACTTGGCTATTTTATTGACATTTATTAATTGGCTTTCTTACAGATAATTCTTAAATATTTGTTTTTTCTTTTCTTGTGATCCTTTTGACGGTTCCATTTTGGCTTCTTCATTCTCTTATCTTCCTTGGCTCATATTCCTTTATTACCAATACAGCTGGTTATGAGATTTTGGTTAGTATTATACATTACATCATGTAATTATATTCTTCTGGCACAATCATTATTATTCCTTTTACATTCTAAATTACATTTCTCACTATTATATTACATCAGATAAACTCATTTTGTTTTTTGGTTTTGATGATTTTTATTAGGTTTAATCAGTGTTATTTTTTTTCTTTTATATTAGTTTAGAGTAATTTCTTCTGAATTATATAGTAAGGTGTTCTTACTTATTTTTTGAATTTTGTTGTTTCATTGTTTCTTCATTTCATTATTTTCCTTGGATTTGCTTGATCCTGTATCCATAAAATCCGTCCCTTTTCTTTATATTCTGTTTGGAATCTGTTTAACCGTGGTCCATTATTTCCTCTGTACTGATTGTTCGGATTTCTCTAGTGTATAGAGTTATTTCTGTCCTTTTGACATATCTCATTATTACGCAGTTCTTGCATCTTGTCGCTATAAAATTGTCATTTATGTTCAAGTTCATCATCGTCTTTTGAACTGATTCTTCTGTACTGTTTCTTAATTGTTCTAATGGTTCGTACATAAATTCCATAAGTCCTCCATGCTCCTCGGTTAGTTTTGGCCTTTTTGGTCCTTCTAGTCAATCTGGGAATTCAAGTGTGGTTCGTTTAAAGTTTCTCACTTGCCTTACTTCTCTGTTTTCCGTAATTGGTATATTATGTAGCTGAACCAATCCCCTTTTAATCATCTCCAATCCTTCCTGCGTATTTATTAATTTCTTTTTACGCATTTGTATTATTTTCAGTGTCTTTATTTCATTATGAACCCGTTCTATTCTTCCGGTTATATTAATTGGTATCCCGTCAAACTTTTCTTGGGTCTTCGCTTGTAGGTTTCCTATTTGAGTAATTTTGGTCTCTACTTCCACTCTGAGTTGCATTATGGTTTCATCTGTCCTTTCCAGACCCACCTTAATTTCATTTATTTGCTGTCTTACTTCCACTTCATAGTTATCAACTCCTTTGCTCAGTGTTTCATCGACAATTATAATACTTCCATTGATGACTTCCCTCAACACTAGGCCTTGTTCATTGATGATTTGCCGCAACTCCTTATTATGGTTTTCAATTTTCTCATCCATTTGTTTGGTATTCTCCAGAATCTGCCTTAAGCTCTCATCGTTTCTATCAAACCTTTCATTGATTTGGTTTAAACTTTCATTTATCAGCCGGTTATTCTCATCATTTTCCTCCTTATTTTTGTCAAACTTCTCATTCATTAATTTGATTAAATTCTCACTCAAAATTTCATTTTGTTTCTTTGAGTTTTCGTTAATACTGTCTATTTTTCGTTAGTTTGTCTATTATCTTCTTTGATACTGTCTATTTTTTGTTAGTTTGTCTATTATCTTCTTTGATGCTGTCTATTTTTTCGTTAGTTTGTCTATTATCTTCTTTGATACTGTCTATTTTATTTTCTAGCTTTTCTGAGTTTTCTTCAAATTTTTTGTTTAATTCTTCCTTCTGTTTCTTGGAATCTTCTTTAATACTGTCTATTTTATTTTCTAGTTTTTCTGACCTTTGTTTGTTATCCTCCTTCATACTACTCATTAATTCCATTAATTTTTCCCAATTTAATCCTCCCCTGGCTTCCTCTTTATTGCTCGTCTGTTGTTCCGTTTCAGTGTCTGTAACTACCTCTGTTTCTTCTTCCTGTCTATCTTCTTCTGTTTCTTGCTCCTTCTCCATCCTTTTAGTAACGCCTCTCGTATCCATTCCTGTGCCTCTAATGGTTGCCTGCTCAAGATAAGTAATAATTAATATGATTTTTTACTTAACTAAAGCCCACTCGTTGAGCGCCAATTTGTAACAACTAAGTTACTAGGGATCAATAAGATTTATTTTAGGTTTCGGGGTTTGACCAAGCTCCACGTTGGTATGCGCCAATTTGTAACAACTAACTCCACTAGTGTATTTAGTTGTATGAGACTCCCTTGTATCAACGTCAATCAACACGTTGAAGGTGGCAATTCGTAACACTTAAAATGTTGTTACTTGTTTTTAATCAAGATGTAAATCTGTCAATTTACAGTTGTTATTAATGAATATATCTATTCGGTTGTTACTGATGAAACCTCCTGAAAATATATTATTAGGCAAATATAATTATAATTATGTTCTTTTAACTTATAATCATACTACGATATAGGTTTAACTCAGTATTCAGTAGTTGGGTAATATTAGCGATATATATAGTGTATTGACTGAATGTAATGAGTATTCTTGTCAACCCTAGTCCCTCGATGTTAGAAAATTCTATTCAAATTTTGTACTGAAAACACGCTAGTTCGGCAATCTCCCGTTCCACCAGCTGTAAGCACTTAGCGCGGTTATTTGTAATAATCGTGTTTCTAGGTTAGCTGTTCATCGGGTTTGAATCAACCTTTTATTGTAAATTATTCCACCCACTACATATAGTATCTATTCTGCAATAACTTCAAACATTATCTCATACAATAAAGATCCTTTATTAATTTTATCTGTTAATTCACAGTTACCGTTATCTCCAAAATAATAATATTATCAAATCGATTATACAAAAATATATCGATTGTAAATTGATCAAGTTACTTTGACTCATACAAATTAAATATAACAACAAATAATTCTTATCCCAGGGTTCGTAAGATTCTTTGAACCATTAGTAAGGCCAGGTAAAATGCACAATTAAGGTTACTCAAGTATTACAAAACAAAATTATTAACTCTAAATACAGGGTGGCCCATAAGTCAGTTGGCAAAATTGCAAATAGCACTTTCATTGTAGAGGTGCAGCAGGGATACAGATACAGATAACGCATACAGATAGTTAATAGCATAGTTCTCATGACCTACAAGAAATGCTCAAAGTGGCCTCCATCCTTTTCTATGCAAATTTGACATCTTCGAAGCACTGAAGCACAAATTATGTCCGAAATATTCAGGGACTGTAGGTGTTCAAATTCAGATTGAATGCATTCCTTCAATTGTTCCACATCACGAATCTTCACGGAGTACACTGCATTTTTTAGTATACCCCAGACCGAGAAGTCCATCGGTATAAAAACAAGCACAATTTATTATATTAACTATTAATTGGTATGGTATTTCATATTCAACATTAATTATTGCCTCTTTTGACTTGAGGTACCTCTCAGATGTATTAATTTACTAAGCAACCTTAATTCAGGGTATGGTCCTTGACCATAGTTAATTCAAATTTTTTATGTAACGTTGGGGACCTCAACTCTGTTACGTTACAATATATAGTACAGTCACTGGAAGAAAAAATTTCAAATTAAGTGGCTTCTACGAGATTTTTTGCATAAGGCTAGATAAAAGGTGAGAAACAATTTAAAAAAAGTTTACAAAAATTCAGTAGCGGGTTTTCGAAAAAAGGGAGGGGGAAGGTACAAAAAATTCATTTTTCATGATTATCTTAAAAAATAAAAAAAATTTACGAAAAAAGACAAATTACAAAAATTAAAGAGCATTAAATTCTCTACAAAAAGGCTATTTATCATGTTTTATGTCAGGCCAATACTTTGTGAGAAAAATGGAATTGAAATATTAGAAAAAAATTGATTGTCGGAGTCCGATGAGTGGGAAGGCTAATTTTTTCTGACATTGCAACATACAAATTTTAATAAAATCCGTTATAATAGTCGTAGAGACAAAAATCACAAAGCATTTTAAAGCTAAATGTTTGTACTTTTACATAAAATAAAAAGAAAATAATTAAAGTATTAATAAATACTTCAAATAAAGTAATAAATTTTTTGTTTTTTATTTTTTTCAAATAATGCATAAACATTATAACAATTTATTAAAAATGTATTTACATTAAATAAAATTCTTCACAATATGAACTTTACATATATAGGTCTTTGAAAAAAATAATAAAAATTAGTATTTATTTATAGGCATAAAATGAGCGAGTTTTAAAATTTATCATTTTTTTGAGTTCGCAAGTATACATCATTTTCTTAACTTAAAATTTCTACAGAAATTTTCAAAATAAATATTTTTTAACAAAATTATGAACACGTATTGGTCAAAGTGTCTTCTATAAGCCTGCGATGTAAATAATTGTTAACATTTAGTTAAATTTAAATAAATGTAACTTTTATTAATAAATGTAAAAATATGTCCATTGCGCGTATTAATATTAAAAGTTAAAAACTAAAAAAAATATCGGTATGGAGAACCATACATGACTTCCATATTCTAAGATTTATATTTAAAATCATTTTCGAAATGAAATATTACCATAGAAACTACTTCTTTCTATTTACTGCTTCAGCCTTAACCACAGTACTGTGGTCACTAACGTATACCACCTCACGTTATCGCACTCGATTTTCACTGATGATGGAAGTCGATGGCATTGCCGAAACGTCTGGTTTTGTAGAAAACATTGGACTACGGCCAAATATCCCGGGAAGGAATTTTAACAAAAACTACTTCTTTGTTGCCGATAACGTTGTACACATATATAAAAAATATGCATAAAATTAATGGCTTGTATAAGTTAATGATTGATCTCCATTAAGTAGTGCTCAAGTTTCCAAAGTTTTAATATTATGATGTCCATAATTAAAACATCAGAGCAGGTTTAGTGTGTATGAGGGTACACTGTGGACAAAAATTTTCAACATTTCCTATTGAGCGTTGCTTAGAGTAAAGCTGCGAATCTACAGTGTACGTTTCACAGAACAAACACGCGGAAAAGAAGGAGCGCTCCGAAGTCACTCATGGACCCTCAGCATCTTGCAGAGGGTTCATTCCCTAAAGACGAAAAGTCTGTCTATGAATCGTTCCTCTGTAAACACGTGCAGTTACACTGCCCAACGATCCACAGGAAGCAAATCGCTATCCACGCTGGACACTTTTTCGGCTTGCACGCGTTATGTTGGTATGGGTTTCGGCACTTTCCATTTAAAAACCGTGCAAATGTAAGAAAATAAACATGAATGAGGCCAGAAATAACGCGAATTTTGTGTGTGTGTGTGTGTGTGTGTGTGTGTGTGTGTGTGTGTGTGTGTGTGTGTGTGTGTGTGTGTGTGTGTGTGTGTGTGTGTGTGTGTGTGTGTGTGTGTGTGTGTGTGTGTGTGTGTGTGTGTGTGTGTGTGTGTGTGTGTGTGTGTGTGTGTGTGTGTGTGTGTGTGTGTGTGTGTGTGTGTGTGTGTGTGTGTGTGTGTGCGTGCGTGCGTGTGTGTGTGTGTGTGTGTGTGTGTGTGTGTGTGTGTGTGTGTGTGTGTGTGTGTGTGTGTGTGTGTGTGTGTGTGTTCCCTGCCTTTTTATTGCGGTAGTCATAATAATAAAATGGCAACGTAAACATTACATAACTGAGATATGCTTGCCTGCCACGAACGATACATTCTCTCTCATGATTTACATTAAAATGAAAAAATTATAATTTTATTGCCTGGCAACAAAATTATTTTATTTTTAACAATTACCATTGTTTGAAAAAGTTTAAATGAATTTTCAAGTACCTACTTTACTGTTGTTAAAACGTAAAAGGTTGCAGGTAAACTACCCCTTCCCCTTAACCGATCTTCACCAAAATCAAAAGACCTTGCGTTCTCTACAATTCAGTGACGTATGCAAAAAATTATTTGATTCTGTTTGAATATGCGGCAGTTATCGTTCGTCATAGAAAAAATTACCCTTGTTAAAACATAAAACGTTGCAGGTAAACTACCCCTTTCCCTTAACCGATCTTCACCAAAAACAATAGGTCTTGAAAACTCTACAATTCAGAGTTGCATGAAAAAAATTATTTGATTCTGTTTGAATTTGCGGCTGTTATCGTTTGCCATAGAAAATACCCTTGTTAAAACATAAAACGTTGCTGGTAAACTACCCCTTCCCTTAACCGATCTTCACCAAAAACAATAGGTCTTGAGAACTCCATAATTCAGGGCTGTATGCGAAACATTATTTGATTCTGTTTGAATTTGCGGCTGTTATCGTTTGCCAAAAAAAAAATTACCCTTGATAAAAAAAACCGTTGCTGGTAAACTACCCCTTTCCCTCAACCAATCTTCACCAAAAACAATAGGTCGTGAGTACTCTACAAATCAGGGCTGTTTGCAAAAAATTATTTGATTCTGTTTGAATTTGCGGCTATCGTTTGCCATAGAAACAAAAATCTATAGACAGACAGACAGACAGACACACAGACACTTTTCGAAAAACGACTTTTTTCATGTTTTGTGTGTAGTACAATCAGAATCTGCAATAATCTCGAACACGATTTTTTTTGCCATCACCATACTTCCATTTCCTTAAGGAATATGGAAGTAAAAATATTAATATGTAACTATTGTACGTAAAACTACAATATTTGAGGTTTCTCTTCTACATAGTGAGAATTTATATCCGTGCATGAGCATAAAAAGAACAGACCCTGAAAGTTGAAGAATTTTAGGGAGAGCGAGGACAGCTGGTACATACAGATATTGAATTAATGCAGTTCGATATTGAATGTTCCATGAGTTCGATACTATTTTACTTCCATGTTCCATAAGGAAATGGAAGTATGGTGATGGCGAAAAAATCCTGTTCAAGATAACGGCAGATTCTGATTGTACTACCATCAAAACATGAAAAAAAGTCATTTTTTCGAAAAGTGTCTGTGTGTGTGTAGATTTTTTTATGGCAAACGATAAGAGCCGCAAATTCATACAGAATCAAATATTTTTTTGCATACAGCCCTAAATTGTAGAGTACTCAAGACCTATTGTTTTGGGAGAAGATCGGTTAAGGGAAAGGGGTAGTTTACCTGCAACATTTTATGTTTTAACAAGGTTAATTTTTTCTATGACGAACGATAACTGCCGTAAATTCAAACAGAATCAAATAATTTCTTTCATACCTCCCTGAATTATAGAGAACTCAAGACCTGTTGTTTCTGGTGAAGATCGGTTAAGGGAAAGGGGTAGTTTACCAGCAACACTTTATGTTTTAACAACGGTAATTTTTTCTATGCGGAACGATAACTGGGGCACATTCAAACAGAATCAAATATTTTTTTCATACGTTCCTGAATTGTAGAAAACTCAAGGCCTATTGATTTTAGTGAAGATCGGTTACGGGGAAAGGGTAGTTTACCTGCAACATTTTATGTTTTGCCAAGAGTAAAGTACTTAATTTTTATAAATAATGTATCCTGATAAGAAGATCATAATAATCCACTGTAGAAACGTAGATGAAATATCAATAAATGAAGAGTCTAGTTGAACGGGGTGGGGGTAATTTTCTATAAATGAAAATGATAGTTGAAGGGGATGGGGATAATTTTTATTTATATGTCATGTGTACTACGTTATCGGCAACAAAGAAGTAGTTTGTTGTTAAAATTCCTTCCTGGACTGTTTGGGCTTGATCCAATGTTTTCTACAAAACCAGACGTTTCGGCAGTGCTATCGACTGCCATCATCAGTGAAAATTGAGTTCACTACCGTGAGGTGGTATACGTTAGTGATCACAGTACTGTGGTTAAGGCTGAAAAAAGAAGTAGTCTCTATGGAAATAGTTCATTTCGAAAAGTATTTTAAATATAAATCTTAGAACATGGAAGTCATGTATGGTTCTCCATACCGATATTTTTATATTGTATTTTGCTGGAAGTTCAATTTTATGTTTTATGATTTGTTTTAGTAATTTTTATATTTTATAATTTTGTGCTGTTCTAGCGTGTATTAAAGGTCTGATAGGTTTATTGATTTTGTGTAATTTTATTAATGAATTTAATTTTGGGTGCACAAGGATTATCCATTTTATATTTAAAGGAGTCTTTAGGATTTATGATTTGGGTACTATTTTTTAGTATATTTGTTATTTGTGTTTGATATTTGTTTGTGGGATCTTTATTTAATGTTATGCAATTATTATTAACTATAAATTCTTCTGTTTTATCTGTGTTTTAAAATTATTTTATTGTCAAAATCTTCAATGACAGGAAGAAAAACTATTTTTGAATATATTTATAAAGTGCATTTTTTAATAACATTTTTTAATAATGCGTAATAAATAAGTAAAAATTATACATAATAATATATACATAAATAAATAATAATGAGTTTTTAAACTAATATTCCTGAAAAAATTGCATGTCTATTACATAAACATGTATTTTATGTGATAATCCACCTTGTGAAAAATTTGGCCAATTTTGAATTAATGTTTCTACTAAAAGTATCGTCCTGACAAAAAAATGTCAATAATCTTTTTTATGCATAATTTTATGCTCTTTCTTTTTGGTATTTTATATGTTTCTCATAAATTTAATATTGTTTAAGATAATCACGAAAAATGAATTATTTGTACCTTCCCCCTCCCTTTTTTCGAAAACCCGCGACTGAATTTTTGTAAACTTTTTGTTTAAATTCTTTCTTACCTTTTTATCTAGCCCTATGCAAAAAATCTCGTAGAAGCCACTTAATTTGCAATTTCTATTTTTTTTCGGCTTCAGTGACTATACTAACAGTGGAAAGCCTCAAAATAAGGTAACCTCTGAAGTTAATGTAAAATGCTAGTTGAGGAATGCAGAAGGGTATTCATTAGTGCATATCATATTAATACATCACGTAAAAAGACACTTAGGTGTAAGCTAGTTGCATAAGTAGTGTTTAGACCGAAATTTTCCATAATGAAAAACTAGATTCCAATGATATAAAGTATTGAGTAAGTGCTATATAAAAATAGAGTTTCACTCGCAAATGAGCAAATTATCGGTTATAATGAGATGCCTAAAAACTAATTTTTCCTCTACGAACTTACCCAAAGGTGGTAATACTTATGATTAATTATCCATTTCTACCCTCGACTTTAGATACTCTGGAAACTAAAGAGAAGGTAAAGAAAATCGGAAAAAAAGGAAATCGAATACTACATAATTCGGTCGAAATGATTTTTACTACAGACCTCTTTTTGTGTATGGACTTCCTTATGTTGAGAAGTAATAAAATCAGAATCAGAAGCAAAACGAAAGTGTTTGATGATACATGAATGGACCGTGGAGGAAGAGAATGAACAATTAGTGAGGTATTCAGGATGTAGCTATTGCCAACACTCCTTGTGTGCACTTACCGTGATCAATTATCCGACACATCAGAGAGACACTGTGTGTAGATACTGCGAGCTCGTGTCTGAACAAAGTTATATGTGTTTGTATAAACGTAACAAATTTACTACACAAAGAAGAGGGAGTTCTTGAAAGGATATTTAAACATATATAAATCTAACTGTGTGACAGGACGCAACAGCTGCGCGAACGCGGTGTGAAAGTAGACTTGGAAGTGTGCTACTGTAAGATACTCTGAAAAAATTACGGAATATTAAATAGGATTTTAGTTAGTGCTTGAAAATATATGCGGCTGTGCTCACCGATAACAACCCTTACTAGAATTAAAAGCAAAGATTTATTGAATATATTAATAATACCCGACATTTCAGTGTTCTCTAATGAGCTATCTCAAGACATAAACTCGATTTGTCAATTAAGAATGGAAATTACCCGTATGCTAACAAGCAGGAGTAATGCAACTCACGTGGCAATTAGCTGACTTTGATATTCGATGAACGCTGGACACTGGTCTTGGAAAGTATATTATAAGATAAAAGTGACAGTACAAAATACAACAAAATGTTTATACTGCACGTAGTACAATAGGGATATGATTATAACCTAACAGAATTTATTTAATTATTGTAATACCGTTTATCGGCAAGAGAGATAATGATACGCGTTTGACACAAGTATCATAAAAGTGAATTGTCCTGCGTGAAAAAATGTGTTTACAAAGAGTTATTAAATTTTATTTAAAATTATATGGAATCAGATAATACTTTGATGAGATGAGATACTGCTATGACAAATTAGGTTGCTTTTTTCCTAGGCTGACAAGCCAACCGCTAAAAATAATAATGATTCATGGGGAAAAATCAAAATGTGAACAAATATAGGCTTTTACAATTTCTTAATATAATAGATTTCTTTAAAATTTCATATTTAATATTTCTGAATAAATTCAGAAAACATTACCTTGGAAAAGATTCAGGTAATTTTCCAAATTTCTTAAATTTAAGGCTATTTATACTTTTTTGTGGAGAGTTTCAAAGCATTAATGCTTACACCTAATCCTCCGCAATGTGTTTGGTTTGAGGAATACAAAATTATAAACCGGCACGTTTAAATTTAACCGGTCGTTTGAGACCTACCCGATAGGATCCGTGTTCCGCGGTCCTAGGTAAATCGATGTCTGAAAACTACAGCGGGTGCCTCGGGAACTTGTTCGCCTGTCGATGCTACCCTGTGTCAGTGATAGAGTGACCTAAAAAAAAACAACTGCTAAACAGGAAGCCACTCTCTTAAGGTTTGAATCCATCGTGTCTCTTCCGAACCTAAGACCGACGAACAGGAATCAAGAAGCGACTAGGAAAGTAAGTTCTCACCGGTGGAAAGCAGAAATATGCAGATACGTCAAATTTACATATCGAGTGAAAGTCTACGAAATATAATTTTATATATAATTTTACATAATAAAATACGAAAATTACTGTAAGACTCAGTGTATATTTCAGAAAATATTTGCTAAATATTTTACTTATATGCCATAACAACAGATGTACTTAGAAGGATGCTCAGTTTCCAAAAATTGTCTTATGAAGTGTTTAAAATTAGTAAAAAGAATATTTACTAGAAACATGAAGATCTTCAAAGCACATCATGAATAATGAGCATATCAAGGTCAAGGTGACTATTTGTTACTTACCTCTTCTAAAGAAACGGCAGATAGAGTTCGGTGTTTTTTTTTTGGATACGGTGTCCTCTTGCACTTCTGTGGTAGCTTCTTCAACTTCAGCTTCGACTTCTCCTAAAGTACATGACAATCATTAACTACAATTCTGTAGCCTATTAAAATTATGTTATAGACTTTAGTATTTTTTTCTGTATAATAGGAACATGAAAAACAATTTTTTTTCTGGAAACTTGAATTCTTGTAATTATTAAACAATCTAATTTATTAATTTTTTATAAATGCCTAATTCCTTCCTTGTAAAAATTCTTATATTGAACCAAACCAGAATTAACACTTTGTACGAATCATAATGTTAACAAGACTTTTCCTTACCATTAGACAGCAATATTTAAAAAATATTTGCGTACGTAGTTGTAACGTTGGAAAAGTAATTATTTACCTTAACTACAGTTTTAACATTGAAAATGTTTATAAGGACATGTCGCACATTTGAAAACGACCGTTGGTGCGTGATCGAAAATGGGAACCGGTGAGTTTCCATAGAAACTACTTCTTTGTTGTCAATAACGTATTACACATATAAAACTTCGCTTATGAATGCGACTACATTTAACTTATAATCTGTACATTGGTGAATGAAGAATGAATTCATTGATTGGTCAATGAACATAAATATATTTATATATATATATATATATATATATATATATATATATATATTGCAACGATACGTTTAGCATAAGTATATGTATCAACCCCTGACTGAGGTATGATAACATATGCATAGACGTATGAAATATGTAAGATGTACATAATAAAAATAGTATAATAAATATACGTTAGATAGAAGAAAGAATGTAATAAATATAAGCAGTATTTTAATTTAAATAAATTAAATATTGTACGTAAGCATGTATATGGAAGCACATTACTTTGTTGGTTTTTAAATGTAACGAAGGGGAGCTATTAACACGCAGAGACCGGCAGCGGTGACGTCAGAACGACATGCGGTCGCCTGTGTAGCAGTCTGCGTGTGTGTGTATGTGTACATGTGTAAATAACAGACAGGTTAAATTATGCAAACGTGGGTGGAAGATTTCACACAGTTTTTAAGGATTGTGCGTGAACCAAAAGTCACACGAATCAGCGACATATGTGAATACATAGCTGACGCCTGGCGCTTCAATTTGGCGTTAAGTGGTCATTAATCGTGGGAACGGTTCGGACACCGTGCGAAATTTTGCCATAGCTGCCATAATTTGCACAGCGTAATATCCATAATTTGCATAGACAAGGTTTAATATTATACCTAACCATTGGTGTAATAATATTTATAAAAAAGTGTCCGCTTCATAAAAAGACGCGTAGGTTGAAAGTGATGATGAAACCGACGCGCCGGCCAGTCCAAAGTTGTCAGAAACAGTTTCCAACAGGAATTGCAATGAGGCAGCAGTATAAAACCCCAGCGAGCGACACACTCACTATCTCACTATCTCACCTAATAGTAAGAGGAATCCACGCATCTCGATAACGTAAACTTTACAAAGTTATAGTAACGTTTTGAACAGTAGTTAATAAACTGAAGTGCGATGGAACCGGCAGTACGTCGGTGCAGTTATTGAAGAACGAGTGATTTAAATAAAAGACTATTAATGAAGGTACAAGAGTCATAACTACGTAGAACTTCTAGACAGCTACGAGGGACAAGAAAGAAGAGGAGAGGAACTAGACATCTACGAGAGGACGCAGGGACAACACATGCATCTACATCCAGCCGTTTATCATCAAGACTAGAGGTCCACGTCAGAACTCAGCATCCAGGAGACGGAGCGAGAAATTCAACGACGTAGAGACAAAAGGACAAAAGGAGCTGATACCGAAGAGGATCATCAAACTCGAGAGTCCAGCTAACGGTAACAACAAATTTAAATGGGTGCAGAAAAATGCAGCTGAACTCGAACATTTATTTAATATTATAAATGACCCTGAAGTCTATCACCAAAAGCTAGTTTCCATATCCAAGTTTACAATAACATTAATATATTTTTTTAACTTAAAGAATGAATAAATAATTGTTAAATATACAAATGAGAATAGAGAATATCATAGTAGTAATCTCATAATTGAATGGTCAAGAAGGAACCATAGTTTATTATATTTTGTAATTAATTAAATGAGTAATTTTTAAATATGAGATTTACGTAATGGTTAATTAATTGAGACAGTAAAAATAGAATCAATTAACGTAAATAAGGTTCTCTATTAATATTTTAATTAATATTTGAATTAATTAAAAGTTTCATTTACGTGGTATACGTTGGAAACCACACTTGTAAAGACTAGATCAATATTTAAATGTTATACGTATTAAATACGTTTCCTATTATATTTATATGTGTTATATGTATATGTCTGTGTACTATTTCAGGTCATATATAATGTATGTGTGTATATACTATGTCTTAGAAGTATAAGAAATCAGAGTTAAACACATTATGAGTATATCATATTCGGGTTGAATATAAGGGTTCATATAACAAGAGACCCACATTGAACAATTTAAATAACATGACAATTTGCGATTTTTGAATAAATCAAATGAATATGCTTTTATTGAAACAGTCGTACTAATTTCATAACCACTACTCAATCCTCTGTACTCTTTACTTGTAAATTAAAACTTATAACGTTATTCACGCGCTTATCCACACTCAATCAACGACCAAAGCCTGCGACCCAGCCGAGGAACATCAAGGTAAATACTGCTGAAGAAGAGTATACCTCCGAGACGTGGGTAAGTGCGCGCATACGAGTAATAGCGTATGTGTAAAAAGTAAGTGTATAAAAATAACGTTGTAATATATATATATATATTAGATTTATTGAAGCATTTTCAATGCCCTTCTCTGTGCATTGCATTTGTGCAATGCCTGTAAATTTTTAATAACTTTTGATGTTTATAATAGTCGAATACTACTAACGCTTCCATTCTTTCGAAAAAATACATATTAGAATGCTCCATATTTGGCGTAAACATATATTAAAACTTAGAGAACGAACATAATCTATATCGTTTCAATTATTTCAAGGTAGAAGGGAAAATCGTGATTGTATTTTTGATTTGCAGTTTTATCTGAGCTTATGTTTTGTTATTTCTTAAGCTGGTTTCAAATTTGTCGAATAACAAAAATAGTTTTGTATTCACAGCAGTTTTAAAAATATAGAAATACACTGTGTTCAGTTTTTGTTTCCCAGCTGAGCTGAATATTTCGTTTCTAGAGCTCTTTACTTTGTATTTGGAAAATCAGTCCGGGTGCGGTTTCCCCCTTCCCAACACACAAACGACCATACTCAATTATAATTGAACATTGTTTTACATCTGGAATCAACTCTATAAAGTGTGTTTAGTATATTAGTTAGAATAATAACAATATTATATGTTAGTATGCAATTCGTTAGTTGTAACGTTTAATATATATTGTTAACATGCATATGCACATGTGTATTATTAGAATATACAAATAACTACTGGAATACTGTATGATTAGTACAAAACTAAATTACGGAAGTCCTATCCTTATTGTCCTCTATAACATAGGATCTGAATTGCCGTGGCAATGACATGTAGAGCGTCAATGTTGTGCCCATGTTAAACACGTCGCTAATGTTTACCATCGCAACTCATACAGTTTCTATCGCAATTTTAATTGCAAATTAATGTCGACATCTGCCTATCTGATGGGCATATGAATGCAGAGGTGGATACATTGGCAGCTGTAAATATATAAATGTCACCTTCACCTAAAAACATAAGCAGGTATATAAATCATATGAAATATGATTTGACATTTTCACGTTTACGGTTAGTTGGCTTATTTGAAGCAAGTGCTACAAATGTATGCTACAATGCTTAATGTGTACAATTAATGTGTAAATTAATCAGTTTACATTAATTATTTATTCATTTGTCAACTCATCTAGTTAGACTGCCCACGAACACTTACGCAAAAAGTGTACGTATTAAAAATTGCCGGTTATACATAGCATTAGATATATTGTTTGACGTGGAAGTCGCCAAAATATGAAATGTAATATTGAAATTTAAAACACTCGCGGTAACTTCACACAATTTTATTAACAATTTTTATTTTTATTCAAGCTATTGAAAAACCGTTACACGAATAATGTGTAAGTGCTAATTAATTATTTATTCATTTGTCAACTCATCTAGTTAGACTGCCCACGAACACTTACGCAAAAAGTGTACGTATTAAAAATTGCCGGTTATACGTCAATAGCATTATTGAGAACAGGCTGAATAAGCTAATACAATTGTCAGAGTTTGTCCATAGAAATTGTATAAAATTACCAAACCGGCTTTTAATCTTGTACTAAATTAATACGTTTCAGTAAGATGTATAATTACATATAATTTTATCTTAAATTTTTGTAATTATTTAAGATGCATACTGAATGTTTTTGCATCTTGGCACGTCTAGTAATAAATAATTTACTATGAATGGAAAATATTCTTTATAATGTAGAATCTCATGTCAGAGAGATACAGACATGACATAAATAAAAAAGAATAGGACTCGAAGAAGAGGAAAGTTAAAACACATGCCTTAGCAGTTTACACTTTGAAAAAAACTTTGAACACTTTGAGTTTACACTTTAGGAGTTGTTTAACACCTCGATTAAGAACCATTTACTGCTCACTTGTTGACAGATTGTGCATATTCAACTGAGCTTTACAATTTTGCCTTTGTTACCAAATAATCAACAATCCTTGTAATCCCACTTTTAACCAGGCCCATTTGCAAACACAGAAAATGTGTCCCACTTGCTATAGCCCAAATCAACAAGGCTCTCTGAAAGCATTTAGTTTCTCACTTGTGATCACTGTAATATCATGTAGTCGAAAATATTTTAAATTCAAAATATTTGAAAAAACCGTTTTTTTGTGGCCGAAAATAGGGTTGCAAGAAAGGCTGATGAGTTTTGGTGTATTGTATCAAGAGATTTTAAAATAATAAATCCTTTTTTCACAGACGGAATATTCAAAACAAGTAGTCAGCTTGCACAAATCTATACTGCTCATGTCTATACCGCTAGTGTGATCATAACGTTTACATGTGCAGCTCTCTGATGCGATAATGCATTCTTAGAATATCGATACTGTGCGTATACGGCAATCAGATTGTGCTGGATGTCTTGTTCACGTGGACCAGTCTTGTCGTTGTCAATCTGCTGTCAGTGTTGACGTTTATGTACGTGTTACGTGAACGCGAGAACAACGCGACTGCATGGCTGGAGCTAAAAAATTAATTACTACTGATAAGAATTCCATTGGTAACCAACGTATAAGGGATTAATAGGCTACTTAGGAAGCACATAAGATGGAACAAACGTTGCGTCAGTCATATTTATGCATCTTCTTGATAAAAAGATGACAAATTTTCACACACGTTTCGATTGTTACTGGGACAAGTAACCGAGTTGAACCCTGATGATAAAGAGGGGGCAGTTCTGGCTGGCAATAACTATGGACCTTAACGCAATTTCACTTCAGCTATCATTATAGGCAACATCAATTCATCAGTTTTAAATTAGTTTTAGTACACTTTGCAAGGAAAAAGATATTCCTGACTACATAATTATTCAGGAAAATAATTTTATGATTTTTCTTGGTGTCTAATTAAAGAAGCGTAACTATTGGCATATCAGGTATAAATATATACAAGCGCCTCAAACAGCTTTTAGCGGTAAATTCGATCCATTCCATAAGCAACAAATACACAAACTAGAGCATTAACGTACGAATCAAGAGAACGACAAAGTGCTTCTTATTCATGATTAAATAGTCTATTGCTTTTCTTCTACTACTACTACTATTGCTGCTACTAATGCTACTACTACTACTACTACTACTACTGCTATTACTACTACTACTGCTAAAGCTACTACTACTACTACTACTTGTACTACTACTAGTACTAATGCTACTAATACTACTACTACTACTACTACTACTACTACTACTACTACTTCTGTCTAGATTCAGGATCTGTTTCCACAAAATCGTCATGGCATTTCCTTTAAGACGCCTTCTAATTCTTTTTCCAGCGGATATACTCTTCATAATTATTTTGACGAGTCATTCTTTGCACATGCGCATGGCAGTCTTTCCTTCTTTCGCTTATTTTCTGGACACCGCATCTTTCCCTTGTATCATCACTTCTCTGCCTATCAAGGAGTATCAGGTTCAGTATCCTTCATAAGATCTTTATCTCGGTCGCTTCCACTATTTGTATTGTTTTCGGTATGTCAGCTCTGTTTACAGGAGCGGGCATCATTTTTTTTTTTTGTATCTCACCTTGGTTTCGGTTCCTGAGAAACCGGATTGCGCTGTTCAAGAAATCTACACTCTTGAATCTTTACTTGCTTGACATTGTACTTCAGCCTCTAGTTCTCTATGGGAAGTTATTTCCATACCCCAAGATAACTGAAGGATGATTCCTGTTCAATAATTGTGCTGTGTAGCATTATTTTACAACGTAAGAGTTCTTTAGAAACATAAATGTTTTGGTCTTCTTTGTTGATACCCAAAGACCTAATTTTTTGGCATTGTGGTTATAGTCGTTGAGGGAGAGTTTCTTATAACATAGAACGTCTTCAGCAACCAGTGCCACAAGGCCCGCATACCTCTGAGGCATATTGCGTTTAAAATATTTAAAAAATTTTTTTAATATATTAAAATATGAAAATATTTTTAAAATAGCAATCAAAAGAATGCAGATAAAAGAACAATATCTGCAGATAGTACTTTTCCTGTTATGGTATAAACGATGGAATTTAGAACGTGAAATAAAATAACTTTACTTTGTGGATTTTAAAGTGAATAATTAGTTTTCTTCTAAGCCGTTTATAATAGATAGTTTTCCTAGTAAAAAATAAAAATAAAAATAGGAGTCGTCTACTAAGTATAAGATTAGTGTAAACATAACATTAAGTCATTCTCTAAACTTATAGCAATAAGCACTTATAATTTTCAATATTACATTCACCTTTCGACAGTAGCTCTGCCCGTGAAGTGATTTCTCCGATTTAAATGAAAACAGGTACCCATAAAGACACAAGATACAAACTTGTTTAAGAGTTAGTTTTCAGTAACAAAATAAGGTTTCTGGGTTCTTCCGTTATAAGGAACTTTCCAAACCGAACCGAATATTTTATCTTCTGCCTACATCCTCGACAACCACCCACCGTATGGTCGAGCATACAGGTTTTGTATTCGTATACAAGCCACTTGCATATAAGTGAAACCACCATACTTTAACCACATACTTTATCCATCAGGCACTTTCTTATATATTAATTCAATTCTATGGCTGACTAAACACTGAAAACGCTATTGTAAATACAGCTGAATCATAGGCATCTAAATAGTCCAGCTAAACTGTGTAACTAGTCCGAAAATGAAGATAAAGAATATGCGCTCTCCATGCTTACTGCTCTACACTTGTCCATGACCTTTTACACACTTGTGTTAAAGACATTGGGGTAATGAAATTCAACGCACTGATAACACGAATCTTTTGAAACTGTAAATTGCTGTATTTAATGTTACAGTTTTACCGACTCAAGGAGTCAATAGCACAGGAATTTGTACGTTCCGAGCTTAGGTCATATGTCATCCAACACGTGCATACACCCCCATAATAGGTGATTAGTCAAGTACAGCTATTTATAATAAAACAGAGCTGTTTTAAAAGGAGGTTTATGTGGGTTCTGCTTTGAATTTAAGCCAGACATCTAATGACATTGGAACCCTTCCAGGAAGAGTATTAACAAAATGTATGTAGGTTACAAAGTCTATATAAACGTTAAAATTAAATTAAACTGCAAATACAGAAACACTGTTCAAATAAAATTTGGAAGTAACGTCAAAATACGAACCATGCACATGATCTTCTGTTACTATAAATTTTAATAATGCTTTACTACGTTTTTCAATATATGAACAGAATGTGTTGGGTACTGACACAACAATACTTGGAGAAAACATCAATTTTCTTTAGTAGTTTGCAGAGTTCTCTCACACACATGCGCGCGCGCGAAACATTGTCATGCAAAAAATTGTAATTTCCCAAATCACTATGATTACGTTAACTTCAATTTTACTATTTCGTCCTAAAAATTCTTTTAGCAGAAACTATATTTTTCCGGTTATATAGATTATTGCCGGAAAAATATATAACAGTGAGTAGGGAAGTATTTGTATGCACTATCGACAAGGAAGTAAATATTGATGAAATGAAGATACTAAAACTGATATAAATAGACGGAAAGCCAGAGACTCGTTAGAGAATCAGAACGAGGAAACGGTTAGACAAAAATCGGCAAGAGTGAAAGATGAATCCTGAATGTTGCCGACATTTAAAGCATCTTACCATATTACAAAATTGTGCAGATGATCAGTCTGTATTGGCGCAAATTGCCTTGGAAACGTGTTTAGTAGAAGGGAAAGGAGAGGAGATATGTGTGAAAAATTTTGAAATATGGTTACAGAAGAAAACGGAGAAGATTAAATATGTAGACTGGATCACAAACGAGGAGGTATTACAAAGTATAAGAGAAAGAAGAAAAAATCTTAAAAGCACACAAGAAAAAGAAGACTAATTGAATCGGTTGGATTCTAAAAATGAACGATAAAGAGAAATTAATAACTGAAGAGAAAACAAAGTAAAGGATAAGGTGTGGAGTAGTGAATGATCTGAATAAGAGAAAATGTTACCGGGATCTGAAGATACTTGTTGAAACCTACAACAGCTAAAACCGTATTGTTGGATAGATTTATACTTGATGATGATCTATGTACATGTTAATATAAGTAGTGACAATTTAGAACTGCTGATTAACATAAGCAATTTATGAAAACACAATACAAATAAATTTTATAATATTACAACATATTTAGTTTACCTCTCAAGACATTATCTGTAAGCAGGGTGAAGTAAATGCTTCCATAAAAGAAAATCCAGTGTTACAGACAAAATGCAGAAGTCTGTACGTGATTGTGTGCATGTTGTGTATATTTATAAATCACTCACATCACAAACATTTTTTTAGCTGTTCCGCGCGTGGCTGAATACGTTAGCTTGTGTTCTCAAAATGTTAAAAAATGCAATCACATTGCCCTGTAGAATGATGATAAAAGCAACGTGTGACTGAAGAGTATCAATACGCAGCCAAGTGTCAACTGCACAAAAATATCGCACCTATAAATTGGGATTAGTAGGGTGTATCGACCAGTATACAAGTTTAAATTATGTGGCAGTTCACCCAACACGTTTTAGTGAGTTGTAACCTGGGGAGGAAACGGTTTAATAAACTGTCTTTATTAACAGCTCTGCCAACAGATTTACGTTGTCGTAACGTGTGCTAACCACTGCTATCTTGATATTTATTTCAGTTAATGTCATTAACAAGTCTGCTAGGTGCTCCGTTACGGAACTAAACCGGATGTGCTTGCACGCACATGTGTAGACACTATCTAACGAAACAATCTGCTAACAGGTTTTAGAAATTACAAAATACAAAATCTATTATTTAAATGATAATATGTAATCTTCCAGTGCTGTTGCAAAATCAGTGATAAAATGTATTGATATTCTGAACCAACAGGTATTAGTGGATCCAGAGTGTATTAATATTCGGCTAGCCTATTACTATTAGAATCAATTTTCTGATCTAGGAAGTGATTAGTTAGTTAATTATAATTAACTCGGAGAAACTGGCAGTTCCAAAAAATAAAAAATAATAAAGTGCATTGACAGTAATGCCGTAAGACATGTCTATCTGAAATTTTATAGGACTTACCGCTAACGCATTGAATCGAGCAGTTCGTTCTACTAGCATTGTTCATACTGTTCAGTAAGATGTTGTCCAGTTACTCGACGAAACTTTTGTGCCCAGAACCTGTTGTATAGTATATTGCTCATAGAAAAATCAGTATGTTCTAAGTACGGTAGAACCTTTAATTGAGGATGTGTTGTATGTCCTCTTACAGCCGTAAATAATTAGTTTTACTGGAACGTTTCCTTTTAAACAAATTAATGGTGTCAGTGAGTCAGAATTTGTTAACCGAATACACGATGATTATGCGTTATGAAAGTAATTGAAACAATGCTGATGCAAGTTTCTATTAAATGCCTTCGATATTTCTTGGTACAGATGTCTCACCTAACTTAACTATAAATGCCACAAGTAGGTTCCAATTACTTTTGACAGCCCGAAAAGCCGCGTTATTAGTTTGGTAGCCAGAACTTTCTCTTATGCTTGATGAAGAACTCTTTTCGATGTCTTGTTCGAAGTCGTTCCAAAACATTTAACAAGCTCAATAATGATACGCAGTGAGTAGAGATGGGTAATGAGTGGAGTATTATGACTGAGTGGAGTATTATAAAGGAGTGGGGTCACTGACTCTCATTGCAGTATCAAGAGTCAGATTTTAAAGAGTTCAAATTTTCAATTCCTTTTTTTTAGAACCACAATTAGTTATGTATTCTGTGTATGGTATACTAACGTTTAATACCAAGTTCAATATTTTTAGAACGCACGTTCGGGAGATCTATAGAGGTACTGTTGCCCACCTACCTGTCTGGGTGTTGTAACCTTAGGTGTGTAACATACATAACACAATACAACAAAATTATATCACAGTGAAACAGAGTCAAATACAACAACTAACGAACTTAACTAATACCTCTAATTATTCTTAGCTATAGTGTTCTTCAAACTTACTTGGCGACTGAATTATGAGTAATGAGGAGGGCGCATATTAAAAAAACAAATCATCGGTTGGTGAGCAGAGTTAAGTGAGTTTATTGGTTCAAACAGAACAGAGATTGCCTCTTTTTATGCCTTTATAATTACTGATCAGCCAGGATATTAAACTTCAATCATTAGATCTTTGGATCTAGAACAAACTAAGCGCTAAATGATCTCAGAACTAAATTACTCGAATTGCAATACTTGAGGAAAGTCAACTGTAAGCTAAATTAATAAAAACAATTTGGTGACATGTATCAATACCAGTGTACAAAATCAAATACTCATGGCGAGAATGCTACAGACTGTCACTGACTTTTGTCTTTACTCTCACTTATCTATAAAAGTCTCTGTTACTACTAAATGTTCGTATATCCTCGTTTATTAATAGTGTGCAATTACCACGAGGTGTTAATAAGAGTTTAAGGTGTTACTTGGATAGCCTGCATGATACGATGGCGTCAAGTAGATGTAGTTATTGCTACGTGCTTATGATCTGCAGGTCCAAACTCTTCGCGTAGCTTGTAGAATCTGCGTACTTCGGTAAAGTAACTGGATTCCTGTAGTTTCTGTTTCTTTTAACGGGTTACCAAAATTAATATCGCCAACATGAAGCTATCGTCGCTAACGTGGAACTCTCGTCCCCAACGTAGAACCAAGTTCCTTGGTAAAAGGCTTCGCACTTATGTGTCGACTTGGAGACGAGGAGTAGTTCTGCTCACGGTTATTTCTGAATGTCGACTGACTAATTTCGCCCGGTTAAAACCTTACTAGACAATGAACGGGGCGGACGGCATGACGTCAGGACGTCGGGCAAAGAACGGAAATGGTTCTATTCGCGATTAATTAATTTAATTCCGTTTAATTTGATGATGCGCCAAATCGTTGCATTCGGCAGAAGCCGAATAATTGCAACAGAACCCCCCCCCCCGAAAGACAAGCGTCGGGTGCAGAAACAGCTGTTGTCCAGGGTCAGTTCTACCAAAAGGCAATTTTCAAAGCTCACCGAACATTAATAATCTGTACAGAAAGACCATGTAAAACATCTCGTAAAAATAAGAAATATTCAACAATCAAATCAACAAGTACCCACATAAGGACAAAAGGCGTCCAATAAATTAACAACCAACAAGAAAATATAACAACTCAATCCTAACACATATTAACATCAACAACACAACCGGACACATACTCCAATAAGTGCAAAACAGACAAGGCATAAACGATTCATCAATGGGTGTCCCGCGAATGGGTGTCAAGCGCGCGCGGGGAAAAGTTGGGGAGACAATCAAACGAAGTCGACTTCGATAAACCACACACATTACGTGCACCAAACTTGGAGCTTTCCAAATACTCAATACGGCACTTGCCGCTAACTAAGGACAATTTCGAGAGACTGTGGGACAATGCAATACTAAATTAAAAATAAGTGATGCAAAAATAAAATACTAAGTGATACAATGTTACAAAGTTTACATTAGTAGTCCTATAGTACTACAGCCTACAGTGTTAGTGTACTATATAGTCGTGAGATACTACTACTGTGTAGTACACAAATATTGTAATACTGTAACTCTTTAATTTAATTGTATTTCAATATTGCAATACAATACTACACTATATATAATAAAATTAATTCAAATAGTTTTCAAACTAATGTTCTGTTCCGTCACAATCGATGAATTATGGCCTAATTAAGGAATTTCATTAAAATGTATAAGATTTATTCATACGTAATCGGTTTACAAATAAAGCGATTTTCTCATACACCGCATGTTACAATATTTAACTGCACACGTTTACGTAACTTTCGTAATTATGTTTACACAATTTTCTTAAATTCCTTTCCAAAACTTTAGTATCTGCAGAGGAAAAGTTAATATACAAGAGCGTTTGAAAGTATAATTAAATATAAAACGTGCATCCAGAAATAAATTGACCAAATGTAGACAAATACATTTTTTACTTAAGATTAAAGACGTTTTACATCAAAATAAATGTAGAGGAGAGAACTTTTATGATGGTTTAAAATACTTTTTATGATGATCTACGTTACAAGGCTATGAACATAAAAAAAGCAATAGAAACCTACCAAATAAGTATACTTATCTAACACGGACTGACAACTTCAGACTCATCATGAGTTATCGTAAGTGCTCTCGTGTATGAAGGGAGAGGCGGCAGTCTGCAAGCGTTTATTACAATAAACAATAAAGTATTTATTCTTCTGCAAGTCTGCAATAAAGTATTTATTCTTCTGCAAGTCTGCAATAAAGTATTTATTTTTTATTTAGTTTAATCCACGTTTAATGTTAGACTTTACCGCGTCATACTACGAAATATTACGTGAAAATATTAAGGCTATTAATATTATTGTTATTGTTTTTGTTGTTGTTACCGTTGTTTTATTGTCCGAAATAATGAGGTAATAAACGCCGTGTTTATAACAATCGTAATTCTAACTACGAAAACTGTTTTTACGATCAGAAGCGGATATTTTCATCAGCTTGCCTAGTGCAGCGACTTTGCTTTCAGAAGTTCCTCAATTGGTATTACGTAAAACACATATACAATTTTAGGAAATTATTTTAAGAAACTTTTTTACTTACGGATTTCACTGTTTGTGATGTTTTACAAAAGATTTTTCTGTATCTGAGAATTAAAAAGTTTAGTTATGGAGACGTATAGAAAATACGTTTGCCAGAAAGAGATAATAGAAATGATACAAAACGATATAATGAGAAAAATAGGAACGTAATAAAAAAGAAGAGCGTAAAGTGGAAATCAGTCTGCCTAGACATCTAATTGTAATCCAGCATAAACTGCAAGCCCTGAGGTCCTCAAGACTTTGAGACATTATAATAAACTGAAACTACATTTAAATTACTGTATATTGTAATGTGACGATTTATTTCGTCTATTTTATTCTTATTGTGGTTAAATATTTTCTTTAACTCTTTGTGTTAGACGTCAAATTGTTTTATCAATAAAAACAATTAAAATTGTGTTAAACAAAAAATGGTAATTACTTAGATTCTGGTTGTATAGGATATCTGAATTTTTATTAATTCAGTTGAATTAATAATTACAAATATTATTAATTCTTATGCGTTGGACTTATTAAATTCTTGATAAATTTCTTCTCACTGTAACAGTTTCAAATACTTACTTTTAGTAGTATTCAATTCGAATTTCGTTCCGAATGACAGTGTTGCCAACCTCTTTTTGTTGATAAAAAATAACGTTCAACTATATGAAAAATAAAGATACCATTACACCAAAATAAATTACTTAAGCAACTAAAAATCTTCAATACTGTTTTATTTCTATCAATCTCTTATTTTCTTTCTTTTATAACAAATTTAAATAATTTTATAATCATTGAAATTGCTCCGGCTATGTTTTCAAATGTTCAGTTGGTTGCACTAACTCCCGTATATTTCTGATGGAATACACGTTAACAGTTTATTATTTATATTTCTCAGGTCTTAAGTCCTTTTGACTACAGAAATGTCAACAAAAATACCTTTTGTGAAGTACAAAATAACATATAAATGCAATAAAATATAAAGTGCATTAACAAGTAAATTATAATTAATGTTACAACAGTTCGTATTTAAATAAAGGTCAGTCTTTTATGTTAACCGTATTCGTGTGGTTATTACAATAAAATAATAGTTTAATATTGAAAGTAATCTATTATTATCAGTTTACTTTATAAGTGAAAGGTTAAATATAATTTGTACATGTGTGGAAAGTGTATATGTGAAGTGTAATCTTTCGTAATTATGAATGTTTTTTACTTCTTAGTATTATTTATAATACTTTCCTTTAAATGTCATTTCCACTTATTTCTTCCACCTTTAATAATTATTCTTCATTTTAGATATTATATTACTTTGTTCTTCATTTATGTTAGGTAGCTATTAGGCTTAACCTCACTCCAGTTCAATGTAGGATCAGCTTTTTATATATCCGAGTTGTATGTAGACTTAATGTTAACTCTTCAAAATCTAATAATGAACTCCTAATTTTTCATATAATATTTGGGTTGTCAAGATACAAAGTGTAAAATTCCCATTGGTGGAAACCTTGTAACATTGTGTTGTCATGGTTTCTGTTTTTGGTCCCAAAATGAACAAATTTCTTAAATTTAATACAATTTTCTTAAAATCAATACAATTTTCTTATACTAGCTTCAATCTTAAAGATACTAGTACCATTGAACTGCTTTTTGGGCATAGATTATTTTGATATCTCATTTGATTAGTTTTTGTCCAGTAGTTCCAAAGTTACTAGTTTGACAATTTTTTATTACTCTTATAAATTTGCTATCCTATTACTACAAAATACAATATGCGATAATAAAATACAGTATAACACTGGTTACTGTTGTTTTTACCTAAAGCTTTTTCCAAATTCCTTAATTTTTCTATAGGCCTAATATATCTTATGTTTATAATACATTTATAATTACAGTTTCCTTCATTTTTGTGAACATTAAACCTTCTTAATTCAATTACAATAAATAACATAAGTTAATACAAATCAATTAATTATATCAATAACTATTTTAAAACATATTATGACTCTTGTTAGCCTTCTAGGCCAAAGCCAGTCTTCAAAACATAACATTCATTGCTTGTCATATTTATAATTATTCACAAAGCAACTTTCATCTTTACGTACTAACTTTAACACAAAAAACAATGATTATTACATCATCCATCATTACTTACACTAATTTATTTACATGGATTTCACCTATTTCTGTTAGATCGGCTTCTTACTGTTCTACTCTTAGACAGTACACATTTTCTTCTTTTAACTTGATTTTCACTTCTTTTGTTTACATTAGTTAGTTCACACTACTATTTCTGTAGTTAGTACACAGGTTATTACGTTTATCCACTACTAATACTAGTGTTATATTTTTATATTATATTTAGTTTCTTAATTAGGTTTATAAGTATGTTTTTTGTACTTCAACCTGGTTTGTAATTATATTTTAGTATGGGAGAATGAAAAAAGAGGAGGGGAAGTAACGTAATGTTACAATATACCCAGACATCAGTGCATAGAAAATTACAAAACGAAATTAAGCGAAACACGATTGCAGTCAGCTGGAAATGCCAAACAACGTATATAACAAGAATGAGACATGACAGTAAATACTGTCGCAAAACGAAAAGGTTTTAGCAAAATATTGAATCTAACAGAGTCGGAGTAATTGTCCCAGTATTAGCTAACACAAATTGCTTAAGCGTTCTGAATGTTTCGTCGAATGTAACAAAGAGCAGCAAGTGTACTAAGAGTAAGAGTCGACACGAATTGACAAATTACTAGCCTATTACCATACAAGTTTTGGAAAAATACCTAAGGACACTACAGTCCCGTAAAAACTGCTGTATAATCAACTGAAAACCTGTATAATAAGGTGGCGAAGGAACGACTAATAACTGAAGTAGGGAGAAGTAGGTCTGGAAGGTAAAGTAGAAGAAAAGCAATCAGGGTACGCCGAAAGAGACAATATATTGATTACTTTTATATAGGTAACAAGCAACAGAGACAAGATATTAAAAAACGGACCAATCCATCTAGCATCCTTGAACGAAGAGAACCAAACTGACTCCAAAATTCAAATACGAAAATATAAATCTCAAAATAAATAGCAAAAACAGGAAGCTGCCTGAACTGTATACATAGGTAATGGTAGCGCGTTAAGGTAACGATAAGTATCCGCAAGTTTTTATAAAATGTAATTAAAGTAATGCGAAGGAGTGAACAATCGTCTGTCTTCAAAACTGAACAATTGAACGTTTCATTCAAGAATAAACATCAAATACACTTTAAAACATTGAAGACGCCTAAGAGATTATTGTACGTGTCGAAGGAAACTTCAGTTACACGTAGAGGAAATCTAGAAGGGCAACAGAAAGAATCTATTTGCGACCAACTAGAAACTAGAAATTTTGCATCATTTGATGTCATAATCCAGGTTATAATTGTATTACATATCCAATATTATTATATTATATACCCAATTCGGTTATATTATATATCCAAATATTATATATCCAACCACCAATGGAAGATGAGATAAGAAGCATTTAAGGAAAACAAAGTCTTGCGGTAAATAACTAAACCCATTGTTAATGGTGAGTCAGTTTTATCAGGAACAAGAAATCAATACGTAATACTAAACGCCAAAGTATGTGATCTAAGGAGCAAACTTCGTACATATGAATGACTGAAACAGTTTTAACATATGAAAAGACACGTATCAGCACGTTATCACTTGTTAATATATTATGCATTAGTGTTTGTGTTCAACAGTAGGCTATATTGTTAATAATATAAGTTTGATAATCATTTTCATATAAAACAAGTGTTACTATTACGTATTATTAGAATTATTTTTATTACTTGTATTAGTGAAGTGTAACACGTGTTATAATAAACAAACACCCAAATGGCCGTACCTGTTGGGTAGCTCAGTGACATTGATAAGGTTTTGTATTTTTGAACAACGTGACAGACTGGACTCACTGCTTACAACAACACGCGTAATCCAGACACTTAGCACTTCATCACACCAACATCAACAGCATTATATAGGTAGTTATTATATGAGGCTGCCCATTAGTGTGCACGTTTTACATAAAAAGTAAATTATTTTCTTTAAAATACAAATAATTATATCCAGTGTCAGAAAACTGTTATTTTAAAAAAATACAATGTAAGTATCGCCAAAAACATCGATTGCAATATATGGAAAGAAGAAAGAGGTAACTCATATATAAAACCATATGAAAGAAATTACTGCGCCTAACTGAACGCATCGTAGTATTGCATACAGTACAGATATTACAAGATTTACTGTTGACAGTAGACATATTTGAGACCCTACCATTATTCCGAGAAGTCTAATAGTTTCTATTATAGCCGTCCTAATAATATGGAATACGATGCTTTTTTCTTCCTTGTCCCACAACACAACTACCTGACCTATTTATGCAGTCTCTCTCACGTTGCAGAAAACATGTGCCTACATGATCAAGCTACCAGTAAACAAATTAAACACCCGCAGTATACGTACATTAATTTATAGTTTACAGTAAACGATCGAGTAACTGTATAAACAGTTAATCTGCGTTCATACTTGGAAATATTTATAAACTTCTCCATCTCAAAAGGCTTACGTCAAGAAAATATGAATCACGGCTATTAAACATTTACCAAAACTGTAATTTCCGAATACTTAAGACGGTTCTAAAAAGTAGTGACACAGACTGAGACACGGTAGCTTTTTACGTAGGACTTCTTCAATCCAGTATCCCTTACATCCCTTCAATTCAGCAGATTATTATGTAAAATGTAAGGAGCAGATTGTTAAGTTGCAGCTTCTGCAAGAGAAGAATTTTCATTACGCTCAGCATATTAAGTATAAACATATTTTACGTGTAAAGTCCGTAACCAAGTAATTGAAACAGCAGATCACATTAAACACTCATACTTATGTATTAACTGACACGTTTTATTTAGTCAAACTTTAAAATGAAATATTCTATTAAATTAGTATATTTTTGTCTTTTTTCTTTTAGTTGTATATTTTTTGTCTGTTTAATCCTTTACAGTTGTTTTCATATGGAAAATAGTACATTCCTATGCTGTAAACCAGCATATTTAATAATGCATAGCAGATTTAATGCTATACATTAAAAAATATTGTATACCTAGATAAGAAGTAACACTACCAGTAAATACTTTTTTCAAACATGTAAAATGGATTTCAAGGCGTTAACATTAGTGCTTCATTCTGTGGTCGTAGAACATAGCTAGTATTATACAGTCGTACAATCCCTGCCATACACAACTTGTCCAAGCAAAACTGGCGCATGAAGCAAATATGTTTGGTTTGTACTGCTCTTTTCCCATGGGTACAATCGCTTGTCCGTGTAAGTACAACTTCAGGGGAATCGAGTCATAATAAGAGTTATTGTCATTATTTTTATTCTCTACATAATCTAAACAATCGGTTTTGTGACGATAATTGTCATTATTGATATATATGTAAGTATTGGCTGCGTATATTGATATGTCTGTGAGTATATATTTATAGCAGTCGATTTTAATTTTTTACGAATTTATTTGCATAATTTACGTTACGCCCTGGCGTATAAGAGTGGATTGTTAGAAAAATTAACACAAACCGGAAAAATTGTTAAGAAGAATTTAATATGTATGAAATGAATACTGCAAAACTGAAGGAGCGTGCGCTCTAACTGCGTAATGATCTAATCATTATGAGTAGACAAACATCATGTCCAAGACAAACAGTTAAAAAAAAATAAAATGAATCTTTTATCAATAACGGTCTCTAACACTTTTCACCGGATCAAATACTAATCCGCTTACAAAAACAAATCAAAAATATCTAAGTTTTGAAGTCATACGTGTAAGTTATTCTATCATATTTTCCACAAAACCAATTTACAGGAACCGGTGTGAACTTCATGTTGTGTTGCTGTATAAACCGTTTTATTCCTTAGATATTTCTTTTTAAATCCATATATGATAAGCCTACGTGTAACTTACTCGTCTGATATTTTCATAACGCAGTGTTCCACATTATATTTTGGACTTGTGTGTACAGCAACTGAAGGACGTGAGCCAAATTGGATTAGTCAAGTTATACTTGCCGGGGAAAACATTACCCAGAATTAATTATAAGGGATTGCTCGTTTTGCTGATAACACTACTCTCATGGATAATATTCAATATCGCGCATCTGCATTTACTTATGGAAGTTGATAGCTGCATATCAGTCACCGTGTTATTGTGATTACATTTTAGTTTCCAAAAGTGCCAAGAAAAAGCGCACAAAGGTAAAACAATTTTATAAAGTACCTCCTGGATGTAACATTTTCAAAATCCATTTCTTTCACAAGGTGCTAGAAACGATTTACCGAACAGCAAAGGTTCTGTTGAATGACACCTTGTAATCGCAAGTAGCAAAAAAATATTTACATTTAGAAACAGTAGAGTTTTAGTGTTGCCTCAACCTGCTCAGACACATATAGACCTGAAACGAATTGCTAGTTGGTATGCCTTCGTGACTCGACTTCTGCTGGCCGATTCTGCCGTGCACCGCGCTTTTCTATACAATTTCTTTAAAGGAAAATTAAGTACGCTAAACTAATCTACTGAATTAAGGAAACTTTTTGTACGTATAATTATGATTCATATACAGTCATATGAAATCCATATCGTATGCAGGTCCAGCATTAAGCAGAATCAAAACTGAAACCAAGTATTCTCGTGGATTTAGGCCTACTTAACGACGTGGTTGGTAACGGACTGTTCCATTTGAGCGACTGGAAAAGCGGAAGGAGGGAAACAAAAGAACAGTCAAATTATGTGTAAATAAGAAACAGATTCAAACGGGCAAGGGATTTTAATAACAAAAATAATAAGTGGAAGTAATATTTTTTATAAGACATGAATAATAAATACTGTATACGTTTTAGATATTATGGTTCTGATTGTTTTACATCGGTTTTAGGATGAGAATTTAAAAAATACACTAACATTCTACAAAACTATGTTGAAATCATAGTAGTAAACCGCGGAAAAAGAGATGCAAGCAAGTCGTTATAGCACTTATACAATCGAATCACACATATCTACTCTAATGTGAACGTATTCGAAGCGCGAAATAGTGCAAATCTAGCCCTACTTCATTCCAGCTAAGTGAACAATGTGAAGCGCAAACAAGCTTTGACAGTTGTCTCATCATGCACTGCTACCAAACGGGTGAAACAGGATAGTCTTTCAGTCAGATTTATGTTAACGTTCACAAAGGAAATCACAGGTAGGCCTACTGGTTTTATTCTAAAAAGGCGTTCAGTTAATTTCTTTCAGCGTTCAAAAACAAAGGTAAAAATAAATGCTAAAATGTGCAGTGAACGGAATAAACAAAGGAAATAATATAAGTATTAGTTTATTTTCACACATTCATATAGGCTTACCAGAAACAGATAAGATAAGAGAAAAATATAACTTTATATCATACCAAACTTATGATATTGATTGTTTGGGTGTTAAAATTTAAAAACTAAGTTATCAGATTCAAAACATCATAAACTGTGCCCAAATTAAACGCTTCTTCGAAAAACAGAGTAAGTAAAAACGGACTGAAAGAATAGTTTGCAAGAACTATGTAGAATTAATTAATTAATGAAATACAAAGATGAAGAACGTGTTGTATGAAAGATTCAGAATAAGGTAGCATCGGATCGTAAGTCACACGAATCAAGAAGAAGAAGGAGGAAAACAAAGAGTTGAGGAAAGAGCGCACGTAAGGCAGGTCGGTTTTTCTTTAATGTTATAGAGCAAACAGGCATAAAGCAAGTTGTTAAATTTTAAAAAAATTTAAAAGTCGATAAATATTCAACAAATGTTATTTTGGGGAAATACAGAGGCTTTTATGAATTTCGTTTACGTAACCTGTTTAAAATGTTCGTATAAATATTTGTTTTACATGTATATGAAGCTACAATAGCTCTTATAATATGTTTGATGGATTCCTAGAAAAAATAATGTTTGGCGAAAACGAAGTGAATGCAAAGTCAGAACAGAAAGACTGGGTGCAAAATGTCTCATGGATAAATATAACCCAGTTTATATTTACACCTGGAAGTTGCTACATGTGTGTATGTGAGTGCGCGTGCGCTCGTGTTAGTACTTACTTTGTGCATTAATGCAGCTACGTTTGCCCAGTGTTTACATTAACGTTTTCTGTTTTCAGAATGTACGTTTTTAATTAGTAGCCTACAACACGCTTCGATCGGAAGCAATTTAGATCTCAAATAGCATAACATCAAAGTGTCAGATATTTTTATCTGTTTTTGGCTGTAGTTGAGCTATCCCAATATTTGGTAAGTATAAAGGTAACCTAAAAATTTCAATAGCATCTCGTAGGATTGAAATCGAAACATATCAGACAAACACAGGTAATACAACTTTATTGTAAGTCAAGTAAAATACATAGTTAACTTTCAGTAACCTTACATTGCTCACAGAGTTTAGGGTCATGCCGCACATGTACATATATATACACACAGGTAAGGTTAACTTCCCTACCTGTTGAAGCAGCTATCCATAATGGATGAACAATTGAACTGATCATCGCGATGAACGATCCACTTCGCCGCCCTTTAGAAGAAAGTACGCTAACCACTGAGCCACCCGAACTCGTGAAAATTGAAATTTGGATCGTTCAATTAGCAAGCAATAAATGGATACACTGATTGAGAACAGAACGAAACAGAATCGTAGAATGATTTGAGAGCTCAGAGTAAAACAAAAACTGTTAGAAACTGATTCAAAGTAGCAAATCATTCTGTAAATAGATTACAGAACGTAATGCACTGTGTGAATCACTGTGTATAGTTATGTTTACTACCGTTTGGTACGCGCATATCCTCTGGCAATGGTAAAAGCTGCGCAAGAAACATCACTTCGAGCAGAATTGATTACCTTATGTATCTGTTTTGGTCATCGTATTTTCATAAACTACAAGAGTCACGATTACCATACATAGCCTACGTGTGTTCGTTCGCACGTGGGTGTGAATACTTATTTCAAGTGTAAATCATGTAGAATACAAACTTGTGTCATCCTAGCCTGTACTTTCGAAGTTTCGAAATTTAAAATATACGTTCTATAAAATTTCGCAATATCCTATGTTGGTTTCATTTTTCGAAACCAAATAGAATACTTTTTTCATTCCGCAAGTTCATTGGTCTATTGTTAAGTCAAAAATTATTAGCGAAACAATGAACATTTATCTCAAAATTCGAGTAATTCCGCTTACTTCGAGTAATTTGCACAGCACTAGTGCAAATTCAACACTTTAGTAGACAGAAGAACGAAAGAGACATAATGTTTAAAGAAATTTCGAGCCGAGATTAATATCTCCTCTATACCCAGGTTTTTTCTTGTTATTTAGTTCCACGTTAACACACCCATCAATGAATTTGCAAAATAAACCTACTTCTATATGAACATTTTTTTAATTTAAATATTTCAAAAATCTGTATGTGGCGATTTAAATCTCGTTACCTTTTAAAAAACATTTTAAAAGTGTGATATTAAGCAGAAAAAGTTAAGTTATATATTTATAGGAAAACAGGCAGAAGAGAGGAACAGTCGAGAAAGAATATTACTAGCAACTACTGAATCAGTTACTTTAATTATTACTTTGTTTATTAATTATTTAAAACCGTTAATGGATTTTGTATTAACAGCAATGAAGTTCTAAGTTATTAAATATAACAGAACTGAAGACAAACAAGAACAAAATGTATAAACAAACGATGCAGGAAAGAAGTATGAGAAACCATTCTTCAGTTGGTTATTAAATTTGAATTGACAGTTTTTCATACTGGATGAATAATGATAACTGCGCATGTGTGGAACGACACTTCGTGTGTGCAGTATGCAGTCCTCCGGGTAAACAAATGTGTTAGGCTTATAACGACAAACTAAATTAGTGGAAAATAATTCCTACATTTTTAAAAATGTTCTTTTCTTGGTCTTTGTTCCTTTAAAATATTACTAACTTGTTTTATTTTACTGACTGCATCTATAAAACCATAAATACTAATAATGTTTAGTAAGTGTGTGTATGTGCGTGTTTGTGTGTTTTACACACGTGATTCACACAAACTAAACAATAAACTTTACACTGAATCACACCAAAAACGGAACACTATTTTTACAAAAACGGAACACTGCTTTCACTAAATAAACGCAAGAAACACTGCATCACAAATACATCAAGAGAACGTTACCAGCTATTCTTGTGATATGTAAATTGTTACTGCAGACAGAGCAACAAGCACAAGCACGAGTTGGCATCCAGCCACAACCGCTCTCGAGAGCATACACCATGCTACTTTAATACGCACGCTAATTATTACTTGAGGACACCCGGTGTCACTTTGGAGCCTAACCAAATCCGTGAATGTTGTCACAACAACTAATAATCATAATAAAACAAATTTCCAACATTAATCGTGAACAATGAGAGATGTGGCGGCACTTCGTGGACCTGTACTCCAGTGCAGTGTTTGCTGGACAATCGGATGTTGTCATTGCCACATACATTACCGGCTACTGTAATAAACTACGGCTATGTCGCACTGAGACGTTCCCAACACTACACAGATCTGTCTAATGTTGGCGCAGTTGTTAACAGTAAATAAGATAATTTTAAATGGATTACTGTGTTTTGACAATATGAAATGTACACTAAATTTAATATTAGCAACTTATCGCTAAATAGTATTACAACCTAATATTATAACTCATTTCTTTTTACTTCTTAACGTAGTGTTAAAAACAGTATTTGCATAAGCAATAATTTTTTGATAAAAATATTGAATATACAAACGAAAGTTTTTAGTACCTATTTTCTTTTATACTTTTGATAACTTTTGTTACAACGGTCATTCAATGATTAAAAAACAAACAAATAACTGTAGAGGAAAAATTGTTAAATTTAACAACTGTGGAGGAATGTAATTAAAGCGACAACTTTGTTACTTTTTAACATAATCCTCAGTTACATTGGTATACTCGTCACACGGCTTTTACAAGTTTTCTTATGCCTGATGCAAAGAATTCTGTATGTTGATATTGAAGTCAGTTTTCGGATATTTTTCTTCACCTCTACGTTGCTCTGAACTTCACACTATTTAGCGCTTCGTTAGAGGGACCAAAAAAGAATAAAACTAATAGAGATTTGGGCTGTAAAGACACTACGGCAGAATCTCCTGGCCCACTTCTTCGATGGTTTTAACAGTCAATCCCGCAGCGAGGACAGGGGTATTGTTATGTAGAAAAATGACACCTTTTCTCTGCAAACCAAAGCATTTGGTTTAACACTGCAGGCTTCATTTTGTTTTTAAATATGTTGGAGTAGTATTCGCTAGTTACCTAATATACGTTAGTCTTCTAAAAAGAAGCCACAAAATTAAACCTTTGATGTCACAAAATATCTCCCCTCTACTGGATATCCTGAATGGTGCTCTCAATCACTTACCGTACTCGGCCGTTATAAAGTGTTCAACTCATTTATGAAAATTTGCACGATTCACACAATTTTTCCTCCGCAAACTCGTATGTGAGTAGATTACTAGTATGTGACGGATTTACATGCTCAGAAAGAAAAAAATCTAATCGCTACATTCTGTTCTTCAAATGTATATTCATAAAAGGACATCCCGTTATAAATAAGATAATTGAAGTTACATTTACACAAAATTATATCGAACAGCGGTCGAAAATTGAACATAAAAATGCCAACTTACAGTTTTGTAACTTCGGTACAAATGTAGTAATTTCGGTACTTACCAAATATCCGTACCCACACTATATTTTCGATGTTTTGAATATGCGATAGTATCGATATACCACGATGTGAAAAAGAAGAAGTGTATTAATTGTAAATTATTCTATACTTAATGTCAAGTGAAAATAAGTAATGTTTTCATTTATGAGGTTAGGTAATAATATTTTATTTGATTTTAGTTTACTGTTTAAGAAAAACATAAACCATGTTTGAAGAAAATATAACGTTTAATGTGTGTATACAATGTTTATATCAGAGTAACATTTAAAATAAGAAACATAACGTTTATTATCAAAACAACAACAGCAAATGTAAAGTGCAAAATACAATTTATTCCTGAATAGTAAGATTAAAACAACAAATAACAACGTATAGACAAATGAAAACAAGATTTGTTATTCGTTAGGCTGCCAATATTCTTTTATCTTATTCAATAAAACATATAAACCTTTACTGGAAGCGAATTTTGTGCGAAACACAAAGAATCGGAGACATGTGTAACACCCCGCCTTACTTCGAGTTGGTTGCTTTTCCAGTGATATGCATAAAATCCGAGTATTAGTGAAAAAACAAGTATTGGTGGAAAATGAGTTCTGCCGCAAAAAGGAGACATGCATTTCTGGCGTAGTTTTTTTTAGTCGTTTTCACAAAAAGCAGAGTATTGTTTTAAAGGCATGTTGGTTTACGTGTGTAGGCCTACTTTTAATTTGCATTTGTTAATCTAACAACGCCAACTTTTGGCGTCATACGCACACATCAGAGCTATATTATTGCTACAAACATTTTTCGTAAAAAAATCTGACAATTAAAAACGATTGCTATCGTCAACAAGCTATAATATACACATATAAATTTTCACAATTTCTATTATCTAACAAAAAAGTTAGCTCATATACGCGATATTCACTTCAATGGTTGCCAATAATAGCATAATCGAAATATCCAAAATGGGTGTAGTTACGGTTATTGGGAAAGTACCGTAATTTCTACAAACCGTTTTCATGCAACAGTTATCATATTTGTCTCTTTTGTTAGCCCTGTTGAATGACAATTCACAAATGTACCTTCGTCTTGAGATCTTATCTTATAAAAAAGAGAATAATACTATAATAATAATAATAATATTAACAATAATATAATATACGCGAAATTATTTATTATCATTTAATTTGAAAGAGCGTAACAGTTGTCTAAGTCAACACAAAATGCGATAGCGGTAAAACGTAGTCATAAAGTAAACGAAGAGAACGATTACTTATTACGGACAATAGATCAAAACACAAATAAATTATGTCGTAATACAAACTTCGTAATATGCCGGTAATGCACTACATATCACAGATGTACAGGCATAGATCCATGCAGTAATTTACAGGTTTATAGGTTTGGATTAGGAAATGTAAACATAACAAAAGAAAATACTCTCTGATTGTACAGACGCAAAGAGAACAGAACAAACAATTATACTCGTATATAAAGCAGTAGGAAGTATTAGCCTAAGAAGGTTGCAACAAATACGCTACGAATTGCGACATCTGAAGAGAGAAGTGCTGCTTCACCTGTATACACAACAGTACCGGCAGATTTAAATCATATTTTGTTTCACTAAAGTAGGCTGTGTTTGTAAACAACCCGTCGCTACCTGATGAGAAGCGGTGTCATTGGTTTTGAGTGTGGACGCGTGCCGTGCACGGCTCTAACGAGAATTCTAGTGCTGATATGTTACACATACAGTACAGTACAAACAGAACGGCTGCATTATGATAATGATCGTATCTGACACATAGGCTTATATGTAGGTTATATAATTTCGCTGCTATAACTTGAATAATCTTCCTGATATTCCGCAGGATATTACATTCTCAGCTAATTCGATTCCTAATCCATTTCCTCCACCCAGCAAGTTTTATTATATTCTCTTAATTCCTTCACATTTTCCCTTGATTTCCACAACTCTCCACTATCCTTTGTAACCATCGTTTCCTCAGTCAGCCGGTAGTCTATTCTAATCCATTTTGGTAACATGTTCATACCATTCCAGTTGCCTGTTATTCCCAGTTTCGCTTTATAATCCCTCACGTAATAAGTTGTCCAATTTTACAGCGAATTATGTTTTCAAATTCTATCACACATTGAAAATTGTTGTCTTCTTTCTTGCATTTTGAGTAGCTAATTCCTAATAATTATGAATAACAGAGCTCAAACTATCGCCTAGTTTGAAACTGTTTTAGGAGAAGCTCGTATGGACAATACATACATGAAAGCTCTTCCATTCACATATATATTGTCTTGATATGCGAGCTTCGATCAACATGGTCGTTCAATTTTCAAATTTCCCACACTAGATTTGTCCGATTCGAACAAAATATTGATTTACATGTTGGTATAACTGTTTGTAACTAATAACTGACAACATTTTTAGTCATATTGGATGCGTAGTTTAGATTAGATTGCTAAATAAATGAGTTATGTTTTGATTTGTTGGCAAGATTTTACAATGCAGGATCAAAGAAATTAATTAAATTTTGTGTACAGACTTAGACGAACTGCTGAGATGTGGTGAAAATGTTGCAGACGGCTTTGGCGAGTGCTAGTGAGTGCTACAGGAATGGTAGTGCTCTACCCCTGTCAGTTACTGAATTCTCGGTTGTAAACTTAGGAGCTACTTGTGGGAGATAATTTCCGTGTCGTCATGATAGTATACCGTTTGTTATTCGACACGGTCGAACGGTGCGAACGTCGATTTTGTGTCGTTCGACACGTGTGAATGGATCGTAATTATATTCTTCCAAACACTGTAGTTCATGTTAAGTATTTAGAAACAAATTTCTATATTATTGATCGTTTGTTACTAATTTATGAATGTTAAGGACAACGCTGTATTCGAGGAATTGAGTCACGTGGCCTCTATCCTAACAACAAATATATAAACATTACACTTATAATTAATTTTTTATACGATATTCGGTAATATCAGTCTTGGTGTACAGAAATCAATAGTATTTAAGAATTTCGCTGCTATAACTTGAATAATCTTCCTGATATTCCGCAGGATATTACATTCTCAGCTAATTCGATTCCTAATCCATTTCCTCCACCCAGCAAGTTTTATTATATTCTCTTAATTCCTTCACATTTTCCCTTGATTTCCACAACTCTCCACTATCCTTTGTAACCATCGTTTCCTCAGTCAGCCGGTAGTCTATTCTAATCCATTTTGGTAACATGTTCATACCATTCCAGTTGCCTGTTATTCCCAGTTTCGCTTTATAATCCCTCACGTAATAAGTTGTCCAATTTTACAGCGAATTATGTTTTCAAATTCTATCACACATTGAAAATTGTTGTCTTCTTTCTTGCATTTTGAGTAGCTAATTCCTAATAATTATGAATAACAGAGCTCAAACTATCGCCTAGTTTGAAACTGTTTTAGGAGAAGCTCGTATGGACAATACATACATGAAAGCTCTTCCATTCACATATATATTGTCTTGATATGCGAGCTTCGATCAACATGGTCGTTCAATTTTCAAATTTCCCACACTAGATTTGTCCGATTCGAACAAAATATTGATTTACATGTTGGTATAACTGTTTGTAACTAATAACTGACAACATTTTTAGTCATATTGGATGCGTAGTTTAGATTAGATTGCTAAATAAATGAGTTATGTTTTGATTTGTTGGCAAGATTTTACAATGCAGGATCAAAGAAATTAATTAAATTTTGTGTACAGACTTAGACGAACTGCTGAGATGTGGTGAAAATGTTGCAGACGGCTTTGGCGAGTGCTAGTGAGTGCTACAGGAATGGTAGTGCTCTACCCCTGTCAGTTACTGAATTCTCGGTTGTAAACTTAGGAGCTACTTGTGGGAGATAATTTCCGTGTCGTCATGATAGTATACCGTTTGTTATTCGACACGGTCGAACGGTGCGAACGTCGATTTTGTGTCGTTCGACACGTGTGAATGGATCGTAATTATATTCTTCCAAACACTGTAGTTCATGTTAAGTATTTAGAAACAAATTTCTATATTATTGATCGTTTGTTACTAATTTATGAATGTTAAGGACAACGCTGTATTCGAGGAATTGAGTCACGTGGCCTCTATCCTAACAACAAATATATAAACATTACACTTATAATTAATTTTTTATACGATATTCGGTAATATCAGTCTTGGTGTACAGAAATCAATAGTATTTAAGAATTTCGCTGCTATAACTTGAATAATCTTCCTGATATTCCGCAGGATATTACATTCTCAGCTAATTCGATTCCTAATCCATTTCCTCCACCCAGCAAGTTTTATTATATTCTCTTAATTCCTTCACATTTTCCCTTGATTTCCACAACTCTCCACTATCCTTTGTAACCATCGTTTCCTCAGTCAGCCGGTAGTCTATTCTAATCCATTTTGGTAACATGTTCATACCATTCCAGTTGCCTGTTATTCCCAGTTTCGCTTTATAATCCCTCACGTAATAAGTTGTCCAATTTTACAGCGAATTATGTTTTCAAATTCTATCACACATTGAAAATTGTTGTCTTCTTTCTTGCATTTTGAGTAGCTAATTCCTAATAATTATGAATAACAGAGCTCAAACTATCGCCTAGTTTGAAACTGTTTTAGGAGAAGCTCGTATGGACAATACATACATGAAAGCTCTTCCATTCACATATATATTGTCTTGATATGCGAGCTTCGATCAACATGGTCGTTCAATTTTCAAATTTCCCACACTAGATTTGTCCGATTCGAACAAAATATTGATTTACATGTTGGTATAACTGTTTGTAACTAATAACTGACAACATTTTTAGTCATATTGGATGCGTAGTTTAGATTAGATTGCTAAATAAATGAGTTATGTTTTGATTTGTTGGCAAGATTTTACAATGCAGGATCAAAGAAATTAATTAAATTTTGTGTACAGACTTAGACGAACTGCTGAGATGTGGTGAAAATGTTGCAGACGGCTTTGGCGAGTGCTAGTGAGTGCTACAGGAATGGTAGTGCTCTACCCCTGTCAGTTACTGAATTCTCGGTTGTAAACTTAGGAGCTACTTGTGGGAGATAATTTCCGTGTCGTCATGATAGTATACCGTTTGTTATTCGACACGGTCGAACGGTGCGAACGTCGATTTTGTGTCGTTCGACACGTGTGAATGGATCGTAATTATATTCTTCCAAACACTGTAGTTCATGTTAAGTATTTAGAAACAAATTTCTATATTATTGATCGTTTGTTACTAATTTATGAATGTTAAGGACAACGCTGTATTCGAGGAATTGAGTCACGTGGCCTCTATCCTAACAACAAATATATAAACATTACACTTATAATTAATTTTTTATACGATATTCGGTAATATCAGTCTTGGTGTACAGAAATCAATAGTATTTAAGAACTAATGATTAAAACTTGTACTGTACCTCTAATTTAAATTTATGAAAAGTCGTTGCTAAAGAAGTTGTTTCCACATGTATTAGCTCTCAGCAGACAATTTGTATCTCTATATACTGTTTTTTTCTTGCATTTATTTTCTGCTTGCAGTTTTTGTGGGTTGTATTTTCCTCGAACAGACACCAGTTTCAAAGCGACCATTAAAACCAAAGAATAAGAAAAGTACCCGTAAGTAGTAAGACGAACTCATAGAGGAAATAGCGGTAGAAGAGATTACAAAAGCATAAAGAATATTTAAAAGCTCCAGGACTTGTGAATGTAAACTTGAATAATTAAAAAACGTCACCGGTTTATTGTTCGAATTGAAGAAACTATTGATGCCTAAATGGAGAAAGGCTGGCAAGAGATTTTAGGAAAGGTTACATAAGTAACATCCTTAATAGCAATGAATGCTCAAATTACCGAGCTGTCACAGTTTTGAGCACCTTCTGAAGACTAAGTGGGCAAATGATGGAAAAGGTTTTACTGACGTCGAAGATCAGAGTAGGTTTAGAACAGAACGCTCATATGACAGGTATATGACAAGTAGCAGACAATTGTACCTTCCACACTTTAGACACTCATTGACTTACAGATAGCAAACGATAATGAATTCCTCGGAAAACCTTGAGAAGCTATGATCCAGGAAAATATTAAGCAGTACCTCATAAGAGCCATTAAAGAACTTTACACTCGCGTGTTAAAACTTGGCAATATTTTAAAACTGCAGGGCTGCTGGTTGGCTCCGACTCTGTTGAAAATATATTTGAATGAAGCTCTTAACGTATAGCTGAGAAAACGTCCCGACGGGAGAATTAAAATAGGAAATTATCATCTTTATTTCCTTAATTTTGCTGATGATTAGATTATTTACGCAGGACAAGGAGGATGCTCGTTATATGAGATGCTTTGTAAATTATATGAGAATATCAGAAGTATTCTTTAATATCAACTGAGAAAAGTGAAATATTTTATTGTCGGTTGCACACGTGAAGAGCAAATGAAAGACGCCGCGGTGCCACATCTTTTAACTCTCGTATCTCCAGACGGAGGAGGTGCACAGGAAATAGAGATAAGGATTGGTAAAGATAGAGTAGCGATTCGGCAACTCCATTTACAGAGTTGTGAGAAATTAATAAAGAACACCGCAGAAAGATTAGGGCGATGGAGTGGATTACTGACGACGGAGTTGTGAAATGAAATAATAAATAAGAACTAGATTAGTAATAGACACTGACCTCATAGAGTCCATAGGAAACAAGAAATTGGTCTGTATGGACAAATGCCAGTAGGATGTTGGCGTCAGGCAGCAGAGAGCAAAACGAAAAAAGGAACACCACGAATGCCTACGTAGAATGGTGGCCGTGGCTAAGACGACGGAGATTCGTAATTGACAAGAGGAAGACTGGAGAAACAAAGTCCAACGGGTGCTAGGTTGGGAGCGAGAAACGCTGGATATAATCCCACTTGCACAGATAGCTAGACAAAAGCTTATCTCTCTCACATTAAAATCTCGTAAGCCTATCTATGTTATTATTCTGCCCATAACAACCTGACAACAAAGCTTATTTCATTTCCATTTTATGTCCGTTGTTTACAATGTTCTGGAACACTTATATTGTATGTTTACTGCTCATATGTTGCAGACCGTATAAAGACGTTCTTTGCTTTGTGGTAGCAGGGCGTCTTGGTTCCAGCTTCCGAGTCGTGCCCGATTACTGCCAGACGTAAACAGTGCTGATCATCATGACAGATGTCTAAAGTTGGAATGGGTAACGCCAACACGGTTAATCGCTACATGGAGCTGGAACTTGGGCTTAATTTTGTGGCACTGCCTCAGTTGGCGAATCAGACGCCAGGTACCTCCCGACTTAGATACAGTAGGCAGACGCCTTGAGGGGTCGGTCGCTCCCCGCGAGCCAGACAGCCTCCGTGGCGGTGACGATGGTAGACAGCACCAAGCAACGTGTTCAGACATGCCTGAGGATGAAGTTTCCAGAAGAGAGAGGTTAATGAAGAGAGGGTTATCAAACTCCATGGGGTTAATCGGAAAAATTTGCGAGGATGACTTTATGGTTGGTCATCTAGGATCGCCCGAAGGTGTTTGACCCGAATCGGTGGGTGGGGGTCTGCTAATAGTTCTCAGGTAGAGGAAGAAAGAAGTCGTAGCGGAAGCAAAAATAGTTTCAGTCAGTGACCAGACAAAAGCAGCACGAGTAGGAACTCTGAGACCTCCGCGAATTACGACATATCCGATAATCGTGGAGATCCCGATAACGAAAGGAAGGTTTTGGACTGAAATTGTTCCATCTTACACCTGCTGGAGGTCAGCAAAAGCGACCAACAAACGGGAAAAGACGTGCTGTAAATGTGTCTGTCCTTGGCTAAACCAATCACAGGTTAATTATTTATGTGAATGGCTTTTTATTGTGCTTGATGCAGAAACATCTTGAGTGTGCCGATTTAACTCTCGTTTCCCACGCACGAGACCAAGCATTGCACCATAACTGCAAGACGTTTACATTGGCGTAACTGTTAATTATCTTGACATCAAAACCATTAATTTGGCCGAAACGTTAATTTAATGAAACAACATACATTATCTTAATGTGTTTTGTCACACGACTTATGTCTGCGTGGGTGGGCTACTGACCTTATCGTACTGGACACTATATGGTACAGACTATGTGACACAGTATGGGAAAGAGTTAATTGCTGTTGGAAAGGGATGAGAGACTACGTTGTTATACAGGGCGGTTTCAGCCTGTAATTTTCATAACAAGTTCCCCACCTCAGTCGCCACTATGTCAGGCAGGAAACCTGCTGCGTTTGACATGGCTATTTTGTCTCACTGTGAAATATTCAATTATTCAGAGTATTTCTAACTATAATTATAGAGATTGTATACCGCCGCCATGTTGGCAGTATTGCAGTCATTAAAGTTTCCGGTAGGTTGCTTTAGCCAATCACAGTACTGATTGCCAGTGTTGCTTTTTATAATTATGGAAAGCCAAGAAAAAACTTCTTGTGAACTGGAAATGCATTTATCTCAATACGTCAGTTCGCATACTTACTTTCAGTGAACTCAGAACCTAACAAACGTGTGTGTAACTTACACGGTCGGTCACGTGAATTTGTGTTATGCCAGTCAAACATGTTTCAGCAAATAAATAATTAATAACAACGTTTTCTATTTTAAAATATTTAATTTCGATATAACTAATTTTGTCAAAAAACGTAAAACTGTTATATGGTGTCATTGCTTTCATGTGGACAGTAAATATTATACGTTCTGATTTTTAAAAACTACGTATTGTTTTAACTTCCAAGTGAAAAAAGTTTTGTATTGAACATTAAAATGTTTATATTATAAATTAAATATGTATACTGAACATTATGCACGACATACTACAATACTGCGCTTGGAAATTACAAAGAACATAAAAATCGGTCTATATTTTCAGCCATTTTGTTTAATTATTATAATCAAATATACATAATTTTTATATCCTATTATACATTAAATTCGTGGCAAGTTAACTGAACTCTCGAATAAGTAATAATAAGTAAATTTTATCATAAAAACGATCATAAGGATTTTTATGGAGTGGAGCTCTACCGTTTTCGGGATTTAGCTAGAAGTCGATTTAGCTACACCTCGGCTTGGACAAAATTCATATTAACCAAATTGGGAGAGAACAAGTCAAATAGATAAATACATAACCGCTTGGAAATTAAGAAAAATTTTATTCCCAAGAATGCGCTGCATAAAGAACAAAGAACCGCAGAGACTCGATTAAATGTCCATACGCTGAAAAAATAACTACCGTAGTGGAAACTGGCAAAGAACATGTCACGTGACCGTATGATTTTATTGTGATGTAGTTTTTTTATAAAGTTTCGATTTCGTTTATTTTTAATTCGTGTTCTTACTTTATCGTAATGTCCGTTGTTAAAAGCTTTGTTTAATATTATTTTTAATTCGTATTCCGTGCATTCCATTTAATAATACCTTTCAAATGTTATTAAAAAATTACAATATTTATCCAACTACAAGAAATTTGGTCGTGACCACCCTACGTCGATTATTGAACTTTAATAAGAACACGGCATGTTTGGATGAAAAAAAAATCAAACATAGGCCTAAGGCCTATTATAACATCCTCGTGATTCAGAACTCGCTGTTTCTTTGGATGAAGCTTAGTCTACAAACCCAATTCGGCCAGCAAGGCGAAAAGAATTCCCGATGTGATTATGATCCACATTGAAACTTATCCGAAGGAAAATCGATCAAACTCGACGGACAAATTGAAGAACGCAGCCGAATTACCAAAAACATAAAAACAAGCAAACAAACAAAGCAGCGCTTGGAATATTACAACGTCGAGTATCACGAAGAATTACAACAGAAACCGCAGAAGAACGTGTTCAGCGGCTGGAAATCATGCGTCAACTTGAAACTTGACTGGCCGACGAACGACGTCATCAGCGTCGAGACAACAGACGACGAAGGGTATTGAGATAGAATTGGCTCCAAATCTACAATGGATTGCTTCTTGCATTGCCGAATTAAGATGGCACAACTACAATTGGTTAATAAATTGTTACCATCTCTTTTTATGACGCCATCTTCTCGCGGAAGACAAGTAACACGATGTGATACATGAACGGAGCTGCAAGTTCGTTCTGGCTTCATTTAACGTGGACCCCGATCGAACCGGCAGCAGTTATTGTACCCATAGCTTAGTCGCCAATGGACAAGTTTGTGTGGCGTCCTCACGTTTAACGCTGATTAAAGTTTTCCAGACATCGAATTGGCGGTGCAGATCGTCATCTTGAGGGATACCTACCCGCTTGAGACTTTCACGTACCTTCTGTTCCACCCAAAAGGAATATTCACTTATTCCGTGTAGGCCTATCTTCAACTTCGGGCCTGTTAGGCGAGCCGTCACCATCTCACGCAGCTTGAATTGACGTAATACATAGTAGCAGCATTAGTAGACATTGCCTCTCTCTCGACGTTCCCTCTCTTGTGTTTACACGAAAATACTATATTGATAATTATACAGACGTGCAAACAAAGACATACAAACTCAAATTCGCGGCCGCTCGCGTCACCTCCAGCCTACGGTATACCAAATAAACAGAGATTTAAATAAAACATGTTGGAAAACAAACATTTTTAGATAAAATGCCTAGATTACATAAAATATAATTAGGTATTTTTCATAAATTTAATACAAGAATGAGCTGACAACCTAAATTACAAAAGCCTAAAATCACTGCAAAGATTTTACTAATCCAAGTACGTTTATAATAATAATAATTATTATTATTATTATTATCACCACCACCACTACCACCATTATCATCGTCGTCGTCGTCGTCGTCGTAATAATACAATAATAATATTTTTTTATGATGTTAACTATAATAATATATTTCTAATCCAATTTAAGATTTCCTGAAGAAAACAGAATAAAAAAGTTTTATTCTTCAGTCGTGCTAATTAAACTTGCCAAACTTTGAGTGCCGAGTTGCTCTTCTCTATATCTGACTAGTACTTTTTTGCTACAGAAACTTAAAACACGACTATAATTCATCGTTATTAATAAGTAGATTCTCGTATACCTTTACATTAATTTATTTCTAAGTATTATTAGATTTTTGTATTTCTAACCATAACTCAGACCAGGATTTGAGAACACTGACATGATAGAATTAGACATCTCATAACGCATATTAATATCTAGACTTAATTACTTGAACATCGTTGTTTGATGCTCCTGTAATCAAAATAAATAATATTTAACCTGAACAAAGAGTACACAAAGACTTATTGTTACTACAATTATGTCACAGGTAGGCCTACTACTGATTTTAATTCAAACAGTACCTGGAAATTTGGTCTCGAACAAAACTGCAGAATGAAGTATGCATCATTATTGGTATTAAAACTGTTGTTGCTCTTATGATGTTAACTGGCTTTCAAAATAGATATTGTATGTGTCTTAAGCGTGGATTTTGACAACAGTATAAACTATTGTACCGTATCACATTGACTAATGCAGAGAGGTAAATAACATTAACTTTTAATTGTATCAGCCAGCAGGAACATGTCCCAAACAAGTTTAATTGTATCAGCCAGCAGGAACATGTCCCAAACAAGTTTAATTGTATCAGCCAGCAGGAACATGTCCCAAACAAGTTTAATTGTATCAGCCAGCAGGAACATGTCCCAAACAAGTTTAATTCGAAAAAAATTGGTAAAGGTCCCTATACGAGCGGAACGTTTCAAACAGTAGCACCCAATACCAAAAATAGGAGGATTTCTTATTTATTCCAATATTCTGATTCTTAAATTTAAAATATAGCCCGGAATCTGTATTTTAATTTACAATATTAAAATTTAATTTAATTTAAACTTAATGTAATCAGTAATTAAGTACTTCAAACTATAGCTCGGTAACAATGACTATGAACCTATAGCAACAATGATAGTGAAGAATTGTGGATTTTATCATATAATAACAAGTAGGCCTACTGTTGTTGTCACGTAGGTAACAAGTAGGCTTACAAATAATTACAATAAAGCCAACTTTTTAATTTAAGAGTGTTTTTTTGGTGTTACCAGAACTATTAAAATTAAAATTACATTGACTAATATGATCTTCCATTAATATGTAATAGATTTCAGTTTTTACGTACTTTCACGATAATAAACATGTTTCCTATGCAAAGTAAATATTTCTTAACTTTAAATTCTACGTAATCATAAACAAATATTTAAAATTTTAATATTCACTAACACCTTCTTGCTAACACCGAAAAATTTCAACAGTAAAATTATAACTTGAATTATGCAAATACGGCTGATTTCTCTAACCGTAACCGACGCGACGTTCTCTAGACGTAGGCTGTATTGTAACGAGGTTTTCTGCATGTTTCAGTTGTATCAAAACACACAATATATGACTTATTATTGCTCTATGATTTTCTAATAAAACGTGCACAGCACACCTTCTATTATGTTCATTCAAATTTATGCATTATTATGTTGTACAGTTTATTGTCTGTAATACTTTCTTTCTGATATAAGAAGTACACTTTTTTTATGTCAATATGAAACTAATTTTTGCTAGGGATCTTGTACTTGAGAAAAATACATTTATTAATTTGATTATTATTTTATGTATTTTTTTATTTTCAGAATGAAGCAATGAGAAGCGTGGATTAACATTATAAACTCATACATACACAGATAACTTAGGCTACATGTGGCTGTAGTGAGTGGTCGAAAATTCGCGCAACCCGAACAGTAGAGACAACAGTAGAACAACTAATTAAATTGAAATGAATAAGTAAATAAAAAGTTTTTTGTTCTCAATTTATTCGGCACGTGGGTATCAGGAAACTTATTCAAAAATAATTTTTGAGATTGCAAATAGAAATTCGTTATGAGGTAATGTTCTAAATTACATGCTTCTGCTGCGAAAAACCCATTTAACACGTATAGACGTATCTCTAAACAGCACACATTTCAAAAAAACAATTATGCTGACTATATAGTTAATGCAGTCCTTTGTTGAAAACTCGTGCCCGTTAAGAAAACATTCAGTGTTGCCAACATCGCACCTCTAATTTCCCTAAGTCTATTTACTCTTGAGTAAAACATTTTCAAATTCTAGGTTGCATAGTTTTTCGACCACTGATATAAAAAAGTGACGTCCATTGACAACCCCTGTATTCTGATAACGCTTTTCCCTTCTTTTTTTCTTTACCTCTTTCTCTGTGATATGTTGGGCCCTCATCATCGTTGCACCGTAGTCAGAGGAGAAAACTTGACTTACAGGCCACGGTATCCCAAAACTCCAGATATCCAGATAGACTCTAACTTCACTTACTGTAATTCCACAACGACCAACCAGGACATTCAACTAAATTCATCTTCTCACACGGGAAGTAACCAGGTTTTCTTCTAAAAACTTATTATTTTGCGAAAGTGTGAGTGATAATGCTAAAACCGATTGACACATTTAGTATTCTTCACAATAATAATATTTTACAAAAAAACTGTGTACAGACACAACAAACAGATTCTCGACTTTATCATTAATGCCAACCACTTGTTTAAAATTAAAGTGCTGTAAAAGACTTTCAGAATTGTTTCTGTTTTCATGGACCAAATATTGGTCTCACTTCACTAACACATAATTCACGCAGATAGCGAAGTTATATGAAACGTAACTTCTTTTCTTTAAAATTAATAAAAGGAATACAATTTTTATTGTATCTAACATGCACTGTTAATATCTGTACCCTATTCTTCGTAACGGTAGATGACTCATCACGTGTATGTACTGAGGAGCCACGGTAAGTAACTGTGACACTCTCGCACAAAATGCATTGCTCGTATTAGACTATGTAACACGGCATCGTATCCAATACCGTAAACTCTATTTGTTCCCGTTAGAGACTAGTAACGATTACAACCGAATTATAGAGTCACTACGCCATGAACTGTATTACAGACTGCGTGCGTTTGTAGAAGACGGTTTTATGACTGGACCAAAGTCTGCGTCGGCGTTTGTTTACAGCCTCTGATTCGGAACACGTACATCACCTTGCCGCGGCCTAGTAAACATGCCTCTTGTTGCCAACATAGGTTCACGGCAGGAGATTATTTTTAAAAAACTGCTACTTTTGTTTAAACAACCAGAGTTCCGATTAAGTTCAAAAGTTAAAAAGCTTACATTTTTGAAACTCTATCACCTGTAATAGTTAAACAGTTTGGCCTTCCAAAGTTTCATATTCCAGTAATTAATGTTGTAACGAACCAATAACGAATCATTTCAACAATTATCCTGTTTCATTGCATTGTTTAGAATTTTGATGCATTCAAAGAATAGTTTCTGTTTTAGATATCTGTGGCGTTATGACATGAAGAGTATTTATGAATTGAAGCCAACAATTATACGAAAGAAAAAAGTAAGTACGGTATGTACTTTCCCACACTAGTAGAAATTCGACAGCTAATAAAAAAATAGTATTTTGACGACCGAAATTACTTCACGGTACCCCTCAGTCAAAATACAGTATCTTTTAAATTAGTTGCATCATCTTAACCAATTTTAAATGTAGAACTATACTTTTATCGCAACATGAAAGAAACAACAGCCTACATTTTTCAGACTGTGTGGATTACAGAGCCTTCGCGTTTACGAATTGTATATAATACTTGTTCAATAACTTCTGAACCAGCTGTTTTAATTGATAATTCACATTTTAGTGTTATTTTCTTGAAACCCAGTTAAGAAGCACAGGAATCCGGAAAATACGTCGTAACTAAAACCGGTTGTTGAGACGTAGACGTGAGGAGCGGAGGCAGCACAAACCTGCCGACCACTATAAACTGTAACAAACTTACACGACAAATAACGTGAAGGTTTTTTTTTAAGTTTGTTTTGAAAGTCTTACTCTATTTTAATCTTAGTTTTACTAGGTTTTGAAAACTATGTCCGCGGTCCTACATAAATATATTGCTGTTTATCCGTTCTGAATAAAGCACGTCAGTGTACGGGTAACCATTAAGCGATAAGAATTCCTTTAGAATTCCATTAAATCCGTTATAAACTTCTAGAAATTTTCATTACAAGAATGTACCTTGAAAAAAAATTGAGTATTTAATAACCAATAAATGTGGTTGAAAATGAAACACAAAAACTCACGCGCGCACTCGAACATCCGCACCCCCCTAAATTTGATGTAATGTATTTTAAAGCGAGTAATCTTCAAATGCGGTACTATAAATAATTATAATTACAATCAATAATAATAAACAATAAGTTCATTCCAATAACGCATAAATGTTATTAACATTAAATTAAAACAGCAATACTGTAATGCAAAATATAAGTGTGCGCTCTATGCTCAACTGTACATCTCACCAAACGAATTGCAAAGGTGAATTCGTTGTTATTCAAAGGAATACAGGCTATTGAACAAAATCTTTAATTACTGCTACGTCCTACGTTAGTTTGTACTCTTGTCTAACAGATAGCAGCATTACACTGTAGTTTTTGCTACTGTCAGGTTTATGTAAAAAAGTTTTGTTATCATATATGATTAAAGAATTAATAATCACTACCCATTTATGCTTCACGCATTTACTTTTCATTTACTAAACAAATGTATTAAACGAAACGAAAAAGAGATTTTAAGTGTAATACCACTCAGTCATTTGATTGAAGCTACTCCTTACATTTGATAAAGTCATTTTGATAGCACATAGCATCGCGATTCGTTTGAATTTTTCATTTGTTACTCAGTTTTTGAATTATACGTAGACCAATCTATTTACGATTCCAAAATAGAGTAAAATTTAAGCGTAATAAAGTAAGTATCCTACCTGTAATGACGAGTACCGACGGCTCCCAATTAACATCCGCTCGTCACTTGCGACTGTGCGCTCATAAATGAAGTGCTCTGTTCAAAATAAAACATATACACCCATTACTGTTGTCAACGTATGCCAAAGCTGTTAACGTGATGGAGCGTATCGCGAACACATCACTAGCAAACACTGTTGAAGATAAGCAGATGTAACGAAGCAAAAGCTCTAATTAGGCATTCGTGTTGCCTGATTGTGACCATCAACCGATACCATGGAATCGTAAGAAGGCATGTTGCCATTGTTGGCTCACGAAATTATTCAAACAGTTTGTATAATTTGGTGAAACAAGGCCACTTTACGTATATAAGATCGTACAACGCAAGTATGTCACTTTAAATGTACGCGGAAAATAAATAAATACATGTAATACGATTTTCTCTGTGTGTGTGCATTACGCCTACATAAAAGTGTAATTGTATAACCTTACATACTGCTTACTCTCATTAACTTGAAACACTTAAACAATTAAAATATAAATTAGATAATTCATACAGGAAACACTCGTAAGAAACTGACACAAATTAATTTTACATGAGGATGGAATCAATTTAATTATTGTAAATATTTCAAAGTCAATTTTTATAATCGAATACAAAATACAGAATATTAATAAGGTAAGCAGAGCATGTGGTAGGTAAAATTTTCTCATATCAGTTGTGAAAACGTGCGTAGAAATAAACTGACACAAGTAGCGCTGTCAAAGACAAAACCGCACGAGTAAAACAATATTCTCAGGCGATGGTTCTGAAAAAAATCCATAAGCGCACCTCACCTCGCTGTATCGGTGAGGTAATAAGAACATCATGATTACTGTATCGGTGAGGTAATAAGAACATCATGATTACTGTATCGGTATCCTGAATGAACACATCCTACAGTTGAATACATCTGTATGTGCAGTACACGAAGAAACATTAACTGTATAAGACAATAACGTTTTAACCTGTTAGGAAAAGATGAAAAAATATTCGAAGTTGTAATATCAGAAAACAATAAAATAATATAAAAACCAATAATAGTGCAGCAAATGCATAAGAAATATTTATAGAAAATGAAAGACAATAGGCAATTTAGATACATACAGTAATTATCCAAATACACTCATGCAATTAAGTATGTTCAAAAATCACATTCATAACGGATCATCGCAAATTCAAACTTATGTAAAGTCAATATTAATATAAATATCAAAGTACCAGTATAAAATAAACTAAGATTTTGCTAATCTAAGCACAGTTTTTCTACGGTTCCCTGTGCAATTCGCAACTTTTATGTCAATCTGCAGTACACCACTGCAGAAAACATTCATCTATTTAAACTTTCCTTCCTTTTACAATAAGAACGGTTATTATAGTGCGTAATAAATGAGCTATTATTTTTCGAACCCTATCTCTCTAAAGAAATCCTTTGCTCTCATTCGATCTACAGTTTCTGATACAACGTTTCCATTTGTTTCTATTATTTTGCCAAACATGTCTCTTCATAGCTGGTAGACCATCGCTAGCCTTAGCTAGTGCTATCCCAAAACGTTATACTCGATAAACAGGCCTAACAAACGGTTGGCAGTATAGTCAACGTTTTTCCATGAAAAGATTCATCCGAACAAAGTAGTCCTATGTTTCTTTAGTTTTTTCTACTCAGTATGACATATATTTGTAATATTTTCCTGAAAGATCAAATTCTCTTAGTTGGTTGGTTGTGTGAACTCGAGCAAAGTAAACTGATTTATCGTGAAGTACAAACGCTCAGTGAGGGAAGTATAACTCCCGTGAGTGCCCGTAACACAGACAATCAAGATTCCTTACGCAACAAAAAGTTAGCCAGACATACAAGTATGCCTGTGAGATGCCACCCAAATCTGTGCAGGTCGTTAACATCTAAGCGACAAGGTAATGTTGATACAGGCACGCATCATGCTGTTTTAACATGAAACGATTTAAATACGCTTAGTTCCACGCCATACGTAATTAAAGTACTGAAGACTTTCGTCGTATCAAGATAAGCAAACTTACTTTACTATTGCAAAATATTTCAGGAGTCCTTAAACTATTTCGTATTTAACTACGATAATAGTAGAAATCATTAATAATATAAAAACGTAATTTTTTTCATTAAAATTACTAGGCGCATTAAAAGGACCGTTTTGAAATTATCGAAAACTGTGACAACTTCAAGGACCATTTTGTAATATGTTATACCCCAGCTGTCGGCTATTTCGTCGACATCAGATTTTTGTTGTACATGAGCTGTCTGCAAGGAGTATCCCTCCAACAGTAAGGTTTGCGTTGTGATACGCTTTTCTTTGTTAGCAAAAATAATAGTACTATTGACATTCACAGTGAACTTGTCAGACAAAATCTGGGTTTCCTACGGCCATGTCAAGTCAAATCAATAGTCAGTACAATTGCGCAATCTTCGAAAGTAGAAAGTTTAAGCAAACATTTTCAATCCAAAAAGTTATGGCCATTGTTTTCTTGGATAAGAAAGGCATCTTACAGACCGATTTTATGAAACGCGGAACGATTATTAATGCTGGAAACCCTGACGAAAATTAGACATTCCATTCAGAACGAAAGACCCGTTATCCACCGAGATAACGATTTTACACTCTAAAAACGTAGCTGGAGAAATTTTTGTCCACTTGCCACATAAGGGCAATCTAGTGCTAAATAACGCTTAATTGTCAGATTAAAGAAATAGCTTGGATTGCAGCGGTACGAAATGACAACGAGCTGAAGAACAGCGCTACTAAATGTTTCAAGACACAAGTAGCGGACTTCTGTGCAGTGGAATAAGGAAGCTGTTGAGTCTATATCAAAAATGCATAAAAGTCGGTCTTGATTATGTGCAAAAATAAAGTTTATAGATTTGTTGGCTTTAATGAAAGATTTCATCTCTTTAATGTCTTCTTCATATATCAAAACATGTCTTACTTACAGAACATGCCTTGTATTAGTACTAACACTATTATGATTATTGTTTTATTTTAAATTCAAATACCAGATACACTTTACTTAATATCAAATGTTCAATTTGGTTATAATAAAATTTATAATTCCACGATAACGACAACGTAGGACACAACAATAAAGCCATCTAATATCCAGCGATAAGAATAAGTAGAAATAGTAAACAAACAGCAATTACGTTAGTACTGCTTACTGGGTTCTGCGTTACATGTACACACACATAACAAACACAATCTAATCCTCTTGTACCATAGGGATTGTCGGGTTTTTTTCTAGTTGGATATTTTTTTGTACAAAACTTTGCCACTGATTCAGGTGTCTGCCATTTCTTTCACTGCGATCCAATTTTTTCCCGTTGGTAAAAACAATTTTAAACGAGGTGCTAATATTTTTGTCTCAGGTTTTCTCTTATATTCTTTCCAACTTGTCTAGTTTACCTTGTGTTCTTAGATCCTAACTAATCTTTTTTCCCTTTCTTATTAGATGTTCAAACGTCACTAGTTTTTTCACCTTTAGAGGTTAATTTGCTGATTTCACTTCTAATACAAGGGTTAATCAACTATTATAGAGACAAACAATTGCAGAGAAAAAATATTTTACTTAGTTACGCGCCAATTTTCTTTCTATTCAACACATTCCACAGACACATTAGACAGTTATTCCACCTCTTTACAGTATTTTTCAGGTCTGCTGCGACGAATTCTGTACTTTGATTTTAAACCTAGTAAAGAATGTATTCCTTAACGTTGACCCTAACGAACACCTCTTTGATGGAACCAAACCAAAAAAACTATAATGGGCCAAGATCTGGTAGAACCGCCCTGCCCAATTTTTCAATGGTTTCAGTCTCAAGAGTCAATGGTTGCATGGAGACGAGCACTGTCGTGAATTAGAATCGCATCTTTTGGGCTTTGTACGTAAGCAGTATGTATTGCATGTATTGTATGTTGGTTCCATAAAATCACAAAAACAAATCTTTGGTGTCCAAAAAAGGGGTTAACGTTACTTTCCTAACCGGTCCCTGAGTTCTGAATATTTTCTAACAGGTGAACTAGAACCCTTCTACCAAATACTTTGTCGTTCAGATTTGGCTCAAGAAGATAAATAATATAAATCACAAAAAACAAAATTCTCTCTAAAAATTAATTACTTTTATTCGAGTACCATTGCTTAAGTTCGAAGCATGCACCAAATCTAGTCTTTGTGATTTTCTGATCTTTTGGTCTGGTCTTCATGATTTTCTTGCAGTTGCTTTATGATAGACAACGTCTTGCAAACAAAAGAATGAGCTGTGTCAGCAGTTGACATTTTTCTACAGTCTGTTTAGTTGTCATACGTCAGTCTTCTTAATAAACGGGTATATACGAGTTTCCAGCGCTGGAATTTAAATCTTTGCTGAACGTCCAGAACTTGTGTTCGGCCACTTTTAAATGTGTTCGGCCAACTTGTAAAAATTTACACGATTCATACAACTTTTTCCATACTCTTTAACCATACTCAAGTACATTTCTGAAGTTCTATACACTCATAAAGTAAAAATCTAATCATTGTACGGTGTTCTTCAAACCTTCTACTCTCGACAATACACGCCATCACGAACAGTATAATTGAGAATATGTTTACATGTATTCATATTGAACAGCTGTTAAAAATTGATCACAGGGATACCAAATTATAGTTCTGAAAGTGTCTTGTAATTTCCGTGAGCCGTTGTCCCCGCAATAACTGTTTGTCTCTTTGTTACTGAATTACCCTCGCATCCTCCATTCTCATTTTTTCTCTAGCCTACTCTTTGTCACTCTCCAACACTCTTGTGATGTTGTGATGTATTTTATGCTCTGTATGATGATGGTTGGCGTGTGGACCCTCCTACCTGCTGCCTCTCACCCATTGTAATACTTCCGCCCGGTCTCGACAGCAGCTAATTGCCGCGTGAGTCACCTCACTGTGCGTCCAGTATGAAACAATTTTTTTTTTCCTCGCCCAATACTGGTAAAATTTTGTTATATTTGAAATCAGCGAAATCATACGATGAAAATGACACCAAACACGACTAAGGAATATTAAAAATTGGGCGTTATAAAGCACTATGCACTGAAGATGTGTATTAAAGTAGTTGTTGAGCTTTTACCTTCAAACACCTTAAAATTTAATATTTTTTAGTCGTGTTTGGTGTCATTTTCATCGTATTATTTCGCTGATTTCAAATATAACAAACTTTTACCAGTATTGGGCGAGGCAAAAAAAAATGGTTTCATACTGGACGCACAGTGAGGTGACTCACGCGGCAATTAGTTGCTGTCGAGCCCGGGCGGAAGTATTACAATGGGAGAGAGGCAGCTGGTAGGCTATGGGTCCACACGCCAACCATCGTCATACAGAGCATACTTCTGCTGCTTGCAAGCGTTGTTTCTGTTTCCTCTCAGTATCCAGTTCTGTGCTCCATACAGTACCATCGATAAATACGTGATTTATAGCTTGACAACCTTGATTGATTATTACTTTCTTGTGCTACAGACATTTTCACGTAATGGTTCATACATTCCTTTCGCTACACGTATTCGCTTGTTCAATTCGTTGTCTGCTATTAATTACTGTTACTTAATACCGGTATTTGTAAGTATTTACTTGTTGGTAACTTCAACGTACGATTCTTTATTGCTAATTATCATCATCTTTGTTTTTCCGACTAACTTCAAATAAGCTACAATCTTGGCTCTTCGTCTATATCCCGAGTTATCGGGCGTTTTATGTCTCTCTTGCTAACTTCGAGAACCTTCTCCTGTACCTGACACTGCATCCACCACCTTAACCCGTCTTAAAAATTTAAATTTACCGATAAAATGTACCGATAAAAGGAGATAGTGCGAACAACAATGTGGATTCGCAACGAAAGTAGAATAAATGATACTGTTACAGAATAAAGAAAAAATTATGGCCAAATATTTGGAATGACTGGAACATAGCAGATATTCATGCAGGTTGGTTGGACTGGAGGCCAACAGACATAAAAAGGCCACGAATTTTGGTCTTTGCAATATGGCTGGATAATTTTATTAAAAATTGTATTTCGTGAACTGGACAATATCTGTCTCAGAAGAGGGATCATTTATTAATTTCTACGTTACCAACTGACATACACTGTAAGTGTATCGACTGCTCGAAGTAATACAGTTTGTACTTGCTACTGTAATCGTGTAAGTACTTTTTTGAAAGGTGTGGAAATATACGTTTGTCATTCATATGAAATAAACGTAGTACAGAAACATTTCTATTTGCTGCGTACCAGATGTCACTTTCATTATGTATAGTTTATTTCTTTACGGAAAATTCATTTCTTAGGGCAAACCTAAATATAAAGGAATGTAATTTTATTTGTTTAGTGAAAATAGGTACTACGTATTACAACTGGTGGAGTAAATACCAAACGTATAAACTTTTTAAATAGTAGTTGGTAAGCTAACGACCCAGTCTGAAAAAATGTTCTATTCATAAACTTATGAGAGTTTGGATTTTGTTATGAGAAACGTCCGATGAAGCCAGCGAGGATTTGGGTCTCGTCACCAGTAAATAGTAAGAAAACCTGTGTGAATATCAGGTCTCGTTTATTAATTTTTAAGAAAATGATGGTATAGATCCATGGGCGTAGAGTTTGGGGTCAGCAAGGATAATTCCCCCCCCCAATATTTGATGGGAGGCAGAGCCCCTCTAATGTTAGTACTTTACCAATACACTTCTTCTTGAATTTAATAAACAACACTTGGTAAGTTCTACAGATGATTGTATTTTCCTGACAACCGTTTCACCAGTTACGGCAGCTTCAGATGTTGGATTTCAACTGACAGGTTAGAAATATATGTTAGGCGGGGGAGGGATGGTGGTAGTGAATGACGAAGGAAAGTCCCAGGTAAACGGTTGGACAAAGATGTTCATTGTTGTTAACAAAAAGTACCGTTACTGGCTAATTTATGAAACGTATACAGTACACTTTTGTGTGAAGAAAAGTTACAGCAACTTGTTACTTAAACTAACGTAAGTCTTAAGTATAAAATATGTACAATGTATGAATATTACAATTGAGAAAGATTGTGTCTATTAAACTAATACAAATAAAGTACAGTACAAAATTGTTAAGTGTTAATAAATGACACATAGTTTATGTCTAATTTAACCCAATTACAAGTAATGCAACATGTTTTCCAGTATAATGGAATATAAGTAAATATAATATAATGAAACAGATTTAATATGAATAACTAGTATGAAACAGATTTAATGATTGACTGAAATTGTGAGCTATCTACTATAAAAACAATGTGTACGTAAATATAAAAATAAAGGAAATTTAAATTATTGTTTGGATTAACGGGGATATTGTAAAATCTACTTGTTCATTAGTGATGTTTTTCTTTTGTTTTTCTGCTTTTTTGATTTGTATTACTTCCAAAAGATTTAAAACTTTCCATTTGCTGCTTCGGTATAGTAATTTTACATTGTATCTAATGTGTGGTTTCCTATTATATAATGTTCCGCAAAACCTGTATTACATTTTTTATTAGCTATTGATCTGTCAAATTATGCGTTTTTTTTATGGAACCTGTTTGGCCAAGGTAGATGACATCGCAATCTTTACTGGTATAACCCATATGGGTAACTCAAATGTCTGGGTGTCTATGTTTATTCGTGATAACACGTCTGCTATTACGTTTTTACTCCCTGGAATGTATTCCCATTTGATATTATATTCTTGCAAGGCGAGTATCCACCTTGTAAGCCTCCCGTGACTCAGCTTACAACTTCTCAAAAATGAAATGGATTTATGATCTGTTCTAACGGTTACAGGATATCCTAGGATGTATGTTCGGAATTTACCACAGGCAAAGACTATGCTTAGTAGTTCCTTTTCGGTTACATTATATTTTCTTTCGCAGTGATTTAACACCCTACTGGCGGAGCTGATGACCTTCTTCATCTTCTTGGTATAATACTGCTCCGAGACTGACATCACTGGCATCACAATTTAAGAAAAATGGGTGATTAAAATTTGGGTGATGAAGTATCACTGTTTCTAAAAATTTGTTTTTTATTTGTTGTAAAATAGTATCTTGTTCATGTCCCCATATCCATTTGTTCTTTGAGGACAGCTGTTCTTGGAATTTAGATGTTAACTCAGAATAATTTTGTTGGAACTTCCTGTAATAATTACAGAGCCCTAAGAATGATTGTAGCTGTCTTCTGTTTTTTGGCGGTGGGAATTTTTGGATGGCTGTAACTTTTTTGTGATGGGAAATCCCTTGTTCAGTTAAGTTGAAACCTAGGAATTAAACTTCCTTTGCTATTAATTTTGATTTCTCTAGTTTTAAAGTTATGTTATTATCGGCTAGTTTTCTCAATACATGTTCCACTCTGTGACAATGTTCCTCCCAGTTGGATGATGTAATTAACAGGTCGTCTACATAAACAGTGGTAAATTGGAACGCTTCCTGACCCAGTACCTGGTCCATACATCTGACAAAAATTGCTACCGAGTTTACTAATCCAAAGGGCAGTCTCTTGAACTGGTAGTTTCGTCCCTCAAAAATAAAAGCCATATACTGTCGATTCTTCGGATGCAACTCCACCTGCCAGTAACCACAAACTGTGTCCCATGTACTGATGAACCTTGTGCCGTGGAACTTTTTTAGAATCTCTTCAATTTCTCCTGGTGACGTACGATCGTTTATTATCATCTTATTAATTTCACGGGCATCCAAAACAAAGTCGGGCCTGTTCACTTTTCTTCTGAATTCTTACTATTGGACTAGTAAATGGTGATTAGCTATGCTCGATGATATCGTTTTGTAACATTTTATTAATTTCAGCCCTAACCGCCTCCTTTAGTGAATATGCTATGGGATAGGATTTTCTGTGGAATTCCACCGGTTCCTTAAATTGTATTTTACACTGATAGTTTTTAACTTTTCCCGGTTCTTCGGAAAATACATGTTTATATTTCTGATATATGGTAATCAGGTCCTCTATTTGCCTTGCTATCAAACTATCTGTTCCCACGTTTCTGAATTCTCTTATTTCCTGTAGTTTACTATTCCATAGGTCGTCATTGGTCATTTTATAGATTACCCTTTCGCATTGTGTGTCATTCCTTAAATAATTTAATTCCCTGAGTTGGTGGTGCGCACGGCTAGGAGGGGCACCATCGCTTCCTATTAACTCCGCCGTCCACACTGCACCTTCTGAGTACAAGGACACCTTCTCCTTGCTCAGATCAATAATGGCTGAGTATTTCCTCAGTACATCACATCCTATTAATAATTCAAATGGTAAGCCGATTGCGACTAGACATATTATGTTAATGACAACACCATTGCTTTTTAATTCTAATGACACTTGCTTCCTTACTGTTTTATTTTGACGCCCAGTGGTACCTATTAGGATAATATTATTGACAGGTAATGTTGGTATTATTTGTTTGCTTTGCTTTTGTATTTTATCTAATTCAGTGTCGTTAATTAGTGACACATTGGCACCGGTATCTATCATTATTTGTGTTGGCATTCCTTCGATTTCTGCGGTTATATATAGAATTTCATTATTATGGTTGATTTTACTTGTCACCGTTTCCTCTAGTAGTTATTCGCGAAGTTGTTTTAAATAGTGGTTGTATATTATGGTGAGTTTTTGACCGTTAGTACCTAAAGTCTGTCTATGTCTGTATCCAGTAGATAGGAGCAGTGATGGGTCGTGAGGGTTTTTCACTGCCTCCTCCCGTTTAAATTAGTGCTATCGTTGTTGTTATCCGGGCATGCCGATTGATTTGCCTGGAATGCTGGGCTGGTCCCTGGTTGTTCATTGTCCATGTTGTTAAACGGTTCACTTATCCTCTGTCCTCGGATGTCCTCCTGGCTTCGACTTCTTCTTGCCCTGTTGTCATGATGATTCATGCCCCCGATATTTCCCCTTTGATTATAGTGGTTGTCGAAGCTATTCCTTCGTTGTTGTTGATATCTTCTGGAATCAACCTCTTCTGCACTAATGTAATTGATCCTAGGCCTGTATGAGCGATTATTATTATTGTTATCTTGGTTTGTACGATTAGCATTATTTTCCTGATTGGTTCTAAAATTGTGGTAATTCTGATTGTTTCTATAATTGCTATAATTATGGTTCATTCTATTATTATTATTATTATTTTGATTTGCCCTGTTATTGTTATAGGAATTTATTGGGTTACGGTTGAGGTTCATTTGATGATTACTATTCGGGATATTACTTGGATTGTTATTACGATCATTACTATTAAAATTATAATTACTTCTATTATTATTATTATTATAGTTATTATTCATTCCATGGTTGTTAGTGTTCATAATTTTCTAAAAGGTCAGCCATTGCGTGTATGGTTTTAATTTGGCTTCTTAGACGGGCTCTGGCAATTCCTCCATCGTAGTGGTACGCCATTTTAGTTACAAGGCATTCCTCAGGTATTTTCGGCTCCAGATGTCTAGCCAAACACACCTTTCCTAAGAAGTAAGTGGTTGGAGAGGTACCTCTATTCACGTCATATCTACAATGACAGATGTTGTCCCTGATAATGTTTTGTGTAGATTCCGACCAATATTTCTCTTTAAATAATTTGTTGAATTCTGTATAGGCCTAATCAATAAGGTCATTCCGTGTCGCTGTCCACCAGTTGTCTGTTATCTCCCTAAAATACTCGTCTAACATCTCTCGAATCGAGTTACATATTGTTATTCGGTGTTTATTAAAATGTTCCTCTATTCTTGCAAGTAATTCCATGGGATTTCTCAGGTAGTTTTTGAAGTTAATTCCTTCTCTGTTTTCATTCGTGGAGATATGAGCAATATTATTTGGTCTGGCTCTTATCATTTCAATTTCTTCTTGGTTTTGGCGGACTTGACCTGTTAGATTAGTCACCGTAGCATTAATGCTATCACACCTTTCTCCGCTTTGTTTCTGTAATTTTCCCAAGTTTTCTTGTTCCTTCTGTATCCCTTCCATTAGAACACGATTATCTTCTTTGACCCGGTCTATTCTGGCATTTAATGCTACTCTATTTTGTGTAATGGTTTCGTTAGCTTTTCCCAACCTCTCATTCGTGTCAGCTATTTCTTGTTTCCTTTCTCCATTATTTTTGACCACCCGCTGGCTCATTGATTCGTTGACGTTCTCGATCTTCTCATGAATTTGCTTTAATTTTTTATTATTTTCTTCAAATTTTTTGTTCATATAATAGTCCGTTAATAGTTTCTCTCAATTCGTGGTTTTGGTTATTGATGGTTTGTCTTACATCTCCATGAATGGTTTCGATTTTTTCGTTTATTTGCTTTACCAAACTTTCTTTAATACTATCTATTTTCTCATTGGTTTGTTTATTGCTTTCTTTAATGCTGTCTATTTTGTCATTCATTAGTTTATTATTCTCTTCAAATTTGTCATTAATTTGTTTTAAGTTCTCCTTCATTTGTCTATTGTTTTCATCAGTATTCCTGTTAATACTGTCTATTTTTTCATTTGTACTGTCCATCCTCTCATTCATTTGTTTTATTACATTTTCCCTCAAATTCTCGTTTTGTACCTTTGAGTTCTCGTTAATCTCTTCCTTCATACCGTCTATTTTATCATTTGTTTGTTTGTTGCCTTCCTTGATGCTATCAATTTTTTCATTTGTTTGTTTGTTTTGTTCCTCCATTTGTTTTAATAAGTTTTGACTCAAATTTTCATTTTGTTTCTTTGAGTTTTCAGTGATTTCTTTCTTCTGTTTCTTAAAATTGTCATTCGTTTCTTCCTTATTCCTGTCCAATTTTTCTTCCATTCGTTTACTATCTTCCTTCATCTGTTTAAAATTTTCATTAATTTGTTTATTATCTTCTTTGATACCGTCAATTTTTTCATTTGTTTGTTTATTTTGTTCATTCGTCTGTTTAATATCCTCCTTCATGCTATTCAGTATTTCCATTAATTTCAGTAGAGTCGGGTCTCCTCTAGCTTCCTCCATTACTACCGTTTCCACATCCTCAACCGATGTTACTTCCTTTTCTTCCATCCTGACTTCTTTCTCGGCCTCCTTCATCCGTTTCTTTTATGTCGCCCTCCTTTGCATCTTTATTACTTTTCAGAACCTATAGCAGTCGCCAGCTAAAAATTAGGAAATTAATTCACTTATTTTTATTTCTTCACCTATTATTTCCCTAATTTAAGCCTCACTAGTTGGTGCGCCAATTTATTACGAAACGTGTACCTTCGTATTAAGAGGGTTAATATGTAATAAAAACTGGGTTGTTTAATAAATACTTTTGCTCTATGTGTATCTGTTTTTGTCAGTTGATACTAATGGTTGCGTGTTTATTCCTCGTATATATGTTTATCGGATCTTCTTTATCGGTTAATTCTAGAATTAACTGAAGAGAATTCTTCAGTTCGTCTGCTTCAAATGTTTGAATATAGCGGTTGTATCGTCCCAAAACAATTTCTTAATGAATACGTCCGATTTCCATCTCAAACGTATTCGTTGAGGTTAATTTCGGTTTCGTAATTTTTGTTATTTTTACAACTCGCAGACGTCTTCTTGATCTTCGTGCGTATAGAGCGAATCCTATTTATACTTTACCTTCGAGAAATAAAACACATGGAAATTATATTGGTAATAATAATGTTTAATCTTTAAAATTTTTATTCAGTTTTAGTAAAAAATTGTTATTTCGATATTAACGTTAGCAATGATCGATTCTTATCTCAAGGTCATTTGTCAAATGAATTAAGTATATAAAAGTGAAGTTCTTTTGGCTACTACGCAAGGTTCAATTAATTAATAAAAAACAAATAAAGAGTACATTACAATGGAAATAGATTAATACTTATTAGCTAACATAATATTGTAAATAGCTACTAATGTTTGAACAGTAGGGCCTGTAATATTCATTTCGTTATGTGCGCAAGGCATGCTGGTTGGTTAGTGACGTCATTATCATGGCCGATGAGTGACCAGCTGTAGTTAGGGTAAATTAGTTCCCAATGTATATTAATAAAATATTGTCACTTCGTGTTCACTATTTCTTATATTCTGTTCTTTTTTTCTTTTATAAAATGTTTTATCAGTTACTAATGTGGTGTGACTTGGTGGTTGCTGGTGATTATTTGTATTTGGTTTACAAGAATTGGTTGGTTAACAATTTGGTTGGTTAAGAATTTTACATAATTTTTTTTTATCAGCACTCCTCAACGGTATTCTATCGTGATTAACAATCATGTGTCCCAATTTCTTATTTTTTTCACAGAAGCTGACCAAAATTTCTTGGATTCTTATTGGGCCATTATGCAAAGTTCAAGTGTTACATTACCATGATCATTAAAATACATTACATTTTATATTTTGCCTTCAAATTACCTTTTTATCATAACACAATAATATTTAATACAATTTATATGTGGTTATTCCAAATAAAGTTATAAATCATTTGATACCAAACTTGGTTTGGTCATGTAAAAACTAGTATCTTGTGGATTTTACATTTATCTTACTAAACAATTTAGAATGATGGATGACAGTTGACTATGACCCTTTGATACTATATTAATTTAACTTGATCTGCTAGTAACAAGAACTTTTTTTAGTATAACACAAAACTCTTAACTATACTCCTTATTTTAATAATTATAATTTCCTACATTTAACTGGTTACACACTGCTAAACAATTGTCTGTGTGTTTTTTCTAAATCACTAGTATCAAATTCTGTTTGATTGAACATAACTTCTTAATACTAAATAACACCCCACTTTTTAACTATAGTCTGTGTGATTATTATTATGCCACCTTTTATATGTTTGTTCTCACTTTTATCACTATAGGGTTTTGTGCCCTTTTATCACCTTATTTTACTAAAAGAAAGATTTTTATTGGCCTATTTAGTTCTATAGGTAATACACATTTTATGTTATGAAGTGGCTGTACTCTTTATTATTTTGGTTATTGTTTCTTTACTTGATGCTCGTTTACAGCTTTACTTTTTTATTGATTTACTGCCCTATCTAACTGGGTAATGTCTGGTTATTATTGGTTCGTCATAGTCATGTCAATGTTTGGTGTTGTTGAGTTAATTTTGTCCATTCATTATCTTTAATTTTGGGGTTTTCGGTTTATTAGTTGGTGATCATAATGCTTGGTTCTATTCCTGAATGAGTGTCCACAGTTTATTATTTATAACTAGTCATACTGTTTTCTGTTTCGTTACAATATAGGTGTGCACCATGCATAATATCGTCGTCTTCAGTCTCTGTGATTATGTGACTTTTAGAAAAAATGTTCTAAAACGAGAAATTGTTAATACCTTTGTTTCCTTTCAATATTTTTACGTAGTTTTCTGGTAAGAACAATTCATCACTCCTTAAAAGTAAGTCTAAGTAGCCTACATTAGTGCAGAAACATTCTTACTCTTCTAATGTGGGTCTGTTCCATTTATAAGAATAGCAGTGTTAAGAAACAAAACAACATATTTCTAAAGGGCAATAAGATGTGTCAATTCCGGCAATACTGTTCCTCAAGTTCATGGCGTACTGTCCCCGCTCATCTGGGTGTCATAACACTTCATGTCCCTCTGTAACAAACAATACTGTTTAGAAAATTTAAAAAACAACGAAAAATTCTGTGTTATTTTTAATTCTATTCTTTTGAAAATAGAAGATGTGAGCATTGAATTGGAAAATGGAAAGTTATTGACAACGTTCAATAATATGTACATCTTGAACGGTGTAGAAGTGTTACTGGATTTATTTTTGCGTCATATACTAAATATAAATTTACATTTGTATTTTTAACATAGACATTGCGTATGCAAAGCGTAATCATGGCCTTCACTAATGTTTAAGGACCGCAGTAAATGTTGATTACTTTGTAATCAAAACATCTGTTGTGTCCAGATACTGACATGACATCATACCGCATTTTTTTACTAACTGTAGCCGAATGTTTTTAAAAACAACAGTAGAAACACTAAACACGTGCAGTGTTGCCAAAGAGGTCATATCACTGCCACCATTGTTTGCTTTAATTACACGTGTAAGTAGTATGGAGGAGACTAGGCCATGACAAATGACTACGCACGAGCGTCATGACTTCTTCTATACGCTTACTAAACCTTTCTTTATTAAATTATAATTTAACTATTAACTAATAAACATATAAACGTAATGTATAAATGATCTACAGGATTCATTAAATAAGTATTATTGTTAAAGGATTTTTACAATAAAATATTCGTTAAAATTATTTTAAAAATTAACAACTAAAACAAAACTTAAATCAATCTTTAAACACTTTAAAATTGTGAAGATTATTTTTCAGTGTCAATATTTATATATTTGGTAGAAAATTTACCAAGTATTGAATCTAAATTGAAACACATTCCGTAATTTTTCTCACAGTTCCTCCTGGTTCCAAACATTTTATTCTAACTTAGACTGATGTAGGCCTATTTGAATCGCACGGTGTGGTATGGTTTTCAGATGAAGCACTTCGGGTTTCTCCTTAATGAGAAACCGTACTAAAGAGTTTAATTCGATCTTATGTACACGTAAGTTGTATCCATACTGAAAATCTGAACCTACGCACATAGTAACAATTTTCGTTTCCACTTTGTGTTAAAGATGAGAAATAGGCCTAATAAGTAGGTTTGTAAACAGATAGGTGTAGATGCAGATTGATTATGATTAATCCTCAGAGTGTTCTCTTACAAACTAAAAGTTTCACTGAATGGTTACGAGTTTTGGCGTAGTTTTATAAATTATACGTAGCGCGACTTTTAAGTAAGGACCGTTATGATATTACCTTAGTCATAATCCAACGAAGCGGGATAACGCGTACCTCATGTTGTAACATAACGTAATTCTAAGCTCTCAGATTCGCGATTGTGGTTATGTGTGAGCGATTTACAATAAGTGCTGCGATAGATAATCCCGCCAACTATGAGACCCGTCCTGTGATATGTGTTTGTTAGAAAGAACAATAGTGACGCTGAAAATCGGAGACATCTTTGTGGGGTTTATGGACAAACGTTATGCCTTATGACTGATAAAGTTAGACCTTAGTGTCGTTTGATTAGGGAAGGAAGGGCGAATATTCACGATGAGAAACATAGCGGTCGCCAACAGTATGATAAACGTTTATTTGAAGAAGTGAATGCGACAATTCGTGCAAATCGACGGGCTACTTTCGGAATTGTCTATTCAATTTTCTAACGTGCCATGATCAGTACTGTACAACATTGTGACAGAGAATCTTGGTTACAAAGCATTGTCTACCAAAAATGTTAACAGATACAAACAAACAGTAACGTCTAACGGCTGGCTGGCTTCATGTCAGACTTTTTTGTAGGTTAGGTTACGTTAGGTTAAGTTAGATTCTAAATGAAGGGAATAGGCTGTTTGAACATCCATCGTTAGTGGGGATAAACCGTTGTTATCCTACAAATAAACGAATAAATTTGCATCGGTCGGAAAGTGACGAAGAACTGAAAAACGGAGTTACTAAATGGCTCAAGACACAGGTGGCGGACTTTTATGACAATGGAATTTTACGAAATGAAGCTTTGCTCGCTTGACCCTTTTACGAGCCGTTTCTGCTCCGTTCGCTCGCAACTAAGAGAATTTCACATATGGGTCGAGCGCATTACAAAATTTATAATCACCTGACATAATGGTAACATTTCGTCAGACCATTAGTACCTACATAACTCAGTAATTGCTATGACATCTTATTCACAACATCTCTACCTCTACCGTCCATTGTAACACGCACATTAACTATTTTCCCATTGTACACCAACTTATAATCACCTGACATAATGGTAACATTTCGTCAGATCATTAGTATCTACATAACTCAGTAATTTCTATGACATCTCATTCACAACATCTCTACCTCTACCGTCCATTGTAACACGCACATTAACTTATAATCACCTGACATAATGGTATCATTTCGTCAGACCATTAGTATCTACATAACTCAGTAATTGCTATGAAATCTCATTCATAACATCTCTACCTCTACCGTCCATTGTAACACGCACATTAACCAATTTCCCATTGTACACCAACTTCATAAGCCTCCGTCTTATTTGAAAGACGGAGGAACCAAACTAAAAGGACACCAACCTAACCTAACAAAAATATTGGAAGACATTACTCGCACAAATGAAAAAGTTACAGAATTGAAATCTCATCGAAGTTTGGAACAAAAACGTTTCCACGGATTCGGTCAGTTGCGATCAAGTGAAAGGTGCTGGGCGCAATTGACCGGGTAAGGATAGGTAAAAACGTCGTTTCATCGCAACTGACCGAGACCTCAGCTGTGTTACGCCTCGATAGGACAGAAGAAATGTTTGAAAAAACGTATATTTCCTAAACGTAAACAAGAGAAATTACTGTGTTATGTTAGCTTTCACACAAAATAGTGAAATAGTGATAAAATAGTGAAAGTATCCGACACCGTGCATAATATAATAGAATTTCTTACAGTCTGTTCAAATTATGTGTGGTTGCAATATTCAGTATTCTTTGCAGTGCTTGTAAAATTAAACTCACTATTTCGCAGACGAAAGTATGCACTTATTCAAGAAGAATAACATTTAACACACTGTAAAAAATGAGTTTGTGAAACCCAATGCGTGCGCTCATGTGATAATTATTAATGCTGTTATACACGTTCTCGTTGATAAGATAGTACCTATTTTTCAAAGTACCATCTCTTTAGAAATGAACGCTGGAGTTCTTGTCACAAAAATGCACAGGCCTACATTACAAATATGCCATAATTGGGAAGACAGGATTAAAACTGAACTATGCTCATTGTATTGAATATACCGCAATTCAACTACCGAACACTATTAGTATATACCATGGTTACTATTGTTGAGACCTGACCTTCGCGATTTATTTATACATCGTCTTCAACGGGGTAGACATTGCATTGAACAACTTCTGATTGTGAACCATCGATGAAAATCAAGGAGTTACATTTACAGTGGGCCACAATTCTGTTTGGCATTTAACTTATAACTCGTTTTACTTCCCCAATTGACGTATACGTATGTATCACGACCGATCGATCACGTGACTGACGAGCTATTTAAGCGTTTACTTGTGAGCGTAATGTTAATGTTTTGTTACAAACGACGGCGGGACGCGACAGACGCAGACGCGGGTACTATGCTATTTTGGTACGTACAGTCAACATAAACGCATGCCATGCCAGTCGTTAATGAACGTAATGTTTATTGCATACCAGACAGATGTGACCTATATCCCGCCACTATATCTCGTTGTCGTAATATATAATTTCAAAAGCTACAGCTATCTGCTCACGTGTGCGCGTTATGTGTTCGAGATTATATGCTTACTTATCCTAATGACTTGGATGTAACCGTCACTGGTCCATACAACCTAAATCAGGATAATATATGCTAAATTAAATAACAATGTTTTCTATTGAAATTGACCATTTTAATGTGCTCATATTTTTAATAATATGATTTATAAAAATTGATTTTATAGCATTATCAATATTGCAAAACTGTTATAAAACTAGTGCTTGTTAAATCCACTTAATAGTTTTGCTTCTTTCCCATAGACCCTTATAAAACATTTACGGCAAAGAGGGGAATGTAGCGTATTTATTAATAGACCTACAGTAAAATGAAACTTAAAGGTTTTGTCGGATTATTTGTTCAAAATTCTTGCGTAATAAGTTCTATAGGTCCGCGGTCCCCGTCGTTTGTTGAGTCGCCTGATAATTAATTTCACCAGAACTGTGGCCAATAATATGATCTGGAATCTAGTCTCGACTAGGTAAAAAGTAGAAAACATGGAGCCTTAATTTCTATACTGCAGACGCATTTTAACGGTAGTGTGTGTGTAAACAATTTTATGATGAAATAATTAGTAGATTTATAGTTTAATAGCTTCTGTATTTTGAATTAAACTATCGCTATATTTTTTATTTTCCCTTTCACGCCTTTTCAAAGTAGTTAATGCACTGTAATGTTTTAGGTAAAATAAAGGGCGAAATCATTTGTTTCCCGAGATTGGGCGTTTCTTGGAAACCGTTGCCGTTCTGCCATACGTAGTCTGTTTACATCTCATTTACATCTCACACACACACGCCACGCCGTGTGTAGGCATACTTCGCTCCAATATTAGCTGCAAGACAGTTACTACTCGCAGCACATCTCACAATACACAGTTAGTCAGTACACAAAAATGAAAGTATTCGAAGTACCGTCTAAAATTATTTTTACACATGATCCAAACGTCTACGAAAAACTTTGAAGTGCAAGACGTGGTAAGATCAGTACAAGTCTTACACAAACAGTAGGCCTACTAGTCTTATACGTCAGATTCAGTGTTTACTGACTGGAGTAGCAGAATATCTATAAAAAGAATTCTGAACTTACCTAATCCTAAAAATATATTTATACTTTTTTTAATCAAACAGTTCATAAAATCTTGCTACACAAAAAGCTTGGCATTGGCGTCTGAAGTCCCAAAATTGTTAATTCTTTGCGAAATGCATATACCTCGTAAGGAAGAGTAATAATGTATTTATTTAGAGTGATAATTAGAGTCATTATTTACTAAACGTCGCAAGTAGGAGTAGTCCAGTGAAAATAGTTAGAACGACGGGAAACATTATTTACTTACTTATACATTCAATATATTTATTTATTTTATTGTAAGTTATTCTTATTACAATGTGTATTTACTGACACTGTCCTCAATAATGAAGAAAACAGAACAACTATAAAATAGAATTTTAAACGATAGCAGTTTCTTTAAATCTGTCAGTATCTACTCACAATATTTTAGCAAATCCGTCGTCATGTTGTTGAAATGAATTGTAAATATTATTCTAATATATCAAACGCTTATTATTTGTCTTGAATTTCTTTACAATATATCAGATCTATTCTATTTTTGTGACTCTAAAAAATGAATGATGAATGACTTATTGTTGAAAATGGTGATTCCTCCTCCCACTTGTGTTCCGAGTCAGGTGATTTCGAAAGAGTCACTTTGAAACTTCGATACGAGTATAAAGCTGTTATGACAATGGTTGGCAAAATAATCATTACAAACTAAAACATTCGCGACAAGTCATGCCTATTAATAGTGAAAAATTGTGTGAGACTCACTTAAGGTAACCTACCACTCATGTCTTCTCTTCTTGAGCTCAACTCTAATCTGTCACTCTCATTGCATTTGCTGCTGCGTCCATTTTTGGATAGAGTCCTCCCTCATGTTCCGTCCTTTACTTCTGTCTTGCGCTTTCGGGTACACACCAGGGCAACATTTTTTAGGCCATCGATCTACAGCATTTGAGGAAGTCACTTCGTTCTCTTTCCCACGTAAGGTCTCCATTCCAAAATAACGTGGAGCCCTTAAATTGACCATCTTTGTCTCTAATTTGGTCACACATTCGCGTTCCACTTTAGTTTCGCCATTGGCTCAGGCACAACGTTTATTACTGTTACAGGGAGAATCTTCTCGGTTTATCTGCTGTTCTCCAACGATATTCCCAACGTTATGTCTTCAATTGTCCATTCCATATTTGTGCTCCAGTCTTCATCTGTAACTCTGAACCTATTCACTGAATAGTTTGTGAGAGTCAATATCCGTGCTACGAACGTTGGTACGGTTAATACTCATAGAATACAAGAGAACGGAGTACAAAGATATTCTTCTTCTTCAATGCCTGGCTTTGCAATATCTGCAAGTGTTTGACTCAAGAACGTTTCAAAAGACATTCAAAGCCAGCCTTCTTCTTCGTCATCTTATATAATTTGTTTCGCCTTTCTTATCGTTATAGTTCATCGCAAACAAACATAATTATCCAAGTTTACTAGATAGTAACCTTTTATTTTGACTTCCTAATCCAATTGTCTGCTGTAATGTCTTTGTCTTTGTTAGATTCATGTTTAGTTTGATTGGAGAAGGTATGGCCAAGAGTGCCTGCTATTAGGAAAATATCATCCGTGAAACTAAAGTTACTCAATATTTTTACGTTCATTAGCATTCTCTTGTTTTACCAGTTGAGCTGCTGAAACGTAACCTATAGAGCTAGTGAAAATAGAATCTCTTTCGTGAAAGAGAATTTCCCTGCCTGAGACTTCGTTTTACACTAAACAGTGATTTCGTATTCTCGAGGAGCAAATTTTTAGAAAGAGCAATCTACTCTAGCATTTCTTAATAACTACGTGTATGGCCAAAGTTCCACTGTTAGAATATGTTTTGATGTCCAGCGAAACCTTAGTTAACTTCACGGTTCAAATGATTTTCAATTAATTTTTCAATTGACATATAGATAAATGTGCTCGGAAGTATACAAACTCTCCTAAAATCCACCTTTATACGGTTATCAACCACTTTAACAAACAATTTGTACATTCGGGAGAGAGAGAGTTCATAGGTCATAGTTTTTAAGTTTAATTACCAATTTTGTAATTAATTACACAACTGCATTAATCCAATTCTTCGGAATCCTCTGTCTGTCTGTCTGTCTCTCTCTCTCTCTCTCTCTCTCTATCTATCTATCTATCTATCTATCTATCTATCTATCTATCTTCCTTTTTGGCTTCTCCGCATCTCTTAGCGCTTATTCTTTGAATGATTTAAAGTCAGATTAAGACTAATTTGCAATGTGATGTTTTGTACTTTACTATCATCAGCTGAAGTTCTTTTAGTAGGTCCTTATATTTTTTCTATCACAGATTTGTGTTCCGACTTTGAGTACTACTACTATCTCCAATTTTTTCTGATATACTATATTCCTTTGTTTTGAAATCCTTGCTTATCCTTTCTTTTCTCATTTGTCTAAGTCTTCATGTTTTTCCTTAAAATGTCACTTTTCTTCTTGTATTTATCGCCAGTATTACCTTTTCCATATTGGTGTTTTCCAACTTAACAAATTTCTTCCAATTTTCTTCATAGCATTTGTGATTATAGTGTTCGTTTCGTTGGAATTCTACCTGTCCTTTGATTATTTATTGTTTATTGATATCCTATTTGTACTCGAAAGTGTTCTACTTCAGTGTGGGTGTAGCATTTATTGTTATTTGTTTCCTGAATGAACGTCTTTTTACAGTAGTATGTATTTAACCCTTATTTAATAAGATATAATCTACTTCACTCCAATTGTCAGGCATTGGGAGATTTTGAACCACTTTCTCTGCTTCCTTTGTTAAAGAAAGATCTCATTACAATACGGGCATTTTGATGTTGAAAATTACATAATCAACAATTCTATTTCATTTCTTTCATCAGAGTTTTATAAAGTTCTCTGTTTTCCTCATTTTCTTTTTTCATTGCGGACCTTTGAATTGAAGCGCCTCCCATAATTAAAATGTGTGTAGTGAAGTCCTTACAGTTTTAACGTTCACTAATTTTACTGTCAAGACTTTTTTTCTCAATATCTAGATGAGTTGATTGAGTTACTTATTGAACCATTGAACCATTGAGTACCACTGAACTTATTTTTATTTTATACTTGCGCCATAACTTAAGCTTAAGCGTAACGTAGACTATGATATTAAAATATTCAGTACAAAATTTTTAACAAATGTTAAATCAGTACACTGTTATCTATAAAACTGATCGATATTTATATACAATGAAACTTTGTTCATTCGAAGTTGAGGGAACCACAGTAAAACTTCGAGTTATTGTAAATGCAAATTAAGTAACTTTGGGTATTAATTTTTACTAATCTACACTAGTCTTTGATTTACGAGGAAATTGGTACATAAAAAATTTACAGGCATTGCATAAATGCAATGCACAGAGAAGGGCATTGAAAATGCTTCAATAAATCTAAAAAATATATATATTTATGTTCATTCACCAATCAGTGAATTAATTCTTCATTAAACAACCAATGAATTCATTCTTCATTTACCAATGTACAGATTATAAGTTAAATGTAGTCGCATTCATAAGCGAAGTTTTATATGTGTACTACGACTGACAACAAAGAAGTAGTTTCTATGGAAACTCACTGGCTCCCATTTTCGATCACGCACCAGTGATCGGCCGGAAATGTGCGACACCTCCTTATAAACATTTTCAATGTTAAAAATATATGTGCAGTAAAAAAAATGTAGGCTACGTATGTGCAGTAAAACAGTCTAAATTATACCAATAACCAAACACGAATTAGGAGTTACCTTACAGTACAACAATAAAGATCAATAGTATTTTCCGTTTTATTCACTTAAAATTACAAACTAGCACTACACTGAATTTATTAAAAATAAGTACTACAGTATTTGTAATTTAATATTATAAGCTTATGAATCGTCTAGCTCCATTTACCGCGTAGATCCTAATCCCATGTGCACAGATTTCGGTGGCAAATATTAATCACCTGAAGTCCTACGTAAATTAAAGAACTACCTACCGTACAAGAAACATTGTTCTTACATGAGCAGTATCAGTTAATTGCCGTCATCTGTGCAGTACATTTACCTTTCAAATAAAAAAAAATACCAATTTTGTCATCACTTATTGCAAAACTGCTAATCGCTTCGCTCTCGTCGAGGCCTTTCGGTCTTTCCACCATCTTCAGGTCATATACGACAAAGTTGATGTTAAGATGACTGCTAATAAAGCTAACGTTACTGTAATATATATTGTAACGTACCGCGAGAAATTTTCTTTAGCCCTTTAAGTTGATAATATAATTACGTTAGTTTAGCACTAAGTTGTTAGTGTCATTTGTAACGTACCGCGAGCTTTCATCCGGACTTGTAATTTCTCTGTGTTAAGTCTTTTTGATACTCTGATAGCGTTATTTTTTATTTTGTGTGTAATTCTTTAGTAATGAAAAATAAACCACGGGCTCCTTTGTTGTTTATTATATCTCCTTGCAGGTATTACAATTCAGTTGTTTGAGAGAGAGAGAGAGAGAGAGAGAGAGCGAGAGAGTTCCTCTCTTGGAGTACTGTTTGATCGTTTTATTTTTACGCGCGTTGCATCAGCTGTTTTCAATTTGATAACCAGTTACAGGTTATGTTGTCTGTCGTACTTCACAGGCTATGGTGTCTGAGCTAACTTTCTTACTCTTCTCTGCTATTCACCTGTTTCCTGTAACAAATCTGCTATCTACAAGAAATAATACAAAGTCAATTCCCTAAAAGAAAGGTATTTATTGATTGAATTTGGTTTATTTTCTGGAAATTATCGGTTTCATCCAGAAACATCCAGTTCATCGGTTTACAGATCGATTATTTTCGAAATCACAATAGTTTTCGATATAAGTTTTTTATGTAACACAACAGATATATTCAATTATAGTTATTAGTAAATTAATAAATTATGTATCTCAGGGTTATTTGGGGATTCTTTGAGCTATAAGAAAGTCAGAAATGCTTAGTTAATAGTGTCATACTTTACAATAATTAATATTTTTTCTTAAGTCTGATTCAATAAGTTCGTTTTTTAAACGCCAGAGCGCAGACTACGAGTATTCACACTGATGGAAAAACAGAAATATGGCTGCTGTGGATTTCTAACGAAACCACGTGTTTACTGTTTTTTGGTTAAATCAAGAAAGTTTAAAATGTTCACACTAAGTTTTCTTATAAATTGAATGATGTTGTACTGTTTCTAGTGTTCGTTACTTGTTGGTGGTGTGTAATTTTTTAGTTTATTAAGGTAGGCGTTCTCACCAACGTAGTGATAGTTCAAATTTTTCAAGCAATCTGATGGTTGGATAATTTTTCAATGTTCTTCAATATTCCCGCATCAATTATTATGGTTCAACGGATGTCTCAGACGTAGTTGCTTGTGCTGAATCGTTTCATTAATTTAGAATAGTGTTTTGTTCAAATTGTAGTTACTAATATTTTAACATTTGCTGGACATTATTTCGGTCATCTACACTCTTGAAAATCCAATTTAACAATTACCCATCTTGTTAACTCTGTTACTCTTAGTAACCAAGAAATTGATGAGTTTTTATTGGCTAACCTAGGTACAGTTTTAGTAAATAGGCTAGTATTAATATATTATTAGTTCTTCCCTTTTTTAGGAAAAATACTCCTTTATAATTTTTAACTATAATTACATTTAATTTATACAATGTCTTTCTTCATATGATTACATAAACTTAGATACTTGTATTTTATAATTTTAGTGGTTTTTAACTTAGTTTATTTCTGACTTTTACTTCTGTAAATGTATTACTGCCCTAGGCACTATTTTATTTTCCACCATCTCTTTACAATTTATTCTAACTAGTCGTGATTAATTTCTTATATAACCCTGGATCCTTCAAACATAAACAAAATAACTTTTTACTTACATCGATATTGCCTGTGTGGCCTAACAACACAAAACTACAACAACTTATTATTAAACTTATTGTTTATTACTATAGTTCTGTATCTTCACTATTTGTGATTGATGACTTTTTTTAGTTTAAAATTTACATATATCATACTATGTTGCACTTTGTACACACTGCACTTCTATGGTAACACTTAGTACACTGTTTTTAATTGCTAAAGTTTTTTTATTGTTTGTTGTAAAGATTGTACAAATGTTTCATAGTATGATACTTAATCATTCATTTCTGACTTGGGGCATGGGGTAACTACTGACTTTTTTATTATTATTATTTTACAAAATAATAATAATAGGTATTTCATTATTTTTATCAGTATTAAGCACTGATTATGTAATGTTACAATATATATATATATATATATATATATATATATATATATATATATATATATTGCAACGATACGTTTAGCATAAGTATATGTATTAACCCCTGACTGAGGTATGATAACGTGTTTTCGTATATAAGTATAAAATATGTAAGATGTACATAATAGTATAATAAATATACGTTATAGATAAGAAAGAATGTAATAAATATAAGCAATATTTAAATTTAAATAAATAAGTACGTAAGCATGCATATGGAAACGCATGACTTTGTTAGTTTTTAAAACGTAACGAAGGGGAGCTATTAACACGCTAAGACCGGCAGAGGTGACGTCAGAGCGGCCTGCCGCTGCTTGTGTATCAGTCTGCGTGTGTGTGTATGTGGACATGTGTAAATAACAGACAGGTTCAATTATGCAAAAGAGGGTGGAAGATTTCACACAGTTTTTTAAGGATTGTACGTGAACCAAAAGCCACACGAATCAGCGACATATGTGAATACATAGCTGACGCCTGGCGCTTCAATTTGGCGTGAATCGTGGGAACGGTTCAGACACCGTGAGAAATTTTGCCATAGCTGTCGTAATTTGCACAGGGTAACAACCAAAATTTGCAGAGACAAGGTTTAATATTATACCTATCCATTGGTGTAATAATATTTATAAAAAGTGTACGCTTCATAAAAAGACGCGTAGGTTGAAAGTGATGATGAAACCGACGCGCCGGCCAGTCCAAAGTTGTCAGAAACAGTTTCCAACAGGAATTGCAACGAGCAGCAGTATAAAACCCCAGCGCGCGACACACTTTCAGCTCAGATCAAATTCATTTAGTAAGAGGAATCTACGCATCTCGACAACGTAAACTTTACAAAGTGTAGTAATGTTTTGAAAAGTATTTAAATAAACTGAAGTGCGATGGAACCGGCATTACGTTGGTGCAGTTATTAAAGAGCGAGTGATTTAAATAAAAGACTGTATTAATGAAGCTACATGAGTCATAACTATGTAAAACTTCTAGACAGCTACGAGGGACAAGAAAGAAGAGGACGAGGAACTAGACATCTACGAGAGGACACAGGGACAGCCTATGCAGCTACATCCAGCCGTTTATCATCAAGACTAGAGGTCCACGTCAGAACTCAGCATCCAGGAGACGGAGCGAGGAATTCAACGACGTAGAGACAAGAGGAGCTGATACCGAATAGGATCAACGAACTCGAGAGTCTGGAGGACGGTAACAACAATTTAAATTGGTGCAGGAAAAATGCAGGTGAACTCGAACATTTATTTAACATTATAAATGACCCTGAAGTCTATCACCAAAAGCTAGTTTCCATATCCAAGTTTACAAGAACATTAATACATTTTTTAACTTAAACAATGAATAAATAATTGCTTAAATATATAAATGAGAATAGAGAATATCATAATAGTAATCTCATAATTGAATGGTCAAGAAGGAACCATAGTTTATCATATGTTGTAATTAATTAAATGAGTAATTTTTTAAATATGAGATTTACGTAATGGTTAATTAATTGAGACAGTAAAAATAGAATCAATTAACGTAAAGAAGATTCTCTATTAATATTTTAATTAATATTTGAATTAATTAAAAGTTGCATTTACGTGGTATACATTGGAACCCACACTTGTAAAGACTAAATCAATATTTAAATGTTATACGTATGAATTATGTTTCCTATTATATTTATATGTGTTATATGTATATGTCTGTGTACTATTTCAGGTCATATATAATTTATGTGTGTATATATTATGTCTTAGAAGTATAAGAAATCAGAGTTACACATATTATTAGTATATTATATTCGGATTGAATATAAGGGTTATAATAGATTATTATAGATATAGGATATATTGTGGGGTATTATCAAGTCGAGTATACGTAGATATGATGTTATTGTTGATGATTATTATCAGATATATTTATTAAAATTGGAATTAGTGTTCACGTTTAAAAGTTTATGATTTAAAAGAGTATTAGGCTTGCTATCACTTCACTGTGTTAACCTCCCCACTTACCATCCGTGGATATCTTCACTATTCTCGGTGGCGACTTCTTTTACTGTAAACACACTTGACATACATACATAGGTATTCCTTTTGAATACCGAAAAGAATGCACATAAACAATAAAATAAATCAAATATTCTGTTGTAAGTTGAATGATATCAGTAATTCAAATACTACCGCCACCTTATGAGAGAACTGTTTATAAAACAAAAATTAAATTACTGCTTCTATTTTATAGAAAGTAAAACTCTGATTCCACTGATAATAAACTGAGGATTTATTGACAATGATTAAATTCATTAAACTCTTTTAAAACAATTAATAAGATATTTTATAACAATAACAAATTTAAACAAATACTGAGATCTCTGTATCTCAATGCTGGTAACACTGTTGTAAGGTACAATATTATTGTGAACGAGGTTAGGTTCACTTATTTAATTATATTACCAATTTAGTGAGTTCTTTGAAGATACATGATACCAGATACAAAGATGTGAGTTTGAATAATAGTATTTACTTATACATTATTATAACAAAAGAACAAAAATTTAAAATTATTAAACTCGGTACAATAACCGATAATATCGTACTATCGTACGTTGTGCAAGAGTATATAGCAGTTAAGGTCGGCACATGCTTTGAGCGTTGCTCGGTTAAAAATATTATTATTATTTATTCATTAATTAGCAGAACCATGTACTGGGAAGAGAAAAAATCTAAAGAAAAAAACTCTTATTATTGCTTTCATCTCATTAAAATCATTCGAGAACAGAATTGTTTCTTTGTGACAAAATTATATTCTTCGGTTCTAGGTTAGTTTCCTAGTAACACGTAAGTGATTATTTAGAATAAGTAATGTTGTTTATAAAATCCTTAATGATATAGTTACAAACATTTTATTTATAAATCGTTTGATGTGTAATTATCAGACGTGAAAATATTTGCACAAGAAAATAATTATTTATTAACTCAAAAGTTATAGTCAAGTAAGCGACTATATTGCTTAATGATGAGCGGTATCTAAATTTAATTCCGCCTTTCTCAATTATTTTAAAAATATAAAATAATTATTTTTTGAATTAATTATTGTCCTTGGATTGTGCTACAACTAGTTTATTAAACTCTGATAATTGTCCATCATTGATTATTAAACGCACTCAAGCGTTATGACTAGTGTAGTCCAAACAATTTTCGTTCATCAACGAGAATTATTTCTTTTATTATTTTCTTTAAAATAATTAAAATACTGTACTCCCTGATTATATTCACAAACATGACCCTTATTATACACTGGTCGTGTTAATTCACTGTTCACTTAATTCACTGGACACTCGGTAATGTGGTGTTGTGTACAGGTTAGTGTTTGTTTGTATACTAATGTAGGTGACGCGCACATTTCAAAAAGATTTTGATGACTTTCGGCATAGACCTCTCGCCGTGAATGATGCAGAACGAATGATACATTTCGCTAAAGCGTCTCTTTCTCGTCTGGTCATTTTAAGCTATTTGATTGGTTCAAAAGGTCAAACTCTCAACCCCAAAACACTTTGGTCAAATAAAACTTTTCATTTTTGACAACTCTAAGCGTGGGTTCGAGATTATTTGTGACGTATGCATGGATACTCAAAATGATTGAAAAACTTATAATGGTCATAAGTTTCTTATCTTTGGTCATATCGTCATTTAGATAGTGGCATTAAATCGCGGACACTTGTGGCTTTATTTTAAGTCTAAACAAGCACTAAATCCGTCTATTATTAATTCACTTGGTCATCTTGAAAACTAATATGGTGACTCTTAATATAAATAAGTCTTTTTCACCATATTTCGTTATAATTACACTGTAATACTTATTACTAAACATTTTGAGTCCATTTCTCCTTCATGTTAGTACATAAAATGGTTATATTTATAGTTTAAACAAAATCTGTTAATGGCGTCTATACCAACCATGTTCGATTGTTTATATTCACTGGTAACGCCATCATTCCTTATTCTACTACATATGTTTGACATCCTAACACTAATATGTACATTTATTTACATTTTTTCATACTTTATTCTGCTAAAAAATATTATTTTGTATATACTTATAGTATGATCAGAATACTTTCTGTTCTCATCCTTCCATTTTGTCACTTTTTTAGTTATTTTAGTACACATGGGATATAATGTTAGTAATTAAAATAGTGTACAATTGTTGTACATTGCTGGTTCAATGTATTCATCAACTTTTCGTTATCTGAAAGCTCTCTAAGTTATAGCATGGTGTTTATTTACATCTGGTTTTACAATTGCAGTTAGTTAGTTTATAATATTTCAATTATTAAACTACTAGTATTACATTTGTGTTCTTATTATTAATATTACTATTACTAATATTTCTTATTATTATTAATATTCTTAGTATTACAAGTGTTCTCATAGCAGTATTAGACATTTCTCTAACTACTGGTAACAATTGTCACATTCTTTTGATAAGTTTTGATAATGTTTTTTGACTAACTCTCTTGTCACATTGGGGTTCTGTCCATTTAACTCTATGATATTATATTCAATCTGATTCAATTGCTGTGTTCTTCAGTACATATGGTATTCATTGGTTTGCATTAATATTCTTAGCTAGTTTCTGTTTGAAACAATTGTGGATAATTGCTTGGTTTAACTAATGTACATGATTTTATGTTATAGGTTCAATTCTTGTGAGGTTATGTGTCAGTTGTCTGACAACAATGCTCTACATACTTTTATGCAGTATTTAACTCAACTATTTCCATCTCATTATGGCATTCTACTACAATGGTTTATTATTAAGTTATACACATTTTTACACTATTTGTTGAAACAATAACACAGGTATTCTTAGTCTAATAAGGTTACATATTTTGATGGGTTGCACCTAGTTTTTGGTACATTGATTGGTTTATACATAAAAAACTAGCATATTTGCTACTATCTGTTCTGGTATTCATTTACATTGTGTCCTGTCTTGCTATGGCATTCAGGCACATTTCATATTCGGGCTTACAAAGCTTTTATTATTAATCCCTATGAACAATTAATTTACTGTTCTGTCTCATATTTTTTGGTGGTCTTATTGATTATCTATGTGATTTTACAATCTTGATTAAACTTGTTACACTAATTGTCTGTGCATTTCACTAGTTAATCGTGGATTCTTTCACTTATAATGGTTAATCACTTTGCTCCGTTATAAACATTTTCACTGGTATTGTTTGTGTTGTTTACTTGGGGTAAAATGGTTACCATATCACATGTTGTTACACTTATATTAAGCACTCACTGTCATTGTTTGTGATCACTTAATTATGCTCAACACTGGTTTCTCTGTTACTGGTATTTGAATAATCATCATACTTCTTCTGTTCACAATATTGATTTTAATTCCTTGTATATCTTGTGAATGTTGATGTCTTGTACTGTTCATACATAATCTTCATTCTTCATGGTACATTTCTTTTCCTCTTCTTCTTCTTTTCTTCTTCTGGTTAGTTGTTTCTCACTGTCGGTGTACTCCTTGGTTATACATTATTTGTAATAATCCATGTCCCTTAATATTGTCATACTCTTCCATATTTTTATTCGTGGTTATGGTAATCATTGTCCCATATTATTTCACATTAATAAACAAATTCGTTTATTTTATCACCATAGTGATTGTACTTGATTCGTCTCCTTTTTTATTTTAATAATTATTTTCGTCATGTCCCCTCACTATTTTGGATCTATTGGGCCTGGATTCTAACGTATTATATTGGCTCGTTGGTATTTTTTTTCTCTCTGTTATACTCGATGATATCCTTATTATTCTTCCTTCTCCTTCGTTGGGTAGTTTCAATAATATTCGTTCGTAGATACACACTTTATTTCTATTCTCCTGTTCCTTCTTTTATGCACGATGAAATATTTTCATGATATCCTTTTATTTGACGTATTCGATAGTTATTTTATGTAACTGCCAATTTGGTACGTTACAGGGTTCATATAACAAGAAACCCACATTGAACAATTTAAATAACATGACAATTTGCTATTTTTGAATAAATCAAATGAATATGCTTTTCTTGAAACAGTCGTACTAATTTCACAACCACTGCTCAATCCTCTGTACTCTTTACTTGTAAATTAAAACTTATAACGTTATTCACGCGCTTATCCACACTCAACCAACGACCAAAGCCTGCGACCCAGCCGGGGAACATCAAGGTAAATACTGCTGAAGAAGAGTATCACCTCCGAGACGTGGGTAAGTGCGCGCATACGAGTAAGAGCGTATGTGTAAAAGTAAGTGTCATTAAATAACGTTGTAATATAATATATATATATCACTCTGTTTCTTTTCATTTTTGCAAAATTTGGTTAAGGTTATTAAAAGTCAGCCTTAGTATAAAACACTAACAATTGAACAATTAAAACTTAGTAATTCTAAACACTAATTAAGCATCAAATGCATACAATACAAGGTACTAAAAATTAATCTACATTTGCGTTATAATTTATGAATTAAAAATTTCATGATTTTAGATTTTTTCTGAAGTTAGTTCTTTGGTTTTGAGTAAATTTTTAATGTCAATATTTTTGTACTGACAGGTAAAAGGAAGGGTGATAATAAATTAATTGCGTTACGTACACGAACCAGTGTGATTAGATTGTAGACGCTTACTAATCAAGCAAAACATACAAGCAATGTTATGTAACAATATAGGCCTACAAGCAATGTAGGCCTATATTGTAATATACAATCAGTGTTATTGCCAACTGAATTACAATATTTGTAAACGGGCCTCTTCACTGTTTCGTCTTTTTGCTAACAATTATCTGCCGTCGATAACTACTTTCAAACTGATCTAATAAATATATTTAGATCTCGTTACACGAAGAAAACGAATTTCGAGAAATGAGACGTCGTATGCAGGAAACCGGGTTTAGTTGTCTCATCAGAAGGTCGTTGAAGTGAATTACTTATCAAATGGAAATGGTGTTTGCTAAGTATAAGCACCAAAAGGTTTTTTCTTACTTACACACTTTTACGACGTATGTAAACAAGGAAAATGTATACATAGAGATTAGATATTGCACAAAGGGCGATATAATTATCGTTCTTATAATAGTAAGTTTTAGTGTTTTCCATTGCTAAGTTTATTTTACAGCTGTAGACAGTAAACAGTAAACTGATAAAATTCATGTGCAGCCAAGGTTGCAGCAAAAAATGCTCTTTGATAAGCCCGGCTATATAATTAATGTAGGCCTACTGTTTCCTGAAAGCATACGCCCACTGCATAGACACTGACCTTACTCTAATTATCATCGTCTCATATGTTTGTATGCATGTCCAGCGTTAACTGTCACCACCGGATACTATGTCTGTACTCGACTCACGTGAAGGTATTTAAGAGGAAACTTAACGTCAATCCTAGGCGCCATCCCTGTTGATGTTGACTGCTCACTGTGGTCCTACCATACTAACTCCAAGTTACGATTTCGTTTTCTTATTGCAGGTTTGTGCAACAGATACAGACCTTATCCGTACTAAGAAGTTAATCAAAATAAATCCTAGTTCTGTGACTTGTTCTCATCACATTAAGGATCGTTTAGTTTACAATTGTCATTATTTTAATAATAAATAAATAATATTTGATTTTACAAGAATAAATTTGTATTTTTTAAATATTTACAGTGTATCAACACTATAAACTGTTATCTTCAAAACCTAAAATCCAAGTAATAAAATTTTTATTATAAACGTAATTGTCTTTATATAATAATAGCGTTAGCACTCTTCGATGGTAAAGGTTTTATAACAGTGGCTACTAACGTAAATGCGCCTGAGGACCACACTTATACTATCTGCTGGCCCATCATAAGTCATCAATTTTCGATAAGTAACGTACAAATAAAAAAAGGCAGTATTTAACTGTAAAAAAAATAAAAATTGGTAATTTACAAAACAGTTACTTTTTTTACGCCAGTGTTTTTTTTTTTTTTTGTTCTATTCATTAACTCAAATAATTCTCAAATAACTCATTAGCATATGTTACTACATACCTTTAACGGTACAGTTTGTATTATATCAGTTTAATAATGAAGATATAAAAAAATTGCATATTTACATAAAATCTTCATTGTGAAAACTGAGCCCGATCAGTTGCAGCCTCAGGAATATCGAGCTGAACACACTCCAATGTAACTTTGAATAGCAGTTGCGACTGATTACCTATCCAGGACGAAACACAGGACACGTATTTTATCTAGCCGAGGGATGGAAGGGAGTAGAATGGATATTCTAATATGATGAAAATAGAAAAGGACTGGAGCAAATATGCATTTCATTAAACAAATAAAGTGAAATGTACTGTATGTTTCTTATTGAATCAGTGAAACAATTTTTCATAGGTTTATCCTGCAAGACCATTCACAGTTATCACTTTAAAGTAATATCACTTAGTTTATTATCACTTACTTATTAAAGTAAATAAAGTAATCACTAACTTGGTTTTCCAAGATAAAGTCGCAGGTTGCATAAAAGTGCGCATGCGGCCCAAGGATCGTCGGATAGGAATCACCGTTTTAAAGAGTCAATTGTAGCAGCTACTGTCGTATGACGAGCTCCGTCTTAGGGTTCTTGGTTAAGGAGCTGAAAGTAAGTGATCTATTCTTCAGGGGAATGACATTTCAAATCACGAACAGGAAATCAAAGTTGCATATTTTATTAATCACGTTTATTCAACTTAAACTTAATTCTACAGTCGTACACAAATACAATCATCCGGTAGGCTACTACGACACTACGACAGAAGGAAGCAACTTAAAATACCAAATGACTGGTTAGTGGGAATCATACGTACATCTATATAACCTATGTATAGACTTCAGACAGTATTAACAGAGGAAGAATGTTGGAAAATCTATTATGACTTGATAACCCAAAGAAACTGCTGCAAGTCGTGAGAGTGACTATGGCTGGTTCCAAAGCAACGATACGAGTTGGCAGTCAGTTCACGTCCATATTTCCCATTACCACTGGCTTTAGACAAGCACTGTCCTCTTTACTCTTTGACTTAGTTTTAAAAGCAGTAATCAAACAAAATGGAAATTAGGAAACACAATGTAGGAATAAAAACTACACAAATCCTTCTTTATGCCGATGATGTAGAAACAAAAACGTTTTTAAAGAAACTGTAATTAATATAGACAGCGAGGCAATGGAGAAAGAACTGAAAATAAATGATAATAAACCAAATACGTGGAAATAACAGAACATCATGAAATAGACAACCTGTACAATTTGAAAATCATGAATTTGAACAAGCAAGTGAATTTTCTTACCTAGGCTCACAAATAAACTACATTAATGCTACAAGCAGTAACATCCAGGCGAGAATCCTCAGTGGTATCCGATGTTACTACGCCTACTCAAAATTGCTGAAGTCAAAAGCACTGAACAAATCTTTTAAATTAAAAATATATAAAAGCATAATTAGATCAGTTGTAATATACGCGTGTGAAACCTGGGTATTAACACAAGAAGTCGAACAGTATCTAAGAATATTTGAACGAAAGATATTGGGAAAAATTTGGGGTCCAGTGCAAAATAACAGCGGCTCTTGAAGGATACAAAGGAATCATGAAATAAATAATCTTATACACGGAGTTGACATAGTAAGGTTTATAAAGAGTAAAAGGATAGCCTGGCTGGGATACACAATGAGGATGGAACAACACAGAATTCTCAGAAAAATTCTACAATGAAGACCAGTAGGTAGGAGAACAAGAGAAAGGCCAAAGAAGCGATGGATCGAGGATGTTGAGGAGTACCTGAGGAATATGGGGATATGAAGATGGAGAAGACTATGTAATAAGAGGGCTGAATTGAGAAAAATCGTTGAAGAGGCTAATACCCATACTGCGCTGTAACGCCAGTAGAAGAAGACTTCACAATTGTAACGAGGTATAGGCCTACACTAAAGACTCTAAATCGTAGAATCTAACAGGTAATCACTTAGTATTGACTGTCTACGTCAATGATAGTCAACCAACCAGGGGCAAACGGTAACAACAGAAACAATCAGTTTTTACTTGAACCTTGTTACTTGTAAAAATTGTATTGTTTGCAGTAAATTTCGAACTTTACTTTTTACGTTATCTCAGAAATAGGGCTATATTAAAACAAGAAATACTATAGTAAAAAATATTTTAAGTCGGTCCTATTTATATGTTATCTATTTTTCATATACAGTACTTTATTAAATATTGGTCTACAACTAAAGGTAATTTTTATTAGAAATTTTAGTGGGTTATTGAATACAAAATCTGTCATTACATGGCTACCCATAACACAGTTACAATATCGTCTTGTTTTTCAAAAAACCACACCAAAAATGCAGTAAAAAAATATTGAAAAAATCTTATTCTTATTCTGGCATCACAATCCAGTGAAGGTCTTAGCCTGCTAAATGATTTTCTTTTCGTCCTTTCACACCACAACCTTCTCCAGCCATTCACATTCATACTTCTCAAATCTCTATCATCCATTCGTCTTACGTGACCTAACCATTCTAATCTTCTTCTCTTGATGACCCGGACTGTGTCACCACCGTGTATTAAATTACAGTTTGCTCCGGCGCAAAGATCTTTCGTAAGACTTTACGCTCAAATATTCTAAGTTGTTGTTCATCTGCATTAGTTAATGTACAGGCCTCGCACACATATGTAAACTATTGGTTTTGAAAAATATCACAGGTAGGCCTAAAAATACTAAAAAATATTAAGAGTAGCAGTTCACATTTAGACTTACTTAGTTTTAATAGAGTGTAATAGCATATCCCTAAAAACAGTTAGCATTTGTCGTTTGGCTAGCCGCCTATTAACAGTTGCGCGCGCGCGCACACACACACAAAGTACGCAGAAAAAATAACTCCCTCATGTGGTAAGTCGAAGTTTCACTCGCTGACTGCACAAAAAGGTTGGCTACCACTGATCTACATCATAATATATATCAATAGACGCATGATATATGAAACATTATATAGAAACATTTATTTCTACATTTGTGTCAGCTTGTAAGAATCTCGGTGCCTGAGCACATTACCTCACAATTTCATTTTCAAATACCTGTACTCCACACCCTTTGTTCTTCGCTTCACACTATCCCCTTCTGTGTTTACCTCACTCCTCATGGTTTTCCCGAAATCGTTTCTGTTCCGTTTTCGGCTGCTCGTGGTACACAATACAAATACTGCGGTCACGCTACCTTGGTACGAAAGCCTTTTTAATTCGCCATAGGTGTTTGGTTATCAAGTGGTACTTTCTCCAACAACACTGGGGCGAACTGCTTAACAACGAGGACAAATGGGGAATCTTTCATTCGCTGGGTTGCAAAAAGTAAATCATATAGTTTCCACTTCCAAAATCGTTGTGGCCTTGGCGTGAATGGGCTGCATTACAGGAAATGCCGCTTTTTTGTGCTGTTAGTTTCTGCATTTTTTCATTTTTATAATTTCAAAAACAATTTTACATTTCCACTTCATAAGTTGTTCACTAATTGTAAATTTGAATTTGAATCAATACTATTGATTCTCCAACATTGCCACGTACTTTTTTTTTCCAGGAACATCGATTTAACTACTTCAGATATCTCTGTGTACAGTAACTTCCAACATCTGCATTCTCGTTACTTATTTCCTCAATTCGCCAAGAAATATGGTTGTGCTTTCTTTATGTTCTTGGATTAACGATTAAAAGTATCCTTTTTACAGTTTACGTTCTTCTCTATGCTAAAACAACGCTGCTCTCGTTACGCTTTCTGCCGTTCTTCCGCGTGTGAATGTACTGCTGTTCCTCCAGTTCCAGTACCAAACCTTCTACCCTTATCCGTCACTTTCAGATATTAGAATACATCCATATTACTTGTCTCTACACTTAGAAATTCATTATCAGTAGCCAAAAAGAGTATACTCTCTTATGGATTCGTTCTTTGGTGTCAACAGCTAAAATCTTCACTTCTGGAGACAATTTACGTAGGATCTTAAGGCGAATCAAATGTAAACAAGAGACAGTTAAAGAATTACGAGTTTATTATACTTTTATTCAAAAATTCTTTCCATTTATACACTTATACCCAATTCACCATTTAACTGGACAATTCTTTTTCACAAACACATAACTCTAAACGTACTACTATTACTACTACTACTACTACTACTACTACTACTACCACCACCACCACCACCACCACCACCACTACCACTACCACTACTACTACTACTACTACTACTACTACCACCACCACCACCACCACCACCACTACCACTACCACTACTACTACTACTACTACTACTACTACCACGAGTTCAACCAGAAAATTGTGAAGCTGGTCGCGAATTATTTTATAGGGAAGTTGAACTAAAGGTACATCAGCTGAGGAGTCGAAGTTGTGGTAAAGGATTGGCAAGAAAAAGCCCAATTAAAATAATTGAGTATTTGGATAATATCAAACTGATATTCAATGCCATAAATTGTAAATCGATGAAAATCAAGGTGGATGCATAGCCCATGAGCAAGGTGAACAGCGTTCTAATGAATAACAGTCTACAATATCGTTACGACGGTCTACTGATCGTCGTATGGCACAGTGGAAAACAAAATACAAGACACCAATTAAATCACTAATCACCAGCTTTAATTATCACAATTAAAGAGTTTGTAATCAACAAGGTAGTCTCTTACAAGAAATCAAATAAAAATTGTCCACACGCAATTAAAATGTCAATTTATATAAAACACAATTGTATTACAATTGTCCCGCACAATTATAAAACACATAACACTTCGCCACAACACTTCGAACCGCACTGTGTAAATCGCCCGACAATAACTGAACTAAGCCCCGCTGAAGTCTTGTATTTATACCCCGCTGAGATTCCAGCACATTCCATAATACGTGTCTACTAGAAAACACTAGAACGTAATTGATTGGGGCCTTGAACACAGCGAGCGCGGGTATGGTCTGGAAAAGTCTCGTTGCGGATGCGTGACAAGTGTCACGTAATTGTCCTTAATCTCAAAGTAGCAGCAATAGTAGCACAGACACATTTCAGCCGGATTCCACTGGAATAACCGAGAAACACGTAGCGTGTTCTGTAATGTCGTAACATATTATAACAAAAATATATATAATTGTAATCGGTGTGTGAGAAACAAGGACTGTGAACACAAGTACTACACAGCATTTCATTCGATGGGACTCAATAACAGTGAAGGGAATAAACATTATGCTCTCCCATATCGTAACACCATTTTAAACAAAATTAATTCTTACTCCTTATTATTCATTAATAATATTTAGTCCTACTTTAAAGGGGCAATGAAATAGTATAGTATTACGATTTCTTAGTAGCTAAGAGATTGGGATTTGACTCCAAAAATTCCTTACGCTCATGTGTGACACGAAAAGGGTACAAAAACGGTCAAGTGCATTGCAATGACTGTGCTAGACAAGCTATAATATTGAAACAAAAACAAAAAACGATGCAGGAAAGACCTCGTACACTGCTACAGAAGGAAAACATTCATCAGGAACACAATAGATTAATTACTTGACATTTTACTTAAACACAATGGTATAATACATTACATTAATTATTCAGTTCAAGTCTGTGATTAAACAGTAACAGTTTAATGTAGCCTAAGTGCTTTCGAAGATATAGCGGTTACACGTTTTTTCATTAAACATCTAATATACTTACCCTTATGTAATTAGAATGGTTGTACCAATTTAGATAAAATAAAGGCCACATGATTCGCCTTGTTTTTAGATCGTACCAGAATAAATAAATTCAGAAAATTGAAAATGACGGACGGAGAACTAATAACGTTTAGTTACGCTTTATATAGTAAAAACTATGAAATTTATGTCCTGCGCTATTTTGTTGTTTTTGAAAATATTATGTAGCCTATATACACTTTAAAATTATCATTATGAAAATAAAATAATTTCAAAAATAAAATTCAACTTCTTGATGTTTGCTTCATTGAAACTGATCAAGCAGTTCCGTAGGTACAGAGATTGAAACGAATACTCCAGTCCGAAAAATATTATTATCCTTTCTTGTGGCAGTTGTCGTTGAAAACAACAGGGAAACAATTACATGGACATGGGACCAAATTAGATTAGATAATTAAGAAAATACAGTGTAATTACTGTCCCTCGTTTATTATGAAAATAAAATGAAGATGAGCATCACATTTGGCTAAGCAAGACTGCAGATGGTCACGGAAAGACGTAAAGAGACAACGCACGCAGGCACACGCGCGCGCGCACACACATTTATATACATCTGTACATACTGTAGTCTACTGGAACCTATAAAGCTATATAGTATATAACTTAACATGTTAAGTGAGTTTGGTTTTACTGTGAGTGGGAAGTAACTTAATGAAAATGCAATAAAATATGATACGATGATGAGAGAAAAGGGGCGACATCGCGTGCTGTAACACATTTTCGGCAGTGCGTACACGCACACAACGGCATCAATGAACGGCGGCGTATTGTGTGTGTGTGTGACGTAAGAAAGCAAAGCGTTCCCCACCTATGAGCAGACTCGGTGCGCGGGGCATGGACGTAGGCGCATTCCCGAGTTCGTCACTAGTGGGGACGGCGTTCAAACGTTGCCCGCCCAATTCTACGGCTGAAATTGTACAAAATAACGGTTTGTTTTGTCTGTGCAGGAATTCTTTGACCGGTTTTCCAGTGTGTCTTTGCGTACTCATCCGTGGTCGTTGCATAACTACTCCAAGTAATCTACAACAGAGACATAACCTGCAAACACAGGTGAGCACTAACAACGCGCGCGCATACAAACACACACACACAAAAATATGTTACTTTTGTTGAACACCATAACTGTTGTTCCTGATTTTATTTGGCTTATATTTAAGTTCTGTTAGTCGTAATCGCGTTGGGTTCATACATTTAGGCATTACTTAACACATTTAAGATTCCGTTAATGAGTTCAGGAAGTGCTGTTGATATAAACATTAAATCAAGTTTGAGAGCGCTAATTGTTTCCTAGTGTTATTACGTTGCCAATAATATATTATTTATGGTCTGTGTGTATAGATAAGCCATACAAATTGAGTACATTACTTCCGAACTTATCTCGAATCTTGATCGACATTATTGCATCATTGTGTATTTAGCAATTTTGCTGTGATTAATGAGCATAGTAGTTTTGTGCTGGCCTATTAGACCAGTTTTCTCCCCCACAGTCGTTTTCTCTGCATCACTGGCTGTCAGTTTTTATAAACGTTTTTCTTGTATCAGCTGTATTGCACATAATTTAAAATAAAATGTTAATTTTGCCATCTCTTATGACATACTCGTTGATCGTGAAAATTGCTTTTATGGCATCACTTTAATAGCTATTGTATTTTATAAAAAGGTTTTAGTTGTTACAAAGCCATTAAGCGCGTTCGCTGAAGGCCAGGCTGGATCGATAAGCGGTAGTAATAACTATCTACCACTAACGCGCCTACCGTACTGCAAATGCCCATGCTGACCTATTTGTTACACTGCATTAGTTTTGTCCGCTTTGTTTACCTGTGTATGTGTGTGTGCAGAAATAGATAACAAAAGTATACTTATAGGCTTATCGCAGTGTGTTCACAGTTTCCAAGAATATTTCTTTTTGATTTGTATGTATACGTATAGCATCCTCTTGTGTAAAGGATGCCTATATGCTGTACACTTCATTTTCTGTTGAAATCTATTCAGCCATTCAATTACCTGTTGCAGGTTTCTCTGATGTTTCTTGTCTCTATTTATTTTAAGTTAGTTCACATACGTCCGAGAAGCAGGCACCGGCCCGGCAAGTTACGGTACAGATGTTGCACTCGCCGTGCATACTGATAACGTGCTGGCACCTTACATCCGTTGTACCTAACAGACACATTGTATGCTACTGTTCGATGAAACAATAAAGCTAGGAATTTATAATTAAATTGCAGATTTCATCGCGACCTTGAATCGTGAATGCAGGCGTAATATAGATGTGGATGTGGATGCCGCTGCCGCTGGCCCTTCACCATCCGCTTTATATTTCACCTATATTTACACTCCCATTGAATTCGTATTCACCACAGCTGCTATAATATCAATATACTTTACTAAGTACGAGAGCATGTCACTTGAGCTTTAGGGTTATATCTTTATTACTTCTATCCAGATATCGTTTATCACTTGTGCTTGACAGATTTGTATGTGTCGTTTTAGAAACTAAATTAAGACCTTAAACTCTCAATGAGATTAAATAACCTAAATTTTGAGAAGTACGTAGAAAAAATGAATTTCCCATTTAAGTAAAGTGTGTTCATTTTATTTTCGATCTGTTTCGTGAATATTTCATAAATTTAGAAATTTTCAACACAACGAAAAAACTCCTTTTCATAATTGGCGTTTCGCTCATGCAACTAACGCCCTAATAAATTCATATCTTTCTTTTTATGTTGAAGCGCCCCAATAAATTCATATCTTTCTTTTTATGTTGAAGCGCCCTAACATCAACAGACAATGTTTCGTACACACTCACGTTGATAGCTACAGTCTCATTTACGGATGTTTGTGGCGCTCAAGGTGTTGCTTCGTGGGGACATAATTAGAACACGTTTGTCTCCAGCGTAGTCTCGGTTACGTGAATAAATATTGTTCTCACAGTGCAAATGTTGGCGTAAAACTTTTACGTAGTGACTAATCATTCGACGCAGGTCACTATGACTATGAGAGTTTCATTAACAAAGTTCTATGAAGATGTGATTGTTTATTTACCCGTCAAAAGTGAATTTATTCGTATTATACTATAAACTTGTCTCTTTATATGGGTCTGTCTGTCTATCTCTGTCTCTGTCTGTCTATCTGACTTTCTGTCCCCCCTCTCTCAAAATATAATTTCTCTGAATCCTCCTAATATAATTTCATGAACTTTCGAAAGTAGCATAACATAAGCAAAAAATTATGGTACTTGCATGGATATTCTGAAACTATTTAAAACATCAGAACTCTTGTTGTATCGCTCACGACGACAAACCTATGAAAGTAAATTTAATCTATTCTACAGAAAACATGCTGATCCCGTTATCGTTAGGAAATTCCGTGAAGGATAAGTTACCACAAGTTTGAAGTTACGCTCCGACTCCAACGGTGAATAAGCTCATTTAGAATCAGGCTACGTTATAGGCTACTGAACGTTTATGATTGTCGCATCATTGTCCCGTTTTTTATTGCTATAGGCTACACTTCTCCCTGAAACTGTTTACGTACAACTGCCTACAGAGAAGCGGAAGGTGTCGCGTGTCTGTCGCTTGTTTGTCGTTGATGAATTCTAATTTCTTATTACTCCCTTGCTTAGAAAGATGACAGTCGGCATCAGAGTAACTGTTATCAGTGGTAATTAACTTTTTATCTGACATCAGTGTAGTTACGTTGTTGACATGTTTCTGCACATGTATGGGTCGGTTCCACTGAAGGAGACAAACTGCGGTTGACGAGAGCTAACTGTACAACGTGGACGGAAACGGTAATCTGATCTTACTAACGGTACAATCTGATTGATGTCGGCAACAGAGACAATGTCAGCAAGTGCCGAGCAATTGAAAACACATTATTACATCAAAAGCTTCCGAATGTTATCCGATACGTTGTTGACGCGTTTCTGCACAGGAATGGGTCGATTACAATGAAGACGATCATCTGCGATTGATGAATACTAATTACGGCAACACAGCGGCAGCGTGAACAAAAAGCAGTAATCTCATGTTACTAACGGTACAATCTGATTGGTGCAAAGTGTCAGTATCAAAGTGCTGCGCAATCAAGAACAGATTATTACATCATAGGTTTCCAAATGTTACTCTTATGGCCGAGGTAGTATTACATGTAGCCCATAAGCAATATTGCCTATATTCATATTGCAAAAACAAATAAGATTGAAAACTGCACTAACAACGCACACTAAGACGTTATTGGTGATGTTCAGAAACAGACGAGAGGTTAAAACGTTTTTGTTGTACTCGGATGTACAAAGAGGTTTCTGAACGATTAGCACAGTCTGACCGTCTAACGTGTTTGTTATCACTATGCTAAACGGCTCCCGATAATGCGGCTGAGAAAGAAACCGCACGTCTGTGACCTCTGAAAGGAAATACTGTTTCAACACGAGCGTAGGTTGCAGCACAAGTTCTAGCGACGTTTATACAGTATTATATGTAATATGAACAGCGTACTTTCCTGTTCCACACACACGCACATTAGCACGATCTAACCTTGCTCATAGTGTCCTTGGGCACTCCTATAAGTTGTAGGTATTTAAAGACTACCTTATATTATCTTCACGGTTCGTGTGTACACCAAACTCAGCGAACCCTACTGTAGCCTCAGCGATGGTATAAACATGTGAACGACATAAAACTGGATACGACTGCCGCTTGTGTAAGCAACGTATCAAGTAGGCTTTGATACTGAAAACTGTGTTCTATGTAGTAATACTCTCCAAACGTGTTTCAGAAAATACATAAACGTTTAGAGCAGATTGTCCAATATCGTTAGTCTCAGAGAATGCTATACTCAGATTGTAAGCATTGTAATAAAGTGGATATTGCTATGTTGGATACAACAAACAAAATAAGTAAAAGTACGCAGTTGAAAATTATGAGACTTTAAGTGTATCCAGCTCAAAGTCTGCTGTCTTCGGTTATGTTTACAACTTATCTGAATCAATCAAGAGCGTAGACAGGATTTTTGCATGGGGAGGGAGATATTGACCATACTTTTTCCACGCGGGAGTTAGAGACCATGATTTTCCAATGGTGGCAGGTTATTTGCCCAGGTAAATTGGCCTTTTGGGGGCTAGAAAGCCAAATATATATAGGCCTAATAGAAGACTTCACAGCTGAAATACATTAAAATTTATGTACTTTAGAATGTACTAAAAGTTACGCGAAAACTCCTGGAACAACGCCCTCAACTAAGGGTGTGAAGGGGTTACCCAAAATATCTTCAAATTATGCATTCTTAAAAAATTTCTCAATTTAAAAGACAATTTTTATTAATTTCATGGTTTTCACGTTTCTTTTATATAAATATTATCCCAGTTTAAATTATTTTGAACAGCGCTTTTTCTCTTTTTTCACCAGTAAAAAATATATAGGTTGATTAACTCAAAAACGAAGAGTCGCACAAAACATTAATTTATATGTAAAAAAATAATATAAATCTCCACAAAATTAGATCTGTCGCATCCGTATAATATTAAAATTTACCAAAAACTGAAAAGTTAGTTAGGCCTATGTTGGCTTACTTCGTTATCTTGAAAAACGTTACCTCTGGTTAAAATACAGATAACTATTTTAAAATGAAATATAAATTTTTGTGTAATGCTTTATAAAAATATGCGTAACTATAAAATGAAAGTACAAAACAAATATAAAATTTATATTTCACTGTTAATATAAAAATTATAAATAAGTGTTTGTCTCTAATAAGGAGAGTCGTGTTCTATATTCGTTATCGTTGTCAATGTCGCCTGTTTCAGACGTAAAATCTTCGTCTACCTCTACTGGATTTAGGCAGAAACACCATGGTAATGGACGCACTTACGTATTGGTACGACGGCAAAACCACGATTTTCAGAAATCTGTATCTCTATTACCATTTTCCCAAATTAAACATGACACCTTTCAAATTGTCAACAAATAGCCCTACCATATCTTTAAATTCTTGTTTTTGACCAATTTTGATAAAATGCATGGAACCCCTTCACTTCCTTTTTTGAGGTCATTGTTCAAATAAAAGGAGGATATTGTCCAAAAAAGGAGGGTATTGTCCAATAAAGGGAGGGTATTGTCCCCGACTTTTAGAACATGTTAAACAACGTTATTTACGATGTATTCCTACAATAAAACCTCCTATTCTGTTCTTTTGAATCATCTCTAATTTACCACAGATAGAATTCCCGTCAGTCAATGAAAAAATACAAACGCCACAAGCACGTGAACTACTATAGGTCCACACACACACACACACACACACACACACACACACACACACACACACACACACACACACACACACACACACACAATATATACAGAATGATTTCATTTTAATCAACATCAGCGTCAATTTTGACAGTCCCTCATTGACATTTTGTTTTTGCTCGCTCGGAGGTATGCTTTTTTTTTAATTTTGCCCAGTAGTTCTGAAGTTTGCATTTAAAGCTACATCAACCACCTTTCGTGCAGTGTAGATTACTATAACAGCTATATAGCTTTACATATTCAAACCCTCAAAATAAGGAACCACTCACCTTTCGGCCAGATTCCAACTTTCCGTTATACAATTTGACTGTATGCCTGCAACTTTGGCAAAAGTTACCATGCAACAGAACTTAAAAAATGAAAGTGTTTACAAATTATTACTCAAATACGCCATTTTCAAGTTATCTGCGAAAAACTAATGACTGAACTCTGTTAATTTGATATTTAAAATTTTCCTGACTTTGTTATTCACACATAAATAATCAGTTATTTTATTATGCCGCAAAACGAATCTAAATAATATTTACCTTTGTTATGATTATTTTCGTTAAGGGAGAGCAAAGCAAAGTTTGTGAGAGGGAAATAACAGTATTGTTGTCTCAAGATATAAATATTGTTACGACGGTCTCACTATGGTACAGTGGAAACAATATACAAGACACCAATGAAATCACTGATAACCAGCTTTAATTATCACAATTAATAACTTGTAATAACAAGATAGTCTCTTCAACAATTCAAGTAAAAATTGTCCACACGCAATAATAATGTCAACTATAAAGAATTCTGCACCAATTAGAACACAACAACACTTCGCTACAATACTTCTACAAACCTCGATCCGCGCTAAAGAAATCGCTCAACACCACTGAACTTACAAGCCGGCTGCTATGGTTATGGCTGTTTATAGGTAGCGCACGCCTCCTAGAAATCTTCCATCCTCAATGTGCGCGCCATTTAATGCTGACGCTAATGCGTATTTCAAGTGGCCTTTTGAAGAATCTAGAACAATCGTGAACGCGGCCTTGACTGAGACAACACCTGGGTACTGGGTGGGGTGGGGGGGGGGCAGTGGAAGAAATCTCTCCGCTGTTCTATACGGTTCGATACGATTCTCGTTACAATATAGAAGTCAGTGGTAACAACAGACTACCCATAGTAGGTAAGCACAAACACAAACACAAATACACATCGAACACAACCATTAAGAACTGTTTAAAACTAAAACCAACCGTTACAGTAAACAGTTTTTAAGTTACAAAATCTGAATGTGAAATACAATTTGTCAATAGTTACGTTAAAAGAAAACTGACACTTTGTCTGTTACCGTACTTTATTCTTAACACTAAAATATATAAAAATAAAACATCGAACAGTGAATGAGTTTTATAAATTAATAAACATAAAAGCGAAAGCTTAAAAAAAAGTTACGTAGTAGTATGTGTGTGTAATGTAGGCGCGCGAGACCGGTAAAGGTTAGTCATTGTCGTCGACATAGATGGGGTTAGTTTGGTCGCTCGCAAAATAGTTCGGTAAGCTCACCCCGCTTGCCTCCTCGTAGTACCTCGGCTGTTCAATATGAACAGTGAACCCACGACTGCTACGCCTGAGTTATAATGTCATTGCGGCATCGTATTATTTATTGTGTATATTGAGAACCACAGCTCTCACTAATTGAAGCTAAAATTATTAAAATAATACGAAAATGCAACAAGTATGATACTGTTGAATTTCCGTTGAGAATTAGTTTTATCGTATATACCGTCTACCTGTAAACTGAACTCCTACAGTATTATTAAAAGGCGAAATCTTTGAGCGTTTACTTTTGCCCATTAGACAAAGAGCCAGAATTTTACCTGATTTAGGTTCTACAGCGTTTAATATAATCATGATCTCTTATAAAAACATTAAGGGCCAGAAATGATTAAATATTAAAAAGTACTTGAACTAACATTATATTAAATAAATGGACCTTTCACCACTAGATTCTTGGGTTATAAAATCTAAACAATATAAAGTAAGAACGTCAATACAGAAAGATGATTTTTGGAGTACAGAAAAAACATTGAAAACCAAACTACTTTTGTTTGAAATATTTCTCAAAACGAAATGACGTTTCAGAAGAATTATCAGTAATAAATCTGGGCATGCACATAATATGTTATATTATATTATTAGATTTATATTATAAAGAAGAACAGGTTACTGTCTTAATAAAAAATCTGTTTTTCGTGTTAACACACACGCAGTGTCTCAAATCAGACAGTTTAAAGTGATTTCTCACTGCAGCTGTAACAGTGAAGTATCCATGCATTATTGAACTCCACGAGTTCATTTCTAACACATAATGTGGAAAGCTTTGTAACTATATAAAATAAAAGTTATCAGAATTAGCACACCACTTGAAGAGCCGTAAATATTTTTTCATTAAAATTACGTCCAAGTTGTTCTGTCTAACAGCATATCATAGAATTCCTGCCAGCTGTTGATATTTAAAATAAGCGTATTCATCTATACAAAAACGTGTTGTATATCTTAAGATTTTGAGACACGTCCTGTCTTAATTTTTATCTTTTAAGGTTACTAATAGCGAGTTTTCTATTCTTGTGCCATTGGTTTTTGTGTATTCTTCTGGCTACTTTATTCATTTTGCTACTTTTAACTGTGCTTAAGGTGGCAATTATAATAGACCTAGAAATTTAGCACAACTTGAAGCTGCTAGGACTACATAGCCATCGGTATATTGCTCAATTATTAGGATTAAGCCACTCGACTATAATCCGACTGGTAAAACGGTTTGATGGAACTAGAAGACAAGTAGGCCTACAAGGTGGTCAACATTGTACGGATGACAAAGACAAAAGTTTTATCAAAGTTGTAGTTCATAATCCCAAAAATTACATGTTATGAGCTAAATAAACTACTTGGGAAGCTAAATAAGTGGCTATATCTACCTCGCGGGGGGGGGGGAATACTTGCATAATGTACGGTGGAGCCCAAAATGTTGTAAAGAGATGTGTCTTACGATGCCAGGCAGGTTCTAAATGTCCAAGTTAGAACCATTGGCGCTTTTTGCCTCTCCACCGCTTTAGGCAGATGTAACGATGCGCCCTGTGTAAAGCGAGCTATATTCAGCGATAATTACGTATAGGCCTACTTATGAATGTGTATAAAATAATTAAAAGACATCTAGTAAATAAAAAATAAGTTTATGTATTAAATCATACACTGTCAAAAATAATTTTAATCATATATATTTAATCTTCACTTCATTCATTTTATAAGTTTTTATTTAAGTAATTAAATATTAAATAATATAACAATTTAGGAATATTTATAATGAGTTACATTACAAATTGCTACAAATTTGTATTAATTTACGTACCTACCTATATTATTTTATATATTGTGTTTACGAGCTTTTGATTCCGCAAAACTATTTATGACGTCTTCAAAACTCAAAGCTCTTGTCAAATCAGTTTCTGTGTTCATAATTGCACAGTTATGCAGTTATGTTATGTTGCCTTTCTTGTTTCATGACGGATCGTAAATAATCTTTCACACTCTTCAGAGCTGAAAATTATCTCTCCCCACTACAGTTTTTTACTACCATGCATAAAATTGTGTAAGTTCATCGACTTTCTGAGGTAAGACCTTATATCTTTTTATTTTGAACCACTCTGCTTTATACTGTGTAAAAGATATAAGATACGCTCCCATATTCGAGTTATCTCACATAAAGCTGACTCGCGATTTATAATATAAAAACTCAAATTTGTGGCGCCCCCAAAACCGTGGCGCCCCTAAGCAGCTGCCTTGTCTGCCTTATGGAAAAAGCGCCACTGGTTAGAACAGTAGATGCTGACGACTACCGAAGTCACTGCTCGAAATATGTTGTGCCTCATGCATGATAATGCACATCCTCATATTGATAAAACTGATACTCAGTATCTTGATGAAGTTTTAACAGCCTTAATTGGCCACCAGAAGCCTGGATATGGGTCCCATTGAGACGCACTTTAGGTGGGATTAACTTATATTTGAGACGTGTTTGATGCACAAGGCAATTAATGTTCAGCACTTAAAAGTAATTGGTAGAGATGTGTGACACAACATATGTCTGGAAATGGTTCAAAAACCTGATCAATAATTTGCCTGGACGAACCGAAGTAGTAGTAAGGGCCAGAGACGATTACCATCTCCTAAGGGACGGTTAATAATGTCCTAAATAAACTCCAACCATCAAGTCAATCACAAAAGAAATGTAAATATAGAAAAATTCCTGCTTAATTAAATGTTTTTTATTTATGACGATTAAACCATAAAGCTGAACTTTTTAATTAACTAAAAGAACTGAATGTGTGAGTTAATTCTGTCCAGGAGTTTATTTGTAAAGAAAACCGTTTTGTGAAGAATATCGCTTTCTTGGGTACCAACAGATGTGACGCAAGTTTTCGTTTGTTGTAAGTTATTATGTTTTACAACAAAAACAATTTATAAACAGAGTTTATATTTTTAGCCTATGAATATGAGTTCGAAAACAAACCAAATTCCCAGAACCTTCCACGATTCGGTCGTTATCGAACCGGCAAATTTTAACTTTGATTTTAGTGTTATAACTGTATGCTTGCCTACTCGAAAAATATAACCTCTTATCCAAATGTAAGTATTCCTCTTTTATTATAGGCCCTATTTTTATTGTTACGCACTTAACGAATATTTAGAAGTGTGTATTATTTGCTTTATTATTTAAACATTATTAGTTATATTGAGTATAATATCTGTAAAGTTATGATCAAATGTTTCATTAAATGATATGATTCAGATTGTATACATTTTATATAATATTAACAATATAATTTTTATATTAGTAAATACCGATATATCTAAATAATAAGTTATTTCCATACTTCCAAATAATAAGCCTCATAAAAATTAACGTGTACAGAGTAGAAATAAATTATAGCATAGAAAAGTATCATTATTTATTTCTCTTCTTTATTTCTCTGACTGGCTGAAATAAGATACCCATAACGTGTTGTAAGCACGGTCTAATAGGCCTACTCAGAACCTACCGTGATCAAAACTTTCAGGAAGCGTACTGTTAAACGTTCAACAGTCTGTACTATTCCTAAGAACTCCAGTATGTATGCTTTACAAGTACGTGTACATGCCCAGACTAATGAGTTAATATGTTCACGACACACGTGCACGTGCACGCGCACTGTCACCTTACTGCCGTAGTCGTAAATGTTTACTGTAATATTCGCTAATGTAGAGACTGAACATTGACTAATAAAATATTTTATAAATTTTATTAATATCTATTGATTAAAGACTACATCCTTTACAATTTTCCAAAATACGAATTCAAGAATTCAACGAAAAGCTCCTTCTAGGTGTTGGCTAATTCTTAACATTATTTTTGCGATTAATTTCCATGTTTTATTTAGAAATGCAACATTCTGTTATTTTTATTTTTATTGTACATTTGTCTTTGTGCTTTTTGTAGCGGGTCTTCATTTACTCATATGCTCGATAGTCAACATTTACTATTTCGTGGAATTTCTAACTACACGTTTCCCATAGTAAGAAAAGAATTGTCAGAAAAGTTATATATTACAATACTTTCTATTTGGGGAAATCCGCAGGTGCTAGTACAGAATCAGTATAAGAAATATTTTAGGCACTCCTCCCACTAACTTTTTGATTTTGAAATAATCTTCCTGTTTAACACAGAACATTCAGACTTTAGGGTTCCAGGATTTCATACTCTTAGATAATGAATTTTTGAATGAATTTTACATAATGAATGTTTTACACTCTAATTTTTTCATGATAAACTTTACCAAAAGCACGTGTTTCTGGTCCATAAATTACGGATCACCTTGTGATCTCGTACTTATGAACTCATACGTAAAAACTTAGGTCTTTTCCAACATCGACTCACCTTGATCTTATTCAAACAATGTTTTCTGACATTTAGCATTCACTGATTACTATTGTTTTACCAAAATGTTTCACTTAACTGTCAGACACTTGCTGCCAATTTACATACGCTCAGCCAGTTCAACTTTATAGTGCATAATCTTTGTTTGTGCTTTCCATTTTTATTCTCAGACCGTTCTAGACATTTTCTTGAGCGTGGTCATTAATCATCTCTTCTGTACGTTAACTAAACGATACTACAGCATCTTCAAATCTCACAGTTAGGAAATATGTGTCTATACTGTATCCGCTTTCTTGTTCCATTGCCTTGTACACAGCTTGCTTACGCTACCTCCCTGACGAACTCTACTGCTATTTTATTATATAGGTATCATATGTAGCTAAGTTCGTATGTTCGTATATGTATGTTTAAGTTCGTATATTCGTTAGACTAATATTGCTTCCTCAATTAGTAAAACGTGGGAGAATTTTACTAAAACGGACAAACCAGGCACACGTCTGGATTCTACCACCCAGTAGCAGCCATTGTTATCTCTGACCGATAACGGCATAGTATAATACGTAAGGGATGCAGAATGTGTAAGATTCATTTGGTCCTCGTATCACTATTCACTGAACGGACCTAGATCGTTCGATTCTTGTTCATGGATGGTCGAGTTGGTGACTCTCGCTATGAAAATCACTAGACAGTAATCATACAATGAAGTAATCAGCTCATATTCTACCTAACTATACGCGGCTCGGTAAACTCATACGACTAGTTTATTTCAGAGTCACTAGAATGAGATTTGCTAATAAGATAGTGTCTACCTCTATCTTTAACGTGTATCCTGTAGTAGCATATTATAGCTGTCTTCAGTCAGAATAGAGATTTGAATTGCTTTGCGGGCAGTTCCTACGTTTTTTATAACGCCCATAAAATGTTAACATCAGCATGTATATGACTTACTTCAGACGCAGAGATTTCTCCACTGTTAAAAAATAAAAGACACGTGATTTTTCCGTGATCCATTAAGGGATATCACCATCATCAGCCTCCCGACAGTTGAATTACACGTTAGACATTACAGTGGTGAAAGCGCGGCTGAAAAATATGTACCAGTAAGTCAATAAAGTGTTACAGACAACTTCGTGCGTAAGCTTACTGCGGCGTCTTGCTTATTCTGTACATACAGTTTTAATGAACATTTGTAATCGTCTACCAGTAGTGTAACCATAAGCTGTTCTTGGGGGGGGGGGTAGACTAGCTTGAAGATTGGACTCCCCATTTTCTTCAGGACAAATGAGAAATTCAGGATTATCCCCGTATGATTTTATAAATACATTTTTTTTTAATCTTTGTGTCTCAATGATTTCTTGTAACCAACGTGAATTACATGGAATATGGAAAAGAATAAATATGAAAAAAACAATTTAAAAATATTCAATATTGATTGATTGTTAATAAATTAAATTTAATAAATCTCGTGTCATTAGGAATCACTTTTTTGAATTCTTAATAGATCCTGTGAAAATCTTTTGAAGTCTTTCTGAAAATATTTTGAAAAACAATAGTTTTATTATCCCTTCTTCACTTTAATTTAAGAATGTAAGAATATTTTAAGCAACTTACAGTTCATGTTAAAGTGCGTTATGTTTTATGTAAAATCGAGCAATAAAATCTTCACATTTTTCTGAATCACACTCAAGAAACTGCTAGTTTACCTGTGCAAAGACGACGTTTCAAACGATAGAGAATTTGACTAGAGAAGTTCTGACATAGAAGACAAACCTGTAAGGGGAAGTGCGGGGGAAAAGGTAAAGGTAGATTAATGGGCTCTGTCTTCATTTTCTTGCGCGTGCGTAATTGTTTTTTTAATACTACAAATACGTACGTTATTTAACAAATGCCGAGTAATTGTCATTATTAAGAAAACTCTAACTTTATTTTATTAATTTACAAATATTGTAATACATTTATGTCTACAATATGTCTAGGAACCTTGTTGCAACACGCAACTGACTTGGAAATAAGCTTACGTTAATTTATTATCACATTTCCATGAAATTTTTAATAGTTCTTGGGGGGGGGGGATTGATCCCATTCGTATTTCATCACATTTGCAGTTTAGATATTATTACAGTATTTTTTAAATTAAAGCACGTATTTTTTTGCAACTTCTCTTTATAAAAGACACGCACGCAGACAAAGTAGATTCAGGAATAAATCAGTCGTTGCATTTAAATTATTAAACCAACAGTAGCCTAATTTTTTCTTTTGTTAAATGAATAATGTGCTAGTGTAGTTAGTAAGAAAATTGATGTTATGAAAACTTGACAGCTCGCGGTGTCAATGCTCGGCCCACATTTCGATCGATGTGCATAGCCTTCTGTTGTAAAGTTCGCACGTGCTTTATCTTAAAAGGTGGTTGACGTGGCTGATACTACTTCAGCAGATTGCCTCTCAGCTCTAGTTTAGACACAGTTACACCACACGAATTCTTTGTGAATATAAATGCAGAATTTCATTTTATTATTTTCATTCTAATCGCAAAACGTAATCAGCAAACGTGAATTTAATAGTCGCAATTTCAATCGTTGTACAATCAATCATGTTCATTTTTGCAGCTACCACTGTAGAACTTCACATTTGTCTGTATGGATAAAAACATTGTCAAATTGTAATTGTGGGATTAAAAAAGATAAACATTGTTTTGCGTAGCACATGGAGCTGTTGCGTATTATTCTTTCTTGGAAAACGGAGAACTGATAGGCTATATGTAAAACGTCAGATCGCGCACGCATACATATAGTAGCCTATTGCATGAACAATGACGGTGAGTAGGCTATTCTGACTAATTCAGCCAAAGTACACGGAATGACCCAGACACGAACACTGATAAGAATTAAATGCCTCCAACAGTACTGTTTATTGTTTTTTATAACTTTATTTATTTATTTTTTTACTTTTTACTGTTTATTTTGTATTTTTATAACTTTTGTACTGTTTATTTTTGTAACTTTTTATAGCGAACTGTTTAATATACTGACAATTGTGTAAGAAACCCTTACTTGTGTAAAACACATTACGCACGCTTATAAAAGTCATATAACATATGCTGTAGATGAAATAAGTTTTGTCAAGAGTAAAATTTTACTTTTTAAAAGTATTCGTATATTAGGCTACAAGGTGTACATTTAACTCTTTTTATTTTGTACAAAAAATAATTAATAAACTATGCTCAGACGTGAGGAAATAGTCTAGTTTTCGAGAATAGCGCTGCATAATAGTAGAGCTCTGCATGACATACTTGCTCGTATATGACATTATTTCAGATCAAACGTGCTTCAATGCTTCTACCAATATGATATTGCTGTTGTAACTAACATAGTTTTTTAATTAAAATTCAGTTAATTATAATTAAAACCTTTTTTCTTAAACGCTGCTGACAACTCATAATTGCAAGAACTTTCAACTAGGCGAATGTTACTTAGTCGCGCACCCTCATCAGAAATGTACCGAGATGAAGTAGGTTTTGGACGCGTGTCTGATTCTGTAGTGCCCTGAATAGCACCCGCTATTGAAGACTGTGTGAGTGAGAACTGTAAAATTTCAAAATAAATATAATGAAGCATTATGAACCGAAACTTGTCGACTTTTGTCTGTATCAGCTAAAAGAATGCGTCACGTTTTGAATAAGAGTGTACAGATAAACGTCATTGTGTCGCTGAAATTAACATAAAAACCCGCTTAAATTGCGGGCTTTTCCTCTTCCACAGCTGAGAGTAATTTATTTATTCGAGAACAGAAGTGTGTGGCGTTATTAGCGCGGTAGGTAACCGTGATCGCCTAAGGCGGTAGGCACAGGTTACGTACATGAAACCAAACACCAAGCTTTTGTTTAGTTTGTGACCTTCAACCAGAGGTAACAAAGTAACTAACCTGATGAGCATTCAAAACTATGTAGTAAACAAATTTTCAAATTTTCTTTTACGTAATATTGGTTTAATGTATTTTTGAGGAAGAAAACTTTAGAAGCATCTTTGTATTACCTAATTCTTAAAGTCACGAATTCTAACAAAATAAAATAAGTAATTTGTTTCCAGTAGCTGTACACCTAATATCGAAGAGACGTTTGATAAAAAAACTGTTAAGATTTAAGATAAGAATACGAACAGACGTATTTGTAGATACGTGTCACGTGGCCAGCCGAATTGGGTTATGTTCTGTTACCTTTCGGTAAAACTCCTCCCCACCTGTAACAATCACTTTGGTGTCTGGCTCTCTATACAATCGTTGTGTCTGGGCCGCGATTTATACTTCGGCAAAGTACAGCAACGAAATAATTTCTGTTTGAAAAATGTGTTCACAATCTGTATGGAATTGTTCGTTATTAGAGCAATGTGTAGCATTGTAGTGCGAATAGATTTTGCGATATTATTGTTATGAATTCGAACTCGTAGCTGTATATCAAAACGCCAAAAACGTTTTCTCTACACAGAGAGCACTGTCTTGAAATGACAACACTATAGAAAATGAAGAATACTCTGCTACCAACAGTTTTCACTGAGATTTGTCGAACTTTAAATGTCTGCTACACCAGACACTGAGCGCGTCTAAATTTTTTGAAATTGCGAACGCAATATTGTGATGTAAACTCAACGACATTTATACGCTTTTTAGTAGATAAGTATGTCCTGCTACTAAATTAGGCTAATATATTGTTGAAGTGTAAGCCAGATGAATCAAGCTTTGCAGGAACCGTACTCGAATTCTGTTTTAAGGAATTCCTACACTACTTTATACAAATAAAAAACTTGAAGTAACATGCATCACTTACCAAGAAATAAAATATCTTAATAATTTTTGAACAGAGATAGTTAACTTGTTCCAGATTAACTGGAGTAAAAGGCACTGTATTAAGGACACTGTAGTATGTAGTGTTACTCACTAGTCCAGTGACTTCGATAAGTGTGTTAGATTGATTTTTATTTTTCAATTTATTGCAGATTTGTAATCTGTTGGACTTCTTGTTTTTGTTAACAGATTAAACAGATACACAAATTACAAGGCTAACGGCAAAAACATGTAAACAAATGAACAAAAGTCACTTCCACTTGCTGCTGGCATGATACAATAAATGCAAAATGTTATTTGCCCTAAAAGCAGATATACTGGTGGACATTAACACTTAATGTTGACATGAACACAAAACATACAGATATTACAGAACAGATAACATAAATTACAATACAGATAATACACATTATACGTTGAACCTGAAGGGTAAGTCTAACAATTTATGCCTTTTTAGTCTGCAAATGTCTTCACTATTATTTCTTCTCTCACAGTTGAAACTTTGAGGTCTCGGTGTAGGCCTATAGAATTGTTGGAGACAAACCATGGAGCACAAACATTCATCCTAAAGTTTTGGATTGAAAGCGCTGTATAATCTCGATTTTACTCGTACTAGCAGTACCCCAAAGGTGAATACCGTAAGTCCACACCGGTTAAGGAGTGCTTTATATATTAAAAGTTTGTTAACAAGACTTAACCGCGATTTTCTGCCTATCAGCCAGTAGATATTTCTGACCTTGAGGTTAAGTTCAGTCTTCTTAGAAGTTATGTGTTTCTTCAACGTTAGTCTCCTGTCCAGGCGCACCCCAAGGTACTTAACACTTTCAGCTTGGGGTATTGGTTGACCGTTTATTGTTACTAGAGGGCAGTTAGCCTTAAGTGTGGTGAAGGTAACGTGTACAGACTTGGACGAATTGATTTTTATGCGCCAACGTGTTCGACTGATGGGCTCAATAAAATGTGGCGTTCAATCCTATCTGAAGAGCTAATTGCTCGAAAGCACTTATCGGGAGCCACTGGACTAATAAGGAGAAAGAAACTGGTTTGTGCATACAATCAAATTTTGAAACGGTAATAAGACTAGTGACACCGCGGTGAAAGAGTAAGTGAGTTTACTTACATTGAGTTATGGTCTTGTGAAGTGGTGATAGAGGAGGAAACCGTTCTTGTCCAAACAACTCCCCGTGTGTTGTTGAATAACTTTCAACAGAATTTAAACTGCATGTCTCGCTGGTCAGAATCTCTCTAGTCGTTCCTAGAGTGTGATGCAGAATCCCGTTTAACTTAACGCAATCGGTGTTTTAGAATAATTGATGTGGAACAAAATATCAAAGCTGATAAAATGTAAATAAATTTTTCAAACACTCATTAGCCGGGTGAGACTAATTACGAAATGTAAAGTGGAAAATGTATTGGTATAACTGTTGAACACCTTTCCAAAAATATAATAGTAGATTAAAACGGTGATACTTCATTAGGTTTGTAGTTCTTATAACAATACGATTTATTAAAAGAGTATTGGATATACCATAAACATAAAATATTCAACTCAATTTACTAAATCCAGTCACATGAAAATTAATCTATTTTGAGAACTTCGTGTAATGAAGTTGCCTTGTACAGACCAGGTACGTCAGTTCGTCATACAAATCACAATACAACGCTACACATTAATCAAATTTATAATTTCTTATTTTCAATATAAAAACTCTGGCTTCTTAGAAATCACATTAGTTTTACACAGGAACGGAATTTGAGATTAAGAAATGGGTGAATTATACGATGCCGTTTTATATTTAAAAGCTCGTATTGATAGTAGCTGACGCTTCATTGACACTTCTAAATGGATTGCCTCGCACGTTTGATGCTGCCTATGTTTGACAGTCTTTTCTGACTTACGGTAAACCATAAATATTTGTTCATAACTTCTGGTTTTGAAAACGAATGTTCGCCTATGAACCGGCACTGTGAGGAACATTTTAATTACAGTGAATAGATCTGGAAAGACGAAGATAAATTAGTTGTAAAAATATACTCAAGGCCTTATATTGAGTTGGTAGGCTATATAGTTTACCCTTTGATACGGCCACCCCGTGTGAGGTCCACATTTCGCACATACGGTAGCGCCGCCCCGTATGCATCTCCATCTATATTTTGCACATTGGCCTAAACAGTTTCTGGCAGCGACAATCGACGACGTTGGAACTTGTAAACTTTAAGTAGTGTTAGTGTTTGCAATGAAGTGTTAGTAGACAGTGTTTGAATAGGAAGTGGAAGTGGCTTTCTGACAGCTGACACGGGTTCGTTTGGTTTTCTATAAGTGTTACAGGGTTAGGGAGAGACATACAGTGTTGGCGTAATTCATCATACAGATGTCCATAACTTTTGCTAGACCATGATTGTAACATGAGAAATGGCAGTTTATAAACCGATCAAAACTTCACTTCTCGTTTTTCATAAGGTGATAATAGTTACAATTATCATCCAGCCGAACTCCTAATGTCGTCTTATCTCTTACTTCAGCCTGTGTTAATAAGGTAGACCGCAGCGTTGCCAAACCGTAGAGACAGCCGTGCGCAAAGTGGTAACTGCACGTTGTTTCTACGTAAACATAATACTATTAGTTATATACAAAATACAGGACAGCTCTGATGAAGTAACTGTTGAATAAATTTATGACACAATATATGTCTTAAATATCTAAGTGACCACATACACACACCCGCACGCGTAATTATATAACAAGGACAATTAAGTTTAAAAAGAAAACGCTTAATTTTGTTGATAGTCCAAGCGCAAACTATTCCAAACAACTTTATTTTACACGGAGCTACGAGTACCCCGTAACTCATCAGACAACAGCCCTGTCTGGTTGTTTTTTTTTTACGTTTGAAAAGTAGCAAGTCGGTAAATTTTCGTGCATCTGATTGTTGAAAGAACGTCTAGTATTTAGCAGAACAGTATTTGAAGTCCTAAGTTCATTTAAGGTTTTTATCAACTTTATGACATTGAGTATTCATTGTTAGTCATGTAAATATCATGTGGTTACACGTAATCAACAATTAGTAATTCACTGTAGTGTCTGCAAGTTAATACATAAAGTTATGATTCCAAGGTGTCTTTATTTCATTCGTCAACAATATGGTTGATGGCCCGTAATAGGTATATAGACATATGGTATTCGTATCCAAAATGGATAATCGGTTCAGTCAGCCCCCAACAGCACTTCAGATGTATCATGTCTTTTTGCATTCCCTTATTGTTTTTGTAACTTTTAGTTTCAATTAATGACGTTTATTTACTTCCAGTGTATAAACTCTGAATAATTATCATCCGTTTACATTTTTCGTGATATAACGTAAGAGTACATGGGGAAAATAGACTCAACCACATGTAATATTTAAATTGAAAAATAAAGGTTATGTATAAGCACTTTGTCCTAGAAAATAAAAAGTATCGGTAGAACTAAACCAAGTCTTTAGTTATTAAATTTGAAATGATTAAAATGTTCTACCAAATTCCATGCGACCATTCGTTTGGTATACTGTAATCAGTCACATTATTTGAAAAGTGATTTGCTTCTGTCTTATAGAGAGTAGCATAAACTACACCAGGCACGTAAAAATAATGTTTGTTTTTCTTAAAACAAATATAGTTCTAGAGTTGCTAAGTCTTTCACGGCCGGCGCCAACATAGTGGAAACCTTATTTCCGGGCGGCGGTCTATTGTACAGTATATAGACCAGTAGACCGCGGCCTACCAGCCCGGCAAACAATGTTTCCAACTAAGTGTAGTTCTGCTTAATAAAGATTCTAAACATGCAGATACGGGGAAACAGGATCAGTCTACCTGCACAGTACTTGGAAAGAAAAAGCTCAGTCCATAGCTCTCTTTAATGTAATTAGTTCTTTTTATGCTTAAAATGATTCATTGCTTGTGATGAATTGCCGTTCAAAAAGTGCTGTTCCATCATTAGTGTTGATTAAAACAATTCTTGGATGGTTTTGTTTAGTTATGTAACTCTAAAAAAAATAAAACAAACCGTGTTAAGTATATCTGTCTTAATGCTAGTAATTAGTAGCCTATATTTTAGGGATAATTTTGAATTACATTACAAACTAATGTGTAACGGGGGGGGGGGGCATGGATAGGCCTGGTAGTACTGCGATACTGAGCAGTCCGTTGGTAAGACATAGCCTAAACGACATGGCAGAATGTCTGTTGCTAATAAAATGTTATTACTATACCAATTTAGGAATCTGTTTTGCATGTAAACAACAGTATTTTCATGTGTCCCCAGTTATAAACGAATCGAGGAGGGGTAGGTAGCTCTAACGTAGGTGAAGAAATTTTAGAATGTTTCCAAATCCTCTAAGTAATCTTTCGTATAAATACTGCAGGCAGTAAAGTTGGAGATAGAAGAGAAGTACACTTGCAAACTTGAAAAATTCGTACCTGAATAATTTGCTGAATATGACTGAACCTGTTTTTCTTCTGTAGGCCACTCTTCACGTGTTCAAGTATCGAAATCTCGGGTTCGTTACTGAAAGTGAACCGTTGTGGCAAAACGGAGAGAGGGTGGTATGAGCTGAGTATGAGGTATCCTACTTCTCTGATGTAGAAGCTGTATGGCTCATTTCTTATCAAGATGCCGATCTAGCCCGAACTTTGTCGGCTGTAACCGAACACTACTCACACGATTAGCACATTTTAAAGCGTTGGCTGTTTTTCATTCATTTATAATTCAGCTTACCGTGTAGTACTTAATTTTGCTTACAGTGTTAGTTATAAGAAACAGACAGGTAAGCGATCGTTGGAGATTTTCCCGTTTTAATGTAGATATTTTAATTTTTCAACTGAAAGCTGATAGCATACGTTACAGTAATTAAATTTAAATTTATAATTGTCATATAAAATATAAATCTATTTTAACCTAATTAATATTTCGATTGTTTATATTCGTAGACTATAACAACTAAATCAAACATAAATGTATTACTTCCGCAAGTATGACGAAGTCAGTAATTTGTAGTGTTTGTAGAGGAAACTATAATTTCTGTTAACAACAGATTGCTAGTGTTAAGAGTATAAAATCTCTTATGGCAGTATGGCATATTCCATTACAATTTTGTCGTTTAACGCTATCCACGATATGAAAATTAAAATAGATAAAGTAATTAGTTCGATTGTCAGAACTAATGGATCTATATGTTCCATATAGTTCCACCTATAGGCTTTATAATGTTCCTGTTCATAAGTGGACATTAGTAGTTGTTATTTGTTATATGAACCCCCACGGCTATCAGCTGTAAGCAGTTACTGCAACGGTACACAATGGATACACTATTATATTTATGTTATACATTTAATGGCCAAAATATGATAAAGTTTAATCATTGTCTTATTTGTTTCGTTATAGTATCGCTGCTAAACAAATTTAATAATAACACTGAGCTTCACTGGAATAACAATATTAACAATTTTATCATGGCTTACATACCCCCTCCCCAACCAACAAATTTTTTCACCTTTATAATATAAAATAAATGAAACATTTGTATCTAAATTGAATCTTATGTCTATTTTAAATTCGGTATTTTGTATGTATTTCAGGTCGTTTGTGGATTCTGATTAACTTATATATTCTGTGGAACTTGAAATAAAATCTAATTGAAAGGTAAGTCTACATAAACAACGCATTAAATATTAGTAATAGTACCGGCTGAGTATATGAGCATACTACTGTAGAGTACTAAACTTACGTATATCGTTTATAGTACTAACAATAGTAACAAGTGGCAACAACTTTTTGGCCTCGGTATTAACCTTAAGCCGTTCACACTCGGTGCAAATAGTTGGAACAGTTCCTCGCCTGTTGCGCAATGAAAGTGTTCACACACACAGAGTAGGTTATATAAACGTGACTCTAAGAAGGAAAGTAAGCATTATTTAATAGGTGATAAGCTCTATTATGTTGAGATCATTTGTGTTAGAGAAGGTTTATTCCTTAACATTTTATTGTTCTGTTTTTATTAATATAGACGATAAGGATTTTTGTGTAGGAAAAAATTAAAAGAAGATTTGAGAAAACGAAATATGTAAATACTTAAATCCTGGAAATTATAAAATGCTTTGCAAATTATTAGTAATAAAAAGGATTGTTTCTTCTGAAAGCTTACTTTTAGCTTTTTATAATATTTGGGGATAATTCAAAACAAAATAAAACGCTTCTTGATCTATAATACACCATCGTAATTTACCACTGCAGTCACTTTCTAGCAAGAAAAGCAGGCCTATTTGTCATCCCTTCGTTACCCGGTCTTACTAAAAGTTTCATGCTGTGGAAACTTTAGTACCAGCGCACATTACAATTAATATTAAATCAATAGCAAAGGTGAAAAGATGGAAATACTATGAAACCTTTATACAGTACATACGAAAATCATACAAACAAAAGACATACACCTAAACACCTACAAACAAAACACCTGAACACCTAACAAACACCGGAAGAGAAATAAACACCAAACACAACAATATATTTGATGCAATAATAATTTATAATTTGACAAAAAATAAAAAATACCCCCCCCCACACACAAACAAACAAACAGAAGTGAAACAGGCAAACAAAAAAATCAGACAGAGCTTTCTAAGCCCTCGAAAGCGCTCTGTAAAAGTTAAAAAGTAGCAATTTTAGAAGTGTATGGTGGAACATATGACACTTACGATTCGTAGTTGATATTATTAGTCCAGTCGCCAGAGATTTTGACTTGATAAAAAATTGGGGCAAAGCAATATTTGGTGCACGTGTTAAATAAACGTTAATAATTAATATAAAAAAATCTTTGCATGTTTACCTTTCTAGGGTTTTCTGAAAATGGTCTGGAAAAATCGTAAAGACAGATTTTCTTAAAGCACTCCGTAAATATGTACAGTTGGAAGAAATAAAAAGGTGTATATTGAAGAGCAAACAATTTCCTTCAGAAAGTCTCCTTACATATTTTTACGTTAATGGAACTGTTTTCCTGAAAATTGGTAATGATGAGCGCTGCGTTTTAAAAAGAGCGTTTGCCCCCGATCTTGCGTAATTCGCTAAATTAGCCAGGCGCGTCTATTCAAAAATATCATAACTTTCTTTAATCTAAGCGTAGCCAGTTAAATAAAGGCTAGTTTTAAAGGGGAACAGTATAGCTTTCAAAATTTGTTGATTTTTACATAAATATTTTATTTGAACATAAAGACTATAGTGTATAAATATTTACTGTAGATACAAAAAGAAGTGAAACCACAAAATTACAAGTACTATACAATAAAATTTAAAAAAATAGTAGTTCTTTACTAATTTACCTTTAAAAGAGATAAACTTTTTATTTTATAATAATGAAAAATACTTTTGAAGTTGTTATTTAAAAAAAAACACCTTTTCAAAAGTGAGTATTTCGACGTATTTTAAATTTACTCGAAAATTCAGAGTTTATCTGCCTTTATTAATCTTAAAAATAGAGATATCGAAATACAAAAAATTGTATTTGAAAGCTGCAAGTGTTCTGCATCAAAAACTATACTCATGAAAATTAAAATCATTTTCGAAATTAAAAAAAATAAATAAAAATTGTGTATACTAAAAAAAGGTGCCTCCTTTGCGTTACATACATGTATCTTTTAAGTGGGTTTATTTGAGTACTTGAAATTAACGTTACAGCTACTACAATACTAAATCTATCTATTCATGTTATTTCTCTTACCTGATTATACCTATACTCTAAAAACAAGACCCTAGAAAACAGGTAAAATTTTTAAACGGCGCGGCGTTCTATTCCCCTCGAGTGTGAACTGTAAATGTAGCTGCGCGCGCAACACCCATTGTTGTGGTGTGCCATACAAACATCTGCTATACAAGAACGGAGCAGTAACGCAGTTGATATTTCTTCAAAGGTTATAATCAAAACATTACAAATATTTTTGTTTTTATCATATAAAACAGGTAAAAAAATTGCAGTTTAAAGTTTTTATTTACACTTTTTATACATGCTAATATTTATTTATTTGTGAGCACGTGTAGTGGAGTCAAAATAAAAATCAAATGTGAATTGTTTTGGGAGTCGATTTTTTGTGTGCTAAATTGGTTAATGGGATCAAGTTGAGCTAATAGTTAAGTTTTGTGTAAAAACAACCCGTTTATTTTTTTATTAACAATTTAAGTTGCAAAATAGCGTTTTTATAAATATCTTTGGACCTAACAAGCCGATTTTAATGTGATTTTTTTCAGTATTCTATAATAAATTAAGAACATTTCTAGCCTTAATACGGAAGTCGATGTTATTATTATTGTTAATAAATAAATAAAGTGGCGATGGCGTTTATAAACAAATTGCTGTTGTTTTAACGCAAATTAATGAAAGTTGATAAAACTTGAGGGAAAGGTAACCTTTGTGGAGTACTATAAACCCCAAAAATTTCGTATTGAAATGTCGAATATTACCTCAAAAAAATCGCAATTCACAAAAAAACTTTGAGTGTTCATAAAGTACGGCAAGATTGTGGCACAAAGGTGTACGACGGCTTACATTAAAGCTTATTAAAAATACTTTCGGGTGGTTAATTAACAAAATTTTTTGGCCTTTCTGACACCATTTTTTGACCATTAAAAAAAATTAAACGTAGACATGGATAGCCTCAAAAAAAGATGAAAATGAAGAAAAAAGAAAAATCTTAAAATCTGCAGCAGCAATTATTCGAAACGATGTTAATCTGAAGAAAAGTAATACAGAATTTTATCCTCCAAGTGATAATATATTCCAAAATATTAATGAGAATATCCCAGAATCCCTTCAGTTTCTGATAGAAGAAATAATTTTAAAAAATAAAAAAGGTGATATTAGTTCATATGAAACAAAATGCACAGCAATTACTCATTCAATTATGAGTTGCATAAGACCTAGAACCTTTCTATCACCATTGCAAGTTGGTCTGTCTGTAATGTTGCACAGGAAATTTGCTTCAAAACGAATTATAGATATATTGTCGCATCTGGGAGTGTGTTCATCATACACTTTATGAGGATAGTGTATTGCTTAGTCCACGTTCTCCATTTAGATCTGGTTGTTTTGCACAATTGGCATTTGACAATTCAGATATTAACATCAATACTATAGACGGGAAAAATACTTTTCATAGTATGGGAGGTATTATGATTGTAAGTCCCAGAGATTTTTATTATAACAAAGTTCCCTTAAAACGATTGACAGTTAAGCCTACTGCAAAAGAAATTAGCAAAATTGACAAAATACCATTCTAAATTTTTGAAAATATTAATACACATGCACTCCAAAACATTGTTTTTGAAAAAGTAGATAACCCGAGTTTTAATAATATAGATTTTTCTAATGCTGACTTGCTTTGGATTTATGGAGTGACCAAACCAGGCATTACTGGCTGGAATGCCTTTATGTCCAAGCTTTTGGAAAATATGACGTATACATTATCTAGAATTGTTTGCTTGCCTTTTGTACACTCTCCTACAACTGACAAAAATACAATATACACCGTTTTAAAATACGCTGTAAAACTAGTGAAAACTTAAATCTATTTAATTGTTTTGTTACTTTCGATCAACCTTTGTATCAGAAAGCGTTTAAAATGGTCCAATCCTCACCTGATGATGATATACATAATGTAATTGTTCGACTTGGAGGATTTCATCTGCTTATGTCTTTTCTTGGTTCAATCGGTTATGTGATGGCAGGAAGCGGTTTAAAAGAAGCATTAAGCTGTTACTATGCGCCAGGAACTGTAGATAAGATGTTAGATGGCCATGCTTATGCTAGAGCAGTACGAGGCCACACATTAATTTGGATAGTTTTGTGTAAAAAGATTATTGAGGAAATGAATCTTTCAGAAGTTGAATATTCAAATATGAAATTTTTACTACAAGAATTTTTAGATGACAATCTTACTTACAAAGAAGTACAAGATCATAATTTTTTTAACATCTTAAATGGTAAATTTCTAGAAAAAATTATTGAAATTGAGGAATGCGGTAAAACTGCAAAATTATGGATACAATACATACGAATGATCTCTATTGCAAAAGCATTTGCGCGCTCTGAAAAAATGGGTAATATAAAAATTCAATTACAAGTTATTCAGCAAATGTTGCCATAGTTTTATGCGACTGGACATTTTAATTATACGAAATCAGCCTTATTATATGTACAATATATGAATCAATTTATAAAAGAATCTGAAAAACTTTTCACCTCAATGCAAAACCAAAATGTAATTCCAGAAACTACCGCTTTAAAAATTAAAGAACTTCAAAATTTTATAAATAACAGATTTTGTACTGTAAGACGAACTGAGAAATTCTGGTCAGGAACTCATACTGATATGACAATCGAACAGGACTTAATGAGAGTCATGAAAGTTGATGGTGGTATGATTGGACGGGGAGTAACTACCAGTACTGCAAATAAATGGATTTTAGCGATGCCATATACACATGATATCTGCGAAGAAGTAGAAAATTTTTGTGGTATACAATTTTCTACTTCCGATCAGCATGTAGATGCTAGAGATTCTCGAATAAAACGAGATACTGAAGATATTCTCAAAATAAAATCCTGGTTTGATTGTCACGAGACATTTCCTTATCAAGATTCAATAATGTCTATATCTACTGGCGTTACTGGCGGTAATAATATTAACTGTCATAATGCTTTTGAGGTTGGAAAAGCAGGGTTAGAAGAAATTGCTGGTACAAACTTCCATAAAGTTTCGTTTAAACGAAAAAATAGAGTACTGTCATTAAAAAGTGTTAATAGTAGTCTGAAAATTCAAGAGGAAATTGTCCCTATAGATCCAATGTTTATATTTCAACGCATTTGTGTAGCAAGAAAAAGTGACGACGAATTAAAAGATTACATGCGTTATGAACTTGCACCGTACCCAACATCTATGTTTTACGAAGGTGTATTTCGGAAAACAGATAAGTCTAAACTATATGATATGTTTGAAGTGGACCGCACTGAGATTAACCTTGAAGATTGCATTTACGTCATTGATGGTGGTATGTTACTGCATAGAGTAGTATGGTCAAAAAATGACAAGTTCAAATGTATTTTTCAAAGATACGTAAATTATGTCAAGAGACACTTTGGATCAAATGTTACTGTAGTTTTTGATGGCTATACAAACAATTCTAACAGCATCAAAGCTATGGAGCGTTATCGCCGTACCAATCAAAATTCCTCTTTAGATATTTTATTCTATGAAGATATGTGTGTCACAGTGACCCAAGAACAATTTCTTTCGAATAAAACTAATAAAACTCGATTTATTGAAATTCTAACGAGATATTTGGAAGAAGAAAGCTAACGTTAAACAAGCTGACGATGATGCAGACTTATTAATTGTGAAAACAGCCTTAGAATTATATGATAAATTATATGCACGTCAAATTGTTACTTACATTGAAATTCCCTTTAATTTGATACCCCACGTGCGGTATTTTCATATTTTCCATTTTTGACATCACCCCTCCGCCAATTCCACTAATTTATTGAGCCCAAAATTTTTAAAAACCAAAATTTTTAATAGTGCGTATATGCATGTCACATATGATATTTCATATTTTCCATTTTTTACACCCCTCCATTACAACCCATTTATTGAGCCCCAGGGCCCAAATGTATTCAATAGTACGTATATGCATGTAAAATTGTTACTTGCATTGAAATTCCCTTTAATTTGATACCCCACAGTATTTTCATATTTCATATTTTTCATTTTTGACATCCCCCCGGGCCCAAAACACCTATCTTATGTTGGTTCTCCCATTGCGTAAAAAATTTGTGCCAAGTTTGGTGGAAATCGGTCCAGTTTCATATTTTCCATTTTTGACCTCCCCCAAAACCACCCATTTATTGAGCCCCAGGGCCCAAGAATTTTCAATAGTGCTTATATGCATGAAAAATTGTTACTTGCATTGAAATTCCCTTTAATTTGATACCCTACATGCGGTATTTTCATATTTTCCATTTTTGACATCCCCCAGGGCCCAAAACACCTATCTTATGTTGGTTCTCCCGTTGCATAAAATATTTGTGCTAAGTTTTGTTGAAATCGGTCCAGTGGTTTAGTAGGAGGTGTGAAATATAAATACACACAATGACTTTTATGTATATTAAGATACACATATTTAATAATATTATTCAACAGAGGAAGATTTGTTAAAATTGACCATTCCGTCTATCGATTTAATACTCCTAACGATGAAATAATAACAAAATCGTTATTTTGATTTTATTACTATTAATATTTGAACTATTTTAAACAAAAAGAATGAAGACTTTATCATGATCCAATGGTTTATTTAGTAGTAAGAAAAGAAATTCACGGAATGTAAACGTTTTTATCGATTTTACCGCGCGCTGCCCTTAAATAAGGTTTTTTTTTAAAGCCTGACCTTATAAACATGCAAAGATGATTTTAAACCGATATTTAGACCTTTTTCAATAACTATACCAAATATCACTTTGCCTCAATTTTTTACGAAATTTTACCATTATTTTTACTCTGGCGACTGGACTATATAGCGAGTTCAGTGGAATGTTCAGTCTTAAATTTGCTTCTACTTTTCCATTTGCAGTATGCATGTGGTATTGTAATCTACTTCGCATTTGAACATTATACGATATATTGAGAATAAATATTTGGGAAAAACGATTTTAAAATAGTATCTACTTGTAAGAATGTTTATTTCATTCTTTAGATTATCGACAGGGAATTGTTGAATCTCTTCTGTATAGTTATGTAATCACACCAGGCCTACTTTGCAATTAAAAAGTTACAAAGTATTTAATTCTCAACTGTTAATATACAATAAATACTGGCATACAACCAAAAATAAATTTTATAAACATGCCATTCAGTTTTGGAGTGTCATAAAAAGTGTATAAAGTTTTCTGAAAGAATCTTAAAGTGTTGATGTTGTCAGGACACTGTTGAAACGATTTAACAACGACAATCACAATAGAAGATTGAAGATATTCGAGCGCTTCAGTGACATTGTAAAAGTATAATGAGCTATTTAGCTAGACATCAAATTCTAGAATGGCGATCAGCGATCTTTTTTATGTTAAATTTAAGGTTAAAAATAAATTAATGATTGGTATTTGAGACCAGAATTAATGGAAAATATAGCTTGGTATGTCTGTTCAAAGAACTATTTTAAGAAATAATTGGAGTTTTCAAATTAGTTGCTCTAAAATATGGAATTCTATGTGTTATAAACAGACTATTCGTTAAAGCATTCAGAGTTGCTGAATAGCCAGAGTAGAAATCAATATTCACCTTCATCACAAAAGCCTGTCTCACGCAATGATGATTAAGATACGATAGGCTATAGTCTGTTTTGTATATGTTTTGAGTATATATAAACATAGTTTAACACCAATTTTACGGTATCACGGACAAATAGATTAGCTGGGCAATGAAACGCAAATTTGATACGTTGATACATTGATTTGCATATTCCGACTACATCGTATAAGTTATAGGGACAACAAAAGCTAATCCGGGTTGACGTACGTCGTCAGATAATTGCTATTACAGGGATCGAATACTTGACGTGTATAACATCAACCGTCATACTTATATGTTCCTTTTATTCTTAACTATTTCCATTTTTTGTATACCCTACACGTGTTATACAAAAGAAAATAAAAGCTTTCTAAAGGTTTTAAAGAAGATTCAGTTATACAGTCATCTTTAACATTTGTGGATAGCTATAACTTTTACATTTGTGGATCTGAATAACAGTAATTGATTAGTGTTGATCATCGATAAGGTAATAACAGATGAACAGTGTCACTCTTCATGTGAAGTTGGCGTATTACAAATGCGCAGAAAATGAAATATTACGCGAAATTACTCAGCGTTTACAACAGTACCGTACAACTGGAAAACAGATATGTAGAACGAGCTTTAGAAACTAACGACAAAAATTCCAGTACCGTCTAAGTTTAGCTACCATAAAGAATTGAGGAGTTTTTAGTCAAATCTATGACAACTTCAGTACGGTCTAAGTTTAGCTACCATAAAGAATTGAGGAGTTTTTAGTCATATCTATGACAACTTCAGAACGGTCTAAGTTTAGCTACAATAAAGAATTGAGGAGTTTTTAGTCATATCTATGACAACTCCAGTACGGTCTAAGTTTAGCTACCATAAGGAATTGAGGAGAATTTAGTCACATCTACGTCAACTCGTTTCTATGTAGCTAAGTATCCTTACGAAGCGTTACTATGGATAGCGTTGAATGTTGAGTACGGTATCAATTATTATTTGAAATTTTCGGTAATTGCGATCATACTGTATTCAACTTGAACTTCAATTAATAACGGTTTATTACGTTTTTCGCCACCATTTCCTTCATAAGAACGAAGTAAATATTTTCATAATTTTGTTTGTTTGTTACCATAATGCCTATACTAGTACGGCTTTGTTAGACATTGCATACACGTATGCTGTCTTTTTAGGTGTATGCATTCACGTATTAGGTCTATGATACTATGTTGGATTGCACACATTGGGCAGACTTGAAATCTGATAAATGAATACATTTGTAAGAATGTCAAACTATTACGCCAATTATTACTGTGTTGTTACCGTATGTCCCTTCTAACTGGTCAGTACTTACACCACTAAGGTTTACCGATGTACAATGCGTCAAAAGTTCATCAGTTCTGAGAGTACTTCCTCGAGCTGCTTTGACATATGAGATGTGTTCAAAAAAAGACCGAACTTGTTGAATGACACACTAATCTGCAGAAACAACGCGCTGTGACTTTGAGCGCGCCTAGTTTTTGACAACTAACTCCAATTTATTCTGTTTCGCTATAAGCAATAGTCATTGACCTATATCAGGTTGAGTAAGGACATGCGCAAAGTCGGATTAGTGACAAAGTGATTAAGAAAGACCTCGAAGAACAATGCGTGCCTGTGAAACTTTGTTGCAACACTAGGTGGAGGCCTGCAAGAGCTGAACGATTATTTGAAGCATTTTTAAGAGGGTGAAAACATTGGTCGGTGCAGGTTAAAGCGATGTCGAAGTGTCAAAGATAATGGCAAGAGAGTTCGTGATGTGATAATTGTAAATCATCGTTTAACTGCCGATACATAGTGGGCATCAATATAAGATCGTAAAATTAAATGTTTATAATATAATTATACCACTACAGACTCGGAACACAAAGCTTTTTACTGGTAAAAACGTAAACGTTTTACATTGTAGCCTGAACCAGTTTTCGCTTATTATAAGTTTCGTCAGAGGCTGCCACTGGGAGCGCTGTCCGTCTTGTTCTAGGCGACGGTGTCGACTTTTGAAGGATCGATGTTGTGTGTGTGGGGTGTGATATGTTCGAATAATGCGTGTGATTTGAATTGTGTCTGTTCGTTTTTATGTGTTTTTCTGCGTTTGTATATTTCCAGTTGTTCAAGCGTGTCTAGTTTTAGGCTTCTTGTGTGTACGTGTAGAATATCCATGTTGTTGTCGATGTTTGTGTATGTGTGGTTTGCTTCAATGAGGTGGTTTGCAAAGGTGGATTCGGTAATGGGGTGTAGCTTAAATGCACTGAACGTATTATCTGCGTTTGTTGACTGACGATCAGAAAGACCAGTTTTGAAATCGGTCAGCAATTACGTAACAATGGCAATTTCTCTATGAAGATTTTAGGAAGTTAGCAATAAACTTTTATACACAAACGTCATGTAAAGTCTTCATTCTCACTTCGTTATAAACCCGACGGACTGTGTGTGCACGTGCCCATTACAGCGTATACAGTATATCTCAATATTAATGCTGAGACACAGCATAACAGAATAACACGGTAGCTTGTTGTCAAAAACTGTCACTAGTAGCAATCATGGAAGTATGATGATAGCAAAAAAAACGTGTTCGAGATAATTGCAGATTCTGATTGTACTACCCTCAAAACACACAAAAAAAGTCATTTTTCGAAAAGTGTCTGTGTGTCTGTCTGTCTGTCTATGTGTCTATCTGTCTATAGATTTTTTCTATGGCAAACGATAACACCCGCAAATTCAAACAGAATCAAATAATATTTTGCATACAGCCCTGAATTGTAGAGTTATCAAGACCTATTGTTTTTGGTGAAGATCGGTTAAGGGAAAGGGGTAGTTTACCTGCAACATTTTATGTTTTAACAAGGGTAATTTTTTTCTATGACGAATGATAACTGCCGTACATTCAAACAGAATGAAATAATTTTTTGCATACCTTCCTGAATTATAGAGAACTCAAGGTCTGTTATTTTGGTGAAGATCGGTTAAGAGAAAAGGGTAGTTTACCGGCAACGTTTTATGTTTTAACATGGGTAATTTTTTCTATGACGAATGATAACTGCCGTAAATTCAATCAGAATCAAATAATGTTTTGCATACCTTCCTGAGATATAGAGAACTCAATGTCTGTTGATTTTGGTGAAGATCAGTTAAGGGAAAGGAGTAGTTTACCTGCAACGTTTTTTGTTTTAACAAGGGTATTTTCTATGGCAAACGATAACAGCCGCAAATTCAAATAGAAACAAATAATTTTTTGCATACAGCTCTGAATTGTAGAGTTATCATGACCTATTGTTTTTGGTGAAGATCGGTTAAGGGAAAGGGGTAGTTTACCTGCAACATTTTATGTTTTAACAAGGGTAATTTTTTTATGACGAACGATAACTGCCGCACATTCAAACAGAATCAAATAATGTTTTGCATGCATCCCTGAATTGTAGAGGACTGAAGGCCTATTGATTTTGGTGAAGATCGGGTAAGAGAAAGGGGTAGTTTACCTGCAACGTTTTATGATAAGTACCGGTAAAACTAACTTAGGATGTGATAGGCCAACTGAAGCCTAGAACTAAACATTGTATTTTTGTCAGTTTAAGATGTTTATTATGTTAAGAATTGTTATAAATGAACTTTATACGTATCCTAGTTAATGTAAATAACAATCATTCAATCAGTAATTAGTTATAAGACATAAGTTTATCAAAATATTGTATCGACTAATCGACTCTTAGTTTAGCCAATCAGGCGTCTATATTTGAATAACGTTACCCACAGTCCCAAGCGCGAGGTATGCCGAAAAGCTTTTACCGTTAACTGACTTTTATTAAAGTTCTGAAGCGATAAGGTTGATAGAATCTGCCGATCGAATTACTCGTTAATTAAAAGTTTATAAAGTTTATTCCAGTGCTCATACAATTGCAAGGTGTATAATAATTTGCAATTCAGTGAATTTAAGGCAAGTATAGGCCCTAATGCAATATTAATTACTTACTTATGTTAGCATAATATCCAGCAATGCACTTTGAACTAATTACACATTTGTTAATAATTACACCATTACACTATCACCAAGACATTATTCAAATAATCACTATTATTGTTAAATTGTGAATTAAATATAAGCATAGGTTAAAGATGATTACTTTTTCATAAAATGGTAACCTCAAAATGTCGAACATTTTCAGACGAGATTTATTGTTTTAGATTAAGAACATATGGTTAATAGATGTAACTACTCTCCTATTCTGAGAATTTGTAATTGTAATTAACCTATTTTAATTCGTAATTTCCAAAATAAATATAATTCCTTTAAAATTGGTTTAACGTCCTTGTTATATGAATATTACTTAATATGATCACATTATGTTATCACAATTAATCTGTTCTTTAAAATAAGTCCTCACAAGACATGTGTGAGTTTAATAATAAGAAAGTTAATTCCTTACTTATGACTATTATATTTTTCTTATATTTTTACATGATTAATTACTAAAATTGACCAAATGATGATTACATTTCATCATATGGTTCCTTTGAAGTTCATTTATGATAATAATTAGTACAATGATTGTCTAAGATTAATAAAATTACTATATTTGACCCATGCTTTCTATGGCCTAGAGCATTGTCAGTTAGATTTACTTTATTTATTGACATAATTTGTCCTGTTCACTTTTTTACAGTGATATAGATATTCTAAGATGTCCATTACAACTTCTGGACCGCTTGGTTTTCATTAGAATACAATTATTCGTTTGTTTTTAATGTAACATTTATTGTTCATAGTCTTAGTATGCCATGTCATTTTGATTTAATTCTGAATTAATGATATACTGTACCCATCTTTATGTGGTTCTTTTAAGTCTAAATTGTCTTTACAGTGTACAGGTTGTTTTGCAATGGTTGTTCTTTTATAATTACATGTGATATTGATAATAATTCACCAATACTTCTTGCAGCTAGTGTGGTCAGTTACCTCAGTTTTTCTTAATTCTGGTTAAATTAGTTTTTCATAATAATCATTGTATACTATAATAGTGGTAATACATATTATATTGCACATTTATGACATTGTTCTTCACTGGTTTATATTATTATAGAAATTCTGAGCGTGTTTAATGTGTACACTTTTCTGTCCAAATTCAGCCTGTGTATTTGCATTAAACACCACACATACCACTTTTAATTAATAAAATTGTATCACTAGGTTCGTCTTTACAATGTCTTCTATCATTATTTTATAACTTACACTAGTTTACATCGTTTTGGTCTTATTGTATGCTAATTACAAGCTGATTTATAACCAAGTTGAGGTTACCTGGGACCTCCTGTTAGACAGCAATGGTCTATGTTTTGGCTAACTGGTTTCAATGTTTTACAGGTTATTATGTGACACTTTTACACTTGTTTATATGTGTACTACTTTATCGGCAACAAAGTAGTAGTTTGTTGTTAAAATTCCTTCCCGGGCTGTTTGGCCGTAGTCCAATGTTTTCTGCAAAACCAGACGTTTCGTCAGTGCCGTTGACTGCCATCATCAGTGAAAATCGAGTGCGATAACGTGTGGTGGTATACGTTAGTGACCACAGTACTGTGGTTAAGGCTGAAGCAATAAGTGGAAAGAAGTAGTTTCTATGGTAACATTTCATTTCGTAAATGATTTTAAATATAAATCTTAGAACATGGAAGTCATGTATGGTTCTCCATACCGATATTTTACTTCCATGTTCCTTAATGGAAGTATGGTGATGGCAAAAAAAAATCGTGTTCAAGATTATTGCAGATTCTGATTGTACTACACTCAAAACATGAAAAAAGTCATTTTTCGAAAAATGTGTGTGTGTGTAGATTCTTTTATGGCAAACGATAGCCGCAAATTCAAACAGAATCAAATACTTTTTTGCATACAGCCCTGATTTGTAGAGTACTCGAGACCTATTGTTTTTGGTAAAGATCGGTTAAGGGAAAGGGGTAGTTTACCACCAACGTTTTTTTTTTAATCAAGGGTAATTTGTTTCTATGGCAAACAATAACAACCGCAAATTCAAACACAATCAAATAATATTTTGTATACAGCCCTGAATTGTAGAGTTCTCAAGACCTATTGTTTTTGGTGTAGATCGGTTAAGGGAAAGGGGTAGTTTACCAGCAACGTTTTTTGTTTTAACAAGGGTATTATTTATGGCAAACGATAACAGCCGCATATTCAAACAGAATCAAATAATTATTTCCATACTACCCTCAATTGTAGGGATCTCATTGTCTGTTGATTTTGGTGAAGCTCAGTTAAGGGTAAGGGGTAGTTTACCTGCAACATTTTATGTTTTAACAACGGTAATTTTTTCTATGACGAACGATAACTGCTGCACATTCAAACAGAATCAAATATTTTTTTGCATACGTTTCTCAATTGTAAAAGACTGAAGGCCTGTTGGTTTTGGTGAAGATCGGTTAAGGGGAAGGGGTATTTTACCTGCAACGTTTTATATTTTAACAAGGGTATTTTCTATGGCAAACGATAAGAGCCGCAAATTCAAACAGAATCAAATAATTTTTTGCATACAGCCCTGAATTATAGAGTACTCAAGACCTATTGTTTTTGGTGAAGATCGGTTAAGGGAAAGGGGTAGTTTACCTGCCACCTTTAATGTTTTAACAAGAGTAATTGTTTCTATGACGAACGATAACTGCTGCACATTCAAACAGAATCAAATAATATTTTGCATGCATCCCTGAATTGTAGAGTACTCAAGACCTATTGATTTTGGTGAAGATCAGTTAAGAGAAAGGGGTAGTTTACCTGCAACGTTTTATGTGATAAGGTTAATGTTTCTATGACGAACGATAACTGCCGTAAATTCAAACATAATCAAATACGGTTTTGCATACATCCCTAAATTTTAAAGATCTCAAGGATGTTGATTTTTGCGAAGATCGGTTATGGGAAAGGGGTAGTTTACCTGCAACGTTTTATGTTGTAACAAGGTTAATTTTTTCTATGGCGAACGATAACTGCCGTAAATTCAAACAGAATCAAATAATTTTTTACATATGTGCCTGAGTTGTAGAAAACTCAAGGCCTGTTGATTTTGGTGAAAATCGGTTACGAGGAAAGGGCAGTTTACCAGAAACATTTTTTGTTGTAACAAGAGTAAAGTACTTAATTTTGAATAAATAAAGTATCCTGATAAGAAGATCTTAATAATCCAGTGTAGAAACGAAGATGAAATATCTATAAATGAAGAGGCTAGTTGAACGGGTTGGGGGTAATTTTCTATAAATGAAAATTAAAGTTGAAGGGGAGGGGATAATTTTTATATGTGTACTAGCCTACGTTATCGGCAACAAAGTAGTAGTTTGTTATTAAAATTCCTTCCCGGGCTGTTTGGCCGTAGTCCAATGTTTTCTGCAAAACCAGACGTTTCGGCAGTGCCGTCGACTGCCATCATCAGTGAAAATCGAGTGCGATAACGTGTGGTGGTATACGTTAGTGACCACAGTACTGTGGTTAAGGCTGAAGCAATAAGTGGAAAGAAGTAGTTTCTATGGAAACATTTCATTTCGTAAATGATTTTAAATATAAATCTTAGAACATGGAAGTCATGTATGGTTCTCCATACCGACATTTTTAACATACCTCATACTTTTATGTGTAATCTATGATGATGTACTCGCATGAGCAATCTAACTGAAATAAGTTATTACCATTCCGTTTTCATAAGTTAATGTACTTCACTGCCAACTGGTTCTTGCTTGGGTCCGCGGTACAATCTATGCGTAGGGCTATACATAAGTGTCCGCGTGGGTGTGTGTTTATTCTCTCTGCATTCTCTGCAACACCAAAATTAAGTTCTGTTTATTGCTACTGGTTATCAGCTGTCTGTTTCTGATAATAGCAAATGTGTCATTTATAGGACCCGCTCGAATATATTTGAAACAGACGCGACGCTCGGCTGCACGCTTTTAACATTGACAGAAGCTTTTAAACAGAATTTCTGTAAATTTAATTTGCATTGCCCACCATCGCATTCTTTGTCGTATACGTCCCAAGGTTGTGGTTTGATAGTCTTGTGCCAAAATGTCTTGTCGTCAGAGCAGTTTCCCAGTAACTGCCTAAGTATGTGACTCACACAGATGGAATAATTACTTCTATTACTGACAAAAACATTATTATTCAGCGACTTTAGAAATCTGGCACAGATCGATAAACATACGTGTGTAGTGAAGAGCTGCGTTGTATTATTAATAACTGTGAATATTAAATCGTTAGAAATAGTAACAAACTACTGGACATTGGAGTTATTTTGACAAAAATATATTTGGGAAGTAACATTCCATGAGTAATACATATAGCCATGGGCATGAGTAATAATATGTATGCATATAGGCCTACTATATTTCAATAGTATTTATGTCCATGTTTCATGTCCAGGTTGCTGTAGTACGTCTGTTCGTGAAATTAATGGATTGAATTGTAAAAACCGAACTAATGGCACGTGCGTGCAAACGTGTGTGTGGTAATGACGGAGGGAATTAGTGTGTTACGTGCTGTTGTTGCGTGTTACGTAATAGACTGGGCCGTCCGACTCCTACGCTTTGACGATTGACCAGTTCTCCCACCGGTTCTACAAGTCATTACCATGTACAGTATCGAACGCTTCCTCTGTCACTTCCTTCTCTCTTATATCTTCCAACATTTTTTGTTCTTCTTTATCTCTCGCAGACCTTTGTGTATGTGTAAGACAGAGTCTCTTTCTTTCTCTGTTTACTTTCTCTCTATTTTGTATCTCGTTATTCCTACTTGTTTTGTTAAGGTGTTACGTAATAAATTCAACTATTTCTTTATAACAGTACTAGTGAAAAAATAAAAAAAATGATTTTCATATTTTTAATTTTGACAAGTGACGGATTGTACATATTATTATTTTTATTTCATAAAGCCGTTTCAATACGGGAAACATTATCTGCGTCGTCGTCTTGGAGATTAGTTGTAGGCCTATAGCAAAATCTACTCCAGTTCCACAAATAACGCCAAAATTTCCGCGACCTCCCGTGTCCCGTCTACCTACAAAACAATAAAAACCTTGCTTTGACATTCCTACAGGGAATTGTCGCTTTTATCTGTACACAAAAATACACAAAGTAAGTAGTCAATACGGTTGAATTTCAAAACTGTAATATACTCTACATTACTTAAGTCAAAAAATATAATGCGTATTAAATTCATTCTGCACAACACTTACATACCTGAAAAAAGGCAGCTTAGAGATTTCAGAAATAGATAATGTAGTTTCCAGTCTTTGATCTTGAGTGGCCTCTAGAGGTTCGTTGTAGAATTACCATCGCCACGTTAGATCACGTGGAACTGGTTCAGCTACCATTTTAAACGTAGATTTGCTATGTATGTTGTTTGTGGAATAAAAACAAGGGAGTAGTGTTAATTTGTTAGAACGTGTGATTTTTTGTGATTATTAGGTAAATGAACTGGGCCTGTATAGATACCTGTTTGTTTTTGAACGAGAATCCTTGGATGGAACAAGGCGTAGGAAGTTTTGAATAGTGTAGGCCTAAAGTAAAAAACATGAAGAGGATACTGTACTTTACTTTCCTCATCTGTGAAAGTCCGAGGACATCATTATGATTCCGAAACCCAAAAAGCCGCCAACGCTTCCTGGAAGGTGCCGTCCGATATCGTTCTTGTCAACAAACTCGAAGGTATTCGAGCGACTCTTGTTTGGTAAGTATCTGACCTTTGTGGATGACACCATCCGCGAGGAGCAGTTCGGGTTTCGGCAGGGGCACTCGACTACTCTTCAGCGAGTGAGGATCGTTACCCAGCTTGCAGACGCCACCATAGGCATCAGTCCACAAGGTATGTTTTGTTGGACGTGAGCAAATCCTTCCACAAAGTCTGACACGAAGCCCTGCTCTACAGACTACTCTATACACCAGTACCACCATCTACTGCGGATCTCATACATTAGTATTAACTGACTGAACCTTCAGGATGAACATCGATAGGACATTTCTCGGGTTCGCCCTGTCATCAAAGGCGTTCCTTAAGGGTATATCCTCTGCCCGTTCTGTACCTCGCGTACATCCTGAGTTCTATCGTTGGGTGGGAGTATATCCCGAAGTCTCGTAGTCCCTCTTCGCTGACACGATGTTCGCTTATAGCTCCCTGCCCCCACGACAGTCGATATCCTTCCACCAATGATGCAACGCCAGGTGACATTCTTCCGCAGTGATTACGGAAGTGATGCATATCGACCAACACGGGCAAGTCTGAAGTGGATCTGTTTTATGCGTTAGCCCATTTCCGCTTGGAAATCCAGTGGACCGAATCGGTGAAGTACCTGGACGTTCAGCAAGACCAGCATATCAGTTTCAACGAGCACGTGACTAATACATCTGGGTGTGACGACTGATCGTTCCAGCTGATGCCTTATGGCGGCCGCGCCTAACGCTCACTCCAGTACGGTTCTAATCTCCGGCGGGTGAATTCTTAAGTGAGCCACATATTTTCATCCCAGTCGTAGAGTCAGGCCGGAGCAATCCAAACACGCCAAGTCCTTGCTTGCAGCTCTCATTGTGCAAAGACGACCCGCATCCTTAATACCAATGGAAACGCAAGACGACGCTCCACCATAAGAAAATGACGTCACACCCACTAAGGTCCTCTGCGCAACTTCTGACTGCCTGTCAATGTGAAGATACATCATTAACGTCATCAGGTAGCCTACACCTACCGCAAACAGAAACAATAACTGACCCTCAAATGTTGAGCCCGCAGCAAGTCATTATTCATGATTTCACGAAACAAAACGGCCTGCTTTTGATTTCAACCTGCTTGGTATACTTTATTACTGAATGTGCGACATTTTGCTATAAGTTTAATATATGAATTTTAACAGCGGATACAGGGATAAACATTTCTACCAATTAGAGAACTCTTGGTTATCAAAACTTTCGTAAATAATATGAGAGACAAGACAAATACAAATAACAATGACTTACTGAATTATTTGTCGTACAAAATTCTAACTTCGAATTTTCTTTCGGTTTATCACAGTTATAAGTAATTTCGTAGTTATAACAGAAGTATGACTTTCGTCTGCTAGTTAGACGTTTGTATCGCTTGCATATTTCACAGGTCAAAGTTGCATCATCAGAGATCAGAGACGACAAAAGAATTAAAGCCTAATGTGTGTGTGTGTTTTGTTTCACACATTTCCACTGCAATATCTTTCATCGTTCTTGAAATAGCCCTTTATTATGTAACCCCTCTTTAAGTATTGTATTGACTTATAAAAATTTTTTTTTTTTTTTAAGAGGGGCCACAAGATAATTAAAACTAGGCCAAGCCTAGAGAAGCCAAAAATGCGCTGGATCCAGTGAGACGGGACTTGCAATTAAAACTCACAAAATTAACAACCAATAAATTTTTATTATAAACAAACTTTAAATCTCTATCTCCCAACAAAATCATTGTATTCTCCTTTAAAATATTTTTGCTTGAAAAATAAATATAAAATTTAAATGAAATGAATCTAAAATTTTCTTTTCCAATCGGGGTTACTTTTCCCCACTTAGCCCTATACCTAACCCCCAAAAATACACATGAATATACAATACATATAATGGACATATAAAGAAATATGTCTACAATATACAACACATACACACGTTCCACATCACAGGACAATTACAACTTTCAACATTAAAATCTTGCCACACCTCTTTCACCCCAGGAGGTACATAATTTACAATTCATAAATATTATTGCACGCAACACCTATTGCAAGGTCTTAATACCTAATAACCCATAGATATATGTGTGTAACACCAGTGCCCCCAGGGCATACTAAAATTCAGGGGTTGGCATAATGCCTGATACTACTATAAAGTGCTCCCACACTGAGCACTTAGACTTGGAGTAAATATAATTATAATTCAGTAAAAATACAAGTGACCATAATAAATTAAAAAGAATTTAAGCATGATAAATTTTGTGAAATATTAAAAACAGTAATGTGTCATGATGCTTTATAACCTTTAAGAATTAATTTGACCCAAAGGCCGACATGTTCCTAGGCAAGATCGTGCATAACTAAACCTGTCCCAGGAGCATGTTCAAGTCTGCATGAAAATCCGCCTATACAGGATTAAACTGGGGACCCGACTGAAACTAACAAAAGAAACTCCTATCCATTATAGGACCCAAACTGAATATAAATATGTGAATTAATGAATCAATAGAAAACTAAATTTTAACCTGTGAAATTACATGATGAATGATAGAATTACTAGCACTAAGGTAACCCTTTTACTGAAAACTAGAAATAAATTTACATGCCTGAATGGTAATCAGCCACAGATACATGCCAACCTCTGAGCTCACATTTAATATAAACAGTGTTACAAAATGTACAAAAGATCCCCCCCCCAAGTCCGCGCACTATTCTGTCCCGTTAACCGAGGACCCAATTAAAAGGTGTAAAGTTTAAAGTCATTGTATGGTGTGTAGCTATATGCCCACGAGTTCTAGTGGGTTACATTCCCTTGTGTGAAAAGTAATATTGGGTTGGTGTCACCTGATTTATTCCTTGGTGTGAAGTTTGACGTCCTGGTCTACAGCATTTTAGTGTGGGTGTAGCCTGTCCTCGCTGTTCTCCGGTAGATGAAGTTGAGAGTCTTAGATGTCCATTTGTTCAGGTTGGGGCTGTTCCTCGACGTGAAGCGAGGGACCCGCAGATCTGTTTTAATCTAGCCTGCCATAGATGGTAGATGGTACAATTAAAAAAACTTCCCTGTCGGAGAGCGAGGCGTGGTGTTTGGTTCAACCAGCAATTCAGACAAGATTCGAAACGTTTATTCTGGCCTTTTTTTCAACTCGCGATCAGCAGCGACCGCCAGGGTGCAGCACCAATCAGACGCAGTATTATTACCCCTGCTGTAGATTGTGTGCGTATTTCTGTTAAACACAGTACGGCAGAACTCTCACCGCTAAATGCCGAAACCTATTTTTCTTTAGCGAATTCGTTAAATGCAGCATAAGATTTTTGTTTTATTCGCGCCGATTATTCAATCGGCACAATTATTATTATTATATTGATATTAAACTACTACCTAAAAACAGAAATAGAACAAGAAAATTCACGATACAAATCGAAAGTACAGAAAAATCACTTACTTAGACTTAACAATAAAAATAATTAATAATAAAATTAACTGTTGTATTTACAGAAAGAAATATTATCTACCCCAGTTTCAGCAAATAACAGCATTTCCACAACTAACATAAATATGCAAATTTTTAATAACTGTTATAGACCTACTCTTTCCGTTCTTAGTTCAACCCAGATGGAAACAAACAGGCATGATACCTCTGAATCGCACTTTGCTGCTTCGCAATTAGAGGCGTGACACATTCACAGAAACAGTACAGAGTACTGCTCTGTCTTTAAACAGAAATTGATATTTTTTAAACAGAAAGTTGATACTTTGTAAACAGAAGTAAACTGTGAAAATTTTGCATTACTAACCAAAATAAAATTTATTTTGCGACTGTGACAGAGCAACGGTGAAATATTTTATAACGCCAGTTAGAGGCTTGTTCATTTTTGTTTAACGTAACAAAATTAAAAAAGCTATGATAATAGCCAAACCTTATCTTCATTGATTACATACTCAACAAAATGCAGTTGTCTGCAGTTATTCCACTTACCACCTTCTTTATCAATTGTTGATATCAGGCAACTCATATGTTGTATTGGGACGTAGGCAATATATCTTTTCAGCAGGCTCCAAATTAATTCAATAGGATTGACAATACAGTGGTAAGGCGGAAGTCTTTGAACGGCATTCCCCGACTTTTCTGCAGTGTCATCTGTTACGAACTTTTTAAACGTGTGTACATTTTGTTTCACTAACTCTAAAACTTCAGTTTTTACGTAACTTTCTTCAGAACGCACGTTTTAAAAATTAATACCAGCTTTTTGCCAAGCACCATTCGGAATACATTCAGTCATCACGAAAATCATAAACTCGATTCGTAATGTTTTCATAATTAAAAAATGACTAAATATTTTAATAAAATTCCACTTATCTCAGTAATACCAAATGGTCGACAATTCTCACATGACTACACATTTTGCGCAGGCGCGTACACATTACTGTACGAAGAGTGTTAACACCCTTGTCTAGTAGCGTTTCAAATGTGCCACGCGTTCTTGTTTACATCAGGAATGAACTAAGAACTGAAAGAGTATAGGTATACATGATATAGAATGTCCTAAATCCAATAAACTATAAGTAGGCGAGACAGAAAGATCGTTTATTTATCGTTTACCTTGAACACAATAACGCTTTTCTCAAGCCACTAACAATAAATAAAAGCAACCTAGCAATCTACAACAGACTAATTCCTGAACAGACACGAATAAACACCAAACGTAACATTATACTTGTTGCAACAATAAATTATCAATACCAATCCACTACCAGACACACACACAAAACAGAAGTGATCCAGAGAAGCAAGAAAAGCAAGCAATTGTGTAATACTACATGCTAAGTTTTCCTTACTTCAATAACAATGTTTTTATATACTTAAACTAGTAATTACAAATACGTATTGCATAACATATTTCATAATGCTTTTGTGTGAATATTTGATTAATTACAATAAATTAACTTATTATATTTCAATAGCACTAATAAATGTTTTGAATTCTTTCAGATGTTTCTTTATAATATCTTCTTTTGTAGGTGGCCAAGATCCTGATTTTGTGTGTGTGTGTGTGTGTGTGTGTGTGTGTGTGTGTGTGTGTGTGTGTGTGTGTGTGTGTGTGTGTGTGTGTGTGTGTGTGTGTGTGTGTGTGTGTGTGTGTGAGTGTGAGTGAGAGGGAGAGAGAGAGAGAGAGAGAGAGAGAGAGAGAGAGAGAGAGAGAGAGAGAGAGAGAGAGAGAGAGAGAGAGAGAGAGAGAGAGTGTGTGTGTGTGTGTTAAAGTTTTTCGTTTGTAAAGTCATTTCCGATTTGTGTTAAAAACGGTTTTATATTTACCTTTCCGAACCGTCTCTTTATTTTCTGAAAAGAGATGTCCACGAACTTTTACAAATCATAAACTCCTTTATTTTACTCTCCATATTCTCTTGATTGCAATCGCGACTCCACAGCCATGATTGTCTGTTCAATATGGTACGAGCCTCGTACATGCCTTAACAAATTTCTATTATGTATTGCTTACGGAACCATTTCTACGCATTCCGTTTATTCTACTATTCTTTCTCTTGCCAAATCACCTTCATATATATTGTAAACTTACTTGAAATATAATTAGGTACTGTTCTGTAGACTGCAGGTAGTTTTCACGTCTTCGAACAGAAGCTGTTCACAACAGGATCTCATTGATGTCTTAGCTCTAATGAACTCAGTAGATTCCTAGGCAGTTTCTGTTGTTAATCAAATTTAAAATAATTTTTCTTTAAGTTACCAAAAGCTTCTAGTTATTAGTAAACGCCAAATTTGTTCCAGAGTAAACTCACAATGCTTTTCAGTCAGTTAAGGAGAACTTCATTAGTACGTGATCTACATATATTAATTCTTAGAAAATACACGAGCTTTTCTTATAAAATTGTCTCAAAGATGATCACTATCAACTAATTTACTGAGTACTGTATTGTATTTACTCATTTAGCAGACAAATAATTGTGTAATTCATTACATGTCATCTTTCTCCGTCAGATGAACAGTCTATTTCATATATTGTCTCTTGTGCCATTAATACCTAACATGTCGTCATGTGTGTAATACAGTTCTTCAACAGCTTGAATTGAAAAAAACACGCCTCCCCCCGCTGTGTGGGGGTCTAGTGGTGCATTGGAAATATCGTGCATGCTAATATGTTTCACCCTCTCCCCCCAAAAGCCTACGTATCAAAATTGCATGTTCGTCTCAGACTAAACACAAGAACTAAGAACACGAGTAGTCTTAAGTTGCCTACACTAAGGCACTGGAAATCAAATTGTCTCAGAGTTATGGATGTCTTGCTAAATGCCTGTCTAATGTCATGTGTGACAAGTGCCGTTTTGAGGAACAACATAAGATGGTGGGTGTCGGACTTTGGTAAAAAAATAGCGATTAGAATGAGCCTCTTTTGTGATTTAATTCGTGAAAACAGAATTTTTAAGTACATATTTAAGTAGTGTGTTTTAGGAAATGTTCACTTTTACTAAAACTACAAATTATTTAAACAAGCTCCCAGGAAAAATATTTCTCTGTGTTAATTGTGTTCCCAACAAAGTGACAAACCTAAAACCGGCGATCGCTCTTAACCTGTGGCTTGTAGGATACTGCGTAACCAACCGTTCGTTTGGGCAAATTGAAATTGCACTTCTCATACTGGGTGAGTACAGTGCACAGTCGTGGCTGACATGCAATAACATTTGCCCTTGTAACGTCATTAGGAGAGTTATACAAACGCAATTAGCTGTGTACACTAACTTAACTATGCATACGTTTGTGCCAGTCACACACACATGCACTAACTCTCCAAGCCAACAACGTTACCATAAACATAACATTATTTTACAATTTTTCACCTAACAACATCCTCACTATATAATCCCTCAAGTTTTATTTCACACGACAAAAATTAATAATAACTATTATTTTCGTATATACAGTACATATAATACTCTAAAACTATATAATTTTGTTCTTCATAATAATCACTTTTAATGTTATAAAAATTCTGCGATTAACCAAAGTACAGTACGATAATTCGCGCTAATTTCAGAATTATCTGAGAATTTAGAAACAAATATAATCATAATCTACGTAAAATAATGTGAAGATAAACGAACGTCTAGCCTATGTGTCCTGTGTATAAAAGTATTAGCTGGTAGCCTTCAAATGTTTGGCGATGCAACAACAATTTTGAACTTAAACAACCGCACACACATAATATGTGCGCGCGTGTGTGCATTTTATGGGTGTATTAAATACTGTTGACAATTCAACCGGTGTCCTCCCAGTTGCGAACACTTAAATTAGGTAGATAATTTATTGTTGACGTGAGACAGTAGTTCCCTGAAAATAAACAGGTGGGACGGTTTATCTTTTAATACCTCATGTGCCGAAGTTATGCTTCTGTAATTAAAGATGAATGAAAATAGTAAAACTTACATTTTTTCCTGTAAAAGTACTCAAACATTTTAAAAAACTGATATCGCTTATAGTGACAGCTTAATTCCCGTAGCATTTCACAATTTTTGCTTTTTATTGTCATTTCATATATTTCATTCCCTACACTTTTTAGCCAGATTACTAAATAGATTTACCAAATTAACTTTTGTGAATTCTCGTATCGAACTTAAAGAAAAGTAGACAGTTTCATTATATGACTGCTATGTAACTGGTATTCATAATATTAAATGAATATCTCAAAAAATGAAAGTTTAGTGGATACTTGCATGTCGTATAAAACATTCGTGTTCAAGAATATTTTGACAAACATATTACGTACGCAATATTTTTACTAAACCTTCAACACGGCGTGTATAAATGTGTTTGATAGAACCATACTGGAGAATATGTAATTAATAAATTTCTGTTTGTGGTTATAATCACAAACAGAAATTACATTGAGCACACCACTATACAAAAAAATTCCCGATTAGGGCTTTCAAGCTTCACAACTCATCATCAGATCGGATGAGTATGTAAATAGAGCACAGAACATTAGTACAATTAGCGTCTAGAGGTTCACTATTGTGGGTAGGATGAGCCTCACAGTGTGATGTAATGGGGACCGAGTGATTAAGAATTCAGACTAAGATAACCGAACAGTTACCGTGCGAGTACTTTCGTCTGTGATAACAGCGTGTAGGCCTACACCGCGTAGGTCTATATTAAGGTAAGACGAGAACAAGTTGCTTTATTACTGTGTCACTACACACATCAAATTAATTTAAAGTAGGCCTACCAACTAAATACATAATTACCAAATACAATAAGATTTCCAGTTACGCTTAAGCGATATATCTTACTCATAAAATATTCGGCTCAGGTCAGCAATAAACTGAACATTATGAATACGACACATCAGGTTATATTGTACAACATAATTCACACCTTTTTTGTGCAAAACGTATTAAATTTCTTTTTTTATAGTCTGAAAAGAGCGTGACTGTTCGTCTAAAAATTGCGTATAGGCTACACCTACTAAGTTTCTGTGCAGACTACGGTAATTCAATAATAGTTCCATTTTCACGCGCCCAGGTGTTAAATTTAGTTTGGTTTTTATAATGTGCAAGTGATTTTGTGAATTTATAGTGTATGTATTGATCTATAAGCATTTTCTTTATAAAGCCCTGTTCATAATTAAACAAAGTTTAAATTTATTTTAACAACATTTGTAGTTAACACTTAAGGTGTGATTATAAAGATCAAAGTATTTGCTTCTGTTTTTTAAAAGCAGCTGTGTCAGTTAAACTTGAATTATGCAAGAGATGCGTTCCGCGGCAAAAATGTAGTAACTAATTTAATCCGTAGATACAAAGTAGTAATAAAATAAAAACTTAAAATGAGCAACAATTGAAGAGTGGTCGACGTTCGTGCTAAGTATAGACCTATAATCATTCGGTCAGGAGACAGTACGGATTTCTGGGCACGTCGCGATTTCCCAGAGGTTGAGTCGAGAGTTGACGAACTTTAATTCAACTATTTCAAAACGCAGTGGTGGTTGTGGCTCAGTCTGGGCTAAACACTACTTGAAAAAACCGATTGTGACTAAATGCACACTTGACGGAACGGGTAGTAATAGAACGAAAGGGCTGATGTGGTCCGACTAACACGTGCCATGAGAATGACTTATGTCAAGAACGTCTGGTGGAAAAGCATGTTGCTCGCGTGGCTACCAGGCTCGATGATAAGAACATCTGCTAGGACGAGGCGGAATGATAACAAGTTCATAGCCATAAAAATTTATACTGTGACTATATTGTAACGGATGCATACAGTAAACGACTCCAACAGCATCGATATGGAGAGATTATAAGAAGCGGATCCAAACGTCAGGGTGTTTGCAGCCTGCCATCTGTAATGTAATCACCTCAAGTGACCACCAAACGTGTGTCGTATAAATGAAAACATCTTGTTATTTGAATTAGCAGTCTCCTGTAATTTTAACTTTCCCGTGCTTACTTGCTAAACTGCTACCTGTCATGCTCCGGATGACGCCTTTCAGTGTCTCCACCATTATCAAGTCCTTAACCACGACCTACGCCGAAAGGTGGAGACAATGAAAGGCCTCGTCCGGAGCATGACAGGTAGCTGTTCAGTAAGTAAGCACGACAAAGTTTAAATGAAAACAGCTGCTAGGCGCGATCATACAACTTCCCAAGCTTCAAGCAGGAATTATGTCACCAAAAATATATTCCTGTCTAAAAGGCATTTTTTTGTAGGTTCTTCTAGCATACCTAACGCAGCTTGAGCCTCCGACTTGGTACTCTTATCGAATCTTCTAGCAGATCTTAAGGAACCTCCCTCTTTCATCTCATAACAACGTACAATGTGCCTCGTCGAGATATTCGTTACATATTTTTAGCTGTCACGGCCGGAGTTTAATCTTCGGTTTTAATGAAGTATCTCTTTCAAAGTAATGGTTGTCCGTTGCCCAATATTAACGTATGAACTTCAAAACTTAATTTAATTGACAGAAAATATGTGAAGCAAGAATTTTTGGTAATTGCTTTTTAATGGAAAAAATAGAAATTGAGAGTTTTTTCATTAAACCCTTAGGTTTAATGAATCTTTAATACAATATTCAAATATTAATCGAATGTACGTGAATGCGGGACGCAACGTTCAGGTGATGCATTTCTCATCTCAAATCATAGCGGAAACAGTAGTCAATTAACAAGTATTTAGTTTTAGCTCCCGCAATTGTGTTTCCCTTAAAATGTAAATAAGTATTTTACTTTACAGTTTTAAACAAAAAATACTCTGATGCACTAACATTTATATAATTCAATTCTCTGAGTTTTGCGCCCAGTATCGTCAAAACCTTAACCCTATAATGTCTTCTTGTACTTCTTTTCTGTTTTGAAGGCAAAGCGATATTTATTCCATTTCAAATCTTCCCTTTTTCATTCACTTCTTTCCCATATTTTATTTACGGGCCAAATGTTATGTTATATTCATTCTCAGCAAACAAAACTACGTCATCGGCATAATGTAAAAATGTTATGTGATCATTTCCTACGTAGTAGCCTTTTTATGTCTTAACTTTATTGATTTTTTCATCCATTATTAAATTAAGTAATAAGGAGCTCAAGGAGCGACCTTGGCTAATTCCTTCCTACATGTGCTTCATTTCCTTCCTTAATTTATTGCTTCATTTTCTTTGTTGCTTAATCGGTAAATGATTAAATTACTTAATCGGTTCTAAGTAAACATTTTCAATTCATCTTATTATTTATAGAGGGACTTGCCGTTTGCACAGAACGTGTAGAACGTACTTCCGTTCGATGCGAGCCAATGTTTTCACCAAATCTTTAAAAAAAATACGGGATTGTTAAAGTTAATTGACTTTTCTATGATTTGCTTCGTAACGAAAACTGCATTTATAAAAGAACGTCCACCGCAGATGTGTTATTGCACATTCTCTAATGTCATTAATTTAGTTAATGATAACGTTATTATGGATATAACATTTTTAGGAATAAAAACGTTTTATTTAACAGTGATTGGAATATGGAACGACAACGTGTGTCGTTGGAGATCTCGAGAGCGTTACATTGAGCAGAACATTGTTCTCCATATCGTAAAAGCTAGTATCACATAATTTATCTAACCAGTTTTGTATAGCAGTCTAGATCTTTTTATCTTAATTGTTCACATGTCTTATATGATCAATACATTAAGATGCCTTAATATCATTGTGTTTTATTCTTATCATTAATCGAACTTAATTTATGCCAAACGTTTTGCATTATTGCAGCCATAAGCAGATCTGTCGCCATCAACACACATAATATACGTCATGTGGTAGTAAAAGTAAGACTTATTTACAGTCGTAAAAATAATGCTGAGTAATAACGCAGCAGTGACAGTGTAAGTTGTCTAACGATTAACATTACGCTTGTGTTGTGCACTTCGTGTTGCTTCACGCAGTCATAAGAAAACATTATAAATTCAACTAAAGAGGTAGTCCTGTATTGTACAGGTCTAAAAGTGGGTTTTATCAACCTCTTCTATACTGTCCAAGTATTGAAGACCATAAAGTGTACGTTATTTCAACACTATAGAATATAGAATCTGATGTGTACTTCCTATATATACTGAGAGTAGCCTCTCTCTCTCTCTCTCTCTCTCTCTCTCTCTCTCTCTCTCTCTCTCTCTCTCTCTCTCTCTCTCTCTCTCTCTCTCTCTCTCTCTCTCTCTCTCTCTCTCTGTGTGTGTGTGTGTGTGTGTGTGTGTGTGTGTGTGTGTGTGTGTGTGTGTGTGTGTGTGTGTGTGTGTGTGTGTGTGTGTGTGTGTGTGTGTGTGTGTGTGTGTGTGTGTGTGTGTGTGTGTGTGTGTGTGTGTGTGTGTGTGTGTGTGTGTGTTGTTAACCGGTACAATATTGTTCCTTCCTATCCGATTATGGATTTATTGTCAGACGTTTCTTACAAATCTGTTTCCAAGGAGTAACAATAGAGATATCTTATCTAAGTTGATAATTTGACTAAGCTTTCCGAGAGTGTTATCAACAAAGTAAGTTCTAGCTACTGTATGAAACGTTATTTTACATAAAATACCCTCAAACACTTAATAACTTTTTATATCATAGACATTTTAATTTTACACTAACAATTCGTACACGTCTACCTGAAGCCGGATTAGGACACGAACATAATCACACAACAATTTTATGAAGTAAGGTATTACTAATTAACAACAATGTCTGTCTGTAATACGTAAGTTATTACTAATTATTTTAATTTTCTTGTGAAGAAGTTTAAATGAGCAACAATTTGCATTGAAGTGTGAACGATATAAGGACTTTGTTGTTTTTTTCAGCTGAGTGGAAAATTTCAGAAGTGTTTCATACCTAAAACTTCCTTCAGCATACATCTATGTTTTTTATCCACATGTGTTTGTTAGCTTACATTAGTTACTTTGTTCTGCCAATTGTTAAATGTACAGAAGTGTATTTTGTATGAAGATGTGAGGAATCGGTAAACTTTTAGTGACACAAATTCGTCTTAATGTAAATTTAATAACTTTACTAACACTCTTTGAGCAATCGACTAGCGAAACGAGTTCTCAGTTTTAACTCGACAGTTTGGCAGTTTGTCTGACAGTCTATTTGTCTGTCTGTCTGTTTCGTTGCGGTATGCCTAACCATAATGTTTGAAGATGCCAACCGATTTTCGTAAAACTTAGCGGGCCTTTTTGTACTCTTCCCCTCAAACCCGTACTGTTGTTGAGATTGATCCCCCTAAATAAGGAAGGAGGTAAAAATGTGAATGTCAACATTTTGAAAAAATCGCAGAAATCCATGTCCGAAATCATATTAAACAGAATTTTAATTTAGATCTGAATATATTGTTCAGTTTAGGAAATTTCAAAATTTTTGAACACCAGTGTCCAAATAGAGGTCAATTTTTTTTTTAATTCATGGCAGTTATCAGACTAAAGGAATCAGATCCCGTATGCAGTCCATTACCAATTTATGCAGTCGTTTACTTTCAATTTTTGTTAACTTTAAGGGGACCGGGGGCCAAAAATAGAAGACAAAGTGTTGAAAACTTTGTAAACGTGTATATAGGGCACTTATAAGACGACTGCAGTCCATTACCAACACAAAAACGTTTATACTTATCATATTATTTGTAACCTCTTCATTTGTGATGTATACAAAAACACATCAAAAATGTAAATAATTAAAAAATAAAAGAACATGAAGAATGAGGAACGATTGTTGTCACTTCCTCGTAGTATTTATCTACTAACACTAAGAAGCATAGAAACGAAAAACAACCCACAGCTTTAAGAAAATAAAAATTTATTAATAATTTGATTTTTTTAATAACTAATGTATTTTGTTCAAAATAGTGACAGAGTTCTGCAGCTCTGAGAGATTAATAAATTGCTTTGCGACTCTCTGGGAATACTGTCTATCACAAATGCGTAAACTTTAAGCAAAAAAAGAAAAGAATTGGATGCCCCGCCCCCACTGTAGACCTCACAGATCTTAAATTACAGCCATTGAGAGACCAACGCGGGTAGATCGATGGGCACTTGTACAACTCGTGTTTGCTGTCGTTAACGTCCCTATATCCTACAGTGGATTTATTAACTCCTAAAGGCAATGCCTTGTCGCTGTAGCCACGTCACTCTATCCCTTGCGATATTCTTCATTTCTTCATAGGACCCACTATTCACGACACTCATTGTGCTGCGGAAGTATGCAGTTCTTGGTCTTTCTTTGGGCTTCTTCCCCACTACTTTGCCCTCAAAGATGTTAGTTAAAAAAGCACTATGTCTGATCACATGCCCTATCAACTTAATCTTCCTCACCTCTATACTCCTAAGCAGTGTTCTATTCTCATTTATTTCCTCTAAGATCTGTTCATTCGTCTTCCTGTCTGTCCAACTAGTTTTTGTCATTCTCCGCCAAATCCACATCTCCATTGCCTGAAGTCTGTCACTCTCCACCTTCCCTAAGGTCCATGATTCACACCCGTAAGTTAAAACACTCCATACAAATACCTTAACAAACTTTGTCCTTGTTTCAATACTAATATGGTTGCTTGTTAATAAGTTCCTTTTGCTCTGGAATGCTTGTTTTGCCAGAGCTACTCTCCTCTTAATCTCTGCCAGACACTTATTCCTACTTGTAACTATGCTACCCATGTAACAAAATTCAGTAACGTGCTCCAATATTGTGTTGTTCAACATAATGGTTGATTTAATGTTTTCTCTTTTTTTACTTACAACCATTATTTTAGTTTTATTAACATTTATCCTCAATCTCCAAGCGTGAAGAATTTTGTTAAACGTACCTAACATTCGGGTCATATCCTTTTCTGAGTCAGCCATCAGTACAATATCATCTGCGAAGCGAATACTGTGTATCTGTTCCCCATTTATTTTAATTCCCCTAGAACTCCTTTTCATCTGAGTTACAACATCTTCTATAAACAAATTAAACAAGTACGGTGACAGTGGGCAACCTTGTCTTACCCCCCTTCTTATTACTGCTTCCTTTTTACATCCATTTATGTCTATTTCAGTACTTTGGATACAGCCTATAATAATGTCCGTATCGTATTGATCGCCGCAGACAGACAAGACTTGACACTTTGCCATGTTCGTTCTGGCGCTGAAGAAAAAATTTTTATTTCCAAAACAGCAAAATGTAACTGCGTAAGTTTTACAAAAAACATTGCTATAACAATATTTGGTACAGACGAGACGCGACTGTTCATCTAGTGTATTAACTAGACCGGCCAATATTGATCGCAAGTGTTTCGGCGCCAGTCGTGCGGACGCAGACAGACAAGATAAATGTTCTCTAGTCTTGGCACACAGCAGCCGCTTTCGGCATTAAACTTTAAACTATTTCGCTGATAGGTTGTGAGAAATACAGCAGAGCGTAAACCAAGAGTAGAAGCTGTTTACATTACGTAATTGGGCTGTAGGAGACGTCGCCTTTGCTGTTTGACTACACTGAACTTGGTGAGCGCCCTTTGATTGTTATTAATTTGTATGGAAATTACTCTGGAAATCTTATTTATAATGTAAGTTAGGCCACTAAACGCGTAATACATCGTTATTTACAAAACAAAATTCATGTGCAGCGGGCATTTGCCGTATGACGAAAAAATCACTTTTTATGGCCCTGAAAAAAGAAAGTATATTATTTAATTCCACTAACGAATAAATAATTTCATTATAACAATTTTATTGCCTTCAAATAAATTTTCTGATTACAATTCAACAAAATGTTGTTATTCCACTGCTCCGTATGATGTCCGTGTGTGTGCACTGTATTAGGCACTTCACAGAGATATTTTTAATTCTTCAGCCAGTTGAACAGTTGTCTTTGTTTTTAGAAAAAAAAGGGATTGCCTCAATTTTCTCGTGGCTAGACTGGAGCTTTTGTCTCGCCAGTGTATAAACGAAACATTCAAAGCAGTTTTTACGTTTCATTCCAACACTTACCGAAATATTGTTGATTTCATTCATTTCTGTTAACTGAGATTTGTAAAATTTGACTTTCACAGCATAATTGTGCAATAATAGTAACAACAATTACATATTTATAATTAATTACAGGCAACAGTATTCTTTGATTTGTTAGATATAACTGAACAGGTTTCATTATGCATTCATTTCAGAGAGATACTATCCTTTTTTATTGTTTAATTATTTTGTTATGTAAATTAAGAATTTTGTATTGCAAAACATTTGTCAAGCATTTCATGGCTCCTACTTCTCGATAATTACACATCAATTAATTTACAGTACTTTTTGATACGTCCCATAATTTACTCAATTAGTTTTAAGTTATATAAGTGAGTGAATTTAATTTTCTTAAGACGAGAACGTGTTGTGTTCATATTTGCTAGGCATTCCCATATAATTAAACATAGACTTCGTAGGTAATAATTTAACAATCACTTCACTATCATTTTGGGGCGAAAATGAAGCGCGTCCACTTCATTAACAATTTCGGTGACGTATCAGGAATGTTTTTGCAAAAATTTCACCTTTATTATAACATTGTCTTCCAAAAGTCAAAAAACGTATACAACACAATTTCGCGTATGCATAAAACGACTTTTTTTTAATGAAATTATAATACCTCTTGTGTTAAGCTGGAATCTTCATTGCAGTAATAGAAAATAATATTTATGCAAAAATAACCAGATTAATATTACATAACCTTTCTCGTTTCTGTAATATCTTTCGTAAAATTATTCGTTTCTCTATTTTTCTTTATTCGAAATATATTTAATTGACCTAATCAACATTGTCTGGATTTCTCCTCTGTGTACGAATGTTTTTTGAAACTGTACTAAGCGTTTTTATAGTAGGCCTGCTGTTACAATAATTCTTTAACTAGCCAAACCAGATTTACCTAAATATTTCTGCTTCTTTACTACGTTTTCTCTAAATTGCACATTTCCTGTGCTACTAAATCCGAAAGTTTTCTTAACTAATCAACTGAAAACTTTACCAGTGTTTTTCTTATCCCGTTTTATGATTGTACACAATTATATAATTATCATATACTGTAATTTGTAGGCCTATAGCGTGCCATAATTATGTGTGTAACATATGTAATATACATTATGTATGCATAGAATCTAGTAATTAACCTTTATAAAACACATTATCGTCCCCGATAATAAAAATGGCGCGCTGGCCACAGAACTTCATTCTTTCTGCCGGGGTATCACAAACCTAACCCACATTATACCTGATGCCCACATGGGGAACCGATGCTGTGACCCACCAGTATGATTTTATTTGGTGTGTATTGCTAGTGATCAATTACAGTGATGTGAATGTACAAATAGTTGACCCAAATGAACAGAAACAAATTCTTATAAATGTCCTTCGTTCTATATAAATCTTATGTAAGGAGGGAGGTCATAAACAATCCATAAACTGGAAAAGTTCATTAGCAAACCCATGTAAATTATAAATTTATTATTGCATAGATTTTTTCGAGAAAATTATATTGAATTTTAAGTAATGCTCATTAAATTGCCGTTTATTGTATCTTATGTCCAAATAATTGCATAGAAAAGATACTTGTAAATATACAAATTAGCAGAGACAATATTAAATAATTACAATGTGTACTGTTAAAGCTTGTTTCTGTACCAATTATTCATACTTTGTTCAGATTGTGACTGTATAAAAATAAACACAAAAACATCATAAGCACCTTTATCCTTTACGTATGGTTTACATTGCCACTGGACACATATTATTTGTTTTGATTGTTCATCATCTTTTTTCACAGCACTAAACTTTATAGAATATTGAAACTTTCAACTTGTGAAACTTACTTGTCTTTTCTTCTCGTACGCGTTTCGGCGTGGTGTTCGCCTTCGTCAGCTTTGAGACAGACTGCCATTAATTTGTAACGGTTTTTATTTTGAAAGGTATAGTGGGGATGGTGTGTGGGGAAGGGGATTGGCGCGGGGATCCAAATTATTGTTAGTTTTTTGTATAATTGTGTCAAAAAGTGTGTGTGATTTATACTGTAATTGGTCGTTAAGTATGTTGTTTGGTTGTGTTGTGTGGTGTTTGTATATTTCATATTGTTCTGCTGTGTTAAGTTTTCGACCTTTGAATAAGTAGTGTAATATTTCAAGATTAGTATATATGTTGGTGTAGCTGTGGTTTTTTGTGTGTATGTGTGTGGCAAACGTGGAATGTAGGCCATACGGGAACATCTTTTTCATCTCGTTACTCTGAACACCTAAAAGCTTTATCCAACAATATACATTCCGCGTTTGCCACACACATACACGCAAAAAACCACAGCTACACCAACATATATACTAATCTTGAAATATTACACTACTTATTCAAAGGTCGAAAACTTAACACAGCAGAACAATATGAAATATATAAACACCACACAAAACAACCAAACAACATACTTAACGACCAATTACAGTATAAATCACACACACTTTTTGACACAATTATACAAAAAACTAACAATAATTTGGATCCCCGCGCCAATCCCCTTCCCCACACACCATCCCCACTATACCTTTCAAAATAAAAACCGTTACAAATTAATGGCAGTCTGTCTCAAAGCTGACGAAGGCGAACACCACGCCGAAACGTGTACGAGAAGAAAAGACAAGTAAGTTTCACAAGTTGAAAGTTTCAATATTCTATAAACATACGGTATTGTTTGTATCCCGGTATTATATAATCACTGTTTATTTCGACTGTCACTGTTTACTTACGCTGTTTAAATGTAACTAAAGCTGCGTATAGGACTAATAGGTCTGAAGAATGTTTTGTGCGTGATATTGTGTTTCAGTTCTCCCGCCCCCCTGCATCAACTTGGGCCGTACGCTGCTTGTTCTTGTCGTAAAGCTAACAGAAATAAACATAACTAAACAAACTGCTAAAATTGGCTACATTGCGTTATCGCACATTCCGGATATTGAACGTACTGCAGTTTAACCATAATGTCGTACCAGTAGTCATATTCTATGCTAGTGTGGCCCCTAAAATTGAGCATTTGGCGTCCGCTTCTGTCGTACAGCTTTATCCATGTAAAATCCCAACTGCTCACGTCATAAACCTGAGTTCATAGCAACGACAAATTCTGCCTCAAACCCACCCAACAACCATCCTCAGTATAGACTAAACAGCACACTTAGCCTAATACTACAGACGTCGTTACATTATCTGAGTCCTTCCCTTCGTACACAATCGATTAAACGTTTGGTACACACATAAAATCTTTAAGTCTGTGTGCGTGCGCAGACGCACATTGTTTTTTAAATGTCAGTAAGTGTTTTGAACACTTCAGTACTTACAATAATATCTTATCGTAGTCCTATATACGTTTTAGGAATTTATTTATGGCGTGCCCAAATCCATTAGGTTTGGGATTGACCGAGACGAGAGTGTGAATGTTAATTTTTTATTCCTATTTCAAACCATTATACAGCCTAATTATGTACAAATTATATGAATTATAATTAATTCAAAACTACCTAATTATATACAGCCCAAATGATAGGGTTAGGGAGCGAAACCAGAATTACGTACACCTAAATACTGTGTAACAAAGCAAGTTGTCGAAGAAATGTTTTACGGCCAAAAGAAGATGATTTGATCCTTGGATAACTAATTCATGTCCCGCGAAAGAACTTTATTCTAAAATAATATGTCTTGTCGGCTGAATTAAAACACATAATTTGCGTATTATTAATTAAATTTCTACGCCAAAGTGGTTTAATTAGGCTATAGCAGTTTTACCTTAAAAAAATCCTTTAATAAAAACCATTAGTTCATCTTGTGTACAGTCGTCAGTTGTAGCATACGGAAAACGCCTTTCAAAACGTGTGTTTCTGCAGTATGTTGAGAGATAAAGTTTACTTTATATTTTCGTTATGTAATGCTTAGTACACTTAATGAGAATACGAAACTGAAAACTGTTAAAAACTAACTGAATTCAAAGTTATTAAGTTCAATTTAGTAAATAAATTATAAAATTTTGCAGATACTTTGAATAAAACTAGTTACGTTTTTATGAACCATAAAAATCAATGTACAAAAATTTCTTAGTTCGTATGCATTAAAATAAATTTGATTATTTGTTTTCAAAAATTGTAAAAAAGGTTATCGAAGATGCGTAAAACAACATGAAACTTAATGAAATAAAATATTTATTAACTCTTACGTTTTCAGCGCTTATTTAAACAAAATGTGCTGAAAAATTTTGTTTATAAGAATGTACAAGCCCGCCATTATAATACGCATGCGTCGTAAGCGGCGAATGCGTAGCTATTGCTGAGTGCATGTGTCTCTGTCTGTGAGCAAATCCATTAACTACACAACATATACACTTGTACGTGCTGCCACCTATTCTGTACAAATTTGTAAACACTCGGTTAATGATACTACAAAGGAATGTAATGAAGTATTATGTCAATCTAAGTACATAACATGAAGGTGAACATGCACGTAGAATCACGCTCTTTTATGTTGTATTCACGCTTATTAAATGTTGCATTTATTTTAATTTTCGCTGATGTGTACAATTTAATTATCCAGTTAGGTATTTTGTTAAAACTACAAAATACATTTCGACGAAGTAATATATAACTTATGCTGCTCCCTTGTGAGTATAAAATGAACGCAATCAAGTGTACTTGTACTGCGTTTGCAATTTCTTGTATAGATGGCACTAATATACGGTTTTAAACGCTGTTCGGTTAATATGGTAAAAAAAAGTAATAAATATTAAAAACAATTATTGTTAATAATCATGGTCTTATTTCAAACGTATAATAATGACGTATAATTATGACGTGGTTATAAGATCAAACGTATCTATTTTCTTATAAACACAATTACAATTTCCAACGCGTTTTATACAAACTTCAAATTTATATTTAATTAGACTACATATGAAAAAAAAAACGTTTCTAATTTGGTTATTTGGTACTTAGGAAAACAAAACGTCATGTTAGTTGTTAATACTTTGAAGTTTCAGTATTAATTACAAAATGAATTTGCTATGCTAGTTCATAGCTATTCATAGTTCCTTAACACTATGAAATCAACGAAGATATACAATAAATATTCTCAAAACTATTTGCCCATCATTCAAAAACGTCTTAAAAAATTAGTTTTTTACAAAAAATAAGATGTAGAAAGACGAAAAAGGTAGTCAATTTGAAAAGTAATTTTTTAGATGCTTTAGATTCAATTTATTTAGTTGGTAATCAATTTATTTAGATTTTTTTAGATGCTTTTTTTTATAATAGACTTTTTTAAAATATAAATTAAATATAAATTCAGAATTTTATATTTAGAAAACCAAATAAATATACCGACATTTATTAGACGTTTCTTTTAAAAAAATTATATATCCAAAAAATACATGTACCAAAACCAACAGTTTAGCTAAATTTAATGCAGTTAATTTTGAAAAATTTCGAGTTGCTTTTGAGAGAGGTTCTTACTTGCCAAATGCCCAATTTTCCAAATTTCTATACATGAAAGTATAACTAATTTTTAAAGATTTCAAACCTTTTTATTACATTTTTTACTCAAAATCCGAATTAAAGTGGTGAATTTTTGGTTACCATCCTTCATGTAAGGCTGTGATAGGACTACATGTAGAAAAGCAAAAAAGTATTATGTTTTCTAATTAAGTAGATGCTTAGAACCAGACAGTGACATAACATGGGATGGTACTATAATATGGAATACCCTGGCGTAGTATGTGATGCAGCTATAATACAGGCTACTGTGACGTAGTAGTATATTATTAAACTAATAAATTTTACACCGTGACAAATTGTGTGACGGGGCTGTACTTTGGGACATCCTGGCCTAGTACATATGATGGGACTATAATGTGGAATAACAAAACATAGTATATGACTGGGCTATAGTATGGAATATTCTGGCCTAATACGTGATATGCTACCGTGACATAGTATAGTCTACTATTAAGCTAATACATATTGCACAGTGAGAAATTATGTGACGGGGCTGTAATATGAAATACCGTGGCGTAGTGTATAGCGGCGTTGTAATATGAAATCTCCTGGTGTAATACATGACGGGGGTAGAGTATGGAATACTTTGGCCTAATACGTGATGGCGCTTAATATGTGATATGCTACCGTGACATAATATACTATTAAGCTAATACATTTTACACAATGAAAAATTCCTGACGGGGCTATAATATGAAATCCTGGGGCGTAATAGTACATGACATGGCTATAATATGGAATACTCTGCCGTAGTATACAATGGGACTATAGTATGGAATACTCTGGCATAGTATATGGCGGGGCTGTAATATGGAATATTGTTACGACATCACAGAACAATCTACGTGTTTATCGAATGTTCCAGAGTGATCCGGAATGTAACGTGTGTGGCGTACGTGCTTGTTGACGCATTTTCTAGACTGTGCCAGACTTCGCTAGGGCGCACGGACTTCAAGGCCGCAAGTAATTACGTCGTAACTATACTGGCCCTATCGTGCATTATGGAATAATCTAGTAATTTGGGGCGGTATAAATACTAGTACTCAACGACGTTCAGTTCAGTATTAGTGCGAGATATTGACAGTGCGGTTCGAGAGTTATAGTAGCGATATTACTGTGCGCGTTCAAGTGGTTAAGAGTGGTGTTTTGTTAATCGGACGGTATAATTGTAATACAATTGTGTTTAATTTTAGTGGACATTTTATTGCGTGTGAACAATTTTCATTTGATTTGTTGTAGAGACTGTGTTGTTAATTACGAACTGTTTAACTGTAAAAATTAAAGGTGTGATTAGTGACTTAATTGGTGTCTTGTAATTTGTTTTCCACTGTACCTACGACGATCGAGTAGACCGTCGTAACAGTGGTGTCAGAACTGGGATACAACGGTTAACACTGGAAAGAGTAGACACTTTGTACAAGACGAGTGTAATTCATAATTAATCGGAAAACAATGGATGCCAGTCAGATGATGGAAAATTTCATCAACTTTGATGGAAGCACGCACTGGGCTACGTATTTACGCCAATTCGAAGCTGCTGCATGCGGAAATAATTGGATGGAGAAAGACAAGGCGGTTTCACTCGTTCTCTCATTAAAAGGACCCGCGGCAGAACTACTACAGAAAGTGCCACCTGATAGCCAAAACACCTATGCCGAATTGATAAAAGATCTGGAATTACGGTATGGTGATAAACATTTGCGAGATGTGTACTGCACCCAGTTAAGAGCAAGGCGACAGCATGCCGGGGAGAGCCTTCAAGAGTTTGAAGCAAGTATCGACAGACTAATTAGACTGGCCTATCCTGCAGTGCCAGAAGATTTTCGAATGAGTTTTGCGATGCAGACATATACTGCCGGTGTCCGAGATAACGAACTACAGCGAGTGTTACGAATGGCAAGACACCAGAACAGTGCGGACGACCTGGTACATGCTTTGCAATTTGATGCCGCCAAATCAGCGTCTGGTTGGACAAGTCATAAAGTCCGCGCGCTAAAAGAACGCGACGGCACAGACAATGAGGAAGAAGAACAAGGAACAGAGACTCGACGACCGGCGCCACAGAATAAAATAAGAAAGGGTAGAAGACCGAAGTGTTATAGGTGTTATAGTGTAGAATTCAGCAGCAGGGAAACGAGCAATAGTCGGTACAACGGGGCGTGTGCTGACTAACTGGAGGAACGAAGCCCCTAGACAATACGCAATTTCTACACTTCAGAAAAACAGCGGGAGCTTGGTAGTTACCGGATTTGTTCAAGAAAAGCCAACCTCGATTACAGTTGACACAGGCGCAACAGTTTCTATTGTGCGCCCCGACGTGGTGAAAGATCTCAAGCCAATCTGGTGCTCTTGCAGCTTTCAACAGCTACTGGACTGCCTGTAAAAGTGTATGGAAAGGTGGAGATACATCTACGCCTCGGTCGACTTGAGTTTAATCATCAAGTACTTGTTGCAGACATTGTGGATGAAGCAATTTTTGGTGTAGACGTTATGAACGCATACGGATTTATAGTCGACTTCAAAAACAATGTCTTGGAATCGGAGGCGAAGAGGTAATGCTATCAACAATGACGACAGCAGAAAAATCGATGAACGTCATAAACCAAGTGGCCGTAACTGTTCCGCCAAACTCCGAAATGATCACCATGGTTAGAACCGAGGTAGACACTAGGGGCAACCAGTGCTCTATATTCGAACCCCAGGTAGTCAGCACACCGGGCATACTAATTGCCAGAAGTTTAGTAAAACCTGACAAAACCGGAAATATACCTATTAGAGTGGCGAATATTTCGGACCAAGCTATCACTTTACAAAGCAATACGCTCCTAGGCAAATTGACTCCTGTGGCCTGGGTAGCCGGAATGACGCAAAGAAGATCCAGTGTTTCGGATAATTCCAAATTACCAGAGGAACTGCAAGAATTATTGAACAGATCTTCTAACGACCTCTCAAGTGGTGAGGTAAAAGAACTGAGAGAGTTTTTACATGAATTCAAAGATTGTTTTGTAGTTCGGGGACAGTCACTGGGAAGAACCTCTCTTGTGCAACATCGCATCAATACCGGGGACACAACACCGATACGCCAACCTCCTCGAAGGCCTCCATTATCTAAACAAGAGGAAATGTCTCGGTTAGTACAGGACATGTTGACAGAGGGAATAATCGAACCTTCGTCAAGTGCTTGGTCTTCTCGTGTAGTGCTTGTAGCGAAGAAGGATGGTGGGTTGCGTTTCTGCGTAGACTACCGGAGGTTAAATGACGTTACAAAGAAAGACTGCTATCCATTACCTCGCGTTGACGATACACTCGACACGTTGTCCGGAGCACAGCAGTGGTTTTCCACATTGGACCTGAAGAGTGGATATTGGCAAGTGGGTCTTCATCAAGAAGACAAGGAAAAGACCGTTTTCTCGACCCCAAGTGGCTTATTACAATTTAACGTCATGCCATTTGGACTCTGTAATGCACCGGCAACATTTGAAAGATTGATGGACCGGTACTCCGAGGCCTGACATGGAAAACTTGCCTTGTTAACATGATAATGTTTTTAGGCTGCGGGTCATTCCACAAAAATCGTCATCGAAAAACGTAACGCTTCCACACTTTCGATTCTCCACAGTCTAGAAATTTGATATGTAAACGCATCAAGACAGAAATAATCACTGCTGACATTGAGTTTAGCAAATGTTTTAGTGAGAATAAATTTGGTTTTACATGCTCTGTTTGTGATCGTCTGTGGTTTGGAAATGATTTACGTAATCCACATTATACGTTTCAAAAGCCTAAGAACATTATCATGTTTCGATGTTTCGGTTTCGTCGAAATTCTTTGAATGCTTAGGTGCATAAATAGAGAGAGGGCGAGGGGAGGTAGAGGGAGAGGGAGGGAGAGATAGGGAGGGAGGGAGGGAGGGAGGGAGGGAGGGAGGGAGGGGAGGGAGGGGAGAGAGAGAGAGAGAGAGAGAGAGAGAGAGAGAGAGAGAGAGAGAGAGAGAGAGAGAGAGAGAGAGAGAGAGAGAGTTTAATAACTATGGATTTAATAACTTTGGTAAATATCTTTTTTATTTAGACGATGTCATAGTCATCGGGAAGACTTTCAAAGACCATTTGGAAAACCTTAAGGAGGTTCTAACTAGAATTCACGGTGCCCAACTGAAGCTGAGCCCGAAGAAGTGTTCTCTATTCCAGAAGGAAGTACAGTATCTGGGTCATCTGGTTTCAGCAGCGGGTGTTAGCATGGATCCTAATAAAGTAGACACCGTAAGAGACTGGCCAGTGCCGAAGAGTAAACACGAAGTTCGGAGTTTCCTGCTCATATTACAGACGTTTTGTGAAAGGCTTCGCTACTATTGCTAAACCACTACATGAGCTAACAGAAAATAAACGAAATTTCCAGTGGTTGAGGGAGTGTGATCAAACATTTAGGACTTTGAAAATTGCATTATGTTCGCAGCCAATTCTCGCTTTCCCAGATTCCGAAGGGAAGTACATTGTGGACACAAACGCAAGCAATACTGGTCTAGGAGCAGATTTGCCTCAAGTTCAAAACGGTGAAGAACGAGTAATAGCGTATTACAGCGAGACACTTTCTAAACCGGAGAGAAATTATTGCGTCGCAAGGAGAGAGTTGCTGGCAATCGTCCGAGCGTTGGAGCACTTCCATAAATGCCTCTATGGAAGAGAGTTTTCACTACGTACCGATCATGCCGCGCTTTCATGGCTCTTAAGATTTTAAAATCCGGAAGGACAGTTGGCAAGTTGGCTTGAACGTCTGCAAGAGTACAACTTCAAGGTACAACATCGACGGGGGCGCCTGCATGGTAATGCAGATGGCTTATCACGAAGACCGTGCCCAGAAGACTGCCGACATTGCCACAGAAAGGGAGAACAAAACTCAAGCGAACATGTTCAAGCCATCACTGTAGATTTCCTAGCTGACAGCTGGAAAACACAAGACTGTCGACAAGAACAGATGACTGATGAAGACATTGGACCGATCTTGACAGCAAAAGAGGAAGGTCGCCGCCCGGATTGGCAAGATATCTGCCATGGTTCCGAAGTGCTAAAGGGCTACTGGGCACAATGGGAATCTCTCACCTTAGAAAACGGATTGCTGAAAAGGGCTTGGGAAAGTGCAGATGGACGAGACGTGGCCATGGAGTTGATAGTTCCCCGAAGTAAAGTGTAGTCTGTTTTGAAGGAGATGCATGATGGAATATCTGGAGGCCATCTTGGCGTTAACAAAACCCTTGACAAAATACGGAAGCGATTCTATTGGCTTCATCTTCGCCACGACGTAGAGGAATGGGTTCGGACGTGTGAAATATGTGCTGCAAGCAAGGTCCCACAAACCAGAAGCAGGGGAAAATGAGACAATATAACGTTGGACTCCCTTTCAAGAGAATTGCCATAGATATTGCTAGGCCATTCCCAGTTACTGACGATGGAAACCGGTACATCATGGTTGTATGTGACTACTTTACTAAGTGCGTGGAGTGGAAGCCTACGCAATTCCAAATCAGGAGGTTACCACTGTGGCAAAGCAGTTAGTTCACAACTTCTGTTGCCGTTATGCAGCCCCTATGGAAATCCATACGGATCAAGGGAGAAATTTCGAATCAGGAGTGTTTGAAGAATTGTGCTGTCTACTCGGAATTCGAAAGACCAGGACAACGCCTCTGCATCCTCAGTCAGACGGGATGGTTGAGAGATTCAATAGGACACTTGACCAGCATCTTTCGAAGGTTGTTGACGAGAACCAAACAGACTAGGACCAACGTATACCACTATTCCTCATAGCGTATAGTTCATCAGTACACGACACAACCGGCATGGCTCCAGCAAAATTGGTGTTTGGGAGTGAGATTCGCCTTCCTGGAGACTTAATGTTCGGATCACCTGAGACTCAGTCCCAAGAGCCACAGAACTATTCCTCGCAATTAGAAAACCAACTGCGAGAAACTAATAGCTTGGTAAGAGGACGGTTGAAGATTGCCAGTGATAAAATGAAAACTCGGTATGACATTCGCAGCAATAGTGTGGGTTTCCAAGAAGGAGATCAGGTCTGGTTGTTCAACCCTAAGCGCCGTCGTGGTCGCTCGCCTAAGCTTCAGTCTAACTGGGAAGGACCCTACACTGTGAAAAAAAGAATCAACGATGTTGTTTATCGGATTCAACAGGAAGGACAGCGAAAGTTCAAAGTCGTCCACCTAGATCGCCTGGCTAAGTACTACTTCAGAGACCGTTTGCCAGTTCGGGACGAACAGGCTTAAGGAGGGGAAAGTGTTACGACATCACAGAACAATCTACGTGTTTATCGAATGTTCCAGAGTGATCCGTAATGTAACGTGTGTGGCGTACATGGTTGTTGACGCATTTTCTAGACTGTGCCAGACTTCGCTCGGGCGCACGGACTGTGTCAAGGCCGCAAGTAATTACGTCGTAACTATACTGACGCTATCGCGCATTATGGAATAATCTAGTAATTTGGGACGGTATAAATACCAGTACTCAATGACGTTCAGTTCAGTATTAGTGCGAGATATTGACAGTGCGGTTCGAGAGTTATAGTAGCGATATAACTGTGCCCGTTCAAGTGGTTGTTAGTTAAGAGTGGTGTTTTATAATCGGACGCTATGATTGTAATACAATTGTGTTTAATTTTAGTGGACATTTTATTGCGTGTGAACAATTTTTATTTGATTTGTTGTAGAGACTGTGTTGTTAATTACGAACTGTTTAACTGTAAAAATTAAAGGTGTGATTAGTGACTTAATTGGTGTCGTGTAATTTGTTTTCCACTTTACCTACGACGATCGAGTAGACCGTCGTAACAATATCCTGGCGTAGTAGCTATATGGCTGGGCTTTAATATGAAATACCTGGCGAAATACGTGACGAGGCTGTAGTGTGGAATACTCTGGCCTAATATGTGATTGGGCTTAATATGTTATATGCTACTGTAACATAGTATACTATTAAGCTAATAGGCGTACATTTTGCACAGTAATACATTGTGTGACGGAACTGTAATATGAAATGCCGTGGTGTAATACATGATGAGGCTATAGTATGGAATATCGGCGTAGTAGCGTAGTATATGGCGGGGCTGTAATAGGGAATACCCTGGCGTAGTATATGACGGCGTTGTAATATGAAATACCCTGGCGTAATACGTGACGGGGCTATAGTACGGAATACTCTGACCTAATATGTGATGGGGCTATAACATGTTATATGTTACCGTAACATAATATATTATTAAGCTAATACATTTTGCACAGTGACGAATTGTGTTACGGAGCTGTAATATGAAATGCCCTGGCGTAGTATGTGATGGGGCTATAATATGGAATACCCTGGCGTAGTATGTGATGGGGCTATAATATGGAATACCCTGGCGTAGTATGTGATGGGGCTATAATATGGAATACCCTGGCGTGGTATGTGATGGGGCTATAATATGGAATACCCTGGCGTAGTGTGATGGGGGTATAATATGGAATACCCTGACGTAGTATGTGATGGGGCTATAATATGGAATACCCTGGCGTAGTATGTGATGGGGCTATAATATGGAATACCCTGGCGTAGTATGTGATGGGGCTATAATATTGATTATCCTGGCGAAGTATGTTGTGGGGGTATAATACGTTATTAGTAAGTAAATTAATTATTAATATCACGATATTAATTGATGACTCGTTGGGCACTTGGTGAAACATATTAATACAAAGGTTTTGTAAAATATATAGAAACACTTGGTAAATTTCACAGATTTTATTTAACTCTGATAGCTGTTTCGACTACCTAAGCCATTGTCAAAGAGGCGAACACAGAGTTAAATAAAATCTGTAAAACTTACAGTTTTACTTCCATATTCCTTAAGGAATGGAAGTATGGTGATGGCAAAAAAAATCGTGTTCGAGATTATTGCAGATTCTGATTCCACTACACTCAAAACATGAAAAAAAGTCGTTTTCCGAAAAGTGTCTGTGTGTGTGTCTGTGTGTCTGTCTGTCTTGTATAGATTTTTTTTCTATGGCAAACGATAACTGCCGCAAATTCAAACAGAATCAAATAATTTTTTGCATACAGCCCTGATTTGTAGAGCACTCACGACTTATTGTTTTTGGTGAAGATCGGTTGAGGGAAAGGGGTAGTTTACCTGCAACGGTTTTTTTTTATCAAGGGAAATTTTTTTTTTGGCAAACGATAACAGCCGCAAATTCAAACAGAATCAAATAATGTTTCGTATACAGCCCTGAATTGTAGAGTTCCCACGACCTATTGTTTTTGGTGAAGATCGGTTAAGGGAAAGGGGTAGTTTACCATTAACGTTTTATGTTTTAACAAGGGTATTTCCTATGGCAAACGATAACAGCCGCAAATTCAAACAGAATGAAAAGATTATTTGCATACAGCCCTAAATTGTAGAGTTCTCAAGACCTATTGTTTTTGGTGAAGATCGGTTAAGGGGAAGGGGTAGTTTACCTGCAACGTTTTTTTATCAAGCGTATTTTCTATGGCAAACGATAACAGCCGCAAATTCAAACAGAATCAAATAATTTTTTGCATACGTCCCTGAATTGTAGAGGTCTCAAGGACTTTCGATTTTGATGAAGATCGGTTAAGGGGAAGGGGTAGTTTACCTGCAACCTTTTAAGTTTTAACAAGAGTAAAGTACTTGAAAATTCATTTAAACTTTTTGAAACAATGGTAATTGTTAAAAATAAAATAATTTTGTTGCCAGGCAATAAAATTATAATTTTTTCATTTTAATGTAAATCTGTACATAGTATAAAGTAACGTCGGTCCGTTTTCTCTCTGTGTTTGAAATCGCTAATCTCGGGAAGTACTGAACGGATTTTATTCAAGTTTTCGCCAATAGATAGAGTGTCTATCGAGGAACATTTATGTGTATAATTAATACATATATGTTGTACATTAGCTTAGCTATCACGGTTTATGTCAAGTAAGTGGTATAGTTTACATCTTATATATAAAATGAATGTTTCTTTGTTTGTTCCGTATGCGTTCCTATACCATTCATCCGATTGCGATGAAACTTCGGTGAGTTGTGCGCATGTCCGCGAAGGTTTCTTCCACATCTCCTCCTAAACCACTGTATCGATTTCATCCAAACTTGGCACAAATATTTTACGCAACGGGAGAACCAACATAGGATTGGTGTTTTTTCGATGGGGTCCTTTTGGGGGTTCTTTGGGGTCTTCCACATCGCCTCCTAAACCACTGGACTGATTTCAACCAAACTTGGCACAAATATTTTACGCAAAGGGAGAACCAACATAGGACAAGTGTTTTTTCGATACGATCCTTTGGGGGGTCCTTTGGGGTCTTCCACGTCTCCACCTAAACCATTGGACCGATTTCAACCAAACTTGGCACAAATATTTTACGCAACGGGAGAACCAACATAGGACAGGTGTTTTTTTCGATACGATCCTCTGGGGGGTCCTTTGCGGTCTTAAAAAACTATTAGATCTGGTTACTATGGCAACCCAATAGAATAGATTCTGTTCTAAATATATTATCGCATTAAATTGAAGACCACGCGAACGAAGTTGTGGGCAACAGCTATTTATTTTTAAGAAGCCTACTTTAATTAAACTTTATTATTAATTAAACTAACATTTTTATTACGTACAACGTGAAACTCCGTAGCGAAGCACGGGTATTCTGCTAGTCATGTATAAGAGAAAATATATCGTGCGTGGCAGGCAAGCATATCTCAGTTATGTACTGTTTACGTTTCCATTTTATTATTATCACTACCGCAATAAAAAGGCAGGGAAGACACACACACACACACACACACACACACACACAATTCGCGTTATTTCTGGCCTCATTCATGTTTATTTTCTTACATTTGCACGGTTTTTAAATGGAAAGTGCCGAACCCATACCAACATAACGCATGCAAGCCGAAAAAGTGTCCAGCGTGGATAGCGATTTGCTTCCTGTGGATCGCTGGGCAGTGTAACTGCACGTGTTTACAGAGGAACGATTAATGGAGATCAATCATTAACTTATACAAGCCATTAATTTTATGCATATTTTTTATATATATGTGTACAACGTTATCGGCAACAAAGAAGTAGTTTTTGTTAAAATTCCTTCCCGGGATATTTGGCCGTAGTCCAATGTTTTCTACAAAACCAGACGTTTCGGCAATGCCATTGACTTCCATCATCAGTGAAAATCGAGTGCGATAACGTGAGGTGGTATATGTTAGTGACCACAGTACTGTGGTTAAGGCTGAAGCAGTAAGTAGAAAGAAGTAGTTTCTATGGTAATATTCCATTTCGAAAATTATTTTAAAAATAAATCTTAGAATATGGAAGTCATGTATGGTTCTCCATACCGATATTTTATATATTTTACAAAACCTTTGAATTATTAATATAATAGGTTAATAAGCTATCGTGACTTAGTAGGACTATATTATTAAGCTCATACATTTTACACCGTGATCCTAAAATGTGACCGGGCCTGTATTATGAAGATACCCTTTGACGTAATACATACAGGCTTTAATATGAACTACAGTGATATGAAATCTTACTGGGCTATACTTTGCTA